>JARFIW010001599.1:7395000-9795000 GCA_036346225.1 Platerodrilus igneus
TTAAAATTTTTTTATTCAATTCAATTTTATAACGTTATATAAAGGAACCTAGTTTAAATTTTATTTATGGAAGCTAATTTTTATTAACCTCAATGTAAGTAACGCTTATTAACACCAGTGTCTTTATTATTGTTGTATTACTTTTTTAGTTATTGCCTTTGAGAAAGCATTAAATAAATGCGAAAATTTAGGCCATAAAAAAGTGTTTTCTTTTACCCCAGCAGACCTAATACCCGCTAACATAATTATAATCAATTATATATATATATATATATATATATATATATATAATGTATATATGTGTAATCTTCAAACTTCTTAGATCATGGTTATAAAATAGGATAACATAACTTCATTTGGTTATATCATGTTAGAAAGTAAAACTTGGAACTCTTATTTCTTTTTTAATTCTTTAAAACCTGTTTCGGTTCACACGAGAGGATAGGGTTACTAGGAGCTCTCATTAAACCTAGGTTAGAGTAAAACATATGGTAAAGCCCTATTACTTTCTTGGATAATCAATGGGAAACAATTAATCTGGGGAATTATTAATTGCGAGATGTATTATTTTATCAGGGATTGTTTATAATGTATAAATACGGTGTCAAGGAGCAGTTTACTTATGATTTGGTGTGTATATTTTTTTTTATGGGTATGTAATAAATATATGTGATTTACCGTAGCAACAATTTTTGTTTGTTTGTGTGTTAGTTGAATTGCAGAAGGCAGCTGAACAGTCGTGGAATGTATTTCCTTTTTAAGCGTATCAGGCACAGTATATTAACTATTCATCAGCTTCGATGATCGCAACAATTTTTGACGCCTAAGGCAGGACTGGAATTAGCATTACAACAGAAACATTCACGGCAAAAGTGGCGACCTGAACGTGAGGGGTTCGAATTCTGATAATTAAATTAGATTAGGGGTTGATTGTGCTGCATTTTTTTGTTGTTTGTTGGGTATATGTGAGTTTGGGGATTTGAAAGTATGTTAACAAAAAAGTGTTTGAGGAGTCAAGAAGTTGAGATTGGAAGTAGTGATAGTGCTTTGTTTAATAAACCGGAAATGGAAATGGAAGCTGAGGCATGAGGTAATAGGGATCAGTCCAAGACGGAATCAGGAGAATAAGGGAACGAATTGATTATGAGAATGTTAGAGAAAATGCGACAAGGTAGGGAAGAATCAAACAGGAAGATTGAGCAAATGGATCAGGAATCGAATAGGAAGTTTGAGCAGTTAGGTGAAAAATAGATAAGTGGGCTAAACAATTTAATTATTTTAAAAGTTGTTTGCTGGCAAAATTGGAATAAGTCGATATGCGGGTAGAACGGAATGAAAGAGATATAATAGGGATCAGACAGAAAATAGGAGAGATGAAAAAAAAGTGACAGTTTTTTGCGAGGAAGAAATTAATAGCAAGATGACGGAAGTAACTGATTCATGCGGGACCAGTTAGGTAGATTTGAAAGGGAAATGTGCTCCTATCCTAGTTTGGAAACCATCTTCTTCGAGACTATTTCTTAAATTTTCGAATTATTTCTCCTTTCTCTAGTTCCTGAAGTCAATGTGTTACAATCGAATTTCAATATTAACTTCTTTCTCATGATTTTAAAACATCAATAATATTTTCAAAGAATATGATTGCAGAAAAAATCGTGTATGCAATTCGAGCGAAAAGTTGCATGTCGCTTTCGATAGATTGCTTGCGCTGCACTACGGATCACGCTGACAAATTTCTGTCTCAAGAAGCAAAGTATCACTTTCGTTTCGTTCCCTAACGCACAAATAGCTATTTCTGTTTGCCATATCTATATCCAGCATAAGCTAAGAATACGTATAGTTAATAATAAATACATTTTTAATACTCATCTTCCTCAAGTGTCATTATATGCCCCTTTCCGTACAGTATTCTTCAAAGGTTATTTAAAATCAATTAAACGTTAATTAAAAGCTGATGTTAGAAAGTAATTCTAAATTAAAATTCTTTAAGGTGCTTGGTGGATAGGAATTCCTAAATTTTAATTTGTTACCTGCTATTTTAATTTAAATAGCTCCTTTATTGGCACTTGTAATATTTAGCAGGCTTTAGTATAACAGTCTACAGTGCTCTGTTTAGTATCATTTCTGCTTAATTAAATGAAAGGTAAATTAAACCTAATGCTTCTTATACATAAGATTCATTCAAGCTCACTGAAACTTACAAGTAATGTCTCTCGTACAAGAAAGTTATGTACCTAGTGAAACTTACAATTTCTAATGGTTATAAGTAAGGCAAGGCTAATTAGTTTTAAAAACGTACTATTGATAGAGTTAACCCTCGTAACCCAATTTACAATGATTTTCAGCAACCTCTTGTTCCAGAATTTCGAGCAAGCAGAAAGGTATTCAAAATATTATTTAATCTCACACACTGCTAATATTTAACAAAGCTTTAAAAAGTTAAATTTTGTACGCGGTCAAGATTTCAGTTGTTCCTAGAGCATTAAAGCCGTTTGATTCTTGGTTTTTTATTTAGAAAAGTTGCAATAGGCTAGTATTTTCTGTATTCAAGGCAGATATTTTGATTTATAATTTCAATTGAATGCGATTTTTTATATATAGAATATTAGATAATCTTTTACATGAAAGTGTACTCTAATGAAATAATATGGCACAGCACAGATGTTGTCGAGATTCTAGTTGTAATAGAAATAACACATATTAAATCACAAATGTTTATTCCATATTATATACCCATTATGGTATTATTACTATTAGTGGCATTTCTGATAATTATTAAGTAATTAAGGGAAAAGTCCAGTTCCAACGTTCTCTGAGGTCTATTAAGCTGTCTGAGCCAAATTATCAGAACACATCAAAATATATATAGGAATTATTTGCTACTTATTTGCTTTTTTTGCTGATAAAACTAATTTTTTTGCTATATTTGTAAAAAAAGTTACAAGTGACTAGATAGCTTAATATTAATCTATCCAACCAACTAAAAAAAAATACCTACACAAAATAAAATAAAAAAATTAACAATATATAAATTATTTGCTATTTTTTTGCTACCATTTGCAAAAAAAGACAAATTTTCAAAAAATAAAATAAATATCAATATTTACAAGAGTGTACATTAAAAAAATTAATTATTGGCATGACTAAAGAATACCTACGTTTTATGAATTATTTACTCTTAAAACATGCTACTCCCAAATTACCAGAACACATCAAAATATATATAGAAAATATTTGCTAATTATTTGCTGTTTTTTTGCTGATGAAACCAATTCTTTGCTATACCTGTAAAACGTAGATATTCTTTAGTCATGCCTGCAATTAATCTTTTTAATGTTCTTTACTCTTGTAGATGTTAATATTTATTTTATTATTTGAAAATTTGATTTTTTCTTTTGAAAATGGTAGCAAAAAATAGCAAATAATTTGTATATTGATAATCTTTTTATTTTATTTTGTGTAGGTATTTTTTTTAGTTGGCTAGATAGCTTAATATTAAGCTATCTAGCCAGTTGTAACTTTTTACAGATATAGCAAAAAATTGGTTTCATCAGCAAAAAAAGCAAATAATTAGCAAATAATTCCTATATATATTTTGATGTGTTCTGATAATTTGGCTCAGACAGTTTAATAGACCTCGTTCTCTGCACATTCAGTTAAAAATAAGTATAAAAATATAAGGTGGCAATAAAGCGGAATCCAGTCATTGCTTAAACGTTTTAATTGTGCTATTAACCTATTTGTAGATACACATACGAATTTTAGTAACTGTATACAAATATAAAATTAAAACCATATTTTAAAAAATTTTTGCAAACCAGAAACAAAACTCGCGTAATCGGTAGAGCAAAAGGACACCAGTTGGCAGAAAATGACATACCAAGCTGATGGTTTCAACTATTAATTAACGTTGAAGATGTAGTTCTTGATGTTGACTTTGGAAGAAAGAAAATTTTATACTTTAATACTTACGTCGTAAGACAACTATTATGTACACAATTTTATACTTACATTGGATAATGAACAATAGAATAGACTAATATGTATTTCTTCCACTTACAGAAGGTATCACATGTAAGGTGCGCTTTTATCGTTCTTAGGGTTCCGTACCTTATAAGGTATAACGGAACCTTTATAAGATCACTTTCGTGTCTGTCCGTCCGTCTGTCACAGAGGTTTTTCTCGAAAGCTATGTAACGCAGGAATTTGAAATTTGGCACAATGCTAGGTCTTTATGGCGCACACATATATCAACAGTCAGAAAATAGAAAATAATATTTGTTTATTATACAAGGGAAAAAAGTACTAGATTTTAGCTCGAAGTGTTTTTGTCTCCCAACGCGAAACGGAGGGAGACAAAACACCGAGAGTTAAAATCTTACATTTTTACCCGTGTGACAGGCAAAACGATGATTTAATATTGAAAAAAATATTACAATATATTTATGTCAAAAAATCATTCGGTGTCAATTTTGAAGTTTCAAACAAGTAAGCTGTTGTACCTACAGGTAGACTTGCGTTGCTAAGGAAACCTTTAAAGTAATCAAATATCTGTCAATTTAATTCTGCGACTGGTTTCAAAAATGGCTTACTTAAGTTGTTTATATCGGTTGTTTTGAACGTGACGAAGTTATGCTACGATGATATGTTACACCCGCATGTTACAAGTGTGGAGCCGGCTTCAAATTAAAATCTTCGTGTTCTTACTTATTTGCACATACCCGGGAAAAAAGTACTCATTTTTTCCCGGGGAAAAAAGTAAATTCATAAAAAGTAACATTTTGTTACCTGTCAAGAAACATTAAATGTCAAATTTTTTCCCGTCACAGAAAAAGTATTTTTAGATTAAAATGGTTGCGGTTAATTCGGTAAAAAAAGAAAAGTTTTAATAAATATATCGTGTGAGGTATCATTTGAAAGAGGATTCTAAAAGGTTTCTAAAAATATTTTTTTTATAATTTTCGGTTCTAAAATTTTGATTTTAAAAGGGGTAGTAGCTATTGAGTCATAGATTATCGGAAAACTGCAGGTTTTTCACCGTGTAATAGTTGCTGGGAAAAAAATGTTTAAACACAGTAATAGACAACGTATTTACTAACGTACCAGTACAATGTGGGACAATATATTCACTTTTCAGTTATCACAATCAAATTTGGAAGAGATTTAAATATAAATAAAAAATAAAAACAGCTTAATTTGGTTTATTGATTGCTCACTGTAGTATTGGTACGGAACCCTAATAGTGCGAGCTCGACTCGCTTTTGACTAACTTTATTATTTATAGAATAGTCAAAAGGTAACAAAAAGGAATAACTAAAATATTCTTTGGTTGCTGGGAAATTTTTTGTACTGGCAACAATGCTTGTCTAAGCAATCAATGTTTTCTAGTTTTACTTTTTTATTTTGAATATTAATATGATCTCTTCAAGTGCAGATCTTGTCAAGGTCACTCGCCTTTCAATAATAATACTACTATCCCGAATATAAGAAAAAGCTTAAAGGGAAAGACAAGGGTCGTATGAATCGAACTTGTCTTATTCAGAGTGGCAGCAGACGTCTGCTTTTTTTCAGCTGTTTTCGTGTATGCACGCTCTGCATGCGTTTCAGAACTGGACTTACACTTAACAACACTACTTCTGCAATACCCATTTAAATGATTATGGACTAAAGGATATATCAAAATTTTGTTTCATTTTTGTACATGGTTTCCTGCCTTAGTGCGTCAGTTTACTAGCAATCGTATAATTTATTTCGGCGTTAAAAATCTGTAGCTTATATAACAATGTAGCTTTCAATTCAATGTCTACTACAAATTTACTAGGTAATTCTATTCTCCATACTGTACAGATGCCTCTTGTATACCTACAATAGTAAATAAGTGGTACGTACATTTTCTACCCCCTTTATTCGGAGTACATATGAAGTTCCTTGCTATTTTAAATAGACACAAATTAAAATCGCGTTCTTTACTTTGACATAGCAAAGTCGATACACTCAAGCTACTCTTAGCCCCTTTAGTCGTAGTATAATGCAGAATATTGGCGCTCCTTCCTAAAAACTACGAAGTTGAGTTTTTGTCCTATAGCTTATTGGGATAGCATTAATCACACACTCAATAGAATATGAACGCTCAATGAATTCGCAAATTCATTTTAAGCTGACAAGCAATCTAGAAAATTCAAACTTTCAATTCTTCTATCGTCAAGCCTTTCTCGCACAATTTTAAGCTGCTATTAGAAACAGCATACTTGATATAATATATTCAAAACATTCTGTTAGTTTTTTACGTATGATATTTGAGAGACTACATGGGACTATAATTCGCTTTCTTCTAATTCAATAAAAACAAAGGTAAACATCACACCCTTTCGTGGTAAGAATATTTATTCTGCGTATAACAAGGTTTATGTATAGCGTTTGCCTGATATTGTTATTTTTAAACAAAGGTTTTTCGTTGCTGTGAAGATAAACCGCACCAAAGGTAGATTAAAGTTACAGTGGGCATTATATAATAGCTACCCAGAGCAAGCAATTTCTGCGAAACCGTATAGCAAAGGTCTAACCCTTCTACGCGGCTTATTTTTTACATCCTTTCTGTTAAATTCCTTTTATATATCATAGAGACCGTAATTTATATAACGTTATACGAGCTTTATCAAACAATCCTTTACATTATTCTACAAAACGTAAACGCGCGTGCCGAGATATTTGGATGCTTTCGAAGGTATTTATTGCTAAATAGTTTCCAGCTAAAAATAACGCTTATTTACGCATGCAATTATGAAATACAAGTTCCTGATTTTTATATCATGCTTACAGGTTGCCCTAGTCGTGCAAGGCGATTGATTTTTTATCTCCATGCGTTTATACGTTATAAGAACAAGCCCTTTATGGAAACTTTTTGCAATTATGGAGAAAATCAATAACTACATAAAATCCTGCCTGGAAGCATTCTCAATATTCAAATGAACCTTTGTTCATTGCTATGTTCATGTGGTGTTTGGAAATTTGAAAAATGTTAGACCTTGCCCTTCCACGCTTCTTTGTCACACGGCAGTAGAAATCTTGTCTAACAAATGTTTTATTTTATCGACTGTGATATTCTATCTGATATAAATAATGGAGCTTAAAGATTTTGGATCGCCAAGGCACAGACACATACTCAACCCATGACAGATATTCAGAAAAATTGGATTATGACCAATATTGATTCAAGTCCAGATAAAAAAAGAAACTGAATTTTGCAATTGAAGCAGTTAAAGCTGGAACCTGTCTGTTTTCTATCCCTTTGGGGACGGTGAGTACAATGATGAACGATCGCACTCTCAGAATTTTTGAAGCCCTAGCTCTAGACTGCAGTACTTTTAGGAACTACAAATATCATTGTAACTCGACTGTTTGACAAGGTGGTCTACGAGGACTATCCTATCCATAAGGTAAAAGAAGAATACCAAAACATTACGACTTGAACCACATAATTCAACATTTACTGACCACTACCAACAGCGCACCTACTCTAGAGCCTGTTGGTCTAGGTTGTCATGAAGGAAAAGCGTCCAATGGTCCCTCCTGTCAAAACGACAGAAACTAATAGGGAACTTTACCTGTGTGGACATTTTTGCATACTTACACTCGAAAATTCAGCGTGAAAACAGGTTATGCAGTGAACTATCTTGTAGACGAAAACACCATAAATACGTAACCATTAACTCGTCAAATAATCTTTTCAAAACTGTGGGCAGAAGAAACAAAAGCTTGCATAGACGAGATCTGGAAAAAGTTAAACAGTCAATTACTCTTCGAAGAAAGCATTTCTTGTACTAACGGATATTTCTGGTCTTTCAACTGGGAATAATGGTAGTTTCTCGAAACACATCGAAACTCTTTCACGATGGATGAGATTTATTTAATACAGAGATTATTTTTCTTCCTGTTCTATATGCAACATTTTAAATCTAACAATTAAGTTGTCAAATTATGTCTTTACTGAATTGGTGGTACGCTGACTGTCATTTCCCTTTAAATTAAGCAACCCAATATACTGTAATTAATTAAAACAAGTTTAAGCGTTACTACTATTACAATAGCGAATTAGAAATAATAACAAAATCAGGATAAAAGAAGCAATCTTTAGTTTATGGCTTTGTTATGTGCTAATTAAAAACCTTACATGAGATGTGTAAAAACGGTGTTACGTTGATTTACTTAATTTACATTTACAGCACACTCATGAGGGTGGAAGCGGGAGCATCGTATCAGTTTTACAGCTGCACCGAATAGCTGCAGTGGTTGGGGGGGTTCCTATATGAACAATTTACAAACTGTTGAATTTCTCAATTAACAACTTACCCAGAAAGCTGTACTTTTAACTGCTTTGTCGCAATAAAATAGACGCCATAACACCAACTGTTCAACAACTTATTCCACGATGCTCTACACGGAAAGTGGTAGTTCCAACTTAGCGTTTTGACGCGTTATTTAAGTGTTATAATGAATGTGATTGATTTACTCTTACCAGTAAAACTTAACACGTCAAATGACACCTAACCTATATTACATAGAATAGCTCAACACATTAATACATAAAATCAATTTAAAACAGCAAGAAAAAAACCTCATTCTCTACGACTTTCCGACTAGCCAAAAAAATGCGTACATTACAAGGAAAATAGTTTGATTTTTCCACATAAACTTTACAACCTCTATAAAATCTCGTAATATTTGTAACCATTTTTCAGTAATGCCGTAACAAATCCGAGAGATGTTACAGTGAAATTTCAATATACTTTAGGCAGATATCCTATTTCGCTTTTCGCCCTAACAACCTGAATAAATATACACGAATTCCAATAATCCTTTAAAAACGTTACAATCTGCCTATCAACATAATTAATAAATACAAACTTATGTATATCCGTGTAAATTGGAGTGCTATTTCTACAATAGTCCTTTAGAATTAAGTTTGCTTCTCTGAAGAAAAAAACGCCAAGTGAAAAATACACCCAACGCCAGTGCAGACAGTTAGGTTACTTCATCCCACGAGCGGACAAGGACAAAAAATCCAAGCAACAGCTTATTGAGTGGCACAATTTCCTCACTCTTAAACAGTTGCTTTAACCAGTGATTTTAATTGGTTGACACCTTTTTTTAGTTCGCGCTTTGACTCAAACAGCCGTACTATACAGTAAGGAACTTTAAAAGAATCAGCTCTTTGTCCGTACCTTATCGTTTTAGCGTAATCATCGGCATATGACTGGTTGTATTGTAATGTATTTTTGCTTACACTGAGTGCCCAGTAACCAAAGTGTATCAGAGGAAGATGGAACTAAACTTTAATAAGCTCTTGCCAGAGGCGACAATCTAACACGTAGCGTCCCTGAAGTACACCGAGATTTTCTGAATGATAAAACAGCCCAGGATAAAATTGGTTGGCAAACGGCTAATCGCAAAAAGAAAACTCTTTGCAAGTTAATACGGCTAACTGTGAACCTTAATCCAGCGTTCTTGCAAAAGAGGGGGTCGAGAGCCGATTTTGTTCTATCACAAACAAAGATAAAACTTATAGTTGCCACGGCGTTTAGATCTCTAATACCAATAGTTCCGGGAAAACGCAAACATCAGTATGTTTCAAAAAGCTTAGTAACAATAATAAAAAATTTACTGACTCCTTAGTCTTTCCTTTTTTAAAGCTGTACGAAAGATTTCATTATTAATCAAAAACAAGACCACCGTTTGTGGTTCTCCACCTAAACACAAGTACGTTCTAAATAATTTTTGTGAAATTAAAGAAAATAACTTAGATGTTAACTTAAGTTGCATGTATTTACCAATGTTTAGTTTCGTTAGTTTAATATGTTACAACAATATACAAGAAATTAAATTCTATACCTCAAATTTTTTAATAGTTATTTAATAATTAAATTCAGTCAAGTAATACTAATTAGTAACTTATTTTAAAGAAGAGCAAAATTTACAATTATTGGTTTTGTTCTATTTCACAGACCTGTTGAAAGAATACACATGTTTATTAAAAATATGAAAATTCCAAGTATCATAATTTAACTAATTGTTTTACAAATGCTCTACAGATTTTCGAATTTTTAAAGCACGAACAAGACAAAGTCATATTGGAACAAAATTTTATCTAAAGTGTTGCTTAAACTGGTATTTTAAACTGGCCAACAAACTAATATTACGTTAGAAACAACTAGGTCAATGTTAGAGTTCTTATAAATGTTCTAACAAAGAATTGATCTGGATAACAAAATATTACAGGTTCTTAAACTTCATCAAGCGTGTTATAAACGCCCTATCTGCTCACGAGTTTTTTAAAATATTGTTTATAAAACCTCCAAATTTTGCACTTCAGCAAACATACAAATAAACTTACTACAAAAATTTAAAGCGAACACTGAGACTTACACCATGTATAGCAAAATGTTAAAACTTTTATTTGAAGTAGTTACCCTCGGTCAAGACGAGTACTACTTTATGACATGCAAGAGTCCTTCATCTAACAGCAACCATCTGTATCTTGTTTATATAGAAATGCAAGATTTCATATTACCAAAGTTAAACAATTCTGCTAAAAGTTATTGTCGAAGTTAATCAATGTTAACAAATATATTATAGAAGTTATTAGAGTTCTTATAGTTACACATTGAGGAGTTTTGTTTTCAACAAGATTAACGTAGACATGGTGATTGCACCAGTTAGACTAAGCGAACCTCCGCTTCCATGCTATGGACCTATTTTCGTCGAACATCTTGTCCCTTGTAAAGATAGCACACAAGTCCACGTACGTTCCGGAATCAAACTTTATCAAGCGCGTTACTTGCGCATGAGGCAAATGACCAGTTCTTATACTAGAACAATAATGCTAACGGACAAATTTAATAAATTTCATAGTTTTCAAACCATCGTAATATTATCGAACAAAAATAAATACGTTAGTGTATTAATACAAATTGAACAACCTCGCGCAATCATAATACGAATTAAATGCAAATAATTAAGCAGTATTATAATGAATTAATTCTTTTAAAGCAAAACTAAACTCAGGTTGTATCATTTAAGCAAATTATATAGACTTATGATGAGCGGAATTTATTTCTGCTACAGTGTTCGATTCTTTCTCTCGTTTTCTGTTGGCTAGCTCTTATTATATACCTCCCTCCACCCTAACTGTGCTAATTCGATGTTCCCCAACCTGCACTACATTTAAATGATCCTTGCATGCCCAATTGTTATGAATCATATTTAACGTTCTCACTACCACTACATGTCTGTACCAATATTTTTGTAAATACCTCGTCTTTTTAGGTGTTATTGTTGAGCTACCACGCCTTAACTAACCATTTGTAGTTCTGTGGTTACTAAAATGCGTGTAATGACTAGACGCTTGCAAGGCCTACTTAAGGGTCCTGCGTTGTTTGTAGTGTGCTTTCCATGAATTTTACGAAAATATAACCGGTTTGAAAGTTTTTTCCCGTTTAACGTAACTAAATTAAATTAAAGGAAGAAATTTGAAATCTCAATGCTTCCTACACTTAACGACTTTAAACTTTCTAATGCACAGGTTTTTGCCTATCAACGATTTTGATTATATATATCCTAAACTAATAAATTTATTCTCTCTACTTCATTTCTATCTAAAGCACTGCCAGCGTTACAAGGGATTAATATCTAATTGTAAACCTATTGCAACTACCGGAATTTGTAAAAATTATAAATGACATGTATTTTAATATTCTGTTTACAGGTTTACACTGAAGACTCATAAATTATGAGTGGACGCTGCACCAATAGCGTAATGAACAAAAGGTTTTAATTCTTCTTACCTAGCTTTCAAAATAATAACATTTCAGCATCAAACTCTTGAAACGCTTTGAATCGAAAGGCGTTGAAATCCGGACAAGATGAGGTTAACATATTTTTGTTATAAAAACGTGAAACAAGTCGTGCTACTATCGATTTCCTGTTTTCAGAAACTATATTGAAGAGCTCACATTTATCCGCAAACCTACAATACACAAACATATTTACGATAATTATTTTGTTTTGGCTATTGTAAATTATAGAATGTAAAAGTTTTAAAATTCATAGCAGCTTTTCCACGCATAATTGCGATAACGACGCGATAGGTATTCCTTCTGTTCCTATTTTTAGTTGTAGTATACTGTAGCATTGCATTGCTATATACCACTTCGACGCGTATCAAATTCCTTTTGGTATTTAACTGTTGCATCTAAGTTCATTATAACTTTAAGTTTAAATTAGGCGTCTCTTTCTGAATATTTACGTTACTCACTGTTGGGAATTGCATGATTGACAGTGAACAGTCGCCTGATGATCGATAGTTAATAAAAATTTTAGCGAAAATGGGAATGTAATATCTTCCCCTGGAGGTTTCCAGCATTGAAGTGAATGCTTTTTACCGGTATCTGAAAGTCTGAGCTATGTGGAAGCGGTTATCTCCTTACTCTTTATTTCTCTCTAACCATCTCAGTCCGGGCTCTCTTCCATAGAAGATAATACAGTAGATTTGGTAAGCCACGGACACCCCCAGGTCCCAGATAGCCGTTAAAATACTTAATGTAAGTGTAAGTTAGTTAAAATTTAACAAGATATCTCGGTGTATTAAAAGGTTTCAGTTAATCTTAGAGATAACAACTGTTATAAATGTATCGCCATACATAGCTTATTGTACTTTATACATTTTTAATTTAATTTAACTTAAATTAATCGTCTTTATTCTTTTGTTTATAACAGCAGATCAATACATAAAAAGGGCAAATGGAATGTAAACACCGAGAACCTCAAGGTGAGGATCAAATTAGCAGGTATCTGTTATCTGCTCTGCCGCTACAACATTTAAACCAATAACAATAACTTTTTGTTGGTTTAATAGAAGAGTGCTTAGAGTTGCCTTGTCGATGTATACCGGTTGTTGACTATATCACCGCACGCGAACTGAGCACAGAACAGACTGACAGAATTACAGTTGACTATATCGAAGTACACGAGCTGGAAATAGAACAAACTAAGAATCGCGAGAAATTCCAACTCATTTTTTGGCTACCCAAAAATCTGTAATTTCATTGGACAAACTAAATTTGGAGATTGTTTTACATTCAAAGCTCGAAATACACAATTCCATTGGTTATAGACATCATTAACGTTTTTCAACACAGGAAGAATAGGAAATGGAAGTGTATAAATATAATTTCAAATTCTTCGAAAGACATACGTTAGTGTTCACTATAGCCTATGGAATCACCTTGCAGTACTCACCATAGCCTGCAAACCCTTTAACGAGCAGCGCTTTCTATAGCCTGCTATTCTACAACAAGCAGTGCTCCCCATAGCCTGCGTATCCTCCGACGGTGACGCTGTACCCAGGGCACGTCATTCTAATTCATCAATCCATAGTTAACAAACCATGTATGAGCGTTAAGCTCCGTTCCATACTTCACCGACAAGTCGTTATTGTGATACAATACGTCAAACTCTACTACCGGGACAACATTTCCGCAGAGGCATCACTACCACGAAGCCTGCCGAAGAGTTCAGAAAACAACCGAATACCTTCTGAACCCTCTATATTTGTATATATTGTAAATTATTAGTTTTTAATTTCATATCATAATTCTTTGTAACGTAACGTTGACCCACAATTAAAACACGAAGCTTTCCGAGGAGATCCAAAGACTACCGAAGATGTCTGGACCTCTTCAAACTGTACATATTTCCTAACTATCGTTGTTCTCACTGGGCCTCAAAAGCAAGTTCAGAAATATTCCAAAGAAATCCGAAGACTGCCGAAGACTTATACACCCCGTTAAACTGTACATACATTCATTTAATCAGTTTTTAAGTTTATTTCTGGTTCCACAAGCAACCGTGAAGACATCCGAAGACTTCTGAAGATTAGCGAAGACTTCCGAACTGCTCAAACTATTAAAATCATTTAATTTCACTTTTATTTTATGTATTTATGAAGTTTATAATTATTTTTGCTTGTAGTTAATAAACAAAAAATCCAGCCAAGTCTACATGCTTTCAGACGCCGCCCACTCCAACGATAACACGGTTCGTTATTAATTTTATTAAAGGCAAACTCTATATTTACGGGTTTTAAAAAATTAGTCTTACAACTTACCACATTCTTAAGAAAAAAATGAATAAAAATTAGCCTAAAATGAAACTGTGGATAACCTCTCAATATATGTGTACAAACTGCCACATTTGTTATTCTAATTTTATACATTGGTACATTTCATCCAATCGCATCATCTACCAATTCAAAATAGTGAATAATATCTAACAACATCGCGTGGTTAGTCGTATCACAGGTTTTGTTGAAGTCTTAATAAAACCAACAAAGTGTTTTTACCGGAGTTTGCTTCTCTGAGTATATCATCGGTAACATTTAACAATGTTGTTTCACAACTGTGTTAAGATATAGATCTGTGATGGTATCGGGGTAATATTTCTCATAACAACAAATGTTCATGTATTTGAGCATTACAACTTTCTCTAAGAATTTGTACATATTCGGTAGAATACGTAATGGACGAAGATAGTTGCAGTGTTGGGGTAGCTTACGTTTAGGATATTGGAACTACCTGAACTTTCTTTCGGGCATACGAAAAATGAGAATCTAATATGTAGCTATCTACAATTAACCCAGTCGTGGGAGACCTATATCGTAGTATGCCTCATAAAAATTACCCGGTTTAAATTTTGTTCACGAAGTATTAGATTGGGTTCTACACTCTCCTAAAAGTTGAAATATCTCCAAATTGGAAGTTAACAACCTCCCCCACCCTTTTCTCCGGCTATAATTCGTTATTTATACAAGAACTTTTCTACTCAACAATTTTACTTTCTTGTGTTTTTTTCTCTAGAGTACGTATTTTCCGAGAAAAACTCGTTAAAAAAACAGTAAAACAATAAATATATTTTTAACGCGCTCGAGTGGCAGGAGTTTAGACTAACATTGAAAACAAAAGCCACATAAACATAGGAAATTTTCCACTCTACAAATTTACTCTCTTGTATTTTTCCTATAGAGTGTGTAGCAGAATGTGTAATTTTTCTTTGCTATATATTTTTTTCGACATGCCTCACGAAGTTCTATTGAATCTCGAGTTGATAGAAATCTGAAGTCGCCATCGTTTCTTTCTTTGCTACATTCCAGTAAAGTTGAATGAAAGACCATTAGCAGTTGTTTTTCCGAAATAAAAACAAAGTAGTGACAGAATTCAATACGGTATTTTGTATCTTATTTTATTAACCAGCAATCGATCGGGTTGAAACGGGATCCATTCGACGAGAAAAAAATATTGAATCAGGATATAATTCAAAATAGATTTGTCGAAAATTCGCTATTCTCACACAAAAATATCATAAATTGGCCAATTTATGATGAAGTCAATAGGGCATTTGGAAAAAAAGATTTTACATATCCCACATGGTCTTAAAAATCTAAACGCCCTATTAACATCAGCCAGCCCAAATACCCCGAGTAGACCAATTCATCCAAGTCTAAAGTATTTTTCGGACTAAAGCAGGCACATACGAATAAGGCAATTAGTTTTTCAAGAAATTGCCACACGGTTTAGGTCAGAATGTCGAGTAGTTTTCCCAAATGTAGTTTAGAAAAAATCGCGTTTAAAGCTTTTCTGGTACACGTATAAGATACATGTACATAATCGTGTATATATTTTAGGGGCATACTTTTAACATAAAAAGCATCCAAAGAAACAAAAAAAAAATCGATTTTTTTTCAAAAATCAGAACATTCCCTTAAATTTACGTACAAATTATGAAATGAAATATTCCGAAAAATTCGCAAAATTTCTTCTTTTGAAAGAAAACGTTCTTGATTTTTATACTGGAAGAATTTTTTAGAACTTTTCTGAATGTTAAATGGATTGATATGAAAATTGAATGATTTTCTAATGGAAATTCTTTCCGAATTTAAAATAAATTCTTAGAATATTTCAGAATGTCATAAGAAATCGTCACTATTTCATAACATTTCAGAAAAACATCGAATATTTCAGTGAAATTTTCAACAAAATTCATAAAGGTATACATAATGAAATCAGAAAAATAATTGCCTCGGGGTTGTTGAGAATAATAAACTTCATCCATATTTTTCCACCTTGGATGCATCCTGTTCCAGCCCGATTGTTTGTTGTTAAAAAAATTATTGTATTCATTTTATATACCGTAATGACTGCACTAAAAATACCCTCTGCTATTGAGATCGCCAGATATAAATAATTCCAATAATAAAATCATACCTTAATCAGAAATCCCGAAAATTACGATATTACCAGCTAACATTTAGAAAAAACAACGATTTTCAACACGATTTTCCACTACCTTAGTACTTTTAGAAATTTTGTTATGTTTTTTTGCCGGCGATAACAATAAAAAAACAATCAGCAGTGCGTAGTGGCAACGTATAGTTTGGAGTTATGCCTTCATTTGTAGTCGTATAAAATTCAAAAATATTTGTTCAAAAAATACACATTTATAGAATTTTCTCCGAAATTTTTCATACGGTTCTGATTTTGTATATCACAATCATGAGAAATTAATTTTTAATAGTTCAATGAATTATATACACAAAACAGACAAGAAACTTTAATTCCTTCATTATATTTCCTCATCTTGAAAAAAATATTAAAAATAGAGCGAAATTTCATCAATTTCAATATGTTGGGACTTTTCCCCAGTAGAATATTATCATTTTTCACTAAGTGAACATTTGAGATAAACCTCCAAGTTAAATCTTCAACGCTCCTCAATTAATTCGAAACTTATTAAATTTGCATCAGAGGTGAGTAAAAAAAAAATTGAAAAATTCTACAAATCTTGGATTTATGATGTAAAATTTATTACTAGGAAAAATTGGAAAACTTTAAAAAATACAAAGAACATAGTGTATATATTGACTTTCTATGCCATATTATAATTTTTAAAAATGTATTGTATAAATGTTGAAAATTTCACTTTTTATAAAACAAGTAGCCTACTGAAATTTTGCGCGCGAAGATTTCGCGCGCGAAATTTCACGTTTATTCGAAAAAGCGATTGCGACCAAACTATTGCATGTATGAAAAATCCGTAAAGAACTTTTTTTGGAAATTATGTAAGCTTCCTAATTTATAATAGTGTTTTTTTCGAATTTTTGAATCACATTTTTTTGCGTAAAAGAGGTGTTTTTGGGGTAGTTCAAACTTTTAGAGAAGTTTAGTACCAAATCTAACACTTTGTAAAGAAATTTTAAGCTGGGTAATTATTTTGACCAAAATAGCCACCACAGTTGGGCTAAATGTGCGATACGAATTTTAATACAAGAGGGAGACGTATTTGTTCCTGATTATGTTTAGACGATCAACTCCGGACGAACTAGGTTTTTGAGAGCTTCACAACAGCTTTGGATTCAACAACTTTACATTTAAAAATGTTTTCCATATAGCTTTTGGTTTTTGAGTTGTAATAATCTAGAACTCGTTATTAATAATGGTTTTCATTTTTGTTGTACAAAAGGTTGTAAGAAAACAAATCATATAAAGGCATCATCACATCAATTGAGATTACAAGCCGTAGTACTGGAGAAAATACAGGTATTAAATTTTACTGATGATTTGAGACTCTGCGAAAAGGCTAAAAGGGTTTGCTTATTTAATGGTCCGTTTATTATTAGTACACAGCATCAAGCTAACACGGGCTTCAAATTATAGCATCAGGAGTAATGGTGTGTTAGCGACTTATTATATAAGAATCCGATTGACTTTAATAACGCAATCTGAGTTTCATGCAAAACGTCAATGTATTACAGCACAGAAGTTTCGATAAAGGCCTTATTTATTTAGGGCTCATAACAAGAGCACCTTAACTGACAAAACATAAGGAATGCTATATTGGAATCCATATAAAAGGTAGGTAATTGCTCCGCATGATAGCTGAAAATTCGTCTTAATAAAGATTCTTTGGTTCTGTTTCCACTTGTATTTAAGTACAATGTACGTAGAAAATTGCACGGTATTAGAAGGGTGAATGGGTTTCATTATTGCAACGCTTTGGAAGGAAACTGTAAAATATAGGTTCATTTCTAAGACCGCTTCTAAATCGATTATGTGGTTTAAAACCTGTAAACTCAAGTGTGTTCCATTGTATACGCTTTATTGCTGATAGTGCTTGTTTTCGTTAAAAAATGTTAAAAATAAATTCGTGGGTGAGTGGTGTGAAAACTAAGCCATCTTCCGAATTCTAAGTATACACCAATCGACTGGAATTCTTTGT
This sequence comes from Platerodrilus igneus, assembly GCA_036346225.1. Lineage (NCBI taxonomy): Eukaryota > Metazoa > Arthropoda > Insecta > Coleoptera > Lycidae > Platerodrilus > Platerodrilus igneus. The sequence goes on from JARFIW010001599.1 coordinate 7,413,325, forward strand.
GTTCTAAAAAGTTCACACTTTAGAGTCGATAGTAATTCGTTTCATTAAGTGAAGGAGAAGTACAACATTGAAGACCATATCATCGACTTAACGCAGCATTGTCTCTGTAACACATATTTTACCTTCAACAAACAACGCTACAGACAAGTTGAAGAAGCACCTATGGGATCATCATTATCACCCTTGATTGCTAATATTCATGGAAAATATTGAGGTGCGTGCATTAGAAACATCTATATATATATATATATATATATATATATATATATATTGTAATGTTAGTAGGGGATGAAAGGGTTCTAAGGGTTGTTTTGTTGAAGGTAGTGTATGCCAAATTAAGTAAGCCAAATATCAGATCCCGTAATTAAAAGTTTATGTTTGCCGTACTTTACAAACGTTAAAGAATTTGAAATATTATTCAAAATGTAAGTGCCAAGACGTAAAAACAATGACTTGATGACGTGAAAAACACACAGTATTGAAAGTTTTACACTGAGTTGTATGTTGAATAAGCCATAGAACGTACATTTGCCAATCCAGAAACTGGATGCGTCTGTAGTACACTATTCACCACGCAGATCCAGGTGTATATGTGTATCATTTCGGCATTTATTTTACTAGAATCAACCTTTGGACAAACATGTAATCTCAAAATTATAAGTAATAGCATTGTCAAATATGATTGAAGGATTGTGCGATATTTAGGACCAATGATTGAAAAGGGAAAGTGCATAAGACAAAGTATAAGGTAGTAGTGACACGAACTTGGTGAGACGACGTTATTGGATGGTTTTTGTATACAATGTAATAAAGAGTAGGCATATTAAAATTGTTATTATCACCTAGGATAAGTAAACAAGGAGTCGATTTTTAAATATTTTTGTAACAAGACGTGTTTGTAAACTGCGCTAAATTGTTTGAATATTTTTGAAGATTAATAAATGAGTTTGAAAGTGTACGAGTTTCAATTTATATAAAGGAAGAGTAAGGATAAGCAACAGTGAATAAAATAATTAATAGCAACGACGAGTAACAAGTTTAAGAGTGGAATTAGAGCGACAGCGAACCGGCGGAACATAAGTGGATATTGGAACGAGATTTATATAGGCAGAAGGCATCGAATAGGATTTATAAGATTAAAGAAGATATTATTGGGATTGAATTGGATATGGTTTTATGTATAGCAGGGCATTGAGTGGTATATAGAAGGAAGGATTGATTTGGAACGAGCGGATTAAATAGAAGGAAGTATTGATTTGGAAAGAGAGCAGCAAGACTAAAAGACAGCATTTAAGTAGCAAGAGGATTCGTACGAGATAAAGAAGATATAACACCGGAAAAATTAGCGCAGAGAAGTAAATACAAAAGGTTATTCAAAGTTCTAAATTTGGGTTATATTTATTTTAGATTTGGGAGCATCAAAATTAAGTCAACGATACCTGGAGTCTAGACGGCAGACTTCATAGTGATAGTGCATACCTTGTAAAGACGTATACGGCGAGTAGGATTTTGAGCCAGCATTCATAGAGGCCGACAACAAAGTATAGAACAGGTGAGTACTGTGTGATATAACGTCAAAGTCAGAAATTTGTAATAGAAATTAATTTGGCACAAGGCACCGTGGATCATATAAAAATTTGGCATATACAATCGTAAATTATCAAAAGGTACAAAAACAAAAGATAGTGCTGTTTGGTTGGTGCATTGCACATCTACTTACCACTGAACCCACGGTAAGTAGTTGGATACCCTGGGAAAAAAGAGTTATCAAATAGTCGAGGCATATTTAACACAGTTTTGATTCATAAACCAACCAAACGAAAATAAAGCACGTAACATAAAATAAATATTTGCACATTATATAAAAATAATTAAATTAAAATAGGAAAAGGCGCGACGGGGTTGAGCATAAAGACGGGGTGGAGCATAAGAATATATATATATATATATATATATATATATATATATATAGTGAATAAGATGAAATAATAACTTAGACTTCTATGCAAAGCCCAAATGATCAATTCAAATCGAGCTAGTAATTGAAAGATGGAAAAAATAAGGTCATGGACAGGATTTGAACCTGTATGCTGGTTTTGCCGGAACCATGCGTTTACCAATTACGCCACCGAGGCCGATGACACAATTGGGAAATTTCAAATCCTGTCCAAGACCTTATATTTTCCATTTTTCAATTACTAGCTCGATTTGAAATGTACATTTGGGCGTTGCATAAAAGTCTAAGTTATTATTTCATCTTATTCACTGTAATACTATAGTATTTATCAACTTACCTTGTGTAATTAGCTATCTAAAATATTTATATATATATATATATATATATATATATAATAAGATGTATCTGTAAACAAGCTCTATGAAAATAATAGAGCCTATTGACGAGTACAAATCGGGCCAGTAGTTATATAGCCATTAACAAAACATTCGCTTTATTATTTCACAGGGGAGGAAACATCCACTGACCGACGGTTTCGGCTTTGTTAAGTCTCATCAGAGCAAAATAGTTTTCAAGAACCCTATGAAGTAGTCGAAGCTATATACTGATATAATTTCGAAACAATCTCTGTACTATGCCAAAAGTAAATAAAGCCGCCATCAGGTGATAAATCACCAACACTACTAAGCGTGGAAGTACAGATTTGAATCGAAACTACATAGTAAATTCTATAGATGGCTATACAAGTACGTCTGGCCATTTGAGATTTGCGAATGTTACAGCAAAATTTATTTGCAAACGTAACAAACCTTCTCGTGACGACACCCGGATTCATGCCCCAAAGTAATTCAAATAATAAGAGACAAGTTATTTGCAGTCCGCAATAAGAAATTGTGTTGTTGGTAGAAGTTGGACGTAAACAGCATCTTTAACAGAACTCCATAAAAAGTAGGCACATAGGGTAAGATTATGAGATATTGGTCGCCAGAAGTGTAGAGCCACTTGAAATTCTAACCAGGTAGGAGCGCCAAGCCAACAACTCCTACGTTTTGTTCAACAAAACCAAACTTGCTGCCCAAACTCCATCAATTACCGCTGAAAAATACATGTTTAACAAAGTCAGATTAAATCCAAAAGCATACCATTGTGAAGTAGCTTTAGTGAGCTACATGAAGCCTCATACGTTGAAGTATACTTTACCGGTTTTTGAAAGTACTATCTATCAATGATAGAATATCGAATGACGTATGTTCAAATTTTGACAGACCAATAAAATTCTAAATACGTCATCGGTCTCGAACGTTCTGATTACATTTTAAGAGGTGTAAGTCATCCTATGCTGTAAAAATTAACAGAAATTTCGTGTGTTTCTATCTTTAATGGCCTGTCAGTTTAAAATTAATGCAATAATAAAAGTTTAATTATCGCTTACTAATGTAACGTATAGTTAATTATCGCATTTATGGGTTTTTTTTTAATAATTTATAGCCATTTAAACTTTTTGCCTTATCTGGTTTATAGTCGTCCCGGTGTTATCGCGTTTCACGTATTGACGTGTATTCATTCACGGAAGATAATTTGTTTGTAAACGTAAATATAATGGATTCGACAATCATTCCGAAGAATGGTTTCCTTATAAAGTAAACTACTTGTCATTAGAAGTTTGCAATTGTGTTGTATCGTTCTGAATTAAATAACTTTTATTAACTGACAGTTCTAAAGAAGATGAATGTACTGTAGAATGTACATTTTAGAAAAGTACGGGTGTTCAATCAAGGGCGGTTTTTTTATTTTTTCCTGCTAGAACATGTGTTAAATGATATTTTTAAAGCGAACAACTTGACATTGAATTATTTAGTATTCTTAAAGTGGATGAATCTTTATGAATTATCGAATTAGCATATTAGAATTCGCTTACGGTCTTTCAGGTCTGCATAAATACATTAAAACCGGTTTTTAACTGATATGCTTTAGAAGATTGTATTTATTATCAAGGAACTTATGTACTAGGAAACTCTATTACAAGCTTATCTTACTAAAATATTATACAGGGTAAAAATTAAATATTTGAAAGTTCAATTTCCTCAGGGTCGGTTTTTTCACAGAATGTGGTGCTTAATGATCTCTTAACACATCAATATATATTTGCTTTAACTGATATTTGATTATTATTATTAGAGGCAACTATTGGACATAGTGGGGTATTTTGTGTATGGATGTTTGTTAAGGCATATATTTCTAGTACTGAAAGTCATTAAGTGTATTGAAACGTCTAACCTGAGCATGTTGTATATATAAATAAAAAAGCTTTTGGAATCTTAATGATATTGTACTAACTTCATACTATTTAAATAACGAACAAGATTATATTTTTTGATTTATCGTTAACCATCTGGTTTTCTATATTAAAGTCAGGACACTAAGTAAGGTGTGACACGAGCAATATTGCGACACTAATAAGGTTGTCATATTATATATACTTACTATAAATAATGTATAAGGTTAATGTACTCTACATAACTATGAAAATTAGTCATATTTGTGTGTAGCGACGGACGTACTCCTATCAAGAATTTAAAGACTATGTTACCATCCCGCAGTCGAAGTACTCGAATGATCTCGAAAGCAACGTCTAGAGAAAGGCTTAAGAGTCCGACCTGAAAGAGGAAGTTTGTATGAATGAAATATCAACACAACAGTTCACCTTGCTCTTTTCAATCGTGGATATTTATGGTGCTTGTGTTTCAAACGAAAATGTTATATACAGGAATGAAAATACTGCATGCTTTCAATTTTAATGAAAGTTGACTATTCACTGAATCATAATATTGTGTACTGTGACTCTGTTCGTTAATCGCATCATATAACTGACAACTTACATAAAATTAAGATTCTGCCTTCCTGAATATTCTGACGGTAACTAAAAAGTAAAACCCACTTACTTGTAAGGTTTCAAAAGTACCGAATACTTTTAGCTGTAACTGGAGGACTTTCTATAGCCTCTACTGGCCTCAAACTGTGGGCGGCTTTAAAAACCTCTTACGGCTACGTGTCGCAGCGACTTACTTGGAAAGCTTAATGCAAAGTTATTGAAAACGTATGAAACTTAGTACCTAGAAATATAGTGCTATCTTTAATCATATTACTTCGAAATAACAGGTCCTCTGCATGAACCCTTTTAAGCTAAAATCCACTAGTAATACTATAAACCTCCGTCATGATAGAGTTATTCTTTCCCGCTGTGAATTTATAGCAGGCTGTGATATTTTAAAACAAATTTTTTTATATTTAATCTTACTTATAAATAGGTTTACTTGTATTAATAGTTGTCAATTTATTGGTTTTGAAGGTACGTAATTTTAAAGTAATTTTTGTTCCACGAAAACATGTAATTGAATAAAAAGCTTTTTCAAACCGTTGCTTTTCACAATTTCAAATGTGGTTAAAGGCACAAAGAATGTTTTGATGTGCCCAATTGAGTGGTTGATGATGCTATATTCCTTAGCTACCCTAAAACAACGGTACAAGGAATTTCAGCGTATTTGACTTTTCATGAATGACAACCTTTGAGCTTTTAAGCCAAAATCCGCAGTTACTAAAAAGTATATTTAACTTGTACGGAACATGATCAAAGAGGCTTAGCGTGTACTGTCAGGAGTATTCAAGCAACTCTGAAGATTGGTTAGAGAGCAAGTGGTACAATTTTACACAAACATTTGATAGCATGTAAGCTTTATTACCTTTGGATACCTAACAATTTGATTCCACTTAGTGCCGTAAGATTGGAGAACATGTTTTGAAGATTGGTTTTCACGAAGCAGTAATGTATTACCCCCTAAATAAGAGCAATTTGAAAAATTATAATTACCTATATACATTTTGTAAAAAGGATGTATTTTATTTTAATAAGCTCAGCTGAAAAGGAACTGCTCTCATATCTTGTAAGGTAGAGCGAAAATCGCAGAGTCGGGACGTGACAAACATATCGAAGTTACAAGAGTTTGCAGGATATCCGTTAACTGGGAGGCTTCCGCCTAAAACGGAAGATTACAAAAATGTTTGCGCTGCATCCATTTCAAGACTTCTCTATAATTTTGTGATTGTTATTGAAACTCCGATTGGAATAATACGTATATGAATACGTATGTCTCAGGTACAGCTTGTTATACGTGCGATTACATGTAAATACTGTCATAAGTTTCAAGAAACTAGTTTTGTAACTGTTGTCTTGCATTTAATTGATGCTATTTCCACGATTTGCGTTCAGGGGAAAATTTGTTACGTTCAATTTTACCCTTCTAAATATTTCCTTTCGATTTATCTTTTTTCAAATGTTCCCACGCTTCCACTTTAACTTCTGTGTAAGTACCTGATGTAGGAGACTCCCCTGATCATGCACTATAATTTTTATATTTCACCTCGTTGCAATTTAGTCATAGCACCTAGGATACGAGATTTGTAAACATATCCATTACAACGGGGGCGTAATGGAGGGCATGATTCATAACGTCCGCTCATTATTCCCTCAGAAACAAATAAATTTTTTAGCTATTTATGCACCAAGTATGTATATTAAGCTTTTTCATATCTCTGTTTAGATTTAATGGGTAGCAAACTTCCAGTTGCTTTTAGAGCTTGCTTTGCAATTATTTCTGGCAACTCTTGATCAGTCACTTTGCACTATTAATATTAAATAAATGTGACAAATGTCCAAAACATAGGAACGTCAAACTATTTATTGTCAACATGGAAAGCATGATGTAGGTATGTTTAATAGTTATATAGTAAAATCCGAGGTAAATTTTAAAATAGAAAACTTTCCTATCACCTATTTCTTATTTTATATATGAGGTGATATATAAAATCTTGTATGCACCGCTTGTGTTACTAGATGATAACGCCCATTGGGCGACTGAATCCATTTCTCGGACCATAGACCCTTGGGCTGGATGAGTCGCCCGCAGGACGTTATCATCTTAATAACACACTTGGTGCATAAATAGCTAAAAAACTCGATTTGCTCCTATAAATCTCATTGTAATACAACTGAAACAAGTGCTTGTTCAACACCTTATAGAATGTTATTAGTATATTTAGTTTAAGTCAAAACACCTCAATCTATTTCTATTGTTTGATATAACATTGCAAATGTTTGGGGTTATCAACAATCTTTACTTTCTGAAAGGATATGCTCGCTTAATGTAAAAGTGATAAAATAAGTTTGAATAGAATATATTTTCTACATGCGTGATTAACGAAGGCGTTTGATTTCGAATTTGCCGATTCTTTATCTATTTATGCATTTTATTAGAAGTGTCTGTGCTGATATAAATGTTCTTGAATTATTATTACCCGCGATAAGGGACGATTAAAACTTGCAATAACAGAAAGTCGTTTCTTCATTTTTACACTAAATACTTATTACATAAAGTGCTTAAGCGGATTAAGTAGTTACACATTCTCTCTGAGGTTACCGCACACTCTGCTTTATATATTAAGTATCCACAATCCTCAATGATAACTGCCACTTCAAAGACAATGCGTGAGAGGCGCTAACAATAGCAACACAAAGAAACTCGAATTACATTACTCCGACGGGTGGAGCGAGTAGACAAAAAACTGCTGCAAAACTAGCTCCACTAGTGTTTTATGATACTGTAAATTGATATTAAAATTGCTCTAAATGTACTGTGTGTAACAGAAAATGTTTGTCTAGAGATCATAAGTATGGCTTTTTTTTTATTATCAATTATTTTTTTATATGTAACATTACGAAATGCGCATTTCGTATCTCAATTATTAAATATTACCCTATATTATAGTTTTCTTTTAAATAGAAACTTTGAGTTACTATGAATAAAATACGATGGCGGTGTTTTTATTTGTCTATGTGTACCCCCAGAGATGAAATGGGTCATGGGTCAACTGGGTCACTGGGTCCAAGTGGGTCACTTTTCTGTTTGGGTCACTGGGTCAGTGGGTCCCGTGTACTGACCCGGATTGACCCAGCAACCCACATTGACCTAGTGACCCACATTGACCCAGTGACCCAAATTGACCCAGTGACCCAAACTGACCCAGTGCCCCAAACTGACCCAATTGATTCAGTAACAAATTGAATTATTGAAGTCATTAAAATTTTTTTCCCATACTTTCAGCTCAATTTATTAACTATTTTCACAAATGCATAAGCTTATTGGTGCCTTTAGTTGCTAGCATTCGTTTCATATTTCAAGCAAACGCTGAAATGTTTTGTAATCAATACATCGCTTTTTATATAATATGAAACGCATTTTTACATGTTTTTCAAGAAACGTGCTGTGGCGCTGTGCCGCAAGAATGCAATGTTATGGACGTATACAATTTTGTATGTTCAAATAATAGTATTCTTTCACATAAGAACTGAAATAATTTGTAGCAAAAATCTTAATATTATATACCCGGTTATTTTCAGTGTCCATTATTTTTGTAATTTGTATATCATTATTATTAAGCATGGATAAACATCACCTTAATTGTAATTTAAACTTTATACATAAGTGCTGACTTTTATAAATTTCCGTGAGACCGAGTTTTCTTGATAAGACTAATTAACTAAAAGAATGATGAAGATCATATAAAACAATGTTCCAGTATCAACTCGATGTCAGAAAACGGGATTATTCAATTTATATTTTCTTGCGTCTGTCATTGAAAAATATTTTGATCGTTTAGTATATTTAATTGTTAAACATTCTCACACTAATTAAAATTGTCTCGGACAGCAGCTACTTCTTCTGCCAGATAGTTCTGAGATTTATTTTGTAACTGTAATTTGTAGAACAGCACATATTTATTAAAAATTAATAATAAAATTTCCAAATTTCATAATCGGTTATTCGATAAAACTCGCCCACTAATTGAAGACATCACAGAGGGCCAATTTGAGACAGTAAGAAAATTTTTGCGACTGCATCAATTTGGGTCAATTTAGGTAACTGGGTCAATGTGGGTCAATTTGGGTCACTGGTCAATGTGGGTCAATTTGGGTCACTGGGTCAATGTGGGTCACTGGGTCAATTTAGGTCGCTGGGTCAATTTGAGTCATGGGTCACTGGGTGGTGGGTCACATCCTCATTTGGGTTACTGGGTCCTGGGTCACATTTTAGGTGATCCATTTCATCTATGGTACCCCCTAGTCTCCCTTTTGGAATTAGCACGGCACCACCAGTTACTTTTATCTTTTTATACGTTATCGTGATTCGTGCTGTTTCTTACTTTACTTTTCTTTTTGTTTCAGCATAATCCATTCGTTTTAATGCAACAAAGTTTTTTAGCCAACTCAACGTATGGCTCGATTTTCTTACTTAACTTTTCGCCCCGATTTTATTACTTAACTTTCCGCATCGATATATTTCTGTGCTCCGCGTTTTTTCCCGATACTTTTCCACATTAAACTCGTTTTAGATTTTTGTAAGCTTTCAGTGTAACATTTGGTTAGAAATGCTTTTCTTTTCATTATTTTTCTGGGGATTATCAGAACCCTAATTACAGTCGAAACAGCTGGCGCCACAGTACTATTTACTGTTTCCCGTTAATGTTAACACGCTTTTGAGACTTAATACTTTTGTTGCGTCTTTAGTGAATTTAATAGTTTTATTTTTAGATATACTTTAAGCGTATAACAATTTATTCAGCTGTTCCTGCTGGGTTAATTTCCCGTTCTGATTTTTCTTCTTGTCACGATGGCTACATGGGTACTCGACGTAAATGGACTGCTGAAACCGGAACTGCAATATGAAGTATCTTCTCGTGGGTTTGACTTGTATATTAAGGTGGAAGGGTTGCGTAAAGCCACTAGAAACACGATTAAAGAAGAAACGAACCGATCAATTTCTTGCAATGCGTATACCATCGCTTTTAATGACGATCGGGAGGCTGTCAAACGCGCACGTACGGAGCTTGGATCATCCTCTGACGAGTTTGCTGGAGATATCACTGATATTAAATCTGCAGGTTTACGATCCTAATGAGTACATACTCAGTGAGGTTGTGAATTGATAGCATCTAAATCTGATAGGAAAGCCCAGTTTGCTCTACAAACCACCCGTTCAGATGTTGAGACGACCATTAAAAAATTAAAACATGTCACCTTTTCTGCTTTTTTTTAGCAGTTTGCTTCTAGCCCACAACCTTTTCATAAATTCGCTACAGCTATTGAGATAGTCTCGTATCTTTTGTCGGATTCCGAACCAGAAATGTATACTTCCGTTCTTAACAATCTTCTGGATTCTACTAAATGGTACCCGATTAGTAAATTAAGTATTTCATTGTCTGGTGAAGCATCTCTACCTGAACTTCGATACGTATAAATAAACTCACCATTTTTCGTAATATTACTCAACAACTATTTTTTGTTCTACTTCTGAACTACTAATCTTTCGAGCGCATCAAAGTTTTCTTACACGTTGGAAGGACGTCAATTTGTTATCAGCCAAATTTTCAACTGTCAAGTATAATATACACCTAATGGAAGAAATAAATTCCTAAACTATGGGTCCAATTGAGACCATGGGCTTATACGTAGCGACAATGCAAAGTTTATTCTTACGATTGTTCATCTCCTTACCGCATCCGTAACAATTGGAGGTTCCGTGACGCGTCTATCCCCGTATTATTAATTTTCCTTAGCACTAGTAGAAATTACTTCTATTGCACAATTACTATCTCTGAGGAAAAGATTACAATTTAGTAAATATCCTGTAGACACTTCCAGACCACCGCCTTCTAGTACTACTCCTAATTTGTTCAAACGTTCTTTATCGTACATACCTTCTTCGACCAATCCTGCGGTTACCTTGATTAATCCTACCTTAACCAAACCTGCATTTCAGACACGTTTACTTCCTGTTGCTTCTCACCTTTTACTTAACCCAAAACCCCCTTTTACTAAAATTTCGAATGCTTCTCGGGGAACTTTAGCTTTGAACATACTGGAATTGTGACCAAACCGGAGACAACTCACCTGTCTGCTTCACCCCCAACGTCCACATTGCTATGTTTGCGGTAAACCAGATGTCACCCGCCACAATTGTCCTTATAGTAAAGTCTTTAAACTACAGGGCGAGTCGTTAAGCGAAAGTCGCGACTCATTGGCCCCTAAGTTGACCTTATTCGTTTTATTGACGATGAATGTTGCTAACAACAACGCCCACCTCTGGACAAGCAATCCAAATATTTTCTAGAGTTTATCTTGGCCAATGCTCGAGTCCATGAAAAACCGTATTTCGATATTAGTGTTTATAGGAATAAACTAAAAGGATTGTTCGATTTTTAGTGATTTCGGCACAACTATTGGTGGACCTGGACGGAAAATTTTCTCAAATCTTTCTATACTTCTTAATCCATCTGGAACCTTCAACTACACTGTGGCCAACGGTCAGTCTTTTGAAGTCTTGGGATCCTTTAGCGTACCCATCTCGGGAGAATCGAAACACATTGTAATGAATGCTTTAGTTTCCCTTCTGTTGCACATACACTGATTCTTGCAATTGATTTTTGAAAAGCCATTAGTGTCGTTCCTGATTTCCCTACTGGACAATGGTCTTTTGGTACCATTGGCGATCTGTCTATTGACTCCATTAATACTTTTGACGATCGTAACGCTACTCAGCTGTCAGAATTATCTAAAGTAATTGATTAGGTGTTCCTTCTGATAAAATTGCTCCCTTAGGTTGTACAAGTTTAATTGAACATCAGATTAAAACTCCTCCTGAACCGATCACTACAGTGTAACCGAGAAGGAAAGTTTAGCCATTTTTGGGCTATTAAAAAGTTTCGACATTACGTTGAAGACAGTCATTCTACAGTCATCACCAACCACCATTCTCTAGCATGGCTCAATAATATCCACAGTCCAACTGCTCGTTTAGCTCGCTTGCCCATTAGACTTCAGCTATACAATTTCACTATTCTCTTCCGGAAAAGTAAAGAACAATGTTGTTCCTTACGCTCTTTCCCGATCCGTTCCCTTACTTAAATCTATTTCTATTTTCATCATCACTTCCCTTAACGTTACCCTTCCTACTCCTGACTCTTGGTATAATTCCATGATCCAAAAAGTTTCTAACTCCACTAGCCGTTAGCCTTTCTAGTACGTGGTGAACCGTATACTTTTCCGCCGCTCCAAATTTCTCTCGCTACCGATTCCCAGTACGATTCGAAAATCGTCGTATCTTCAGAGCAGCGTAAACATTTAATTTTCCTCCATTACGATCCTCCTACTTTCGATAATTGTGGCGTGATCAAAACTTCTGCCCATCTGCTCCAAATGTATTATTGGCCTAGTAGTCGAGCTGACGTCGTACTTACAAAGTTGGACAGTTATCTATTCTTGGCTTCTTGCTTCTACAGCCAAACCATCCTATCTTTGGCAGCTCATATTGTAGGTCCTCTTCCACGCACAACTAAAGGTTATTCTTGTATCTGTGTAGTAGTAGATTATTTTACTAAATTCCTACATTCTTCCTTTCCTTTGCGCAAGGCTACTGGACAATCTGTTGTTAAAATCTTAGAAGATAAGTTTTTGGCGTTCCGCAATATTGATCACTGATAACGGGCCGAATTCCGTAGTCGTCAACTCACCTGCCTATGTGCCCGTTATGACACAAAAGTCCTATTTACTGCTCGTTACTAGCCTAAAGCCAATCTTGCAGAACGCATTAACCGTGTCTTTAATACCATTGTTGATTCTTATGTCTCTGACGACCAATGCCATTGGGATGTTAATCTTCCTAAAATTTGTTGAGACATCCGTACCTCCAAACATGAAATTATTGTCTGTACCCATTTTTTCGTTTTATTTGGTCGTGACCATATCCTGTCCGGCAAATATTTCGGGCAATTGTCCGAGATAAACGACATGTACATTCCTGATCCTGAACATCCTTCATCTGATCCAGATCACTTCCAAAGTATCCGTTCCCATATTCTCAAAAAACTATTTGCTGCGTACATTAGGACCCTTAATCGTTATAATTTACCTCTGCGTCCTATTTCCTATCAACTTGGTGAAACTGATTGGCGCCGTAACTTTGCTCTCTTCGACGCTATACGTCATTTCAACGCCGAATTCGCTCCTAATGTCTTGGTCCTTTTCCTATCATTAAAGTCGTTTTTCTTGAACGTATGAACTTACTGATTCTTCTTGTGCCAATCCTAATGTCCCCAATATTACTTAGCACTCTTTCTGGCGACGCAAGCCTCGTATACCACGTTGTTGATCCTCTCGTTCCAATTTCTTACGATGACTCTGCTTTGTTTTGGTATTTTCTCTCGGTTCTTGTACTTGTTGCTTCGTGTTGTTGTTTTGGTTTCATTCCTCGTTTTTTTCGTTCCACACTCCTCTCCTTTTCCTGTGGCTGGTCTTGCTTTCTGTTAGTATTCGTGCTGACGTTTTTAAACTTTTTTATCTTAACTTCGGAAATTGCGACTTAGTTGACTTTTGGATCTATTAGCGTTCTTTCTATTTTCCTTTTGGGTTATCCGTCTACGACGATTTCCTGTTACCGTAGCGTGAAGTATATCTAAATTTTTTCTCCAGTTCTCTTTTTGTTTTTTTATGTGCTTGAGACAAGAAAATACTGTTTTGTTTTGGTTACTGCAAGGTTTGTTCCTGCTTTACTTTTCTTACTTTCTAGTTTTTCGCAAGGAACGAATTTCTTTTCTTGAGGTTGAAAAACTTTACTATTTTTTATACATATCCGTCCTGCGACGACTTTTGCAATGTTAGGCTAATCTATCTTTGTAGTCGGTGATTGCTACCCTATTATCTTTCTTTTCCAGATATGGTTCTTCAACCCCTAAAAAAAATTTCCTTTGTTTTTTAGGTTTTACTTCGGCTTTTAAAGCAATTTTTTTTATTTTCTATTTTTTTATCCTATAAGTATATAATTCTCCTTCGAGCTGGATAAAATTTTTATTTCTTTTTTCGTTTTCTGAAAGAAATTTTTTTGTGATTTGTTCTGTTGGTGGGTTGCTTGCTTTGTTGCTTCTGTTGCCTACCACGACGTTTAATTTTGCTGTGGTGAATTTGTTACGTTCAATTTTACTCTTCTAAATATTTCCGTTCGATTTAAGATTTTTTTCAAATATTCCCACGTTTCCACTTCGACTTTTGCGTAACTACCTGTTATGGAAGAGGCCCCTGATCACGCATTATAATTTAATAACTCGATTTGTACCTATAAAACTCATTGTAATACAATTCAAACAAGTGCTTGTTTGACACACTGCAGAATGTTAGTAGTGTTGTGACGTGTACGCCCTGATAAGATTCCGTATAATGAAGTTAGATTAAGAGAGCGCGAATGTGAAGAGTGTGCGCGGACATAAAAGAGTCTCGATCGGGAAGTCGTAGAGCGTGGCGGTACTTGCTGTGATCGACCGCGCATCATTATTGTTGTTGAGGATAGAAATTAATTTAGTCCGATTGTGTTAATCTGGATAAGTTTGATATTCGCGGGCTCGCCTGTTGAGCATTTTACATAACATTAGTATTACGTTGTTGATTTTCTACCTGTATTCATTTTCCGTTATCTTGAAAACCACAGTAAATGCTTTATAATTACATCGTGTTTTATTTTATTGGTGCCGAACCCTGATTGTTGTATGTTAACGCCGGGCCTAACACCTGTTGACATACGACGACAACAAAAGCAAAAACGTTACAGTGTATTTAGTTTAAGTTAAAGTACCTCAATCTATTTCTATTGTTTGATGTATCATCGTAAATATATTCAATTATCAACAATCTTTGCCTTTTAAAGGAATATGCTCGCTTTATTTAAAAATATATTTGAATAGAATAGATTTTTTACATGTGCGATTAACCAGAACCACTAAATTCGAGTTTGTCGGTTTCTTTATCTATTTATGCACTATAAAGACTGTAGAAGTATTATTTGACATTTGGTATCCTAATATTTGAATCGTTTCCTATACTGGGATCACTTAGATTCTTATTTTTGCCCTGGCATTTATTTTCTGTGCGGCTGACTCTATTATT
Source organism: Platerodrilus igneus (assembly GCA_036346225.1). Classification (NCBI taxonomy): domain Eukaryota; kingdom Metazoa; phylum Arthropoda; class Insecta; order Coleoptera; family Lycidae; genus Platerodrilus; species Platerodrilus igneus. Next base: position 7,428,327 of record JARFIW010001599.1, read on the forward strand.
TCAAGAGTCTTTTACGAGAAACTTATATCCTCTGTGCATCGGTAAGATTCTTACGTGGTTATTAGTAACTAGAAGGAATCTCTTCTTAGCTCTTTTGTGTATGCCAGTTATGCTTGTAGCGCTGATGATCCTGACTACCGTGACAATTCCTCGGTGTGCAACATCAAGATGTTTTGCTCTTCCATCTCGTCTTTTGTAGGTACAAGATAGGTATCACGGCACGTGGAGGTATAATACCTTGTTTTCTTTTTCTTTATATGAAGAGATTATTTCTTATCGGCGTTGATAGGCAACTTACGCAACACAAAGAAACTTGAATCACATTATTTCGACGGGCGAAACTAGTACACAAAAACTGCTACGAAACTAGCTCCATCATTGTTTTTTGATACTGTAAATTACCATAAACATTGCTCTAAATGTACTGGGTGTAACTGAAAATGTTTGTCTAAAAGAGATCATAAGTATTGCTTTTTATGTTCATTGCCAATCCTTTTTTTACATGCTGCAATACAAAATGCGCACTTCGTATCTTAATTATTAAAAATTTTCCGTAGATTAGATTTTTTTTGTTTAAATAGAAATTTTGGGTGTATTGTAAATAAAGATTCGATGGTGATGTTCTTTCTTTGTATATGTGAACCACTACACTCTCCGCATTTTTGCTAGCAGGGCACCTCTAAGTTACATTTATCTTTTTATACGTTATCCTGTTCGTGCCGGTCCTTACCTTACTTTCCTTTCTGTTTCTGCCTGACCCGTGCGTTTTACTGTAGCACTCATTTTGTTCCTATCTTTCTTTTTCTGCTCCTCTTATTACTTCTCTTCTCCTTCTTATTCTCATATCTCTACTGTTTCTTCTTTTATTTCTCTTTCTTTCCTTTCTACATTATTTTTTCTTCTTCCTCCTAGTGCTTTTTTTTCTACTTCTACTTCCACTCCTCTTAGCCCTGCTTGTCCATCCATTATAGTTGCGTATTGACTTTTGTGACCATTTGGACAAACAACCGTGTAAAAAGAAACAAACTAAGGCTCAGAAACCTTTGTAACGTAATATTTGTGATTGTAATGGGTGCCAACTGATATACTGCAACGACTTGCCTAAGTTAAGCAATGCCCAACCTTTTTGTAACTTCTTGCCAAAGCGGATGTACATCTATGATTCTCTCTAGATTTTGACTGAAAATCGCAACAAATATTCAGAAAGAACATAGTTGTTAAACTGAATGAAACATCAGTCAGCTTCGAAGCGACATATTGTCAATGCCAATTTATAACATTTTGTCAAAGATCATTAAGATATTTTAAGTAATATGTGAGAGTTGAATTTAATTAATGGTAACTACAATCATACTGATGCTTTTTAGCCCTAAACTTTACATATATGTACTTTAATTTTAGGTTAAAATTTTAGCAAACTTGTATAAGTTTACCCACCTACTGCAGTAATACTTGACTAAAATTCTTCGTGGCTTATCTTTTACAACTTTTGTAACACTAGATCATAAACTTTGTAAGTTGTTGTTTATTGAAGCTGTGGTTAACTTGTTTTCTACTTAATGTACAAGAATTTCTGCCGCTTATTTAAACCAACATTAATTTTGACGTTATTTTATAATTAACTTTGGATATAGCATGCTAAACTTCTACTAAATACTAAAGAAGCTAACTAGTTTTCCCATAAATATTCATATATTAAATTTGAACCTCGTACTGTACACGATGTTTCAGGGAAAACGGTCTGTTCTTTTTTAGTTTTATCTTAGCAATGTTGAACTCTGTTTATTGGAAAAAAATTTAAGAAAACTAGATAATAATTTATATGTTCCTAGATGCATCGCATTTATTAAATAGAGTTAGTTAGTTGCGTATTGCTCTTGTTTTGACGCTAGTGTTATGGTAATACACGCAGACAAGAAAGAAAAGTAAAGTAAGTAAAGAAAATCGCCTGCACCGAATACCGCAACAAAACAAGGAAAGAATCCAGAGATATTGCCGTACTAGCCGAAAGCATCGAATAATGGGATGGGTTACATAGAAAGAAAAATTAGAAGCCTCAGTAAGTAGATTTACTGAAAATTGTTGATTTACAAACATAGCATTAAAAGGAATATTTATAAAAACAAAAAACGAACATTTACGTGACGTCCCGTAAAAACATGATATAAACGAAAACGTCAACTCGCATTTAACGCAATATAAAAATATACATAAAAAAATTTAAACAAATATCAATTATGAATTACTTCCCAGTCACAGCAACTTTTACCATATAAATTACAAGTAAGTAGAGTATTTGAGCCGGTTCTAGCGCCTCATTTCTTCCAGCATCCTCGTTTCTTCACTCATTCTGGACCAAATAGCTTTCTTCGACTAGCCGTTTCATCTTTCGAGATAAATCTATCTTGTTTGGTATCAATAAGTATTAGATTTTTTTCAGTTACCTGAATTTTTAGGAGTTTCTTAGATAGGATCATCCTCCTCATTTTAAGATTTTTTACCAGCAGTAACTTCTGGCCGTTCTTATAAATTCTTTTAGCGATACGACACATTGCATTAGTCTAGAATTTTACGCGGAATTTTTGTCTGCAAACAGATTTAAAATCCGACCACCCCTTACCGTTTTACATACATACCCTCTAGCGAGCATATAAAAGATTATTTTTTGCTTCTTTTGAAATAAATATATCTTGTTTGGTATCAACTAATATTAGATTTTTCTAGGGGGTCCAAATCTGTAAATAGGTTTTAAATAGGAACACCCCTTGCCGAGTTACACCCCTGATTTCAGGAAGTTATCTAAACCGTTTTAGGGCATCAAGCATTAATATCGGTCTAGATTTTTCTGGGGCACACAAATCTTTTTAGGAATTTTTAAATTGAAGCAACCCTTATACCCAATTTTCAAGCTTAATAAAATTTTAACCATAGAAAGTATTGCGCGGATTCTAATTCTAGTACTTTTTCCAAATGAGATTATATCTGATAGTTGCTTTAGACAACCAAATCTACATAGATTTCTCTCCATACCTTAAAAATCAATTTAGGTTTTTTGTAAATCAAAGAGAGGAAACGTGTTTTCTGTCAATAAGACATATTGTCGTTTATCTGAGCTACCCAAGACATATGCTTTAACCAACCATTTCCCGAAAATCTAAAACCGCTGGAATTATAGAAATGAACCCTTTATGAGCCATAAGTGTTTGATATTTAAAACCATCTTCAAACAGTAATGTTCTGTTTTTAGAATAATGTAAAATATTCCATCTATTTACAGATTCGTATTCTGCGTAAAATTCTATACTAATTTGATGTATCGCATGGTTGAAAAATGTATAAGGACGGTGAGAAATCGCTGCTGGTAGAAAAAATCTTAAAATAAGGGTAACTTCGGGGGGGATGATGCAATCTAAAAAATTCCTAGAAATTGAGGTAGCTAAGAAAAATCTAATATTAATTGACACCAAACAAAATTTTATATCGAAAGATGAAATGGCTAGTCGAAGAAAACTATTTGGTCCAGAATGAGTGAGGAAATGTGTATGCTGGAGGAAATGAGGCACCAGAACCGGCTCAAATACCCTACTCAAGTACAAGTATACTTACATAATGTTTCTAGACCTAAATAAATACAAGAAGAGGGTTATACATAATACGCAGTAATACACAACTGTTCACCTGCTTACCAAGTACACTTCGTAAAAGTAATATCATAACCTTAAATTCAAGGTAACCAAGTGCCAAATATAATAGCGTAACCCTAAACTGAAATTAACCAAGTGATAAAAGTAATAGCGTAACCTTCAACTAAAGGTAACCAAGTGTTAAATAGCGTACCCTAAACTGAAGGTAATCAAGTGCTAAAAGTAAAAGTGTAACCCTCATCTGAAGGTAACCAAGTGCTAAATTTATTCTAGATTATAATTAGTAAACAATTTGTTGACTCTAGCATTTCCTAAATCTTAAATTAAAGTAGGCAAAATTGCTACAACACAAGCTTCAGTTTATCTTAATTGTGATTTAGGTCAATCGTTTAAACCCGTTGTACATTAACACGCGAAAGTATATGAACCGCAGTCGATTATTTATTGTGCCATAACCACGAGTAAGAAAAAAAAATTAAAGCACCGGCGCTGTTATCAACCAACGAAAAAGGAATTACCTAGGTTTCACAGAAAGCATAAAAAAGAGCCGAGTATTCGTACCTTAAGTCCGTTTGTATACCAAATAGGAGTAAGTGCCTCCCGAGAGACTATTCGCACTGCATGTACCCTATAGTGCACCGCCAACCTGCCTTTGATACCATCGTAGCAGATCTGAAAGTGCGCCTTTACAATTGTCGGCGGACCGGATACTTCTAGGAAACAATTTCACTAGTTTTTAGAACTTGACTAAGTTTGACTTTATAAAAACGGAAGTAAAGCATTGCCTCTTAAAAGAAATCATCTTAAGTAACCCGGCGACTTTACAGAGCCCCTTCACGTGAAAGATCGCCGTATAGAATAGGATATCTTCATCGCTCAACCTGTGAAGAAAACCATCAGGTGGTTACGTATTTTCCTTTAAAAAAATATATTCTATCGACAAAATACCACCTGCAATAGTATTCTCAGAACACCATTTGCAACCAAGCGCAATTAAGAAAGTAAATGTCGACTTCCAGGATGTATGTCCGAGTGAAAACAACGTCCGTTCCATCTATTTGGTATATATATATATATATATATATATATATATATATATATATGCAATTCGCTCTGCAGCATTATGTAGTTAAGCGTAAAGGGGTGGTTTATTTGTTATGCATAACCATAGAAATTTACCATTTCGAATAATACTACCGCGAAAGAAGGTGCCTGAAATTAGGGAAATAATGTCGGTAGGAATAATTTTAATTGATGTAATTGTTAGTGCATCGTTAGTGCTTTTTAGTACCCGAATATGAATGCCAGCAGACTACTAAAAAAAAGTTATATGGAGTTAAAGTTAGTCCGCCAACATGACGCCCGGCGGAAAAGTGTCGGTAGGAGTAATTTTAGCCACTGTAATAGTTAATGCTTTATTAGTGCTTTTTAGTGCCCAAATATGAATACCAGAGGACTACTCAAAAAATAGTTATAAGCAGTTAAAGTTAGTCCGCCAACATGACGCTCGGCGAAAAAGTGTCGGCAGAAATAATTTTAGCCAACGTAATGGTTAGTGCTTCGTTAGTGCTTTTTAGTGCCCAAATACAAATGCCAGCGGACTACTAAAAAAAAAGGTTATATGCAGTTAAAGTTAGTCCGCTTATATGACGCCCGGCGGAAAAGAGTCGGAAGGAATAATTTTAGCCACCGTAATAGTTAGTGCTTTATTAGTGCTTTTTAGTGTTCATATATGAATGCCAGCGGACTACACAAAACATAGAAATATGCAATTAAAGTTATTCCGTCAACTTTACGCCTATCGGAAAAGTGTCGGCAGGAATAATTGCAGCAGGTGTAATGGTTAGTGCTTCGTTGGTGCTTTTTAGTGCCCAAATATGAATGCCAGCGGACTACTAAAAAAATAGTTATATGCAGTTAAAGTTAGTCCGCCAACATGACGCCCGGCGGAAAAGTGTCGGCAGGAATAATTTTAACGGACATCATCGTTAGTATTTTGTTAGTGCTTTTTTAGTGCCCAAAAATAAATGCCAGCCGACTACTCAAAAAATAGTTATATGCAGTTAAAGTTAGCCCGCCAACATGACGCCCGACGTCAAAAGTGTCTTTCTTATTTGTATTTGCCATAAATACAATTGATTCCATATCTCTTAATAATTTTGCTAGATTAATATTACTTGATGTGGGGCTTATATGGAAGTTAGGTCATAAAGGCATAAATTGTTAAATCTCAAGTGGAAAGTTTGACAAACCAATTAGTTTGTGTGTGTATTATTAATTAGTGTCATTTTTCAGTTATGTATTTTCTTTAAGTTGGTGTTTTAATATTAAAAAAGGTTTCATTATAGTTTGTGGATATTCGTCGTTGAAATTTTGTTGTAGTGTTATCTGGTAGTACGTTTTTTGCATCATTTTTGAATTTTTTAACTGATTTTCTAACAAATTGAGATTATTAATTGCGATCTTTTATCTCTAAGTTTAATATTTTCTTGATAAAACTTTCATAAAGTTTAAAAACTGCTTGTTTTGTTTTACCTGAATCACAAACTTTTTCAAACATTTTCAAATCAACGTAAAGATTTTATAATGTGTTGAGGTCGAAGGTTACTTGTGCGACATGTTAAAAGATAAATACGTCGATTGCTAATAGTTGCTAATTTCATTGTTAACTTTGCCCATTTTTTAAGATGAATGCCGGCTTCATTATCATAAGTAACTTTGACATGTTGGTAAAACCCTATATTTTGATCTGAATTGTGTGTATCGGTGGTTTTATAATAATTATAATAAAGATATCAGGGATTTAATTTAAAGTAGGCTTGTATTATACAAGGTGTGCCAATGAATTTTTGGAAATTTCTATTTTTTCTAGATTCTTTTATATCTATGGTGAAGTAACTTCGCCACAAGACACCTTTTGACTTTGAATGGGCTAGTGAGTCTGCTAGTTCAGGAGTAACTCTTCTCTTAACACTTTAACTTGTCTACTTAATATTATCTTTTTAAAAAGTTTATTTCCGAAAACACTACTACCAAATGTTTTAATTCTATAAATACAAAAATGCTTTATTTCTTTTACAACAGACGAACGCTTATATTCATTAAACTCAAAGTAAATGCATTTGAAGAAATACTCTAAATTAATATTTTAGTAAATCAATAATTAATAATTATGGATGAGTAACTTGAGCACCTAACAATGTTAAAGTTATGAAGTTCGAAGACTGACTGGCAATCAGGGCTTCTTACATTTAACATAAAACCTCTGGTCTCAGATCGTTTTGTTGGGAAAGTGCAGATCATACTGTCTGCTGTTTCTTGATAAATCATACATTGTCTTATTCTAAGTAATTATAAATAAGTCTACTTAATCGCAGTTCATTGTTTCCACACCTATGGTATCATGTTGCGTCTGAGCTACAATACAGTCGTTTTTAATCCTATTTCTGATATGAACTCTGATGACACTTAATATATCTCATTCTTTAATACAATGTATCGTGCTATAATTAAGACATAATAATTACGTTTAATTTTATATACATATTAATATAGGGGATATGTAGCTCACGGTGTATCAAATTTCAAATCATACCTAATATTTAACCAATCTAAATAAAACTCAGTATTTCAATCCAGCATGTCCAATAACTGTCAGTTGCATTATTAATAACCAGAAATTTGAAGCGAAAACTGGGAAAGTATATTCTTTTTCTCGTTACTACATTTTCTTTTAGAAATTAAATTAATCTAACTCCCTTGCAAATATTTTTTAATAGGAATCAAAAGCACCGTCTCTTAGCCCTTCGTCTAATTAAAATTACAGATTAAGGTCTTAGAGAATGTTTCGCAATATTAAAATATGGCTTCCGTTTCAAATATTCTGCGTTTTGTATCTGCTATACTTAATGTATTTTGATATAGATTAAGCAGGATTGTGCCATCTTATGGTACACAGGGTGCATCGCATTTGTGCGGCAGTTCAAAAGGGATGCAAATTAATTGTTTCTAAGTAAAATCTTTCATGCTATTTTCGAGCCGCATTTAGTAATATAAAAATTAAAACGAGCGTCATAAGCAACACAGAAACTCATGCCCTTCTTTTTCTGCGAACGTAAAGTTAGATACCATTAACATAATATATACGTGCAATTTGAATAATTTTGGACTTTGGACCTTTAAAAGGTAATCTTTCAACGGTGTACTAATAGCCCTATAAGTCAACGATAATATAGTTAATATGTTTTTTAAATGATCATGTTGAAGTGCGGAAGTATATATCATTGTCTTTAGCAATCAGTGAGGGTACAAGCGGATGTTGTGGTTATCTTGCAGATTATGCGTTTATCCAATTTTAGTCGCTCATTTTATCGACAAAATTTGTTACCGCCAGTTGTCTCATATTGTGGAAATACTTTGACGAAAAATTACTGCGCTTTTGCCAAAGGATTAATTTACTTAATATTTGTATACAGAAATACGAAAGCGTAGAAGGGCCACAACAAAATCGCTCACTTATTTTAGTTAAATTTTGACTTCTATGTCGAAATTTACTTAAATTTCGACTTCTATCTCGAAATTTTGCTGGATTTTTAGCTTTACAGTCAAAAGTTTATTTTTGTTGGTATTTTGAGATCGAAGTCGAAATTTAATTAAATTTCCAGATGATAGTCAAAATTTAACAAAATTTCGAGATCGAACTCGAAATTTAACTAAATTACGACATCGATGTCAAAATTTAATACATTTCGAGATGGATGTTAAAATTTAACTAAATTTCGAGATCGAACTCGAGATTTAATAAATTTCGAAATCGAAGTCGAAATTTAACTAAATTTCGACATTGAAGTCGAAATTTAAGTAAACTTCGAGATGTAAGTCGAAATTTAACTAAATTTTGAGATCGAAGTCAAAATTTAATAAATTTCGAGATGGAAGTCGAAATTTAACTAAAATAAGTAGAGCGATTTTTTGTGGCCCTTCTACGCCTTCGTATAGAAATATATTGTCCAATCTTCCATTTATAATATTTATGAGCTTAAATAAAAATAACTAAAATTATCTGAACGTATAAGCTGGTTGCTTTTGTGCAATAGTATAATACATAAAAGGAAACACATATTAGCATTGTATTATGTCTTATCCTTACAAGGTATGTCTAGAGTTGTGTACATTGTAGTTATCTTCTAATGTTAGTATTAGTGTATGAAATTTTCTTTTTAAAATTTAAAGTATAACACTATAACAAAAAGCTGTTTTTAAATATCCAGTATCTATCATAATATACTTTTTAGCTTACATTAATTAATATTCTACACATGTCAGGCGGTTGGAAATGTAATCTGGAAATCAGAACCAAAAAATTAGCAAGAAGAAACAGACTTTTGTTCAAGAACTAGCTACAAATACACTGTGTTTTTCCAAAGGCAGCAGTAACAATAGGGACCTTCAACTTTTCAAGTTGAATATAGTGTTATTCAAGACACTGAAATAACTTAAACTCGGGCTACTAACAAATCATCTTCTGAATTTCTGCCAAATCTTCAAGAAGGTACTGAAAGTACAATAAAAACTTTAACTTCTGAACCGCTTTCACGAGTTCAGGCAAACTGTGCTGTTTTGTATGATCCCAGAACATTGACCGATGTTATAAAGGTATAACAAAACTTAATCTGGCCGATGGTGACTTAAAACAAATAACCAATATTAATTATCCCAAACAAGCTCATGCTGGAAGCTTATTACGTTATATTTTTCCAACCACAATTTATCAAGTAATTTATGGATTAGAGATTCACACTACTAATCCTCATTATTTATACTTATCTAGATACATATGGGGCTTGTCGATAATGACACGGGACCGCACGCCATCAGTATCCTTAACCGTTTCTGCAACCACAACTTGCAACCTTTAAACTACATTTCAAAAGGTGCATGTCCTGGAGCCAGTATCCAAGACAAAACAATGAATACATTCAACCATAAAAACTGAGTGTTCCAAATACATGGTATCTTATCGTACAACATATAACCAAAACAGAGACAAAACTCCAAACAAAAATGAAAATAAAAATCTGTAATTTAATTGTGTATTACTTTTGTATTTTACTTATGGATTTACTTACCGTGGAAACCAGGATGAAAGAAGTGCATAATTTACAAATAATGCATATTACCATGTGCTACCAAATGAGCAAGGTTGAATATAAGATCCAGCTCAACAGTTCAAAAAAATATTCTTATCTCCCGAAATATTCTTTCGGTTTATGCAAGGCGATAAATCCCAATATTTGGATGACTTTCTTTTACTATGATATAGTCAGAAAATTTGCACTAGCATACACCATGCTTTCTACAAGCTGTTCACAAAAACAACCAAAAAGAAATACATTCTTCCCAGATAATCAAAATCAAATTAGGAATGCAACATAAATAAATTAAATCGTTATAATTAAAAAACAATAAGACAGAGCAGCATTTCACATGCTAAACAATTAATAACATTGAGTAACTCCCTTTTTAAGAAACAAAAGAATTCTTGTTAGGTACGTGTAACAAATCAATAAACATTTAAAATCAATTTCTTGATATATTCCTTTTATTTTAAGATATATTTATTAAGATGTATTACATTCAAGTTATGAATAACTACCAATTCACTGACTGCGGACCTGTATTTATCCTTCTAAATTAATCAACACATCAAAACTGTCAACTTATTTTCTTAGTGGATAATAACTAATAATAGATATTATTTCAATTAAGATGAAGTTTTAAAACAACAAATTACTAAATGAATTCAATTGGTAAGAACGAAATTTAATGTAATTAATGTTGTTTATATTTTCAGATAAGGAATAGACAAGTAAAAGTTTATAATACCAGAGCCAAAATGAATTAAGCTCTTGTAAATAACATGTATGTAAAATAAGTGTCTACAATAAAATTAATTTGAAGTGTAGTGAAAACTTAAACCGTAACAAGCTATTCACAAAATTATTACATAAAATATTTATACAATAGAGATGTTGTTAATTGTAGTTGGTTGCAATATTCAGCTATGAAACATGCAGTTCTTGCGTTTGCTGCAAAATTTTTAAAATTTAGTCTACACATTTAGGAAGCAAAACTAGTTTTAACAACTGGCAATATTTGACAAAACATTTGATCAAGTATTAGAAAAGTAAAATTTATATTAAGCAATGTAATGATTTAACCAAGTTGCAAAATTCCACTAAAGTTAAATCTTCTGTAAATCATTTGAACGAAAGTTTTATTGCCCAAAAAAAAAGTTGATCAATGGTCCAAGAATAAATTGTAGTAATAGTACAAAATTTAACTTTTTGAGGAACAGAATATAAACCCCTCTTTAAAAATAATGTCAATTTTTTAAAAGTTATGGCCGATCGTGCTCAACCTATTCAAATAGATGGTAACCACTTTCCGATTTATTTAGGAAATAAAATGCAAAACAAATTTTTTTCAAATGTAGGAAGATAGATGTATAATATTCGACATCAAACCTACGATGATGGCGCTAATACGAAAGGAAAACAAAGTAATCTTCAACTGAAAATTCTAAATATTAACCCAAGAGCCCCTATCGTACCTTGCACATTGTTTACTTTGAAGCTTGTTAATGATGCTGCTAAAACATCATATGAACCAGTCCATTTTTCAGTATTGCTCAAGAGTTGTTTGTATTTTTTCCATTTTCGACTTAAAGGTGACAAATCTTCAAAGAATATATTAATCTTTGACATTGAAATCTTTGTCAGATGCCAGAGGGGAAAGCATAGTGAATGCAATTAAACGCTTCTGATATATTTCACTAAAAATATATGACGCTCGCTTTGCATTATCAAATGACACCTACATAGATGTCCACACAAAGCACGAGGATCAGTAGTTGGCACTTAAAATTAATTTGTTTAAGTTTGTTTGTTTAGGGGTAGTTTAATATGAAATTTTGACTAAGGTTAATATTGCTAGTAAACTTTCCAAAACCACAAATAGCATAAATATTTAAGAATAATGCAAACAATTGAATATACTCTATAAATATTTAACTACTAAAAGGTCTGATAAAGACTTTAGTAACACGATACCTGTTGCTAGAGAAACAGCAGAAAGTTTGGATTGTAAACCAAATTTCTTATCTTCCACAAATAATAGAAGAAGAACGAAAAAACGTTTCTTTTTTATTACGAACACAAATGATCTATTAGACCACATTCAAGTGGAATACAAATTAAATTTTATTCCTTGCATTTTAGACAATACGATTAACTTGGTAGAAGAGAAGAGAGATTTACTCTCATGATTGTTAATTTCAGTTTTTGTGCGATTTACAAACATTTTATAATTTTGACCATTAAACAAAAAATTAAATATTGTGGTAATCTGCAGATTAAAATATCTGACTATGCAAGAAATAAAAGATACATAGATGCACTTGATGTGGCATATGAGCTGAATATGCGTAGATCATATGTTTACCCTGAAGGTAATCCCTGGGAAATTTTAGAACACGCAGTAGAAAATGGCTTAGTTCAGACATCTTCGAATTTAGCAATAGTTTTATGGAACCTCACCAATAAAGGTTGCTGAAGATGAACGATCGTTTTCTAAATTAAAATTAATAAAGAATTGTTTACGATTAACAATGACACAAGAAAAATTGGACATTTTATCGCAGATTTCAATTGAGTAGACTGTGTGTGGTGATTTGCTAAATATACAAGATGTAATAAAAGTTTTTGTTCAATATAAAGCAAGACAGAACTATGCTAACCCAACTCCGTTACCGGCCTTTATAAAACGTAGTTTATTGTTATTTTTCCTTCGTATAGTCAAAGCTGAGAACCACCGATAATGAGACGTAATTATCGTGCACGTAAATGTATTGGAATCCATAGGCAAAATAAAATTAGTAAATACGTTAAGCATACTGTGACGAACAAATGCAATAAAATGTAAAATAACCCACCAGACGCTGGTATATGTTGGTCAGGCAATAAGTTCTTGGCTATTTAAAAATGAGCAAACTACATGTTTACCATAAAGATACATCAAAATCCTCTACAATTAAAACTAAAAATGATTCCAATGCTGTAGCTACTAAAAACGTAAAGTAAGTTTTGTAGAAAATAAAGTTGATGTTTCTAATTCTGAAGAAACTTCGCGATCAGCACCACAATATGAACATTAGGAAATATTCTATATTGATTGAGAACATGAAGATATTGGTGAACCAGGAACGAAACGTTAGGAGTGTTCCTTGTTGAATCAGAATATGAACATGTAGGTCGACGAAAATTAGAACACGAGGAAGCGTCCTTAGTACTTGGCACGTCAGAAACTGCAAACCTGCTCATCCCCACAACTCTAATGTTCTGATTTTGTTTCGTTTTTTCCTGCTGACAACGCAAACGTCTTAAACCCCATTCCCAGTCCTCTGCGTCCCCAGATTTCTATGCACACTATGACCTACCTTAAAACTTGATTTTTGAAATTTGTGTTTTTCTCAATAATTTCCTAGCTTTCTTCGTTGTTTTTCTTTTATTTCGTTTTCTTTTCGTACTCACTCCGTATGGATCCGAATTAGGATAGCCCCAGAGATCGGCCTGTCAGTAGTAAGAGGCAACTCAAGAGGTCCAAGGCATTCGCAACACATTCTTCGTACACAGCCGCACACACATTCACACACATACACACACAATACACCATACTACAAACACACACACACACGCACACACACACATACACACACACACACACACACTACACACACAAACACACACACACACACACTTCATACACACAGACACACATCTTTCGTGTTTATCTTTTTGTTTGAAGTTATCATGGATAACTTATCTTATTAACAAATATATGGCGAAAAATGGTAGGATAGTGATCTTTTACTGAAAATAATTAAGAGGTTTTACTTTACCTGGTTAATGTTTTGATCAAGAAATGGTTTGTTACCATCTTTCTCGTTGAAACCCTTTTCGAAATCGAATCTTACCTAATCAATGCTCCAAATCATAAATAGTTAAGTATTCGTCTTTCTCTCTGTAGTTATCTGTGAAATGCAACTTCATCTTACCGCTGTTTTAAAGCAAATAAAGTGCCTAGCTCTTTCTCGTTGTAAAGTACCTTTGAGTAACCACCTTATCCATTTGATGTTCTGAACCTTTGAAATGTATGACCAAAAATAGGTTTTATTGTTAAAAAGGAGCTAACTCGTTTTTTTTTTATTTTGTACTTGGTAGGATAGGTTCAAGACGTTATGTATCGTTAATGCGTTGGTACTGGCTAATTCGTTACCTTAACGTTTATATCACTGCAAAGTATTTTGCCTATATTTTGCTAACAGCCAGAAAGTAATTTGCATAGTTTAAAAGAATACCTTGAAGATATTAATGAAAATTTGTATGTATTAGTATGCAATGAAAAAAAATGAACGTTGTGTTTAGTTTTATAGTAAAATTAAATATTAGTTTTAATGTGTTTGAGTCCCATACTATCGATTAAATTTGTGCGGTCGGTTTGGTGACAAACAAGACCTTTGCGCGCTTAAATGATACAGCCTAAATATCGGGTGACTACTTACTCCGTTTCCTGGTGCTGCATGGTTAATTTGGTTTAAAAACCAAATGGCGACTACAAATATCATTTATTTTAGGTTTTCCGTCTATTGAACTCCAAAAAGCGAAAGCTTTCTTCCATTATTAATTAATTAGATTACTAAGTGTGAAGTTTGTGGTTTCTGGGGTTACGTAAACTGAGGTCGAAGCCCCGTAATTTATCTATTTATTAATCGAAGCACGCATTTTCCTAGGTCAAAGGAACTTGAGGTTATCGCGCTTAACCAATGAGCAATGTTTCTATGATTGGGACAACAACGTGTACATGGAAAAGGCGCGTTTTAAGCTTAACCTTACTTTCAAGTACCAAACGATATCGTCCTAATAGAATCGAGTCAGCATTCATTGCGGAAAGTGTAAATTTGAAATCCTTTACCTATTCCGTAACTATCACCAAGAATTTGTTCCCTAATGTTGTAGGTACAAGAGACCACATCACTGCAAAAATCTGGACAAAACATAAGGAAAGGGCCAAGCAACCTGATTTACATGAAAACGGCTGCAATTTTCGATTGGAAGCAACGAGCGCAGAGACATACCCTTGGCTACAGTTACTTATCGTGGCGAGCCTTTAGCTTAGTTTTTAATTGCTTTCTCTAATTGTAAATTTGTAACTTTTTGACGACAATAGTTTGGGACCAACATTTAAGAATTTCTTATAAAAAAATGGAATGATTTGCCGAATTATTTATTTTTAATCTCAAATAAGTTTTCAAACTCATATCGAATTGCAATTTTAGATTAAAACAAAAAACAATCAGTTATTTCCTTTTAATTAATATATGCTTTAAGTGCATTGCAATACTTCAAAATCATGTTGCTAAACCTTTACGATAATTGCTTAAAATAATCGTTTAACATTTGATATTGTAGGTAAATATTTTATTACTCTGAAATCTTTTAAGGTTTCGGAGGTATTTTATAAACACCACTCATGGTCCGTCCTAGTTTTTTAAACATGGCTTTACATAATCTTGTGTTAATGGGATTATCCGGGATGAAGCGTTCTTATGAACCACTTTGATAGTTCTGTCACTCTACTCCGTTCTTCGAGATGCTCAAGTTTGAATCGTTGATGCGCAAAAATAAATTAAGAGAACATGATATACGTTATCCCCTCAGATATGTCGGTGTGAATCAGTATGATTTGTTAGACTTGAATGTACAATTAAGGTTAATAAACCTAGTTGAACTCCTGCAATGCGGCAGATTATTTTCATCGAGGTGATTATTCACGGCTCGCTGTTAAAGGTGAGTGAATTATTCTGCTGCTGAATTCGTTAAAGAATTTATGAGAAACCGGTTGTATTAAACAACTTCCCTTAAGGTTTGAGGCGTTAATACACCCGGTAACTCAACTATATGTATAGGTACCGTCATTTCAGTTCATTAGATTTATCGTAAAAAAAAATTGTAATCAAAATTTCGATTTTTAGATTTAGATATTTTGCTAACATAGAAGTAACTTATGTGAATTCCTAGTCAAAATTAGTTACTCCTTAGAGTTTTCTTTTGTTTGTCCTTCTCATTTGCGAGAAGCCAGACTAAAAGTTTTAAAAAAAAAGATTTCTCTGTTTCAAGATTTGCGACGAACTTGTACAAGAGGGGAAAACCAATCAAGATTTCTATTATATAATTTAAAATTTTGGTAGTTTATTTTATGGAAAAATCTGATAGTAAATACGGAAGGGGTATACCAGACGTGACAAATCATAGTCCAGTTAACAAATTGTAAATGCGTAAACTATTTGAAAATCCTGTTTTAGCACTTCAAAACAAAAACCTGTGATGTTATTTGGTGATATTATTGAATATTGGTTTTATATTGTTATTATGATAAAAAAAAATTTATTTATCTAAAATGAAGTAGACGTGTCATTACTTTGGTAATTTCCTTTATGTCTTATAATTTAAGAGTTGATATACTAAAATCTTTTTTTCGTTGGGAAATGTACCTATAGCAACGAGCTAAGACCTAACTTATATATCGTAATACTATATTTATCCAAAAACTTTGGTAAAGCATAAGAATTAAAAAACACTTAAGGGTTTTCTGTATCTGCCCTTCAAAATTAATTAATACTTGTTAGTTTCAGTGGCGTCCAACATAAAATAATATTTTATTTTATCAATTCAGCCGCAAACGACGACCAACTCCTTCTTGGAGTAATAGCCTAAGTAGCTGAAGGCATAGATTTTTGAGACTTTGTATCTTTAAAGCAAAAACAGCAGCAGCATTTGAAGCTTAATAAAATACCCCCGAAGTTAACGTTATACATGACATCCAACTGGTAACGTAATAAGTATGTCAACAAACAGTGTGACTAGAAATGTAGATATATTGCAGAAAACGACATTAACTCAATTATTTGACAAAAATCGATACCTAGTGGCTTTCGCTCTGGATTAGTCCACAGATGCTTCAGATACAGTTTAGCAGTTACTTTTTATTCGAGTTAAAAATTAGGAAGTGTCTGAAAAGTTTCTTGACATTTATTGCATTCACAGCATGACCAGCGAAAAAGATATTTTTAAAGGAGTTAAAAATGTCATCCAAGAAAACAATTCTTGTTGGAAGAAACTTAAAGGATATCACTACTGATGTAACAAAAACGTAAATGACCTGAATTTAAAATTACAGGAAAAAACAAGCTTTTACTTGATTTACACTTTTATTTAGTACTAATACACTATATAATTTATGTATTAGTCGTTCACACGAAAGACCTTGTTTGCAGTAGCAACATTTTTCGTACAAATTTACTTTCAGATAATCAATTTATAATGCATTAGACGAGTTGTCTAATGCATTGTAAATTCGATTATCATTATAGGTCGCGCTTTTCAGCTTTAATCAAGATTTTGCAAGTGCAATTAACTCACCGCCGTTTGGTATTAATTAAAATCTTGTTAAAGCTTTAAGGTAACTCTACCAGCTAGAATTCGCTTAAGCTTCTTTGATGTATGTTGAACTGAACCCTATTGAAAACCTAAACGCCACACTGTAATATAAAGTAAGTACATGTAATGCATACTCCAAGTGCTCGTGTTCTTGTGGCCCTTATCCACGAAGAACTCGGTGCTAGTGGTTTTGTTTTGGTTATGGGCCTATAATATAACTTTGCACAGCGCGGACTTTTCTTCTAAAACGTTTAGCACGGATGAAGCGAACATGTTTTATATGTCTATTCCTGCTTAAGCTGGAGAAACACTGTAATTGTAAGTTACAGACGAAATTGTTCTGTTGTAGTTTGAGAATACTAATTATTATTTTTATCGAAATGCACAACCGCATCAAAAATCGGTACTCTGAAATCATTGCTTTGTCCAAAGCGCCGCTTTATTCTTTAAGGTCGTACTTTAGAATGTCTTCACCTAGAACTCCTTTTCAAACTCTAGACAAAGTCGTACTCCAGCTGTCTTTAGTTCAATCATCATCCAGCTTTAATTATATTAAAATACAGATTGTGCAGTATATACCACCACCTACTAGATGTGGTTAACCTAACATTTTTTATTTTTAATGTTCCTTTACTGTTGTTACTTTTTTTCATTGGCAGATTTATGTCATCATTAGGTCTTCAGTCCTGGAACTGGTTAGACGCGTACCATCATTGTTTCCTATTCTGAACTAACCTACAGATTTCCCTGAAATTTGCACAGTCTGCATCTATCACTATCTGATCTAGGTCAACATCTACCTCTTTTTTCCTATCTCTGCTTGTAATATATCCCATACTATTACCCAAAAATCCCTTAGAACGTATTCTGCCCTTCTATTTCTCCTATCTTTTTCCCCAGATATCCTTGTTTCCCTACTATTTCTATAACCTATTTGTTATTATCTTTGTCTGTCCATGCTATCGTCCTCATACATTTGAAGCACAGCATTTCAAAAGACTGTGTATACAGCTCGTTCCCCTTCTATTGTTTTCTAATTTTATGCCCTATTTCACCGAGATTCAGTGAAGGGGGGTAAGCAACCTGTGGCTACCAAGATCCCCCAACACTTAGATATTTGCCGAAATAATGGTTTTCCAGTAAATCCTTTCACACACTCAGATTTATGAATAAAGTTATTAATGAAATAACCAAAGAGTTATAGGAACTGGAGTAAGCTATACCACAAAGTAAGGTTTTACAAGAGCATTAGAAGAACACGATTCCAATAATGCTCCTGAATATCGAGAAAATATTTTATTAATATTGTTATAGTAGGTAGTGAGCCTGAGCAATCTGAAACTAAATTAATGTGTTTTCGGAGGAAAGGGATAATGAAACCATATGAACATCAAGATTAAAATAGTTACCGGGTTTCTATAAAAGACAAAAACATGTTAGTTAAATAAATAACATCCTGCTAAAAAATTGTATGGTTTGGCATGAATATTCTGAATGTCTGAAAGTAAATGCCAAGAATATACAGACCGGAAAAAAAATTTGTTTTGTAGATTAATGATAGAATTATTTAGTTTATTATAACAACCTACGCTAATATATATATATATATATATATATATAAAACAGGGGGTCACGAGAGGTCATTGAAACCCAAAGTCTACAACTAAAACCCACCAAATACAAAAGGAATCGAAAAGAATAGAAATTTCTTGAAGATTTATTGTTCTACCCTCTATAATGTAACCGTATTGTAAATACACGGCTATTAAAGCACAAATCAAAACACACTTCCCGTGTAGTTAGTAGTCCAGATTTTAAATCAATAATACAGCCGTGTGCACAAATTTAGGTCGTATATGTAAAAATAATAACTCTTGAGATACCTTAAAACGTATTACAAGCAAACATTATAATGTAAGTCAATCATTTTAAACGTATTATAAACATAGAGTTATTTATTTTCATTGATTAGTTAACATAGAATTACATTTTGGGTACATAGAATATGCTATTTATTTGTTGCAAATAGCAGCTTTGCTTCAAAACAGGGTTCAAAATTAGGTATAACGAAATTGTGTACAAAGATGTAAGCATTAGTAATTACTTCTATAGCTGTGTAAATCGAATTACTACAAGAGTAAATTTTCATAGCATGGTCATGGCACTTTAACAAAGCTTTTAGAATAATTAAAGAAATAAATAACAGTTAATCGTTAAGTTATTAATATGCATGTTTCATACCATAATTATCCCAAATATAAAAAGCTTTTTACAAATTTTAGTAAAACTAGCAAAATTAACGCTTATATTTATAATACAAAGTAACCCGCAGACCAAAAATAACAATGTGATAAAATGTAGTTAATAAATTAAATACAGGCGCTTATTCGGTAAAATTCACCAATATCAGGTTACACATGATCTCGACTAAAATATAAAATAAATACAAAGTAAAAATGCTTTCAATGTATCTATTCAGACTGCTGAGCACATAATGTTGCCTTTGGCACGTGACCTTTTTATAATAACACCATACGGAATTGCGCAATTTTTACTTGATTCTACACAAGCTCAATAATATATTAGACAATGACATATGAAGAGTGGGAAAAATAATGAACGATATACGGTAGACGAAAAACAAATTATTAATTATTTGCAAGCCTAACGGAAGAAACGCGTGGAAGATAATACGAGAAGTGTCCCAACTTCACGGTCTGGAGTTTAGCATTTGGTCGTTCAAGGTTGTGATATCCGTAAATAATTGACAAGGACCTCGTATCGAAATTAAGCAATTTAGCTCCAACCCAAGTTGGTAGGAAATGATGGTCTTTTTTCAACACCATTTTGAATATGGCAATACAGAACCACTTATAAACTAAAATTTACAAAATGGAAATCTATATAAAAATTGGTACACAACAGTAAGTTTATTTGCTATTTACCAAATGTTTTTATTGTTTTTTTGGTAGTAATTATGCATCACGCTTGTTTAATTAAATACTGTAAGATTATAGTTTGTCCACCATCAGCATAAGGGGTAGTGTAAAATTTTACTAGATGTACAAAACTTGAACATTGCACGTTGATTCGATGGATTGGAAACGCGCTTTAAATTATTTTCCGAGGTAAATAATTATATGACCAACTAAAGTTGGAATTGAATTCTATAACTTTACTCTTCTGTGTACACGTATGCATCCGTTTTCAAAAAAATGTTATGGTGTTTGCATTTAAATAGATTTAGGTGACGCAGTTGGTTAAAATTAGTTGCTCTCTTGTTTAAAAATATGGTTTATTTGTGATAGGATGACCATTCCAACAGCATTCCGTCTTTATTAGGATTCCTGGAAGTACTCGTCGTCCCAAAGATATAATTAGACCAAACGAGTTGGCACTCACAAATTTAAGACAATGTAAATGTTGTAGGTAACGTAACTTGAAATTGCATTTTTCCAATTTTTCCATTTTCTTTCAATGTTTCTATACAGACTAACTCCCGCTCCATTGTAGTAAGCCAGTGTCTCCTTATGATATTACGGGATTTCCGCCCCTTCTGGGTAATCTCCAATTTATTAATTAAACCCTTCATTCTCACGTAACAAGATTATGGTGCAATAAGTAGATCTACTGCCTACATTAGAACAGCAATAAACGGTACTTGATAAAGTAATGAATAAAGACACGCCCCCAACGCCGATGTTGAATCAAAGTCCTGCGGATTTCAATTCTACATCAGACGGCCGTTATCTAAGCGCTTTACAACCTATTGCCTCACAAACCAGAACCCCATCATTAGGTCTACACTCTTGGAACTCCTTAGATGCGTAGCTCCATTGTTTCTTATTCTGAACTAACCTACACATTTCCCTAAAATTCCCACAGCCCACATCTTTTACTATCTGTATGCAATAGTCTGATCTAGGTCAAACTCTACCTCCCTTTTTATCCATCTTTATTGGTAGCGTATCCCGCACTATTCCCCAAATGCCTTAAAACGTGTCCTATCTTCCTATTTATCCTATTTTTTTTGTTTTCCACAGATATCTCTTTTCTCCTACTATTTGTAGATCTTCTTTTTTATTAACTTTGGCCGTGCATGCTATCATAATCATACATCTGAAACGCCACATTAAAAAGTCTTCTACCCTTTTCCTGTTTGCTTCTCCTACTGTTCTTATTTCATAGTCGTACAGTGTTGTGCTCCACGCATATGCTGTCAACAATTTTTTTAACGTTTCTATAAGTAGATAAATAAGGCCGGTCCTAATTCAAAACGCGACAGACGTATTTTCCATGTGTAAAATACGTCTGTCACGTTTTGAATTAGGATCGGCCCTATATAATTTCAATGTAAAATAGTTGTGAAAACATTTGAATGTAAAATAGTTGTGAAAACATGAATTCTTCTATACTTTCAATGTAAAATATTTGTGGGCGCGTTTTGAATTAGGATCGGCTTTATATTACTTTCAATGAAACACACACGTATGTTGAAAAAAAAATGTAAGTGCAGAGAAGAATGTGTGTAGCTGTTTTGAATTCGGTTTTCTAGCGAGAAGTTACACGTGCACCGTTTTGAATTACGATCGGCGTTATATACTTTTAATGTAAAATGTGAAAACCTGAATTCTTTTCAAATGTAAAATACTTGTGGGCACGTTTTGAATTAGGATCGGCTTTATATTACTTTCAATGTAACACACGTATGTTGAAAAATGTAAGTGCAGAGAAAATGTGTGTAGATGTTTTGAATTTGGTTTTCTAGCGAGACAGTATGACAGATGCAAAAAAATATCGCATTCAAGTCAATTGTGTTTTAATTAAAGTGGATTCTGATTTATGTTTAGAGGCTACAAATACACATGGGCCGGTTTTAATTCAAAATGAGTTCACTCTTGTGATAGGTTGAAAAGTGGGTTGGCAAAGTACGCAGATGGTGGTAATCTGCTATATAAGGAGATTGCTCCTAATATTAATTTAATTAGTCGAAGTTTACTGCATATATTTACATACAAACGTGTATATAATTGATATTCAGGGATTTAAATACAAGAAAAACGAGTTTGTGTGTAAAGAAATTGCGGTTTTGGACTTGTTGAAAGGTGATGTTTGGCATCAAATTTTTAAACTGCCAATGCAGTCCAGTTGTTTGAGTCAAGATCATATAAAACATAACGACTGGGTGACAAGGAATATTCATGGTATTTCTTGGAATGAATCTTCAACGGCTGGAATGGTGTCATCATATATAGCGCTTTATTTGAAGCAAATTATCAGACCCGGTGAAGAAGTATTTGTGAAGGGTCTAGAAAAGAAGAAATTGATTGAAACATATATAATGCAAAACTTTGTAACTGATATGCTTGCACTAGGTTGTCCTAAGCTATCGGAGTTAAAAATCAACAATCGTTTAAAATATAACATCCATTGTTGTAGACACAGCAATAATAATTTGCAATGCGCAAAACAAAATATCTTTTATTAAAAGAATGGCTTGATAATAATAAAAACAATAGAAAGATTTTGTCTGTATTATTTATTTTAATATAATTTTACAATGTTAGCCTTACAAAATTCCTTTATAATAATAATAAAAACAATAGAAAGATTTTGTCTGTATTATTTATTTTAATATAATTTTACAATGTTAGCCTTATTAACTATTATTATAACAACTTCTAGCAAACATTATTTTTATCGATCCAGCTATTGTGTACGTTAGAGAAGCCTAACCATTTTACAAATACTTTATTTCCACTCTTTCTTAATACTTTTTCTACCAGGTAAATTCCTGGATGTTTAACCTTTTGCAACTCCGTTTCATAAAATGCACCTTTGATTTCTTTCTCATCTTGATCTTCTAATATATATGTTGTAGGATTGGTTACGTTTACCTTTTTAATCTTAAAAATTTCATTTGACCAGTTTGGCGTGTAACCTTTCGTAAATGCTTTCCTGTGTTTACTAATCCTCACACTGTCTTTTATTGAATATTTTGGTATTTTGGTTGCAAGTTTGATGTGGGTAAATGATGATTTAAGAATAGATTTTCATTTGATTTATCAACTTTTACAGGTTTGACTCCGATAGTATTGTGAACTGTATTGTTGTATTGTTTCACAATATCGCTTAAATTTTTATCCAATTGTAAGAACCGTTCAGGTTAAACAAGCGCTACATTTTTCCCTTTAAAGTTCTAATTACACGTTCTACAATGCATGCTTTCTTTGTAGAAAAAACACTATAATGGTTTATGCCATATGTCTGCATTAAGGATTGAAAGTGTTTGTTATAATATTCTTTACCAAAATCAGACTGCAAATTTATTGGCAGATTTTTAAATTTATTTAAAATTGTTTTCATTGCAGCAGTAACATCAATACCCGTTTTACTTTTAAGTGGTACAGCCCATACGTATTTGGAGAAACAATCAATAACTAGTAAAATGTATTTAAATCCATTGTTTGTTTGCGAATATGGTAGCATTTCAATCAAATCGGTCTGAAGAAGGTCATTTAAACCTTTTACTATCACTTTGCGTCTCTTGAAATTTATTCTTGCTGGTTTATGAAGTTCATTTACTATATCCTCTTTCACTTTTGATTGAGCAACTATCATAATACTTTTTTATAATCAGGATTTATTAAATACAATTAATGAAATACTTCTATGTTTGAATGTCGTGGGCTCCACTTGCTTTGAAAGGAACTTTTAATATAAAATCAAGAAACATTGTGGTATTGTTTATGATAGCACCGCTGTCACGAAAGCTGATTACATCCATACGTTTAAGCAAAAATCCTTGTAACTGTGCAATTACATAACTTTTTCGTTTATAAGAATTTCAATGTCTTGCGGGTATCCTTTAATATTCTCAATGACTGCTTCCTCATAAGGAAATTCATAATTATGTTTAATGTTGAAAATAAGGAATGTCTTGTCATCGTCGAGAAATGTATTAGAGTAAAACGTTGCTACTACCGTGTAATGTAGCATATGTAACTTGTACTCAATCAAGGTTTCAAAACCTTCACTTTTATTTTCATATTCCTGTTCAGTTATATCTATTTTACGGTTATGTAAGTGCCTTCCAAATTTGTCAATTGTCATATCATCTAATTACTTTCGCCTCACGCAATTCTTCAATGATCGAATTTATTTCGTTGCCGTGACCTGTGTGTCCAGCAGTCTGAGATGAAACTAAAAGTCGTAATCTATCAACAAGTTCATTGGGATCATTCCAATATAAATAATCTATAGCGTTATTTGATACTTCCATTGTCATACCGTCTCCAAGACGCTTTCTATAGGGTAATGTTCTAGGTCTACGGGGTGTTTGGGGAAGTATGTTTAATGTAGATATTATATTTTTGTACTTATATGAAGTATTACCCTGAATTTGTTCTGTTTCAGAATAATATCTTCTATTAGCATTTGTTCTTTTACAATATCAAGGTACGACTTTAGATCTTGATGACTGTACCCGACAGGATATTTTTTAAACAGTAGTTCGTATAATCCAGGAGTACCTTTATATTTCAAATCATTTATTAGAACATTTTCATCATCCAACGCGAAATTCGAATTGCCTATCATAAGACCATTTGAATCAGGGTTAAACCTAATACCATATTTATGATCAAATTCGTTCTTAACATCTTTAAACATATTGTAAATATATTCTCGAGGTAGCGGATGTAGCTGTTCGAGATAATGTGTCATACCAGGTGAATCGGCAAAGCTTTGAATATATTCCTGGGCTTCTTGTGCATTTCGATTAATTTCTGCTTCATATTCATTCTCAACATCGTCATCATCATCATCTACCTCTATGGCATCATTTTTTATATTTGGTATATGCTGAGCAATAACCGGGGAATCAATATAGTCAACGTTCCTTTCTAGCAATTTAGGTTTAATTTTTTTTTACACTGCTATGAGGCAGTTCTTCTTCTCTAAATTTTTCTTTCTTTACCGCACTTTCCCCATCCAGTTTATTAGCAATAGTTTCTAATCGTGATGTTATGGGTAAGATTGATTCCACTTGGACGACTTCATTATCTTTTAACTGACGCAATTTGTTTTTTACAATGTTTCTTTTCTTAATTAAAATTCTTTTAAGTTTTATCGCCTCCTTGTTCATTGCGTAAAAGTTTATTGTAGTAAAAAAAATTCTTCGATACTAACGATACTTGCGTCTCTCAAGGTTTAAATATGTATGAAGTGATCAAAACCTATTCGGTACCTTCCTTGATCTGGATCACTATCTTTGTCTACAACTAAGAAACCGTATTTGTCTTGCCAACAAGCAGCACATATTTCACGGAATTTATCATACTTCATGTCAGTATTGACGTGATCGTCATATATGTGTTTTAAGTTTAAATCATCTTGTTTAAATAAAACTAAAAGATTAGCATTATCACGTAGTAAGTGCTTAGGTATACGAGTATAACTTTGACAAAGGTAAAACTGTCTACTTGTTTATGACGCCCCATACTAAAGTATTCCCTAATGATACCTTGTTTATCGCAAGCTACATCATCAAAAACAAATATAGAATTATTTCGAGCATCAGACGGTGATATAATATTATCAGAACTGGAAAATGTATAATATTTGATCCCTTTATTGGTTGCAGTAGACTTTCAAGGTATTGATACTTTGGTTGATAAAGTGATTTAGAATAAACATATACGTTTTCAAACTTTAAACCATTAGGATGTTCTATCAGCCCAATCATAACGTTGGTTTTACCGCAATTTGATGGACCAACAACTAGACATCGAATAGATGAAGGCAGAAGAACACTATGTTTTTCTTTTTAGCTAAGGATTGCACGCCAATGTCATTATTGTTTATGGTTAAAGGTGTTGATTGTTTCACAACACGCATGTTTGCAAGTACTAAATTCGATTTGTAAAAAGTGGAATATATATATATATATATATATATATATATATATATATAAGAAACGGCGAGTATATAAAGAATCATTAATTCATAATATTTTATTTATTTACTGCACAGCTTGAGAGGATAGTTGTCCGCTAATGATTACATATAATAATAATTCTAAAACTACTGGGAACGGACTATTAAATACTGTAATTAACAATTTACCATTTGAAGCGCATATTCCGGGTTACAAATTTTGCGGTCCGGGTACAAAACTAATCGAACGGTTAGCTCGGGGAGACAAGGGAATAAACAAGTTATACGAGGCTTGTAAGGAGCACGATATTGCATACACCAAAGAAAAGGATCTATCTAAACGTCATCAAGCAGATTCGAAGTTAGCTCAGTTAGCTACAGAAAGACTAAATTCTGGCGACTCGTCTTTAGGTGAAAAAGTAGCAGCATTTGGAGTAGCTACCGCAATGAAAGCTAAAGTAAAACTTGGTATGGGTGCCTGTGCATCACTGAGAACAAAAAATATCAATAAAATAAGAAAACTGATAAAGAAACGTAAAATAAGAAGTACGCTAGGTATTAAAAGTATTATCAAACAAGCACGTACAGCTTTAAAAAGACTAAAGGATCTAATATTATGGATGCAATCAACATAGCAATTAAGGCCGCCAATACAGCAAAACAAAAGAAGCATATTAAATCAGCTCGTATTATATCAATTCCTAAAACAGGAGGTTTTCTACCACTAATACCAATTTTGCAGGCCTAAGCGCTCTTGGTACTCTTACTGGAGGTGCAGCTGCTGTTGCAAAAGCAGTTTCAGATACTAAAATAGCTAAGGAACAACTAGCGGAAAAACAACGTCATAACAAGGCAATGGAGGACATTGCAGTCGGAAACGGCATGTACATCAAACCTTATAAAAAAGGTTTTGGTCTTTTTTTAGCCCCTGCAAAACCTCAAAGGAACGCAACTTGATTTTACCTAATCGAGCACTAAGCAATGTAGAATTAATAAAGTTTGTTAAGCAATTAGAAGTACCATATTTCCGTGGAGTGTTCATGAGAAACAATCTTCTCAAGAAAGTTAATTTAAAAGAATGTGGTATAATTAATTTAGATGGAATAGAAGGTTTAGGCACGCATTGGACCTCTTACAAAAAGTACGGTGGTAGCGCTATTTACTATGACAGCTACGGAAACCTGCGACCGCCAACAGAGTTGATAAGTTATTTGAATAGCGGGGGTAAATGTAAAATTCTTTATAACATTAACCAAGAACAATCGTACGGTACTGTGTTTTGCGGTCATTTATGCTTACAATTTCTAAGTAGTGCATAGAACTGCGTACGAAGTTGTTATGTTGTACACTTTTACTCTAACGGGAAACACTTCAGTTTTAACAAGCAATTTTAATCCGCCTATAAACTTGGATAATGATTCGGAGTACGTATTAGGATTAACAAATTTTGAGTCTTATAACACAATTCCAAACATAGAAAAGGAATAAATAATAAATTTTATTATGGATCTAACGGAGAATTCATAGAAATACCTGAAGGTGCTTATGAGATTAGAGAAATTAATAAATATCTTCAAAAGCTTTAGGTGATAAAAGATGGCGTGGTCGTATGGATCAATCACGAAGCGCTAGAAAGACGCCAGTGTATATAGAAATTACAGCTGACAATAATACACTTAAATGTAGTATTAAATGTAGTCTAGATGTGGATTTTACCAAAAAGGATTCAATTGGTTCTCTACTTGGTTTCAATCCGCGAAAATTGCTAGCATTTGTCACGCATCAAGCAGACTACGCGATCAACATTTGTAAAGTGAATGCAGTTTTAATCGATTGTAATATTGCAAGTGGATCTTATTTAAATAGTAAACCAGCCCATGTAATACACGAATTTTTTCCTCAAGTACCTGCAGGTTTTAAAATTGTCGAGTGTCCACCTACGATTATATATCTACCAATCAGGTCACGTATAATAAATGAAATAATAGTTAAAGTGTTAGATCAAGATGGAAATTTAGTTAATTTCAGAGGAGAACTGCTAACTGTAAGGTTGCATTTAAAAAAAATCTGCAATAGCCATGGGTATTAAGTATAATGCACGCAACATGTCAAGAATTGATATAAATGCTGGAAATTTCAAAGCAATCGACACTCGATTGATTGTTTCAAGACCGCTAACAACACAAAACCGGCAGTTTCTACAATCGTTAGGACTGCATTTAATTAAAAAAAAGTAGAATGAATAGTGAAATACTGAACGTGCGTGAAAAGTTTACTTCGACAATGCAATTGTTAATATTGAAAAACATACTCATCAACCTTATGCTAACACATCTTTAAACAATAATGATGAAAATTGAATCCCTATACAACAACAAGATGTATACACCTTACCATCAAAGAGCATGCTGTACATAGAAGGCAAATTAATTAAAACAGATGGAACACCGTCTCAGACAGCAAAGTTTGTAAATAATGGAATTTTGCTGCTTTTTGATGAAATTAGATATGAGATTGGTGGTATCATTGTAGATCGTGTTCGGAATCCTGGATTAACGTCTATAATGAAGGGATATGTTTCATATAATAGCAATCAACGTAAAAATTTACAAAACGCTGGGTGGTTTCCTATGGATGATTCACAAATAGTTGATGCTAATGGGAATTTTAATGTTGCAATAAACCTTTCAATGGTTCTCGGATTATGCGAAGATTAAAAAAAAATTATTTTAAACCTCCGTCATGAGTTAGTCTTACTACGTTCTAGTTTTGATACTAATGCTATAATTAATCCTACACCCGATGAAGAAATAAAAGTTGTTTTAAACAAAGTTTTATGGAAAATGCCGCATGTAGCCGTTGATGATACTCAACGAATTAATTTAATAGAATGCGTTGCGCAAAATCAGGATTTGCATATTCCGTTTAGAGGATGGGAGTTGCATGAATATCAACTTCTACAAAAACGCAACGTCATACATGGAACATTAAAACAACAACACAATTAGAAAAACCAAGATTTGTGATTGTTGGTTTCCAAACCAACCGAAAAAATGGATACATGAGCAACTACAGTCGTTTTGATCATTGCTATTTAACCAACATGAAACTATATTTAAATTCAGAAATTTTCCCGTACGATAACTTAAATTTGAGGTTCGAGAATAAACAGACTGCGTTGTTATATGAGATGTATGCTCAGTTTCAGCAATCATACTACGAAAAGGAAAATGAGCCACTTTTAATCCTGAAGATTTACGAAGTATTGCACCATTAGTAGTCATAGATTGTTCTAGACAAAACGAAGCGTTAAATTCTGGTACTGTCGATATTAGATTAGAATTTGAAACTAGCAGAAACGTTTTGCCAAATACATCTTGTCATTGCCTTATACTTCATGATAAGATAGTCAAATACAATCCACTCTCAAACAGCATAAGAATATTATAATTACTTTATTATTATTATTACTGTACCTTTACAAATTATGAAAAACAATAAATCATTTAGCAATCACAGTCTATTTATTAATATTTTTACATGTTTTTACAATATCTTTTACATGTTTGAATTATTAAGTGATTTAGTAAACAGCCATAAACATTGACAATTTTAAATAAAAGTTTTGTTATACATTTCTCAAATAAACTAACTGGTATGTTAGTAACAAACTGGATTTTTTAAACAGAACGGTTACTACTACTACTATATATAGTTCAAAACTCGGGCAGATTGAAAGGTATCCTATTTTTAGATACATCCAAAACGAAAATCGGTGTACTTGTGCAGGTATAAACATAACACTGAAGTTTTATAACTAAAAATATTATATGTTAATCTAGATAAAATAAATTGCATTCTTTATTTGAGCCAGTGGTTGAAGCTTTACAAGTCATCTCTGTATGTATAGTTATACCCACAAGGTTTAGTATCAGTGGTTAAGGTACTAAGAATTCTTTTATCATCACTTGGATTAAGAACAATTTTGTTTTGTTTAATAGTACAGACATCATGTTTGACTGATCTAATTAAACATTGCTGTTTCTGTACAGTCTGTTTATAAAACAAAGCATTCTTATAATCATCAAAAGAAATTTGCTTAATACTTACTAAGGAAGATCCCTTTGACTTTTTTATTATCCTATCCTGAACTCTATAAGTGTACATTTTAGATCTAAGTCCTACAAACTCTAGCATGATTTCACCATTGTTTTCATCTTTCATAATACCAGGAACTTTTTTATTTGATAATGGAATATGATATTTGTTATGAGGGTCGTAATCGGAAGTATCAAATCTATGAATATCTTGTTTGATATAAGAGTAAATATCTTCAACGCTAAACTCGTATATCAAACTATCCGTATCTGTGTACAGCAGCTTTGCTTTGTTAGCAAATTGCGATTTTATATAACTATAGTGAAATTCATATAAATAGGTTTTTGAAATATCTAGAATAGAGAAACCTACATAAATGGGTTTGTTTAAGTAAACCTCTAATTTATTCGTTTCTATTAAGACTAGATCTTTGTCTAACACAGTGCAACTATGAAAATTAGGCTTCGCTATGTAACTACGAGCTCCAAACCGTCCTTCCCATTTGGTCACTAATTTCACATCTTTCCTTTTCCGTACGTTTTCCATCATCTTTCCATAAACCGAATTTATCATATTTTATAAAAGCATATATCGAAACTGTTTTTGACTGTTGTCTTAATTTCGTATTCAAATCAATGTATTCTTTTAACCAAGGAGCTTGTTTAAACCGAAGAACCTTATGAATCTTTTCAGTTCTAAACCGTAGCTTAAATACATTTTAAATTCTTGTAGTGAATAATATAGTTGAGTTTTGGATATAAAGTTGTAAGTAATTTCTTTAAGTTTGATTTATTAGAAGGTACTGGTGGTATCATATGTTCAGGCGCTAAAGGTAAGTCACTGTGAATTTCATGTAAAGATACTGGATAGTGTAAATCGCATTCAAAATATATCCTACATCAGAATCATCGGGAATATTAAGTATGTCTAAACGTACTATATCTGGACTGGTACCATCTAAAATTCAAATTCTCCATATGGAAGATATTCAGACATTGCAGCCCCATATAAATTATTAACATCAAAATACATTAAATATTTAGAATCGAAATTTGGATCATAATCTGCATTCATATATTTGTTATTTGCTTTAGCATATCTATTCGAACATTGAGAAACACCGCCACGAATTCCCGTTCTAAAAACATTATTTTTCAATATCAGTAAGCAGCTCGAGTTTAACGTTCGTCGTTTTAACATCGCATCTAGAGCTAAACCAGGAGCCGTAAAGTAGTGAAGCGGATCTAACTTATACGTGAACATACAAGTTTTTCTAAAGTTTTCAAATATATCAGTCAAGAGCAGTACATCTGTTTTTAAATATAGGTCTGAATAGTCCCTAGTGTTTTTATATTAAATGTTTGCCAAACGTGTTTAGCATGATTGTAGTCTTCATCTGAGATTTCTTCATTGCGCAAACGATTAAAGAATGCTGTTTTACAGGGTAAATCGGTTTCATTGAGCCTATCCCAAGAGTTAATGTAATCATAGGGAAATATACCTTTACGCGTAAGTAACTGAAACTCATTATCGGTGTTACAATTTTCCCTGGTGATGGATTTTTTATTATCATCTAAGTATGAAGCTAATTTTTCGATGCTAGATGCCATAAACCTGAATGAATCGATAAATCTAAAAGTAACTTTCGTACCATTTACATATTTTGTAAAAGATATGTATTTTTCCTTATTTATTGGTAGAATACTTAACAAACCTGAAAACCCTAACGCAATTTTTTTAATAATGAAATGCGAATCGTAGCCTGATTAGTTATGAAAAACTACCGGTATCATATAAAAATTATGATAATTGATGTTGCAATCTTGATGAGCCGCTCCTCGAAATTCACCTGTAAAGTGACAGTGATCGCGAACTCTAATATCATCTATACTAAAAGGTTTATTGCAAATGTGACAGTGAAGGGCAAATTTAAATGCTAACTTTTGTTCTTCTGTTAAAGGATTCATAGGTTTTGGGTTACAGAAAATTTTATTAGTCGTTTCTGAAATCAGTTTCAATTAAGCAACAAACCATTCTACACAATCCTTTCCGCGATACAATTGAAATTTGGAATATTTATTATCATACGAGCATTTCAAATAATACGCTACACTAAAGGGTATATGCCTTTGGTAAGAGACTGTGTTTAGTATTACCTCCGACTCATTGCATGGCTCTAATATACATTCGAGATCTGCATAAACTACAAATGATACTTTTTCTTGATAGTGGAAATGTTTAAACGTTAGATACTTTTCGGATTCTTCGGGTAATCTTATTGAGCAAGTATTCTGTTTTTCGCAATAATTCGAATGACGCTTAAGTAATGCTGCTGTACTAAAATTATTTAAACATCTATAACAAAAAAATTTTCTATGTTCATGTGAAGACAACTGTTTTGCAAATAATTTTGACATATCCTTAATCCAAGTAAAATGAAAGTGATTCACATTAGCATTTGTCGGACGAGAATATTGTAAGGAATCATTATTTAAAACTAACAGATTAATAGGTTCAATTTTTTTAAAATTTTCACTTAAACAAAATGGTAGTATTTTAGTATTTTCTATACAATATAGGTTAATTGCGAGATTGTTAAGCTTCTCAATTTTTTATGTCTTTTAATGCGATTGGAAACTGAATAGAATTGTAGCGTAATACTGTATCAAAATGTGGATAGCTAGATATTCTCTGACTATTTTGTTTAGCAGGATATAAAGCGGAAACCAAGCTCCAAAGAATGCAATGTTGATCGTTATTTATTACATTTACCACAGCTTTTTTTTTTTATAAAGTCCGGAACCGGTACAAACGTTGAACACCCTCCTTTAAGTGGATCATGATTGTTTATATTTACCTTCAAGTGTAAAACTTCTTGGATTGCCCAACCAGAATCTTTCTCGCAAAATTCTTCTAATCGCTTCGAAATCTTGTTCAATACGTTCTCCTTATACCACAGCTTGAGATTGGTATTTATATCGATGTGACAATTTGTAGTAGGAAACGTTTTCAAATCTATTTCACCAGCTGTAGGCTTAACAAAGTTAGCGGCAAATATTACATTAACTTTCAACATTGACTTTTTTAAGCAAGCAACAATCTTGCGTTTAAAACTAGCGAACGCCTTGTCTAAGAACACTAGAGGATCTCTATAATTTAAATTGGTAATAAGTCCCGTAATTATTCGACTTCCAAAACATGATTGTACATCATGCCAAATCAAATTTTTTCGAGTATGACCTCTAGTAAGCGTTGCATCAACACCTTTACCACGATATTCCAAAGTACGTTTCAAGTGCCTCAATCGTACTAGGTAGCTTTTAAGATTTGCTAAATTAGATTCCAGCCTACTAGGATTTTCGTGTTGATTGTCTTCGTATACCTTATTTTTAATAGCAAGCTTCAATATACTAATATTTGCTTTGATAATTAAAATGTGTTTCGTTATTTCATTCACTGATTTAATTAGATTCACGCATTTTACAGTTAATCTCAAAATTGAGCTACTAATCTCGGATACGGTTTCAGCATTCATGATTCTATATAAAATCAAAATACACTACTTAATAATACAAGTATTTTCTCTATTTATTATTTATATAAAATATCATCTGACGTAAGCAAAACAACTGCAAAAAGGTTCATTCATCTGAGTTTACGGAAAACGCGTAAGCAAAACAACTGTAAAGGAAAATAGCATACAAATCGAAATAATTGCATAACGAATTGCTTGAATGCAATTGTTAAAAAATCGCCTTTATTTACGTTTTTTATTCAAGACGATATTCAAGCTTGAGTTGTGCATGCGGTCTAAAAATTACAGAGTTGCCTTCAGTACGTGTCTATAACAAATAATTCGCTATGCAAGCGTTTCCAATATTTACATACTGAATGCAACTCTCAGCAAAACAACTGCAAAAGGAATGCATTCAACATCATTTTCATTTCCGTATGCGTTTACTACAAAAATGTTTTTATACGACCTTTGATTTATTATGTGTACAGAAAATACATTATCATTACAGCGCTATTTTTATGATTACATTGAAATATTTTTAAATAAAAACAAAGCAAATTTGAAAAAAAATGTCTCAGATTAAACCGTCTTGTTTAATAATGTACACGCACTCATGGTTTTAAAAACCCAGTATTAAAAAACATTCTGCAGTTTTATTATATAACAGTACCTTTAAAGAATTTTCACACAATTTACCCATATATATGCATGTAAATTGTGTCAGCGGTAATCTAAAAAACTTATTCTATAAATATTACTACTTAAAGGATTTATTTGCATTGCATTATTTTTAAACGAAAAATTAATCTGAAGAAAATATCATAATTTACACGCACTCATGGTTTTTTTTTTAAAACCCGTTATTAAGAAAAAACATTTTCCAGTGCGTGAATTTTTGTTAATTTTTTTATGGAAAATAAATTATGCTAGCAGTAATATAAAACGAAATTAATCTAATTTAGGTTTTTATTATGCGCCTTCTTGCAATTTTCTGTTTTCAGTCAATGAATGTAATTCAGTATTTCTGCTGAGCAGTACCTTTAAAAAAATTTCTTATACAGCATATAAATTATGTCAGCGGTAATCTAAACGAAATTAATCTAATTCAGGTTTTTATTATGTGCATTCATTGCAATTTCTTTTCAGACAATGAATCTAATTCATTATTTCTGCTGAGCAGTACCTTTAAAAAATTTCTTATACAGCATATAAATTATGTCAGCGGTAATCTAAACGAAATTAATCTAATTTAGGTTTTTATTATGTGCATTCATTGCAATTTCTTTTCAGACAATGAATCTAATTCATTATTTCTGCTGAGCAGTACCTTTAAAAATTTCTTATACAGCATAAGTTATGTCAGCGGTAATCTAAAACGAAATTAATTAATTTAGGGTTTTATTATGTGCATTCATTTCAATTTCTTTTCAGACAATGAAACTAATTCATTATTTCTGCTGAGGTATAATTATATTCGCTTACATACTGTTTTGTTCATTAGAATAGATTACAGAGCTGAATTTTTCAGAAAACGATGCAAATTTTAATTTTTCTAACAGATCAGTTTATTATTTAATATAAATACTTCACGTAGATTTTACCAACAGTATTCAATCAGATCTCTTGTATAATTATTAGTTACTATTACTAGCAACTTTTAAAAAAATGAGTAACTTGTCATCAATCAAAAATTGTAATAGTACCAACGTAAAAGTTCTAGAGCAATTTATATTACATTCTGACGAAGACGTGATTAAAGAAGTTTTTGGTTGTTCTTCGCCTCAATTCAACACTGCTGCTATTTTTGATAGTGACGTAATAGATATATCACGGTAAGTGCTTTTTCACATTTATACATGTGTTTTAAAACAGTACTAATTTATAAGTTACATTAGATCAAAAAACCATTCTGGAAATTCTGAGGCTATCGTAGGATCGTTGACACACTCTGGTCCTCTCAGAAACATCAGGTAGTATACAAAAGAAAAGGTGAACCTACAATAATCTTTTATGTTATGCTCACAGATCAGGCAAAAACATGTCGACTATGAAAAAGTTATGTACAGAATCTAATATGGCTGTTTGCTGTGAAGATGACAAATCCTACGAAGATGACACAGTAGAGTTGCTTAACGCATTTAAAAGCGTGAGAGAAGCTACTGCGTCGTATAGATTTGGAACTAGAAATAATAAAGCAAAAAGAGAGGAACTAACAGCGAGTGAGCAGCAGATACTTCAAGAACGGGAGTTAATAAATACTTTTTCATTTATAAATAGTTAGATCAAAATATTCAACAATTTGTAAAATAAAAAAGTATTTTATAAAAGTTTCTCTTTTGAAACAAGACTTTCTCTAAACAAGGTAGTAAACTCAAAGTAAAACGCACATAAATCAGAACCCACTATAATTTGATACATCATTCTTTATACAATCGACTTAGATGTGTTATAATAATAAACTAATTTCTTAAATTAGTGACATATTATTATGAAAATTCTATGTTGACAGTTAGACCGATCGATCCCTTACTAGTTATGTATACGTGTTTGTTTGAGCCAATACTTTCATTTAATTGTTTCACTCCATGTGCTTGCAGGTATTCAAAATATCTCAATGGCAATATACTCTTGAACTCTTCTGTTTCCACTAATACTCTTTCTCCATGTTTTGTCTTGATTGTTTCCACTTTTAAAACTTCAAACCTCTTATTCACTACAAGATCTTTTGAATTTACATAAGGTTTGCGATATGTGGTTTTATTAAGAGTATTAAAATCCATATTGCTTTTCTTTGACTAATTAAATTAATATTAGGAGCAATCTCCTTATATAGCAGATTACCACCATCTGCGTACTTTGCCAACCCACTTTTCAACCTATCACAAGAGTGAACTCATTTTGAATTAAAACCGGCCCATGTGTATTTGCAGCCTCTAAACATAAATCAGAATCCACTTTAATTAAAACACAATTGACTTGAATGCGATATTTTTTTTGCATCTGTCATACTGTCTCGCTAGAAAACCAAATTCAAAACATCTACACACATTTTCTCTGCACTTACATTTTTCAACATACGTGTGTTACATTGAAAGTAATATAAAGCCGATCCTAATTCAAAACGTGCCCACAAGTATTTTACATTTGAAAAGAATTCAGGTTTTCACATTTTACATTAAAAGTATATAACGCCGATCCTAATTCAAAACGGTGCACGTGTAACTTCTCGCTAGAAAACCGAATTCAAAACAGCTACACACATTTTTCTCTGCACTTACATTTTTTTTTCAACATACGTGTGTGTTTCATTGAAAGTAATATAAAGCCGATCCTAATTCAAAACGCGCCCACAAGTATTTTACATTGAACGTATAGAAGAATTCATGTTTTCACAACTATTTTACATTCAAATGTTTTCACAACTATTTTACATTGAAATTATATAGGGCCGATCCTAATTCAAAACGTGACAGACGTATTTTACACATGGAAAATACGTCTGTCGCGTTTTGAATTAGGACCGGCCTTATTTATCTACTTCTATATTTGTTGTCTTCGAATATAGCATCTGCTCTTTCTTGTTAGATACACCTTATTCCCTTTCTATGGTTTTCTAATATATACCATATTTCACGGATATTCAGTAGTATGTAAAGTGGGTTAAGTAACCTGCAGTTACAAAGATCCCCTAACACTTAGACATTTGCCGACTAAATAGTTTTCTAATAAATCCTTTTACACAATCAACATTAGTTTAAAACATTGCAAAATCAACACCTGTAGTTGTTCGTAATAATCATCAGGTTTAAGTACAATTATTTTTTCGTCAATAGGATTTTCGTCTTAGAACTGGTTGGACACGTACCTCCACTGATTTCTATTCTAAGCTAGCCTACACATTTCCCAGCAATTTCCACAGCCTACACCTTGACTACCTATGTGCAATAGTTTAATGTAAGTCTACCTTTACTTCTCTTGTTTCCTATCTCTGCATCTATTATATTTCGCTTTAGTATGAGACCTATCAATCTATTTCTCCTATTTTTTTACTGTTCTCCATATATTTCTTTTTTCTCGTACCATTTCGGGAACCTCTTTGTTCTTAACTTTGTCTTTCCATGATATCTTCATCATACGTATGTAGCACCACATTTCGAAGGTTTTTAGTTTTTTCCTGTCCGCTTCTACTACTCTCTAAGTTTTACAGCCGTACAGTGCTGTGTTCCACACATATGCTTTCAACAATCTTTTTCTCGTTCTTATGTTTGTTGTCCTTGAACATAGTTGTTGCTTTTTCTTATTAAATGCAGCACGGCCTTGTGCTAATATCGGTCTTATACCGTTTGAACTTTTCCCATCTTGCATTATTTAGCATTTTAGGTAGTGAAAACACATATCCTCTTGTAGGGTATCGTTTCCTATTTGTATTCTAGTTCTTGAATTATTTCCTCCTACTTGGCATCTTTGTTAATTTTCAAACCGTATCTCTCTGTTAGATCTGCATT
This sequence comes from Platerodrilus igneus, assembly GCA_036346225.1. Taxonomy (NCBI): domain Eukaryota; kingdom Metazoa; phylum Arthropoda; class Insecta; order Coleoptera; family Lycidae; genus Platerodrilus; species Platerodrilus igneus. Next base: position 7,466,584 of record JARFIW010001599.1, read on the forward strand.
CATTTCATTATGAGCAGCTTCTAACTCTTCTCTGCTAGATGCTAATACCGCTATATCATCGGAAAATATAAGCATATCGATCTGTTGTCTCTGCATAATAATTTCATAAGTTTTTTTTGTGTTTGGCAGTGTTCATTGCTTCTTCGATGTACGAGTTAAACATTAACGGGATAGGGCACATCCAGATACACCTCTTTCATAATATTTACTTTTCTACGTTCCTGCTCTAACTTTTATTACCCCTGTTTGCTCATAAGCTATGTACTATGCGTCTATTCCTATAACTCATTTCTATTGTTTCCTCTATTATCACCTTCAGATCTAAAATAGCCTCCATTGTTCACCTGTTTCACCTAAACCCAAATTGAACTTCTCCTATTATTTCTTCAGCTCGTGTTTCCATTCGTCTTTGTACAATTTTAGTTAATATTTTTGACACGTGTGCTGTCAAACTTATTGTTTGAAAATATTCGCATCTATTTGATATAGTGACTATCATGTTACCTGTGAAATCTTTAGGTTTCTCCCCCGCTTCATGCGTGTAGCTTGCAAGTCAGAAGAGACGTTATTAAGTGAAGGATATCCCAAGTTATTCTTTTCAATGCCTGACCCCTGTTTTAGTGCTGCTCATTTTTCTCTAGCATTAAATGCCTTATAAATTCTTGCCATCTAACCAATTTATTTACATTTTTTTATAATGATATCTCCTTCCGCGCCCCTAATATTTTTGATATACGGTTTTATATCCCTAACATTCATTCTAATTAGTTTGTATGCTTTGTTTGTCTTTCCTGTTTCCAACTTACTTTATATGTCGTTGCACTCTTCATCAATTCATTGTTTTTTAGCTTTACTGCATTTGCGAAAAATTCTCATTTTCTGGCTTTATATCTGTTTTTTTGCTTCGTCTGGTAATTTTTTGTGTATTTTCGTCTTTTTTCTGTTAAAACCATGATGGTTTACTATTTTATTTTGGTGTATACCGCAAAATATCTCTGGCCGACGTGTCTCAGCTGCATTTAATGTTATTCCATTCTGTTTCTACTTCCTTAATATCCGAAATTTTTCCGATGTCTTTCTGCAATTCCTTTGACTTTTTTTCAAATTTTTCGTGGACATGCTTATTTTTTAAGTTTCTCAAATGCAAGTACCTCTTTCCGTTCCCTTCCTTCAAATTTTTAAATTTAAGGGCGGCCACTATAATTACGATGTTGTTTGTACTCAGTGTTTAATCTGTTTCTGGGTAGATTTTACAGTCTTTTACTAGATTTCTAAACCGTTGTCTAACAAAAATATATTTTGTTTGATATCTTCCCATATCTCCTTGCATCTTCCGCATTTATCGTTTTCTAGCATGATGTTGAAATATTGTGTTTGTGATTGTTAAACCAAATAAACCTATTACCGCTCCTTCCCTATCCTCAACTACCATTGCATTAAGATCCCCCGTAATTATTAAGTTTTCATGTTCTTTTACGCATTTTAGCATGTTTTCGATATCTTCATAGATCGCTTGTACATTTTCCTCAGTGTAACTAAAGAGAATTTTACGGCTGACATTTTAGCTATAAATGAAATAACATTGAATGATATACAGGAGGCTGTAAAGCGGTTAAAGCCCAAAAGGGCTGCAGGTCCAGACCAAATTCCATCTTATATTATAAAAGCCTATTGGAAAATCTTGAGTTATCCGTTGTTGATGATTTTTAATTGTATTATTAAAACACAGTCATACCCATCAAAGTGGAAAGTTACTAAAGTTTGCCCTATCTTTAAGAAAGGCAAGAAAAACGATGTTGTAAATTACAGGCCGATATCAATATCTAATTCAGTGTCAAAACTTTTGAAATTATACTATACAACAAAATCTTTTACATGTTCAACCGTACATCTCAGTGCTACAGCATGGTTTTATGCCGCAAAATCAATAGAAACTAATTTATATATATTCGTTCAAGAGCTAGCACAAGCGCTCGATAATAATATTCAAACAGATGCTATCTATCTTGATTTTGAAAAAGCTTTTGACAAAGTCTCTCATACATTACTTTTAGCCAAGTTGTATAGTTTTGGGATGTCTATAAATCTTTGCAAATTATTTCTTTCTTATCTTCAAGGGCGGAGACAATATGTTGTTTTTTTAAATGAATCATCGGATCCGTATTCTGTACACTCGGGTGTTCCACAGGGTGCTAATCTTGGACCACTGTTATTTTTAATCTTTATAAATGACTTGCCCAATGTTTTAACAAAAGTAGTGCACTGTTGTTTGCAGATGATCTTAAAATTTGGAGAAATATTTTTTCAGTTAAAGATTGTACTGAATTGAACGATGATCTACAAAATTTAGTTTCTTGGAGTAATAAAAATGAATTATATTTGAATTATACTAAATGTAGAGCAATTACATTCAGTAAAAATCAAAATTACTAACTTTAATTATTCAATTGACCAGCATACTCTACACAAAGTTTCCCAAATAAATGATTTGGGGATTATTTTAGATAGTAAACTTACATTTACTTTTCACTTACATGCGATGGTAAATGAATCTTACAAAATGTTGGGATTTGTTATGAGGAATGCCAAATCTTTTAGACAGCGTTCAACTTATGAAGCCCTCTACAATGCATATGTGCGGTCAAAATTAGAGTTTGCGTCTATTATTTGGTCCACTAAATACAATAATTGCATAACGAAAATTGAAAATGTTCAAAAAAGATTTCTAAAATATTTGATGTTTCATGAAACTGGAATTTATCCACAGTTTATGAGATATTCTGAATTAGTGAGTAGATTTAAATACTTATCTTTAGAACGCAGAAGATTTTTAAAAATATTAATGTTTGCTTTTTCAATTTTTCATTCGGAGTTTGATTCTAATCTGAACTTTATTAGTAAATTTTATTTTGTAGTTCCGAGGTTGTGTAGTAGGTCTTTTGAATTAGTGTACACACCAAAAATACACACTGATAATATGATCAATTCCCCTCATTATAAAATTTGTAAAGCCTTAAATAACACAAATTATGCAGTTGATTGGTTTTGACTGTTTCAAAAGCAAAGGTCAAAATGAAGTTTGCTTGCTGTTATCGTATGAGCAAGACCAGCCTAATTTAAATCACTTGTTTAAGTACTAGATTAACCTTGTTCCTAATACTACATAATGTACTTTGTAATTGTAATGAATTGGAATACTTTGTGTTAGTTATTTTAAAAACATATGGTTTATTTGAAATTTGCAATTTGTAGTTTGTATATTATTCTTAAGTTTCTTTGTTTTTTATTTAGTGATTTATGTGCTGTAATCTAACATGTTACTAATGTGTTTGAACTAATATTCGTCCGATCCCTTTATGTTAAGCAGCCTGTTATTGGAACTTATATTCTGTTGGTTGCTATGTTTAATAAATAAATAAATTATTACATATTACAGCATTAACCTGTTTAGATCCTAATCTAACCATGAGTACTCTTTCGTCCTTTTGCAAGTAGATTTATACACTGTGCCCTATCTGTTTTCGCATAACTATACCCACACCCAAATTTCTTTCTTTTGATCTTGTATGAATAATCCTAAAGACTTTGCTCCAAAATTTCCCGTCTCTGGCCACTGAACTTCGCCGATCCCTACTCTGTATAATTTTTAAGTTTTCTAGTCTACTTGCTTGCTTCATATTTCTGACATTCCACGCTCCGACTCGCAAAACTTCCCGACTCTTTTTCTAAACTTTCCGATTACATCCTCCGAAGTAGTCCGCTCCCGGAGATCCGAATAGGGGACTATTTTAACTACGGAGCCTTTTACCCCAGAGGATGCCATCATCCTAAATAACAATTTAAGTATGCTGTGTACTTGAGAGGTAATGTTGTGGTTTTCCGTTGCCTTCCACATCGCAGTAGTATGTCCAAGAATGTCATACCGACCCCTATGGTCTCTGTCACCTTATGTACCGAAAGAGCTAATCTCCACTTTGGGGTCCTGTCTTAGTCTGGTTCCTCACTAAGGGCCCCACTAGTTTATTGGGACCTATTGTTTGGCGCCTCAACTCATTGAAATACGCAAGCCATTCCACCCGTTCTAGTAATGTAAAACTTCTTCAAGGTGCAGGTTCATTCAGAACAGAATACTATAATACATTTTACATATTTTCTAGAATGTTTCCTTATACCAAATTTCTAGTTCTAAATAACGCACATAAGAACGAGCATTATTACATACATTATTACGCGCGTTCGCAAATATCAATTCCCAGTTGCTCTACATATCGTCGAAATAGCATCCTGACGCTGATATCAAATCAAAAAACCACTTTCTTTATCAGTCTGTAATGAACATCAAGAAAACCTAACGCTAAGTGTTAACTGTATAATATACCAAACCGCTTACAAGTTCAAATCGATACAGAATGAGAGCGCAATAAAACACAAACCCATAAGAATATTCAATGCTCAATTGAATAGAATGCGATCTGCGGGTGCATGAGTAAATTACATACTTAGAAAATAAAATATTACAGTAAATAAATATATCTTTGCCAATTGAAAAACTTAGCGCCTATTATTATACCAAATTGTTTAATTTTCATATTATAATTATCTCAAAAACTGACTCACCTAACAAGGAAAGGGGTTTTGAGGATGTTATCTTTTACCACGTATGTTGTATATTAGAATTGTAGTACAAAGACATTATTACAGCATATTAACTTTTTGGTAAAGTTGACCGCCTTTGCTTTGCTTATTTGTCAAAGAACATCCGCAATCGAATCTACATCAGAAGTGATGATTAAATATTCGGGTAGATTCAGAAATCCCAATGACTAGACAAGCAATCAGGGTAGTTACTGATGTCATATACACAAAGTTTTGTTTACATGCATTTAAACGAAAACTTATCGGACTCTCAATTTCTATAACTTTCGTAGCTTCATAAATGTAAAAGCCTACATAAAGAATGCTCCTAAGCAAATCCATTTTCTAAGCATTAGGCATTATTCCAATGCTTTTGAACTGCTTTCTATTCATTCCTTCCTTCTACCACTTCTAAACTTTTATTTTATTAAATCAATTTGTGTCTCATAAAATTAGAGAAGGAACTTTGTAGCCGCATAAATAGTGAACCTATTGTTATCACAAAGCAGGATTACCTCCTAGACATCAACACCTTATGGCAAATATTTGGCATCTAACAGGCTGCCAACCAATGCTTTTGTGTCAAGAATAAGTATCTAACTTACAACGCTTAAGCTATATTCGTGACGAAACGAAGATTATAAGTTTCGCGAAACAAGATTTTAACGTACATATTTAAAGTAATATAAACCAATATTAGAATACAACTGGATATTTAAGAATGAAAAGGAATTTTTATCCAACAATAGATTTATACTTCCGTTGCGATGCTTGGCTTCTATAAGCCATTGAGACAACTACGGCAAGTTTGATTTATTAGCGGAAAAGTAAGATCATTATTTGGCATAATGATATACATTCATAAAAACGCTATAAAGGATGTTCAAATTTAAATGAGCCGCTGTAATATATTGGTTGATAGTACAACAAACGATGCGAAGCAAATTATAGCTTATTGTAAATAGTAAGTAGTGAACTTGACTCAATATGTAGATAGTGATGCTCTCCCTAGTAGTGGAAGCAGCACAAAAACTTAACGATGGCACAAAACACCCGCTCATTTAAACCAACGTAAAAAGGAAGGAATTTTCGCTCATAATAAATACATGGTGGTTGTCTCTATATGAACTAATTGTGAGTGGCAGAGAGATATACATACATTAATTAACCTTGCTAATCACATCAGTTTGTCTGTTTCACAAACCTTCGGGATATTTTGTTAGCTTGCTCTTTTAACATGTCATTGATGCTACAATTTAGTGTTATTTCACACCTTGATTGTATAGTTACCAACTTTAAACAGTAGCTACATATACGGCTATCCTTAAACAATATTGGCACATACTAGAACTACTAGGAGAAAATCAATTTGGGTTTAGGCAAAACGGGGGAATACGGGAGGCTCTGAGAGTGATAAAAGAGAAAACAATAGATAAAGGGAAAAGCGTGTATATAGGATTTGTAGATCTGGAAAAAGCATTTGAGAAAGTAAAATGTAGAAATTTGTTCGAAATACTCAAAAAGATTGGAATGAGTTATAGGGATAGACGAATAGTACATAGCTTATACAAAGAACAAACAGCAGTAATAGAATTAGAGCAGGAACGTAGACAAGTAAAATTAGAAAAGGGGTGAGACAGGGATGTGCCCTATTCACATTAATTTTTAACTTGTCCATTGAAGAGGCAATTAATTCTGTCAAATGCAGGAAGGCATTTGTAGTGACTATGCAGGAACAAAAAATTGATATGCTTAGATTTGCAGATGATATAGCGGTATTCGCATCTAGCACGGAAGAGTTAGAAGCTGCTCTTATTGAAATGGAAACGGTGCTAACAGAGAGATACGGTATGAAAATTAATAAAAGTAAAACAAAAGTACTAGTATGCAAAGGAGGGGTAAATAAATCAAAAACAAGATTACAAATAGGCAATAAGAACTTACAAGACGTTAAGTATTTCTGATACCTAGGTAGCCAAATAACACAAATGTGAAAAGCGCAAAAGATATAAAACGTGGTACATTTAACAAGAAAAAGCGACTACTGTGTTCAAAGACAACAAACATAGAAACAAAGAAAAGATTGCTTAAAACATATGTGTAGAGCACATCACTGTACGGCTGTGAATCCTGGACAGTAGGAGAAACGGACGAGTAAAAGGTAGAAGCCTTTGAAATGTGATGCTGCAGACGAATGATGTAGATATCATGGACAGACAAAGTTAAGAACAAAGAGGTACTAAAATAGTATAGGAAGAAAGAAGTATGTGGAAAACGGTAAACAATAGGAGAGATAGGATGATAGTTCACATACTACAGCATGAGGGAATAGTGCGGAATATATTAGGAATTACTGGAAAACTATTAATTCGGCAAATGTCTAAGTGTTGGAGGAACTTGGCAGCCACAGGCTGTTCAACCCTCTGCACATACCTTACATGTGATTTTCCAATGCCCCACCCGAAGGTACTACTGTACTACATTGGCCAGAAGCGAGTTTTTTTTTACCTGGAAAATTTTGAATTTTGCCGAGCCCTTGCTGTTCCAAGCAAGATAGGGATCTTTAACGTGCGTAACAACATTCACACACGGGACCTCCATTTTATTTCTCATCCCAACGAGTGTGTATTTCTGTGAAAAATGCTCGCCTAACATTTTTCAAGCGGACCGTGTCGGGACCCCCCTACACATACCTTACATGTGATTTTCCAATGCTCTACCAGAAGGTACTACCTTGGCCGGAAACAAGTTTTTTTACCTGAAAAATTTGGAATTTGCCGAACCCTTGCTGTTCCAAGTGAGGTAGGGATCTTTAACGTGCGTGACAACACTCACACACGGGACCTCCATTTTACCTCTCATCCGAACGAGGGTGTATTTTTGTGAAAAATGCTCGCCTAAAATTTTTCAAGCGAGCGTGTCAGGATTCGCACCCAGGACCTTGGGCGTAGTTGTCACACACATACCACTACGCCACGGAGGCCCCCCCCCCGCACATACCATAGCAAACCATAGCAAACAATCAGGGTACACGTCTAACCAGTTTAAAGACTGAAAACCTAATTATGATGATGATGACATATTTTGCAATACATAGGAAAATCCTTTCACAATATTAGCACAAAGCTATGTTTTAAATTCTTCAAGTAACTTATATCACTATTTATTAGTTTCCAAATTAATCATTCGATGTGCTGCATATAGATGTCAGGATTCGTTATTTTTATATGGTATACTGGTTAATATGTAATTTATATTTTTTAATTAACTAGAGTATGTAAGATTTGATGACCAATTTTAAGTACATCTAGTTTCGTTGGTGTTGCATATTTTACAATTTTGCGGGTGACATCAGATTATTTGTAAACATATATATTATGCATTAGCAAGCAAATTCTTCCACATTATCAGCACATATACTTTTATAATTAATCCTAGAGTAATCCATGTCTCACAACATTTTCACAAAGTAGTTTTTTAGGTACTTCATATAGCATATATCACTATGCACTATTTTTACAAATTAGACCTGTATGTTGCCTATATGCCCAAACATTTCCCATATCTACTTGGTATACTTGCTAGCATTAAACTTTTACAGAAATGGGTTCACTATATTTTGTAATTTGCTGCCGATGTTATACTATTTGCAAACAATAAGTCTTTATTCCCATGGCTAGATATGTTCAAGAGTTTAAAAATTTTATATACTAAAACCAGGGAGTTTAATTCAAGACATAAATAACACACCAGTTACATACAGCAAAAAATAAATTGAAAATTATTAATATATTTATATGTACACTACATACGTTCGATGTATTGCATAGATCTGCATACACTGTCCATATTTATATAGTGTACCTGCTAGCATTCAATTCGTGCTGCACATCTAACAAACCATTTGTCACTAATTGTAGTTATTAACTTATAATTTTGACTGGATAGACACCTGGTACAAAAATTTAATCCCATCCAAGTACGCTGGGTTACCTACAACATACACCAATATATTATACATTTTACCTATTCTTATCTACAGTATGGAATCTATAGTACACATACACGATTTTTAAACTGCACAGCCACTTGACCGTTGTTGCACGTAACCTAATAAGTATATTTGCAGTCATCATTATCCTCAAATTCCATTCGCCGCTTGATTTTAGCTCTATTCTCTTCGTTTTCTAGACAACGTTATACGAAAATCCAATTATATGCAATAATACTTGTTTGTTTTTATATAAAGATGCCTTGATAAAATTAATTAGCTGTCATGTAGGTAGCTCATCATCATACTGCTTTATTCGATTTTCTATGAAATGATAAGGAGTTTTCATATTCGCATTTTTCATAGTATCCAATACTAGATGCTACATGCTCTTGAAATTTATTAGCTTTTGCAGTTAAGTTTTAAAACACATTCTAGATTACGAGTAACAACAGGATCAGATGGTCGCACTGTTAAAAGGATCGTGGCAATAAGGACTAACCATACGATTGCACGGTTTAGAAATTGTGTAGGTGTACAGTATTGATTAAAAAATGCATAATATATTGGTGCATGTTGCAGGTAAGTCAGCGTACTTGTATAGGGTTAATATTTGTCCGGACGCAAATATCCGCTACCTATACAAATTGGTGACGGGAGTCACGAAATCGTATAGGATACGGAACTTTATACCGGCGTTATGGATCCTAACCGATGTACAAACCTACGAGTTTGCTTCGCTTCGACCGTCATTGTTCATTGGGCGGCTTCTTGGCGTAGTTGGTATGCGTGTAACTACTACGCCCAAGGTCCCGGGTTCGAATCTTGACACGGTCCGCTTGAAAAATGTTAGGCGAGTATTTTTCACAAAAATACACCCTTGTTCGGATAAGAGGTAAAATGGAGGTTCCGTGTGTAAATATATACAGCTCGGTACCCGTTCTATTGCTTTCTAATTATGTCCTATTTCACCAAAATTCGATGGTATGTGCAGGGGTGGGGGCGCTCATTTGCGTAGTGGCATGTGTGTGACTACTACGCCCAAGGTCCCGGGTTCGAATCTTGACACGGTCCGCTTGAAAAATGATAGGTGAGCATTTTTCACAAAAATACGCCCTCGTTCGGATGAGAGATAAAGTGGAGGCCCCGCGTGTCAATGTTTTTACGCACGTTAAAATTCTCTACCTTGTTTGGAACAGCATGGGTTTGGCAAAATTCAAAATTTTTCAGGTAAAAAAAACTTGCTACCTGGCCAATGTAGTATTTTCGGGTGGATCGTGCACTATGCTCCTACAGAAAGATCAGACCTTCCCGGAGGCGTGGCCACGAGTGGATGCCCTTGATGTCTGCCCGGACTAGCGGCACCCCTCGCATGCTGTATTGTCGTGATCCTTTTTAGTTTTACCTGTTACAACCTGTGAATATTTAATAATAACTCGTAGATGGATTTACGTAGTTTAATGACTTGTAACCAATATTATTACATAGAAAACAAACACAGCTAAATAGCAATTCGCAGCATATACCGTAATTACACTGCGGTTAAAGAAACAACAAAGAACAATTACTACGCTATAACTTATCTGTAAAATACAATCCAACTGCTCATCAAACATTAGCATCCTTTGCCACACTCCTACGGGTCACTTTATAATTTTCAACGCAAAGTTCACAAATTAACTATAAGTTCTAAGCAACCGACACGCACCCCTTGCGCGCTTCAACTCGACTCCCTGCTACCTATCGGACCATTTAAACATTACTAATACTTCTCCCTCTTATTATAGGGGCGGCCTAGTACATCACCCCCCTATAAGTTAAACTTAATTGCTAAACATATTTTTGTAATTAAATTGAACTTATACTTAATAATTACAGTGTTAAATTTTGATACGGTACAACATACGGTTTTAAATTCCTAACATTCTGTATACCCAACAAGAGACCCCTAGTGTCGTCCCGTACTTCATAAGAATTTGGCCCGCGCTTAGCCACAATCGTAGCAGGCCCGAAATAAAGCAAAAAGAATTTCTTAATCTCCTTGTCTTCCGCAGAAGACTGGGGATGAGTACGAACCAGTACTTTATCACCAATCTTAAAATCAATACAATTTTTATGGATCCTTTGATGACGTAATTTACGTTTTTCAGCCTTAGATTTTAATTTATTAATCGAACTCTTCGCCTTCTAGCACAAATCGCAGCTTGAAATAATTTTTCGAATGAAATGTTTGATCCTCGGAAAATAATAATCACGACGCAGCATCTGGAAACACTTTTCCGCCCCAAAATGCCCATTATCTACATGTCCTTGCCAAACCAATATACTTATTTGGGAAGCAGGTACACATACTTTAAACTCTGGCGAACCTTCGTAGCCTCGCCTAAATAAAACTCCCTGATACACAACAAACCAATCCGCGCACCTTTTCGAAACTTCTCCTTCAATAATCTAGACATTATTTTACAACAGAATTCGTCTTTCCCTTGCTCCTCAACAATATTTTTCATACCTAACTGGACCCCTGTACATAGTTCCGACTTCTTTACTGCACAAATTTCTGTCGGCACACTCTCAAATTTTTCAAGTTTCTCCTTTCCCTTGATTGGATAACGCGATAGAGCATCCGCCAGAACATTCTCCTTCCCAGCACAATATTTAACATTAAAAGCGTATTCTTGAAAATACAACACCCATCTAGTCAAACGCGAATTTAATAGTCTGCAGGACATTAAAAACGATAGAGATTTATGATCGGTGATCACAGTTAATTCTCGACCTAGCACAAATACCCGCCACTGCTGCAAACAATGTAGTACGGCTAATGCCTCTTTTTCTGTAACACAATAACCAATTTCAAGGCCACGCAGGGTCCGACTGGTGAATGCCACAATATCTCTTTCTGAAGTTTGCTCATTTATTTGAAATAAACAACCACCTAAACCCACATCAGATGCATCTGTTTGGATAAAAAACGCACGGTCAAAACACGGATGCTTCAACATAAAAATCGTTAAAAACCTCGACTTAATTTTCTCAAACGCTTCTTGTTGAGCTGAACCCCAACGCCATTAAACTCCTTTTGACAACAGCAACTCGTACAATTTATTTTTTTCTTCTTGAGAAAAGTTTTCTGCGCGATCCACGACCTCTTTAATCTCAGACACCTTACACGGCACTATCTCCTTTTTTAATTGAATTTCTTCATCTTTCTCTTCCGACACTGGACAAACAGTCAACCGACCATCAGGTTTCGGTCCCATACTAAACCCTATGCTTATCGCTCTTCCTTCAAAATACCCGATAAACGATTTTTGAAAAATCGATTTTAATTTGATGATCAGCAAAAATCGCATCCGAAGATGACATCACGAATTAAATTCGGAACTACCAGACAAGGGTAAGCCAATTCGAAATCATTGAATTTAAAATTCAAATAAAATTGATCCTCAACAATAGAATTCTTGCCCGTCGCACTCACCAAAATAGTTGATGTAAACGGCAAACGTAAAATATCGCTATTAATTTGCATTATCTTTATTAAAAAGTCTTTTGAAATGCAGGTAACTTGACTACCCGAATCTACTAATATTTTTACCACAACAGTCTCAACTGTCGCTTCAATGGTCGGTGCCAAAGCAACCGACTTATTATTATTTTGTGCTTCCAACAGAAGCTCATCCCCATTTTTATTAAATAAAGTGGCCACAGCCGGTGGTCGACTTCCCCCTGGACTATTAACAGTTTGAGATTCACGACGCCCTTCATCCCTATCATCATTATTGTAATTACTATTAGTATTATTTTTCCTATTTTCAGAGCGGGCACTATTACCGCCTCCAGAATTTGACGTATTCGACCTAAAATTGTAACAAGCGCTCCCATTTTGTTCATTACTCGTACCTCTACCACGCCAATTCGTGTAGGAATTGTTATTATTATTATTATTGGGGTTCCGATTATAAGTTTCATCAATTTCCCTTAAATAAGCTTCTACTTCATCAAAAGTTCTAGGCATGCAATTTACAATACCTCGTTGAATTTCACTCGGAAAATGATTTTTTAATAAAGAAATAAGCGCACCTTCCTCAAGAGGAGTAGTTAAGAAATTTGCTTCTCTCACCAACTTTAAAAAATAATCAGCCCTTGACCCCCTTTCGTAACACCCAAATTTAATTTCTTGAAAAAGTTTCCTCTCTTCGTCAACCCCCCAATACCGACTTAAAAATAGCTCTTTAAATTCTTGGAAATTCCTTACTTTTTCTTCCTTCAATACACCCCAATCTTGAGCTGAATTGCGTAAATTACTAACGGTCAAAGGAACTTTTCTACTTTCAGGAACTCCAGCTTCTAAAAATATTGTTTCCTGTTTTTTAATGAAAGTTACCGGATGTACAGATCCCTCCGGCACAAAGCACAAATTCGTACCCCCCAGATCCTTATATAAACTCATATAATTATGATACCCAAAAGCCTCGGACGTGACGCCCCTGGTCTCTGGTTGGTGTACAGGCACAACACCTTCATCTTTAACGTATTCAACATCGCTAGCTTCTACCTGTTCTTTAACCGATTCAGAAACACGATTTACATCAAAACTTAATTTGCTAATATTTGCAGCAATATTTACGTTCATTTGTTCAATTGATTCTTTTAGGATGGCATTGTTACAATTCATACTATTAACGGCTGCAACTAGTTGTTTCAACGCCTCTGCGATATCAGGCTCGCCCATTTTATTAGCTTTTTTTAAATTACTTCGATCTTTACTACGCGTATTATACTTATGTGACATTACATTTCAACAACAATTAAAAACATATTTCACCTTGAGGTGCGATCATTACTCTTACGCTTTAAATTAATCTATTTATTTTTGTTCCAAACTAACACAATAAACCCAATGAATTGTCCGCTCACACTTAATACAACTTGGAATGTTATACCTCAATATCCAAACATCGACTATTGTCCGTAAATACAATTAACATGGACCTGGTTGTTGCAAAACCGTTAACCCTTATTAGAAATTTAACTGTACTGTTCGTTTCCATAAATGTCCTTCAATGTTATTTGAACCTTTTCAAATTCTACGTAAACAACTCGAATCATTACAGTTCCAGGTATTTGTGTAACAACAAAACGCTCCCGTTGGCGCCAAAAATGTACTATGCTCCTACAGAAAGCCCAGACCTTCCAGGAGGCGTGGACACGAGTGGATGCCCTTGATGTCTGCCCGGATTAGCGGCACCCCTCGCATGCTGTATTGTCGTGATCCTTTTTAGTTTTACCTGTTACAACCTGTGAATATTTAATAATAACTCGTAGATGGATTTACGTAGTTTAATGACTTGTAACCAATATTATTACATAGAAAACAAACACAGCTAAATAGCAATTCGCAGCATATACCGTAATTACACTGCGGTTAAAGAAACAACAAAGAACAATTACTACGCTATAACTTATCTGTAAAATACAATCCAACTGCTCATCAAACATTAGCATCCTTTGCCACACTCCTAGGGGTCACTTTATAATTTTCAACGCAAAGTTCACAAATTAACTATAAGTTCTAAGCAACCGACACGCACCCCTTGCGCGCTTCAACTCGACTCCCTGCTACCTATCGGACCATTTAAACATTACTAATACTTCTCCCTCTTATTATAGGGGCGGCCTAGTACAATCGTTGGAAAATCACATGTAGGGGCCGTTGTTCATTGGTCGGAGGAGGAATTATTAATAGCTGCACATCTTAAATGGTATTGTATCATTTTGCTAATTGTCTGTTTAAGTTTATGTTTGTGGAATAGACGAATTTTTTTACATTAGCGCGAAAAATAAGCAATTTAAGTTTCCTGTATATGGTAAGGTCTTGCGAAGCAAATAGTAGCGTGTTAAGTGTTATCCAGCTATTCGATAATGGATGTGTATTGTAAAAGGGTCTGATGAAGTAGGAAATAAAACCGTCAAGTTGAGAGCATAATATAGGTCTGAGTTCTGTGCATAAAAAATATTAAATTCAATAAAATAATTTAACCCATCGACTAGAACAAATTGAATAGTTAAAAAAAATTATACGGATAAAAAAAATTAAGGATTTCATTTGTCAACATTTATCAGAAAACCAAGTACACCATCAGTACGTTAGACATCGTGATAAAGAGTGCAAAATCCAAATTTATGTCTGGGTACAAATGAATAATGGCAACACTCGAAGAATTGACAAACTAATGCATAGGTTTTAATACAACAATAATGATATACCTCGTGTTTTATTTATTTCTTGATATGCATATATGTAATTAAAAATGTCTCCAAAAATAAGTAGATACAAAGAGGGTTAGTTGCCAGAAACAGAAATTTTTCTATTCTGCATATTCTACGAAAATTTGTTCACTATTAAAGTAAATAATATTGCGTATATTTTCGAAGGGTTTGAAGTAATTGTGCCAAAAACAGTTTTTAGATTTTTAACTAATAATACTCATGTAAATTAATTAAAGAACTACGTATATTACTTATATAATAAATATTTGAGATAATTGGTAATCACTCGCACAAAGTTCATGTAACTGAAGCATATAATTATTTGCGTATCAAGAAAGTAAATTAATTGTTAACGCAAATGAATAGGATATTTTGATAACTGAGCAATGAGCATTTAAATTCTACTGACAGGCATATTAATTATTTCTATGAAAAATTAAGGTATATATAGATAGAAAGAATATCGCTTTATTGATCCATTATTTTGGTTTTAGAAATCAAAATTATGAAAGTGCAAGCATTCCCTCTACCATTTAGTTAATAAAAACTACAGTATCTGCCTATAAAAAAGCAAGAGCCATAGTATCTGTACAAGTCTCCTATGTATTGGACGATTGTCTCGGGAATAACACAAATCCACCATAGAAAGAATTAAAGTTGAAAACGGAGATAGAGGGATAAGAAAACGTAGAGTTTTGGGATAAGCACCCTATAGAAGGTGTACAGAGTTTCGTGCGGATAAGAACAAAGTAGTAAAGTAAGTAAGAAAATCGTTCACACCGAATACCGCAACAAAACATAAGGGTGGAATAGAAATCCAAAAAAACTTGATGCCGTGCTCGCTAAAAACGTCGTAGAGTGAGATGGGGCATACAGGAAAAAAAATGAAAATTGGAAACCTCAGTAAGAAATTTATTTACAACCGTTAGTTAACATAGTATAAAAAAGAATAGCTACAAAACCAAAATCGAACATTTACGTAATCGTCCTGTTACAAGGTGATGTAATATAAAAACATAATATATACTCAAGCAAATATCGACTATAAAATCCTAAAATCTTATTTAATATATACATACTTACATAATAATTCCAAACCTAAATATATACAAGAAGAAAAGTAGACATAATATATACAGTAATTTTACCTGCTTTGTCAAATGCACCTCCTATAAGGAATAACGTAACTTTAACTGAGACGAACCAAGTGTTAACCTGTTCTAACCTATAATTAGACAAATGAACTGATGAAGTTAACATTAATTCACAAAAAAAACAGTAAAAAGTGCTTTATCGCGAGCTTAGGTTTATACTAATTGTGACTCGCGGAATAATTACGTAATCACCTATGCACTGCGAAAGTATATTTATAACGTGCATTAGGTAATTTATGGTGCAACCACGAGTAAGAAAGTTACAGCCACGCAGAGAAGTGTCTATCTTCTACAGCACCATAAAGAAAAAAGAACAAAAGGAAGTACGTACCTTAAAACAAGCAGTCTGCATCTGGCACCATTGCAAAGGATTTAAAAGTGCGTGCTGCACTCGTCAATGTACAATTTAACTAGACTATAACACTAAGTACAACAAAGCACTTTAGCACCGCCAGTTACAACGTTTCCTTTCGATAAAAGGCCGTTATGTAGAATCGTATCGCTATTACGGCTCAGGCTGCATTTATTTAGATTGACATCAATGTGTTTACGTTTTAAAAACAATTCCCAGCGATAATATGTGACGTGTTCTGCGAACCCTACCTGTAAAAGTATATATTATAGACAGCTGCCAAATATTCCTAGAACAATAGCCAATTAACTAAAGAAAAAGGCCTCACCGTACTACAATGACTTCTATGAAATTGTCCGCATGGGAAACAATGTATGTTTAAATTGTCAGGTAAGTTTTCAACACTCGTTACAGCATTATGGAGTGCAATGTACAACAGGTTGCCTGACTGTTATAGAAACAACAGCAATGTATTATCTCGAACTACAATTCCGCGAATGAAATTACTGAGGGGCGGTTTATTGCTCGTATACTTGTAAACTTGTATGATAACAAAATAGGATTTCTCAGTACCATTTAAAGTTTCTATATTTTCTACGTTGTGTATTTCAACGAATTTCTAAAGCAAAGTTTTTACTCTGGTATCAAACTTATTCATAGCAGTTGAACACAAATAAAATATTTCAGGGAATTTAGAAACTGTTATAAAATATGTTCCAATACCGTTGTACTAAATGCCTAAGAAAATTGTAGCAGACGCTTTAAATAAGTATTCAATTTAATTGAACTTGTTAAATGACAGCTCATATGATTTAAAATATCATAAAAAGTGTAAAGTCGTTTAGATTAGAATCTTTAGGAGACGTTAATTAAAATGAAATAAAACAATGTAGTTGGAAATTAAAATTTATATGACGGATGCAGAAATAGATCGAATGCAGGTATTTAACGTAGCAAGTAGAAAATGTCCCTTTTAAGACAGATGGTCTAAAGGACCACCTGCAATGCAAACGATAAGAAAAAACCTAAACAACCACATAGATCCTTAAAATCAACTAGGCTTCAAATGAGACATATGCGCGCACACACACACGCACATCATCCCGCTACCGAGCGCATCCACTGCGATAAGGAAATCAAGCAAGGGTAATGTAATCAACTTACATACCCTCACATAACAATTTAAAAGACATAATTACCATAGACACAACAGTAGTTGTTCGATAGACAGTTAATTGGAGATTTAAATATTAAATTTTCAACACAACCACAACATAAGAAATAATATATGAAACGACCAGGTGATAGCCTCTCACTAACACGCTCAAGAAAAATAGAAAACAAACTGCATTAACATTCCTATTACATAAAACGATTCATAACGGGAATTCTAAAAAAAAAGATTGAAATATATGTGTAGGAAAACACAACGAATAGAAATTTCTTGTAGTCGCAGCTGTGGAAACCGACTTTTTACTACAGAGGCATAGGTTGTGATCCTATGGGATTTCAAAGAGTAAAGCGCAACCGGACACCAGCTAGTACACATCATAAAGATTCACTGGGTTGTTCGGACGAAAATATGTCAGTCACAAAAAATGACGGTATTAGGTTGTGGAATAATAATAAGGTTAGTGATGAAAATATAAAAGAAAATGTTTTTATTTACGTATAATAAACTATATTAGAGCTCGATAATTAGATAATTTTGGTTACGGAAGATAAGGATAGTAGAAGAAATTGGTAGAATTATGAATGGAAAAGGAAAAATATATTTAGATGAAGACTTGAACATAAACATAAGTAAATACTACTAATTAGAGGCAGACAAAGATGGTTTAAGGTATTTAGTATGCCAATGTCCGTGAGATTTGCCATTTGAATCTTGTAGTTCATAAATCAATGGAGAAATTACGCTAGAAATTGTATATCGTATAAATTTAGAAGCTAGGTTAGTGGCAAATTTTTTAGTGTGATTGGATAAAACATGATTTATCTTCCATACTTTTTCGTCCAAGGCAAAGTATAAACCTCTTTTACGAAGGTTGTAATAATTTTTGCTTTATTGATAAGCTTTAAATAAATTTTTTCTTTCATCGCTAAAGATAGAAGGTAATAACTGTTGATCTTTGTCTCAACGTATTTTCTCATCAAATTTCATCACATCGGCATTCTCAGAAACAGAACCATAATAACTACCGTCAATTGGAGAATAACGGCCAAAAACTAAAAATGAAGATGAGAAGAGAGTAGCTTCATGGTTAGAGGTACGTAACACTTGTGTTATTTTAAATATGTTTTCGTTCCATTTAGTATGGCCGGATTCAACATAGGAAGAGATAGCTGTAATGACCGCACGGTTGACACGTTTTGTTGAATTACGTGCGGATGATTACTAACACTAAACCAGATTTTCTAAACCTTATAACTATTTACAGAGTTTTGAAATGCTTTTGAAATGAACTGTTTACCGTTGTGACAAAGAATAATGTGAGGCACACCGAAAATAAGAAAAACTTGTTCTAAATATTTCAAAATCGCCAAAAAGTTAGCGTTTGGAGGGCATGAACGTAAACATATATGGAAAACCAAGTAGTTCCAACCAATAGATATGAGTTACCTTTCTTATATTGAGAGGGAGGTTATAATAAATCGAAAGAAGTTAATTGAAAATGATAAGATACTTTTTTAATTGCACTCATCAAACCAGTTAGAGCTTCTTGTGAACAGTTTTGTGCACCACAGGCTTTACGGTTTTTATATAATGGCAAACAAATATATTAAATTGGGCCAGTAATGCAAATCAGATATCTTTGCTCTAGTTTTTGTGACGCCTAAATGTGCGAAGGTAGAATCATCATGAAACGTTTCCAAACCTTCAGGTCAATTAGAGGTAGATATTACTGGTGTATTTGCAACTTTAAATGAGGAGGAGGTAACAAATTTATATAAGCGATCTCTTATAAAATGAAAAGATGATTAGTTTTCGGAATGTTCAGTAATTTTTTACCATACTAGAATACCAGATACTCGGGAGTTAAATAAGGAAAATGAGGAAAGCGCCAGGTATAATATTTAATTTTCCAAGTCTGTGGCAAACGGTGAAACTGGATTGAAAGATACGTAACATCCATCTGACCAAACGTCTAGCAGGTTGTTTCAAATTGTTTAGCCAAGCAAGAGCAGTACAATCGGCAGTGGCTATGAACTGGGTCCTTCGACATAATCCCTAAATTTTTCAATTCTGAAGATTACTCCAAGTAGTTCCCGTTTCAAAACAGAATATTTTTGTTTGGCAGTAGTTAGAGTACGACTTGCATAAGCAATAGGGTGTTCCAGTCCAATTTTTTCTTAAAATAAAATGGTACCTTTGCCAGTAAGTGAGGCATCCGTTTGAATGTAAAATGTTTCCTCGAAATTTGATGAAATTAGAATGGGAGCAGAGGTAATGAAAAGTTTTATTTGACCAAAAGCTTTTTGTGCAATGAAAGTCCAATCAATAGATCGTGCTTTTGTTTTTTAATTAAGACGGTTTTAGGGGCAGACATGGTAGATAAATTAGGTAAGACGATACGGTAATAAAATATCACTCCAATTAAAAGTTTAATTTCAGTGATTTTTTTGGCGTTTTAAATTTGGTGATGGCATTTACCTTATCGGGATCAATTTCTAAGCCACTTTCATCCACAATAGACCATATAATGGAAAGAGGGGAACAACAAAAGTTACACTCTCCCAGTTAACTTCAAAACCCACACTACTTAAGCAATCAACTACTTCATTTATAGTTACGATATGTTCTTCAAAAGTATTAGAAGCAACTAAAATATCACCGAGATAGGCAAAACCATGCTCTTAATGCAAAATTTGACCCAGTGTTCTATCCATAGTACGTTGAAGTGTTTGGAGGGCACTAGATAAATCAAAAGGTAAAAAGTTAAATTCATATAAGCCTTTTCCAGGTACGCAAAAAAACCACCAGACTGGATCATTTTATCAATTTCAGCATACAAGTGTTTTTGTAACGCAGGCGATAGGGGATATTAACGCTTCTTAAACGGTTCGGCATCGGCAGTTAAAATTTCATGATATACAGTTGTAGTACGTCGCAACTCAGAAATAGCTGGTTCACAAAATTTATTTATAGTCTTTTCTAATGATATGCTTTGTTGATCCGCGAGAGAATCGATGTCGAGACTTATGTGAGAACCAAATCTTTTTGTGGTTTTCACGTAACGCTTATACTATACATAATAATAATAAAAAATTTCCCCATGCGGTGTTTAAACTTCCCCTGAACCTATTAAAAAGTCACCTTTTTATTGTATTATTTAGGTTCAGGGGAATTTTAAACACCGCAATTCTTTGTTATTTAGCATGTGAAAATATAAATAACAAATTTGAGACGTTTTTCAAATTCATTATTCGAGAAATTAATAATTCTGCAGTAATAGTTCAAGAAGCTAAAATGAATTTTTGCATAATCCTTTAGCGTGTGTTATAATATAAAAATTCCGGGTGTAAGATAGCATTTAAAAGGTCATAAACATATTTTAACAGACGTATTTAAGTATAGCAATATTTTCCAAAAGCGTTTAGAACGTGTAGGGGAAGAAGCGAGCATCTAAATTTAATATTATAAACCAATTTAACCTTCATATTTAAATTTTAGCAAAAGAGGATGTATATTTTCAAAAACCTTTGGCATTTGAAACCGTTTTTAGTTTCTGCGTATGGTTAATATAAATAAAGTGGCAGTTATATTTGTTAAAGGTTTGAAGCTGTTCGTCGAAGTTTTCCTAGTAACGTTAAATAATGAACGAGCGTAACCGTCGCATTTTTCCTTGGAGGGTAGATAACGTTGAACAAATAACAAGCAAATTCTAGGTAGTGTTAGTGCCCGACGTCAAATATAACAAATATATAGCTTTTGGGAATAGGTGGCTTTTGGTAGTTACAAATGCAGTTGGCCAATAAGAATACAAAGATGGATTATTAGACAACATGTATATAAGTGAGATAGGCGTAGATTGAAACTTAACGTTCGTTGACAACGGCGATGGCAGACACAATAAAGGATAGTTGATGTAGCGTGTATATTAGAGCGAAATGGAGATAGCACGTGTAAACATAGATATAGTTTGAATGTTAATTAGAATTCGTAAGCGGTAGATAGGTTGCAACGAAAACTTGAGAATGCGGTATAAAAGAGACAGTTGATTTAGCGTGTATATTAGAGCAAAATGGAGATAATATGTGGTGCCTTAGAGACTTATATTAAACGGTAACTTTGTCAGTTGGGGTTAAATATACAGAACGTAATTCGTGGGAGATGTTTGGAATGCGGGGAAACGAGTGTAGTAACAGTGTGTTGTTGTGAGGGTTAGTTGATTTTTGAGGAAATGTTTTGAAAAATCGTTGCGGTTAGAGAAATTTCAGGAATTTAAACGTACGTTAGGATGTTTTTGGAAAAACGGTGGCCGTTGGACTTTTGTTTGTGTGGTGGAGTTTTAAGAATTGTGGACGGTTGAAAGTTTTACGTAGAAGTGTTTGTATTGTTGAAATTTGCAGGATTTGACAGGCGTAATAAAGGTGGAGGAACAGGAAATAAATCCTAACAGATTGTTATGGTGCGCTCTTGCATTTAGTTTTCAACAAGCGAAACGATCTCTATGAGTTTTCGACTAGCGTCAAGCTTTTAGTCTGTAACTGGTATACGTCACTTTTGAGTTACGACTAGCTGACGGCTTCTGAATTGTAAATGCTTTTACGATGTGCATTAAGATTTAATAATGTAAGTAAAAACTGCGTGATTTTCTATATTTGTACTGAGTGTGCAAAGTATGCACATTGGAATTGAGTAGATGTCAGTGGTTGGTCGTTTTGTTGGTTTACCAACAGTTAATGGTATCTGTAGCAGAGCCTGAGGAGTATGGATGAAAATTGGTAGACGGGGTGCCTTCGTGGTAAAATGACTGCAGCTGGTAGTCAAAGTTAGTGTAGTCCAGATTGAGGTGTTCCTGAATGCCGCAGTCATTGGTGGAATAATACCAGGCCGTGTGAAGTGAGAAAATCTAGGTAACTGATGTTTGTTTGTATTGCCTATGTGTATATACCGGTGCTTAATGACTTTGTGCTTTATGGGTATAATTTTATGAGATGAAGGGACAAACAGGGTAAGAGTTACGGATTGAACTTTTTCAAATGAATTATTGTACTGTATTTTATGTGGGAATTTATGCTTTATAATGTCAGTAATGTTTGGTTTATGTACAAAGTAAAAAGTCTTTTTTTATGATTGATGTGCAACAATTAGCACGAAAGGTTAAGGTTTCATATAAGCTCGGATTAAACCAGGATTAAAATAAAACACGGGTAAAGCCCTGTTACTTTCTCCGATAATTAATTGGTATTATTAATCTGGGGTAATTATTGATCTCGAAATATAGTATTAAGGGAGTATTTTAAAAAGGGATCAAGGTAATATGTAAATAGTGTGTGAACGAGGAGTTAATTGTGATTTGGCGTGTAATTTTCTCTGAGTTGTTAATAAATTTGGGCGATTTACCGTAACAGCAATTTTTTTTGTAGTTAGTTTATTTTCAGAAAACAGCTGAGCAGTCGTGGCAAATATTTCTTTTTAAGCGTTGCAGGCACAGCATATCAATATTTCATCAGCTCCTAAGCTCGTAGCAATTAATGACGCATGCCTTGGGGTTTTTTAAGTTTAGAAGCAGTCGTTGGAACTCAGAGCTAGTAGCAATTTAATGACTCCCTAATTGTGCGGCTTTTTGTATTATTGAGTGATGTCCAGCAACTGACGTTGTAGCATATATATATATATATATATATATATATATATATATATATATATTGTTACGATAACGCCCTTCGTCAGATGTACAACGATCAATTGCCTGCTGATCGCTACCCTTCTGTGCCTTTAAAATAATTTAAAATTAACACAATTATATCTATGCCTCGACTAGCTCAGTGATACCACATACAGAGTAAACAACGACATGATTACAAAGAATTTTTATTCACTCCTCCCAAACACTCAATATTTCCGCATGAGATAAACTAAATTCACCAAAAATTTGTATAATGAAATAAATAAAGTTACAATTTACAAATCTGCGCCCTTTTTGATATCATTTGCTATTTTTTATAAAAACTTTTAAATCAAATTTAAATAAATATTTCTATCGAATTAGCTCTTTACGAAGCTTATAACTTTTTACTTTTTTTTTTAGCAATTAAAGTCAGCAAAAAAGTTGTATTTTACCACGAATAGTTTCGTTGAAGGCTCAAAGAAACATCCGCTTTCTTAATCATACTTTTACGTACCAACCAAATTTTTGTTGAGCTTTTACACAAACTATTTAAATTACATGCAACTTTTAAATTCACTTCTGAATACACCAATTATGTAAAATTATAAATGTAGCATACTATAGGTTGAAATAGATAGCCCTAATCTTATATTCGTCTTCTTTTCTCGCTAGAGTTTCCTGACCCAAATCGGTTGTTTTGTTCAGTAGCTTGGAATCGTCAACAAGCAGCTTAGTGTGTTAACCTAGTACCTTGAAATATTTAGCAGCAACTCGGAGTCGTTTGCTCAATGATTTGAAGTATTAACCTTAGAGTTTTAACCCAGTAGCTTATTCTCCTATACCAGTAACTTAGAATATTTACGTCATGATTTAATTTATTATTAACGCCGTGATTTAGTATATTAATCTAGTAGCTTGTTAACGTCGTAATTTGGATTATTTAAGTCGCGACTTAGTGTATTATTAATGTCGTGACCCAGTGCCTTAAATTAATAAATTGCAAAGATTTTATTTATTAATTAATTCTAGACTTACGTTTATCTTAACAGCAGAATTTTATACGCACTTGTTTCTACGCGCACTTTACTGTTTTATCACTTGCTATTATCAACTTATGTTACCTTTAATTTATTCAACTTATAACTGTCATTAAATTTTATTTACGTAATAACCTTTTTTCAACTTTTACAGTTGGCGCGTCGATTATGAAATGACTGCCCTTTATCTACTTCTGTTAGTTTTGTAGACAAATTCCTTTCCGAATGTTGCACGCGTACTCATTGGTTGACAGTCCGCTATCGGTTGTTTATTTATTAAAAAGGCGTTTCTATGTTTATCTGTGAGGTGTTATATCTGCAACCTGTTGGGTTTTATTAAATATTGCCTTTTATATACGTTCGAATTTGCACGTACGTCGGAACTTTGTAATGAAATTCGTTAACAAATGATATTTCATGTACGTTTTAAACTGCACGTGTTCGGAATTTTAATATCCATACATTGATCACACATGTTCGTTTTATTAAGTATGGCAATTTATATACGTTACAAACCGCCCGTAATACATCGTTTCAATATTTATACTATATTTAAATGCGCTTCTTGACTTCTTTACGTAAGTGAAAGAAATTTCATTTAACGTTTATTTTTCTTCAAATATGTCGAAGGTTTAATTTGATTTTAAGCTTCAAATTGTCCTAAATGTTCTAAAAATGATTGGATTAATTCCACAATTATTTATTTTAATGAATGTGGTAAAGTTATTACTCAATAAGCTTTCTTTGCTTAATTGTGGCTTGTTACTGATTTTATACAGGGTGATTTCTATTCGCTTCTTCATAATGAATGAATTGTGTACATTTTATGATTTAAATGTTTGGTTTTCGTGGTTTTTATCATATTTACATGAAGTACTCCTCCCTTTTGACGTTATATGACCTTAAATAACCCTATCTTTTATAGCATTATATATATATTGCTGTGATTCCTTTTAAATCACCTGGTCCGTTGATTCCTTCTGTTAATCGCCTCGGCTGCTCTTCTAGATAACTTCCATTCTCAATCATAAAATTAAACAACACATTCCTACCACAAACATCAACGTTAACTCTATTTACATCAATATTCAGAATACATTAAATTTTCAAATTAAATTTGAACATAAAATTCAGTTTTAAAAAGAATTTCCGGATTAATTTTATTATCATTTTACTGTGCATCCAAAATTAAAGTCCTTGTTGGATGCCTACTAATTAATATAACAAGATAAGCAGACCGGAGTCTGAGTATAAAGGAGCATCTACCACCCTTTACGTTAATTAACCAGGTTTGTCTAATTGAGCTCAAAGACCTACCCAAAGTTTCATCCTATTCCCGAACATCAAAACAAAATACCCTTTTACTTAAACAAGCAAATTTCATCTTAAAATTAAATTTTATGGTTAGAAAAATTCCACTAATGTCCATTTAAAGTAAATCAATTATAAAGTCATTCAATACACACAAAAATGTCAAACAAATAGTACAATTTACCTGAAGGTTATTGTCCTCGTAGCTTCAGTGTAATCGTCCCTTTTGTAAATCACACCATTCCAACCGGATTCTATTTACAGCTTCAAGTTGTCAACGCTTTAAAATGTTCTCCATCACCATTAATTTAAAGTTGTTCTAGGCTTTTCCGGAACTCATCAGTGTATATCTGCCTCTGGTTCAGTGGATGCAGACACATTTACGAACCATTTAGTCATTAACACCCCGCAAAATAGCAAAGAAATTCATACTTCCTTTTACCAATATGACCAATATACGCCAAAACTGCCTACTTTTGGGTATACATTTGTCGTTGTAAATTTTACTAATTGGTACCGTGATAATAAACTTTTATTACCTTGTATCTAAGTGCACTGAAGTACATTCATGTTAGCACGTAAAATAACCAACTATTTTGAGTCACTAAAATATACTAGCACACTTTAAATTATTTAATCAAACTAAAATGCACTGTTTAATATCAAGTCGCGGATGCACGAGCTTTTAACGCATCAAATCGTCGAAAGTCTAAGAGTCTAAGAGAGAAACACATATTCCCGCCTGTATATATAGCGAATAGCCGACACGTCGCTTTGTTCCCTAAAACGGGTAATTCCAACGAATTCCTCATTCTACGTTCCCAGTCTGTAGCCTGCACGTCGATTTTTATGAATTTAGTACTCACCCCATTGAGATCTCAGAAAATTTCAACACGGCTCGCAAAGTTGTCCGAGAAAAACTAATTACTTTTATACAGAAATTGTTGTTCTACCTCTGATATATGCATCCTATTTTTAACCAATCGCAACCCCTTGACGTTGCTTAAATCCCGCCCTTTTACAATATGTGTCTTTGCTTGACGCATTTTCTCTTTCCTTCTCTAACCTGTTCGTATTGGTGCAACTTGACACTCTTCATTATCGATTATATTTTAGTCCACGCGGACTGTTATCTTGGTTTAATAACCCCGTATCGCACATTCTCGTGAATATTAAGCCCGGTTTCTCCAAGATTCTTTGAAACATTAATTATTTGCCAAATTTACGCAGAATGAGCTTTTTAAAAATACGCAGGTGTTCTGTATTTCCTGCTAAAGCATCTGATCGTTTCAATATCCTTAGAATCAACATGTTTATCCAAACAAATTAACTTGAAATTGCCTTTTAAAACACGCAGGTGTTTTCAAACGTAACATTTTAAATAACCTTCCTACGATTTGACTGTTATTGGGTTTTCACAAGCCTTTTATGCTTATTATATGTTATTAACGGTTTAATTAACTCCAATTAAAATTGATTTCCATCCTTTTCATTTTTTAGCGAATACACCTTAAATATTAATTATTATATGTACACTTTGTTTTACTACCGTTACTTAAAATAGGGTTAATTAATATAAACTTTGCACGTAATTTCCATTTGTTTAGGAATAATTAAATTATTCACTGCGCTTTTCAATACTGCTTCTTTTGATGTAAAGCGTCTTATAGATAATTTAAATTTCTTATTTTTACTGAAACGAATGACTTTTTATTCTCCACGGTGTTTTAATAAAGCGTATTATTTAATAAAATTCCTTATACACGGTGATTAAAATTATTTGATGTGATTATTAATTTTCTACCCTGGTCTAAATATGAGTATTTTCCCCTATTTGAATACAAATAATCCCACTTATTTGAATGCAAATATCAAATATTTAGACTGCCAAAAAATCTTTACAAAATTTTGCCTATCTCTCTCTATCCTTATCTATCTAACTTACCTACTTTGTCTCCAATCCAAAAAATATTTACACCTATCCTATATCCCTATCCTATTCCTAACTCTCACCTACTTCTATAAACTGAAATTATCCCTAACTTCATCCTACTTATCCATCTAATCCTATATACATCCTATATACCTATCCTATTCCTAACTTTTAACTACTCTTCACTATACTTTACTTCCCCCTACCTAATCCTATATGCCTATCCTACTCTTACTCTATTCCTAACTCTCCACTAATCTTATATAAAATATCTATACTTAACCTATCTTATTTTCTTCCTACATTTACTCTTTATCCTCATCCTAAACCTATTCCTAATTATCTCCCATATGTGTCCTATATCTAGCTTTATTTTCTATAACCACTTACTTCTACTCTTTTATATACACCTATGCTATCCCTATCCTATTTAAATCTAACTCTCTTCTTGACCCTCCAAGTCTTTCTTCTCACCAACCTAATACTCTTCATCCCTATCTCTCCCCCTTCTATATCTATACTTAACATCTCTATTATCTCACATACAATAAACTTATCATCCCTCTTATCCTGACTCTTAAATATCACTTCTTCTTCAGTCCCTACACTTGTCTGTTTCTTATTTATTCTTATTTCCTTTTCTGCCGACAAACCAAACGATACTACTTTACAATTATCGATTTTTCCTCTATGGAAAATCCTATGTACCTTCTAGAATTTTTGTGTAATGGAATCCGCCAGAATGAATTCCTTAAATCTACTTTATTAAAAACAAACTTGCCACTTAACCTCGTCAAAAATAATTCTGCCTTCACCTGCTCCCGATATGCTGCTTCTACCCCACTAATTCTGCATTTTCTTGTACTAAAGCTTGAACCTCTACTCTCCTATCCTCTGGACATCTTATTGTGTTGATCTGTTTACCTTCATCATCCTCTACCTCTACTACATTAATACTAAACCCCGTGTCATCCTCTGTGACTTCATAACTGCCCTTCCATGGCACTACCCTATCCTTAATCCTTATTACCTTCCTTTCCATATCTATCAAAACCCCTAACTTCATCATACAGTCAACACCTAAAATGCTCTGAAACTTCAGTCCAGGTACAATTACAAACTCCTGTTCACAGCTAAAACCTCCTATATCTATCCTAAGCACCACAACACTATTTACTACAGCAAACTTCTTTTATTTGGAGCTACTAAATGGCTACGTTTTATAGGCATAATTCTATCACAAACCTTATCCCTAATTTTGCTGACGAATTCCTCCGATATTAAACTCGCCTCTGCCCCTGTATCAAGTAATACTTCTACATTATTCTCAAAATTTCTAAATTAATAATTGGCAAACATAATTTTTCCTCAGTTTCTGGCTCTACTTCCTCCTCAATTTTGAAAAATTCACGTGGATGTTCGTATACATTTACACAGAAATCTAGTGGTCTGTCACGTTCTAAAAATCCTGTCTCATCCTGTTTTCCGTTCTTGGTCCTGGTTGTCCTTCTACAACCTGTGCGTACGTCCTTCTCGTGTTAATATCCGTGTCCCTGTCTCTATTCGGAGTGCTGGTCACAGTCCTGTTTACTTCCGGTAAACTGTTCTGTCGCGTGTAACTAGGTCTTGGCGTCGGTCCCTAGTCGCACTATTACTTCTGTATTCCTGTCCTCGTCGTTCCCAATTCGGTCGAAAATTTCTGTTGTAGTCAGGGCCGTCTCGGATAATTCGGTGTCCTGTTGTCAAACCTAACTGTGTTAACGTTTCGTTCTCGTATCTCTCTTGTCCGTCCTACACATACATCATCATATCTCTGCAAATACTCTAAAAATGTCTCCCGTTCTGTGATGTTTTGTAAGGCCACGTGTTGTCTAATTTCCAGTTCAAAATGTCGTGATAGGTACTTGATAATCTGTCTGTCCGTCAATGGTGGATTCAGTTGTTTGGCCACACTGTACTTGCGGATGGCATATTGCTCACTAGATCCTGCAAACTCTCCCTTAAATTTTCCTGTAATTAAGTCGTCTCGTACCTGGTCTTGTCTGTGGTCACTCCAGTAGTGTTTTAAAAATTTGTTTTCAAAGTCCTGATACGTGTCTATGTCCTGTCCTACTAAATTGTACCATGCTTCCGCGTTGTCTTTTAATAAAGCCTTTATCGTATTTAGTTTAGTCTGTTCGTCAAATAAATTTCCCACTAGATTTCTTACACTATTAATAAAAATTTGTGGATTTACCCTGTTATCGCCATAAAACTTCATGTGTTGGTCCAATGATACTCCACCTGTAGAAAATCTGGGACCATCCCCCGTTAAATTTGACATGTTGTATTTAATACTACTAACTTCGCGTTCTACCCTGCCTAACTGATCCCTACATGAGTCCGTCACTTCAGTCATTTTACATTAATCTCTTCTTCACAAAAATGCGTACTTCGGACCTTAAATGTCCCATTTCCTGTCGAAGACCTGTAATATCACGCTCATTTTTATCAACCCTATTTTCAACTTCCCCATCTTTACGGTAAGACTATTTTAAATTCTGAAACTTCTTGATTCGTCTTATCTATTTTCTGACTAATCTCCTCTAACTTCCTGTTCGATTCTTCACTCATTCGGTCAAATTTTCGATTTGAGTCCTCTCTCGCTTTATTCGATTCATCGCTTAGCTGTTCTAATTTTCTGTTAGACTCCTCCCTCGCTCTATTCGATTCTTCATTCATCCTCTCTAGCATTCTCATTATCCTCTCGTTTCCTTGATCCCTGATTCCGTCCTCGACTGATCTCTACTGCCTCCAGCTTCTTCCATTTTCGAAATTTTCCCACACAATGCACTATCGTCACTTCCAATTTCCACTCCTTGACTCCTTAACCACTCCTTTCTCTGCATACGTTCTAATCACTCTCACACACTCTAAAATACTTTTAAATTTATCCACCAACAGAAACTCTCTCTCAGATCGCCAGTTTCCTGGAATAAAATAACAAAATTTTATTTGGAACTCGAGCCTCACTTTTGGGTCGCCAAGAATGCTGTGATTCCTCTCATATCTCTTGGTACTGGCCCTTTAAAAAAAAAGAACATTCGAGCCCCACAGTTTGGGCGTCAAGAATGCTGTGATTCCTTTTAAATCACCTGGTCCGTTGATTCCTTCTGTTAATCGCCTCGGCTGCTCTTCTAGATAACTTCCATTCTCAATCATAAAATTAAACAACACATTCCTACCACAAACATCAACGTTAACTCTATTTACATCAATATTCAGAATACATTAAATTTTCAAATTAAATTTGAACATAAAATTCAGTTTTAAAAAGAATTTCCGGATTAATTTTATTATCATTTTACTGTGCATCCAAAATTAAAGTCCTTGTTGGATGCCTACTAATTAATATAACAAGATAAGCAGACCGGAGTCTGAGTATAAAGGAGCATCTACCACCCTTTACGTTAATTAACCAGGTTTGTCTAATTGAGCTCAAAGACCTACCCAAAGTTTCATCCTATTCCCGAACATCAAAACAAAATACCCTTTTTACTTAAACAAGCAAATTTCATCTTAAAATTAAATTTTTATGGTTAGAAAAATTCCACTAATGTCCATTTAAAGTAAATCAATTATAAAGTCATTCAATACACACAAAAAATGTCAAACGAAATAGTACAATTTACCTGAAGGTTATTGTCCTCGTAGCTTCAGTGTAATCGTCCCTTTTGTAAATCACACCATTCCAACCGGATTCTATTTACAGCTTCAAGTTGTCAACGCTTTAAAATGTTCTCCATCACCATTAATTTAAAGTTGTCTCTAGGCTTTTCCGGAACTCATCAGTGTATATCTGCCTCTGGTTCAGTGGATGCAGACACATTTACGAACCATTTAGTCATTAACACCCCCGCAAAATAGCAAAGAAATTCATACTTCCTTTTACCAATATGACCAATATACGCCAAAACTGCCTACTTTTGGGTATACATTTGTCGTTGTAAATTTTACTAATTGGTACCGTGATAATAAACTTTTATTACCTTGTATCTAAGTGCACTGAAGTACATTCATGTTAGCACGTAAAATAACCAACTATTTTGAGTCACTAAAATATACTAGCACACTTTAAATTATTTAATCAAACTAAAATGCACTGTTTAATATCAAGTCGCGGATGCACGAGCTTTTAACGCATCAAATCGTCGAAAGTCTAAGAGTCTAAGAGAGAAACACATATTCCCGCCTGTATATATAGCGAATAGCCGACACGTCGCTTTGTTCCTAAAACGGGTAATTCCAACGAATTCCTCATTCTACGTTCCCAGTCTGTAGCCTGCACGTCGATTTTTATGAATTTAGTACTCACCCCATTGAGATCTCAGAAAATTTCAACACGGCTCGCAAAGTTGTCCGAGAAAAACTAATTACTTTTATACAGAAATTGTTGTTCTACCTCTGATATATGCATCCTATTTTTAACCAATCGCAACCCCTTGACGTTGCTTAAATCCCGCCCTTTACAATATGTGTCTTTGCTTGACGCATTTCTCTTTCCTTCTCTAACCTGTTCGTATTGGTGCAACTTGACACTCTTCATTATCGATTATATTTTAGTCCACGCGGACTGTTATCTTGGTTTAATAACCCCGTATCGCACATTCTCGTGAATATTAAGCCCCGGTTTCTCCAAGATTCTTTGAAACATTAATTATTTGCCAAATTTACGCAGAATGAGCTTTTTTAAAAATACGCAGGTGTTCTGTATTTCCTGCTAAAGCATCTGATCGTTTCCAATATCCTTAGAATCAACATGTTTATCCAAACAAATTAACTTGAAATTGCCTTTTAAAAACACGCAGGGGTGTTCAAACGTAACATTTTAAATAACCTTCCTACGATTTGACTATTATTGGGTTTTCACAAGCCTTTTATGCTTATTATATGTTATTAACGGTTTAATTAACTCCAATTAAAATTGATTTCCATCCTTTTCATTTTTTTAGCGAATACACCTTAAATATTAATTATTATATGTACACTTTGTTTTACTACCCGTTACTTAAAATAGGGTTAATTAATATAAACTTTGCACGTAATTTCCATTTGTTTAGGAATAATTAAATTATCCACTGCGCTTTTCAATACTGCTTCTTTTGATGTAAAGCGTCTTATAGATAATTTAAATTTCTTATTTTTACTGAAACGAATGACTTTTTATTCTCCACGGTGTTTTAATAAAGCGTATTATTTAATAAAATTCCTTATACACGGTGATTAAAATTATTTGATGTGATTATTAAATTTTCTACCCTGGTCTAAATATGAGTAATATATATATATATATATATATATATATATATATATATATATATCATTTTTCATTTTTGTTTTATTTGTTCTGTTTCGGACTCCATCTCTTAAAGAAAACAAAATTTTGGTGCTTTCCGTTGCATTTCACCAAATGTAAATGATCTTTTGGGAGATTATCATCAAGACTATTTCACCCCAGTCTCAGAGGGGTTAACATGTCTCAGGGATATTAACAGTAACATTTTCCGGGCTTGGTTAGGTAGCTAGAGAAATTAAAAATCGTTTAATGGACTAAGCTACAATTGTCTTCAAGATAGATAACTTTTAATTTACATAATACTAACTGGCGTTTGACTAAGCGCTAAATGTTGACCCTATTATTCTTATTCCTCCGTTTTTTAGTACATTCAGGAATGAATGTATAATTTATATTTTAGTTTCAATTAAGCGAGACCATTAAATGTGTAATTCTCTAGCTCAGTCCTTCTTCGATACGGAAGTGTGCACTTGTCGCTAGAAACAGCTTGAGATTTATTATCCAAGAAATAAAGTTGTTCCATAGCAAATTGTCTGTTTAGTGGAAAGTTTGCAATTCTAGAAATCCTATACAATCTACAGCATGACAAATAGTAGTCATTTTGAATTTTTTGTTCAGCTTCTTACTAAAAGGAGGTTTGAAAAAATAATAAATAGTTCTCTGTTTACGGCCTATTCTATTCCATTACTACATTTTTTTATCCAAATATTAAAGGTATTTCAAATTTGACTGAGAAAAATGTTATACGCTTATAGTAGTATAATCAAAGTTGAACGAGATTGAACTCACAAATGTAAACTACAGTGGTTTCCTTCTGAATCCCAATAACCTATACTGCTAAATCGAATATTGAAAATCACAGAGCTAGCTTTATTAGCTAAGGACCTTCCTCGTAATCGATGTATTCTACCATTTTATAATTGTCAATGCATTTTGCAATTTGACGTAACTTTCTAAACTGATGGTGTGATCATGAAATTTTTAATGTTTGTTTTATAGATTTTGAGTTTAGTAGTTATAAATAGAGTTCCTATCCCACAGCATATACCTGTTTGTACTTAGTATGGAGAGCAATTAATAGTAAATGCTACTTGGCATGTAATTTCGTGTACAGGGTCCATCGCGACGAGCCGAGGCGATACGTATATAGGAAACTACTAGAACCAATTTTCTAAAAATTTGTTTACTTGAGTTTTCCGAAAGGTGTGTACTGACCAAGAAATTTTCTATTTTCTGCTACTTATGGGTATATCGGAAATAGAACACAACTTCGTTATTTTAAATAGATTGCCTCGATTTTTGTCGCACTTTAGAAATCTACGTTAAATTGCAATGTGTAACCCCCGGCTAGCTTCGGTTTTTTATGGGATCACCGCTTATAGCTCTGCGAATAATTAATGTTTCTTGAAATTAAAGCGATTTTATTTCTTTTAAATACAAGTAAATCTGACCTACTAAAAATGTAAATTCGATCATTGTTACAACACATAAACTAAATGAAAGTCATCAAAATCGGTAATAAAGGTTCTCAACGCGTTAGCACGTCTTACTCTCACGACAGCCTGCATAGTACTCATTTAAGCCGCCCTGGACCTGTCTTGATTTGTATGCGAGCAGAACGTCTGACGGAGCCAGGGTTGCCACCTGCAGTATTCTTGGGCGTGGCGCTACACACTCCCCCTCTAAACTGCACTAAAGTTTCCGGGTGAAGTTTAGGATTAATGTGTGATACAATCTTCTTGGATCTTCCCGCGAGCGTTTTGGCACACCGGCACTAGCACTGTGTCACTTCCTATAGGCTCTTTGAAACGTATTAGGTCACTAAAATGATATTTTCCAATCGATTTCGTCGGCTCATCCGGCGATGATAAAAGGTATGTAGTAGGAGTGACAATTTCCAGAATGATATAAGAACCATCTCTTCTAGGGGCAAACTTCGACGTAAAACCCTTTTCCAAATTATTTAGGACATGGGTCTTCAGTAAGACTTTGTCGTCTAGAGAAAGGTTTTCAGACCTTTGGTGTTGATCGCTGAATTTTTTCTTGCAATCTTGCTGTCACATGAGATGGACTTTCTAGTTGCCGCTTGAAGCGAGCGGACGTGTTTCTGCCGAGCTCCCGCTTCAGCAATAACAGTAAGTGTTTATATAGGGTTTTATTATTTATTGTTGAATTATTTTATTTGAAGCTTTGCTTTTTATTGTGTTTTATTTTTATAATTGTGTGCCATCAAAATTTAAATACAGGGCAGTAAAATAAAAATTTTAAAACAGAATTTAAACTAAATAAAAACTAAATAAATTGCGTTTTCTTTGTAATTTAAACTAAATCCGCGTTTTAAAATAAAATAAATAAATTACGGGCCAAC
Organism: Platerodrilus igneus; assembly: GCA_036346225.1. Classification (NCBI taxonomy): domain Eukaryota; kingdom Metazoa; phylum Arthropoda; class Insecta; order Coleoptera; family Lycidae; genus Platerodrilus; species Platerodrilus igneus. The sequence goes on from JARFIW010001599.1 coordinate 7,501,809, forward strand.
AAAACAAAAATCTACTAAACTAATACTCAAAATAATTTCGAATAACTTAAAAGGCATTTTTAATAATAAATTTAAAATAAAAACCGCGTAAATCAAGTATAAAACCGGGTTAAACAACCAAAAAGTGTGTGAAATTTTTATAGTGCGCGTATAATAAAATAATAACCAAAAAAACAAAAATCTAAGCCTTTTAAATCAAATAAATATCTCAAAAACTGTAAATTTTAAAACAATTTTAATATAAATTTTCCGTAATTTAAGTACACGCGTACTTATAAGTTCCTTTAAGATCGATTTTGGTGTAATTAAGCGGTGTAGCAGTTACAGTTACCAAGTGATTAAGTGAAAGGTCATTTCCGGTTACCTCATTCCGATTGCGCTCGACCTTATTTTTTAATTACACGTTTAAAAATAAAGTGTTGTTGTTTGTAAATTAGATATTTTAATATTTTGAAGTAATTAGTTTATTTAAATTGATTTGGCGGTTTATAAATTTAAAATAAATAAATAGTGTTCTTCGCGGTACATTTTGAATCGAATTGCGCTAGGAATTTATTTGATTCTAGTTGTTATTTTGACGCTTGGTGCTTGTTGTATTTTGTTAAAATTTGATATTTAATTGGGCGGTTCAAAGTTTAAATAAATACAAGGTTGCTTACGGTTCACCTTTAAACAAAACATTTTTATTGGACCAACGTTTTGCGTTCTTCTAGCGTCTTTCTTTTAGCGTCGTAACGGTCAAGTGGTTTTTGAGCTGCGTTTTAGGTGTCATTTTTTGTCGTTTGTTTTGTCAGCATGGTGGTCCACCGCGACGAGGACCCGTTGCCCAGGAAGAAGAGGGGAGATAGGTCGGAGTCTAATAGGTCGGAGGCTGAGGGCGCTGTTGGGGGGAAACAGCTAAAGGTAATTTTAAAAGACGTTAGGTTAGGGATTCAGGAGGAGGTACAGGAGGTAGAGGAGCCTGTGTCTGCGGCGGTCGTGTCGGGGGAGTCGGGGCCCCCTGGGGTGGCTGCGGCGCCTGAATCGCCCTCAACTTCGGGAGCCCAGCGAAAGATGTCGACTAGCAGCGACGTTAGCGTTGCAGCTAGCGACCTCAATGAGCTGGACCTCCTGAGATTGAGGGTGAGGAAGGCGCACTGGGCCATCTCCGGGAGGGTGCCGACGACCTCCGCCACTATCGTCGTGGAGGACAAAAAGAAGATTCGCTACGCCCTGGATGATTTCCTCGACGCGGCGAATCAACTTATAGGTATGGTTAGGGCGCTGCGGCTTGTGGCTAGTGATTCTGGGAGAGCTAATGTTGTCGGGGGAAGTCCAGCGGTGGTTGCTTGTGTTTCAGGGCAGCAGTGTTCCAGGAGCCAGGAGGCGCCGATGCCGCGGAAGGCGTCGTATGCTGCAGGTGCGACGCCCACCTTTGCAGTTAGGGTCGACGCCAGGCCAGGGGAGAAAGATGACGTCATGTCGACCCTAAAGAAGAAGGTCGATCCCGCTCGTGATGGTTTTGTTGTGGTCGGAGCTCGTAGAACTCGCAAGGGCGGTGTAGTTGTCAAGTGTGCAAACCGAGAAGATGCGAAGAAACTGCAGTCGAAGGTTGTCGGTGACTGCAAAGAGCTCGTGGCGAAGACCATCGAGAAGAAGCGCCCACGGGTCGTTCTTCCGGGGGTCGAAGCGGGGATGAAGGCGGAAGAGCTGGTGCGGTTGATCGCGTGCCAGAATCCCCGCTTCGGCGATTTGAAGATTGAAGACCACCTGAGGGAGAAATTTAGGTTTGGCGGAAAGGGCCCTAGGGATCCCTTCGTCAACGTAGTCTTCGAAGTGACCCCCACACTTCGGAGACGTATATTAGCTGACGCTATAAACCTCAGGTGGCGAAGAGTCTGGGCCCTGGACCACTTCTCGATGACCCAGTGCTACAGGTGCTACGAGTACGGCCATAGATCGATGGAGTGCAGGGAGAAGGTAGAGTGGTGCGGTAACTGTGCCGAAGTCGGTCACGAGTTCAAGAATTGCCGGAGGGCAGTCCCCTGCTGTGTGGTTTGCGCTAGGGCAAACGACAGAACTGGCGGTGGCGCGATGGTCGATACGCGACACGACGCCAAGTCGAGTAGATGCCCCACGATGCTGAGATTGAAGAACGCAATCACACGCAACATCGATTATGGACCGTGAAGTAAAAGAACGATTTAAAAGAAGCAAGAAGATTAAATTCGCGCAATTAAATCTCGGGAAAGAAAAAGGGGCTACAAATAACTTCGTAAAGTTATTTAGCGAAAATAATATCGACATCGGGCTTGTACAGGAACCGCACCTGTACAGCCACAAAATAACAGGTTTTGGGAAGGGGGTCACCGTTTTAAACGCAAACAGCGAACGACCGCGTAGCGGTATAATAATAAATAATGGGACGTGCGCCGGAATAATACTAAATAATTTATCCAACGAATTTTTAACAACGGTCGAAATTAAAACAGGGCTAAATACATTTTACGTGATCAGCGCGTATCTTCCGCCGGTTGATTCCCGGCGGGAAAATCCTCAAACCGAGGACTTAGTAAACCAAGTCGAAGACATTTTGCGCAAAATCGGTAGGAATAAAAATTTAATCATCGGGGGAGATTTTAATGCTAAATCGCCACTATGGGGCAGCCCTATCGAAGACGATAGAGGCTCGCAGGTTGCTTGATCTTTTAACCGAGTGGGATCTTAGTGTGATAAACACTAATGATTCACCTACGTTTGAGGGCATAGAGGCAGCAGTTTTATAGATATTACTGCAGCCTCGCACGAGATGTTAGAAAATTCATAATTGGGAACTTAGGTCGGACGAGGTAACGCTCTCTGAGCACAAATTAATCACTGGGATATTGATGCCAAAACAAGCCAAAACGAGCAACTAACTATCTTACCGCGGTTCTGCAATAAAAAGCAAATTGGGAGCGGTTTAAAGAAAAATTCGGCGAAAGCATTCCAGCGCTCGAGAATGAGCTATTAAACTGCCGAGACGTAGATGAAATAGAAACACTCGCGGTAAAATTAAACGACGCGGTGGTAGACGCGTCGTCGTACTCCATGCCGCTAAAGAAAGCATTTAAAGATAGCGTACCCTGGTGGACACGAGAACTAACCACTAAGCGGGCTGAAACGCGTAACCTAAGGCGCCGCTATCAACGCGCCTCGGGAGATATAAGAGAACAACGGCGACTCGAATATAATCAAAGTCACCGCGAATATAAAATATTAATAGAAGAAACGCGAACGAATAAATTTAAAGAATTTTGCACGCGAAACTCGGAGAAAGAACCTTGGGGAACCGCATATCGCGTAATTAGAGGAAAGCAACAAAAAATCGCGCTCGGTAATATAAAGAAAACAAATGGCGAATACACGGACGGTTACAAAACCACGGCGGAATATTTATTAGAAAATTCTTCCCTTCGGATAAACCCGAGGAGGATGAAGGGTCGCACGATTTAGTTCGTCGAGAAGCTGCAGATGCGAAAGGAACAGGTGCCGATAAGGCAATCCTAGTTCACGAGGTTGTCAGGGCTCTTAGGAGGATGAACCCTAAGAAGGCGCCGGGGCATGACGGAATCACCTCAGACGCAGCTCTGGAGGCGTACCTGTTAGCCCCGTGTGTCTTTGCCGGGTTGTTTAATCTTTGTTTAGAGAGGGCGTATTTCCGCGTTGCTGGAAAATCCAGAACGTGAAGTTTATCCCAAACCCAAGAAGGCGGATGCGTCAGATCCGGGCAGCTATCGTCCAATTAGCTTGCTACCGGTGCTGGGGAAAGTTTTAGATCGCGTTATGACTACGCGAGTTGAGCACCTTAGTCGCGACAGCGGCGGTTTTAATAAACCGACAGTTCGGTTTTATGGAGGGTAAGTCGACTATCGACGCGTTGGAGTTTGTTGTCGGGGAAATTAAACAGGCAAGAGATGCCAAAGAGCACTGTGTCGTTGTTGCTTTGGACATTTCAGGAGCATTTGATGCTGCCTGGTGGCCATTAATCGTATGCGAGTTAGAACGTAGAGGTTGTCCGCGAAACTTGATGTCTTTAATCAAGAGTTATTTCTCGGGGCGACTGGCACAGGTTCGAAATTCCGGGTGAAGTTTTGTCGCGCGAGGTGGAAAGAGGATGCCCGCAGGGGTCATGCTCTGGTCCCACATTTTGAAAGTTGTTGTATGAAAGCATCTTTAGGGTCAAGTTGCCGCAGGATGCTCAATCGTTGGACTTGCGGATGACACGCTTTTAATTATTAGATCGCGATTATTAATGGATATGCGAACCAAACCAAACGAGGCGCTAAATAAATTGTACGAATGGTCGCGGAAAGTAAAATTACAATTTAATACATCTAAATCGGAGGCGCTTTATTTCGGGACGAAATCAGGACAGCGACCTCCAGACTAGAGCTAGGGGGCAGAAAATCCCGTTTCAAAGAAGCCATCACGTACCTCGGCGTTAAAATAGACGATAAATTAAATTGGAAAGCGCACGTACAATATGTAAAAAGTAAGGGCGGAGAAATATCAAATAGAATGATGGCGGCGGCGAAAATAAACTGGGGTTTCAGGGCGAATCGCTGAGGACCGGTTTATGCCGGAGCAATTGAACCGGCAATGCTGTACGCAGCATCCGTATGGGCGGAAGGTTGTAAAGTCCGGGAGATGCGTCAATTAACGAGCGTGCAACGCATAACCGCGGTAAAGGCGGCGAGGGCGTACAGGACCACCTCCACGGAGGCTGTCCTGGTGATCAGTAGGACTCTCCCTATCGAATATGTCGTTAGGAGATTAGAGATAGACGATTAATAAATATAGGAAAGGGCGCGAAATTATCGAAGATATTAATCTTGGTAATAGGGACGTTGCAAGAAAGATCGTGGTATCTGAGTTGGGGCACCCGGCCGATATTAGAGGAATCGAGTTTGTCGAAGGTGATCGAGGACGCAACGGGTATTAGAATTTATACGGACGGTTCACGTATGGATGACGGACAAGCAGGCGCGGCGTTTGTCGTATTTAAACAGGAAAGGGAGGTGTACCGGTTTCAAACCAAACTCGCGAACTGGAGCACTATCTTCCAGTGCGAATTGGTAGCCATACGAGAGGCTGTCGATTACGTAATAAATCACACGGGCAGAGACGATTATTATATAATCAGCGACAGTAAATCAGCGCTGACAGCATTAACTAACATGAACACCTCGACAGACCTCCAGGCGGACGTTTGGAAAATAGCGCATATAGCGCTCAAGTTTCGACGTTAAAGTTCTGTTGGGTTAGGTCGCACGATGGTAACTCAGAAAATGATAGGGCTGACGGACTAGCTAAAGAGGCCGCGACGGGCGACTTTCGGATATCACATTCGTCGATACCGAGGTCTTTAATTAAAAGAAAGCTGCGCGAAAAATCAATTGAACAATGGGAAGAGAGGTGGAACAACGCTGCCACGGGCAGGTTGACCCACAAATTCATACCTAGCATAGAAGCTAGAGGTAAGATCGAGGTTAAGCTCGATCACAAAATGGTGCAGTTGATTACAGGGCACGGCGCCCTGAAGGCGTATTTACAAAGGTTCGGTCTATCCAACAGCGACCGCTGCGAATGCGGCGAGGGCGCGGAAAGCGCAGAGCACGTGCTCTTCGACTGCCCGCTTGAGTCGGGAAATCGAGGGTTGGCTGATAGCAAACTAGCTATCCTAGGTCTGGCATGGCCAAAGAGCCTAGAGGAAGTCGGGGAAGTGGTTAACCAGAAGGCGTTCTGGACAGCCTTAAAAGAATTCGCGGGAAGGGTCGCGAGATTAGACAATGACAACCGCGTGTAAATCGGTGGGGTTGGTGGGAGGATTGGAAAAAAATTTTAATTGACTTGGCGTGAGTAAGGATACGAGTATAGATTAACCAAAACCTGATATTAAAAAAAAAAAAAATGGAATTATACCCAAATGTCCAATAAGCACAAAAAACCCCCACACCATTAATACAGTCACTGCCTATCTTCATAATTATGCGCGGGAAATCGGGAATAAATAATAACAAATAAACAATAACAAATAAATCAGAAACCCTCATTAAATTAAATCAATAAAATAAACAAAGACAATAAAACAGAGTGCAACCGCGCATCCCCCCAGGACTTGAAAGTAAAGTGATAGTGACAGTGATTGTGATCCCCCCAAGAACATTTAGTGCATACCCACCAGGACTTTAGCAGTGCACCCTATCCCCCCCTTAGAAGTAAGTTATAGTTACATGTAGGCAGACGACCAGATCTTCGGATGCTGGAGAATTTTATTATCGAGGTAAGATTTAAATTGTGGCGGCTGTACTCGCACAAACATTGATTTACATTAATTACTAGTTTTCGAAATAATTTAACAAGCACGTTTGGTGTGTAAAGGCGCTAGCCGACATAATGCTTGTGCGAGTGCACCTGATAAGTGGGGTGATGCTTTTGCTATTTTGTGCACTGCTATATGCTTAACGCTTAACGCTTATTAAACATTTATTTATATATTTACATAATGATATTTATTTATATTTTATATTTACACTATATTTATTTATTTATTAGCATGTATTGTAGTATTATGTGGCATATTTGTTTTGTTTGACGTTCTGTCGCCATTTTGGTTGCAGTATATATTTGGAAAGTAAGAGTATAATTGCGAAGATTGTAATCATAATATAAATCAGTTAGGGAATGATAGGGAAAGCTAGGGTTGGATTTAAATTAGTTAGCTAGATTTGGATAGTTTTAAGACGACCCTTCAGGTCGCACTGGTAAGCGGAACCGGCGTCTGCTATCCGGTATTACGGATCCCTCCCTCTCTCATTTTTACTTGTGTCTTGTTGATCGGGTCCAAAGTCAGCGCTAGGGATACCATTATTTGTAACCCTGTTTTTAGTTTTTGTTTTTAGTCTTTTGTTTCAGTTTGTCAGATTTTTAGGTTTGTTAGATTGTTAGAGTTTGTTAGGTTTGTTAGATTTTTAGGTTTGTTACATTTTTATTTAGTTTTTATTAGGGTGGATCAACTATGAAGTAAGAATAAATTAGGAGCACGACTTTTTCGCGTTTAAACCCAATGTAGTACCTCCGGGTGGAGCTTTGGGGACGTGGCCGCAAGTATAGCGGCCCTAATTCAAATTATAATGTCACATGAGATGAAGGCGGCTCCGTGGCGTAGTGGTATGTGTGTGACTACTACGCCCTAGGTCCCGGGTTCGAATCCCGACACGGTCCGCTTGAAAAATGTTAGGCGAGCATTTTTCGCAAAAATACACCCTCGTTCGGATGAGAGGTAAAATGGAGGTCCCGTGTGTAAGTGTTGTCACGCACGTTAAAGATCCCTACCTTGCTTGGAACAGCAAGGATTCGGCAAAATTCAAAATTTTCCAGGTAAAAAAAACTCGCTTCCTGGCCAATGTAGTACCTTCGGGTAGAGCATTGGAAAATCACATGTAATGTCACATGAGATGTTGTTTAGCATCCATGAGAGCACAACTTAATTTCTTAAGATATGGCGTTATGCGTGTTACAAAATCTTCAGCTTGAACTACTTTCCTAAAGTCATGGGTTGCGTTCATGGGTGCACGTAATTCTCTTGCAAACGTGAGATAAACAGGACTGTAGCCAGTAGCCTCTGTGTACGTTAAATTTAACGCAAAACGTATACTTGGAATATGTTCATCCCATGTAGTATTTTCATTTTGTACAAGTGTGGATAACTGTGTTTTTAGATTGCGATTTTTTCGTTCGATGGAGTTACTTTCTGCATGATACATAAGTATAAATGGAGTCTGTATACTAAAGCAATATGTGACCTTTTGAAACACTTCACTGACAAACTGTACCCCGTTGTCGCTAATTAGTTTTCGAGCAGTTCCATAACGTGTGAATATTTCTTCTATCAAAATTCTTGCACAAGCATCTGCAGTTGCAGTTTTTAATGTAAACATTTCTACCCATTTGGTTGCTACGTCTTCACAAAATAAAATCCATCTGTTTCCACTTTTTGTTTCCGGAAATGGTCCGAACAAATCTTCTAACAATGTTTCAAAACGTTGAGCTGGGGCAGGAGTTTGTAACAATCTAGCTGGTTTAAAGTTAGACACTTTGTATCTTTGACAATGTATACAAGTGCTCACATAGTTTTCGATAAATCTGGGCTATCCAGAAAAATAAAATTTTGTAGCAATCTTTTGGTAAGTACGGTCAATTCCGTAATGTCCAGCAGTAGCAGCATCGTGATACTGTTTTAATATTTCTGTACGGTAATCGAAAAGTATGACTAATTGTGGTTTTTCTGAATTTGAATCCGGTTTAAAATGGTAGAAAATTCCACCGCATAAGATAAAACCTCGTTCCGTCCATCCAATAAGTTTCAATGAATTTTCATCTTTAAGAGCATCGACAATTCTTTCAATTTTGGGATCTTCTAATTGTTTATCACGGAAATTTCCGGCACCGATGTTCAGTAACTCAACAGTCACGGAACAAATAGCGCAATTCGTAGAATCGTCTAGATAATCCATCAGCAATTACATTCAATTTACCAGGAGTATAAACTATTTACATGTTCAAGCACTGAATTCGGAGAGCCCATCTAGCAAGTCTACCAAACGGCGTTTTCAGAATCAACAGCCACTGAAGAGATCGAAAGCAACAATAACTTATGCACCTTCCAGGTAAGTTCTGAATTTTTCCACACTCCAAACAACAGCTAGTGCTTCTCGCTTTACCGTAGAATAATTTTTTCAGCATTCGTTAACAACCTATTAGCATATTCGATCGGACGTTCATCTTTGTCCTCCCTCTGAAGTAAACATGCTCCTAATGCGTAACCACTGCTATCGGTACGTAGAATATAGGGTTTTGAGGGATTTGCTTGTATTAAAATAGGACTGAGTAGTAAGTTTTGTTTTTAATGTATCGAAAGCATTGCATTCACTTGATTCATAACGAAATTTGGCGTGCTCTTTTAAAAGATTAGTTAGAGGACGGACAATATCGGAAAAGTTCGGAATAAAACTTCCGGTACCAAGAACACGTTTGTACAAACGACTTGACTTGTTTTATACTCGAAGGCGGTTTCATATTTTTATTCGCAGAAATTTTGTTATCGTCCGCTTTAATACCATCCGCGGTAATTACGTGTCCAAGATATTTTACGGACTTTCTCATGAAAAAGCACTTATCGCGCCGGGCACGTAATTTAAATGTTTTCAGTTTTTCGAACACTGCAGAAATGTCTTCCGTGTGTTGATCAAAGGTTTCGAAAAGAATTAATATATCGTCCAAAAATATATAGATTAGTCTGTCACCAAGACCGGAACGATCTCTGTTCATTAACCGCACAAATGTTCCAGACGAATTTTTTTATCCGAAGGACATTCGGTTCCATCGATACGTTTCAAAGGGCGTAACAAAGCACGTTTTATCCATATCTTCGGGTGCTATGGGAACTTGATAATAACCCGATTGCAAATCAATTGTCGACATAAATGGAGTTCTTTTCGTCGAATGTAACAGTTCGTCAATTTTTGGCATTGGATATGTATCAGTAACGGTAATTTTGCTCAAGAGTCGGTAATCAACACTTGGGATTTTTATGGGATCACCGCTTTAGCTCTGCGAATAATTAATGTTACTTGAAATTAGAATGATTTTATTTCTTTAAAGTATAAATAAATCTGAACTAGTAAAAATGAAATTCGATCATTGTTACAACACATAAACTAAATGAAAGTCATCAAAATCGGTAATAAAGGTTCTCGACGCGTTAGCACGTCTTACTCTCACGACAACGTGCATAGTACTCATTTTCATTTAACCCGCCTGGATCTGTTTTGACTTGTATGCGAGTGGAACGTCTGACGGAGCCAGTGTTGCTACCTGCAGTATTCTTGGTCGTGGAGCTAAAAATGTAACTTTCTATAAGACATTATACGCCTAAAGTGCGTCATTTTAAAGTTATTTCAGTTTTTCATTGTTTTAGTAGATTGAGTCCTCCACATAAAAATTTATTTGTTCGATATCCAAGCGTGTCAGATCAAATATTTTCAAGATTTTACTTTTTCAAATGGCAATTTCCACTTTTCTTCGCACTTTGGATTCTACGCAGAAAAGTAACAGGGTTTTGTGATTACACCCTTATATCTAAAATGAAAGGTTTGTTGTAGAAACTTAAGAATACTGAAATTTACGTTGTTATAAGAAAATTTTAAACTATCAGTTGGCTTTGGTTCGAAGGAATCAAAAAGAAACGAAAGCTAAATGTCAACTCACAGAATATACAAATAATTTGACGTTTGAGTGTTGCAAAAGCGTTAATCATGTCCCGTTTAGGATTTAGTAATGAAGGTTATTTAAATTTATTAGTAGTATATGAAGAATGTAACAAGGTAATTAAAAGAGCTTGCGAAACCTTTCATTTGAGATATCCAGATAGATCTAAAGCTACGCGTGACACTTAATCCTCATACATAAAGAAAAAAAAAACTATAGTGATTTTAACTAAAATTTAAAATTTCTCAACCATTAAAAGAATTACTTATATCCAGGAAGCAAATTTTCATTTTTATTTAAAATCAGTGGGGCCTTATATACTGTCAAGAAGGGGGTGGGCTTATAAAATGTTTAAATAGGGCTTCGAAACGACTTTGCTAGAATGGGGGTATATTTGGTTTTGTTTGAGTATTTTCTTTCAGGTATTTTTGGTTTATAAATTAACAACAACTATTCCACGTTTATAAATTTATAAAGCTTTTGAAACTGCATTGCATTCAACAACATATACCGGCCATAGACCAGGCTAAGCTAGTTATAAGTTTGCATTGTATACGTATTTTAATTGTTATGGTTGCACGTATATGAAATTTAATTTGGAGTTAGCGTTTTCAGAACCATTTGAATGTAAAACAAATATCAAAATTGCTTGGTATACTGCACGCTTTTAAAATTTTAAGGAGTTAAGTGATACTCCCGTAAAATTGGTAATTCAATTTCAGTTTGAATATGTTTTAACAATTAAAGATTGGTTATGTAATGACAGGACGTTTACCGAATAAGACATAAATGTCTGTTGCGTACAATTTAAAAGCTGAACCATCAAAGTTTGTTAGCTATTTTCAATATTGTAAAAGTTCAATATACATAAATCACTGGATTACAAACCATCTAGAAAATGAATGTATCTAGAGAAACAACTGTATTATTAATCAATTATTAATAATTATAAATTACATAGTGTGCGTAGAGATAGTTGTCATGGCAACGGAAACAAAAGAAGACGGATTTTATTTATAAGGAACTTCAAATTTATATTACTGAAAAATAGACGTGTTTTTGTACTGTTATGAGTTTTATTACATTTAAAAAGTTACGAGAAAGTTTTGAAAGTCAAGTTGTACCTGGAGATAGCAAATAGTAGCAAATTTACGGCGAATAAAAGTTAATTAAAAGAGGGAGTGCTGGTCTGTACCGTTATTGTTTGAAAACGAAAGCATAGTGGAATTGGAGTTATCTGAGTATTTGTATAACATAAAATTTGTAGAAATATTAGTAGTTTTATAGTCTGGAGATTATCAGTTGCTCGAGTTACTTATTATTTACAGGAGGTGCCTGCAGTTGGTCACTTGGCTTCAGGACGGCTGGAAGGCGGCGCTTGTATCTGGATTCCAGGTATTAGTATTTAATATCTACGCAGTGCTTTAATCAAATTTATAAAAGTGGAACTAGTGTTTGGGAATACTTTTGGCTTTTAAAATTATTTTGAAAACTCCTTGGATATTTGTTTGGGTGTCTAGTTGAGAGGTGTTTGCCTAGGACGGACCCACCCTAGGTAGATTCCGCTACGTGTTTGACGGCCCTGTAGAATATTTAAGTGCAGCAGCCGTGTAAAATATTTAAAAATAAATTGTGTGGCATAACTCAACAAGGCTCTAAAATAAGACAAGGAGTGACAGATAGATATATTACGCCTATCACTAATAAGGTAGGATCACAGTATATATAACAATATATATATATATTATATATATATATATATATATATATATATATATTTAGAAAAATTAAAAATCGTTTAATGGACTAAGCTGCAATTATCTTCAAGATAGATATTTTTTAATTTACTTAATACCTACTGGCATTTAACTAAGTGCTAAATGTTGCCTCTAATATTCCTACTCCTCCGTTTTTTAGTACATTCAGGAATGAGCGTATAATTTATATTTGAGTTTCAATTAAGCGAGACTATTAAATGTGTAATTCTCTAGCTTAGTCCTTCTTCGATACGGAAGTACGCACTTGCCGCTAGAAACAGCTTAAGATTTATTATCCAAGGTATAAAGTTGTCCCATAGCAAATTATTGTGTTTAGTGGAAAGTTTGCAATTCTAGAAATCCTATACAATCTAAAGCATGACAAATAGTACACATTTTGAATGTTTTGTTCAGCTTTTTACTAAAAGGAGGTTTGAAAAAATAATAAATGGTTCTCTGTTTACGGCCTATTTTATTCTATTACTACGTTTTTTATCCAAATATTAGAGATATTATAAATTTGACGGAGAAAAACGCTTTATGCTTATTGCAGTCTAATCAAAATTAAACTAGATCGAACTCACAATTGTAAACGACAGTGTTTCCTTTTGCATTCCAATAACCGATACCGTTAAAATTGGATTTTGAAAAGCACAAAACTAGCTTCATTAGCTAAGAACCTTCCACGTAACCATCGTATTCTACTTTTTCATAATTGTTAATGCACTGTGCATCTTTATTTTAGATAAATTTCTGAACTGAGCACGAAGTCTTTATGAGTTTACTAGTTATAGATAGTGTTATTATTCTACAGCATGTACCTGCTTGCACTTAGTATGGAGAGAAATTGATAGTAGGTGCCACTTGGGGCGTGATTTCATGAACAGGGTACATCGGGTCACACCGATTTGATACCTATATGGGAAACTGCTAGAACCAGCTTTCTAAAAATTTGTTTGCTTGAGTTTTCCGAAAGGCGTGTTCTGGTCAAGATATTTTCAATTTTCTGCTACTTCTGGTTATACTGGAAATGGACAACAACTTCGTTATTTTAAATAGATTTGTTACGTTCAAAAACCTACAAACAATTTTTCCTGCAATTATTTTTAAAATGCCCTAAAATTCCTCAACAAGCTCGATTTCCCGCCATTTGAATTAATGTTATTTAATAAAATTTCTTAATTAATTACTCTGTCTAAAAGTTTACTTTATAAAATCAAACAGCTGCTTATTAAACTTTACGTTACAAAGTAGTTGTAATAAATTCTAGCACCTGCAGTGATTACATTTTAATTAAAAACTGCAGCTTTATTCTAAAAGATAAGACCTTACCACTTGCTTACATCTGCTTACAATGGGCTTGTTATCTGGTATTCTGCAGCTGTTAAGATGTTACAAAGTAACAAAAGTGTTCTCCTTTGTTTAAAACCCTTTGATAATTCCGTTATCTGCTTGTTGGCAAGCTGCTATAGTTTGTACTTCGGCAGCTGTTGTCTGAAAATTCTGCACACATAGTAATTCGGCGATATCTTTGAAAATCAAATACCCTACCCCTATACATGATTATGGCCTTATAAAATAGAGACCGTGCTTTGAAAGAGACCAATTACCGAAAAGATACATGATGTAAAGTCGCGCTATTAGAAATGCTTTCTGTGCTTATATAACTGAAGTTGGTGGTTCCAGCATGCAGTCAGCCCATAGAGAAATGCAGCCGCATTTTACCAGCGTTAAGATGAGACCAGCACAAAGCTGATTGTGCAAGGTACAATTTTTATTTCCATAATTCTTTTATGCCGCTGTGAAGAAAAGACTTTTCATTTGCTGCTATTGCTTATAATTATCCGATTAATTGGCACCACTCCCTTACAAAACTTACATACACGATGCACGAACAACTAAGTTATTATTCTGTAAATTAAAAATTAATTAATTAATGTTTATGTTGGAGTCCGTTTTACTGTTTCTTTTGTCTTTCTGAACTTATGCCTCAATTTAAAAGTATTTAATATATGATTAATTTAAGTTAGGGTGTCTAATGTTAGTGTTATATTATTTCTGAGAAAGTGCACTTCGCAAAGCAGCATGTACATATAATTTAGGTATTATTCTTTTTCTAGATTTACTGTATAGTTTGTTCTATTTTCTTTTATATGTATATAAGGTATACCATTAAGTAGGTATTTAGGTATTTAGCCCAAATTCTACCATTCTATCCCCCGTTTTGTTGCGGTATTCGGCGTAACCGATTTCCTTACTTGCTTTTACTGTTTTCTTTGGTGTTTGCGCGGAATACCGTAACAGATTGCCCCAATTTTTATCAAATTTTTTGAATCTACGCTAAATGGCAATGTAGCTTTATATGTCATCAAATGCCTAAAGCGTGTCATTTTTTAGTTATTTTAGTTTTTCATTGTTTTTAGCAGATTGAGTTCTCCACAAAAATTTGTTTCTTTGACATCCATGCGTGTAAGGTCAAATATTTTCAAGGTTCTTCATAAATGCGACGTGTAGCTTTCCAAATCTTTGAAAATTCTTCGAAATCATTATATAGGGTGCTTTGAAATTAGTGGCAAATTTCGCTATGGAAAAAGTTCAAAACTTACTTTTTTCAAATAGCATTTTCCACTTTTCTCTGCACTCTTTGATTCTACGCAAAAAAAGTAACAGGATTTTGAGATTACACCGTTATATCTAAAATAAATGGCTTTTTGTAGTAACCTAAAAGTACCGAAATTTACGTAGTTATAAGAAAATTTTAAATTATCAGTTGCTTTTGGTTTGAAGGAACCAACAAAAAACAAAAGTTAAATGTCAACTCACAGAATATACAAATAATTTGATGCGTGAGTGTGGCAAAACTGTTAATCATGTCACGTTTAGGATTTAGTAATGAAGATAATTTCAATTTATTAAGGTAATTAAGGTAATTAAAAGAAGCCTATCGTTTGAGATATCCGGATAGACCAAAAGCCACGTACAACAGCTGACGCGGCTCATCCATAATTGTAAAACCCGCGGACAGTTTGTTGTAAAGCCTAAAAGAATTAATCCTGTCATAAACAAAGAGGAATGGAATGTATAACCGGCGTAGCTCTCAATACTGGAATGATACTAATCCTCGCATATTTCGTGAACGTGCTGGGCTCTATAAATGGCCTCCCCGCTCGCCCGTTATCACTCCCTTAGGTTTGTTTCTTTGTGTATGCTTCACTAGTCACAACAAAATGAGATTTTCAGGATAGAGTCTGTAATGCATAATGATCACGTTTTCCGTAAGAAATTCAGAAAACTCCTTATGATGAGTTTTTAACAACGATTTATAAATATTTGGAAGTTGGAGGCAAGCAATTCGAACATTTGTTGTAGTTGGATTAATTCTACATTTTTGTTTTTCTATTTTCTCTTGTTATATTTCCAAGTTATTCCTAATTTTCTTAATAATGCTGTCATTTGTTATTAATTACGAAAATCATACAATGTGCACACATGGCATGTTGCGTCGAGAATAGCAAACTCCTTTGTTTTGTGGTGTATCAAACTTCAATTGTATCAACAGGTTTTGTTTTTCTTCAAACCAAAGCCAACTGATAATTTAAACATCTTTAATAACTACGTAAATTTCGGTAAGTTTTTGGAGAAACCATTTTTTTTTTATATACGGCTGTTATCACAAAACCATCCTATTTTTCTGCTTAGAATCCAAAAGTGAGGAGAACGGTAGAATTTGTCATTTGTAAAAAGTAAGTTTTCAAATTTTTGCGATAGTGAAATTTGGCACCATTTTCCAAGCACTCTATATAATTTTCTAGAAGAATTTATAAAAATTTGAAAAGCTACATGTCTTATTTGTAGAAAATTTTGAAAATATTTGACCTGACATGCTTCGATATCAAAAAAGTAAATTTTTATGTGAAGAACTCAATCTGATAAAAACAACGGAAAAACCAAAATAACTCACAAATGACGCACTCTAGGCATATGGTGTCGAATAAATATACATTGATTCCAAAAATTTAATAAAAATCAGAGTAATCTATTTAAATTAACAAAGTTGGAGTCAATTTCCGGTACAACTGAAAGTAACAGAAAGTTGAAAATATTTTCGGCGGGACGTTCTTCAGGGAAACTCTAGTTTACAAATTTTTAAAAAATAGGTTCCAGTAGTTTCCTATATACAAATCGACTCAGCTCGTCGTGATGGACCCTGTAGGTGATAGGCAGTTTTTACCGTTATAGAATCTTGTAAGGCAGTATTGTTCTATCAAACTTTTTATATTGCAAAGTCAGGCTCATTTTTAATTATTTATGTGTATAAGGTACTTTCCTGAATATTGATTATTAATTTTTGTAGTGGTGCAGGAGCGAGTTCCTACAGAAGAAATGATAAGAATAAGAAGTAAAAAAGTAATAAAAAAATAAACATTTGAAGTAGCTGAAGTGTAAAAACTACATTACTGTATTCACTTACCTTGTAAGGAGATTTTATTGTTATAATTAAGGGCGCCAAACTGTCTTATTTCAGCAATCCTTTTGATATTATTCCTACATGGAAGACGGTTATTCCAAATTGGTCTCCTTTACTTTTAGCTTCCTGCATTTATCACACTGTGCTTAACTTTTCTCTAAAATGTCTTAAATCACTTTAAGTTTTGTCATAATTAAAGAATTTCTCAAAATCACGGCCTTTTCCAAATACTACTTCATCACTGGGCTGACTGGATATCCTTTTACAAATTTACCTGTTTTTCGTATATTGTAAATAGCTTCCAATAAAGCTCCACTTGATCTTAAGGTCTATTAAATGCAAATTCTTGAATTATAAATACATGTTCGTTAACCTTTAAAAAAAGCATTAAGCAACAAAATAATTGTTTTTATAATTGGTTAACTTACAACTACAGAAATATAAACCCTTTGCCACTTAGATTTAAAAGTCACTGGTACATAGTTCTAAATCATAAATATAAAAACCCATTCTATATACAATTTGTAGAAGATTCAACGATACTCAGAAAGATCAATCTTTCTTACCTCCATTACTTGGGTTTTTCAACAAACAGCAACTCCCTTACCACAGCCCAACTCAAAATCCATATTATTGCAGTAGTTAGGTCTCCAGGTCCTAATTTCTTTTAACAGGTCGCAACGTTAATTCCACGAAAAAGTAAATTAAAACCTATATTGCTTTTGCAAGGGTAGTTAAAAAAATTAGCATCACACCGCGTTTCTTCCCACGCGGCACGTATATATTTAGAACTTAAAGCTGTGTTCCGATCACAAACTTTTAACTTGTCTTCATACAGACTTCAACAGCGCGGCCCACTTGCCTTGATATGCGATCATATGATTACACTTTTGTGGTTCTACTTAGATTTCTGAACATAATTTTTAGCTTTTAGTGCTTACTTTTACATATCATCTCGCTTACTACAAATCTCATTCCTACAATGTAATATATTGTATCTATGCTGAATAAAAAGGTTATTGTCATGTTAATTACGTAAGTCACGCACTCTGTATTGTTGTTGTGTTATACCGACTTCAACACCGCGGCCCAATCACCTTGTTACACGATTATATGACTATACTTTTGCGGTTCTACTTAGATTTCTAAACATAAGCTTTAGCTTTTAGTGCTTTCTTTTTTATATCATCTCATTTTCTACAAATTTTATTCTTACAATGTAATATATTGTTTCTATGCTGATTAAAAAAGCTACATAAGTCACGTACTTTTTATTGTTGCTGCGGAGCCCCTTGCACGTCTAGTTATATCAGAAGTATAATTCTGCTTTCCCACGTATCCATTTATTTCGTTAATGCAACTTTAGAATTTTAAAATACCGGCAGGGACGTGACCTGTTATAGATCCAGTATTATACTTTTCTCTGAATTAAGCTTCGCTCGATTGTCTTATTTCAAACACGCGTGTTATAAATTATTTGATTCATAAAATTATGCGATCAGAATCGCTGTTATTTCTCATCATAGAACTTTATTAGATGTTTTAAGTAGGGTATTTTTAAGTCTCACGACTGATATATCTGAGCTTGTGAAATGCTTCAATTAGGTGCTTCTGGGAAAGCTTGCAAATTTAATTTCCGTATCGGTCGACTTGATTAATTCAAGAAATTGCTTACTTTACAATTCGTGTATTTTAATGTGCATGTAAGTGTTTATTATTTTACATAAGAATGGACTATACACACGGACTTTTATTTTGTACAAAGGAAATTTCATAATGCTAGCTTTCCAAGCAGTGTTTGCTATGGATCGTCGGTAGAACTACATTGTAGATATATTGGATAATGTATAGTTTGAACAAGGAATGCGAGCAATCGGTATTTGAGATTTAAACTACATCTAAAACTACGTTTACAGTAACGAAAGAGAACTATAGCCTATACAGTGCTGTATACTACCGTGTTAAATAAAAGACTTTTGTAATGATTTTAATTTGCTTAACTGATATTTAACACATACTCTTTTGGACGACGAAAACAAGTTTCAATTCAGAATGAAGGATCTGTGAACACACAGAACTCCGAGACAGGGGCTCTAAAACGTGCTATTGACAAAACCTAGTGGTTTTAATTAGAATACCTAAATTTGCCCTATAAAAGTGACAGGAAATGTGATTCTAGATTATGTAACAGCTACCGCAAACAACAGCAATAAATCTTAACTTTGAAATTTGTATCTCTCACACTTGGTTTACCCTTAAAATAGAAGCCATTTGCAAAATTTATGGAAATACGGCCATGCTCCAAACAGCTATCACAGTTAGATATTTACCCTCAACTTGATATAGTATTTGTAAAAAGTAGGGTCATGCAATTTAACCGCTATATTATTTAATTCTTGCTAAACACATAGTCTTAAACTCAATTGAAATAGGGTAAGTAAAATCAGCAGTGTGGGATTCAGTTAGGCAGTTCTAATAACAAAACCTCTTAAAATACGGAATCCTTTTAAACGAAAATCCTCTTGGTAACCAGTAAGTTTATTTTTCTAACCAAGTATTTTTCTTTACTAAACTATACAGATAACATAAGTTTCTACCGTGGAATTCAAACCAATCATATACATAAATAAGTGTTTTATTCGTACATTTTAGAAAAGAGGAAAAAAGAATATTCAATAGTTAGTCATCATCAATAGATTGTCGGTCCTGGAACTGGTTAGACACGTTCCTTCATTGTTTTATATTCTGAGCTAACATATATATTTCTCTGAAATTCCCACCGCAAGCATATTTCACTATGTGTGCAATAGTCTAATCTAGATCCACACATCTTTCTCTCTTTTTTCTTTTCTCTGCTTCTCATATACCCTGCACCGTTCCCTTGTGACTATATTATCTTATATTTCTTATTTTTACTGTTTTTAACACATTTCTTTCTTCCCTTAAAATTTGTAGTACCTCTTTGTTCTTAACTTTGTCCGTCCACGATATCTTCATCATATCTCTATGACACCACATTTCTTCTCTGCTTCTCCTACTGTTCCTTATTATGCAACATGACCCTGTGCTTATCTTTGTATAATATCTTTTGCATTTTTCCAATCTTACGCTACTTGGCTTCTTAGGTAGTAGAAATCCATAACTTCTAGTAAATTCTCGTTTTCTATTTGTATTCTTATTTTTGACCTATTTTCCCTCCTTTTACATACTAGTACCTTAGTTTCTATTTTTATTGACTTTCATATCGCATCATACGTTAATACTGCCTCCATTTGATTAAGAGCTGCTTTAAGTTCTTCCTTGCTAGATGATAATACCGCTGTATCATCTGCAAATTTGACACATCAATCGATTGTCACTGCATAATAATTCCAAATGTCTTTTTTGCATTTGGCAGTATTCATTACTTCATTGATATACAAGTAAAAAATTAATGATTTTAGGGCAAATCTTTTCCTCGCTTCTTTCCTACGTTATTGCTCTAATTTTATTACCGCCGCTTGCTCTTTGTGTAAGCAAGGTACCGTCCGTCTATTTTTGTAATTCACTTCTATCTTTTTGAATATTTCGAACATCTTTTCCCATTTTATATTGTCGAATGCTTTCTCCTGATCTATATATCCTATATACACGTTTTCTTCTTCTTCTATTCTTTTCTCCATTATCACCTTTGACGCTGAAATAGTCCCTCGTGTTTTCTTGTTTCGCCTAAGCCTAAATTGATCTTTTCCCAGTAATTCTTCAGATCATTTTTTATCCGTCTTTGTATAATCCTAGTTAATACCTTGAAGATGTGTGCAGTTAAACATACACTTCGAAAATTTTCACATCTACCCGCACCTCTCTTTTTTGTGTATGTCTATCGTGTAAAGTTTGAAATATTTAGATATCTCGCCTGTCTCACACTTATAGCAGACAAGTTGGCAGAGACGTTCGGATACTGCTTGTCCTGCGGTTTTTAGAGTTAGTTACCCTTATCTTTAACGCTCCCTTAATTAATTAATAAAGTACAATCGTGCAAATTTCAGTACTTCGTAACAAATTAATAAAGTTACAAACACTTACGGTTCATAGCTCATGCGGTGGAAACTTTCTCCCAAGGTATTGATGATTCGCTTTCTTGCAGATTACAAACATTGTTGCTATTCATAATCGTTGTAGTACCCAAAAGGAGAAAGGTAAGAAAAATTAAAACAATAAAATCGAACACTACATCAAAACACATGCTAACGGCATTTCCTTGAAAACATAGTCGCTTCGGTGACGTCCGGCAATAAAATGTTCACGTCATTCCGCTTGTCCCAGAACTTGTTTCGTCCCTCGCGGGATTGGATTGCTCAAATCGGCTGGTGCCTTACACCCATTTAGGAAAGAGAACGCTCTCACTCTAGAGCACATACATTTTTCGAGAGCAATAACGATTCCCGAACGATATCTTAACGTTTGTTTATGCATTTCAAAACCATTTTATTATTACAATGTAAGCAATAATTTATAAAGTTTCTAGTACCCGATTTAGTAAACGAAAGCAATTCCGTTACTTTTATACAAAATACAATAGATTTAATAGATATAAGGGATGGAAACTTGGATGGCGAATAATCAAAAAGAAATGCTAAAATTTATTCACTTAACGCGTACCAAGTTTCTGTTTGCACTTTATCTGTACCCGACGCCTTATTATTGTCCAGACTCTTTACTGCTAGTTTAAATTTGTCTCTAGATATAGAATATCACAAGTTGTTCTTTTCAATGTCTGCTTCCTGTTCTAATGTTTCTAGTTCTTATCCTGCATATAAATTCTCTATATATTCTTGCCGTCTATCCACTTTGTCTGCATTTTCTATAATGAACTATTCTACCTAGCCCCTTATATTTTTGCAATACCGCTTTATATCCCTAAAATTTATTCTAATCGGTGTATATGCTTCGTATGCCCTTCTATTTCCATATTAGTTTTTATGCTTTTTGCACTTTTTCTCAATCTATTGATCTTTAGCTTTTCTGCATTTGTAAATAATATTCCAAGCTATGGAGTTTTATTCATGTTTTCTTGCTCCGCCTGGTCCGTCTTTGTCTTTTCGCCTTTCTTCTATTAAATTCAGAATACACTTTGTCACCCATGGCTTCTTGTTTTCATTTTGTTTATACCTCAGAACATCTATGGCCGCCAGGTCTAATCTGAATTTAATGTTATTTTATTCTACTTATACTTTCTTAGTATCTGAAATTTTTGCGATGTCTTACAACAATTTGTTTGGCCTTTCATCAGATCCTTTATGGGTATCTCTAAGTTGGTTTCTCTAAGTTGAAGTGCCATTTTCGGCTTTCTCCTATTTTTAAATTTTTTAACATGAGCGCGACATTCATAATTACTATGTTATAGTTGGTATCTACATCTGTTTCTGGATAGCTTCTCCAGTCTCCTACTGGATTCCTAAACCGTTGTTTAACAAGAATGTAATATATTTGATATCTCTCTATGTTTCCTGGCGTCTGCTACGTGCATCTTTTAGCATGATGTTAAAATATTGTAGTTGTTATGGTTAAATGTATTTCGTTCCAAAATTCTACCAACCTATATCTCCTGTCGTTTCTCATGCCTAAACCAGTGAAATTTACGCTCAATATCCCCTAATTATTAAATTTTCAGGTCCTTATACTAATCTTAGTATGTTTTCGAGACCTTTGTAGGTCGTTTCCAGCTTACTGTAGCTTTATGTTTTCAAAATCTTATTTAAAAGATGTCATACGTCATACAATATTAATATTTAATTACATCTAATTCGTTTGGTTTTCAGCTTATATCAAGATTCAGCTATTACATCGAAGGAATGTTTCCGGTGATACCTTTTTCGAACTTCACAATTATCTGCATACAAGCGATCAGTACCCATATTCACCAAATTTTCGTGTATCGATTTTTATTCATTAGGTGCAGTGGTATATTCAGCAGTGATTGCAAATCTCTTTTGCTGACTTGAGACAATTCATGTTTCTGTTGTCAATAACGTCACTCATAGTTTCGTATTTACTACAAGCATCAAAAAAAATTTCAATTTCAAATTGTAATGCATAAACCCTAGGCTTATCATTACATTCGGGAAACATTTCCAAAATTTCTGTTAGATTTCCAAAACAGCAGTTATCTCTTTTTAAGAATAATTTGAACAGATGAAAGTTTGACTTTAGATTCTTAATGCAAGTGTTAACATGATCTGATTAAAAAATAGATTAAATTGTCCGAAATTTTAATAAACTCTAGGCGACAGAGTTTTTTTAAATTCAAGTTATTATCACTTTTTGGATTTTCATCGATCCTTTGTAGAGGAGCTCTTTGACTGTGGCATTTGAAATCATCTTCGGGATTTATGCTAATTTTTAAAAAAAATTGCCTTCTGATTTCAATTGGATTATTTATTTCCAAACCGGTATTTCTTACAATTTTAAGTAATTTATAGTTGATTCTATAAAAGCCACTGTATTAATAACGTGAATCTCTATATTCTCCTACACTTTTGTGAGGCTTTTGTTTGAAACATAAGTATGTTCTGTTGCGATAATAAAATCGAAGCTTATTATTTTCCGACAAAGTCCAAAAGCACTAATTTGTGATTTCGAATCAACCTTTATAGATGTTGATATTTCGTTTAGCGTTGTGCGAAATTTCAAATAAATTATTGACCGCCTTAATTGTTTTTGCCTTAGCAGTCTATCGTGTCTGAGAAAGATTTTTAATTGCAAAGAATTTTCCGTCTGCAGATTACTTTTTAGCTGAAAAATGGTTTTCTGCTTTTTGTGAAGAAATCATACAGTTCTTCAAAAATATCAAACATATAAGCGACTAGCTCGTTAGAACTAATACTGTGTTTTACTGTAGTATTAACACTATGTACTTGGCATGGTACAAATAGCACACGGTGGCCAACAATACCTGCTATCAATTAGTGCGAAGCAATTACATACCTCGGGGTAAAGATCGACGATAAGTTAAATTGGAAAGCTCACGTGCAGTACGTTAAAAGCAAAGGCAGCGAAATTTCAAACAAAATGGTGGCGGCGGCGAAAATAAACTTGGGTTTCATGGGCGAATCGCTGAAAACGATTTATGCCGGAGCAATTGAGCCGGCAATGCTGTACGCAGCTTCTGTATAGGCGGACGGTTTTAAAGTCCGGGAGATGCGTTAATTGACGAGTGTACAACGTATAACTTCGGGGAAAGCGGCCAGCGCGTACAGGACTACCTCCAGGGAGGCGGTCTAGGTGATCAGTAGGACTCACCCTATCGAGTGTCGTTAGGAAGATTAGAGATAGGAGCTTAATAAATATAGGGAAAGGGCGCAAAATTATCGAAGATATTAATCTTGGTAATAGGGAGGTGGAGGGAAAAATCGTTGCATCAAAGTTGGGGCACCCGGCCGGTATTAGAGGAATCGAGTTTGTCGAAGATGATGGGGACGCGACGGGTATCAGTATTTACACGGACGGTTCACGTATGGATGACGGACAAGCAGGCGCGGCGTTTGTCGTGTTTAAGCAGGAAAGGGAGATGTTTCGGTTTCAAACCAAACTTGCGAACTGGAGGACTATCTTCTAATGTGAGTTGGTAGCCATAAGAGAGGCTATCGATTACGTAATAAACCATACGGGCTGAGACAAGTAAATATAATCAGTGATAGTAAATCTGCGCTGACGGCTTTAACAAATATAAACACCTTGACAGATTTCCAAGTGGACGTTTGGAGGATAGCGCATACGGCGCTCGAGTTTCGACGTTTAAAATTCTGTTGGGTTAGGTCGCACGATGGTAACGTAAGAGACGATAGGGCTGATGAATTAGCTAAAGAGGCCGCGCAGGGTGACTTACGGATATCACATCCGTCGATACCGAGGTATATAATTAAAAGAAAACTGCGCAAAAAGTCAATCCGACAATGGAAAGAGAGGTGGAGCAACGCTGTCACGGGTAGGTTGGCCCACAAATTCAAACCGAGCACAGAAGCTAGAGGTAAGATCGAGGTGGACTTTCGGGAAGGGTTGCGAGATTAGACTGCGATAACCGCGCGTAAATCGGAGGGGGTAGAGAAGGATTAAAATTTTTTGATTTTGAATTGGCATCAGAAACGGACATGAGCATGAAATAACCAAAACCATATAAAATTTAAGAAAGAATAAAAAAAATTATTAAAAAAAAGAAAAGCAAAAACAAAAGCAAAAAAATTCAATAACCAAAATCTAATATGCACGTCAAACCCCACACCACTAAAATCTAAAACTAAATCGGAATCGGGAATAAAGTAAAACAAATAAATAACAACAAAATAAATCAGTAAACCCTAATTAACTTAAATCAGCAAATAAATAAAGAAAATAAAATAGAGTGAAACCCCCCCACTTAAAAGTGATAGTGGCTGTGATCCCCCTCCAGAACGTTTAGCAGTAAGATACCAATAGACGTAAGAAAACGACCAGATCTTATTTATATACGAGGTAGGATTAAAATTGTAGCGGTTGTACTCGCATAAGCATTGACTTGTATTAATAAAAAGATTCTGAAATAATTTAATTAGCATGTTTTTGTGCGTAATGGCGCTAGCCATCATAATGTTATGCGAGTGCAACTAATAATTTGGGCGATGCTTTTGCTAATTTATGCACTGTTGCGTGCTTTTGCTTATTTAGATATTTATTAATTTATTTATATATTTATTTTATGTTTATTTATATACTTAAATTATATTTATACTTATTTTATATTTATATTTTTGCTTGTATTTTTGTTCTGTGGCTTGATTTTATTTGCTTGACGCTTTGCCGCCAATTTTGGTGGCAGTATATATAGGAAAGAAGATTATACTTATAATGTGCAAGTTAAGGAATGATAGTGAACGCTAGGGACAAATTTAGGGTGAAATTTGAATAAATACTTAAACCAGGGAGGACGAATTTGTAAATATATAGAACATGCAAAATAGCTGGATTCACTATTGAACATTTGGCGAATGCTTAGAAAAATTTGAATCCATTTTTAATATTAGCTAGCTGGATTTGGATAGTCTTAAAACGACCCTTCAGGTCGCACCGGTAAGTAGAGCAGGCAGCTGCTATCCGGTATTACGGATCTTTCCCCCATTCAGTTTTGCGTGTGTCTTGTGGATCGTGCATACTCCAGAATCAACGCTAGGGATCCCATTCTTTAAACCCTGTTTTTAGTTTTAGTTTGTTAGATTTTTCGTTAGTATTGATTAACCTGAAGTTAGATTAAATTTGGAGCACTTTTACTTTTTGCGTTTAAACCCAGTGTAGTACCTTCGGGTGGAGCATTGGGGACGTGGTCGCAAGCATAGCGGCCCTTAATTACATCATCATATGAATTAGTGCACGTCATTGGAAGCTCCAGACGTTGAAGCAGAACAGTCATACGACTCAAAGGTTATTTTAGTAGAATTGAAGCTTATTGAATTTATAAAATTCATTCCAGATTTAGTTTTATCCAGAACCTCTTTAATACTAACTAAATAATCCTTAGGGAGCAATTCATTTCCAAAAGTACCAATAAACAACGAAAATGTATTTTTAGGTGAACAGCCCGGAATGGTGTCCGCCATGGTAGTATCAAATGAACTATCATCAATTTCTTGCTTTGTGATCTTTCGAATATCATTGGCTATCAACGTAATAATATCATATTGTCGCTTACTGCTTGAAACATGGCAAGGACGATAATTCTAATTATTGATGCAGAAGTTCAACGTTGGGTTATGCCTAGCCAATAGGTAAACGTTTTATTTAAAATTCCCAGTTTCGTCACCTCCAGGTACTCTAAAGGCTACACCGTGCACAGCCAAATTACTTGATGTATCTAGAAGAACTTTGATTACTTATTTAATACATAAAAGATTCTCACCTCTTCTATGAAAATTTCTTTTTTCTGAATCGAAAAGAAAATTCTATTAAAAAATCAACTAATAAGATAATGCAAATATCGCGTATTTATGCCGTTTCGGCTTCCTGTTTTTCAGATCCAGCAGGAAAGAGACAACAAATAAAGTAGAGAGCGTCAAGTTTTACTACGCTGTATTCCAAAAATTCGTATTCTCTAAACCGTCTTGGATTAAATCTAGCTTGCCGTCGCGAGATGGATATCTTGATAAAATTGTATGATAAGGATTGCAACGCGTTGCGTTACGTAAGGCTTGATTTAAATGGGAAACATAATACTTAATTTTGAATAGACTAACCTGTTATCGGAACACCTTGTAAAATCTTAAGTTCATATAAAATAGTGTTTAAAGCCGGAACTTGCGATTAAAATCCGCATTTGTATTCCAATTAAACTGAAAACCACAAATACAATTGTTTTATACCTGCAAATACATAGGGATACTTAAAAAACGAGTTTTGAATTATTTTTAAGCCACAGCAATGTAAACCAACCAATTTTGACCACAGATTTGCTTAGTGAAGGAATATTATTTTTCAGTAAGTTTTAGATTTATGAAATAACCGTGAATTTGGTAATGAATGCATTCACAATATAAGCTTTTGAAGCTTTGATTTGATATATTCTATGAAATATGACAATGTTAATAGACATTGTTGTAATTATCATAAAAGGAAAACTACACACTTTGTATTAACTAGACATTGGCAAGACAGGAAACACACCTATAAAAATTCAATGATGTAATACTTTGAATACACTAAAGTACAATATGTGTAATTGTGGGGTTTAATATAAAAAAATAAACGGTAAACCTACGTTAGTAGCAGTATATCAGGGACCCCCTACGTGTTATTTGTCACAGTTTTAATAGCTATATTGTGCAATAATATGGAAAAACCCGGACAACATACGAAAAAGAAGGGAAATTCAAAGAACAAAGCTTATTGAGATGGAATCAGTAAAACAGTTATATGGAAATCGGTCAACTGCAAACATCAAAATGTAGTGATATAATAGAGCCTTTAGCAGGGTTAATTTAAGGAGAGTTTGAATTTGATACAAGTGAATTGACTCGTTGAAAGTGATGTTAGAGTAGAATTTGAAGTGTTAGTGAGTTTTTATAGGTGGATGTACAGAGCTCTAAAAAATTGTAGGATAATTCGCGAGTGGAATGAGCGGTAATCGACATGTAATATGAAATAAATCTACAAGAAGCAAGTGCGGATTTGAAATTGGAAAACCTTTTTGGATCAAAGGAGTAGAAACCCCTACATTAAATTAGAATTTTGTGTGGTGTGTTTTGGGGACAGAGAGCTGCTGTGTTTGGGCCTTTACTAAATAATTAGGAAAATTTCTAATGGTGATTGGAAATTTTTGGAATTGAGAAGTGAGAAAGGTTTAATATAAATTTTAGAAGTCAATTGTGTATTTTTCTAATAAAAGAGTCTTTAAGTGAAAATAATTATTTGCCTAAACTAATTGGTAATATAAGATGCGTGTGCCATTAGTGAAGTTTAGCGTATTAAAGGTATTAAATGTAAAGTATTTTTGAAAGGACAATGTTAAGTGCAAAATTGAAATGTTTTCATGTTTGATAAACGACATTTCCATTAATCTAGAATTCATTAATTTAATAATTAATTAGAAAAGCAAGAAAATGTCGAGGTGTTTAGTTTTGTTGATTGATTATGTTAAGTTGTTACTTACGATTTTTTTTTGGGTTTAGTTCAACAACAATTGGTCAGATTGTGGATGATTGAGAGTGTTGGCCTACTGAGACTAATATGTTTCTAGCTACTTGATAATAAATAATTTTGTCCAGCACTAGAAAGGTAATTCGAGCATAGTGGACGAAAATTAATATAAATTGTTGCTTATTTTGCAAAGAGAAGATTCCAATGACGGGTTTCGCTGTTATTGCAGCTCTTCAGATTTGGTCATTTTTCTATTTAAAACAACCAACAAAGATCTTAAAACTATATAAAAATCATGGTGTATTAATATATGCAAATGTAACTCATGCACCCTATACTCAAATGTAAGCAACTAACTATCGGCAACTTTTACAAGTCCCAGACATGATAGCATATATGGAATTGTCAGACAAAATTTTAGAAACTGAGTCAAAAGACAAGATGATAAATAAATAAACGTACGAACAAAGTAACAGATAGTTAGTTACTTATATTCGAGTATGGGGGCGCATGAGTTACATTTTGCATTTATTAATACACCTTGATATGTGTACAGTTTTAACATTTTTATTGTTTTTTTTGCAGAGAGAAAAGGATCCTATCTGAGGAGCTGCAACAACAGCGAAACCGGTTATTGGAATTTTCTCATTACAAAATAACCAACAATTTGTGTTAATTTTCGTCCAGTATGCTCGAATTACTTTCCTACTGCCAGACGAAATTATTCATTACCAAGTAGCTAGAAACGTATTAGTTTCAGTAGGCTAACATCCTCAATTAACATTGGGTGGTAGTACCTTCTTAGAAGGTACGCCAATGTTAAGTAGGTAATCGGCCATTTGTTTATTTATAATTTCCAATAGTTTCCTCACATGCGTTTTTAACATTTTCTAAGGCATTATTATTTTTTAAACGATATGTTAATTCATCTTAATTTTTTGTTCAATATCACTTGAAACAACATTAGAAAATTTTCCTGATCGAGTAGTTAAAGCATGGAATGTGTATCCTACAATGGAAACTGCAAACTATTTGTTCTCATAATGGAATAATAAAATAATCTCATACAAAAACCTGCTACGGTATTCCGTGCAGACAAGAAAGAAATCGCCCACACCGAGCACCGCAAAAAACATAGAAAAGTAGAATAGGACTCCACAATGGCATTGGATTCCGAACTAGCTCAGAATGTCGTAGAGTTTTAGATTACCCCATACCAAAAACGAATAAAGAAATAAAAGGATTTTTAGGACTCAGTGGTTACTACCGCAAATCGAGAGACTACATTCAACCCTACTAGAACAAATCCGATTATTAAGAATAACATACAAGAAAGAGCACATAACTAATTTAATGTCATACGCATTTATTGCCTATAACAACACAAATCATTCATCAACCAATTTTACCCCATTAGAATTAACTTTAGGACATTCAGATTCACGCAACCGTTATGACATACATTATAACAAGGAAGTTTATCAGCAATACGCCGAAGATCATAAGGAAAAACTAAAAATAACTTATGACAAAGTAAAGGATAAGTTTGATAACGACAAGCAACGCATTACCACAACCCGTAATAAAAACACAGACGTAACTAAATTTTCAATAGGACAAACCGTGTACGAGAAAAATTTTCAAAGCAAACAATACAAAACAGCACCTAGAAATTTAGGCCTTTTTAAAATTAAAAGAATATCGGACAAAAACATAGCCGTAGTAGACAACGGCAAGATAACGAAATATATCCAGTAGAAAATTTAAGACACCTTGTACTCTCAGATGCATAATCATCACCCTTACCGTCAACCTCCACCCAGGTAGAACGGACACCAAAATAGTAATTGAAGACATAAAAAATAACCCCGGTGTACTACCAATAAAATTAGGCAGTATGCAGAATACCATAGACTATTGGACCTTTGCACAAAAATTCGACTTAACAGAACTAAAGCAAGAATTTCAAACAATCAAAAATAATTATTACCGATTAAAACAATCAATGGACACAACAAAATTCGGAAAGGAATACGCAATCGAAATGATGAATTATGACAGCATAATAGAAAGTATTTTGAGAAACATAGAAGATAAATTTAACCGACTAATACCCACAGAACAAACGACGAGACGAAAAAGAGGACTAATCAACGGATTAGGGAACATAATAAAAGCAATAACAGGCAACTTAGACAATCAAGACACAGAACGTTATGACAACGCAATACAACAATTAATCGAAAATCAGAACGATATCAAAACCATAATAAGCAAACAAATATCATTGACACAATCAACCATTATAAAATTCAACAAAACGTTAAGAAAATTAGTTAGAAACCAAGATAGTATAGCCAATCGAATACAAACCCGTGAAAATAACATGCAAACTACCATGTTAGGCATGCGAGATTTAATTATATTTAACACGATATATATACCCAGATAGTATCAACCCTTCCCTTAATTCAACAAATTTTAGCCACGTTAGAAAACGCAGTAACATTTGCAAAATTAAATACCCTACATTCCAGTATCATAGAACCAATTGATTTATTAAGGGAACTATTAAGAATTAGATCATTTATAACCAACAGTAAATTACCTTTTGATGTAGTAGAATCAACCATTTTAATATTTGGAAAAATAGCTATAGTAAAAGGCTATGTAAAAATAACGATATAACATTTTTAATAGAAATTCCAATAGTAGAGATTAACAATTACAATTATTATCACTTATTTGCTTTTCCAATGAAAATGACTAGCACATACCAAATATTATACCCAAAACCACATTCCTATCTTTAAATGAACTAAGATATGGTTATACGAACGAAAAATGTAATGAAGCCACACCAAATCAATATTTATGCCAATCATTGACAACGACAACCATTCAAGAGGACAGCCCTGCGAAGTACAACTACTAAAATTTTCAAATCATTACGAAAATTGTGAAGCCAAACCTGTAGAAATCACCAATATGAAAATCCAGAAAGTATCAGAAAATAAATGGATAGCCATTTTTTCCATAGAAGTAATAGCAACGATCCACTGCAACCAAGACGAAAACAACTTAGCATTAACCAAAAGTAAATTAATCACCCTCAAAGAAAATTGTTATTTAAAACTAAAAAATGAAATAATCAGAGTCTACCAAGATTTCGTACAGACCAAGAAATTAGTAAACTTACCCGAACTACAAATCAAGATAACGCAAGACGAGACGAAGAAATACTTCAAAAACCCATGCAACTTAAACATCTGGAATTAAACAACCTCAACCACGCCATGAAACTTATGGAAGGTTACAAAGGACATCTAAACGAACTTAAAACGCCCAAAGTGCACTACGATAACATTAGTGTATGGACAATTGTATTAATTATTTTGACTATTTTATTGATTATTTATTTAATTTACAAAATGTATATTAGGTATAAAACTAAAGAAAACAGTTTTAGATTTAAGGCAACCAAGCTTAACAAAGAAAAAATGTACCATTAGAAAATATGAATTTTAAGAAATGAAATTAAATGAATTTATAAAATTAAAAATCAAGAAAAGGAAAACCCTTAATTTTTATTGTACTTCGGGAGATGTTATGTATCCCCCAATTGATGTATACATATTAAAATAGAATAATTAGGAAACTATTAGAAAATGTTAAGAATACGCCAAGTGAAGTGCATCAAAGTAAATCAAGGACAATTTATACAGTTTATTAACGTTCATGGGAACGGAAACGCTACTTTGTATCGCAGATGATAAGTGACACTGCAAATGTCAGGTCACAGGCGGTCACCGACAGTCAGGTACCGAGATTACTTAGAATTAAGATCGCAACGATGTAATTATGAATAGAGTTAAGAATATGCAGACATGAGAGCTGCAAGTTCCCACAGCCATGTGAGAGGGGTAAGAATATTATGAAAGGCCCAGGAGCCCCAGTCGACGACAGTCAGTCCAACAATCAGTTTGTTAGGCTACTCATTTTAGTACAATTAACTACTGTAATTTCGATTAAAGTAATATTCAATTAACTTGTCAAAATTCCATGAGTCAATTCTGTATCAATACAAATAAAATTTGTTAAGAAGTTTGGAAATGGTTTTTTAAAAAGGCCGCTTCCAAGCCACGCACATTAACTTGCTTTGTCTGTTATTCCTATTTTCATTTTAGTTTGTACCTCTTTGCACTTTTCATCAATCTATTGTTTTTTAGCTTTCCTGGATTTACGAATCATTTCCCATTTTATGACTTTGTGTCTCCGCTTTCCTGTTTTGTGTGATCTATTTTTGTATTTTCGTTTTTCTTCTATTAAATTCAGGATGTCCTTTGTTATCCATGGCTTCTTATTTTCTTTTTGTGTATTTCCCAGAATATCTCTGGCCACCATGTCTAAGCTGGATTTAATGTTATTCCATTCTGTTTATACTTACTTAGCATCAGAACTTTTTCCGATATCTTTCAGCAATTCATTTGAGTTTTTTTCAAATATTTCGCGGATATCGTTATCTTTCAGCTTCTCAAAGTCAAAGTGCCTTTTTCCGTTGCACTTTAACAGATTTTTAAATTTAAGTGCGGCCTTCATAACGGCGATGTTGTGGTAAGTGCCTATATCTGCTTCCTGGTAGCTACTACAGTATTTCACTTGATTTCTAAACCGTTGTCTAACAATAATGTAATCTATTTGAAATCTTCGTGAATAGTCTTTTAGCATGATGTTGAAATAATGTATTTGTGCCTATTTCCCCTGTCATTTCTCGTGCCTAAACCAAATAAACCTACTACTGCTACTTTCCCACCCTAACGTACAACTGCAATAAAATCCACCGTAATTAAAAAATTTTTTACGTATCTTAGTATATCTTCGATATCTTTGTAGATCGCCTCTACCTCTTCCTCACTGTAATTAGAGATGGGTATGTATACTTGTATTATTACTGTATTTACCGGCTTACATTATAATCTAACCGTGAGTACTCTTTTGTTCTTTGTAAGTAGTTTTCTACACGTTGTGTCTTTTTTTGCATAACTATCCCCACACCCGAATTTGCTCGTTCTGACCCTGTATGAATTACCCTGAAGCCTCTCCTCCTCTGGCCAGCGGACTTTGTTGATTCTTACTATGTCTAGTGCTAACCTATCCATTTCGAGTTTCAGGTCCTCTAGCCTACCTACTTGTTTCATACTTCTGACATTCCACGCTCTGACTCGCTGTCGGATCACATCCCCTGAAGTAGTCCTCTCGCGGAAATCCAAATGGGGGACTATTTTACCTGCGGAATTTTTTACCCCAGAAGATGACATCATGTTTATTAACAATTTCTGTACGCAGGGTCCTTGGGAGGTATTGTGGTAGTTTCCCGTTGCCTTCCACATCGCAGTAGTGTGTCTTAGAATGTCATATCGACCCCTATGGTCTCTGCCACTCTAAGTACCGAAAAAGCTGCTGTCCTCTTTCGAGGACCTGTCTTAGTCTGGTTGCTTACTAAAGATCCCACTAATTTGGTTAAACTTATAGTTCGGTTCTTTAGCTTATTGAAACGTGCAAGCCATTCTACCTGTTCTAGTATATTAGAACTTCGTGAAGGTGCAGGCCTGTTCAGAATGGTCTTGGTTTTCAGAATGGTTGTATAAACTATGTCTTTAAAATATCCTTCACAGAAAGTAGTCTGAAGAACTGTGATCTGGCGAGTGTTGCAGCCAGTAAATAGTTTCAACTCATTCTATGCATCTATTGGGATATTCAACGCTTAAATAGTTTCTCATGTGGCCAGCATTATGTGCCGGTGCACCATTGTGCTGAAATTACGTCGTTCGCCTAGTTGCTAAAGGCACACCGTGTAATAGAAACCTTAATTCGTATTTAAGAAGGTGAAGATATTACTGGTGATTTAGTCTACGTGGTAGTTCAAATGTGCCAACTAATGCAGCATTAACCATACCTGCCCACAAAATAACACTAAAACATGCTGAAAACGTGATTGCTGTACGACTCTAGGATTAACTAGTGCCCAAAGGTGAAGATTCTGTATATTAAAAATGACGACCCTGTGGAAGGACAACTCGTCACACCATAAAATTCTATCAAAGAATTGTGGATCCTCTTGATGCGGGCGAACCATTTCATGATAAAACGTTATTCTTGCACATAATCCGTTGGTATCAGGGTTTATACGCGCTGCACATGGCAAAGAGGCAAGTTACTTCTGCGCAACATTCTATGTGATATAGTCCGACTGATCCTAATCTCCCTGGCAATATTCCTGACATTGATTATAGGAGTACCCAACACCACTGCGATAACTTCTCCTTCACCTTCAACCCTAGGTCTTCGTATCCTCGTATTCGCTTTCAAGGTAAGCCAGGTGTACTCTTTGAAATACCCTGTAATCGAGAAAGCTAACCCGGTTAGGGTAACGTATTCTGAACGCTCTCTCAGAACATTGTCGTTAAAAGCCCATACACGAAATGCATTTTTACATATTCTCAAGCAGTGCAGGGCATTTTGTAAAACTTACGTATCAACATGTAAAACACAAAACAATGACAAAACAGTAACAACAATATAATATGTTCACAATCGAAACTAGTATCTTATTCTAGTCTAGGACAAACTAACTCACAATTTAAAAACAGATGTAGTTGCAAATACACGACTAGACGTACTAAACAGAAATATGTCAAATACCAAAGAATGCAAGGAAACTTAAAATATAATTAAACTGCACTAAAGCTTAAGAATCTGTTTAATTTTATATATGCCATTACTCGTTGTTGATTTACAAAAGTGATTTCAAGCCTCAGCATAGATAATTTACTCATACCCCTGGAATGTACTGTAGTGCCATATGTAAATTCCTTCATTAGAAGTTACTGTAGGAAAAAATATTAAATAGACAAATGTTCAAGTGCTGGGAGAACTTGGCAGTCACAGGCTGTTTACCCCCTTTCACAACCACTGAATGTCGGAGAAATAGCGTATATAATTGTAAATCAATAGAAGGAGAACAAACTGCATCTAACAAGAAAGAACAGCGCCTATGATGAAAGACAACAAACATAGAAACAGGAAGAAAATCGTTGAAAGCATATGTGTGGAGCACAGCACAGCACAGCACATCACATACGGGCAGTAGGAAAAGCAGACAGAAAAACGGTAGCAGCTTTTTGGAATGTTGTGCTTTAAATGTATGAGGATGATACCATGGACAGAGAAAGTTAATAACAAATAGGTTACAGAAATAGTAGAGGAACAGGGATATCTGTGGAAAAAAACTAGGAGAAATAGAAAGGCAGAATACGTTTTAAGGCATTTTTGGAGAATAGTATGGGATATATTACAGGCATAGATAAGAAAAATGATGTAGATGTAGACTTATATCAGATAGTGATAGATGCAGACTGTGCAAATTTCAGGGAAATGTGTAGGTTAATTAAGAATAGGCAACAATGAGGGTACGCATCTAACCAGTTCCAGGACTGAAGACCTATCGATGAGAAGTTACTGTATGAATCTAGCCGAAATATTAAAAGGCGATTTCTATTTACTTTGGCAAGAAATAAAGTCATTTTCTACATTTGTACTCATGTGCTACATAAATTCTCAGGAGCTAGTTAATTGAATTTTTCAATAAGTGTTATGTGTAGGATTATATTCAAATATTCCATAAGTTAATAAGGTTGACATCCATAAGTTTTATCTAAAGAAAGGGGAAGCACCCAGAAAGTTTCTTTGATAGGTGTCCATTTCTACGTGGGAATACTTTTTTGAGTAATTTGCATTTGAAAAGCACGCAAAATACATGTTACAATTGATTTAGCATTCTTCTGAAATAATGTATAATGTTTTGGAAAAGCTGTTACTTGTGACAGTTTAGACTTTCGTCTACATAACAAAAAAAAAAAGAATTACGTTAAAAAACGTACCGTCTGTTTATTAAGAATTATTATACTGTGCTCCTACACAATTTCTACAGAAAATGCAAAAATTGCAGCAACTTTGAAACCGTAAATAACTGGATTACAACATGTGGTTGTTCTGATAAGAAATGTTCCCCACTCTCACACGTTGCAATTTTATCCATGAATGTAAGAATACACTGTATTTTGTTGCCGTATTTAAAAAATTCAACAATGCCTAAACGTCCAAATATTTTAGAAGTGTCATATCATTTATATAAATGCATTACAAAGTCATGTTTAGTTTATTTAAGAATCCCAGTAGGTGTTCCCGTTGAGATAATGGATGGGCAGGCAACTATGTTTCGATTAGAAGCTCGATTAGTGAAAACGTCATTTTCTGATAGAGTTTGGGAACTTTGTTTAAAAGTAAGTTAACATTGTCAAAAAAGAGAAAAACTCTATAACATAAATCCGGTTAACTGCGAACCCCAATAAAGAGTGTTTAAGGGTAAACATAAATATTTAACGGATTAGCTTTTACTAATGAGGCAAATTAATTAAAACTGTAATATAATCTGGGAAGTTATATCACGCGGAAAACATTGCCGCAATGCAGGATGTTATATATAAGACTAACAATAAATTGCGTTATTTTCATTTCCAAGGGTACAAATGCGCATTTTAGTTAATAGAAATACAGTTTTTCTCGCGTGCGACTACATGTTTGAAAAGCTTTAGTTTGTCGAAACAATCAGTAGTTCATTAACTGCTAGTTTCTCGAAAATACTTTGTGAAATAGGACTACTACAATTTTCAAAACCGATTATATTCTTAATAACTAAAAATGCAACAAATTACTGAAATATTAATCCAGATAGTCATTTTAAAATAAAGAAATTGCTATTTTCCCATATAAGCCATTCCTAACACAATCTTTAATTCTTCTGAATTTTGATTATTGAGACTCATACTATAAAAATGTATCCATTTAGCCGCAACAACGGTTACAACAAACTCAAAATAGCTGCATTCGATTTACTTCAAATTGAAGTATCAGAGTACAGCATCTCCGTTCTATATACAGGATTATTCTAAATGATAAACCCACTTTTGGAAATTTGTTCTTATTAAGGTACAAATCCCAAATAAACAATTGTTATACCAAGGAAAAGAGGAAGTCCCAATTTTTTTTTAATACAATATAAATGTTTAATGTGTTCACCGTTTGCTGCACGGCAAACATCTACGCTATAAGTAAACTCATCCCACAAATGAGAAAGCGTATCTGCTGTTACTGAGTATACGGCAGCAGTGATAAGGTTCTACATACCACTAAAAAGAGGAAAGCTGGCGGTCAAGAGTGCTGGGAAAAGAACCTCGCATTGAGGCGCCGCTAAAAGAATGCTGTGGTAAGGCCCGCTTTGAAACGTCGCTGAAAGAGTGATGTGAAAAGGGCCGCACGTTGGTGCGCCACTAAACGAGTGGTGTGATACAGATACAGATATATGTAAACTTGAAATTGTTCACTTACCTTACTTTTTAACTTTGCCTGGCTAGCTCAACGGAATTGACGGAGTTTTCAAAATGAAATAAAACACAGCAATATCACAAAACATTTATACAGTATGAAATATTTTCTCTCATACAAAAGCATTTACAACATCGTTTCTTTCAAACATAAAATAATTTCTAAGAAGTACTTGTTACAAAAAAATTTTTCTTACCTTATTTTAAATTTACAGCACTAAATTCCCATTTTTTTTCTTATGGATTATTTAACTAGTTTAGTTTATTGCCACGCTTGTAAGGTTTGTTTCGCCAAAAATCCTTGGTAGATAATCTATTAAAAGGTCAGAGTATTTCGAACTCTTATCGCAAATTCTCCTGGTAAAAATGTTTTACAAAAAAATATTATATGGTTAACACTTATTATTCTACCATAAACTAGATACAAATACTCCAATATCAGTTAAAAATAAATCTAAAAGTAATACTTGCAGAACTCATAAATGGGATCCTCGTAATTGAATATCTTCCAATTTTAAATTGACGTCAAATCAGCTTACAATATTTTTCATATTTAAAATCTTCGTTTCAAACAGCAGATACCAAACTACATTTTTGGTTAAATCTTCCTTTCAATTATTTAATAAAATTTTTGAAATAGCGTTATCCTAAAGAATTTTCCCTCTTGTAATTAATAAATTCCATTTTTTTAAATGTAATTTGAGTTTAGAACATCACTTTTATATACATAATAATTATTCGATTAAGATATGCTTACCGCAGACTTCTAATATCATTCTTCCAAAGCAACAGCTTGCGACTTTAAAATAACATTTTGCAATTGAATTTAAGAATCGACGGCATCTAACGAATGAATCTACTGAATGAATACCGTTTTTAATAAACGCTTCCGTATATATACTAAATTATCTATTCCCACAAGGTTGTAAGATGTGCGTGATTTCCTTCTAAGTAATAAACGCCAATCTTACGAAACTCTCTTGAAAATCTTCATTAGCGTTTAAATTTGTTGAGTTTTATCATCTAATTCACTGGTTCCAGTTATCCGTGATGCGTGCTATACGTCCTGCTTCCACATATACTATTATTGTGGCGGATCGTTTCTCCAACAGTGAATGCGAAAATCATAAATAACTTTTATCAGTTATTGCAGGGATTTTACAGGTTTTTTCGTATTCCAGCCGCTTCTAGGAATAAACCATTATTTATTAATTAGCTTATTGACGTAGTTCTAAATACCGATGATCTATCCTTTAATATTTTAGAAAATTCTTTATTATAAAATAAATTTCTGCAATCCACATGAAAATTAATTTAAACTTTAGTTGCGTTATAATGCAAAAGGGGTTGCATTTTATAGAAAATATTTGCTTTCGTGTTTCAGTATACAAAATTAAGACTAGAATTGGTTTTTTAAATAAACAAAATGATTTATTTTTAGGCTAAATGCGTAAAGCTAGTGCTATTCTATGCTATTTACAGCAAATTAAAAGCAAAAAAAAATGTATTGATAATTAATAATTAATAATGACTTTGTATTTGTCTTTAAAATTGATCGATTTGCGATTGTATTTAAATGCGTTTTACTATATCTTACAATCAATTATTTTTACATATACAACTTACGTTACTTGTTATGTATTTACAATATGCTTATATCATACGCGTTGATTATTTACACACACGCAATTGTAGTTGTCGCTTGTACATCAATGAATAAAAGTACGGTTGTGTTATACAGGGCGAAACCATGAATTTACGGAGATTTCCGTTTTTTCAGGATTATTTTATATTTTGGTGGGACTCTCGTGACCCCTTATCACGTCAATATATATATATATATATATATATATATATATACATAGCGAATTGAGTATTCTTGGGAATAAAACAGCGATAGAACTATATTCTCTTTATTCTTTTAGAACTCGAGCTTTCGAGAATCTTTATCTCTTCTTCAGGAGTAAACTACAAATAGTGGTTGTACATAATGGTTTATATTTAAATTACTTACGAATGTGAGAAATGGATAAATTGTAAAAATTTTATGGTTTGAAAGTTATTTTCTATTGAATGAAAAGTAATTTGTCAATGTCAAATTTTGAGTATTGTGATGTATTTGATATTTGAATAAATCGTTGTTGGACATGAATTTTGGATCATGTGTTATTTTTATTTTGAATATTAATAGGTTTCTGGTGACAGTGAAATTATTTGTGGTGTATTTAAAGTGGAAACTTTGCTGAAAATTTTGATGTGTTGATTATGGGACGTTTTTGAATTGTAATTGTGATGAATTTGAGTGTATGGATGAATGGTGAGAGGAGATAGATACTGGAAACGTGTCAATTGTGGAAAGTGATGTAAAGAAGTTGTATTTTTAATGTTTCATGTTTTTGTCTATTTCTAGAAGATAAGCATAGACGCAACTTAAATTGTCAATGTCTTTTCTTTGATTTAACGCTTTTGGTTCTTGTGAAATTCTTACCATTTCAATGAATTTTCTTTTATTTGAATTTCTTTCAAAATCTAGAATTTGGCTATTTTCGTAATCCATGTAGTGACCAGTTTCTATTATGTGGCGCTAAAGAGCTGAAGAGTTGATCATTCTTCTTGTGTCACTTTTGTGTGAAGTGATTCTTTGGTGTAGTGCCCTTGATGTTTCACCAATATAATGTTGTTTGCAATTGTAGCAGGTGATTTTGTATATTAGATTCGAGTTGAATTTCTTTGGTATGGGGTCCTTGACTTTTGTGTGTAGATTTCTGCCAAGTTTTGTGTTTTTTATCGCTATTTTTATGTTCGGGTTTTTGATAGTGGAAGATATTCTTTTGGTAAGACCTTTGATATATGGTAAAATTGCAAATGTTTTGATGTTTTGTGATTGTAGATCAATTTGATTTGTACATTCTTCGGATGTTGTGGGTTTTTTGTTGGGTGTGTTATTTATAAGTTTTTTTAAAAAGGTTGGTGGATAATCATTTTTGATTAAAATGTTGTGAATTAATTTTAAATTTTTGTCGATATATATTTGATTTGAGAGTTGTGTAATTCTGGTTTTTAGATTTATGATCGTGTTGATTTTGATGTGCATTGGATGATAAGAGAAATAGTTGATGTATCTTCCTGAGGCTATTGGTTTCTTGTACCAGTCTGTTGTGATGGTGGTGTTGTTTCTAATGATTTTCATATCTAAAAATGGTACTGCATTATGTGTTTCATTTTCTATTGTGAATTGAATGTTTTGGTCGTAGGAATTGAAAATTTGTAGAATGGTTTCTTGTCTATCTTTGGGTATTGCACAGATCAAATCATCTACGAATTTTTTACAAAAAGGTAACTCGAATGGTAATTTTGGTATGCATGTGTCTAGAAGTTCATCTATTACGTATTGTGCAATTATTGGTGAAATAACTGAGCCCATGGGAGTTCCTGTTATTTGTTTATAGAATGTTCCTTGAAATGAAAAATAGTTGGAGTTGAAGATGAATTGAATGATTTGTATGAAATCAGATAGTGGTAAGTAGTGTATTTAGTTACGAATCAGCACCACATTTCCACCAGCATCCACATTTCCACACACATCTGGACCAAATTTACATGTAAATTCGCACTATAAAGTCTTATTTTTTAAGAATCTCCACCTGCTCTCTCCCCTGTGGAGATGAATCTCCTCCTTGTGGAATTTTTTTACCCCAACCATTTTGATTACATCACACCCGCATTCTTTCCACCCGCGAGATAAATCTTTCTCCACATTTCCACCCACGAGATAAACCTATCTTGTTTGGTATCAATTAATATTAGAATTTTCTCAGCTACCTGAATCTCTAGGAATTTTTCAGATTGCATCATCCCCAAGGGAGCTACCCTCATTTTAAGATTTCTTACCTGTAGCGACTTTTGAGCGTTCTTATAAATTTTTTTATACATGCGATACATCTTGTTAGTCTAAAATTTTACACAGAATTCAAATCTGTAAACAGATTTGAAATCGGACCATGCCCTGCAAAGTTATACCCTTTAAAGTCCTGATCTTCTAAATTTTGCTCTTTGCTTTATAAGCAAACCTAACAAATAGTTTTCTTCGTCTGACCAATGCATCTTTTGAGATAAACCTATCTTGTTTGGTATCAATCAATATTAGAATTTTCTCAGCTACCCAAATCTCTAGGAATTTTTCAGATTGCACCATCCCCAGAGCTTTAAGATTTCTTACCTGTAGCGACTTTTGAGCGTTCTTATAAATTTTTTAGTCATGCGATACATCTTGTTAGTCTAAAATTTTACAGAATTTGAATCTGCAAACAGATTTGAAATCGGACAACGCCCTGCAAAGTTATACTTAAGCCCTCAAACCTCTTTAAAAATTTTGCTCGTATATATTTAACTCCATTTTTAAACCTTTCCTACCCAAGATACTTTAACCAAACAGTTTAGTAACACAAAATTAAGAACACAAAATTTTAATAATTTATTTATCAACTTACAGTTTAATAAACTTATATCAATTTACAAAGTATAACATTATTTCCTGTGCGTAGCCGAAAGTTTAACCTGTAACAAAGAAATTAATGTTGTTTAAATAGACCTGTAATAAAAGATTAATGTAAAAAGGAGACATGTTTTCGGTTAATAAGACATATTATCGTTAATCTAACAATATGTTTTACCGTCCA
Organism: Platerodrilus igneus; assembly: GCA_036346225.1. Lineage (NCBI taxonomy): Eukaryota > Metazoa > Arthropoda > Insecta > Coleoptera > Lycidae > Platerodrilus > Platerodrilus igneus. Next base: position 7,544,086 of record JARFIW010001599.1, read on the forward strand.
GCGACATCACGTGGAGGTTAAACACATTCCAATGTAATGGATGTTAATTAAATCAGGAAAGTACGCTAAATACAAATCAATTAACAGCAATTAAATATTGCTATACTAGACCATACCATTACATTAGGTTGCTGTGCTATTTAGAATCGATGTTTAAGACCTTACGTACGTATTTTCCGGCATTATCATGTTGTATTCTTGTTTTTATTAAGTAATCGAATACGCAAGTCGTTACCTTCTGACTTTCAACAGCAACACTCGAGTACACATCCATTGTCGCGCTGGCGTTGAGATTTATGCGATAGCTGAAGCCATGCAGTTGTTAAACGTTTGCAGATACCATTTCTACACCATCTTCGTTAGTAGCGGTAACTGATGCATTTTATCGTTTGTTGCTCCTTTAAGTGTGCGGTATAGATTGCTCCAGTTTCGAAATCGCATACTGAACATAGATTCGGCGTTGTTCGTACAATGACCCTTTAACAGCTGGCGGCTCGTCATACGTTTAGGCTTAATGCATACCGTGCTGTTTGATGCCTTGTAGAACACGAAAGTCTTCCAATGATCGCGTAAAAGCGAAACCGCAAGTCCGCACAGTTTAAGTCTTTGCTGCGGACGGCTAACCCTGGGCGATGTTACACTAGACATTTGTTCGGCCTTTAGAGCATTTTCCAGTATAGGAAGACCGCAAGGGTTGCATTATAAACGTTTCAGGTACCATTTTAGTACAAAACAAAACCCGCACTATAGCACTTTGTTAAACTGATCTAGCACTAACTAAAAGTTTACTCGAGCATACCTGATTTAGTCCTATAGAATGCAACCGAAGGTTTCGAAGACACCGAACGATGTTGAGGATTCGGCGGGAACTAAATGATGTCATTCCTTGCTGCTCGTCCAATACATTTAGCGCTAATGCATGCACCTGCTTCGCTTCGTCGATGGTGTGAATGCCGTTAGTAGAAACACCGGAAAACTCTTCCATGTTATACGGATCGCATGCATATTAAAAATCCAAAGGGTGGTAGCACACGCACACAAATTGTGTGCAAGTCGTCTGTAGAAGATGCAATGCTACTATAACCAAAAACACTTTAAACCATTACTAAGAAAATACCAACTTGTTGTCTACAGGATACTTACACAATTTAATTTTAAATAATTCTAGTCATATTTTAGGAAATGGGGCTTAATATTTTCCAAATGAATCACAAGCGAAAGTATATGCTAACGGTATTAGAATTACCCATTAATTTCCTATTTACGACCGTGGTTAATTATAGATTGAAATTTAATTTGTCACCTCGAGCTTCTCGTAAACTAACATATTTTAGAGCAACAATGCGCTGTATAATACTGATGACCCTTGCCAAGCTACTGCTATTCTTGAATTGCTAGAAAAGTCACTCTCCTTTTACTGTTGGAGCGATGCAAAGCACCATTTTTATACTTCTTAGCACATCGCACCTTTTGAATTAAATTTTGCTTCGTAGCTTTTACACTTTCGATAGCGGTCACCGCACGTTGATTTCTAGAACCGGTAAGACTCGTATCCTCCAAATAGAATTAGATGCTCGATGTCTGTCAACTTCCAATTCCCTCGAAAGGTAAAAAACTCAGTAATCATCCATTAAACTTCGACCCGCTCCTGTCTGATAATTTACAAACTTTTCAAACGACAATGGGCCGAAATTTTTAACCTCCGAGGATCTTTAAGTCGTATCATACACATCCGAGCACAGTAAACTAACATATTTTGCAGCAACTGTATAATACATGCATACCCTTCTCTGCGCTACTGCTATTCTTATGCTTGGAAAAGTCAGTCGCCCTTTTATTTTAGGACCGATGAAAGACATTCCATACTTATCTTTTAGTGTAGCACATCGCGCACTTTTTCGGATAATTAAATTTTTTTATTAGGCCTTTACACTTTCGCTTATTTAAACATCTAATACGATCAATTAACCACTTTAGATTATTCTAACGAGACAACCATACATTCCGCCATATCGTTCTTTGAATTCCAACGATCCTATGGGCTTCCGCACTAACACCTGACGTATCTTTCCTACTATTTGTTAACAAAAACTACCGGTATCGCCATTGTGGACGTAAGCAGATGTTTGTGGATGTGTCGAGAATGTAACCATATACATTAATTAGTCTAAGCTATTTTATTTAGTCCAAAAACTATATTTTCTAATCCACAATTAATAATCGCCTTTATAGGTTTAACATTTCTCCATTACCCAATGACTGGTGCAGTCATGGAAACTTTCAATTTCTTATTGGAGAATCTTATTCACCGCACTCTGCAGTTCAGCACCCTTTTCAGTATATGCTCGTTACAGTTGTAAGACCTCGGTTTTAACTACAATTCGTGAACCCTTTAACTTTAATCGACCTCCGCCTAAATACAGTGGACTTAACATTACACCAACAAATTTAATCTGGACCCATTAAATACGTTTAAATTTCCTACAATTTTTTTGACAATCGTTATTGATTTATATACGCGGTAGTCACTCTTTTAAGATAAATATATTTTGCTAGGTACAACTAATATTAAATTTTAGGGACCCCAAATCTGTAAACAGATTTTAAATAGACCACCCATACAAAGTTATGCGTTTTAAAGACTAATTTGCTCATCTTTATTTAACACCATCTTGAGAACCCTTTTTCAACCAAGACATATGCTTTAACCAACCGTTTCCCTAGAAATCTAAAACCGCAGTTGCCAGCGATACCCGGGATACCAACCTGTCAACCAGGATAGAAGCCGGAAGGATTTGGAAGGTGGGATAATGAAAATTATGGAATCTTAAAACTAATATATACAAATCTAAACAACTATCTTATATCTTTACCCCCCATGCGTAGATTGTTGTACTATTAGGAATGATGTACCTTTTGTCATCTTCCCTCGATAAACTAATTTTATTAATAAGCTGCGTATGCAAATCGTATTCTTTACTCCGGATACATACGCAGACAAGTACTCACACCAAATAAAGAATTGGATGCTTGGTGACTGTTAACATCCGCTTCCCTCGTGTACGCCAGACACATCCCAGCCCATGAGCACCCTGCGCATGCACACCTGCCCATGCGCGCCCATGCGCGTACACCCTGCCCATGCGCTGCCCATGCGCACCCTCTCTGTGCGACTGCTATTTCAGGGTAACGTCACAGCCTTTTATAAATAAAGAACAATGTTATATACTATTATAAAATGTTTATTCTGACATTATACATAACAAATTTAAAAATATTTAATGCCAAGCATGGATCCATTTAAACTTAATTTTAATACAAAGTTATACACAGAAGACAGTCCTTTCTTTATGTTTGTTTGGGTGGCTTTAATTTTATCTAATTTTATTCGCAGCTTAAAATTTAAATCGATACCCAAGTCCTCTATCTCCTTTTCTAACCAATAGTTTGATACATAGAGACCGTCTAGGTTTTCGAATTGTAAAATGTACCGAAGTTTGCCTCTATATTTAAAGTCTTTGATTCCGCCGACAACCAGATCCATTCCTTCGTGTAATTCTTGCAGCTTGTGACAATCTTTTAATCGCAGCTTTCCACTATATCCTGCATACGTATCTTGTTAGCTTGATCGACTTCTTCTTGTCGGTATTGGAGAAATCCTTTTCTCCCACACACCGTTGCGTAGTTGCATATTCACCACTTTTGGGAATATATGGTTGTTATAGGTTGTAAGACCCTCGGTTTTAAATGATCCGAAAGGTTCTTTACTAGGCAAATATACAATGTTTACGGAACCCCTTTGCGTGTGGTGTACGCAAGATTACGAAACCCGCATTCCTTAGTTCGTCTTTGTTATCTGCCATTTTGATAAATACGTTTTTAGAATAACCTTTTAAAAAGTATACGGATTTAGTACCATCCTTTTCTGCAAGAACGCCTACATAACTAAAGAGTCTTTCTTACTAACCGCAAATGCATACAACTTGTAGAAACCAGATGTATCTAAGTCAGTCCATCGGCACATAAAATAATCTTTTAATTCTTCCTCATTTTCTCTAATAAGATGTTCTTTGTCTAACACATCTTTGTATTGATCGCGTATTGTCGCAGTGTTTTCCATGTAGTCCAATTTTCGCCTTTTTGCATCCATTTCCTCTAATTCCAGTTGTCTTTTCCTTCCACTTACAGCGTATGGTATACATAATGGGGCAATTTCCTTTAGCGTAAACGGATAGAGTTTACTACCAATATTTACGCGTTGTCGTACAACCTCTGGACGAATGTTGGGCGTATCTATCAATCCCAATTCCGAAATTACTATTTCTTTTGGAATTGTAGAATATGGTGTTGCAGATTGTGTAAAATATGTACTACCTGCTTTAATGTAGCACTTGTGTAAGATTTTTATTTTATCTTGGACATCTTCCTCTACTATCTCCAAATAATTTACAGGTAAATAGTTAAAACTAAAGCCAAAGCACATACTTTATCAATTTTCCTTTCCTCTGGTTTTTGGACAACTTAATTTGCAAGCCCGTCAATTTCTTTGTATTGCCATTCCCCAATACACGTACTGTAGCAGGTTATTATACACTAAACAGCAGCTATTTTGTAGCTTGTCCGATAGCTTACTCCACATTTTGGTAAGTGGTACCGAGTACATTGGCGCCTTTAGGAAGTATAACACTATCTTCCAATAAGGTTAAACAGTCTTTTAAGGGTTTATACACCCGTTCCGCACTGACATAGCTTCCAATTGCACAGTTGTATATTGTCGCTTCCAATCGCGTAATACCATGTTCTTTGGCCAAAGTAGACGCAAATGTTTCCCTTAAACGTACATCTGGACAACGTAAAAATCTAGTATATGATTGCCAAGTTGTTTATTAACACCAGGACTTGTTATCTGGCACACAAATTTGTTGTAAATCTTAATTCTTGCATTGGTTGTTAGCCATGTTAAACAATCAATCCCCGCAGTTTATCGTTGTCAACTATAATATTACACTTTTCTGCGTATTCGCCCTTATAGCAAAAGTTATGGGTTGTAGTTAAATAATTACACATCTCCATCTTGCTAAATATGCCTGCAAAATCTTGGGTTACATCCATGTCAAAAAGATAGAAATAATCTTTTTCGACTTCGTCTAATATATCTGGTAGTTCCTCCAATAAAGTTTCCAACTTAACATCTGCTAGTTCCACTTTGTATGGAACACATATAGGATTTTGGAATTTTTATTAATGCATTCGATGTCTTCTTTTCCGATAATTTCTTTTACTCTCTGGCCTATCTTGTTACTGCTTTCCAGAAAACGGAAGCTTAGCTTTAACACCATGCCTAGCGAAACAAATCGGTTGAACTTTCTTCGTAGATAGCTGTTAAATGCACCACAAATTTCTTTTTAGGATAAACATCCTTTGTTTGCAGATGCTTGTTCGGTGTCAGAAGGTACATTAATTTTAACCAACATTATATTGTCACAAAATGGTTCTGTAATTGGTGTGATAGTCCACCAGTCAGCATCTTTTCGCCTTCGACATAACAAATATTACCAATATCTGTCACCAGATTATTGTTGCACATATTTTCTGCCAACAGCCATAATCCAAATCGCTCATTTGTCGGTTTCACTTTATTCCCAGAAGTTGAGAAACGTTAATCACCTTGGAGACGCTCATGTTTACCGTTCTAGCTACTTGTCAAATACTAAATTGAATACGAAAAATTGTTCTCTTATGTATTCTACAGAGTGGGGCGTATATTACCAAATAGTCGAATATGTGTGACACCACCATATCGCTTACATTCTCTGGTTTAGGAACTGTTTTGTTATCCGACCTAGGTCGCAGGTTCGCATCAACATATGTCCGGAAATATATAGGTTCCCGATATAAAAATTTAACCCCTGCTCACATAAACGCATGACCATATACCAATGACCAATGAGGCCACATAGAATTCCATATGACCACATGACCACATGGCCATATGACCATATGACCACATAAAATGACCAATGACCATATGACCATATGACCAATGAACCATGGACCACATGACCAATGACATATGACCAAAGGGTGACCTAATTGCTTTTAATGAGTTTTCTCATTAAAACCCATTACACTAATTGCTTTTAATGAGTTTTCCATTAAAAAAGTGTGGACCTAGGTTAGATAAGGAAAATTATGTTGGGCGGCCGGGCGGCAACCTGTTCCTAACCGGACAACTCGTGTGCAGTTAATGAAAACTCGTGGATCATGTCAGTCGTGGTGTTCGCGTGTGTCTGTGGTGTGGCTGTGGTCGTGTGTGCTGCGTGGGTTGTCGTGTGCGCGCGTGTGTGGCGGCGGACTTGTGTCGTGCCGTGCTGTGGGACGTGTGTGGTGACTGGGCATGACTCAGGCGTTACGGTGAGCGATTGTTGTATGGTGTCTGCAATGTTGTGTCGAGCGGGCTGGCGACCGGGTATGGTTCGCGGCAAACGATGTTTATCTAAATTGTGGATCGGCCTGTTGCTTGAACCGTTCTGGGCATGAAGTCGAGTCGAATTCAATCTGTTCCAGTGGAACGTGATTGGAGAAGATGAAGTCGATTTCTTTGTGGATGACAGCTGTTGGAGTGTGAACCTAGTGAAGTATTGGTTGACGAAACTGCGGGGTGTGGCTGCATGTGCGTGTGGGTGGTCTGGTGCGCGTCATTGCGTTCGTTGCCGCGTTGGAGCGCTCGTTCGTGCGGGCGTGTGCTGTTTGGAGAAGTATGCTCTAAGCTCGCTGCTGCAATGTGCTCGGACAGCTGCTGTGCTGTATGTGGGTGAGGATGCGCGGGCAGTAAGAAATGAATGACTGGCAACGTGTGTTGGAATGAGGGAGATAAAAATCTTCATGCGTGGTATGTCAATCTGCCATTCAAAAATTCGTGAGTGATGCGCGGTGCGACAGCGTGAAACTGTATCGCGTTTCTGACGGCTGGTGGGAACGGGAAATGGTGAAGGACAGGGCTGCGCGCGATCAATGGTGTGACACTTGAAAGAGGAATGTATTGATGTGACGTCTGGTTCGTGTTGCGTTGAAAGATCTTGGTGCGTTCTGAAAATGTAATCTAGGTTTCAAAACGTAAAGCGAAACATGCGGTCACCCGGTCTAAAACGTGTGCCTGATAACACTTGGTCTAACAACCTGTCCCAAAGTGTGCTAGGGAAGGATTTCAACAGAATCGATCACATTGGTGCAATGGGGGTCTGCAGCTGCGATAGAATGGATCTGTTGTCGGCAGCATGGGGCACTTCGATTGTTGAACGTCCTCAACTGTATTGAAAGGATGAAACGGATCGATTGAGCTGCGAATAATGAATTAAACCAGCTCAGGCTGAAAGGACTGTCTCTGTGTTAAGGTAAACGAGGTGTCGTTACTAACTATTAATTGTATGCGATTAATAGCTTGTTCTTAAAAGGCTGGTACGACGGAGGTCGAGCGAAGTCTGCGTGCAGCAGGTGCGGCGGGGGGAATACAGGAATCGTGCCAATAAGAAATTAAAGTTTCCAGTGGTACGTAGCACCAGTCAGTTGGCGTAATGGTTAGAGAATGTTAAACCTATAAAGGCGATTATTAATTGTTGGATTAGAAAATAGTAGTTTTCGTGGACAACATATCAAATAGCTTAGACTAATTAATGTATATGGTTACATATTCTCGACACATCCACAAACATCTGCTTAACGGTCCACAATGGCGATACACGGTAGTTTTGTTTAACAAACTAGGTAGGTAAAGTATACGTCAGGTGTTACGTGGAAGCCCATAGGATCGTTGGATTAAAAAGAACGATATGGCGGAATGTATGGTTGTTCCGTTAGAATAATCGAAAGTGGTTAATTGATCGTATTAGATGTTTAAATAAGCGAAAGTGTAAAGGCCTACATAAACAAAAATTTAATTATCCGACAAAAAGTGCGCGATGTGCTACACTTATAAAGAAAGTATGGAATGGTGCTTTGCATCGGTCCTAGCAATAAAAGGGCGACTGACTTTTCCAAGCAACTACAAGAATAGCAGTAGCGCAGAGAAGGGTATGCATGTATTATACAGTTGCTGCAAAATATGTTAGTTTACGCATAGCTCGGATGTGTAATTGATCACGACTTAAAGATCCTCGGAGGTTTAAAAATTCTCGGCCCATTGTCGTTTGAAAATGTTTGTAAATTATCAGAACAGGAGCGGGTCGAAGTTTAATGGATGATTGACTGAGTTTTTCTACCTTTACGAGGGAATTGGAAGTTGACAGAATCGAGCTCTAATTGTCTATTTGGGGTATCGAGTACTTACCGGTTCTAGAAATCAATTGCGGCCGACCGCTATGCGAAAGTGTAAAGCCTACAGAAGCAAAATTTAATTATCAGACGAAAAGTGTGCGTGTGCTTAGAAGTATAAAAATGGTGCTTTGCATCGCTCTAACAGTAAAAGGAGAGTGACTTTTCTAGCATTACAAGAATAGCAGTACGGCGAAGGGTATGCATGTTATAAGCGCTTGTGCTCTAAAAATGTTGTTTAGAGAAGCTCGAACGTGCCAAATTAATTTCAATCAAATTAACCAGGTCGAAAATGGAAATTAAGGGTAATTCAATACGTTAGCTTACTTTGCTTGGTGATTATTTGGAAAATATTCAAGCCTCTTTCCAAAATATGACGTGAAGTTATTTAAAATTAAATTGTTGAAGTATCCTGTAGACAAAAGTTGGTTTTTGTTAGTAATGGTTTAAAGTGTTTTTGGTTAAGTCTACTGCTACATTACACATTGTTTGCGTGCTACCCCCTTTGGTTTTAATAGCAGCGATCCGTAAACATGGAAGAGTTTTCCGGTGTTTACTAACGGCATTCACCTGACGAAGCGAAGCGGTGCATATTGCGTAAATGTATTGGACGAGCAGCAAGAATAGAATTTAGTTCCCCGCGAATTCAACATCGTTCGGTCGTCTTCGAACCTTCGGTATGCTTAAAGGACTAAATCAGGTATGCTCGAGTAAGCTTTTAGTTAGCTAGATTACAAGTTTAACCAAAGTGCTATAGTGCGGGTTTTGTTTTGTACTAAATGGTACCTGCAAACGTTTATAAGTGCAACCTTGCGGTGCTTCCTATACCTGGAAAATGCTCTCAAACGGCACCAGAACAAATGTCTGTGTAATGCCCTGTTAAAAGGCGTCGAGCAAAGTAACTGGGGATTGCGTTTCGTTTTACGCGATGGACAATTCGCGAACAAGGAAACGCAGGTGCTTAGCCTTAAACTTGAGCTCCGCCAGCGTTAAAGGGCTTGTCGAAACAACGTTGTGCGTTGCGTTTGAATGAAACTAGAAAAAATCAAGAATTTAAGAAACAGCTTTTGAAGATTTTTAAAAAAAACGAAACATAATCAACATAGGAATTATTATTTTTTTCTTAAACCTTGGAAGTGTTCTACGTTGCATGCGCTGGATCGGAAAGACATATTGTTAGATTAATGATAATGGATGTCTTATTAATTTTTTCCGAAAACATGTCTCCTGTTGACATTAATCTCGTGTTGCGATTTTCACAGGTCTATGTTAAGAGGTTCTAAGATGTACAAAGGTTAAAACGCATGTGGGTCTGTTAAATGTTTAGGTCTAAATTTGATACTGAAATATTTTTAAACTGTAATGTTGAAACTTGTGAGACTTAGGATCAATTTTGTGTAATTATACTGTGTTGAGCGTAACTGTATGTGGTTAAACGGCTCAGGTAGTGCTGTGCGCGTAGCTCAATAAGGTTTCCATGTCCCAGTCGTGAAATGGGTAGACTTGGATAGAAGTTGTGTTAAAATTTCGTGGACTAAATAATAGACTGTGTGTTACTTCCGTCATCTGTCAAATCCGGCTGTTTGCGTTAAAATATGTCGTGGTGCGTGAAAATCGTTGTGAACATAATGTCGTTAAATCGAGTGATATCGATGAATGTTTAAAAGCAGGTGTAGCAGGCAAGGCGATCTAAAAGTTAATGGTGCTGCTGCAACTAAGGGCGCCAACAATGTATGCGAAGTCGATCGGTTGCTAGAATCTGGTTACGCGCTCGGATGTGATTCACAATTCCTCGGTGTAACGGATCGTTTGATTATCAGCAGAGCTGATGATGGTCACGACGGTAAGAAACGACTTTTAGGTTTGAAATCGGCGCCGTTCTAAAAGTCGCTAAATGGTGCGAACGAAAATATGTAAAAATGCTCAGGTACTTAAGGTGTTCTGTAAACGGGTATGCGGGCATGGTCGCGTTGTTGGTTAGCGTAATCATACCGGTCGAAGATGATGTCTCTCGTTCATAATCATCAATGACGTGTAATTAAATGTGGTGACAGTTGTAATGGTTTAAGTGTTTATCTGCCCCAACTGGTTGTGGTGCGCGTCTGGAGATGTTTCGGTACGCTACACGACGACGCTATTCGCTAATGGCAGGATATTGCGATAAATCTTCGTGTTTGTAATGATCGGGTAGTGGGCGTTACAAATTGTCGGTTTGTGAGTTGAACGCTCAAAAGTCGCTACCAGGTAAGAAATCGTTAAAATGCAGCGGTGCTGCTTGGGCGAAGTGATGCGTTCGTGAATATGAATGTCACTAGGGTTCAGGTAGCTGAGAAAATTTAATATTAATTCGATGACGAAATACAAGATAGGTATGTAGTCTCGTGGGTGCGAAATGTGGAGAAAGATTCGTTCTGCGGTGGAAAGTAAGTCGCTGGGTGTGTGTAATCAAATGGTTGGGGTAAAAATTCAAGGAGAGATTCATGGGCAGTGGAGATTTTAAAAAGTTAAACATTTATAGTGCGAATTGTACATGTAAATTTGGTCCAGATGTGTGGACTAATAGATGGATGCTGGTGAGAAATGTGGTGCTGATTCGTAACTAAAATACATTCTTAACTGTGGTAATTTGCAAATATATTTTGATTAGTCTCCCATTTGCTTTGTTATGCTTGAGATGGCGAGATTTTGGTTATTTTGTGAATAAAGATGAATGTCTAGACTTATAAGAATGTAGTTGTTGGGTATCTGGAAGTTGTTTATGAATGATGCGAAGTGGAAAGAATCTTTGTGTGGTATGTGTTTTCGATATTGTATGCCGTTGTTAAGATATCTGTGATGAATTGTGTAATTTTGTGCTTGGACAATCGATTGAAGAAATTATGGGTCTCAAAGCTAGTTCAGGTTTGTGGATTTTGGTAATCCATAGAATTTTGGACATACACTGTTGTAAATCATTAATTTCTTGGCTGTTAGAGATAAGTTTCCAAAAAATTTTTGTTCTTTTAAAGCTTTCACAATTTTATTTGCTTTTTGTTGAAGCGTACTTGTTGGATCTCTGGGTAATGTTGTGTAATATTTGTTGTTAGATAGAAGGTTTAATGCTAGCTCATTGTATTTGGATTTTAGCATTAGAACTGTTACATTGCCTTTATCAGATTGGATGAGAACGAGTTCAGGATGTTTTTTGAGAAATCTCTTGGATTTGTTGTATAACTCATTGCAGTAATCTCTTGTGTTTTTATTATTATGAAAAAAGTTGATGATAATATTTGTAATTTTAGTTTTACTTAAGAGTTTTTCTTTTTCATCTAAGGAATGGTTTGCTAGTTCCACTTCTGCTAGTAATTGTGGGATCGAGATGTCCTGGTTGGTGGGTTTTATTCCAAATTTTGGACCAAGTGCCATGAATAGAAAATAACTTTCAAACCATAAAATTTTTACAATTTATCCATTTCTCACATTCGTAAGTAATTTAAGTATAAACCATTATGTACAACCACTATTTGTAGTTTACTCCTGAAGAAGAGATAAAGATTCACGAAAGCTCGAGTTCTAAAAGAATAAAGAGAATATAGTTCTATCGCTGTTTTATTCCCAAGAATACTCAATTCGCTATTAAAACCACACAGCAAGAAAATACTCATCTATATCATTAACATGGGATTTTATCAAGACATAGAAAATAACTACGGTACACAAATGGTTCAAAATTTCAAAGAATTCTCCAATAACTCCAACAAATTAGCCAAAATCAAAAACAGAAGAATTTTTCTAACCAGATGCAAAACCAACAATATCTATCCAAAACACATCAATGACAGTGTTAGAAAAATTGACAACATCTTTGAATATAAAAATGCATACATGGGACACAAACTAAGTGATTTCAGCACCAAACTCAAACACAAAATCATCAATTTGGAACTATCACTCACACAACAAAACTTATCATTCTTAGTAACAAGACAAGATGCTCTTGTCACAATCATCACTCACACTTTACCAACAAATATATGGTCAGAATATAAACGTAGAATCAAATTAAGATTCAACAAATGCTTCTATAACACTAAAACCAAAAACATCAAAAAATTTGACTTTCTACTCTCAACTCAAAAGATCAATATGAATACAGAAAGTGAATGGTTCAAAAACCTTACTGACACAGACCTACCAGAGAATATTAAAACCTTCATGGCACTTGGTCCAAAATTTGGAATAAAACCCACCAACCAGGACATCTCGATCCCACAGTTACTAGCAGAAGTGGAACTAGCAAACCATTCCTTAGATGAAAAAGAAAAACTCTTAAGTAAAACTAAAATTACAAATATTATCACCAACTTTTTCATAATAATAAAACACAAGAGATTACTTCAATGAGTTATACAACAAATCCAAGAGATTTCTCAAAAAACATCCTGAACTCGTTCTCATCCAATCTGATAAAGGCAATGTAACAGTTCTAATGCTAAAATCCAAATACAATGAGCTAGCATTAAACCTTCTATCTAACAACAAATATTACACAACATTACCCAGAGATCCAACAAGTACGCTTCAACAAAAGCAAATAAAATTGTGAAAGCTTTAAAAGAACAAAATTTTCGAAACTCCTCTAACAGCCAAGAAATTAATGATTTACAACAGTGTATGTCCAAAATTCTATGGATTACCAAAAATCCACAAACCTGAACTAGCTTTGAGACCCATAATTTCTTCAATCGATTGTCCAAGCAGCAAAATTACACAATTCATCACAGATATCTTAACAACGGCATACAATATTGAAAACACATACCACACCAAAGATTCTTTCCATTTCGCATCATTCATAAACAACTTCCAGATACCCAACAACTACATTCTTATAAGTCTAGACATTACATCTTTATTCACAAACATAACCGAAAATCTCGCCATCTCAAGCATAAGAAACAAATGGGAGACTATCAAAAATCATTGCAAATTATCACTATCTGATTTCATATAAATCATTCAATTCATCTTCAACTCCAACTATTTTTCATTTCAAGGAACATTCTATAAACAAATAACAGGAACTCCCATGGGCTCAGTTATTTCACCAATAATTGCACAATACGTAATAGATGAACTTCTAGACACATGCATACCAAAATTACCATTCGAGTTACCTTTTTGTAAAAAATTCGTAGATGATTTGATCTGTGCAATACCCAAAGATAGACAAGAAACCATTCTACAAATTTTCAATTCCTACGACCAAAACATTCAATTCACAATAGAAAATGAAACACATAATGCAGTACCATTTTTAGATATGAAAATCATTAGAAACAACACCACCATCACAACAGACTGGTACAAGAAACCAATAGCCTCAGGAAGATACATCAACTATTTCTCTTATCATCCAATGCACATCAAAATCAACACGATCATAAATCTAAAAACCAGAATCACACAACTCTCAAATCAAATATATATCGACAAAAATTTAAAATTAATTCACAACATTTTAATCAAAAATGATTATCCACCAACCTTTTTAAAAAAACTTATACATAACACACCCAACAAAAAACCCACAACATCCGAAGAATGTACAAATCAAATTGATCTACAATCACAAAACATCAAAACATTTGCAATTTTACCATATATCAAAGGTCTTACCAAAAGAATATCTTCCACTATCAAAAACCCGAACATCAAAATAGCGATAAAAAACACAAAACTTGGCAGAAATCTACACACAAAAGTCAAGGACTACATACCAAAGAAATTCAACTCGAATCTAATATACAAAATCACCTGCTACAATTGCAAACAACATTATATTGGTGAAACATCAAGGACACTACACCAAAGAATCACTTCACACAAAAGTGACACAAGAAGAATGATCAACTCTTCAGCTCTTTTGCGTCACATAATAGAAACTGGTCACAACATGAATTACGAATATAGCCAAATTCTAGATTTTGAAAGAAATTCAAATAAAAGAAAATTCATTGAAATGGTAAGAATTTCACAAGAACCAAAAGCGTTAAATCAAAGAAAAGACATTGACAGTTTAAGTTGCGTGTATGCTTATCTTCTCGAAATGGACAAAAACATGAAACATTAAAAATACAACTTCTTTACATCACTTTCCACAATTGACACGTTTCCAGTATCTATCTCCTCTCACCATTCATCCATACACTCAAATTCATCACAATTACAATTCAAAAACGTCCCATAATCAACACATCAAAATTTTCAGCAATGTTTCTACTTTAAATACACCACAAATAATGTCACTGTCACCAAAAACCCATTAATATTCAAAATAAAAATAACACATGATCCAAAATTCATGTCCAACAACGATTTATTCAAATATCAAATACATCACAATACTCAAAATTTGACATTGACAAATTACTTTTCATTCAATAGAAAATAACTTTCAAACCATAAAATTTTTACAATTTATCCATTTCTCACATTCGTAAGTAATTTAAGTATAAACCATTATGTACAACCACTATTTGTAGTTTACTCCTGAAGAAGAGATAAAGATTCTCGAAAGCTCGAGTTCTAAAAGAATAAAGAGAATATAGTTTTATCGCTGTTTTATTCCCAAGAATACTCAATTCGCTATTAAAACCACACAGCAAGAAAATACTCATCTATATATATATATATATATATATATATATATATATATATATTGTAGTGGTTTTAAAGGGTTATATTTAGGTATGAACGAGGCAATTTCAAACACCCTGTATAGAGGAAACAACCATAATTTACGTGCGAAATTTATTGAATTTAGTTAATTTAAAATAATAAGTATTAACAAAATTTTACAATTAGTGATTAAAATTTAGTTAGGTTTGTAAAGAAAATAAATTGTATAAGCCAATGCAAATTATTAATTAATTTAATTGACTTTAATTCAAAGGGATATAACGTCTAATACGCATAAGAGCATGAAAAATCGATAATACCAAAGCGAATCGCTTTAGTAACAAACAAACACGTCGAATATATGAAATACCTTGAAACGCAAACTCTTAGAAATGTTATTTTATAACGTTCTTTAATTGAACACTTGCATGTTTTGGAAAAGTTATGTTCCCCTTATTTGTGTAGATAAAAGACAAGTTTCGAGGTATATTGTGCAAACGGTCGGATGTTTCGCATAAATGCTAACCAAAAGTTTCCTTAAAGCGCAGAAGGGATGGACAATCAATGATATGCTTCGGAATGAACAGGCATAATAGCATTTCACTTCGAAACGCACGTATTCACTCCATGTGGGTTAGTTTGAAACGCGGACAGTAATATCAATTTTCTACCACTCAAACAAGGTTAGAAGGAAACATATAATATGCATAAGAGAAGAATTAAGTTAATACAGGCGGGGTTTCAAGACGTCACTGAAATATATCATTGGTCTAAATAGTTAGTTTTAAAACAGACAAGCACGGGAAAATTTTATTGCGGGTTTTTCGGAAAATATCGTATCAACAAGCTAATTTTCGAAGATTTTGAAAACGGTTATACAAAATTTGAAGAACGAGTTAGTTTAATTAAGTATTTCGCGCGAAGAGTGGCCTAGAGGTAGCATTTTTAATTGTATAAATACTCTAAGAGAATTAGCATCGCTCTCTTTGGTATTCAGATCTCTCTTTGACTTCGCTCTTTGACTTCGTTAATTTGTATTGCTTACTACGTACAGAAATCTACTAGTGAGTTTGTAAGTATTAAATTAAATAGTACAGTGTTAAATTGTTGGCCCCATAGTTTGAAACGCGGATAGTGTCGGGTTGAAATTTAACTGAGGTGCAACAGATGTTCTAACAAGCTCGTAAAGTAGAGTAAAGTAACGTAAATTAAATTATGCAATTATAAAAAAAAGTGTAATATACTTGGATTTGGATGTGGATGGATCTTGAATGAATAGCATGCAGCACAATCTATTGAGGTGTAACTTGAGCACCGAAATGTAAATAATATTGAATTATTATTTGTAAATAGTGGTAAATAAATATTGTATGATTGTTGCATTATTTTGTGGTTTTATTGAGAGTGTGCGTGAACGATAAAGAGTATGATAGTAAATCTAGGTATCCAAGAGAAGGCCCAACTGAGCTAGCCAGAGAGCTGTTGAAGTAATTAAGTTGATGGAAGCAGAATCTGGGTAAGAAAATAAGTTTTTTTGAAATTTTTTGTTTTGTGAAATTTATGACGATTTTTGAAAAATTTTCTATGGTGTGAAATTTTCGAATGTTTTTTGAGAAAGTACTGAGCTAGAGCGAAGTTACAAGGCAATATATATCTATGTATATGTATATATATATATATATATATATATATATAATGTGATAAGGGACATTCAGCACCGTACCCTGTGCATATATCACTCCAAAACTAGAGAAAAATAAAGAAATTTTTGTATATACTCTAATACTCTAAATACTCATACTCCGTAATTGGAAACTCTCAGTGGGTGGTACTCTAAATGCGAAAATTAGCGATACTACAAACATCATGTATATTGTAACTGCTTCCCTAATAAGAATAAAGTATAGTACGTAAATTATATATTCATGTTTCTGAAAGTACTCCTCCCTAAAAAACGTTATTAAAAAAACCATACAGTTCATTACATTAGAAAATTAAAAATTTTATTTCATTTCATGAACAGATTAAAAGTATTTAATGCATAACAAGCATATAGTCTATTTTATATAGAAAAAGTACTTCATTTTCTAGACGTAAATCCTTATTGTATTAAGTATTAAGTACGCTAAATGTTGCATTCATACACATAGAAGTGTGTATCAATACCTTCCTTATCATGAAAATGTTGGCTTTAATTCAATATAATAGCAGTTGACCGGATTACCATCTGTAGCACTTTATTTTAAATTAGAATATAGCTTTCCAGTAAAATAAATTACTTTCCTTATTAAAATTTTTCTTAATACAGAATGAACGGCATGAGTGAATTATGCATCTATTTAACTAATACAACGCGTACACCTACGTGCATGAAGATTCTCAACGATAGTTTATGCCTTTATGATTAATTCTCGGCGAATTTGGATTTTGCCATTATTGATCACGGTGGTATATTTCGATAAAGTATCAATAAATTCCACTGTTCCACGTAGAATAATTACCTACTATGTTTGTGGGAAGGTTGGTGTGCGTTTTCAAAACGGGTCCTGGTATAATATGGTATGGGAAATACCATTCACGATCGGAAATTACCTTGGACGCAACCTAATCGCGAAATACTGGGTTTCGTAGGGAAAACCCCAGAAGGAAGAACGGGAGGATAACAAAATCGCAGACCAGCGAGTGATTCTGGTCTAAAATTCACGCGAATAATAATTGTGTATTCTACACTTACAACAAACCTAAAGTAAACGTAACGATTAAGACACTAGTAACCATATAAAACTGCTAGATGAAAAAATGGGTTCCCGAAATCAAATGCTAAATAACTTTTATATTAATTACGCCTATAGGGGGTTACAATATCTTGTATTGTGTCATTGCTGTAAACTATTACCATTATATTAGTTGTGAAAACACCAGTGTACGAAATTCTTTACTAAAAGATTACGCTTTAATGATAAGTGCATATAAACATTTTTAAACTAAAACCTAGTATGTCAAAAATTACTTTTCGTAATGGAAAACGTCTTGGCGAACAAAATTAATTTGTAAGTTCCTAAAACTAATATCAAGGATTTATCATGTGTACGTTTATAAGTTTATTTAGTTTAAAAAAAAAGTTCATTAATTTACCGCTACTGTGGGTTATAGTTTCAGAAGTTTTATTATAAATACCTGAAAAGTCATCTGGCTAAAAATATCTTTTAAAAATATCTAATATCAGTTATGCTCTCGACCCGATTCGTTTTAACCAGATCTTACTGAAACTTTTGAGTCATAGTTAAAAAGTTAGGTGTTCTTAATTAACATGCATTTTTCAACCTGTCCACTAATGGAAACAAATTCTTCCTAAAAGTAAAATGTACTAACCTGGTAGGATGTAATTCTAAACCTTATTAACTAATCACATTAGTCAGTTCAATACCTAATTACCTAATGATGAGGTTATCTATTCAAGTTGGCATCCTATCCCTATCAATGGTCTTGACGAAGTGCTTCACAAAAATTTCCTTTCATAAAGCAATAGAAATCATCTTCAGCAAAATTCGAAAAAATGGACTAGGATGGCAAATTTAAATTGCGTTTGTTGTTTTCTCTGTCTATGTAAGAAAAAGTTTACCAAGATCAAATGCTAAATTACTTGTATGTTAAAATAAAATGCGCGCCGGCTCGAAGGTTAACGGAGCTAGTCTAAACTGATAAAAGTAAATAAAGGACGAGTCCATTTGGCTGATTAACTAAGCAAGCTTAAAATGATAATATAGCAACTTGTAAATTCAAATGAATAGAAACTGAAATGTTCTTTTTTTCAAATACGAAATGGAACGGTACACAATGTCGGTATGGGATGTGTCTATCTGCTCTGGATACTAGATCTAAGAATTAAACAATGGATAAGAAATAAGCTTTAGTAAAATTCTTTAAGCGAAACAGTACGGAACACTCTCATTTCTTATACTAGAAATAATGTTCCGTTATGCCGCAGGTTCACTTCGTGATTTGTTCTGTATGAGAGTGCAACCTCTAGTTGACAAATTAATTTTATTAACAAGAAAAATTGTCGTATCTTCAATCATCAATTAATCACTCTCCCATAACTTGAAAATTCATCAGCGGTAAAATATTTATTATTGTAGAACTACAAATGCTGATACAAATATAACCCCAGTATTCTTCTACTGAACATTCTCAATCTTAAATCAGTAATAAACCATTATGTAAATGTCTTATTTACATAAACGTATGAAAAAATCTGTTATCTAATAATGAAATAATTTGCGTAGTACTATTCTTTCTAGAACGGGCATTGCATCATTTGCTTGCCAAAGCTCGATGTAAAGGCAATGTTCCACTTCTGTTAGTTGAGAAATGAATTTACAGCAAGCTATGAGGCACGTTGGAATAATTTAAATTGAAAGCTGCAAATGACATGCAAACTTAACGAGAATTTCATATCTCCTAACGTTGTCACGATCTCATTCTATAATAAACGAAGTCTCGTTTTTAACTGCATCCACTGCTAAAGTGAGTGCTTCCTAATTGCGGATTACTCATAAAAATAGATCTAAGACTTCATAAAGTAAATTTATTCAGTTACTGATGGTTTACTTCTGAGAGGTCGCAATACGCATCTAATATTAACTCAGATATCTACGAGTCAGGTGAACCAAAGCGCGCCTATATCTAGTGATTGTTATGCGAGCGCAGTTTAAATTGATTTGCTAAAAACTTGAAATATCAGTATCTACAAGACTTACAACACTTCCGTACCCTTTTGGACAAGTGATAGTCGAGTACTGCTGTCACCTTCTCACCGCACTGGTTGATGTGGTAACTGCTAACCTTGCAGTCGAACGTTGCGAGGAGTGATATTTGACATTTATAGGAATTACACAATGAAAATTGTCAGTGAGGAACCCCTCTCCGACATGAGCTATTCTTCTTGGTACGTATTTTTAATTTGTCTTAATTGTAATAGTTCTTTTATTTAACAATTGATAGATTACAACCCAAATAAAAATGCCAATAAAGTGTATATTAGCTCAGAATAAGACACAATGGAGGTACGCGTCTAACCAGTTCCAGGACTGAAGACCTAATGATGATGTAAGTGTATCTGCAGAAAACAATAGCAAACCGACAGAGCTTTAAAGTAATAAATAAGGCAGAAATACTACAGGTGACGGCCAGATTAGCACAATAACATTTTCCCGTATCTGCAGTAGAACATGGATCTTATCAACGCATGAGATAGTACTTATAAGTGGCCCACTTTCTTGGGCATAACCTAGAATTTATAAATAAATTTATAATTTTATAAATAAATTCTTTTCGGGAAGATGATGATTTAAAGGTCTAAAGATTTACCAAATATTTATTGAAGAAAACCAAGCCGGAAAGGAAATTCGAGGAGATGTGAAAAACGAGTCAGAGGAAGGATACCAGGTACAAAACAATGCATTATAAACAATGATCTATGAAACAACAATACTTAATTACACAGGAGAGTCAGTGGTTGGTGTGTTTGCCTTAACCACTAACAATACTTCTTCTCTATCAATCGCAGATTCAAATAGTGCCGAAATTGAAAGAGGAAACAAACAAGGAAACGCCGTAGGAGGCAGCTTGACAGATACAAGCCTTGTGGATATTGGGTCGCCACGCTCAGACCATAAAGTATAAGAGAACTGTTTAATAACCACTCAAGTAGCTGAATTAATACATTCAAGCCTTGACATAATAGACTTAGATGACCTGGCAATAAACTGTTCAAGTTCAGAGCAAACATCGACAACACATAGCGGGATGGTAATAAGTGATATAGACTTGAACCATAACGCATTATAATAACTTCGAAACATTTTCTCGACGGTATCCGAACCACAAAATTCGGTATGCCAAGAAATAGAAGTCAGGTATGTAACACCTTTGACAGACGGTACTTTCAACTTTCAGACACCTATTACTTCGAAAAATCAGGACTTGATTAGTCGCAACTCAAGAATACTAACATTCGATTGAGGTAATTCCTTTGGGGACAACCTCAAAGACTATGATAAATTTAATACCTGGTCTGAATCCGATACGTGAGTCACTCTGTAAAAAATGGCAAGAAAAACCTTTGACATATACTTGAATCGCGGGTGATAGAATTCTTGGAAGATGTCGCAGACAAGTTAACAGGAAATGCCAGGCAACGCTGTTTAGATGCAGAACACGGTATCTCTAATCGATACGACCGGCAAATAAAGCCATATTATGTGAGAGAGTTCAACAACTTAATAAGCTAAACAAAGACAAAGTGGCAGAATGTCTGTAAGACGATAAACCTATAGTAGAAAAAGGCACCATACTTTTACTAGACCCTGTTTACGATTATTGTAGAAAAATATATGGTCAAAAGAGTAAATGGGACGGTGCAGTGAGTACAGTGCCAACTCACAACGAATGAGAACCCATTTCATTCTACGATATTTCATCCGACAATTTGAGTTGGACAATGGTCAATAAATACAGCTTAGTTGAAGACAAAAGGGTCTGAACGAGTGACACTCACCAATTATCATCTAAATCGATTAAAAAAATGTTATTTATTTTTAATTTCTTGTTGTACTTCGGGATTGTACCAATATAACTGAAAGAAAATAGAACAATCTTTCTTCATAAAGAAAGGAAAATGAGAAAATAGATAACTGGAGACGAATAATAATATCGTCAGGTACACTGCGACTAATAAATAAAATTATAACTAGACGACTCAAGATTCACTTAATTCACCCACATCAAACAGGATTTAGGAAAGTTGATGGAGTGCTTCTAAACACAATCACATTAGATACAATCATAAAGATGAATAAACTCAAGGGCAAACCATACCCGATATTTTCTTTGGATATATCGAAAACCTTTAAGTGTGTATCACAAGCATTGGTGTTTAGAGCAGCTCGTCACCTTAAAGTAGAAGAGAGTTTTATTAAATACATCAAACACGGGTATGAAAAAGCCACAACAACCGTCGAAGTGAACCGAGGTTAAACCCGCCCAATAGACGTTACTACAAGTGTAAAACAGGCGATCCCTAACTCCAGTCCAATTTAATCTTAAGCTAGATAAACTTATTTGTATTTTGAGAGAATTCAAAATAGGTGAAAAACTATTAGAAGAGTCAATTGCATCCTCAATTGCGTACGCCGATAATTTAATTCTAATCTCCTGAATCTCATTAAATGTTTAGCTCTCTCAAGCAGAGCTTTCTCTGGGAAAAACTGCTATTTACTTACACGAAAAGTTTATTTGGTATTAATGAAGTTGCAATTAAAAAACTGGACCAGAAACCCCAGAGAAATATTTTGGGATTAGATACAATACTTATGGCCAGACAACTCCACCCAAAGAGAAAATCTTCAGGCATAGCTCAATCGAATTGACAAGGCACCACTCAAATCTGGCAAATATTAAGAATACTTTAGTAACTCCTATCTATTATAAAATGGAAGAAATAAACTATACAGGTTTCCCAGATATTTATGAAAAATTTGTGAATGTTGTATTAAATCTAGCTGAAAATACAACAGATGAAAGAGCGGATTAACATGGTCTTCGAGAGCTAGAGAAGTGTGAGTAATTGCTTATTTAATATGGCAGTAATGCCAATTATTTGACGTTATTAGAAATGATTATTTGCCAACCCAACTAATACTTAGAACGCGTGCGTGTGAGACAATCGTAATTATTTAGAATATTGAATATTCCCGATTCCGGCTACCAGAGTAAATGCTAGTATGTATTTAATGAAATTATAATAATACTTCATAAAGTTGGTTTGACCAATTGTTAAAGATATTCATGACACACTTTAATAAATTTTAATATTTCATTACGTTTTTATTGGTAGGTGGTAGTACATAAAAGAAGAAAAGTAGTCGAAAGATGGCGTAGTTAACAAAAATGGCGTTTGTAATGTTTTGACAGAAAATGATGTCTATTATTACGTGGAAACAAATGTGGCAAATAAAAGAAAGTTAAATCTCAAATTGTTTAGGATAAAAGTGTGTATTGACCGATGCAGAGACGTCAAGAGTATAAAAAATGGCGTATGAGGCGCTGTGTAAAAGGTAAAATATGGAAATATAAGTGCGGAAGCCGTTGGGTGGAAGGTACGCTGTAGGAAGAAAAATGCGAAAGAAAGCAGGTGGAAGGTAAAGCGTGGAAATAAAGGGTGCAACGTAAAAAGCGCAAGTATAACGTGGAAAGTAAAACGTTGAAGTCGTTAGATGGAAAATATAATGTAGAAAGTAAAATGTGGAAGGTAAAATGGGAAAGGCATTGGGTTGAAGATAGACTGTGAAAGGTAAAGGATGGAAGGTAAAATTTGAAAGTAAAAGTGCGTTAGTGGTGCACGTCAATAAAAATATGCAGGGTAAGTTTATATATAAAATTTGTGGTTAGGTGCTTTAAGTCTTTAAATGTTTAGATTAAGAACAGAATTATGTAGAGTTGGCAATACTAAAAGATGTACAAGTAATTGTATCGATTGACTCGACGGTCTAGTAGATAAAGCATTCGCTTTGCATGCAGACGGCACGGGCTCGAACTTCGCTTGAATAAGATGTTTCTCTAGGAACTGTATGACGTGGCTATGTGGAAATACGAGACCAGCCTAATATGAATTGGACCAAAGTAAATATACAGCACACTGTTACTATGTTGAATTAGCATTTATTTGAATTTCATAATTTCTCAAAAACAATTATGCTTATTTGATAATATATATTTTTTACAATTAATTAACAATATCTAATACTTATATCAGCAAAAGTAATTATGAAATATAGACAAGAAAGAAAAGTGTCTGGCGCTTAATAATTGGATCAAATTTTTTTGAACAAATTGTCGGAGTTACCACTGTGTACAATCACCCTTTCATTTTAAAACTGCATCAATTCCCTTTGGCATCGTATCAACTAATTTTTTCCAGTACCCCGGTTGAAATTAATTCTAAATTTTCTGACTTCCATTTTTTTATTCTGAAATAGTGCAAACTTGTGTGGTTCGAAGTGCTTTTTCATCAAAGAGTTTCAGTAGGGAAGAAATCAGGGCTGCTTGAAGGCCATTGTAAAACAAGCACATTCATTTTTTGCAACTACGGTGTAACTGATTTTGCTCTATGGCAGACTGCACCATCTTGTTGAAATATAAATTCCCTTTCTGGCAGTTGAATTTTATTAATGGACGGCAACAATTCTTCCTGTAAAATTGTTTTGTATTTTGCAGCATTGGCAGTGCCTTCAATACAAAACAGACGTCCAACTACTTGTGATGACATGCATCCCCACACCATCAGAGATGCCGGAAACTTAACCTTTTTTGAGACAATCTCTGTTCTCTGTGATATTCTTCTGCTGGCATTCGAATAAATCTACTTCGTGAATCGCCAACGCATATCTCAAACTTACATTCGTCACTCCAGATAACCGAGTTCCACTGACGACTAACCCATTTTTGGTGATCCCTTGTCCATAAATATCGGTTTCGTTTTTGTTTTAGTGTAAGGGGTGGTTTTTCCTTAGCCTATAGTAAAATAATATAAGTTTTTAAGTTTTTACGATTGTGGAAACTTACCTTGTAGAACCCATATCCCATTCTTTTCATTCTCTTCAAACAAGTATCTTTTGATATTGGTCTGCCGATCGCATTTGCCCATTTTACAGCTAATTCTCGCGAGGAAACTCGACGGTTTTCGTTAATAAGTGCCCGGAGAGTTCGCTCATCTCGTTTCGTAATCTTTGAAGTACGCCCAGTTTTAATTTTTGTTTGAATATTTCCGGTCCTTTTAAATTGAGAGATTAGTTTCTTACCGTTCCTTGAGGAATACTTAAATATTTTGCAATTTTATGCTCTGAAAGTCCATTTTTATGAGCCGCAACAATAGAATTACGCATATCGACAGACAACGACTTTCCGCGAAGCATTTTGACAAGTTAATAACCACGTAATAACTTATAAAACTCAAATAATGTTAGAATTTGTTTCTTTAAGGCACTCTCGATAAAATATTTGTCTGAAGAAATATTATGAGATTTTGCTGTGAAAATAAATATTTGTTTGTTGATGGTCCAATTAATATGCGCCAGCTATAACTTTGTTTTTTTATATATTTTACAATTATTGTAGTTAATGCAAGTATTAGATATTATGGATTAGTTGTTTAAAACAAATGGAATTAATTAAGCTTTATTGCCTCTGCTAAAATAATGAACATCAAATACATTCTAATTTGGAGAAATGACACTGTATCACATATTTCTTTTGGTCCAATACATATGGTACTGGGCTCGTATATATTCAAGATGGAACAAAAGTGGATATGTATACAGAGTAAGTCAAAAATCGTAATGTAGGAAAATGGCGGATTGTTAAAGCGACGTAAGAAAAATGGCGAATTGTGAACGTAACATATATCAAAAGTATCTGCCAAAAGGGAGGATTGCCAAAGCGATAGCTGTCAAATTGACAGCTATCAAAGTACTAGCTATGACCTCAGGTGAAACATCGGATGTGAAAGGTGGAAGGTAGAAGGTGCAGAATGCTGTAGCGGTGATCTCAGAATCATCCATTTTATCCTACTAGTAAGGTACGCTGCTGCTGAGTTTAATATAGAACAATGTAGTGACGTTTATTAAAATTTGTTCAGTATCTATATTTTCTACAATTTACCGTAAACTGTCACTTTATATTTTGAATTGTTTTTGCTTCTTTATTGTTTGTTTGTACGGTTTTAATTAATCTACTATAAATATAAACATTATAATTTAATTAAGGGCCACTATGCTTGCGGCCACGTCCTCAATGCTCCAACCGAAGATACTACATTGGGTTTAAACGCAAAAAAATAAACGTGCTCCTAATTATTCTAACTTCAAAATTAACACATCCTAAATAAAAATCTAACAATTGAAACAAAAACTAAAAATAGGGTTTGATTGATGATATCCCTAGCGTTGACTTTGGAGTGTGCTCGATCAACAAGGCACAAACAAAATGAAGGGGGACGGATCCGTAATGCCGGATAGCAGCTGCCAGCTCCGCTTACCGGTGCAACCTGAAGGGTCGACTTAAAACTATCCAAATCTAGCTAGCAAATTTAAAATGGATTCAAATTTTCTAAGAATTCGCCAAATATATTAATAGTGAATTCACCTATTTTACCTGCTCTATAAATTTGCAAATTCATCTTCCCTGGTCTAAGTAATTTCTTAGCCTAAGTTCGTCACTAGCTTTCCCTATCATTTCCTAACTGATTTATGTTGTAATTACAATCTTCTTTCCTATATATAAGCTGCCACCAAAAATGGCGGCAGAACGTCAAACAAATAATATCAAGCCACAAACAATAAAAGCAGGCAACAATATAAATATAAAAATAAATATAAATATTTATGTAAATATATAAATAAACATCTATTAGCATTAAGCGTTGAGCAGTGCATTAAATTGCAAATAGCATAACCCAAATTATCAGGTGAACTCGCAAAATACATTATACCGGCTAGCGTCATTACGCACAAAACGTGCTCGTTAAATTATTTCAAATCTACTAATTATCATAAATCAATGCTTATACGAGTACAACCGCCACAATTTTGTTCTTACCTCGTTAATATATTTTTCCAGCATCCGAAGATCTGGTCGTCTGCATATATTTAAACTTACTGCTAGGGGGAAATGGATATGCACTGCTAAAGTTCTGGTGGGTGTGCACTAGTCGTCCTGGTGGGTCACAATCACTATCACTTTACTTTTAAGTCCTGGAGAGATGCGCAGTTTCACTCTATTTTATTTTATTATTTTATTCCTTTGTTTATTTCATTGATTTAATTTAATGAGGGTTTTTGATTTATATGTTCTTATTTATTTATTTACCCGGATTAAGTTTTAAGTTTTTTATTTATTCCCGATTTCCGCGTGTATAAGGTTAGATAGTGATTATAGTGATTGTATTAGTGGTGCGGGGGTTTTGTGCATATGAACTTTTTTAAATATTATGGTACATTTTTTTTATTTTCTTTTATTTTTTAATTTTTTTTTAAAATTATTTAAATACAGGTTTTGGTTTCCAAACTCATATCATTTTACGCGAAATCAGAATCTAAAATTTTCAATCCTCCCCTCCACTCCTTTCCAATTTACGCGCGGTTATCGCCGTTTAATCTCGCGACCCTTCTCACAAACTCTTTAAAGGCCGTCCAGAACTCCTTCTGGTTAGCCACTTCCCCAACTTCATCTAGGCTTTTTGGCCATGTTAGACCTAGAATAGCTAATTTGCTATCAGCTAACCCTCGATTTGCCGTCTCAAGTGGGCAGTCGAAGAGCACGTGCTCGGCGCTTTCAGCGCCCTCGCCACATTCGCAGCGGTCGTTGTCGGTTAAACCGAATCTTTGTAAATACGCTTTTAGGGCGACGTGCCCTGTTATCAGTTGCACCATTTTATAATCGAGTTGTACCTCGATATTGCCTCTGGTTTCTAAGCTCGGTATGAATTTGTGGGTCAACCTACCCGCGGCAGCATTGTTCCACCTCTCTTTCCTTTTCTGATTGACTTTTCGCGCAGCTTTCTTTTAATTAGAGACCTCGGTATCGACGAATGTGTTATCCGAAAGAAGCCCGTGGTGGCCTCTAGCTAATTCATCAGCCTTATCGTTCCTCACGTTACTATCGCGCGACCTAACCCAACAGAACTTTAAACGTCGAAACTCGAGCGCCGTATGTGTTATCCTCCAGACGTCCGCCTGGAGGTTTGTCAAGGTGTTCATGTTTGTTAAAGCCGTCAGCGCTGATTTGCTGTCGCTGAATATATAGCATTCATCTCTATCCGTGTGGTTTATGACGTAATCGATTGCCTCTCGCATGGCTACCAATTCGCACTGGAAGATAGTGCTCCAGTTCGCGAGTCTGGTTTGATACTGAAACACCTCCCTTTCCTGTTTAAGCACAACAAACGACGCGCCTGCTTACTCGTCATCCATGCGTGAACCGTCTGTATAAATTCTGATACCCGTCGCGTCCCCACCACCTTCGACAAACTCGATTCCTCTAATATCGGCCGGATGCCCTAACTCTGATACGACAATCTTTTTCTCTACCTCCCTATTGCCAAGATGAATATCCTCGATAATTTCGCGCTCCATCCTTGTATCTACTAATCTTTAATCTCGAAACTCCCTAAGGATATATTCGATAGGGAGAGTCCTACTGATAACCAGGACCGCCTCCGTGGAGGTGGTCCTGTACGCCCTCGCCGCCTTCACCGCGGTAATGCGTTGAACGCTTGTTAATTGACGCATCTCCCGGACTTTGCAACCTTCCGTATAAATATAAACAGATTTTTCAAAGTATTGGTTAAACGCATTAAGAGGTATATAACCATCACATAGTCATCAATAACTACATGAACTAATCTAAAATGGAGGAACTATGGTCACTGCGTATTAATTCAGATCACCTAATGTTGTAAATGATACGCAGTGTAACCTGTCCCGACTAGAAATCTAAGGAATGCTAACCTTACTAGAAGTGTAAGATTTAATGATCATATTTAATTTTAAGGTGTTCATTTTGGTAATGAATATGTAATTCCGTATACAAACCATAAAATAAACACGCGTCTCGGAGCACAACCATTTTTGGCTGTTTCAAGGTCATGTTTGACGTATAAATGTTAACCTTTGCACTCTTCACAAATAATTTCCTCTTCCATAATACTTATTAATACAACTTATTATCTAATCCTAATTCCAATAACTATATGCAAAGTTAAAGCAAATAAAAATGAAATTGAAAATCTATATGGTGCGGTGCGGTGATGTTTTATAATTATAATATTTATGCGAAAGTATATGTTTTATTTTATGTACAGATCTATAAAATTTAGTGGAAGAGGCGTTTTAGCAGTTAGATTCCGTTACCGTTCAATTAAAAGATACTATTATAGATAGTTCAGATTTAACGTATAATTAAATTTAAGTTTAAACTGAAACGTCAAAGTTGACCTTGAAACAGTCAAAAATAATTGTGTCCCGAGACGCGTGTTAAAATAATGGATATTTAACATCAGGTGGAAATTCTATAATGAATTTTATTTGCAACACTTCTTTTTTCTTGTACAAGTTATAACTTAGTCTTTCTCAGAATAGCTTTAACTCGAACCCAATTACACCTACAGAAATCTTACATACATGGCATTAATAAGATACTTTCTAAGTAACATACAAGTTAAAAACGCATATTAAGCAGCAGTAATCGGAAATACACTATCTATAATTGGAAATATTTAATAGTGTGTTGCATTCGAATGCACTTAAATATCTGTACACGTGTGAACCAATTTTCATTAAAAATATAAAGCATTGTTGGATGATATAAATAACCAATTTAACGGAAATGATGTACAGAAACAAACTGACCGCAAGGGTATTATACCTTTACTGTACGCCTTTGCTGAAATTACCGGCTACAGTAATCTGTATGACTATTTGAACTTTAATCTACATTTGAGGGTATATTATTACAACACCAAGGGTCTTTATTTAAAAATAACATTATGGAAACGTTACGCAGTGTATATAGAATAAGGATTTTAAGAAAATAAGGTGTAATATTTACATCTCACTTTACTAAATTACAACTGGCAAATTAAAGTTTCGCCTAGTTAATTGCTGTTTCCAGTCTCTCATAATAAATACCAAAAAACTAAGAGAAAATGAGTATTTTTAGTCCTTTGTATGATTCCATAGGTGCTTTTATGTACAGGTAATGCTCGTGCCAAGTTTGTTAACTTTATGCAACTATGAGTATGGACTTTTTTGTGTAGCGCAATTTACGCTCAAATGTATTTTTTGTTTTGAAACTGTAGAACCATGAGATATAAACTACAACATTCTAGTTTCCTAGTTCTTATAAGAAACGCATATGCGCCGCATTAAACTTGCAGTAAATATTCCCTGTATGGTTTGTCTAGCATTTTTCTTGATCTTATTTGGAAATTAAACCAATCATAGTTTTAAATTTATCTTTATTTACGTTTCGATCCATGACCTAGGGTCGTTGTCAGATTATTTATTATTTTGACGATTCTAGGTCATGGATTGAAACGTAAATAAAGATAAATTTAAAACTATGAGTGCTTTAATTCCCAAATAAAATCAAGAAAATTGCAGTAAATATATTTAAAACCGCGAGATGAAGGCCACAAAGAGTTGCCATAATTGAAAAAATAACGGTATTTCTTCACTTTACGACGACATAACTATACCCCGATAAGCGAGAAGGCATCCAGATAACTTAGTATCCCCGCCCCTTTCACTATACATACTATATATATATATATATATATATATATATATATATATATATATATATATATTGTAGTGGTTTTAAAGAGTTAAATTTAGGAATGAACAAGGCAATTTCAAACACCCTGTATAGAGGAAACAATCAGAATTTACGTGCGAAATTTATTTCATTTAGGTAATTTAAAGTAACAAGTATTAACAAAATTTTACAAGTAGTGATTAAAATTGAGTTAGGGTCGTAAAGAAAATAAATTGTAGAAGCCAATGCAAATTGTTAATTAATTTAATTGAGTTTAGTTGAAAGGGTTATTACGTCTAATACGCATAAGAGCTTCAAAAATCGATAATACCAATGTGAAACGCTTTACTAACAAACGAACAGCCGTTGAATATAAAATACCTTGCAACGTAAACTCCTAGAAATGTGGTTTTAAAAACGATCGTAAATTGAACATCTGCAGGTTTTGGAAATGTCATGTTCCCCAGTGGCGTAACTACACCCCTGCCAGCCCCCGCTATGCGGGGGGCCCAAAGTGCAAGAAGGCCCAAACGATAATAAACTCAACTTATTCATCTTCAACGTATTTGGCAGGTAAGAAACGGTCAAGAAAATATTGCAGATAATTCAGAAACCGCAGGTTAACGAACGTTTTCTTGATGTTACTACTAGGAACTGCTGAAATACAAGAAATAATAATTAAGATAAATACTGAACACCACCTGCAGCCTGCATCCTTTCTTCTTTCTATCCGTTCTGTCCTATTTTGTAAGGGTTAATAAACAGATGAAAGAGACTGTAAACTTTAATAACAAAGATGTCTATATTATTCTTAAGTGATAAGTTGTATAAAGTGGTAAAGCATTATTAAACGACGTATAGTAGGGTTAGTTTGGTTTGTGGGATTTTAAATAGGAATAAAAGGGCTATTGTCTGTACAGTACAGATTCACAGGATGGCAGGTAGCTTAGTAACCTTCGCTTTCTAGAAATATAATACTAGAAAGAAATTCATTTTGTGGTTTCTAGTCAGCTGGTTGCAACGTATTTGCATTAGCTGCATTATATATAACGGAAAGGAAGTAAAAAGCATTCCAGTACGTTTTACTCAATAGTGTTGTGTTCGTATTACAGGAGGTCTTTCATATTTAAACGTAAGTATTTATATCTATTTTTATTAAACTACTATTGATTTGATCATAGTTGAAGTCGCGCTGAGAAATACATATAAATAAATCTTTAAGCATTCAATAAAAATCATTTATATTTTGTTAATTAAAGCATTTAAAGCAAAGTATGTATGTGTTATTTGTAATTTCAAAAGGCTTTTAAATAATTATTACTTATCTAATTACATTATAATTAATTTCATTCAAAATTGCAGGAAATAATATACAATGAGCACTACAAGCGGCGCTGCAAAAACGAAAAGGAAACTATTGGAAGAATCAAAGAGCAAGATTCCAAAAATAAGTTCCTTTTTTACTTCTAAAGAGTCCGAAAAACAAGAACAATCTATGAAAGAAATTGGGCTTTCGACAGTAGCATCTACTAGTTCCGCTACAGACGAACAGCAGTCGTCAACAATTTTAAAAACTCTCACCCAAAAATTTAAATCAAACAAATTGCGTAAAACTAAGGGAATACTTCTATTAATTTCCCATGAGATTTAAAGTTAAATATGTAGCAACCTCGCTTTTAACGATACACAATTCCAAAATCCCATCAGTTTATAAACGTTGCAACAAAATCATACAGTATTACCCGTAATTATAGCGATGGGTCGATGCCCATTATATATCGTCATTGATATGTATTTATATATGAATGGGTTTAACACTGCTTAGTTTACACTTGCTCACTTTTCAAGACCTTAATATATATGTCTTAAAATATTATGTCCCACGATAGGGCACAACGTATATATATATATATATATATATATATATATAATTTAAAAAGAAATTATTGACAAGTAACTCAAATCAGTCACGGTACTGATAAAGATAACACCGGTAGTCCTTGTGTACTGCTGGGGTGCCATTCACACTTGTAGCATTTAGGGATTCCCAGAATACCAGGTAAATCTATTAATAGAAATGGTTCTTTTTAGTACCAAGATAATATTTGTTTTAGCACATACAAAATAAAATGGATGTAAATCAGAATGTTAAATATTGATACAATCAATACTTAATCGATGCAGATATCATCAGCACTTTGTTATGTTCAAAACCCTGCAAACAATTTTTTCTGCATTTATTTCTAAACCGCCCTAAAATTCTTCAACAAGCTCGATTTCCCGCCATTTGAATTAGTGTTATTTTATAGAATTTCTCAAGTAATTACTCTATACAAAAGTTTGCCTTATAAAATCAAACAGCTGCTTAGGAAACATTGCGTTACAAAGTAGTTGCAATATATCCTAGCACCTGCAGTGATTAAATTTTAATTATAAGCTGCATGTAAATGCACAGCTTTCTTCTAAAAGATAAGACTACTTACCACCTGCGTACATCTGCTTACAATGGACTTATTATCTGGTATTCTGCAGCTGTTAAGATGTTGCAAAGTAACAATATTGTTTTGTTTTGTCCAAAAATCCTTTGATAATTGCGTTATCTGCTTGTTGTCAAGCTGTTGCAGTTTGTATTTTGACAGCTGTTGTCTGAAAATTCTGCAAACTTGATTCTTTGGCGATATCTTTGAAAGCCAAATACCTACCCCCATACATGTTTCTGTCCTTATAAAATAGAGACCGTGCTTTGAAAGACACCATTAAGGACAACATCTTCTTATGGAAGGTACATGTTGTAAAGTCGTGCTACTAAAATGCTTTCTGTGTTAGCATTAGTTCTGTTAGTGGTTCCGGCAGCCAGCCCATAGAGAAATGCAGTCGCAGTTTTCCAGCCTTAAGTTGAGACCAGCACGAAGCCGATTGCTCAAGGTATAGTTTCCTGTTTTTGTTATTTTGTTTTGACGCTGCTGTGGAGGATATACATTTTATTTGCTGTTACTCACGAATATCTAATAAATTACCAACACCACGTTACCAAACACATTGACAATGCACGAGCCACGATGTAATAATCATTCTTCAAATTAAAAACTAATTATTCAAAGTTTGTGTTAGATACCGTTTTATTTTTTCTTTTGTCTTTTTGTACAAACATTGACGAAAAGAACTTACGCATCAATTTAAAGTAGTTAATGTTTGATTAATTTAAGTTAGGGTGTCTAATTTTAAGGTTATACTATTTGTTGAGGAGGTGCACTTCACAAAGCAGCATGTATATATAACTTAGGTATATTTCTTTTCCTAGATTTACTATACAGTTTATGCTTAATTTTCTTTTATATGTATTTAAGGTGAACCATTATAAGTATTTAGACTATAAGATGTTATATATTTTGCTTACCAATTTTATATGCTTACGTTATGACGCTTTGTTTACCAGCACGTAACAAACGATTACGCAACTTATTGGATTTTATTGTTTTGTAAATAGTCTTTCGAAATTGGATGTTAACAACATAGTTTTACAAAGGTTTCCATTGTGTTCTTTCTACTTCACCCACGCCCCTCTACAACATTTTTGAGCTAGCCCGAATTCTACCATTCTGTCCCCGCTTTGTTGCGGTATTTGACGTAAACAATTTCTTTACTTACTTTTACTGTTTTCTTTTGTATTTGCGCAGAATACCGCAACAACTTACTCCTATTAAATTGTCTTGCTTCTAGATCTTGATCACCAAAAAACACCAACTCTGCAAAATTGTTTATTTTGCTGCTCACTTATAAACAATTTCGACAACTTCTTGCTATGTGGGACACCTTTGTTACACTCACAGGTTATCTTTTACTTTGGGGCTCCTTGACAAAATCTCAATCTTCTAATATTTTGGTATTACACCTATTGTATGTATAATTGTAGCCACTATTACATTAATTTTAAGCCTTACTAGCTTTAGAAACAAGTTCTATTTTATTTTAAAATCATATAAAACACGAACTCAGCAAAAACACAACTTTCATTTTTTGAATCTAATTGCAATCCCCTTTTATAATCAACAAACTTTTTGTAACTTAGTTACGCCTTAGGTTTCATTTCTTCTTTGTGCCAAGTATTTTATATAATTTACATAAATTATAAATACAGAAACTATTTCTAAACAAATCACTGGACTAAATTACATATCAAAATTTTAATATTACACAACATAAACTTCTCATTAGTTAGCATGTCCAATACATAAAGTATGCCTTAGGTGCTAAAATTAAAGTACAAACTTGCTTTTATAAATTACATACACATTTTCTATTATATGTTACTACTGTATAAATGCTACAACTACTAACAGATCATTCAAACGCCACAAAATAGACTTATTTCATCGTTTAACATCTTACACCTGCATTGGATGCCTAAATTAGGTACAAAATCGTTTCTAATAATTACATACATCCTTTCTAAACATACAGTGATACTCTATATATGCTCCAACTACACTAGACCCTCCAACCACCAGGAAAAGGTTTCTATTATTATCATAACAGCAAGTAAGCATCCAAGTTAAATTCCATGTTAAAAAAAGTGTCCTGTATGGAACTCAATTTTATTTTACTTTAATCTACAGCCATGTATCTTTTTTTTAAACATTTTTAGCAGTTAAATTAACCTACAAATGTCAAAATTTACTACATATCAATATATATATATATATATATATTGCTGTGATAAGGGGTTGTTTAAGGGGGTACTTTATGGTAAAGGTCGTTTAGAAATGAAAAATTACCATAGGCAGCAGAAAACTGCATTTATTTAGTAAAGAATTGAGAAATGGAGAAAGTTTGTAAATAGTAAGCAGTCAACACTCTGTATATAAAGTATAAGTAGTTTTAAGCGACGTAAATAAACCATGGAAGACGCATGGTTAGCATAGAAACCAAGAACACATGCATTAGGTAAATAGTAAATATTTAATACCCTGTAGATAAAGTTTTAGTTAATTTAGGTAAGGCAGATAATAATATTTTTCAGTGCAAACACGCGTACTTTATATGTAAACATAATAAAGTGTAATTAGACACGCATTCAAAAGAGTTTCAAACAATTAGGTTAATACGGAGATAAGAAATAGAGCTTCAGGAAGCATAAGTGTAAATACGTACAAGTAATTAAGAACCTTGATAAAGAGAGGAGGTTAAAAATTGCGTGAATAACAGGCAGATATGAAAATTAAAAGTCGAATTGCATCAGTTGTTTATGGAAAAGCAATTAGATTCATCAAAACACCGCGTGTTTGATAACGAAGACAGCTGCGACCAGATCACAATTATTGGGAAGCATAGAAAATTACATCAGAAACTACATTGAATGTAATTATTTGATTGGTTATAAATAAGCGACGAGTTTCTAGACCATACCCACTGACGGAGTAGGAGAGAAAAGATATATTAACAGGTACAGTGATAACGAAGTCAGTTTGCAACTCAACAAAGGCCAAAGTGCGCCGCTATGAAATAAAGTGATACGTAATAATTTTAAAGTGAAAGATAGTATAAGTGCCAAGATGAAAATTATAATTGCCTATTAAACGTAAGTAGATTTTGGGGAATTTTATTTTAAACTAAAACATGTTAATAATAGGGCTTCGAGTACGGGGAGAAAAATTCAATCTTCGAGTCAGCGGACAATGATAATACGAATGTAACTTCGAGTAAGGGGAGAAAAAAATTAAACTACAATTCTAAGTCAAGGGAAAATAAATGATGATAATCCAATTCTAAGTTTGGAGAAATTGATGAGAATAAGAAGTAATACTAAGTCTGAAATGAGACGACAATAAATTGGGGAGCATAAGTATGTTAATGGTAGTCCAGAGGGTAATGGAAATAATTTAATGCAATGGTTCAAGTGTGTGGATAAACAATATTTTGAATGGGCATGTAATAATCCTGAATTGGGAGAAGATAATTTTTATTCAAATGGATGGCTTAATGCATGGGAAACATTAGTGGATGCGTCAATTGCAAGAAGAAA
The DNA here is from genome assembly GCA_036346225.1 of Platerodrilus igneus. Lineage (NCBI taxonomy): Eukaryota > Metazoa > Arthropoda > Insecta > Coleoptera > Lycidae > Platerodrilus > Platerodrilus igneus. The sequence goes on from JARFIW010001599.1 coordinate 7,580,450, forward strand.
ATAGACCAGGTTAGATTTTTAGTTATAAGACATTTTATTTTTCTATATTTTTTTATTTGAATATTGAATTTGCTTAATATAAATTAATGCGAGGGAGTTCACCAAAACGGATTTCAACACGTATAAAGTGCGTGATATGATAAGAAGTTTAGAACGTTCCACACTTCTTTATGAAGATAATAGGTTTTTTTGGTGACTATGGGTTTTGAGTAAAAAGCATATGATTTTGATAAATGAGATTTGCAAACATTAATTAATTGAAAAGTGTATTTTAAATAATTTACAAAAGCTGTACATAATATTGGTTTCATTATATAAAATCGAATTACCTGAATTTTATAATTCCAAATAAATGCTAGTCGAGGTCATAAGATAAAGTGAATGGGAGTGATTTGATAATTTAAACAGTTCAAGGAGGAGCTATAAGTTGAATAGGAAATTGATAACGAGGAAGGCGGTAACGTATCAAATTTTGTTCTTGGTAGACAAGGTTGGTTCAAGATAAAATCCAGTTAAGTTTCTGGTGGGAATTTATAGCATATTAATAAGACAGTCCAACGTCGGAGGAGATAATTACAATCTTGTTTATACATAGTAATATTAATATGGTCGCCCAAATGATGGAGCGCTAATAATTTAGAGGGACATAGCAATAATAATATAACAGCCCAACGCAGGGGCTCGATAATTCCAGTAGTTCATAGCAATATATATATATATATATATATATATATATATCGTAGGTGGTTAATTACACAAGGTAAGTTGATAAATACTATGGTATTACAGTTAATAAGATGAAATAATAACTTAGACATTTATGCAAAGCCGAAATGATCATATACATATATATATATATTACTCATATTTAGACCAGGGTAGAAAATTAAATAATCACATCAAATAATTTTAATCACCGTGTATAAGGAATTTTATTAAATAATACGCTTTATTAAAACCATGAAGCATAAATAAATTCAGTCGTTTCAGTAAAAATAAGAAATTTAAATCATGTACAAGACGCTTTATATCAAACGAAACAGTATTAAAAAGCTCTGCGTGTAATGTAATTATTCCTAAACAAATGGAAATTACGTGCAAAATTTATATTAATTAACCCTATTTTAAGTAACCGGTAGTAAAACAAAGTGTACACATAATAATTAATGTTTAACTTGTATTCGCTAAAAATGAAAGGATAGAAGTCAATTTTAATTGAAGTTAATTGAATCGTTAGTAACAGAAAATATCTATAGAAACTTGTAAAAACCCAATAAAAAGCAAATCCTAGAAGTGTTAGTTAGAAGTAGGATGTTTGAACACACCTGCGTATTTTAAAAGGCAATTTCAGTTTAATTTGTTTAGATAAACATGTCGATTCTAAGGATATTGGAAACGGTCAGATGCTTTAGCACGAAATACAAAACAGGGTTTATTTAAAAAGCTCTGAGAATTAATATTATTTTAAACACCTGCGTAGTTTAAATATCACGTACGGCGAAAATTGTCTAGATAACAAATGGTTTCAAAGAATCTTGGAGAAACCGGGGCTTAATATTCACGAGAATGTGCGATACGGGGTTATTTAACCCTGATAGTCCACATGGACTAAAATATAATCGATAATAAAGAATAACAATTTGCACCAATACGAACAGGTTAGAAAAGGAAAGAGAAATGCGTCAAGCAAAGACACATATAGTAAAAGGCGTGATTTAAGCAACGTCACGAGGGTCACAATTGGTTGAAAATAGTATGCAAATATCAGAGGTAGAAACAACAATTTTTGTACAAAATTAATTAGTTTTTCTCGGACATGTTTGCGTGCCGTGGAATTTCTGAGATTTAAATGGGGCGAGTGAAAATTTCGTAAAACCGACGCGCGAGCGACGGACTGGGAACATAGAATGAGAAATTCTTAAGAATTGTCTGTTTTGGGGAACAGACCGACAGACAGGCTTTTGCTATATATACCGGTGGTAATATGAATTTCGGTCTCTTAGACTTTTGACTATTCGATGCGTTAAAAGCTCTTACATCCGCGACTTGATTCAAGATGTTAAACAGTGCATTTTAGTTTGATAAAATAATTTAAAATTTTGCTCGTATATTTTAGTGATTCAAAATAGTTTGTTATTTACGTGCTAATATGAATGTACTTCAGTGCACTTAGATACAAGGTAATAAAATTTAGTATCACTGTACCAATTAGCAAAATTTACAACGACAAATGTATACACAAAAGTAGGCAGTTTTGGCGTATATTGGTGAAAGACGCATGAATTTCTTTGCTATTTTTCGGGGTGTTAATAATTAAATGGTTCAAATACGTGTCTGGATCCACGAAACAAGGGTCAGATATACACAGATGAGTTCCGGAAAAGCCCAGAAACAACTTTAAATAAATGGTGATGGAGAAAATTTTAAAAGCGTTGAGAATTAGAAGCCGTAAATATAATCCTGTTGGAATGGTGTGATTAACTAAAGGGACGATGTACCTTGAAGCTACGAGGACAGTAACCTTCAGGTAAATTATACTATTTTGTTTGACATTTTTGTGTGTGTTGAATAACTTTATAATTGATTTACTTTAAATGGACATTAGTGAAATTGTACTAACCATAAAATTTTAATTTTAAGATGAAATTTGCTTGTTGAAGTAGAAAGGGGTATTTAGTATTGATTTTCGGGAATATGATGAAACTTTGGGTATGTCTTTGAGCTCAATTAGACGAACCTGGTTAATTAACGTAAAGGTGTGGTAGATGCTCCCTTTATACTCAGACTCCGGTCTGCTTATATTGTTATATTAATTAGTAGGCATCCAACAAGGACTTTAATTCTGGATGCACGTTAAAGTGATAATAAAATTAATCTTGAAATTCTTTTTAAAACTGAATTTTATGCTGAAATTTAATTTGAAAATTTAATGTATTCTGAATATTGATGTAAATAGAGTTAACGTTGATGTTTGTGGTAGGAATGTGTTGTTTAATTTTATGAATGAGGAGGTTTATAAAATTAGGTGAGCAGCCGAGGCGAAACAGGATCACAGCAGTTTATGACGCCCAATCGGTGGGACTAGAATTTTTTTGTTGAAAGGACCCAGTTCCCGCATTCAAAGGAGCATATCACAGCAATTTGGCGACCCAAAAGTGAGGCTCGAGTTCCAAATAAAATTTTTGTGATTTTATTCCAGGAAACTGGCGATCTGAGAGAGAGAGTTTCTGTGTGTGTATAAATTTAAGAGTATTTTAGAGTGTGTGAGAGTGATTAGAACGTATGCAGAGAAAAGAGTGGTTAAGGAGTCAAGGAGTGGAAATTGGAAGTGACGATAGTGCATTGTGTGAAAAAAATACGAAAATGGAAGAAGCTGGAGGCAGTAGAGATCAGTCGAGGACGGAATCAGGGGATCAAGGAAACGAGATGATAATGAGAATGCTAGAGAGGATGAACGAAGAATCTAATAGAGCTAGGGAAGAATCGAATAGAGCGAGGGAGGAGTCCAACCAAAAATTAGAGCAGATAAGCGGGAAAATTGAACAAAATACTAAAGAATTTACAGAATTTAAAAATAGTCTTACCGTGAAACTGGGGGAAGTTGAAAATAGGGTTGAAAAAAATGAGCGTGATATTACAGGTTTTCGACAGGAAATGGGACATTTAAGGTCCGAAGTACGCATTTTTTGTGAAGAAGAGATTAATGTAAAAATGACTGAAGTGACGGACTCATGTAGGGATCAGTTAGGCAGGGTAGAACGCGAAGTTAGTAGTATTAAATACAACATGTCAAATTTAACGGGGGATGGTCACAGATTTTCTACAGGTGGAGTATCATTGGACCAACACATGAAGTTTTATGGCGATAACAGGGTAAATCCACAAATTTTTATTAATAGCGTAAGAAATCTAGTGGGAAATTTATTTGACGAACAGACTAAACTAAATACGATAAAGGCTTTATTAAAGGACAATGCGGAAGCGTGGTACAATTTAGTAGGACAGGACATAGACACGTATCAGGACTTTGAAAACAAATTTTTAAAGCACTATTGGAGTGACCACAGACAAGATCAGGTACGAGACGACTTAATCACAGGAAAATTTAAGGGAGAATTTTCAGGAAGTAGGGAGCAATATGCTATACGCAAGTATAGCATAGCAAAGCAACTGAACCCACCACTGACGGACCGACAAATTATTAAGTATTTATCACGACACTTCGAGGCAGAAATAAGACAGCACGTAGCACTACAGAACATAGTGGACAGAGAAATGTTTTTGGAATACCTGCAGAGGTACGACGACGTAAGTAGTGGACGACCTCGGGATATTAGGGAAAGACAGATCAACACAGTTAGGTTTGACAATAGACGGGACAACTATGCTAGAAGGGGGAAAAATTACGGATACCAGCGACCGAATTGGGAACAGAGACGACCATACGTTAGGAGTAATAGTTTAGGAAGGGACCTGCACCGAGACCGGGACCTACCAGAATGAATAGTTCACCAGACATGAGCGGGATTGCTAATACAGACACGGAACGAGTGGAAACGCCTAGGACATACGCTGAGGTGACGGCTAGACCAGGACCGAGTAGGGAAAACAGACCTGGACAGGATTTTTAGAACGCGACAGACCACTAGATTTCAGTGTAAATGTATATGAACATACACGTGAATTTTTCAAAATTGAGGAGGAAGTAGAGCCAGAAACTGAGGAAAAATTATGTTTGCCAATTATTAATTTAGAAATTTTGAAAATAATGTAGAAGTATTACTTGATACAGGGGCAGAGGCGAGTTTAATATCGGAGGAATTCGTCAGCAAAATTAGGGATAAGGTTTGTGATAGAATTATGCCTATAAAGCGTAGCCATTTAGTAGCTCCAAATAAAAAGAAGTTTGCTGTAGTAAATAGTGTTGTGGTGCTTAGGATGGATATAGGAGGTTTAAGCTGTGAACAGGAGTTTGTAATTGTACCTGGACTGAAGTTTCAGAGCATTTTAGGTGTTGACTGTATGATGAAGTTAGGGGTTTTGATAGATATGGAAAGGAAGGTAGTAAGGATTAAAGATAGGGTAGTGCCATGGAAGGGCAGTTATGAAGTCACAGAGGATGACACGGGGTTTAGTATTAATGTAGTAGAGGTAGAGGATGATGAAGTTGCAACTATTTGGTGGATCAGATGCTTTTCCGGCTGAACCTTGCACCCTGGCCGCATTCACAGCGGTCGTTCTTGGTCAATCCGAATCTTCACTGGTAGACTTTTACTACCCCGTGCCTTGCTACTTACTGCACCATCTTATGGTCGAACTTCACATACATCCTATCTCTAGCTTTCATGCTCGTTATAAATTTTTGTGTCAACCTGCTCGTGGTAGCATTGATCTACCTCTCTTCCCACTTATTTAGCAACATTGGTACCGATGAATACGATGCAAGAAACTCCCATGTTGCGGCCTCTTTGCCCAGTTTATCTACTTTTCGTTTCCTCGATTTTCATCAAAAGACCTAACCCAATAAAGCTTGAAATCCCAAAACCCAGGTGAAGTGTGCACTATTCTCCAGATATCTTCTTGAAGATCTGTTGAGCTGTTTATATTTGCCAGAGCAGTAGGGTCGATTTGCTATAACTAATGATATAGTACCCACTTGTGCCTGAGTGGTTTATAATGTACTCTATAGCTTCTATTACAGCTACCAATGCTCACTAAAATATTGTGCTTTAACCCGCTAGTTTTGTTTGGAATCGGGCAACTTTCCTCTTCTTCTTATACACAACGAACTCCGCTTTTGCCTGCCCATAGTCCATGCGCAAACCATCCCTATATATCCTGATGACTATCGTGTTTTCATTGCCTCGCAGTCTACACCAGACGTTTCTTACACATCATGTGGATATTATCCACCCCCGACCTGCTCCGTTGTGACGTTCTCATACAGAATTACCTCTTTTCTTTTACACATTTTTTATGCAAATTACATTGATTCCCTGACGCTTCTGGTCTTGGGTATTGATTCCGTTTTTGCTTTATAGACGCCCGCTTAGTTTACGCTAAGCTAAAAGCAGTTCTCTCCGTATGCACCATTTGCCAAGGCTTGAGTTGCAGAATGCGTTTTGATATACAACATCTTAAGCTTTACCCTTAATATTCTTTTTAATTTTATCTTTGATAACATTGATGCTGGTTGTGTAACATGCAATTCGTTATCATTTATTGAGTTAAAAAGTATAACGTCAAATTGGGACTTTCACAACATTGTCAGATTTAACATTTCGAGTTGCTTATTTTATTATCTTATCCTGATCACAAATTAAAATTAAAAACTTTACAGTGTGCAGCTACGTATTGGAAGGGAAAATCAGGGAAACAGATTTATGACACTTATCTATTTAGTACCTTGTTTCTTACAATTAGGTTGATGTTAGAGTTTTGCAGTAGAGGTACAAAAATCTTGGGGCTTTTAATAGGTTTATCGCCCACGGCTGTACTAATCAACAATACAAATACTTCAAATATCTATTAACAGATTCTTGCGTATAATTGGTCCATAAAAACAAACTTATCATGTGGGTTTTTAATCCTATCAGATAATTGCCCATTGAGCTCTTCTATTGACTACAACTAGAATGAACCAATTTTTACACGTTTCCAAAATAGTACAATACTATAGAATTTCCATCTAATTATCATAATAAAATCACAAATTCACAAACACAATTAAAACTGATTTCGGGAGTGATTTTGCACCATCAAAATCACGTTTTTCTAAAGGAATGCAGGAGACTGGTAGGAAATTCTCAGTTTTTGGCAAGATAGACAGTATTATATAAATCTAGCACCATGCTGATTAACACCAAAGTTAGTCGAATAAATTGGCATACTTAGGGTTTCTTATAACTAATCCCGATTACACCTTTGGAAGAATATTCATTACCAAAATAATTCTATTATGTCATTAAAGCTCGTAACACATTTGTTGCCATTAGAGGATTACAATTAAAAGAAACACTACTACTTTACTATTGGAAGCCTACAAATTAAACACAACAAAAGATCTAAAGTAAGAGTCCACTACAATTATTAATCAAGCTTTCCCTGTCGAATTGGGAAAAAACATTCAAAGGCGGATTAGTTTTGGTAATATTAATTAAACATAAAATGCAAATATTAGTACACAGATTTAAAAATGGAGCATGGGTGTGCCCATTAAATAACAGAATATGTAATGAATACTTAAAATAAATCTTTCTTTAAGGAGTTAAATTAGTTGAACTTATAATGGAAATATCTATTTTAGTTAAGCAAAGGTGTTATCGGTGGTTTTCTACACGAAATCGACTTGAACCAAGCAAGTGCCATACCAGTTACAGAACTAACATTTAATACTATTTGCACGTGAAAGACAAACTTTAATATGAATAAAACATTGACAATATAAAACAGGAAAATAGAACTTAAATTATAATATTTTGTAAACTTGACTTAAATTTTAACATATATTTATATACAAAACACACTGAAAACGAGCATGTTCAAAATCATTCAAACAAAGCCTGAAGACTTATCTAAAAATAATCACTTCTCTTAAGCAAAACATAAATTTCGACGTTTAAGAGACTGAAAAACTCATCAATATATAAACGTATCCCTTAAAATTAAGTTGCAATGACTTTTCAAAATAAGTTGCCACATCATTACTCCAATTTTGTTCTTTTTTGGTTTCATTCCCTCTTTCAACGACGAATATATTTAATTCACTCCATCGGTCGTTAAACTGGCAATGTTACTGCGTTCTTCGCACCTTATAAAATACTTGTGTTTACCTTACTCTAAGAACAAATTTTATTATTTCTCGGAATTAACTTTTATTCCGAATATATATTTACGTTTACTCATGTGCCAGAAAATAAAACTAGTTACAGAGATTACTATATTTGTGCACGATTTTATTATTTATCTACGTTGTATAAACAAATACGTATGCTGTAATTTCCTGATTGGTTGATTCTTCTTTCAAAACTCAACTAACGTGTAGCTGAACCCATATCAGAAATGTCGTCTATTCATGTCTCCTTACATTAACACTTCCATTATTTCCTGCTTCCTTGTATTGGTTCATCAGATATAAAGTAGGCTTTTATTCTCTAACTCTGTGCAGACGTATTCAATCTGACTTGTCTTTAAATTGTCATGGGGTTAGCTATGGAATATCACAATACCTGTAAGATGATGAACTACCTATTTGGACCTGTCTTTTAAATAAGACATGGTAAGATAAAATAGATTAAATTTTGATGTGTTCACTAAAACGTGTTTTATAAATTAACACAGTTGATTTCTGCAAGCTCCAAGAATATTTTACTCCTAAAAACTGTTGCATCGAAAATACTTAATACAAAAAGTTTTTGCTTCAAAAGTATATCTACTTCAAAAAGGGAATACTTTACCTCAGAGATATCTTTATTCTAAAAATATCTACTATTAAACTTTGCATCAAAAATATATTTTAGTTCAAGACGTATATATGAATTTCTATGTAAATGCAATCTATCGAATACGGTTTAAATTTGTTTTGAGCTCCAGATATCTTTTACCTCTACAACATAAAAAACTGCTGGAAGCGGGTAGTCGTTTGATGAAATCAAATAGCATTTCATTGCAACTATTTGGTAGATCCGATGCTTTTCTGGCTGAACCTTGCATCCTGGCCGCATTCACAGCGGTCTGAATCTTTACTGGTAGACTGTTCCTACCTTCCATGTGATTTTCCAATGCTCCACCCGAAGGTACTACATTGGCCAGGAAGCGAGTTTTTTTTTATCTGGAAAATTTTGAATTTTGCCGAACCCTTGCTGTTCCAAACAAGGTAGGGATCTTTAACGTGCGTGACGACACTCACACACGAGACATTTTTCAAGCGGACCGTGTCGGGATTTGAACCCGGGACCTTGGGCGCGATAGTCACACACATACCACTACGCCACGGAGCCGCCTTAGACTTTTACTATCCCACGCCCTGCTACTAACTACACCATCTTATGATCGAACTTCACATACATCCTATCTCTAGCATTCATGCTCGTTATAAATTTTTGTGTCAACCTGCTCGTGGCAGCATAGATCTACCTCTCTTCGTACTTATTTAGCGACATTGGTACCGATAAATACGATGCAAGAAATTCCCTTGTTTCAGCCTCTTTGCCCAGTTTATCTGCTTTTCGTTTCCTCGTTTTTCATCAAGAGACCTAACCCAATAAAACTTCAAATCCCAAAACCCAGGTGCAGTGTGCACTATTCTCCAGACATCTTCTTGAATATTTGTCGAGGTGTTTATATTTGCCAGAGCAGTCAGCGCCGATTGGCTATCACTAATGTTAGAGTACCCACATGTGCCTGAGTGGTTATAATGTACTCAGCTTCTATTACAGCTACCAACGGCTCACTAAAATATAGTGCTTCAGCCCGCAAGTTTTAGTTTGGAATCGGGCAACTTGCCTTTTCACCTTATACACAACGAACTCCGCTCTGGCCTGCCCATCGGCCATGCGCGAGCCATCCCTATATATCCTGATCACCGTCAAGTTTTCATCGCCTCGCAGTCTACACCAGACAAAACCTACGTTTTCATTATTTTGTTTCTTATACTCCATGTGAATATTATCCACCCCCGACCTGCTCCGTGACGTTCTCATAGAGAATTACCCATTTCTTTCTACACATTTTTTATGCAAATTACACTGATTTCCTGGCGCTTCTGGGCTTGGTAATTGCGCTGCTGTTGATTCCGTTTCTGCTCTGTATACGCCTTCTTAGTTTACGCTAAGCTAAAGGAGGTTGTTTACGTATGCACCCTTTGCCTTAAGTTGTTGGATGCGTTTAGATATCCAACACCTTAAGCTTTACCCTTAATATTTTTTTTAATCTTACCTTTGATAACATTGATGCTGGTTGTATAACATGCAATTCGTTATCATTTATTGAGTTAAAAAGTATAACGGCAAACTGGGACTTTCACTACATTGTCAGATTTAATATTTCGAGTTGCTTATTTTATTATCTTATCCTGCTCACAAATTAAAATTAAAAACTTTACAGTGTGCAGCTACGTATAGGAAGGGAAAGTCAGAGAAACAGATTTATGACACATCTAATTAGTACTTTAGTACTAGCAATCAGGTTGATCTTATCGTTTAGCGGTAGAGCTACAAAAATCTTGGGGCTTTGATAGGTTTATCCCCCATGACTGCACTAACCAATAATACAAATACCTCAAATATCTATTACCATATTCTTGCGTATAATTGGGTTCTTAATCCTATTTGTTAATTTTCGAATGAGCTCTCTAATTTACTGCAGCCAGAATATACCAATTTTTACAACAGCTCAAAATAATACAATACAATTTCCATCTAATTACCATAATAAAATCACAAATTCACGAACAAAATTAAAACTGATGTTACGCTATAAAAAAACACGTTTCTCTAAAGGAGTGCAGGAGACTGGTAGAGAATCTTCAGTTCTTTGCAAAATAGACGGTAACATACAAATCTAGCGCCAGGCTGTTCAACACTAAAATTAATCTAATAAAATTGACATTTCAGAGTTTCTTGTAACCAATCCGATTATACACCTTCAGAAGAATACTCATTATTAAAATGATTCTACTGTCATTGAATCTCGAGGCAAATTTGTTATCCATGAGAGGATTGCAGTTAGAAGATACACTACTCCTTCGCCATTGGAAGCCTAAAAATTAAACAGAACGAAAGTTTAATAGTATTCACTACAATTATTAATCAAACTTTTTCTCGTTGAATTGGGAAAAAACATCCAGGGCGGATTAGTTTTGGTAATAATGATTGAATATAAAATGCAAATCTATTGCGAATGGACCTGCACCTTGAAGAAGTTCTAGACTACTACAACGGGTTGAATGTCTTCCGCGTTCCAGTGATCTAAAGAACCAAACTACAGGTCCGACCAAAGTAGTAGGGTCTTTAGCGAAAAATCAGACTAAGACAGGTCCTAGAAAAAGCGCAGCAGCTTTTTCGGTACTTAGAGTGGCAGAGACCATAGGGGTTGGTATGTCATTCTAAGACATATTACTGCGATGTGGAAAGTAACGGTAAACCACCCCATTACCTCCCAAGTACACGGCGTACTTAAATTGTAAATAACATGATGGCAACCTCTGGGGTAAAAGACTATGGATTTAGAATAGGCCCCCATTCAGATCTCTGGGAGAGGACTACTTCGGAGGATGTGATCGGAAAGTTTAAGGGAAGAGCAGGAAACATTTTGTGAGTCGGAGCGTGGAATCTCATAAGCATGAAGCAAGTAGATAAGATAGAGAGCTCGAAAATTGAAATGGATAGGCTAGCACTAGACAGTAGGGATCAGCGAAGTTCGCTGGCCAGAGGCGGGGGATTCTTGGAGTGAAGACTTGACGATCATAAGAAAGAAATTCAGATGTGGGAATAATTATGCAAAAAACGATAGAACAACATGTAGAAAACTACTTACAAAAAAATGACCTGGTTAGATTAAAATATAAACCGGTAAAAACAGTAATAATTCATGTAACATGCCCACCTCTAGCTAAAGTGAGGAAGAGGGAGACTCGATCTACAAAGATATCGAAACATACGAAGATACGTAAAAGGACATGAAAATTTAATAATTACGGGGGACTTTAATGCAGTGGTAGGTGGGGGTAGAGTAGGAGCGGTAAGTTTATTTGGTTTAGGCACGAATAGTCACAGGGTAATTAGACTGGTAGAATTTTGGGACAAGAACAATTTAACCATCACAAACATATTATCTCAAAATCATGCTAGAAGACGATACACGTGCATTCTTGTTAGACAACGAGTTAGCAATCAAGTAAAAAACTGTAGTAGGTACCTAGAAGCAGATATAGGCACTGACCACAACATCGTAACTATGAAGATCGCTCTTAAATTTAAAAATTTGAGAAAAAGGAATGGAAAAAGACTTTATGACTCTGAGAAACTAAAAGATATAGATATCCACAAAAGATTTGAAAAAATGTCACATGAATTGCTGAAAGATATCGCGAAAATTTCTTATACTAAGGAAGTAAAAACAGAATGGAATAACATTAAATCCAGTTTAGACATAGCAGCCAGAGATATTCTAGGCTAAGCAATCTTCGACAACAAAGGATATCATAAATTTAATAGAAGAAAAACATAGATAAACTGAAATAGGAAAAGAGATATACAAAGCCATAAAACGGCAAATTATTCGCAAATGCAGGCAAACTAAAGAAAAATGGATTGGTGATAAGTGCAAAGAGGTACAAACTGAGATGGAAATAGAAGAGACAGACGAAACACTATTAAAACTAATTGGAATTAATTTTGGGATATAAAACCGTATGATAAAAGTATAAGGGACGCCTGAGTAAACGTCATTATAGAAAATGTTAAGAAAGTGGATTGATGATCAGAGAATATACAGAGAATTTATATGCAGGGGAGGAACTAACAACATTAGAATAGGAATCAGACATTGCAAAGGATGACTTGAAATATCCTATAGTTAGAGATGAGTTTAAATTAACATTAAAGGCTCTGAAAATGATAAGGCATCGGGTACAGATAAGGTGCAAGTAGAAACTCTAAAAAGCGCTGGATTAGCAGTAACAGAACGTCTGTTCCAACTTGTAAGCTATATGCATGAGGCAGGCGGGATACTTAAAGATTTCAAACGTAACTTCATAGTCACTATGCCCAAAAAGGTAGGCGCGGATAGATATGAAAATTTTCGAACAATAAGTTTGACAGTACACGTGTCAAAAATATTAACTAGAATTGTACAAAGACGAATGGAAAAATGAGCTGAAGAATTACTGGGAGAAGATCAATTCGGGTTTAAGCAAAACAGGGAACCCGGGGGGCTATTTTAAATTTGACGGTAATAATGGAGAAAACAATTGAAAAGTCGGAAAGCATGTATATAGAGTTTGTAGAGCTGGAAAAAGCATTCGACAATATAAAATGGAAAAGAGTGTTCGAAATACTCAAACGATTGGAATGCGTTTTAGAGATAGACGGATAGTACATAGCTTATACCAAGAGCAAACAGCGGTGATTAAATTTGAGTGGACCGTAGAGAAGTAAATATTAGGAAAGGAGTGAGACAGGGACGTGCTCTATCCCCATTCATTTCTAACTTGTACATCGAAGAAGAAATGAATACTGTTAAACGCCAGAAGACATTTGGAATTGTTATGCACGGACAAAAGATTGATATGCTTAGATTTGCAGATGATATAGCGGTACTAGCATTTTACAAGGAAGAGTTAGAAGCTGCTCTTAATTAAATGAAAGCAGTTCTAACAGAAAGATACGGTATACAAATTAACAAAAATAAAACTAAAGTACTAGTATGCAGAGGAGGAGGAAATAAATTAAAAACTAGGGTACAAATAGGTAACGAGAACTTACAGGAGGTTAAGGATTCCTGCTACCCTGGAAGCCAAATAACGCAAGAGGGAAAAAGCGCAAGAGATATAAAACAGGGTGGTGCTACATTTAACAAGGAAAAGCAACTACTGTGTTCAAAGACGGCAAACATAGAAAAAGGGAAAAAAATTGTTTAAAATCTATGTGTGGAGCACGGCACTGAACGGCTGTGAAACCTGGATAGTAAGAGAAGCGGACAGGAAAAATATAGAAGTCTTTGAAATGTGGTGCTACATACGTGTGCTGAAGATATCATAGACAGATAAAGTTAAGAACAAAGAGGTACTAGAAATGGTAGGGATGAACGAAGTATGTCGAAAACAGTAAAAAATAGGAAAGATAGGATGACAGGCCACATAAGGCATGAGGGAATAGTGCGGAATACATTAGAAGCAGTGATAGGAAAAAAAAAGAGGTAGAGGTAGACCTAGGTTGGACTATTGCACAGGAATGGTGAAAGATGTGGATTGTGGGAATTTTAGGGAAATGTGCAGGCTAGCTCAGAATAGAAGTCAATGGAGGTACGCGTCCAACCAACTCCAAGATGTAAAACCTGATGACGAGAAAATAGCTGTACTTAAACCTGATGATCATTATAAGCAACTACGGGTATTGATTTTGCAATGTTCTCAACCAACGTTAATTGTGCGAAAGGATTTACTGAAAACTATTAATTTGGCAAATGTCTCAGTGTTGGGGGATCCTTGGTAGCCACAGACTGCTTAACCCCTTTCACATACCACTGAATCTTGGTGAAATAAAGCATATAATTAAGAAACAACACAAGGGGAACCGAGCGGTATCTAGGCTATGGGAATTTCAGGAAACGGAATAGAATAGGAAACAATGAGGGTACGCGTCTAACCAGTTCACGGGCTGAAGACCTATTGATGATGAAAATACAAATATTAGTACACAGATTTAAAAATGGAGCATAAATGTACCCATAGAATAACAGAATGCGTAATGAATACTTAAAATAAGTCTTTCTTCAAGGAGTTAAAATAATTGAACTTATAATGAAAATACCCTTTTGGTGAAGCGAAAATGTCCCCGGTGGTTTTCTACATGAAATTAACTTGAACAAAGCACGTGCCATACCAGTTGCAGAACTAACATCTAATACCATATGCACTTGAAAGACACACTTGAATATGAACAAAACATCGACAATATAAAACAGGAAAATGGAACTTAAATTATAATATTTTGTAAACTTGATTTAAACTTTAACATTTATTTATATACAAAACACAAACTGAAAACAAGCATGCTCAAAATCATTCAAACAAAACCTGAAGACTTATCTAAAAAAATCACTTCTCTTAAGCAAAACATAAATTTTGACATTTAAGACACTGAAAATTCATTAACATTTAAAGTTATTTCTTGAAATTGGGTTACAATGAATTTCCAAAATAAGTTGCCATATAACTACTTCAACTTTGTTCTTTTCTGGTTTCATTTCCTTTTTAACGACGAATGAACTATATATCGAATAGAGTACTCTGCATTGAGGAAAACACTTTATGCGTCTCCTGGTATAGAAATCCCTCTGCGGGAGATTTTGTGATGTCGGATCATGAGGTTTACTCTTTACAAATTGCGGTAACGCTCTATATGGTTGGCGACATCACCTGTACTATACCGCGTCTTTGAAAGTTACGGTTCAGTTATCTCAAATTCCGAGTTTTAGAGCTCTTATCTAAAAGCGCTCTATTATTTTTGTAGTTCTCGTATCCGTTTATTGAGTAGAAAAAGCTAGGTTAATCAATTGTGCTTTTAATCAATTAGTTGCTGGATTAGTAGCTGCGTTCTCTGCTTTATCAATTACGGGCAAATCCGTGCAAGAAGCATTCTGTACTTTGTCAAATTTTGAACAGCACAACACTAGTTTCATCCACTTATTAAATAAACTCGCCAAGCTTATCTTTCTAGTGCACTTTGCGCCTTTAAATTGGAATTAGTTTTTAAAAATGCTCATATTTATTCCCTTGTTTTAGTAAGACGGGATCAACTTCTGTTTTTGTTTCACAACCGGCGCCAACAGAATACAAAAAGCAAGATGCTTTAAATTATAATAATAGCAAAATGCGCAAAATTGTAACTATTTATTTGATCGATTGTGTTAAAAGTGTACAACAAACACAACATTAATATCAATCCATTCTTTCTATTTGGGATGTGTTTAAATTAGTACCACAAAGTACCTTTAATTAAACACCCCAAAAGAGCGCTCACCA
The DNA here is from genome assembly GCA_036346225.1 of Platerodrilus igneus. Lineage (NCBI taxonomy): Eukaryota > Metazoa > Arthropoda > Insecta > Coleoptera > Lycidae > Platerodrilus > Platerodrilus igneus. The sequence goes on from JARFIW010001599.1 coordinate 7,596,195, forward strand.
ACGCGCGGAAACTAAGCAGATACATTACATTCTAGAAACCTCTAAGAGAAACGTTTTCAGTTAACGGGCATTTCTGCTTATATCCGGGAATAGGGTTGACAAGGGAAGCTACAAAAATGAGAGTGCGTTGTATAAGATAGATAATTTAAAGAGAATTTTGTCAGAGGAAAGCTTGTGGTCTTTCAGACGTTTCACTTGTCATTCTGCGGCACATCTATCTCTGCAAAATTATTAGTAGCGTTTGTCCAACCAGAGCTGTCTCTCTTGATTTGGGACAAGTGGGTGATAGGATATAAAAGACCTGAAACTTCATTTTCTTACCTTTTGTACGCATTTTATAACTCAAAGTTATTTTGACAGAATTTAGATTGCAGGAAGTGCTTAAATTCCTCAAATACAAAATCCTGAAATATAAATTCTTTCCTGATCTTTTGGTTAGATAAGTTAGAATTTATTCTAGGAATATTATTACATAACAAAGGTAATGCACTGTCATTGAGGAATGAGAAGAATATGATGTAATGATAATAGTTATTTACCCAACCTGTTATAAAAGCTAATTTTTAAATAACGAAGGTATTAGTTGCTAAAACAAGCAAGTTTTGTAGCTTGCAGGAGTCAAATAAAATGTTATTTCACGTGCTACCTATAAAGTTTTATCCATCCCCACTAAAAAAATTCAAAATACTATTGAATTGCATTGTACTGCTTTAGAACATACATCAATATTTATTCAAATTTTATCATTTTAGTTGAGCATTACTATGTCGTTTCTATAAACATTATAAATTGAATAAAGGCCGCTATACCTTCGGCCACCTCCACAGTGCTCCACCCGAAGGTACTACATTGGGTTTAAATGCGAAAATATAAACTTCCTTCAGATCTAATCTAACTTCAAAATTAATCGATCCTAAATAAAAATCTAACAAACTAAAACAAAAACTAAAAATAGGGTTTGAATAATGGTATCCCTAACGTTAATTTGGAGTGTGTCCGTTCAACAAGACACACGCGAAAGTAAAAGGAGAGGGATCCGTAATACCGGATAGCAGTCGCCAGCTCTGGTTGCCGGTGCGACCTGAAGGGTCGTCTTAAAATTATCCAAATCTAGCGAACTAATATTAATAATGGATTCAAATTTCTAAGCACTCGCCAAATATTTTAATAGTGAAACCAGCTATCTTGCCTGCTCCATAAATTTGCAAATTCGTCCTCCCTGATCGCAGTAATTTATTCTATCTTTAGCTTAAATCCATCCCTAACTTTGCCTGCCATCATGCTCCAAAAATAAATGCAAAATGAATATAAATAAATGTAAAACGTAAATATAAATGAATATATTTATGTAAATAGATACCTAATAAGCATTAAGCAGTGCACAAAAAAGCAAAAAGCATTGCCCAATTTATCAGGTGCACTCGTATAAGCATTATGTCGGCTAGCGGCATTACTGCCAAAAACCTGCTCATTAAATTAATTCAAAACTACTTATTAATACAAATCAATGCTTATGCGAGTGCAGCCGCTACAATTATTCTTCTTACCTCGATAATAATTTTTCCAGTATCCGAAGATCTGTTCGTCTTATTACCTCTATTAATATGTTACAACTAAGGGGTGATGGGTATACACAGCTAAAGTCCTGGTGGGTGTGCACTAAACGTTCTAGGGGGATCACAATCACTATCACTTTAAAGTCCAGGGGGTATGTGCGGTTTCACTCTATTTTATTTTCTTTATTTATTTACTTATTTAAATTAATGAGGGTTATGATTTAGTTTGTTATTATTTACTTGTTTTGATTTATTCCCAATATTCCGCGCGTTTAAGGTTTGACAGTAATTGTTTTAGTGATGTGTGGGTTTGCGTGCATATTAGATTTTGGTTATAATCATAATGAATCAATTTTATTTTTTAATTTTTTATTATGTTTTTAAAAATTTGTTTAATTTTTTTTTATTTTATTTCCTTTTTATGCAGGATTTGGTTATACCATGCTTATATCCATTTCTCATGCCAAGTTAAATCTAAAATTTTTAATCTTCCCCCACCCCTCACCCTCCGATTTACGCGCGGTTATCACCGGCCAATTTCGCGACCCTTCCTGGAAATTCTTTGAAGACTGTCCAGAACGTCTTCTGGTTAGTCACTTCCCGACTTCCTTTAGGCTCTTGGGCTATGCTAGCCCTGCAACAGCTAATTTCATAGCAGTTAGCCCTTGATTTGCCGCCTCCAATGGGCAATCGAAGAGCACGTGCTCTGCGCTTTCTGCGCCCTCACCGGATTCGCAGCGGTCGTTATCGGTTAAACCAAACCCTTGTAAATATGCTTTCAGGGCACCGTACTCTGTTAACAGTTACACCATTTTATGATCGAGTTTCACCTCGATCTTACCGCTAGCTTCTATGCTCGGTATGAATTTGTGGGTCAACCTGCCCGTAGCAGTGTTGTTCCACCTCTCTTCCCATTGTCGGATTGACTTTTCGCGCAGCTTTCTTTTAATTAGAGACCTCGGTATCGACGAATGTGATATCCGAAAGTCGCCCGTCGCGGCCTCTTTAGCTAATTAGTTTTTATAAACAACGCGCTTAATCTTTAACTACCCGCGCTCTAGAATCTCTTGTAGCTACCCCGTGGTGTATTATGTACACCACATCTATGAATGTGAGATTAGGTGCATTAATCAATGTATAGGAATAAAAAAACATGTCGCCTATATTTTTTATGCTGTTTTATTGAAATATAACATAAATTAATACAATGCTGGATAAAAAGACAAATCTTTTAACAAAGAAAGCACTCAAGAAAAATAAAAACCTCACATATGTATGATTAGTTTGTTTCATCCGCTGCTTAATTCGACATTTTTGCAGGAATCCGATTTTTTTTCTACCACAAATAAAACACCACTTGGCAATGACTGTATGCTGGCACGTTAAGAAAGATGTGGCTTCATAAAACCTAAGGAGAGCACCTTCTAAAATTCTCTTCTCTGCCTGTAAGCTACATCGACGTGAGTTGCATTATAGAGCAGTTGTCCATTGACTCCCGCGATGTTGATCAGTTGGAAGAATATAAACAAAGGCCACGTTGTTTTTCTTGATACTGAGTATGTGGCACATATTTTACCAACAGTATCAAATCCTCCTTTGGTGACGTTATATTGTAAGATGATATCAGACTTACTCGAAACTGGATCTATATTTCTATCCTCGTGCATTGTTGAGATCAATACAACCGCTTTACTTTTCTTTTTTCGGTACGTAGGAAACCAATGTTACATTTTTCTAGAATCCAAATAACAAAGATTGCACAGATCTTTTTTTATTAGGCAAAAAGCCTTTCGGTATCTCGTGTTTATTTTTTTCAGGGTCGCAATCATAGTAATTATATCTTCCAGTAATTTTTTCCGCGAACGGATAACTTGAATACCAGTTATCAAATGCAAATTCCGATACCTACCTTTCAGTTCATTCAACAAGCGGTGAACAATCGCAGTAGGTGTATTAAGCATGATGTGGGGATCTTCGGGTTGCTGACATTAATAAACTTCAAAATTCGACACATAAAATGTTTTTGCATCACGCAGCACAAAAACTTTCAGTCTATACTTCACCGGTTTGTTTGAAAGATACTGAATAACACTACTGCGTCCTCAGAAAGGCATCAACATTTCATCAATTGTTAAAAATTTGCACGCAGAGTAGTGGTTCCAGCAATTCTTAACGAATTTATCTATGACTCATCTTGTTGCAGCCAACTTATCTATCTTGTTTCTATCATTTCTTGTACTTTTATCATCAAATCAGATAACGGCAAGTAAAAATAGGAATCGACTTTTACTCATACATGCCCAAAAAGTTTCGGAAGCCGTACCACCTGTCGTCCAGAGTTCCAAAAAGTGGGTATGATTTTGCTCCTTATATCCAGATAACAATAGCAAACCCATGAATGCTTGCATTTCTGTTTTTGATACGCCTTTAACGTCACTTTCTCTCATAAATTGAGAGCTAACATTCAAACTAAGTAGATTCGTGGATTCCGTTATTGTACCCTATCATTCAATCTGTAAAAATTCTCAAAAAAGAATCCACTTTATTTTGAATGTCTCCGGTTGTTGTTTGACACCGGGAAAAATTTTCACAATATTTTTACGCTTGCTTTACTGAAAGTAATTTTTAGAAAATTTTGTTTCATTTAGTCGCGTTATCTTTGGAAATAAAGTTACTGCTATTACCAACACCTTCTAAAATCATCAGAGACGTTACCTTCGAGTTCTAATGCGGAGTTATGTTCATTGTCCTCTATATACTGTTCAGAAGAAATATCAGCATCATCATCGGGTAATTCTTCTTCTGAATCGTAGTCGAAAATCACTTGAGCCAGCTCCTCTAATTCTGTCTGTGTCAATTTCTTGTGTATCTTTATTTTTACATTATCCCTAAAATGATAAAAATGTTCAAAAATCGACATAAACACTAAATTTATAGACAAATAAGAGTCCCTATGTGGTAGTCAATATTACTTACATAGCTACCCGCGTCGGTGTATTTTATACACCAAACTGTAGTGCACTAAAGATTGTCAATAAAACCAACTACCTTTCTAGCTACCAAAGCACAACTGTCTGAGCACTTAGTAAACACATCGGTCGTGGGTTACATCGAGAGGCATGAGTGGGGGAAACCGCATCGGGTTTTTACCGCTTTTTTAGTATTAATGGTGTATTTTATACACCGGTGCGGGTAATTGATGGTTAGTTATTCGTTGCAAAGTCAGTTAGAGTTTAATAATGGAAAATTCAGATACATATATTAACTTATCAGTAATTTTGATAATACGAAGTGAATTAATCGTTAGGTTGTAATCACTTTATGGTTTCTTTTGAATGGAAATACTTTCTTGCCCTCTATAAGTGTAATGTAATAGCTTTAGCTAGCTCAAACCATGAATAATATAAAGACTCGGATAGCAAAGTCTGACACTGCTTATGTAGCACACAAATTTATAAAATACGTACAAGTTAACTTTAATGGATTGCGCGATTAGCGATGGCGAATTCCTAATTAGGGATGGCCACGGGCCCGGGCTTTGGCCCGGCCCGGCCCGAAGCCCGGCCCGAATATCAAGCCGGGCTTCGGGCCGGGCCGGTCAAATTTTTTTCGGACCCAAGGCGGGCCAAGCACGTGTCGGGCCCGGGCCGGACTGGGCCAGACTGCTCAAGCTTTTCGGGCCTTTCGGGCTATTCGGGCGGGCCCGAAGTTTATATAACGAAATATACAATTTATTGATTTAGTAAATAATTTCATTTAATGATTTCTTTAGGTGCCTCTTAAACAAAATTATAATTAACGCTCTTCTTAATATATCACCCAGGTACAGTTACACACATATTGCTAAGTGTGTCATAATGGAAATAAATCGAAAACGAAAATGATTTGATTTAAACCGATTTGTGAATTTCGATTTTTTTTCGTTAAATAATATTCACTTATTTCCACTTTTCAAGAACTTTGAAATAGAAATTGTCCGTGTTGTATTTAATTAATTTGAAGGAGTATTGCAACGTATGTTAATTGAGCTGGTTTATTGTATTATACTTATTAATTAACTTATTATTGTGGCCTCGCACTAAAGATTATTTATGAATAAATCGAAACCACTCTGTATAAGTAAAAATATTTGAAACTGCACGATTACAAAAAACCAGCTTAATTAGATTTAATTATTTGAATGTATCTTTTGTTGAAAACCATACCGAATACAATGCGATTAGCTTTTTATAGCTTTAAATAACAAATGGATATCGAAAATTAAAATGTAAATACTAAATAATATTCTATGTTGCGGCATTTTTTTTCATAATAATTAAAATTTCCAGTAAAGCATGCGACAAAAAAATATTCATAGACAACAAAGTAATGTCTACCTGATACGAGAGACTTGAATAATCAGTTCTCTGGACGGATGCTAGCACATTCTCGAAATGTAGACCTATACACCAGCAATCTGTAAAATGGAAATTGGCAACGTTCTTTGTTTAGAATATGAGGAAACAATATTCAACCAAATTTTGAATACCTTCCTTGAAATATTTTACTATATACTAGTAGTAGTACATCAATTCTAAAATGCATTTTGTTACTTAAGGTTGAAGTTTGACGCAAACCACCTTCTATTTTGGATTGCCTGTGCAAGTGTGCATCATCTCCAAATACCTTTGAGATTCTTCGAGGTTAAAATGATACTATAAACTATAATTTATTAAGGTTGATATATTCAACTTTTGTAGAAAAACAATAATAGTAAAGAAGTATTTCTATACAACTGAAAATACATATATTAACAAACGATACGTTCCATTTGGATGTTGAAAAATCTATACATCACTTAAGGTTTTAGTTACATTCCGGCCCGAATCGGCCCGGCCCGGCCCGAAGCCCGGTCCGAAATTCAAGCCGGGCCTCAAGCCGGGCCGATGCGTTTTGGTTCGGGCCGGGCCGTCGGGCCGGGCCGGAGCAAATTATTTCGGGCCGGGCCGGGCCGCATCTAAAAGCCCGGCCCGGCTCGGCCCTAATCCATTCCTATTCCTAATAAACTAATGTAGGGAGGGAAGATAGAAAACGCATCGAGGGAGGTACCTTGTAACCCCGAACATACTCTCCCTTTGTGGACAATCTGAGATTTCCACAGGTGAAAAGAATATTCAAGAAATAAAAAAAAAGTGATTGAAAAATAATAAAAAACGGTTTATGTTGAATGGCTAGAAGTTGTTAATGGACACACCTTGGTGATGAGTTTATTAAAAATGCTATTCTTAGTATTAACCTTAACGGCTCGATTCTTATTGTCAAGACCGGGATTTAATGCATTAATTCTCGCTTCCGGCCAATTTAATGAAGAAACGAATTCTTTCGTCACAAGCACCACCTGGGTCTGCGGTGAGACAGTTAAGTATTCAATTGACGATCGTTTCCACAATTGCTGTAGCTGGCAGCGTTTTTGCCATAAGGAATGGTTACTTTTAGGAATGGAAACAAATTTCTACTGCAAATAAGCACACAGACTTCTCGTCAATTAGGAAATGGCCGGGAGTTGGCGATTCCAAATCGGACAAATTGTTTGATATGATTCATAATGGGCGAGAATTTTAAATGGCCTCCATTCTAAACAGGACAGTACAAAATCCTTAAATCGTAAGTTGGGCATTGTCCACCTATCGGTAGAAATGATTCTTAGCACCTTTTATTGAAGACTCCCTTATCCCACCCTGATGAGGAATTTGAGAAAAAATTAACTTCCGGTTGATACTATTTTCTGCAGCAAATATTTTTATTTGATTAGACACATAGATGTTTTTAAACATGTCACGCATCTCCTTAAGCTGATTGCGGGCTTGCAAGAAATTTCTAGCGTTGTCCTATAAAATGTCGAAGAGTTCCTCCTTCAGGATATAAATCTAATAAGCATTAACATAAATTTTTGGTGCTCAAATTAGAGAAGCGTTCAATGTGAACGGCCTTCGTGACCGTACATATAAAAATTGCCACATAGCACTTGATAATTGCAATTCTTCAGAATTTGAACGTTTTAACAAAAAGGGAACCACGTAGTCCAGCCAAACTACTTTAAAGAACTTGGAGATTGAAATTATGTCCTTGGGCAAATTTGTCATCATTTGTTGCACAGGTTGCGTTCGAAACCCAAAATAAATAGCAGAATTATGCTCTCGATAACTCTAAGCCCATTCAATTGCCAATACTTAAGCCTGAAATTTAACAACACGCATTGTGCTTCAGCGTGCCCTAACCAAATATGTTCTTGTCGTAATAGAAGAAACACCACGTGATGTTTGGAAGAAAAAAGCAATCGTTAAAAAATATATTTAATGACAAATTGTTTGCCAAATAAGCTTTGACGCGTAAGTTCGCAAATTTCTATAAAAAAGAATATGGTCGAATTTCGCGAAGGAGTAGCGCTACCGCAGAATTTACTTCTTCAACATCTAAAGGACCTAGTAATTTATCATTACTATTTCTGGAATTGAAAGAGAATTGCAACACATAAACTACAATGTGGAGCAATCGGTGAATTTTGGAAAATTTGTTGAACCATAAGGTCCAAAATGCATGTCTTCAATTCAGTTCGGAATAATGCACCTTCTGCTTAACGAAAAATCACTTCAAGTAGTCTTATTTGTAAGACAAGATTGAACAATTTCAAGTCAATATCGCATAGAAAATCAGGTTCATGCCACCATATATCAGTCCTGCGTCAACTTCGATAACCACAGATGGTGGCGACAATGGACGTGTAAATATAAGCAAAGTTCATATAAGCGGAATCTTTAAGTATGTACGAGTAATACTTAAAATTTAAGTGGCGGCGGCAGGACAAGGAACAGTCGACCTTTGACGGATATCAACATTCTTATAGCACCATGGCTACGATCACACCAGCTTTTTACAACTGTCGCGGCACACCAAAACAAAAAGTACTTGAAGGCTAATTGCAGTAAAAAACATAGACGATACTATACACGATGGAAGGGAATTTACATGTAAGTATCATTTTATGCGATAATTAAAGTAAATTTTAGTTGCAAACGGAATGCGTCCAACAATATTTCTGGGTTATCGGGTTAAATTGCTTAATTGAGCTCATATAGTTATTTTAGATTTTCATTTTCCTCTTTTATCTCATATATTTAATAATTGTCCAAATCAGCTGGTTTTATATCGCTACAATTTAGCTTTACCGTCTCGTTGGTAGTGTTTGTCACTCGTCACTCGCTTCTAATAAAGACTCCTACTTTGGGTTCCGTGTTTAAAAAAGGCTTATTATTATTATCTTTAGTTGGCATTTTTATACCTAGTTGTTTCCATTTTAGTCGGGATAACAAAAAATTCTGGTACTATTTTCGTCTTCAAATTATTTTGAACTGTTTGGCTCTTTATAATTCTGTTTGTCTTGATGCATCACTAAAAAGTCTCTACCCACTAAACTATCTACTGATATTGAAAAATTATCCGATACTATTTGATATTGTTGTTGAAAATTAGTATTTCCTATTTCTATTTTTCCAAAAGTTAAACCAAATACACTCAAAGTATTGTTTGTAATGCTTTTGACATGACACTTGGGATTAGACTTATGTCGGCTCTTGTATTCCAAAAATTTGATCGCATGTTGGGTTGTCAATGACCTCCTAAAATTAGTCATGTAAAGGGGGAAACTGTACGGAGTGGTGTTTTACACGTTGTTGGGGTTGGCTAGCTCGGAGTCCCAAAAGTAATAACTAATAACGTATTTTCCACCAATTTGAAAACCAATACAAACAATTTATTATTAGTACAAGTATTCAAAATATAACAGAACCTTTTTGTATATTTTACAAGATATTATAGTTAGCAACAAACATGGCGCGGGTTAACGTTTCGCGGTCTTCTGCTCCTCTGCTGCTGAGGTTCGCTCGCCGTTTTCGTGGCGGCGCTGCTCTTTCGGGCGACTTCGTTCTTTCCACCACTACTTTGTGTGGAGGGAGTCGACTTTGGAACTGTCGACGAGCACGCGCTTCTGGTCGCGTTACACTCTTCCCCTCTAGTCTGCGATGACGTCCTCGTAAGCGGGCTAGAACTAGCGTGCTCTTTCTGCGAGTCAAAGCTTGCGTTGCCTTTTGGATTACATGTAGGTCGGCCTCTGCGCCGTATGGGATTTACTGGGCTTAAGGAGTCTGCTCCACCATGGAACGGAGCTATTTGACTTACGTGGTATTTTCCTAGTATTTTATTAGGAAGTCCAGCTTCTGCAATTTCGTATGAAACCGGGCTTATCACTTTATTAATCACATAAGGCCCGTCTCGTTTGGGTACGAATTTCGAGCTTCATCCTTTCGCGGTATCACTTAACACATGAGTTTTAACTAAAACTGGGTCACCCACAACAAATTGTAGTGCTTGGCGCTTATGTTTATTTCCGGCTTCAGTTCTCACATCTTGAGCGTGTTCAGCATTTTCTCGAACTTCCTTCAGGATCGAGGCTAAACGTAATAAATACGGTGTCATTTCAGTAATTACATTTTCTTTTTGCACTACAGCTCGTAAGTCGTGATCCACATCGTCAGGAGTACGTATCTCGCGTGCAAACATTAAAAATGCTGCCGTGTGTTTTGTTGATGCGCACATCACCGTGTTTATTGCGAACCTAATCGCAGGTAGTTTCTGATTCCAGTCACGATGGTTTTTTTAACACAAATTGAAAGCATTGTTTTTAAATCGCGGTTTTTTCATTCTATCGGATTTGCTTGAGCATGGTAAAGCGGAGTTAATTGTTGCTTAATGCCTAAGCAAAACAGAGCGTTTTGCATTATACCTGCAATAAATTGCGTTCCGTTATCGGAAATAACTTTGCCTGGCATTTCGTATCGTAAAAACACTTCATTTATTAACACCGTAGCACAAACTTCACTGGTAGCTTCTTTCAGCTGAAATAATTCTATCCACTTCGTACATGTATTGGTAATAATTAAGATCCATCGGTCGCCACTCTCAGTTTCTGGGAGAGGGCCAAAGAGATCTACGGACACAACTTCGAAGCGTTGGTTCTATGCAGGCGTTTGCAGTAAACCTGCAGATTTTAAATTTGAGGATTTATAACGCTGACATTCCACACAATTTTTTATGTAGTCTGTTATGTAGCGGCGCATACCTGGCTAATAATAACGGGCGGGTATCCGGGCTATGGTGCGCTATACACCGTAATGTCCAGCCGAGGGCGCGTTGTGATATTCCATGGTCACTATACTTATTTTGCTCTTGTGTCAGCGTCGGGTTTTCGAAAGCTTTTATAATTTTTTGAACCTCTGAATCGTTCAATTGTTTACCTCAAATTTCTGCGGCACTACGGTTAGGAATTTTTAGGGAAACAACACACAAGCTACACATGTTTGAGTTTTTGTCTGTACACGGCGGTCGCGAAAGAGCGTCAGCTGTGACGTTCATTTTACCTGGTGTATAAACAATTTGAAGATCGTATGCTTGTAAAATTAATGTCCAGCGAGCCAATCTTCCGGACGGCGATTTTAACGACGTGATCTACCGGGGGATGGTCGCTGGCAACTTTGATTCGGGCTCCTTGGAGATATTCTCGGAATTTTTCTAAAGCTCAAACCACGGCTAGAGCTTCCCGCTCGGTTGTTGAATAATTGCGTTCTGAAGAGGTTAACAATCGACTTGCATATTCGACGGGTCTTTCGTCGGATCCCACTCCTTGCTGTAAAACCGCACCTAGAGCGTAGTTGCTTGCATAAGTTCGAAGAATATATGGGAGTGTTTCGTCCGCTTGACGTAGAATCGGTGCCGTGGTTAACAGTGCTTTAAGTTGCTGGAAGGAATTTTCTTGTAGGTTGCCCCAGGTCCATTCGAATGACTGTTTTGTGAGATTAGTTAGCGGCTTGGCGATTTCCGCAAATTTTGGAATAAACCTACGGAACCACGAGCACATTTGAACAAATGACTTCACGTGTTTTACAGATTTCGGTGAAGTCATGTTGTAAATGCTTGCGATTTTACCGGGATCCACTGAAATTCCTTGGCGTGTAATAATGTGGCCTAGAAATTTAACATTGTCGCGCGCGAAAACACATTTTTCACGCTTAGCACGTAAACTGAACTGTTTTAAGCGATTAAAAACCACTTTTAAGTCGTCGACGTGTTGAAGCACATCCGGCGATAGCACAACTATCGTCGATGTATGCAAATATTTTAATATATCCGCACCCAGCACGAAAACGATTAATTAGCCGCTGAAAGGTGCTTGGAGCGTTTTTCAGCCCAAAACTCATACGCGTAAATCTAAAAATAGCAAATGGCGCTACGAACGCACTTTTATCGCGATCACCATCACGAATTTTTACTTGGCAGTATCCAGAACGTTGATCGATGGTAGACATACAGGCGGTTTGTTTAGCGTCGTGCAGGATGTCGTCGATTCGCGGAAGTGGGTATTTATCTGATACCGTTACTGCGTTTAATTTGCGCTAATCGACACATAGACGAACACCGGATTCCTTTTTGGGTCCTAATATTGCAGGTGCGGCCCATGGAGACTCGCATTTCTCGATGATGCCTTCTTCGAGTAGTTTGTTAATTTCAATGCGTAGTAGGTCCCTTTTTACGGGCGGCAGCTGATATGGCGGTACAAAAATTTGTTGGTGATCACTTGTGTTTATTGCATGTTCTGCGTATTCCGTCGGTTCACCTGTTATCGCAAACACTTCCGAATGTTGTAACAATAGGGCGTTGAATTGTTGTTTTTCTTGATTGGATAAATATGAACCTTGGTCGTCACGTAGATTCAGATCAAGGCTATGTAAGCTAACAGTAGGTGTATTATATTCATACGCCAATGAGTAACAATTCTCTTTCGCGTTCCGTGTTCAATCAAATCATCGTAATTTTCAAACTCATGGTAGCCAATTGCTTTTTTTAATGGTGTAAATATGTTTCTTAACAATTCGTATTTCGGTTGATATATACTTTTCGAAAATACATAGACATTTTGCAATCAAACCCTGTTCTCGAGCAAGACCAGAAATATTAAAGCGTTGGTTTTTCCACAACTCGATGGCCCAACGAATATAGCTCGTATATTAGACGGGAACAAAGGTCCATGTTTACCGATATTGCTAGGTACGGAAACTAAGAATTCGTCAAAGTTCTGCACCGGTATTTTAAATCCTTGCATAGCATCACCAATGTCTCTTACATCTTCATGTCTAAGATCAGCATTCTTCTTTTGAGGTTTACGGAGATCCAGATGTCCGCTTAACGTTTTTCTGGGTATACTATATAGTCTACTTGCAGAGTTAACACTTACACCTGTTTTTCTACTAATTGTTTTCTCTAAAGATACCTTGATGTACATCTTTCAAATATAAGTTTAAACTGATTCAAATTGAAAATTATTTTCTATATACCCGCATTACAGGAATCCGCATGGGCAAGGGTGAGCATGCTCAGGGACGCGCATGGGCAGGGGTGCGCATGCTCAGGGCGCGCATGGGCAAGTATCGCATGCTTAGAGGCGCGTATAAGCAGGGGTGCGCATGCTCGGGGACGCGCATGGATAGGGGTGTCTGGGCGTACATCGGGATGCATGAGGAACTGCATCGGATCGCCAAAAAATTTTATTAATATTAAAACAACATAGATTGTGTACAATTTTAATAAAAGCAATATACTTACAAAATAGTTAATTGTGAATAAATCTATTAATGTTTTCCGTAAACGGATTATATTTAAACATTGAATCATGGATAATTAAAGCACAAGCCTGCATCGACGGTTCAAAATTTCTTGAAGCTTCAAATTCCCTTCTTACACCAACAGTTGCGTCCTTGATGTTTTCAAATTGTTGCGACTTCCTCCCTCTACCACTGGTGGTGGTGGTGGTAGCTGTGGTTGTGGTGGTGGTGGTGGTTGTGGTGGTGGTGGTTATGCTGGTGGTGGTGGTGGTTGTGGTAGTGGTTGTGATGGTGGTGGTGGTGTTTGTGATAGTGGTGAGTTTAGAACCCAGATCGGAGTGTCCAAAGCAAGATCCCTGCCTGGAGCTAAAAAATGCTTAGTTGAAGAAAACTATTGTACTGATTTAAGATGACAATGTTATTTAATACTGTTATAAGATGTGCGAATATTTGCTAATATGGTGGCGTTTATGGTGGTGGTGGTGTTGGTTGGGGTAATGTTGGTGGTCGTGGTGGTGTTAGTGGTTGAGGTGTTGGAGGGTTTAGCACCCAGATCGGAGTGTAGAGAGCAAGATCCATGCCTGGAGCCAAAAATGCTTAGTTGAAGAAAACTATTGTGCAGATTGTAACGTTCGGTTTAATTCAACGTTTAGTATTGTATAGTTTATTTTAGCGAGCATATTAAACATGCCAATTTGTGATAAAGGACATTCAAGTAAACTGTACACTTTTTCAAAATTGCGAAGAAGGCTAGAAAGTGACAGGACAGAATTGTCAAATTAATTAAAAAGTGTCGAGTCGCGTTTTACGTTTGGGGTGTGTTTAATTAATCTTTTGTAGGTCCACTCTAACATTCGATGTTATATACCGTCATTGTTATGCCTATAAGATGCCAATTCATAGTGGGAGTTTATTTGGATGAAAGAAAAGTGACCTCAGATTACATTTGCCGTACGCTGTAATCAGCCGATTTAGTTGGGAACCTGATGAATTAACACACACCTATGATAAAGTTAGTTGGGCTGTTGCATTATACCGACACCCACTCTCCTCGCTGTGTCTATAGTGACCTGATTCACCCCACAAACCCTTCAAGGTAAGCGTTGCACTGTAGTAGTTACTAAGTGACCAAACTAGTTCGCACGCTGGTATTGGGATATTTTACCCTGAACTATAGAATGTTCTTTTGCATCTACCGTCAGTGAAGCTAAAAGTAGATAGTGTATTTCGCATCGTATTTACCCTACTTTCACGGTAGTCAACCGTGTAAAACAGAAAGCCGCTTGTGTGCGCATTGTATATCGATTAGTCCGTAAAATTTTAAAGCTGCGATACTTTTCCAAACTGTACAACTTGTTTCGTAACGTAAGACTGTACCAGTTGTAGCGCCTAGATAGTTCAAGTAGACTTACGTCTACCGTCCACATTGTTACCGGAGGTTTGCATGCACCCGGTGTAACACGCGTGATATTTCGGGCTATAGTCTACACTTTTTTGGTCGTCAAACCTAAGAACCCGTACTGCCGTGAAGCCCAGGTGCATTCAACCCTACCCCCATCTTAGAAATAATTGTACTCACAAGTATATCTTGGGTAGCCCTGGCCAGTACGAATTCCCCCTAGTTGTTACTTTTGGTTAGTTAGCATAATTAATTTGATCGTAGTTGTGGCTTACTCAATATACGCCTGTTCACGCCTAAGCGGAACGCTGGTTCACAATAACAAAAAAATGCGTAATAAAATGTTTATATAAAATGTGGTTGCATAAAAAACTTACCCCGTGTTCAATTATCACTTTACACTCACCACTAAATACATAATTGGTTAGGCAGGAGAGGGTTCTGAAGGAAGGAATAGAGGTACCCACGTTGTTATTTAATTAATTAACTGATAATGCCGACAAACCGGCGCGAGTGTGACATTTAACAATGGACTGTGTACTAAGAGAGAGCTGTGTCGACTATCTTATTGTTGTAACCAGCGCTCACCTTGCGATGCGCGAATAACAAATCGTAGTCGAGAGATAAGAGGAGCATGCTTTTATTTTATATTAGGCAAGGCGTAAACATAACCGCCCATCTAAAACTGAATAAGTTTTATACCAAAATAAAATACATCATTCAAAAATACACCCTAGAAATATTAAGGTTGCTAGGCAAATTAAAACAAAACTTTAATACAACCTTAAAAATTTTAAAATTAAACGGAACATAAATAAGAGAGAAAATAACAAAAATAAAAATTATTCATTCAAAGGGACGATAATAAGCTTACTTATTGGACGTGCAACTAAACCTGCAGCGGTTTTTACAGAAGCTACTCGTGGTATACCGTCACGACCAAAAAACAATTTTTCAATACGGCCAAGAGGCCAACACAAGGGGGCAGTATTTAAATTTTTAATTATGACCACATCATTTACCTTGGGCAATATGGTAGGGCAATGCCATTTGTTACGTTGGGTGAGTTGGTGAAGATACTCGTTGGACCACCGACTCCAAATGGATTGAGTAACCTGACACAATCGCTGCCAACGGGAACGCAAAGTTATTTCCTCCGGAATAGTAATTTCAGGTAGAGATAAAAGGGGACCGCCTATTAAAAAATGACCGGGCGACAGATAATCTGTACCGTCATTAGGATCTGAAGACTGGCAAAGAGGGCGACTATTGAGTATGGCTTCAACCCTGAAAAAAATTGTACATAGTTCCTCAAAAGTTTGAGGGCGTGTACCTAAAGTACGAACTAATAAGGCTTTTGCCGATTTCACTCCAGACTCCCAAATTCCGCCAAAATTTGGGGCGTATGGAGGATTAAATTGCCACTTGATATGGCGGGAGGCTAAAGCGGCGAAAATTTTATCGTTGTTGGATTTAAGGAATATGATAGCTTCCTTGAGGGACCGCGAGGCACCAAGAAAGTTTCTACCCTGATCTGAGTAAACGACATCAGGAATTCCTCTACGAGCTGTAAACCTTGTCAGACAACCTAAAAATGCTTCGGTAGATAACTCTGACACTACCTCGAGGTGCACCGCTCTGGTGCACATACAAATAAATATGCATAAATAAGTTTTAGACACCGGGGCATTACGACGATTAGAAGACTTGATCATAAATGGGCCGGCGAAATCTACTCCCACATGAGTAAATGTTCTGGACAGTTGAACACGGAAAGGGGGTAAATCGGCCATGAACGGTTGAGCAGTTGTCGCACGGAAGCGCGAACAAACAACGCATTTATGGATCCTCTGACGAACTAAGGAACGTATTCCAATAATCCAGAATTTTCGCTGAATAAGTGATTGCGTCATGAATGCACCTGAATGCATAGATAAAAGGTGATAATTATCACACAATAATCGCGATAAAGTGGCTTGTTTCGGTAATAGAAAGGGATGTCTGTTATCATAAGACAACAGGGAGTGACGCAAACGTCCGCCCACCCTAACAAGACCTAGCGAATCAATAAAGGGGGACAATTTTTGGAGTTGTTTAGAACAACCCTTGTTTAAATTTAGTTGATTTATTTCTTCGGCGTAGAACTGCTGTTGCGTAACTCTTATGATAGTTATCAATGAGATATGCAATTCATCAGAAGAAAGAGAGCCTGATAATTTTTTATCAGAGTTCTTGCAATTGTAAGTAAAACGGTTTACATATGCCACAGTACGCTGGAGCAAGGTGAGAGAAGAAAATTTATCCAAAAATTGAGTGCAACTTTTTTGTGTATAAGTAACTAATATATTAGGGGGAGATTTTATTTCTGGAAGAATTTCTAGAGAAGGGGGAGTTTCCAAATTCCTGGAAGCCGTAATTAGATCGCTACAGTTAGATGGGCCATGCCACCAGATATCGTTGTCAATCAACTGGTGCGCAATAAGACCACGAGAAGCCATATCGGCGGGGTTGTTTTCACCAGAAATATGGTACCACTGTTGAATAGCAGTGTATTCTAAAATAATTTCCACGCGGTTGGCAACAAATGTTTTTAATAAATAAGAAGGAGTGTTAATCCACGCTAGTACCACTTGAGAATCGGTGAATAATCTTATTTCCTTTAAGGGATAAGGAAATTTATTGGAGATTATAGAATATACTAGACGAGATAACAAAACAGCACCTAATAATTCCATACGAGGCATTGAAAGAAATTTTAAGGGTGAAATTTTACTTTTGGCTTGTAGAAGATGGCAATTCGTGTTATCTGAAGTCGTGCCATGTAGAAAAACACATGCAGCATAACCTTTCTCACTGGCATCGCAAAACCCTAACAGACGGTACTGTCCCGAGTCTAAAAACAAACAGCGAGGAATTTTCAAATTTGATAATTCAGTAAGGCGGGAACAAATTTTCTCCCACTTCAAACACCAGTCGGTGTCCGGCGTGTCGTCCCAACCTAAACGTTGTACCCATAATTGCTGTAAAAAATGTTTTATTAAGAACACCACCGGAGTCAACCAGCCGAGAGGGTCGAAAATTTTAGCCATATATGAAAGAACGGAACGTTTTGAAATATTCCCTTCGAAAGGAACAACATAGTAGGTGAAATTATCAGAATTCGGGTTCCAAACTAGTCCCAATATTTTGATACCAGAGATTTCATCAGAAAATGCTACGGAGGGTTCTAATTCAGATTCCTGGAATTGATTTAAAAGAGAGTTGTCATTGCTGGACCACTTTCTTAACTGAAATTGGCCAAGACACAGCAATGTTATTAATTCAGATTGCAGCTGCTGAGCTGCCGCAACGGACTTGGCTCCTGAAATCACATCGTCCATATACGTGTGATTCAGCAAGGCCACAGATGCTAGAGGAAATTGTTGTCCTTCATCGATCACCAATTGTTTTAACACGCGTTGCG
Organism: Platerodrilus igneus; assembly: GCA_036346225.1. NCBI lineage: Eukaryota > Metazoa > Arthropoda > Insecta > Coleoptera > Lycidae > Platerodrilus > Platerodrilus igneus. The sequence goes on from JARFIW010001599.1 coordinate 7,614,303, forward strand.
CAATAAAAGAGGATGGTGTAAGACCATAAGTAAGCGTGTTCAATTCGTACTCTTGAACTCCGCTGTCGAGGGAGGGTCGCCAGAATATATGTTGGTATATTCTATCTTACGCACGTACTAAAATTTGGCGGTACATCATTCGTATGTCAGCACAAAGTGCTATTTTGTGGGAACGAAATAAAAATATTATTTCGGGCAAACCTGATTGCAGTTTCGGACCAGCGTAAAGACGTTGATTGAGGGACTTACCGGTCGAATCATTAGCAGATCCGCTATACACCACTCGTAGTTTGGTAGTACTGCTTGTGGTTTTATGAATGCCGTGGTGTGGTAAAATATAATCGGAGGGTTGCAGAGCAACATTCATGTGATTTAGAGATAGATATTCCTTGAGAAATGAATTATAAACCTTTTGACTTTCGGTTGAATTCCGAAGTCGCCGTTCTAAATTTAGATAACTGTTATAAGCGATCTCACGATTGCGCCCTAGAGGTTCGGCATTATCCTTGAAGGGTAGGGCTACAATGTAACGACCAGTTTCATCGCGAGAGTGGGTACTAACAAAATGTGCTTCACAATAATTGTCGTCAATATTCACAGCAGGAGGTTGCGAGACTTCTTCGAGCGCCCAAAAATTTTTTACTTCGCTTTCAAGAGGTTGCGACATTATACAAAGCGAAGTAGCATTTGACGGTCCTTGCGGAGAAGGCACTTGTCCCATTAACACGTATCCAAAAATAGTGTCAATCGCTAGAGGTTTACCAAGACGGTTATTTGCGTTATCCGAAAATAATATTCTACAACATATGTCCGCTCCTAATAATATTTCTACCGGAGCGGATACATGGAAATTAGGGTCAGCCAAGGGTAAATGTTTAAATCGTTCATAAATTCCACGTGGTAAAGAACAACCAGGAATATTACCTGTAAGTTTTGGAAGAATAGAGGCACAAAAATTTATTCGTTGATCTGCATAATTGGAAAGTAGAAAACAATCGACTAGCCCTTTAGAATTAACAGCGGCATTGGCTAGTCCACACACCTTACTGTTATTGCGAACATATTTAAGACCCAAACGTTGCACGCAAGCAGAAGTGATCGCATTGATCTGGGACCCTGAATCAAGCACGCACCTTACAGGTTGAAAATCGCCATTGATGTCCCGAATCTTAGCTTGAATCGTTCCTAAAAGCACTGTATAATTTTTAGGATTACTAGACACATTGCATGTAGAAACTGTTTCTTTCTTATCGGATGTGGAAGGGATCACAGGGGTTATCGGTCTCGAAGTCGAGACAGGCGATGCATTATGCAAAAAGGTGTGATGGTATCTGGAGCTACATAACCCTCATCTTCCTTTAGAGTTGCAGCCCTTAATATGATTGCCTAAACATTTGAAACAACGCAACATTCTTTTTACCGCGGTGTATCTATCGGAAACATTTAATTTTTGAAAGTTTTTGCACGCGTAAATTGTATGCCCTTCATTACAATAGGGACACGAATTACGATCGCATTTTACTTGCGCATCGTTAGTGGATTCTTTTACAAAAAAAGACTTATTTAGATTATATTTGGAGCGCGGTGGCATATTTACATTGGCGGGTTTTAAAGATTGAACATCTTCGTGCATTTCTGAGGTTTTATTCTGCGCGGTTAAAAATTCGAACAACTTAGCACAAGTCGGCACATTAGAATCCGTGCGTGCATCAAATGCATGTTGTAATTTAGGATCCAAATTACGATAACATAGAAAATAAAATAAAGTCCGATAAATCTTCAACGTCGGGGGCAGATTTCAAAGTGCTTACTGCGTTGCAATGTGTATTTATTAAATTTGATAAGGAACCAGTAGATTTAAATTCAAGAATTTTATTCAAATAAAAATTAACAATTCTGCGTGGAGAATCGTACCGATCTACCAGTTTTTTAAATGCTTGCTCATACAAATTGGGATCTAACGCTAGATCAGAGACGACACTTAATGCTTCCTTATCGAGATACGATCTAAAATATAAATATTTTAATGAGACTGGAATAGATTTGTTTTCGTGTACAACACTGCGGTAAGTAGTAATGAAATTATTCCACTTATCAATGGAACCATCAAAAACAGGAATTTCTAGGGGTTTTAAACATTCAACGGATGGGCCCTTAAAAGCCAGAGCATCCGCAGAAACCGATTTTGTAGAATTTTCTTTCAATTCTAAATATTTTGTACGAACTACGTCAAATAAGTCGTCGAAAGATGCTAGATTTAATTTTACATGTAGTTTAGGGTCAGTTTTAGTAGCGTTGAATTCTATTATTGCTACCTGTAGTTTTTCGAGAGCATTTTCAATAATCGGTAGCCTTTGCATTTTTGCTTCTAATAAGTTTAATTTACTTACATTTGCGGAAACAGCATAATCCCAAATGCCTTGCAAGCGACCAAATAAGGCTTCTTGCTGAGCTTGCAAAGAAATGCTGTCGAAAGACATTTTCAGAATAGCATAAACTACACGTAAATATGTAATCGAATTGAAAAGTATTTTATAATTAAAATTGAATGCAAATATAAACAAACACACCTGTGCTGATAACCGTTTATCAACATGCAGGTTTCGATAAGAGTGAATTTATTTCAAATACTATTAAGAGCAACTTTGTAATAATTTAACATAAAGCAAGCTCCTCCAAAACCACGACGACAATTCTATCACGCATACCGGTCGAAGCGACCAAAAAAATAAGGTATATTCACGCCTAAGCAGAACGCTGGTTCACAATAACAAAAAATGCGTAATAAAATGTTTATATAAAATGTGGTTGCATAAAAAACTTACCCCGTGTTCAATTATCACTTTACACTCACCACTAAATACATAATTGGTTAGGCAGGAGAGGGTTCTGAAGGAAGGAATAGAGGTACCCACGTTGTTATTTAATTAATTAACTGATAATGCCGACAAACCGGCGCGAGTGTGACATTTAATAATGGACTGTGTACTAAGAGAGAGCTGTGTCGACTATCTTATTGTTGTAACCAGCGCTCACCTTGCGATGCGCGAATAACAAATCGTAGTCGAGAGATAAGAGGAGCATGCTTTTATTTTATATTAGGCAAGGCGTAAACAACGCCGTACCTACATTTGCTTATATATACCTTTGTTTATGTTACTTACTGTACTTAATTAATGTGTTCTTTTCAGCCATGTGTTTGTAAATAGAGTTAAGAGTATAATCCAGGTGCATTATTCTGTTGTAGTAATTTGCGTGAGTAGGGTGAATCAGTACATTCTACACCGTGAATTTTCTTTACTTTCATATTTTCTTATTATAACAAGTGCAGGGGCGTTTGCTCGACCAGTAACGAGACCCCGATTATATCTAACACAGTGACAATACTGGTGGTGCCCGCCTAATTTTGCCGTCATTCCCAATTTTGGCATACTATCAAGTTTACGACCCATTATAATTGTCATCTTAGGGCATTTAGCAATCTCGACCTACGACTTTGACCATACCCACCCCTCACCGGCTAGAGCTAGGCCGCGCACGGATTCCGATCCGTCCCTTGGTGTCGTAGTGCTGAATTGGCCCGTAACAAATTAATTTGGCGCCCATTGCTTGTGGCCTGTTTTGTGTTCTTATAAGTTGCAGAAAATACTTTTTTTGGACGTTTGAAGACTATTTTCTTTTTCTGGGTATTGTTGTTTAAAGATTTGTCAATATGGGTTTACGAATGATTGTTGAACGTTTGAGTAAAAAGGAGGTGAAGTATACACTTGGTATTAGAGGTTGTAAAACGGAAGGTTTAGTTAAAGAGTTACGGACTAATTTACGTAAGGTTCTTAAAGAAGAGAAAGAGAGCGGCGAGGTAACTGCTGTTAAGATTCCAGAATTCTCTGTCGATGTTGGAGCTGTCGAGAAAGGATGTTCTATTTTAGAAAAATTAATTGAGGCGTATGAATGTACGCATTGTAAAGAATCTGCGCTATCTGTTGAAACTAAATTGTCGCATTATCTTGACCGTGTGAATAATAGTCGTCCCGATGATCAAGAAAAAGCTGTGAAAGAAAAACTTTTGACGAAAGTTTCATTGTTGTTGTCTCGTTATCAATTACTGTCGCTTAAAGTTGATTCCGATGAATTAGTAAATGAAGGTACTAGTTGTATTGACGATACTGTTGTTGATACTAATCCTGTAACGCAAGTGTCAATGTCTCAAAATTATTCGACAAAATCAGTCCCAGTTGCAAAATGGGGTATTCAATTTTCGGGCGAGCCCCGAACCATGTCGCTAAGCGCGTTTCTTGAACGTGTAGATGAGCTGAGGGTAGCTCGTAATGTTAATTTTGTTCAGTTATTTTCAGAGTCGGTTGATCTTTTTACCGGTAGAGCGTTGTTATGGTACCGAGCCAATAAATGTTCCGTAAGTAATTGGGAAGAATTAGTTCGTCTGTTACGTTTAGAATTTCAACCAATTAATTATGATGAGCGCTTGATGGAGGAAATTAAGCGTCGCACCCAAGGCTCCGAAGAGACTATGGGGATTTATATTGCAGTTATGCTGAACATGTTTAGTAGGTTAAGTGAGATTGTTTCGGAACCAGACCAACTTAAAATTTTAATGCGTAATATTGCTCCTTTTTATCAAAATCAGTTAGCGCTTGTTGAAGTGCGTTCTGTAAATGAACTATTGTCGTATGGTAGGAAGATGGAAGGGAGACGTTTTTCTATTGATACTTATGTACCGCCTTCTCGTCGTCGCACAGATTTGGAAGCTGATTTAGCTTATATGGGTTCTTCTAGTGATTTATGCACTACCGAAGTTGCTACAACTGCAGGTCGAAGGTTTGGAGGCGATATCCGTCAGAAAACACTCCGTTATTGGATTTGTGATAAAAGTGATCACAGAGCCAGTCAATGTGAAGTACCGCGCCGTCGTCAATGTTGCTACCGTTGTGGAAATCCTGGTTTTACCGTGAATACTTGCAATAAGTGTCGTAGATTTTCGGGAAACGGCCCGAGGGGCAATTGAATGGTCAAGCAACTTTGTCCCGTACGTTTACTAACTCGACTTTTTATGTACAAAATTTAGTTAAGGTTAGGAATGCCGATTTCGTTAAGAATAAAGTTATTCTGGATTATGTTTTTGAGAATTCTACACCCGATGCGCGACCTCATGTTACTGTTGATATTTTGGGTTATAAGTTACTTGGACTTTTAGACTCTGGTACTAGTAGAACAATTTTAGGTTCGGCAGGTTGGGATTTATTACGTTTGTTGAAGTTACCGATAAGAAAAGATTCTCGTCCCGCCTGTACCGTAGCGAATGGTGAAAAAGTTAATAGTTCGGGGACAATTATGTTACCGATTACTTTGAAGGAACGAACTGTTACTGTTGAAGTATTAGTTATGCCTGACGTTAAGCATCCGTTAATTTTAGGAATTGATTTTTGGTCGTCTATTGGTTTGGTCCCAGATATTATGAAAGGTCAATGGCAGTTTACTAATCCTGATATTTTGTCTGTTGATGATACGTTGAGTAATTCTGTCTTACAGTCTGCTCATGATTTGTCTTGCGAACAACGTCGGAAATTAGAACGGCTGGTGAATGAACATTTTGCTAAACATGTAACAATTTTATTGTTAGTTAATAAATCCCTCCATCAAAGTGCGAGGATAATAAGACACTTTTAATAATTTTATTTTTTGGTTAATAAATCCCTCCATCAAAGAGCGAGAATAATAAAACACTTTTATTAAAATAATGTTAAAATACATTTAACAAGTAAAGTAATACGTTAAAGCAGCATCTTTATTTGTTATTCTATTTGTGGTTGGATATCTGTGTCTTCTACAGCCATTCACAGGCGCGTTTAGGTTTGACAACCTCCTCCTTGGACCCTCCGGTCGCCCGAGTGAGTTTGATAATCAGTCGGCCATACGTGGAAGAAGAGACAAGGTGTATGAAAGAACGCAGGCCGGTAATTTGCGTATCAATTTTGATGAGTGAGGACATTCTAGAATAGCGGTTGGTAACGTATAAAAGTTATTATTTTGTTTAATTTGAAATAATTTGTTTAGCGCGACGAGACACATTGCTACAATTAACCATGCACTTTGAAATTAGAAAATTTAATCGATTTTAAGAAAACTACTTTGTTTTACGACGTGAACAATGCAACTTAGAAGATAGGAAATTTAATCCCTTTTGTTAAAACCACTTTGTTTTACGACGTGTAAAATGCAACTTAGAGGATGGAAAGTTTAACCAATTTAAAGAAGATCACTTGGTGATACAGCGTAAAGATGCTACTTTGTATTTAATTCTACACCTGGAACAACACCATGTGGTAGAAGCTGTCTAGGATGAGCTGAGTTCATACTACATGCAGTAAACATCGCATGATGTAACAAGTACCTCATCTAGGCGGGAAAAGCAGTCTTTGGTTCGTAGTTAGCTTTAAGTAATTTTTCGTGTTTCAAATTAGAAACACGCTAATTTGTTCTTATGTGTAAAAGCACGAATATGATATTTGTTTCAACTATTGCTGAGCTGGAATTTCCAGCGTCGAAATTAAAATTCACTAATTTGATGTTTTAAGAAACAACACGTTGCTTCAGTATAAATTGTTAGTTACAACAACAGGTGTTACTGACGTCACTTATTTTTCTGTAGTATACTGCTGACAGATGTATCCTTAAGAGCAAATGCTTAGAACAGCGTTAGCACAACTTTTGTAAACAAGAATATTTTTGTGATCATTTTATTGGAAACTAAAACTAGTACTTTTAACTTAAAGAGGAAAACTTGAATAGTAACATTTGTAATGTAATCGGCCTGAACAGATCTGCGCGGGTTAGAGTATCTTTGTGTAACAAGTTTACACTATGCTGTAAAATATTTGATTATGAATAATTTTGATAAACCTTAATTTAAAATTCACTAAGTAATTCAATTAGTTATTAAATTTTATTGCATTGCATTTTATTTTAAAAGAGATTCTTTTTAGTAAATTATTGGTTCAAGATTAAAGTTTTTTATTTTGATCAAATATGATCAAACCTAACCACTGAAAGATAACATCTTTAAGAGTAAAATTTTGATGCCAACTTTATATAGAAAATATCTTTTCACTATTTCTTTATGTATATTTGCGGGACACAAATAGTGTTCCACCCTTTTTTTATTAACCTAACTATTATAATTTCTTACAGGAACAGCGTCTTATTTTATTAAGACAGGTTTTTGTCATCGAATGCGATTTTTTTTCTTTGGGTCTCCACGTTCGCCGTTAGAAATATGCCCTGCCATTATCGTGAATAAGTCCGGACTTGGTGGCGCCTTTTCGTCTGAGATTGAGTTTGACATACAAACAGATTTTGACTTACCCCCCCATTTCTCATAGCTCTACCCAAGGAATAGACCCCTAGTTATGTCGGAAGACTTCGTTTCACTAGCGCCCAACGTCTAGAGTCAGATATAGATTAGAAAAATACGCTTCACTGGCGCCCATTCGAAAAATAGTTACCCTGGCACACAACGGGGCTGGTGCTTAAGTGCATCAAAAAAATTTGTTTCACTGAAAACCAACGTGGGGCTAGTGCTTTAAAAAATAATGTTTCAAACATTCTGGCGAATCTCTAGGTTGCACGAATCTAGTTGAACACGAAATTAAGACCTCTTCAAAACCGATTAAGCAGAGATATTATCCGGTGTCGCCGGTTATGCAAAAACATATTGATGACGAATTGGAGAAGATGTTAAAGTAGGTGTGGTGGAGCGATCGAACAGCGCTTGGTCTAGTCCGATTTTGTTGGTAAAGAAGCGTGATAATACGTTTCGATTTTGTGTAGATTTTCGTCAAGTTAATAAAGTTACGGAGAAGGACGCGTATCCTTTGCCATATGTTTCGTCTATTTTAGATCGTCTTCGTAATGCAAAGTATATTACTTCGTTAGATATTAAGTCAGCGTATTGGCAGGTCCCTGTTGCTAAGGAATCCCGTCAGTATACAGCTTTTACGGTACCAAACCGTGGTTTATTTGAATTTTGTCGTTTGCCGTTGGGATTACATAATGCTCCGGCTACGTGGCAACGTTTAATAGATACTGTGTTGGGTCCCGAGTTGGAACCCTACGTTTTCGTTTATTTGGACGACATAATCCCTTGTACACCTAATTTTGAGAGACATATCGAAATGCTACAAGAAGTATTTACCCGTTTAAGCAATGCTCGTCTGACGTTAAGTCGTGAGAAGTGTCATTTTTGCAAACCTGAACTTAAGTATCTCGGATACATTGTGAATAGTAAGGGATTACTCCCCGATCCTAAAAAAGTTACCGCTATTCTGAACATACCGCTACCGAAGTCTGTTAGCGAAGTTAGGAGAATTGTAGGTGTTACGTCATCATCGAACAATTCGGTATTTTGTGACAATAAATACCGTCAGTGCGTGCATCCTACAGTTGTCAGTGAAACATTATATACCGGCAGTGAGTGCGTGAAGTGACAGTCGTACTCGAGCCTTTACAGAAGCGAGTCGCATTCAAACCCTTGCAGAAGCCGGTTGTATTAGAGCTTTTGAAAGCGAGACCGACACCATTCGTGCGTGTTACTGGTTCTCCGTCGAAAGCTTTTGTGCGTGAACGTTTTTATTGCCCACAGCGGCACAGGATAAAAGGTATTTATAATCTTTATTAAGTAGTTTGGTGTAGTTGTAGTTATTACATAACCGCTCCACTGCTATCGTTATTGCTTGCAAAAAGCAATTGGTCCTTCCCTGTAATTAGCATATCTTTATCAATTTATATCACCTCATTCACCCCCAATCCATTGGTCCTTCGAGCCGGATTCATCAGTCCTATGGTATACGCATGTCCTAAATTAAATATCATTTTGCACACCAGCGAGCTTTTAAGTAAATATTTTAGCCTTTAAATTTGTGTTCAAGCTCCATATGTAGCGGGTTAAAATGTGTAAATATTATTTATACTGTTTTTAGATTAAATTAAGCGATTTCGCCGTAATTGAAACCAGCAAGCGTTTTAATTACAAACAAATCCTTAATATAAAATTTGTTAGTTATCAGTTTTAAATTTATTTTAGCGGTATAAAGCACACAGCAACCTGAAAATTATAGTCGCTTTATACTTCTTAAATAAAAAAGGAAAGGGATTTGCTTTGTATTTAAAAGCTATTGTACGTTTTCTATCACATGCAACCCTTTTCAGTCGGTTTGCGGTAAAATATTGAACATCTGCAGAGGAATAAGGTTGTAAAGTTGCATCTTTCGGCAAATATGTTAAAACCACATGTTTCTGTGAGCTTTTGATGTAAAGGCCGACCGTAACCGTATACGGTACATCTTATCTTCACGCTTTGTTTGACAAACCCTTGTTTTCGACGTCTCGTTTTAAGACCACGTTGCAGGCTACTAGTCATAAAACGTGATTTATTGGTTTATACGCTGTCTTACCTTTTCGTGCCTTGAACAATTCATAATATTTTAATATTTCTTAGTGCACATTTAGCTTTACCGTTTTACAACATTTTATTGTAGATCTTTCAAATAACAGTCACTATGGCTCCAAAGAAGGCACATGTAGTAGAACTAGAATTACTGAAAACACGTATTATAGAAATGTTTGAGCTTTGTAACACTTTACAAAGTGACCCAAGTTTAAAAACGTTGTTCCTTATTCAAACAAGGGGAGTAAATGACCTTTATACAAATTTCAGCAAAATTTTAATTGCTGTCTTAGCTTCGGTGACGAGGTAGAATCATTAACTTACAACGCTGTACGGAAGGAAGTAGATTCCGCTTATTTTTGCATACTGCTGCATCTCGAAACGATGCAAGAAATGAAAGCACCACAAATCATCGAAAATGCTCCAAGCAACTCGGAATCAAAATTGTTACCCTTAAAACTCCCACTTTTTAATAATGAGGTAACTGAGTTCACATCCTTTATCGATTTATTTGACAGTCTGGTCTATAATAACGCGTCGCTGTCCAATATCGAAAAGCTAAATTATCTTATCAGTTGCTGTACCGGGGAGTCTTTAAAAATCGTTAAATCTGTACCCATTTCGGGGGATAACTTTATTATTTCCTATAACGCCTTGCGTGAGCGATTTAGCAACCCGCGTTTATTGGCAACTTTACATTGGAGAGCTATGAAAGACTTTCCACCTTTAAAATCAGAAGACCCTAAGAAACTTAGGGCACTTATTGATTGTTTTTCAGAGAACCTTGCTGTTCTAACTAACTTAAAGTTTCCCACCGAACATTGGAACTTTATTCTAGTCGATTTGCTTTTAGAAAAACTCGATCCGTTCACTAGAAAACGCTTCAAACTCCAATCGGATCCGAAGCAAATACCTAATTTCGAGGATTTGAGATATTTTTTAACTCAACAATGTGCAGCGTTGGAAACCTTTTCTTCAACCGCACCTGTTTCTTATTCGACGACTGTCCATACATCTCACACAACAGTGCCTAAGAAATCCTCAGCGTTTCAATTTAAACCAAGAGTTTCTTCTAACGTAGTTTCACTGGATACACCAAGTAGCTCCAGTGACTCAAAGAATTCATTTTCGCACCATTGTCCTTCCTGCAAAGGCAATCGTTTCTAAAGAAAACTCCGACGGAACGTTTCGACATTGTCAAACGCTTACGCCTTTGTTTAAATTGCTTACGAACAGACCATGCGTCCATGCAATGCAAATCTTATAATTCCTGTCGAACTTGCGCCAAGCCGCATCATACCTTGCTACATTTTGAACCGCAACCTGCTTCTAGCCGTTCAGCTGAACCGATCGCTACACCTATGCATAAAAATGCCAATAGGACGCAGTCAGCCTCTCCTATTCCGGCAAATGTTTTGTCTTCACAGACGAATCCAAATTTTGGGGTTACTGTCTTACTCTCCACTGCTGTTGTGGAAGTTCAAGATCGTTCTGGTAGATACAAACCGATCAGGGTACTCTTAGACCCTGGCTCCCAAGCTAGCTTTATTCGAGACGATTGCGTGAGCAAACTTTGGCTTCCACGCATACGTTCTCAAGTTCCGATTTATGGACTTGGGCAGACAACTTCAGCAGTCAATAGAGGTGCCGTCAGCTGCACTATTCGCTCTATGTTAGACTCTGAAAAATCTCTAGAAGTCACAACTTTTGTGCTTTCGTCAATATCTGGCAAATTACCTAGCGTTGAAGTTCCTAATAATTGGGAACACTTATGCGGCCTGCACTTTGCAGACCCGACCTGGAACTCTCCAGGAACCATTGACATGCTCCTCGGAGCAGATGTTTATCCGTTCATCATCAATGGCGGTGTGATACATGGCAAATTTCTTCAGCCTGCCGCCATAAATACAATTTTTGGTTGGACTATTATTGGTCTCACAAAAAGCTTGCAGTCTGATACTGTCCAAGCATTTTTTACTTCTGTAGAAGATCCTATCGACCAGACCCTAAGGCGGTTTTGGGAGATAGAAGAACTGCCATCCAAGCCTTATACTTCTCCAGAAGAAGAAAAGGCAGATTTGATTTTTGAAAACACGTTTTCTCGTGACCCTAGCGGTCGATTTATTGTTGCGTTACCGTTCAACGATACTTTGCCCGTTTTGATAATTCCTTTGACATGGCTAAAAAGACTATTTTCGTTGGAGCGCAAATTGCATGCTCAACCGGAGCTACGCGCCCAATACAACAATTTCATGCAGGACTATCTTGATGCGGGTCATATGGCATTACTCGATTCTCCGCCCGTTGGGAACGATAATTATTTTTACCCCATCACCCTGTGTTTAAAGAGGAAGGTCATACTTCTAAAATTGTGTGGTTTTGACGCCTCTGCAAAGGTTAAAACAACGTGTCACTTAATGACACTCAATTGGCTGGACCTAGTCTCCAAAACGACATTTCGTAAATCTTACTTAAATTTCGCTCTCATTGTTTCGTTTTTACTTGTGATGTTCGCCAAATGTATCGACAAATTTTGGTTACCGAAAAACATCGAAAGTTTCAATTAATTGTTTGGCGGTTCTCCGCAGAAGAACCCATTCAGACTTATCAGCTTAATACAGTGACCTATGGTATTAAGTCATCGCCTTATCTAGCATTAAAAACCCTTCATCAATTAGCCATTGACGAAGGCAAAAGGTTTCCGTTAGCCGCTGAGGCTATACGGTCAAATCTATACATTGACGATTTCGTCGCTGGTGAAGATTCCATACAATCGGCCCGCGAAATTAAAGATCAACTTATCCGACTTTTACATTTGGCTGGTTTTGAACTTCGAAAATGGAGTTCTAATTCAGTTTCTATTTTGGAAGGCATTCCGTCAGATTTTTGCCAATATACTTCTCTCGATTTCGATTCTGACGAATCAATAAAAATATTAGGTCTTCAATGGTCACCTACAGAAGATATTTTCTCATTTCGGGTTAAACCATTAAACCCAATATGTACAAAGCGCAACATACTTTCACAAGTTGCCAGAATATATGATCCATTAGGATTTTAGCACCACTAACACTTTTGCAAAACGCCAATCCAGCATCTGTGGATGTTAGGTTTAAATTGGGATGACATCCCACCAGCAGACATTTCGTCTCAATGGCAGCAGTATCAAGAAGAGTTGCCGTTATTATCGTCACTAAAGTTACCACGTTGTTTACCCCCTTCGGATCCTTTTACTTGTCATTTGCATGGGTTTTGCGATGCTAGCGAGGTAGGGTATGCAGCGGTAGTGTATTTCCAGTTCATAAATCAAACTACTGGAGAAATAACTGTACAATTTGTAACCGCTGAAACAAAAGTAGCTCCAATTAAGCGCATTTCAATTCCACGTTTGGAATTATGTGCCGCCGTTTTATTAACCGATTTACTTTCCTTTACCATTCGTTCTTATCAAGGCTTGATTGAAATCTCCGATGTTTCAGCGTGGAGTGATTCTACGGTCGCTCTCACTTGGATACGTTCTCCACCTTTTCGTTGGAAAACTTTTGTGGCAAACCGAGTTAGCCACATTCAAGAAATCATTGCACCTAGCCGATGGTTTTATATTAAATCTTCGCATAATCCGGCTGATCCTGCATCTCGGGGATTAATGCCAAGCGCGGTTATTTCATGTTCGCTATGGTGGGCGGGGCCTGAATGGCTTCACTACCCTAGTGACTCGTGGCCGCCTAAACCAACATTGTCAACCTCAATTGCTGAGGTAACTACGGAAAAGAAGATCCTAACATTTGTCGCTCAAACAGATTCAAACGTCATTGACATTTTACTAAGCCGCTTTTCATCGTTATATAAAATCCAAGGCATCGTGGCTTACATTTATAGATTTTCTAAACCCATGGCTCAACGTCATACGGGTCCCTTAACAGACATTGAACTACACAATGTTCTCATGATTATCGTTCGGCATGTACAAAATGTTACATTTTTAAAGGAAATAGCTTCGATTAAGGCAAACCGTAAATTACCTAAAGGCTTGCGAAAACTTTCTCCATTTGTTGATCCACAAAACATCTTAAGAGTAGGTGGGCGCTTGACACATTCTTCGCTTTCCTATTCCGAAAAGTTTCCTGCGTTATTGCCTCAGCGGCACCGATTAACCGAACTTATCATTCTGTCAACTCATGAAAGGTATTGCCATCCTGGTGTTAATACCACAGCGTATCTTATCCAACAGAATTTCTGGATCCTTTCTATTAAAAATTCAATCCGAAGTTATTTATCATCATGTCATAGATGTTTTCGCACCAAACCGGTCCTGGTAACTCCTCCTATGGGAGACCTACCGGCAGCACGTATTACCCAAATCAAACCGTTCAGTATTGTTGGTGTTGATTTTGCTGGCCCTCTTTTAATAAAAGCTAACCGCCTGCGAGGTTCTAAAACTCTTAAGGCCTATATTTGTATTTTTGTTTGTTTTGCCACTAAGGCAGCACATATTGAACTTGTTTCGGATTTGTCGGCAGAAGCGTTTCTTGCCGCTTTGCGACGATTTATAGCACGTCGAGGACGCTGTTCTCAAATATTTAGCGATTGCGGTACTAATTTTGTAAGTGCCTATCGTCAGCTTACGAGTTATCTGCATAGTGCAGTAACCTCAGAAAGGATAAAGTGGTCGTTTAATCCACCTAGCGCCCCTCACTTCCGTGGCTTGTGGGAAAGCGGTGTTTAAGTCGGTAAAGACACACCTAGCTCGCGTAATCGGCGAACAAAAACTTACGTTTGAGGAACTTTACACAGTTCTTACGCAAATTGAATCTGTTCTAAATTCAAGGCCACTCTGCGCTTTGAGTTCGGATCCAAATGACTTGCGTTGCTTAACACCAGGTCATTTCTTAACTATGGAGCCTCTTTCTGCACCACCAGATGAGGACCATTCAACTAACGTTTTACCATTAAAGAGCAGGTGGAAACTCCTGCAAAAACTCCACCAAGATTTTTGGGCTCGCTGGAGCCATGAGTACTTACATACTCTGAACCAAAAGGTTAAATGGCACTCTAAGGTAGGTGTCCGACAAGTTGAAAAGGACACTATTGTCCTCATCAAGGACGACCAGCTTTCTCCACTTCAATGGAAGTTTGGTCGTATTATTAATACCTTTCCCGGTGCGGACAGTATTATACGTGTCGCTGAAATCAAAACGGCACATGGCACATTAAAACGACCTTTGGTCAAACTAGCGCCGCTACCGGTATTTTAATTTTATTTTTATGTTTAGATGTATATACACATTTTTACATGTATAGTAGTATATTATTTTACATATTTGCTTATTTACATATATATTTTATTTTTGCATAGTTGGTAATATCGCTCGCTGTAGTGCACCACCCTATCTTTCGTTACCTGTTTTCCAAGCAAGGTCAAATCCCATGTGATTTCCTTCACCCAACCTACTTCCCTCCTTTTCAAAATTCTATGAATTTGGTGGGCGGTATGTTACGTCATCATCGAACAATTCGGTATTTTGTGACAATAAATACCGTCAGTGCGTGCATCCTACAGTTGTCAGTGAAACATTATATACCGGCAGTGAGTGCGTGAAGTGACAGTCGTACTCGAGCCTTTACAGAAGCGAGTCGCATTCGAACCCTTGCAGAAGCCGGTTGTATTAGAGCTTTTGAAAGCGAGACCGACACCATTCGTGCGTGTTACTGGTTCTCCGTCGAAAGCTTTTGTGCGTGAACGTTTTTATTGCCCACAACGGCACAGGATAAAAGGTATTTATACCCTTTATTAAGTAGTTTGGTGAAGTTGTAGTTATTACATAACCGCTCCACTGCTATCGTTATTGCTTGCAAAAAGCAATTGGTCCTTCCCTGTAATTAGCATATCTTTATCAATTTATATCACCTCATTCACCCCCCAATCCAGTAGGTATGGCTTCGTGGTATAGACGTTTCATTCCAAATTTTTCGTCAATTGTCGCCCCGTTAACGGCTTTGCTAAGAAAGAATTGTAAATTTGATTGGTCCGAAATTTGTAATGTTGTGTTTACTACTATTAAGAACCATTTGATTTCCGCCCCTATAGTTAGGTGTCCTGATTTTGACTTACAGTTTTGTGTACAAACGGATGCCTCTGGTTATGGCTTAGGCGCAGTCCTAACTCAAACCAAGGATGGTCAATAATATGTTGTATGTTATACTAGTCGTTCTCTTACTAAAGCTAAAAGAAATTTTTCCGTTACCGAGCGTGAATGTTTAGCCGTGATTTGGGCTATTGAGAGGTTACGTCCGTATCTTAAAGGCGCTAGGTTTACCGTTGTTACGGACCATCATTTCCTAGTGTGGTTAAATAATTTGAAAGAGCCATCAGGTAGATTAGCCAGATGGGCTATTAGGTTACAGCAGCATGATTTTGAGATTTTACATAGGAAGGGTAAAGACCATCATGTACCTGATGCGTTATCTCGTTCCGTGCCTGAGGTTAATGTTGTCAATGTGGTTGTGGAGGAGCGTGAAGAGGTGGAGCTTCCTGTGAATTCGAAAATTGATCGCTGGTATAATCGTATGTGTAAGCTTGTGCAGACTAAACCGATTGTCTATAATAGTTGGAAAATTGTTGGTGATACTCTGTATAAGCGGATGAAAGTTGATTATCCGGATGTTTCTGAAGAAGATGATTGTTGGAGAGAAGTTGTCCCGAAATTTCGCCGTAAAGATCTTTTAGTAAAGTTTCATGATGAGCCTACTTCAGGTCATCTAGGTATTTTTAAGACTTTTAGTCGTATTTCTCGTTTACATTATTGGCCGAAAATGAAAGCTGATGTTACTCGTTATGTGAACCATTGTAAAGTATGTTTAGAGCAAAATCCTGAGCAGAAGAAACCTGCAGGTCTGATGTCCAGGCACCCCATTGTTAAGAAACCTTCGCAGATGGTATCTTGTGATATTATAGGTCCGTTACCGCGTTCTTCTAGAGGTTATTGCTATATTTTGTCAGTTACCGATTGTTTTACGAAATTTTCATTGTTTTTCCCGTTGCGTTCTGCTACAGCTTCAGCTGTGGTGCAACGTCTTGAAGAAAATGTTATTTTAGTGTTTGGTGCTCCGCAATATTTACTTACCGATAATGGTGTTCAGTTTCGTTCTAAGGAATTCAGCAAGTTGGCCTCCTCGTATAAAATTCAGATAATATTTAATGCTTATTATCATCCTCAAGCGAATCCGGTTGAGAGAGTACATAGAATTTTAAAGACTATGTTGTCGTCGTATGTGAAAGATCATCACAAAGATTGGGATCGTTATTTACCTAAAGTAGCTTGCGCCGTACGTACGGCTATTCATGAAGTTACCGGTATGTCGCCATATTTTGCTAATTTTGGTCATGAGATGAATCTTGAAAGAAGTCCCGATGTACCTGATAATTCTCGTGATTTAAATGGTGTTGATTTTGATGATCGAAAAGACCTCCTATCGCGTTCTGCTGCGATGCAGAAAATTTATGATGATATTGTCAAGAGACTTAAAGTGGCATATGATCGCGCCAAAATCAAATATGATTTACGAAAGCGTCCCGCAGATTTTGAAGTTGGTGATACCGTGTGGAGAAGAAATTATGTTTTGTCTGACGCGTCGAAATATTTTACCGCGAAATTAGCCCCTAAATTTGTTGGACCTTTTATTATTCGTAAAAAAGTGTCTTATTCGACATATGAGTTGTCCGATTCTACTGGCATGTCTAAAGGTGTATGGCACGCCAAAGATCTTAAACACCATCCATATTAGTTGTAGATATATTTTGGTTTTATGTTTTTCTTTTGTTTTGTGATCTCAGGTTGATTTTCTTTAGATTTAGGTTTTGGTTACTCAAGCCGAAAATGGGATTTTCGTCTTCACGTAAGGGAGGTGTAACGTTCGGTTTAATTCAACGTTTAGTATTGTATAGTTTACTTTAGCGAGCATATTAAACATGCCAATTTGTGATAAAGGACAGTCAAGTAAACTGTACACTTTTTCAAAATTGCGAAGAAGGCTAGAAAGTGACAGGACAGAATTGTCAAATTAATTAAAAAGTGTCGAGTCGCGTTTTACGTTTGGGGTGTGTTTAATTAATCTTTTGTAGGTCCACTCTAACATCCGATGTTATATACCGTCATTGTTATGCCTATAAGATGCCAGTTCATAGTGGGAGTTTATTTGGATGAAAGAAAAGTGACCTCAGATTACATTTGCCGTACGCTGTAATCAACCGATTTAGTCGGGAACCTGATGAATTAACACACACCTATGATAAAGTTAGTTGGGCTGTTGCATAATACCGACACCCACTCTCCTCGCTGTGTCTATAGTGACCTGATTCACCCCACAAACCCTTCAAGGTAAGCGTTGCACTGTAGTAGTTACTAAGTGACCAAACTAGTTCGCACGCTGGTATTGGGATATTTTACCCTGAACTATAGAATGTTCTTTTGCATCTACCGTCAGTGAAGCTAAAAGTAGATAGTGTATTTCGCCCCGTATTTACCCTACTTTCACGGTAGTCAACCGTGTAAAACAGAACCGCTTGTGTGCGCATTGTATATCGATTAGTCCGTAAAATTTTAAAGCTGCGATACTTTTCCAAATTGTACAACTTGTTTCGTAACGTAAGACTGTACCAGTTGTAGCGCCTAGATAGTTCAAGTAGACTTACGTCTACCGTCCACATTGTTACCGGAGGTTTTCATGCACCCGGTGTAACACGCGTGATATTTCGGGCTATAGTCTACACTCTTTTGGTCGTCAAACCTAAGAACCCGTACTGCCGTGAAGCCCAGGTGCATTCAACCCTACCCCCATCTTAGAAATAATTGTACTCACAAGTATATCTTGGGTAGCCCTGGCCAGTGCGAATTCCCCCTAGTTGTTACTTTTGGTTAGTTAGCATAATTAATTTGATCGTAGTTGTGGCGTACTCAATATACGCCGTACCTACATTTGCTTATATATACCTTTGTTTATGTTACTTACTGTACTTAATTAATGTGTTCTTTTCAGCCATGTGTTTGTAAATAGAGTTAAGAGTATAATCCAGGTGCATTATTCTGTTGTAGTAATTTGCGTGAGTAGGGTGAATCAGTACATTCTACACCGTGAGTTTTCTTTACTTTCATATTTTCTTATTATAACAAGTGCAGGGGCGTTTGCTCGACCAGTAACGAGACCCCGATTATATCTAACACAGCGACATTACTGGTGGTGCCCACCTAATTTTGCCGTCATTCCCAATTTTGGCATACTATCAAGTTTACGACCCATTATAATTGTCATCTTAGGGCATTTAGCAATCCCGACCTACGACTTTTACCATACCCACCCCTCACCGCCTAGAGCTAGGCCGCGCACGGATTCCGATCCGTCCCTTGGTGTCGTAGTGGTGTATTGGCCCGTAACAAGATTTGAGATGACAATGTTATTTAATAGTGTTACTAGATGTGCGAATATTTGCGAATATTTGCTAATATGGTGGTGGATGTGGTGGTGGTAGTGTTGGTGGTGGTGGTGGTGAGTCTAGAACCAACTTCCTCCCTCTGTGGTATGTAGTGGTGGGTCTAGAACTGACATCCTCCTTCCAGGGTCGCCATGGCGGCCTCGGGGTGGATGACCTTTTGTAACTCACAAAAATGGTTTTTTTGGTCCTTAGAATTTCCAATGTTAAATCCTATAAAGAAACCGGTTTTTTGTGGTCGTACGAACATAGCATATCTACTCAAATAATTTCATATTGTTTTGAGTCCCACAGCAATAGTAAAAAAAAAAGTTCAAACTAATATTCTCAGATTCTAGGCCGTTCATTACGAGTTTAAAATATTACGCTTTAAATGTACTTCGATGAATAGTTAACTATTCATATTTGATTATGCTTCTGCAAATTTTTTTTCATACTTATTTCTATTTAATTTCAAATTTCAATAGCCTGATTTTTGAGCATTGCTGCAGAAAAAAATTTATAGCGTCCGCCCTTTAATCTTGTGATCCGCAGACATGTAATGTGTTGGTAGAGCCATGTATTTGAATTTGACAGGATTGCCATGTAGTGTGTTCTTTCTATTCTATTTGATAGCTATCTGACTTTTTAACAAAGGTTAGTTAAATTGAAATAATCTACTCTTACTATTAATTTACTGACGATAGTTAACACAAAAGCATTTAGCGCTCGCGTTCTTGTTGTGTTATTCTACATTTCTATACTTTGAAATTGTACTTATTATATACTCTTGAAGTAGGTAAATCCCATAATGATAGAAGGCTGAAACTATTAACTATTACACAACTTGCTTTTGTAGTTCATGGTATTGCACAAAAATATAGCCGCGTTAATGGTTTAAATTGCTTAATTTACTCTACATAACCACCTGTCGATTCTATCGAACAGAACTCTACCTCAACAATAACTTTACATCTCATTATAAAAGTGTCGCCCATCGTACAGTTACATGAAGAATCAAAATGGTTTTGTTTGGTTGTTGACAAGGATGAAATGAAAACTGGAATATTCGTGAAAGCGATATGTAAATGAAAGCAAATATTATCAGTTTTCAAAAGATATATTGCTATTATACATAGTTGTGTGTGTGTGTGTGTGTGTGATTTAGAAAGTTTAATGGAGTACAGTGTTTTGGAATTGGAATACGCTTGCTGACTTCCTGTAAGGTACTTTTGAGGCAAAAACTGTAAGATTGGTTTGCATTGTTTGTTTTCACACAGACAAACACACACGCACGCACACACACACGCACACGCACACGCACACGCACACGCTCACGCACACGCACACGCACACGCACACGCACACGCACACGCACACGCACACGCACGCGCACGCGCACACGCGCACACACACGCACGCACGCACGCGCACGCGCACGCGCGCGCACACGCGAACGCGCACGCGAACGCGCACGCGAACGCACACGTACATGCACACCCACACGTACACGCACACACACGCACACGTACACGCACACGCACACGCACACGCACACGCACACGCACATGCACACGCACACGCACACGCATACACGCACGCACACACGCACGCACGCACGCACGCACACCACACATATACACCACACACACACACACAGACACACACACACACACACACACACACACACACACACACTCAAACACAATCATCACTACTACTCGAATTGCACGTAAACTAAATTAAGTAACCGACTTTGTTTTAGATATTTTAGAAGCAGTTGTAGATAACATATTTGTTTGTCTAGTGTGATTGAAAATGATAACGTTCTCAGCAACGAACAGTTCCAAGAATTGTTAGGACGATTGGCAAATGCGTATCAACTAGCACAGATTTCAGTTAATAACGGAAATTTAGCAAATTGCACCTGATTTGAAAGCTGCGGACATTAATGATTTTATTGATGCGGTAAGGATATATAAAGATTGTTTGCTAGTTACAGACGAACATTTAGTTTAAGCTAGATTCTATCAAAGAGGTAGTATAATTGTAAAAAACTTTAATAAATATAGACAAATCAATACACTTCAAGCATATAAGCAAATCAAGCGAAACATTCGAATCAAAGTTACAAATCGGTTATTTCAAAAGCACATCGTGTGACCTTAAATGTTCATAATAAATCGATGAACTTTGACGACCGTCTCATGGAAAAGTGCGCTTGCAATTGAAACATTTATTTCCTTTTCCAAAATTTTTTTGTTAGGTTGGGCCCCCACGGGACTACTCTCGTATATCAACTTGATGAGATAGTAATCAACTATGAGTATAATCAAAAGAGAGCAAGTGCTTTGTTTTGTTATTGCAGTCAAATCAGATTCTATCACGCCTTACTTCTGCGATTAAAATAACAATTTATAGATAGCTGTTGTGGAAAACATTTTACACCCTAAAATAGCTGCTGCTGTTTGCATAACATTCGATCTGAAACAATGGGGCTTTGGTGTACACCACGGACGTTTAATATTAAATTTTAGAAAGTTTAATACAAAAGACATACATCATTCCAGTATTTGAAGCGGTATTAAAATCATAAATCAAAGCCGTGACTTATAGAGGTTTTTAAATACTTTCAATCTAAAAGGCTTAGGTTATAAATTACTAATCTGGCCGAAACCTTTGGTGCCATAAAGTAATATTTTAGAATTATAGTAATGGCATATATCTATCTGTAGGGAAACTGCCGCCAAGCGTTTTATTAAATTTGAGATATGTTCTTAAGCCAAAATAAAGTACAAGAACATTCAAAGATTCTCAATTTTTCAAAGTTTAACGTCAAGTACTCTCCTATTTAACACAATAAGGAATTCCTTTAAAAATTTTATAAATTTAACGCAACCCTTAATATATGCGCTATCTATACCAAATAGGTTCGAAATTAATTCTAACCTTAGAAAACCAAAAGCAGTTTTTGACGCTTAATCTTTGTTATACAACACAAACCAACATATTTATTATATAGGTGCATTTCACCGGCACTCCACTTTCAAGTGGGGAGTTGAAAATGGGTGCGTTCGTTTGTGCTGGTGTATGCTGCAAACCCCATCGTTTGTGCTACTTTCGTTATCGAGATATTCAGAAAACAAGTTGGGGGTGCTGCTGAGACTTTCGCAACCCCACTTTTTTAGAGGGGAAAATAAAGTGGTGCATTTGTTTGAGCTACGTTTCTGCTGCAAACTCCATCGTTGGTGCTACTTCCTTTCTCGAAATATTCAAAAAAAAAGTTGGGGTGCTGCTGAAACGTCCGCACCCCCATTCTTTCAAAGGGAAATATAAAGTGGCGCATTCGTTTGTGCTACATTTGTGCTGGTTTGTGCTGCAACCCCCATCGTTTGTGCCACTTCCGTTCTTAAGATATTCAAAAAACAATTTGGGGGTGCTGCTGAAACGTCCGCACCCCCACTCTTTCAAAGGGAATAAAAGGGTGCTTTCGTTTGTGCTACGTTTGTGTTGGTTTGTGCTGCAAACCCCATTGTTTGTGCTGCTTTTCTTTTCGCGATATTCAAAAAACAATCAGGGGGTGCTGTAAAAATGAAGTGATTGAGAGTGAGGGGTGTGGTAGAAAGTTTATCAAATTTGTTGAGAGCATTTGTAATCGTTTGTGCTCCATTTGTGCTACATGGTGCACTAATTTTTTTTGCTTTACTAGTCACCCCTCTGGTTAGGGTTGTCTTTCTTTATCTAGGAATATGCAAATGCAACGGGAACAAATTTTTTCCGAAACCAGCCGTGAGACCTATTAAGATACAAAAATTTCGTACGGAATCCGAAAATCATATTAATTTTTAACTATCTCTTGACTCTGTGGGATCCCCCTTCTCGACTCTAATCGCTAGATGTAAAATATATCAAGTTATACATTGAATTTGTCACGATATTCTCGTACCGTAACTATAAGGATGTGCCAACTAGGCTGCAGCCGAAGATTGGGAGTGGGGGAGTAAGCTAAAACTGAAGTAACTTAGCAAGATGAAAACTAATCATTGAAATAAAATAAGAATTGTACCTGCAAAAGAAAAGCAATAATTAATGACAGGACGTCAGTCCCTCCAACTAAAACATATAGGTAATAAAAAATAACTTTGTTAAAAAAATTCAAGTTAAAAATATACTTTGTTTGCTTATCATAAAACGTGTAATCAATAACCATTTCAGTAATAAATATATATATGATTGGTAAAAGCACAAAATAGACTTTTAAGAAATGTTCACTAATCAATAAGTAAGTTTGTGCGTCTGTGACACTTGGCGTTGTAATAAAATATTACAAGTACGCCCCTGACGCAATCACGATAAAGAAAATAATTTATAATTAATAACCATAACGAGCTCGTGTAATTACATTCTGACACATTTATAGAAAGAAGGAAAAAATGGAATATTTATTTTCATACAAAGGGGTCCATCCACAACACTGATGTTAACTATGTTTATAATGGAATATTAATGATGCATAAAGAATGTGAGAGTATCTCAAAATTAACTACTATAGTAACTATAACTTATTAGTATTGAAGGGTTGTAGATGATTCAAACTTATTAAACATTACAGTAAAATTTGTAACTATCAAAGCTATAGTAAAGCACTGCTGGTGAGGAACGTGTTGCACAATTATTAGCATATATGTAGGATATAATTTATTGTATGGACTACTAGTAAAATAGAATTTAAAAAAAATGGTCTGCTTTTGTCTATGTACTGATAACGAGACAAAGGAATGTTTAACATACCAGTAACCAGCCAAGATCCGGAACAATGCATTTTCTTTTACAGTCACAATACCTGGTAGCTCGAGGATTTTGGTAGACCAAAAAGAGTTGTGAGTAGTTAGCAACCCATGTGGTCCAACATCAAACCTGAACATACAATCAAATCCATACGATGAGATTCTACACGTACGGGAAAGTTTTATACCTTGGGTACGAACAACTTTTAAGTCCTACGATAAGACCATACGATACGACCATACGATACGACCATACGATACGACCATACGATACGACCATACGATACGACCATACGATACGACCATACGATACGAGCTAAAAAATAAACATGAAAATCAGCAATTTATCAACCATTTTATTCATTTACCAAATACACAAGAAGTAGAAACAGAAAAAAATGTGCGTGTATTTGCTCGTTCAGAATTAAGAGCTGTTTAAGAGAATCTGTTCAACGTGTAATAAAGTACAAAGTAAAAATGAATTAATTTCCAACAGAACAATTTAGAATCTCTACTCTGATAACATAAGGTAATACCGTTAAAACAAGAAATTACCAGGCGCCGATAAAGACAATAATTAGTATACTAAATTGTAGTATAGGTGATAAGAAATTAATATTAATAGAAAAACGAAACTGCTTAATGAATAAACTGATAGGTTAATGTGCTTTATCTATAATAGGTATAACTTTGGAAATAGTGAAATAGAGCGAATTAGGATATTTATTTAAACTGGTAATAATTTATCAATGAAGGTTATTGGAAAGATGCAAATTCAGGAATTAAACGTAACAAATTTATGCTCCAAATCCAATAATTATTAATTTTTCCAACGAACGTCTATGTTATTTTGACGGACGTCTATAAATATGTTTTTCAACTAAAGTGGTATGGACGTTCTTTGGCAAGCGTCTACTGGACATCCGCTTTAGTTCCATTCAATGTACGATATCTAATGGACGTTTGCCAAAGGACGTACATACCACTTTAACTGAAGGACGTCCTATGGACGTGCATCAAAACTCCATGGGTGTTTGTACACTGAATGGAACTAAAACGGACGTCCACGGGATGCCCATGGGACAATATATATTATATGCGAAAGAGGTGCATCCGTTTGTGCTGGCTTGTGCTACAAACCCCATCGTTTGTGCTACCCTCTTAACTAGATATTTAAAAAAAAACATGGTGAGCAGATTATTAAGGGGAATTAGTTGGTTGACGTTGTATCACATTTGCAAGGGTGCTTGTTATCAATGACATTCAATTTTCTACTAAATCCAAAATTATCAATACGTAATTTAAAACACCCCGTATATTACACAAACACTGAAGTTTTTTTTCTGGCTATCAAAACTATGCTAAACACTGCAATCTCTAATTACATAAAATAAACGCTTCCAAACCATTTTTTGCTGAGTGCGCAAAACGTCGTTGGGTTCTTAAAAAAAAATGTCTCTACAGTGCACACCATTTTGTTCATCAGCAGAACACCTGTTACTTTTAAATTAACAACTTTATTTTCACAAATTGCTGACCACTATATGATTCGGTGAATGTTTAAAATTATATCGTTATCAATAAAGCTGTACCTTACTTAAATTTGGTGTTTGATGAGTTTACTTCTTTTTGTGCTCTTTTGAAGATGTGTAACTGATGAGTATTGTTACGAACTATTAGGCAAACCCGTCAAATACGCAAGCCGCATAACCGTAGTATATTCTACAGAAGTCTCGAACGTTCCAGCAAACACTAGAATATGAGTCATCTATTTAATTATAGGGTATATATTAGATCGGTGATGAGTGTACAGAGGTTAGTCTATATTAAAATGTCGTATATAAATCATATCGCGTATAGTTAGTTTGTCATTATAGTAGCGTTTAGTGCTGTTAAGAAGATTTATGGTTAAGGATTTAGTTTAAGAAGATACTAGTGCTTGTAAATAGCATTGGTGTGATAGTGTTTCATTGTTAATTGGACTGAAAACATCTATAAATAAGACATATACTGTTATTTAGACTTGTAAATAGTGAGTTATAAAGACTTTTCTGATTACTTGTTCTAAATTGTGAAACGCGATAGCGATAGCCCACCACAGTACGTATTTCTTCTGAACAAAACATCTTGATAGCTACCTCTACTATGCCCACTAATGAGTCAATTGGTGAAGACAATAGTACTGCCATCTTCTCTTATGCCGATCTTTCTGATGCTAATTTCGAAAAACCCGTAGGAAATTGGAGAGGTATAGGAGTAAAATGTACTAAACGTAATAAAAGTACAAAAACAAGTGTCTATCTCACAAAGGACCTTACTATTTTGCACTATAATGACCTAAGCAAGTCAAAAGCATCAATAATAAGCATTCTAAAAAAATGGCAATACCCTTTCGCTTAAACCTATCAAGATAAGCGAAAATTTGTACACCTTTATCAATACTTGCACGTCTGATGGTATAGTGCATCTGATATGTACCGCTTTTGCAGACAGTCAACTTTACGCAGCATTTATTACAGAAAATTTATTATTCAAATTTTTTGAATTAATCAGTAACATTTTGCGCGATGGAATTACTGCACGAAGTTATGTCAAGAAAGGACAAATTTTTATTGAACTTTACTTTCGCGATTCATCAAATTCCATAAAACCTACTGCACTATTCACACATAAATTCTGCTTGTACAGCATGCTATCTGTTGGAACAATTATTAATAAACTATCCTTCGGTCGAAGAAAGAAGTGAATATCCAACATGTAATCGCACAAGAACCTTTTTCCGTGCGTATTTACTGCAAATATTGCAAATAATGACATTACTCAGCTACAAAAAGTACAAAATGTACGACTTGCAACATATCATCGAATACAAGTACCACTTCGAACACTCACCTGTTTAAGAAACCATGGCCGTATATGCGACAAGACAATAACAAAACATCGTCCTTTGTTTAAAGTGAGTTTAAATGTGATTCCCCGTCACATTGTAATTGGCGAAAAAAATTACACCTTAAGGAGTTCTTGCATTCAGCCCTGTTGCAGAAGGAGATCCTCTATTGATTGGGCATTACACCGCGTATTGCTGGCGGGAGAAGTGCCTGAAATGGGAATTGTATGAAGATCTTCGGGACAAGTTCTTAAATGTTAGGTCGCGAAAGGCGATAAACTGTCACATGTCGTTATACACATTGTAATTTGTTCGATACAAGAAAGGAGTTTATTGTAATCAAAGTTGTCATAATATAATGTGCACTTCAATTTAAGTTTTCACCAATGAAATGTTTTTTTGAGTTTTTACAGGCTTTTTTGATTTATTTTAAGTTGTTCTTAATTAAATATTCCTTAAACTTTTCCGAAAAAGAAACCTTTACTTCAAACTTTGTTCATTTCAAAGCGGCCTTAAACCGACCCTGGGTTTTGACAATGTGAACTTATGGTCTATTGTCAACACTCAAAAGTATACAGAAAAACTATCAATATAAATAATGACTATAATTATTATAAACATTGCTAAAACCTAATTAGTTGACTTTTACAGTTGTCCTATCTTATCTGTTCACAGAGGTAGAATAAAATTGTTCAGAGGACTCGTGAAATTGATGTCTCCTTATTCAGCTTCTTCTGTAGTCAAAAGGTCGGATCCGGACATGGGGCGTGGCCGTAAGGGCGTGGCCGTTAGGGCGCGGCCAATAGGTCACGGGTAATTTGAAGGCGAGGACAGCAGGACGCGTGCCGTTAGGGCGCCGCTAGTAAGGCGCCGGACATTAGGGCGCCGCTGATAGCGCGCGGGACAGTAGGGCGCGAGGACAGTAGGGCGCGAGCCAAATTCCAAAAAACTCCAAAAATACAAAAAATATTATCGTAAACTTTTTTGTGTTTTATTATGTTCTAATCGGTTTTGTATTGCGTTGCTGAATGTGTGTTGATGAAAATGGACAAGCAGAATTTTGGAAAATGCTCCACCAACAGCCAAAATACTGATCCACGCAAAAACAAGCATTCTTTAAATTAAAAGTAATAAAAGAACAAAATTTTAGCCGTCAAGGGCATCTTCAAAAATTCAACCAGTACATTTTCATACAAACACGCACAGGAACACCATTGAAGAAGAATTAGAACAATAAACAACACAGAAAAAAGTTACAGTGACCGCTTAGAAAACATTTAATATTTTACTATAAGTTGTTCAACTGCTTGCAGAACAATTTCGTTTATTTGAGAGTGGGGGGCGCGAAGAACCACAGAGTTGAGGACTGGCAAAAATAAATATGATTTTCGGATTCCGTACAAAATTTTGTTTTTTAAAAAGTTTCACGGCTGGTTTCAGAAAAAATTTGTTCCCTTTGTATTTACATACTTTTAAATAAAGAAAGACAACCCTAAACAGAGAAGTGACTGGTGAAGCAAAAAAATTAGTGCACCATGTAGCACAAACGGAGCACAAACGATTACAAGTACTTTGAACAAATTTGATAAATTTTCAACGATACACCTCGCTCTCGTTCACTTAATTTCTACAGCACCCCCAAATTATTTTTTGAATATCGCGAGAAGGGAAGCAGCACAAACGATAAAATTTGCAGCACAAACCATAACAAATGTAGCACAAACGAATGCACCACTTTATATTCCCATCTGAAAGAGTGGGGGTGCGGACGTTTCAGCAGCACCCCAACTTGTTTTGTGAATATCTCGAAAACGGAAGTTGCACAAACGATGGGGTTTGCAGCACAGACCAGCACAAACGTAGCACAAACGAATGCACCCATTTTCACTCCCTCACGTAAAAGTGGAGGTGTCGGCGAAATGCACCTTTATTATATTACTCTATTATTTGAGGTGTTTGATAAGCACATCATCGTAATTAAAATAAAGGTATTGAAGGGTATACAGGATTATTTACGGTATACGCCTCGGTACATTGCAGGTAAACTAATAAATGTTTTTAAAATTTTTTCACATATGGATAGAGACATATTAGAGGACATTTTAAAATTATTTTGAAATTATACAAGGTGTTCCAAACACTAAATAAATAACAAAGTTATGCCTTTTTAAATGAAAACCCCTGTATATTATTACATTTTTGGATTCCCCGTGAAGCATGTTTATTTTTCAGAACCCCTATAACTGAATACTTTTGATTTAGAATCATTTTTAGTTTCATAAATATTCGTTTTGATAAAATATTTAATGCTATATAATTATACAGTACCCAGTATATTTTTGTCCCTCACAAAGTTTCGCTTTCGTAGAACCTTCAATTTACGATTAATTTTTGTTCAAATTGGAATAAAGTTACTTCAGGAATCTTGTAGTTTTTGATACAAGATCACGCCTGATCTTGTTTGTTTCGTTATGCGACACCCATCTGCGACGTTTAACAACTAGAGAGTGGTTTTTTTATCTGTCGTAGAGCAAACATGTCGTTCCCGACTTCAAGCTATGGCGATTGAAGAATCGCGTTGATTTTGTTGCCTCTATAATTACAGTTTATGTCCAAAGAACTCGGGTGATATTAATCAATGGTTCGTATGTTTTTCATTTAAATATCCTGTCTAATCTCCCAGTTTTCTTTCAGCGCAATCATATAAAATTAATTTAAACTATATTAAATTCTATAATGTAATAACAAAAGTTACATTTACATTGTTCGTATTGGCATCGTTAGCGATACGGCTAATAGTGTGGTAAATTTTTGCAACTGGAGGACACATTTAAAATATGTTCCAACTGTAACTGACGATTTATCGTATGAAGATTTCTTTTATAACACTTATGTGAAAACGTAACCTGGTGGTGATTCGACTAGAAGATTCCTACCCCATATTTTGCGAACTGGTCGTCGTCACTGGCTAGCATCGGACTGAAAATTTGTTCCGCGCCTTTTGTTAAAATCCGAGATTAATGCTAAGAGGCCCTAATAGGATACGGCTGTTATATGGCGCGTCCGTACTTCAAGTGTTTGTCACATTCCGTGATGTAAAAAAACAGATGGTGAGTGTTGTTAATTAAATTCTTTCCTGATGTCCAGGCCCAGCGATTTTACTTTTGAAGATTAATTGAGAGTAAAAATTTCATCTTAAATCTAAGGAATAGTTTAATTAGAGACTCAAACTTACTAGAACTTGATGTGTGAATAATTTCTCAATAGGAATTAAATAAACATTTAACTTGACTAACTATTGATTACGTAAATTTTATGTACCATATTAATATAAAATCAGGTATTGGTATAAATCAAAGATATCCGATCTGCTCTCTAGAATATTGAGGAATAATGTAAATAAAATTTCTGAAATACCCAAAATTTAATTAAGGACGATTCTGAAATATAATGGTGAGCTTATAAGATTAAATTGAAATAACACTAGGTTTGAACTTAGTAAATATCAACTAAAAATTGTTGGGATAATATTTAGTTATAATAAATGTATATATTCTTGTATCAACACTTATTATTGGTGCCTTAAACGACACGAAGTATTCACGATTGAGGAATTATCATTTATGGGATTTTATCTAAAAGGCTTTGAATCTAGCATAAAAATGTCATTCTAATGTTAACCGTATTTACAGAACAAGAAGGTGTATAAAATTTAGGCCTAGCACAGCTGCGGAGAGTGGTATATTTTTCATATTTTTGATGTGTTGTCCGAGAACGCAAATAGCGACCCCTTGTGATTTAAATATTTAACCTTTTCTTGCCGGTACAAAGTTAGGTGTGTGGCAACAGAACTTTTGTGCTCAAATGCGTTTGTACACTAAGTGGTTTCTACTTTTTCCTATTAGTGCTTTCTCGTAAGAAATAATAATTAACAAAGTGGTGGTGCCTTGGTGTTATTCGTTAATACATACCCTCCTGATAGTCTTTTGAAATAACCGCGGGAGTTAGATTTCTAAGTTAGTCCGAAAGTTTCCAGAGGTCGTTATTTTAAACGGATTATTTCACAGCTTTTTTGTGGCCTTCGTCCGATTTCTCTAACTTCCGCTTTCGGTAAAATTCTCGAAAAATGCATTAAAGTCCGCTTTTCATCTTTCCTCAAAAAATTTAATATTTTGACCAAGCAACAATTTGGATTCAGAAAAATCCGTCTACGGAGCATACTTTATATGAAATAACCAATATGATTTACTAAAACATGGAAAATAGTACCAATCGGGTAGTGGTTTTACTTGATTTGTGTAAATCATTTGATACCGTTTCTCAGAGCAAATTATTACAGAAACTACATAATCTAGGAATAAAGGGAACTGCGTATCTACTTTTGGAGGACTACCTTAAAGATAGATGTCAAGGTGTTTTCGTAAACGATATACTAAGTGATTCTTTGACTATAGATTTTGGCGTTCCGCAAGGAACTGTATTATGACCACTTTTATTTCTTATGTATATTAATGATCTAGCTTTACTTGATACCGGTGGGAAACTATTTTTATTTGCAGACGAAACAGTCATTCTATTTGAAGGCAGTAAATTGGCTTGAAGGAATACGAAGCACGTAGTTCTCTCATTACTTTTTCGTAGTTCACCAAACCTAAACATTAATAAAACGGTGAGTTTTAGATATTCGAGAAGCAAGTAAATTTGTCAAAAAAAATGACATCCAAAGAAATATATTTTTAGATTTTTGGTCAGTATTTAGTTTTACAGTTCACTTTTGAATAATCGCCTCTTAAAGCGCCAGGAAAAAGAGACCAGGATGTATGATGCCCTTTATTTTGACATTGAGTAGGAGCTAGAAGAAAAAAAGACTATCAAAAGGTTTCTAAATATATTTTTTAAAGTTTTTGCTACCTATACGTGTACCGTTCTTAATTAATATATTATGTTTTATATCCACAAGAACTGAAATACTTACTACTTTTACAAGTGCATAAAGACTTACTCTAACTAGGTGTGAGACTTCCCATAATTTTTTTGTTTACAGGTTTTCATGTACAATACAATTTTCAATTTATTCGTAATAGATGCTTTTCCTATAACACTCCACACTACTTAGGTAGATTAGACATGCAAAGTAAGCATACTTAAGATGATCCTGAATTCAGGTTCAAGACCCTGGCTGACCAACTAGTTAAAACGTGGAGTGAAACAGCCTTTTGATTTTAATAACTGAAAAGTTATAGAACTGGCATTAAATTTACAAGATGCACAGGGATAAGTTTACGATAATGAACCCAATCTGAAAGGCAACAAATAAGGGGTGCGATCTAGAATTAGGGCGGTAAAACTGCAGTCATTCTATAGGCGTTGAAGCAGCTACCAATTAAATTTAGTCAATAACAATGATTGAAGACAATTACCAAAGCCGAAGCATTTACAGCATTTCTGTTAATATATGCTGGTAGTAAGACACCTAAATTGTGCAGTTTTTATTTTCATTAGGACCCAAAAAATAGAATATTTTTATAAGCGATAAACTTAAAATGCATTTTAAGAAACAAAGTAATTTGCCGTATAGAAATTTCCTTCCGAAGTGATAAATATCCTTACCTACGGTAGCGGAATTTCAGGAATGTGTCTGAACACCAGTTCTTGGCTAATTCATTAAGGAATATAACAATAGCTGAAGCTTTATGAAACAATGTCAAATAAATGACAGAAGTGTTGTATGATATCTTTTATAATACATTGTTCAAGTACGTGAAAAACGTGTAATGCAATTCTAAGTGATGTGTTTGACATATCTTTAACCAATTTGCAATTCACTAGGAAATGATATAAATTGTAATACAATTCTTATAACATATTATTGCATTAAACAGTTTTGATTACAGGAAAGTTGAACACAGTCATGTTTAAAGCAGCTCAATCCGCTGATATTGAGGAAAATCGAACAAGTGAAATATGAACTATCCGCAGGTTACGGGTTTAGATATTCTGTAACACGTATAAGCAATATACTATTTCCTAGTATATCTAGTATTAATTTGTTATTATTATTTGTGTCACGTAATCGCAATACAAAGTTTACTAACTTCCGGTATTTTGGGGGTTTATTCCTTATCTGACGGTACGTACATATTATGCGTCTTTTGAGTATGCGTAAGGACAATTAAGATACCCTTGGCTCTAATTTTTATGAACACTGGACTTCGCTGGGGAACTTGCTCATTCCTGCAAATACAAAAGCTGTGCTGTATGTCGACTGTGCTCATTTTGTTACTAAAACGGACACCTATTAATTCACTTCTGGTAGGGTATCTGCCATAAAAATTACATGCGTCTAAAGTTTTACTTATTGGTATCAAATTTTCACGCTTCAAAACATTGGTGTCCTCACAACAGGCTAAAAATAGTTAAAATAATAGGAAATTTTAATATGATAAAATTAATCTATTAGTATTAATGCTATAATGAGAGTAAAATTTGAAGTACAAGAGATCCGAACGATTAACAAGGGCTATTCTCAAAACGTCATAAATGCCTTTAAATACGAAAAAGGAATTGAGCTGTTGATTTTCTAAATGCAGTTCAATGTTGAGTATTATATTATCATTTATATAAGCATTAAGTGGGACAATAACGATTATTCCAGTATACTTGATTACGTGTTATTATTTATTGATACAAGATTTAAATTTATTCATCTTTCCAATTCAATTTACCGGAATTTGTAGCTCATTTTATTACCACATCAAGTACAAATTAGTACAAACTGGAAGGTGACAGGGTCGATCCCCTACGAGACCCTGTATTTTTCGTTTTCTTAATTACTAGCTTTGAATAACAGATCAAGTTGTAATTTCATGTTATTAACTTAACAATATATATATATATATATATATATATATATATATATATATATTGATAGAATAAGAAGGCATAAGAGGTCATTGAGCGCCACATTCTGCGAGAAAAAATAAATTAAACTTTTAAATATTTAATTTTTTCCTGTATAAAATTTTAGTCAGATGAGCTTATTGCAGTAATTTCTATTATAAATAAAATCCGTGTGTAGATATTCACCCCCTTTAAAAATACCACTTAAAGCAAGTTTCTAATGCATGTTAAAAAGAACCAGTAAAAACGGTTGTAAAATGTAGATGCTAATTTAGTAATGCATAAAGATACATTCTCGTTAAAAGTAACATTCAATATCCGTTATTTAATCCATTCTGCATTTATTTTTATTCTTTTAACAAAATACTTTTCCAGATTGTTTAAAGATCCATATATCTTTAAGTTAACACACAATATGAATAAACGGCCCAATTAGTAAAGCGCGATAACATCAGTAAAGATTATAAACCAGATAATTTAGATAAGATAACAAGTTTTAATGACTATAAATTATTACAGATGGTTATGAAATTATAATAGGAAAATCCCATTCATTAACAAGAAATAATTAACATAATGATTGCAATAAATCTTAAACTGACCGGCCATTAAAGTTATAAACACACGAAATTACCGTTAATTATTTCATCATGGCGTGACTCAGATCTCCTAGAATGTAATTGAAATTCGAGAACGATAGCGTATTAAAATTGTTATGTAGGAGCCGGAAATTAGGGATAAGCGGGTGTTTATAGATAGTTACTGAATCGCTCTTTATGGAGCGCATCGAGGACGAATTTTATTGCGCCAATATTAACGAAGAACGAACTTGGTGCAAGGTCACCTGATATTTAAATCTATTAAAATAAAAGTATTTTCAAAAACTGATGAAGTAAACTTCGACCTTTAAAAATAATTTGTTATATTATTCAGGAGATTAAACTAGTATAGGATTTTTGCATATAGAAAATTACTTGTGAATGGATAATTTTTGTAATTTTAAGTCAATTTTCTAGGTGATTTCACCCTTACACAAAAATCAGTTCAAAGTTGCTGATCAGCCACGCTAAAACAGGGAAACAAAAGAATATTTACATTATCCAATTTCATTTTAAAGAAAATTTTGTGATTTACAAATGAAATGTTTTGGGGTATTCTAATTATTAACAAGGATTAGGTGAAGATTGTACTAATGAGCAAGAAATTGTGAAATGTTGTTTCTTTCTAAACTTAAATTGCAAATTAAATTTGTAAGCTTCCCTATACCTGTATATGTAAGTAAGTTTCTTAGATAATGTGTGTAGAAGAAAGATGTTTTTGAATGTATCGCGGATTGTTCATACAAAAATTTTTTTTTGCAATTATAACTGTAATGGTGAGATTACGTTGTTTCATTCTATTTTCGTAAAGTACACAGCATATTTATCGCTAACTAGGAAAGAAAAAAAGCTGCCAACGTTTAGGCAGGCCATTTTGTAATATTCATTGCCTATATTTTGACAGCCAACGTCAGGGCTGCTGTACCCTAATATTCATAGCAATATTTTTTGACGTCCCAACGCAGAGGCTAATTATGGTGTCTAAAAATTAGAATCCTTGTCTCGTAGAATTTTGTGCAGGTTTTCTCTGTGCAATGTATGATTGATTTCCAGTATGATGGATAGAATGAATAAAATTCGCAAGGGTTTGGGAGCTAAAGAGTAAAAATTGGTTCTCAGCAAAGCGTTTATGTAGAAGAACCGAAAAAAGAAAATCCT
Source organism: Platerodrilus igneus (assembly GCA_036346225.1). Taxonomy (NCBI): domain Eukaryota; kingdom Metazoa; phylum Arthropoda; class Insecta; order Coleoptera; family Lycidae; genus Platerodrilus; species Platerodrilus igneus. The sequence goes on from JARFIW010001599.1 coordinate 7,649,560, forward strand.
TAGGTAAAGAAGGAACAAACTGTAGAAGAGACTCGGGAATCAAGAACGATGGCTTGTATATTAAATCGAAATCAAAGTATGCAGGAACAAAATCAGATGATTGAAAGGAATGAAATAAGTATAAAAGAAATGAGTGCAAAAAAGAAGGAAGTTTAAAAAAAGTGAGCGAAAAACATGTAAATGGCATAAAAAATGGATGAGAAGTGCATCAAACAAATGAGTGAGAAATTTGACAATAATATTCAGGAGTTAAAAGCAGAAAGTGAAAAGAATTAAAGAAATTTAAAGAAATGAGTGACAAGATATCGCCTGGCCTGAAAGTAACTAATAAGGCGAAAGTAAATATAAAATTTGAAATTAGAGGAAAGTTAGTACAGATTGTAGACGATATGGACGATATAAATGAAGAAATTATTCAAATAAAAGCGAATCAGGACGCACATAAGAAAGAAACTAATCGGAAAATAAAAAATTTTGAACAAAAAGTAAACGAAATCCAGGAACGCTATCAAGCTGAATTTAAAACATTTAAAAGTGATTTGGGAAATTTTGAAACAGGCTTATGCAACAAATTTGAAAATCTAGAAAATATGGCTAATAATATAAACTTGGGGAACATATGCTTTGGTGTCTATTCAGTGTTTAGTTGTAACTATATCAAAAATTCATTGGGGATAACAAACTAAACCCTAAGATATATCTAAATAATGTGAAAACCTTAATGCATGGCAGTTGCGATGAACAAACTAAATTAAATATCGTAAGATCCACATTAAAAGGTGCTGCAGAAATTTGGTTGGACTGATTGAGAGAAAATTTTTAAAACATTTTTTGGTGTATAAACAACAATTTATAGTTAGCCAAAATTTACTTATGGACGACAAGTACAGCTAAGAAGCCGCAGAAACAATACAAATGTCGTAAAATTGATGACAATTACTGATAGCTTTCGCAATTACTGCTGTATGGGGTGCGACGCCACAATAATATTGCGTGTTAGACAAGGACAAACGACCGCGGCGAGATAACAAACGAAAATTCCCAGAAATCCTACATCATTACGGTCCATACGGAGATCAAAAACTTTAGATGAGATCATTTTTATATCTACGCAGGAGTAGTCGACATTAGATTCATTCACTGAATGGATTAAATGTCATTCATTCGATTTGATTAAGTCGCGAACATGTTACATTGAGAAGAGTTGTTTTTAAAGTATGCGGTATGCATACCGTATTTAATATTTACAATCTAACAGTGAAAGAAGAAGTAATTCCTAAAACATAACACTGCATAAATATAAAGGTTGTTAAATGCAGTTATTTGTTTTTGTAATATACAATGAAGATGGAAAATTGTTCGACATAAAAACCTACTTTAAAATTTAGTTAAATAATTTAACTGAGGATGCACTTTGGTGAGTAATGTCTAAATGGAGATTTATATAATATGGAAAATCTTATAAGCTGATTTTGACGTCAATTTAAAATAAAACCAGGAAGAAAGATTTGAATGAGCGCTCTTTTAACATATAACCATGAGTATAAAATTTTAGATTTTGTGTTTGTAGCCGATATTTAAGTATTTGTGTCTTAATTTAAGGTAAAATAAGTCTTAATCATATAATATTCTTTGTAAGAATATTTACCAGAAAGGTTACTATCAGATTTTGAAACACTTTGACTTTTTAAATAGACAATCTGTCAATAATTTTTTGGTCAAACAAACCTTACAAGCGTGGTTATAAAAACCAGGTCAACTATCCGCAAGTACTTGTGGAATAATTTTATGCTTGTCATATCAATATAATATATATATATATATATATATATATATATATATATTGTTGTGAAATACGTGTGTTTGTCTCTATGGTTCTTTTGTTTTTAATATAACCTCTTCTTATATGTCTTAACTAGCTCAGTCTAATTCACACAGAGCGCACGCCTATACGACAACAAAGACCGTTTAATCCCCCTTTTATTTTAGCTTCTTTCTATTTGAATGAAATAAACGAAACAAACCAAAATTTGTATAATGATCATGAATATGTACACCTTATAGTTTAATAAATTTTATAGTTTGATTTGTTATTCATAAAATTAACTCCTGAATCAAAATAATATCTATCTGATTATGCCCAAATCAAAACTATCTTAGCGCCAGCAAAAATATCACTGTCTGTTACTAGAAGCACTGTTGAACGATCAAATGACCTTCTTTGCCTCTACATAAATTTTCAAAAGACTTGATGACTTTTCACAAATTAAATATTTCAATATATAAAATTGTGTGTTAAAAATTGAAATAAAGCTTTATACTAATAAATAATATTTCTATCTCTGACCTGCGTCCTCCCTGTTTGTTTCTGCCTTTGCATGTGATTGGTCAGCACCCCTGGATTGTCTCCATTCAAGTTCTCTTGCTTATTGAGTAGTATAGCTTCGGTCAGTATAACCCTTTGTTGCTTAATTTGCCTTTCGACTTAAATACGTTTTTTAAATTCGCTCAGCTTGGAGTTTATGTAGATTTTCCCAGAGCATATTTAAAATATATTTAGAATATACTTAGTGGATATTTTTAAAGAATTCTTAGAGGGTATTTAAAGTACTCTTAGGGTGTATTTAGAGTATCCTTAGGGGATAATTAGAGCAGTTTTTAACAGTAAACGGCAAGTTCTGCTATATTTATTGGCACTTGAATTATTACGACCTTTAAAATCTTTCAATCACTAAATAATTATTTAAATTTTTCTATTTTTACTGGCGTGATATTCGGCTTTAAATTGGTGTAGTTTGTGCCTTGGTTTTAGATATACTCATTGTTTACTAAAGCTGTGTTCCATACAAAGACTCTTCCTTCCATCTGTGCTTATTGGTTTTACTCGCGCGTTTTGTTGATTGAGGCGTTGTATTTTGCCTTTATCATTGCAGGCTTCGGAGTTTTTATGAATTTTACCATTTAAACCCGGGTCTAGGTGATGTATATTCTGACGTAGGTACGTACTTTGCATAGCGTATTTCTCTAAAAATCCAACTTTTACCTTCGTTTAAGTCACGTTCTTTTTGTTTATATTTGCTATTGTTCAAATTTTATCGTGTTACCAAACATTTGTTATTTAGGACTCCAAAATCTGTTGGAATTTATGAAAATACAATGTTGTTAGTTACGTAATAAAGTTTCTATGATGACGTATTTGAATGCGTTTATTTATTTATGCGTTGATATTTTGAATGAGATTTGTTTATAGCTAACATGCCAGGTTATTTCCTTTCAATAATCGCGTATTTACAGGAATAAAACTCGTTGCGTTTAAAGCGTTATTCCTGCGAATTTCTTTTCAGTTTTATGCATGAATATTGAATTTAAAATGCATTATACGACGTACAAGTTATTTATCTTACAAAATATGATTTGATTCTCAAGAAATGAGCTTCCTTTCATGAATTAAAGTTAGTTGTGATTTATATGCAGTGTGCTCGTTATTGGCTTTTTGCTTAATTGTCGAGTTACTTCCGTTCTATGATGCAATTGTTTGGTTTTCTAAACTTTAATGATATTTACATGTATTGCATAACCCTTATGACTCAGTACACCTTTAAATCACCCTATTGCCATGGCATTATATATATATATATATATATATATATATATTTATATATATATATATATTATATATTAAGAAAGGTATGTAGATTGATATTCATCCATTTGAACTTATGTTTTTGGTAATATTTGTATGAATACTAGTAAAAAAAAGAACCAACACACAACACACCACTATAGGTGTATTTGCTAGCACCCACTTAATCTCTTTTAATCAGCAAGTCACTGTGGTCCATCACACTTAGAATCACACATGAAATTCTCAAGTTTATGGAAATATAAAATATAAATAAAAATGGGTGTAGAGTAACATATATGTAAAAAATATGACTTCCTAGAAATTAAAAGCTTTCGACAAATATTGATACAAGAAATGCATCGAGAATAGCTCAGCTTCTTTGCTGACTAGCCTCATGTATTTATTAAATCATGCTATTTGCCTAATTTTATCGTCCTTAAAATACTACATTTGCAGTATTGCAGTAGTATTACGTTTCTGCTAAAAATTCGTTCATATGTGAGGATTGAGATATTTAACCTCCCTATTTGAAATTGTGTTTTTCCGAATTACTGCGTAAGTTATTCCTTTGTGTTTATTTAAAATTAGTGGTATTAATAGAGTAAGGCTTAGTTTTTTCTTTAGGGAATTTTATAAGATAAAGTGTATGACGCTAATGCAAACATTGATAATGCAAACAGTTACAATAAAGTATTGGTATCCTACAAAACTGGCACATAAGAACCCGTTTCCATATTTAAAAAAATGGATGGCATTCTGAACACCTAAAGTAAGCAGAATCGTTTAGTAGATACTTTGATTTAAGTACGTAAGTACACACATTTCATATACACGTATTCGAAGCTGTTAGTTTTTAAGAAATCATGTCTTTTGCACATATATTACTCCACCTCCCGATCTAAACATCAGTTAAGGTAGGTGATTCATACTTTACTGGGTAAAGTGTTTTGCTGATTAGAAAAAAATACAGTCGGTTACTTTCTGTGGTAGCCGTCTTTTTACTTTACACATCATATAATAAAGGTAAAGGTCTGATTTCATAAATTTGAGAAAATTTCAGTACGAATTAATTTATTTGTATAGGAATAGGTGCAAAATGCCTTGTATGAAAGGGGTTTGAGGCGTTACGCATCAAAGTATGATTGATAAAAGAGCTTCATTAATAGAAGATAGTGTTTTGGATAAAAGTAAAGGTATCTATTTCGTTCAATGCATAAACATATGGTGATCAAGAGTTTTCATTCGTATCAGAGAGTTTATTAAAATAATGTGTCTGTGTAAATGGTATTAAAAGAGCTTCACCTATACTTTATAATATGAGGACTGTATTTAGAGAACTTTATGTTCAAATGCAGAGAAATACTCTAAAAGGCTTTATATTTAATAACAAAGGAAGGTGTTGTTAATTGCGAAGCATACAATTAGGTTTAAAGTATTAAATCAGATAGATTTAGGGCATAAAAAGTGTAGTAAAGTGACCCCATATTCTGGAAGGATGAAATGTAGAGATGAGTAAACGACGCGTCCAATTATTGAATATCTAATAGTGGTAGTGAAATAACAAACTTAATGTTCTCAAACAAAATGGCGTGCTGATAACCTATATAGCAAGTTAATGGCAAAAAATCTCAAACAACCTGGTGACGTCTAGAAATAAACTAACTGCATCAGAGAGGTTTGGCTTATAAAATCCAATACCGTGGAGCCATCAGTTCAGCGTTACTCGAATCTTGGACGAGAATATATTATGTGACGTACTGATAATATCGTACGTAAGTAATTGCTTACACGAAATGTTCAATGTTTGGAAGCGAGAATTATTTAAAAGTCGTAGAATGGAAAATAGATAATGAAAAATAATTATAACTACCGCAAGATAAAGTTTTCTCGGTTGGAATAGAAATTTATTATTTGAATGGTTTGTTATTGATGAAGAGATCAATTTGCACAGAAGCTGGACCTTTAAAATGATATAAAAGAAGATGGAGCATTGAATGGCAATTATTATGTTCTGGAAATGCCAACGACAAGGAGATCTGTAACGGTAAAATTGAAATCAATTTGTTTAGATAATTCAAGCTCGTTTATTAGTTTTTGAGAGTAAGGTTTGTACGTAGAGGTCCATTCAATTTAATTTGAAAAATTTTTGGCAAACCTACGCAGGGCTTTTGTCATTATACAAGGTAAAAATTGCACATAACTGAATTCGGCTATGTTTAGTACGGTTTTTAATGAAACTGATATTAAATTGAACGATTTTAAAAGGAAACCCTGGTAGATATGAATTATAAGGATGATTTGATTATAGAGTTGTTAATAAATGATACTCCTACGTTTAAGATTGGTTTAGACAATAAGTGGAAGAAATAGATGTTTTGGACTCTTCATTTAGTATATAAGACATACTGTGAGGAGTTATTTCCAGTCATTAATTTTGTATTTAAGAGATTATTTGTAGGAGACAGCTCTTGTGGATGCATTGTTCTGCATTTGAACGATTGTTGGTAGGAGAACTACTACGTATCATTACATTTACATGATCCCCGTTTTGCATTAATTCTAGAAGCTAAGAATCCATTTATTCAGAGAGATAGCGGGCAGGGAGAGCAATTAGTCGTTTCACAGCAATAAAATTCGACGCCCAATCTGGGCTTGATAAGTATCAATCATCCATAACAATGTACACACACACTATACACACATACACACACACACGCGCGCACACACACGCACACAACTCGCTAAAACGTATTAAAACAAGGTATAAATCCTAGACAAGGCCATAAGCATGTTGCCTTTGTATATTAATTATTTGTTAACGTCATTTCTAAGTTATTTACAATATGGTAACTGTATTGAAAATTTTCTACTACACCAGCTCGGAGTTTAAAAAAGCACATATATTTCTACCCCAATTGAGAATGGACTGCTATCAAAAAGTTTTTAATAACCCTACCGTCGAAATAAAACTCATGATACCATGCTGATATCGCTTCGGTAAAGAGTATCTTGCTAATACCTGATATAGCTTAATATTACAAGGGTTTTTGATTAAATTAGTACCAGATCACATAGACTCATTGAAATGATATGCGTACCTGTCACGCTACAATTATACACCAAGTTCAAGTTTTTGAAATTTCAGACTGCCTACTGTGTGCCACGAATTTAACTATACACAAACATTTTCCATTTATACTATAATGAGTTTTGAAATTTAAGTTGTACTACTATTAAAAAAAACCCTCTCCTAAAGGCTCTTTGCTAAATTGCTCTTTAACATGCGGAAAAATCGACAATCCGGAAGGGAAATTACTTTCCTGTTTATGAAATTCTTTGTAATATTTACTGCAGACATCCCTTTATACGGATAAAAGTTAACTAATTATTTTGCTAAAGTAAATTGGAAACGAGCATAAAGGGTATAATACAAAATAATACCAATATTTTCAAATTGTCTGCCCGGTGCAGCAGGATTATAAAGTGATAGTTTAATTATAAAGCTTGCAAATGTTAGGTTAATTTGCAGCAAAACAAAAAAAGTATGAATTTTTGAATACGTCAGCAAAAGTAATCTAACGAAATAGTGTTATAGATATAAATTTGTATCATAAACATTCTTTAGACATTAATTTGATCTAAAATTTTGTTTCATAGTATATAAGACTATTTTGTCGTATTTTTAAATTATAGGGTGTGGTATGTGGGTGTACCCATACTTTTGTATGTTTTGCGATATGAATGTGTGTTTCGTGAGCGTGAGTGTTTGCGTGTGTGCGTGTACTTGTATTTAGTTTTGTTCATTATTTTGGTCTAAAATAATATATATGAATATTTTATCGTATTTTTTAAATTATAGGGTGTGGGGTATGAGTGTACCTATACTTGTGTGTTTTGGGATATGAGTGTGTGTTGGGTGGCGTGCGTGTTTGCGACCAGTTGAATTTTGTGTGCTGGTTAGTATGCGCAGTAGTCGAGGCAGTAACCGATAAAAAGTTAGGTATGAAGCGACAATACCAATTAGACATTCCGACGAGGCGTCGGACCTCAGTGACAGTAGTAGAAAGACGTCGGTTCAGAATAGCAGAAACTTTTTCCGGATGGACATGGAGACCTTAACGATTTACAACGTAACCTAGATATTTGATTTTAAAACGACAAAAGTTACATTTCTATTTACTGAGAGTAAGACCTGAAGAATTCAAGCGTAAAAGTATTTTCTGTAATACTTCTAAGTGCTTTTCGAAAGTAGGAGTAGGATGTATGATGTCATCAAGGTACGCAAAACAACATTGTTCAAAGTCGGCTCCCAGCACACGATCGATAAGACGCTGAAATGTAGGAGGAGCACCATGAAGTCCAAAAGGCATTCTATTAAACTGAGACAAACCTCGACCGGGTATCGTGAAAGCGGTAACGGACTTCGATTCAGCATAAAAAGGTATTTGCCAGTCGGCAGAACGAATGTCTAAGCTAGTAAGAAATTTGGCATCACCTAGACCGTCTAAAATCGTAAAAATATAAAGGAGTGGATAAGCGTCCTTCTCAGTGGCGCTATTGACTTTACAAAAGTCAATGCAGAAGCAATAAGTAGCATCTTTCTCAGGCACCATAACAATAGGGCAGGATCATGGACTGTTAGATGGTTCCGCCACATTATTTTGTAACATCTCTTCCAGTTCTTGGATGGCATAATTCCATAACACCGGAGAAAGCTGATAATATCGTTGTTTGATCGGTTCGGCAGACCTATGGATGTGAAGCTGGATTAGGGTAGTGCAACAAAGACCAGGAAGTTGTTTTAAAAAGGTAAAGGAAATAACGCAATCTAGACGATGTTTTCGTTTGGAGGCAAGGCCAGATACGATGTGTGCACGATCAAAAGTGTTGATGGCCGATGAGAAAGGGGGAGCAAAAGTCTATACGTCATCGCGAAAATTAGAGCACCTGGTACCGATTTTTAAAATCGATCCTGAGCACAAGCCAGTTAGAAAATTCGGTAATAACGAGGACATCTAGGGCAGTGATAGAATTTTGGAGAGTGATGGGAATGGAAACAGAACCAAAAATGGCACATTTCGAATTATCGGCTAGCGTACAGAAAAAAGACGAGACCGTAAGAGGGGGAGTTAAGAGAACGTAAACGTTGCCAACCGGGAGCGCCAAGGATGGTACGGGTAACACCGGAGTCTAGGAAACCGGTGAAAGTAATACCAAAAATTTGGACACACAGATACGAGCCTTCGTCGCGCCGAACACTAGTACGCATGAAAAGTAACGAAAAACGGGTTTGGTCGTCAAGACGGGAAAAAGTAGAATTCGAAGCAAGGGAAAAAATAGGGGTTGGATTACGACCAAAAATATAGTAAATATGGAGCCACCGAATTTTTGAATACAATGAAGACCTAATTTTCGTCTGTTTGTATAAGGGGAATGCGGAAACCTATGCTCAAATACCGCTGTACTAAAAATATCACGTGAACAAAACCCTTACATATGCTTACCTTCTGGCTCGATATTGATTGATAAAGATGCACTGCTACACCTGTAATCAAACCAAACCAATACTAGCACAGTTTGTGCATTCTGTTAATTAATTCAAAAAGTTTATAATTACTAAGAATCAAACCTCATTCATTCCAAATAATAATCATAGACGTGACCGAAATGAATTTCTATTCTCTTAAGTATCAGTTGAAAATTATTTACAATGATTTCACTTAACAAAGTTAACTTCAAAAAATTCGACTAAGTTATAGTTAGAAAAAATATGTACTTATATACACAATAATCTTCTCAACTCCTATATCTCACAAAAATTAGATAGTGTTGTTACATCATAAAAATTTAGCAATGATTATTTTTGTTAATGTTCAAACTTGCCTACTAAGAATGACTAATGGTATACTACAGAATTTTTATTAGCCCTCGGTAGTACTTCTTAGAAACTTCACATTTAATTTGCATTTTAAAATATTTCAATTAATTAATATTGTAGAGTAAAATGAAACAATGTAGTTATCTGAACTTAGTTAATTTTATATTCAACATAATAGTTTCAATTTTGCTAAGTCTTGAAAGTTAACCCTTAATATACATATATACTGCCCTCTGTAATCTTTTCATTTGTACTAGTGAAAAATAAAAATGAAGTTTATCAGCTTCTCTTTACAAATAACAAAGTTATACAAAGGTCAACAACATAACGAACTTGAAAATTTCCAAGTCGAAGTATATAAAAAACTTACTTGTTAGTCATTCCAAATGTTGTTACAACTTGAACGTACTAATGAACAACTAATTACATACCAGATGCTTATCCATCAAAAGAATAATTGCGATGTACTTGGACCATTTTCGGAATATTTAATGATAATTGAAATCTTCTTGTTACATTAATAATAAGATTAGAATTCTCCAAAATCACATAAATTAAATAATCTTGTTACAGAATATTCAACGAACATCCACGTTTATCCACGTCAAGTAATTTGCACTGAAAATTTAAATTAACAAGGGCCCTGAGGTTTGATAATACTTACTGTTGCTCAAATGCCAACCATTTTCATTTACGCCTAGTTTAGTGCAAACATAGTCTGTAAAGCGTCGACATTGAAGGCACCAACAAAAACAATTTCACTTTAAATCGCACGGTTCCAACACCAAACATAACAGCTTGACAACATGTTCTTATCACAAGAACGACTTTCTTAACCAATAGCCCAGCTGAAAGTACCGTAATCTGGCGTATCCTACTGCTTGACAACAGATACAACGATTTTTATAATTATCGAAGGAAGGGGGTTTTATAATGACACTTGTAAATGGTATTTTATGTCACCGCTCAACTTGTAATCTATGCTCGCGGTTTTAAAGCATATGTTAGATAAAACAACATGTAATAAATATTACGTAAAAATGCGTAGAGATATTAGGCTTGAATTGACCTATAATAAAAATAATAACATAAATATTCGTCAAAATATTGCGTGAAAATAAACTTGTTACAAAACAAATTACTGTTCCCGTAGTACTGAAGTAGGAGTAACAACGGAAGACAAGTTGGGCCTAGTAGTAATAGTTGGTCGAGCAGTACCAGACCGATCTAGAAAGCTAGTATTAGTTTCTTCGAGATTGGTAGTTTCAAAAGCAAACTACGATTCCACATAGGAACGTTTGTCTCAAGTAGGGTGTATATACCTTTCTACCCGAAATTTTGTTCGTTGTGTTGTTGACACTCGGTCTCTAATTCTCGCAGCGAAAATACAGCACATAGTTGCTTCAGATAGTAAGGGGATAAGTTTCGTGAAACAACATCTAGTTGCACATCAGAAACCGATGACGGTTATCGCGAAATCAGAGTAAGGCTTTAGAGTCGAATAAATCCACTACGGACTCAAATAATTCTAATTTGGACACATGTCGTGCACGTCTGAGTTTGTTAACCCGCTTCAAGAACGTTTGAACCGAAATAGTATTAGGGATGCCAGAAAATTTGAGGTTCCACTTCGCAAGGGGCGAGCCGTAAGTGGGGGCAAAAATACGGTAGAGGCAAGCCTAGGGATCGTAGTTAAAGTCGGTTTCGGTTCCCCGACTGACTCCAACCCAGACACGAATAAAGGAGGTTCGTCGGAATCCCCTTTCAATAACCGTAGTACCGCTAGAAGTAGTAACTGTTATACTCGGCAGAACTGTAGTTTGAAGGAATTCCTTAATTTTTTCTCATATGCACTTGTTACATTTATTTTCGGGATAAACTAAATACCCCTTTTCTCTTATTAATTCATAAGCCCGCTTTATAATAATTTTGTTAAATCGATTCCGTTGCTATTCTTAAATCCTTCATAAACATCATACCTATTATGCCTGTTCATCATAAGCCTGCTTTACAATAATTTTTAACTCAAATCCAGTTGCTTTTAAACGTAAAGTTTATGCTATAATTAAATAGTCAATACCGTGCTTTAGGTATCCGTCAACTGGTTATACACTACGACCGCGTATAATTGATTTTTATGTGATTTCCATCTAAAGACTCTTCGAACTAAAGTCGTGTACTATCCGATATAATCGTGTTTTTCTACGACTGTTTGGAACGAGCCTATTTTAGGTGTGTTTTTGATAGAGAAATCTACTACATTCTATATAGGTTTTCATTCCCGCACTCGTTGCTAGGAAGTTGCTAAGCAACCAGTGCGGGAATGTTCAATTTGCACGGTTGCGCTTATATTAATCAAGTAGCCCTGCACTTGCATCTTATTTCCAATGACGGCCGAGTTTTCAAAGGTGGGCTATGAAACAAATAATAAACCAACAAATGTCAAATAAATAATTTCATACTGTGAAAGCGTTTAAAATCTTAAAATATTTGCAAAGTCTTTAAAAAATGGCTAGTGATAGTGAAAGCGAACTAGAACCGACGCCTCCAAATATTGTGGAAGCTGCAAATGCAACTACATTAAATTTATTACCGGAAATTTCCAAAAAAAAATATGAGACTGCTTATAAATCGTTTATGGATTGGCGAAGAGATCAAAAGACAACATCTTATTCTGAAAATGTTTTAATTGCGTACTTTAATGAATTATCTAATAAGTATAAATCTCCGACATTGTGAACGCATTATTCTATGTTGAGAACAAGTCTCACCATCCATCATAATGTAGATATATCAAAGTATGGAAAATTAAGAGCGTTTCTCAAACGGAAGTCAAGCGGTTATAAATCGAAAAATCAAAATTTTTACAACAGAGGAAATAAATAAATTTATTACTGAGACTCCGGATCAACAGTTTCTTCTGACAAAAGTATGTAATATTAACTTAGGATAATAATGCGTGTTTATAGCTATTTTTATATTGTTACAGACTGCATTAATTATGGGAATTATGGGTGCTTGCCGCAGACAGGAATGACATCAGATGAAGATTACTCATTTCACGGAATTGGGTTCTGCGATATTAGTTACAGTTCCCGACACGAAAACAAAAATTATACGCAGCTTTACGATAACAAGTAATTTTTATGAAATCACAAAAAAATACTGGAATCTACGTCCATCAAATGTTTGCGATCCTAATTTTTTCTTAAATTATCAGAAAGGAAAATGCACCGCACAGAAAGTGGGTATCAATAAATTTGGTGCTATGGGCAAGCAAATTGCAACGTATTTAAAACTACCCAATCCGGAACTACATACTGGTCATTGTTTCCAGGCGTCGCCGTGGATCAATGTAGTAAGCGGAAGACTACGGATCCCAAGGTCCCGGGTTCAAATCCCGACACGGCCGATTGCTTGAAAAATGGCAGGTGAGCATTTTTCAAAAATATTACGCCCTCGTTCGGATGAGAGGTTAAATGGAGGTCCCGTGTGTGAGTGTTGTCACGCACGTTAAAGATTTCTACCTTGCCTAGAACGGCAAGGGTTCGGCAAAATTCTAAATTTCCAGGCAACAAAAAACTCGCCTCCTGGCCAATGTAGTACCTTCGGGTGGAGCATTGGAAATGTAAATGAACGATCATTGCTTCCGGAGATCTTCCGCCACTATTCTTGTAGATGCTGGAGAAGATATAACATCTTTAAAAAGGCACTGTTGCTGGAAATCAACATCAGTCGCCGAAAGCTATATAGCCGATTCTTTAACAAATAAGTTAAATGTAGGCAACATAATACAAAATTCAATTGATAGCACATCAAATGTTCCATCAACGTCCAAAGACAAGAATTTCCAACGTCAAGAAAATTTAGTTTTTGGGAAAACACCTTCTACAATGACGTTTAATAATTGCAATGTAACCTTTAATATTGTTAATAATAATGAATCTAAAAACTAAACTTAAATCAATTTATTTACTTTTATTATGATAAACTTGTACCTTTCTTTGAATTTATGTATATTCACAAACGATAATAAACTTATGATATTAATAAAATGTATTTTCCTATACTTACCATGTATTTTATAATATTAACAAAAGAGGTATCACATTTAAAAAGTACGTACTACAGTCGTAGAAAAAGTATAGTGTACAACACGCATGGAATGCCCATTTCTCACTCGTATGATTTGCAGCACTCGCTTTTAGCTCGTGCTGCAATTTATCATACTCGTGAGAAATGGGCATCATTCCATGCTCGTTGTACAATATACTATTTCCAGTTTCTAATCGTTTGATAATACCAATGTTACTTTTTGAATTCTCGTAATTTAGCTAAACCAATTAATATTCACTTGCTTTTCTTTATACACGGCGAAAATAGCTGTTATATTTTTGCTGTTTCCGTTTTTTTCGTGGGAATTTCGTGCACGCAATACAGCGTGGTAGGTAATGCTGGTTTTACATATATATACTTTTCGACCACAATAAATTAATTTTACCTATAACCATTCTAGCTTCTTCCGGGAGATAAGCCTACTTGTTACCTTGGACCCAGTTCATGAAGCGATGGCCGCCCCTTTTTATATGGCACCAATTGTGTGGTCCTAGGCCCTGTTGCCCCGCTGCGGCCCTAAGGAGCGTGTGATAGGTTCAACATATTCGACACGTGGGTGAGTGCTTATCCACTATTTTTTTGTATGGTTTCCATGAACTGGTTGAACCAGTATATTTCAGTTTTGTTGAATGATTACACTTTGTGGTTCTAAAATGATTATCATCTGTACACCGGGTGTTGACACGTATTATTGTTATTGTAACGATTGTATATACTTAATTTTATATTTAAGATGACGATTTAGAGCTGCGGTTTTTGGAGTTGTGATTTTTTTTCTTTGTTACTTAATATGAGGTAGATATCTAAAAACGGCAGCTCGCCATGTTAAGAATTGATTTTTCTTTGTTTTTCCTGACATGCATATTGTGATTATTACTTATTTTTGTTTTCGTTTGTTTTTGGTACTACTGTACATGGGCGGCTTCGTGGCGTAGTGGAATGTGTGTGATTACTACGTCCAAGGTTCCGGGTACAAATCCCGACACAGTCCGCTTGAAAAATGTCAGGCCAGCATTTTTCACAAAAATGCACCCTCGTTCGGATGAGAGGTAAAATGGAGGTCCCGTGTCACGTACGTTAAAGATACCTAACTTGCTTGGAAGAGCAAAGGTTCGGCAAAATTCCAAATTTTCCAAGTAAAAAAATTTGCTTCTTGGCCAATGTAGTACCTTCGGGTAGAGCATTGGAAAATCACATGTAAGGCACTACTGTACTGATATGACGTGCTTTTTTTGTTTAATTATAATTTTTTTATGTTGCGCGTGGTTTTAATGAATGAGTGCGTGTATTTTTATTTCAGGTCTTCTTAAATCTTTGTATGTATTATACCCCGCCCACTCACCGAAAGAGCCCAGTCAATTTTTTTATTTTCTTTCTTTCCCCCTTTTTTGTTAGGCTAGGTCAATGGACGTAGCACACTATGAGGATTATTAAACGTAAGCAGCAATTGACGCTGGGTTTTTTGTTCATCCCCTGTGGCAATTATATTAGTATAACGTTCTTCAATATGAACCCACAAGCAGTTAACCCGTTTGAAGATTCCAGATACATGGTCCCCGTCAAAGTCATATGTGTACCTTGTAGTTCTTGAATCGCGGCTTCAATAATTCCACACTCTAACTCAAAATCCGCTTTTACTAAAATGGGAGTAAACTTGTTCACACGTTCCAGACGGAAAGCATTTTGTACGGATTTTCGTAATTCATCCACAATAGCTACCGAATTAACATCCCGAAAATCCAACTCGTATTGTAATTTGCCTTTTCGTAAATGGTTGATATTCACGCGCCAACGTGTCATCCTCTACCAAAATAAATCCGATATGAAAGCGATAGCTACTAAACTCACATTAGTAAGAATCAAATAAAACAACAAACAAGAAAAATCGTCGTAGATAACAGAAACGATTTAAATCGCTAAACAAAAAAATGATACCTAAGTAATTAAGTTTCCAGAAAGGTAGTACAGAAATAAAGTGACAAAATGTTTATAAACACGGACAGGGCGCCAGCGTTTTCAGAAGTCTGCAATTATCGGTAAAAACACAAATACGATAATCTGCAAAAAAACAAAATTATAAAGCTTCTCTATAACAAGGAAAAGGGAAAAAATATTTTAAAACTAAATTATCGACTGAAAATGAACGAAAATTAAGGGATTTACCGAGGGTAATGTCAGTGCGAAGCTTAGTCTATTCAACCATAATAATTCGAAGCAGAAAGTTACATAAGGAAGAAAAAAAGATGGGTGTTCAAGTTCAATAACGTTAGATAAGAAAATCGCGACTAAAAGTCAAGTAAAAAAATCTAGACGGAACAGTTGTGTAAGAAAATCGACTTTAAGAAGTCCGTAATCTAATCAGGAATTAAAAATTAAGTAAGAAGAATCGCGGCAACACGTTGGGTTTGCCCAAAATTTTATGTTACGTTGAAAACAGGGAAAATGTATAACAAGAATAAACAGTAAATGAAATCTAGATAAACCGAGCAACCTACAAAAGCGGAAAGTGGAGTGAGTCAGGATGTGCCATATTTTTTTCTTACTTAAGAAAAAGCAGGCGGCATCCAGATGTAAATTTTATTTACAAGCTATAATTTTTATAAGAAAAACATATGGTATAAGCAAATAAAATAAAAAAAATCAAAATCTGTTTTCGTTTTTGTAAGCCTTACACTATCATATTGACTGGCGATTGGTAAAGAATACTCTGAGCACTATCATCGTGGACTTTTTCCGTTTTGGTTGCGACACTTAGTTTTATTTTGTTATACATATGCTTCGAACAGCTTTCTTTCAAAATTTAAGCCCAGAATTTGTTAAGGACTGCTTGTAGAATACTTCATTTATTTTGAAGTGAAGTTTATTTCTGTAGTTGATGGTACGAGGAGGAAGCAGTCGATAATTATTAGATTTTTTTAATTCTTTTTTAGAACGCATTTTCGTTTGTACAGACGTAAGAACGCCATAGACAATTTCTACAGATTTTTCTAGTGTCTAATTTTTGTTCTTTCTTTTTTTACAAATATTTAAATTATGTTGTGTCTGATTGTTCTGAATTGGGGCCTAACCGTTTATCAACTATACTGTCTATGTTGTAACTTATCTTCTCGGCTTTTTGTAGTATCTTCTGGAGAACAATTCGGGTCTTGATTGTCATCGAAATCAGAATATACGTAGTTTGCAAAATCGTCATCTTATACACACGACTGCCCAGGTGACTCTTTCTAAAAATATTTTAAGGTTAACTCTTATCACCTAAGCTATGTTATCAAAATTTCACCTCTTCAAACATGGCTGCAATGCAGTAGACCTTTTGGGTATTGTTACTAATAGAAACAAGTTTTCTACATTAATTGCAAAGGAAAATCGTTTCTAAAAACAATTTGAACTAAACTTGTCACACAAGCAGTTGTTCTCACCTCTACAAACACGTTTCTATCAATTTCTTCCTCTGGATAGAGTACGCACAGTTATTCACTACTCGATGTAATTCTTACACTCACGCTTAAAATAAGTGTTCTTACAATAACCGACTCTTACGTTGCGAGAATAGCTATTAATCTAACGATTAAAACCTATTAACTATATTTTCCTTCAATTTTGTCTGACAGAATATAAAAGCTAGGTACAAAACGTGCACAAAACCTAGTAACTTAGCTTGCTGCTTCATACAAAAGCACAACATACGTTTCTGGCTAGTTACTAGGAAATGGAAAACTATTTACTGATAAATTCTATTCAAATATCGAGAATTCTTTTCGGTGGGGGGGATTAAGTTTAAATAGTTATTTTTACGCGCCAAATACGAATTGGCGTAATATTACAAAACCTAACAGCTCGGGTTACAGAGTTTTATATATTAGGGAAATGTAATTCCTCATATTTCCTGCGCTTACTACCAGACAACAACCCTCAAACAAACTTAATTCATTTTGCTTTGCTCAATATAGGCACGCCTACTGTCGAAAGGGAGTAATAGTATATATGAAGCTCACAATCGATCAAAAATTTAGTGTTTGTGATTGATATTCAAGGACCAGTACCACTAATACTCTTCCTATTGTTATCAAAGAATCATCTAGTCTCACGCTCACACTGCTCAAGCTACGCCCACTTAAACCATCATTACACAGTCAGTGATTGTTATCTTGATTAACATTATACAGTTAGTGATTGTTATCCTCACGAACACACCACTGTTCTAACATTCTACGATCAGTAATTATCCTGACAAGCACACAACTATTCCATCAATACCCAGTCGGTGATTGTTATCCTGACTAACACTTCTTACTCAGTCAGTGATTGTTATCCTATTTTACGATACACCGTACGGACAAGGGGGAGAGCAACAGAAGTAACGTAAGTAGTCCGCAATGATTACCACAAACCAACAAAGAAAGAGAAAAGCATGCCATGCTAGCTAATCGGTCATAGAGTGTGGGAGTTGCAGTAAAAGAAAAAAAACCAAGACAGATTCGCCCTGCTGAAATAGAACAAGTTAATTGATAGTAATTAACAGGAAAATAAAATGAATAAGGACAGCACGTTTGGCTGTTACAACCCTATAAATCAATCTACTACAATAAATAAATATCAATATTAATAAGAAAAAAAATTAACTATAAAATTTTTCTGAGATAGGAACATGTCTACCAAAGACGAGAAAATTTGGAGAAAAACCGGTTACTTCATGCTTAGCAGAGTTTATAGCATACTGTATTTTTGCCAAGTTTTCATCCCACATATTGCGTGTTTCAACGTAAGATCTGATTGCGGTACCAACAGTTTTGTTTATTCTTTCTACAAAATTGCACTGAGGAGAATATACTGCAGTATACCAGATCTTTTCAACATTATATTTATAGCTTAAGTTTTTAAAAATATTTCCAGATAATTGAGAACCATTATCGCAAATTATAAATTTAGGGACACCAAAAGTTAAAAATATATTATTTTCTACATGTTTTTCAATGTGTTGTGCTTTAGCACTACGTAAAGGAAAGAGCAAAGTAAATTTAGAAAACCAGTCTCCAACAACAAGTATCCATTTGTGGCCTTGTTTTGAACGAGGTAGGGGACCGATAAGATCTAGTGCTATTGTATGAAATGGGAAATGGACATCTTCTTCCTTTCCTACTAATCCTAAAGGTTTCTGATTTGACGATTTTTGTGCACCACAGACAAGACAATTTCGACAATATCTGAGAACATCATATTTCATCTTTGGCCAATAATGGGCTTCTTGAATTCTAGTTAAAGTTTTATAATAGCCAAAATGACTAGCTGTAGGAGGATCATGACATGCTGATATGACGTCATTTCTTTGTTGTATAGGTACTAAAAGTTTCCAATTACTAATGTTTGTATTTAAAGGTAGATTTGTAGGTATAAATTTAAATAAAAGATTATTTTCTATTTTCCATTGTGGATAGGTATTTGGTGAATTTATTATTTTATTTCTTATATGTAATATTCATCAAGATTATTTTGATTTATATTTAAAATATTTAAGTTTAATGTGTCTTCTGGAGTTGAACGACTAAGTGAGTCAGGTATTACATTTAATTTACCCTTTCGGTGAATTAAGTCAAAGGTATGCTGTCGCAAACGAGTTGCCCATCTCGCAAGTTTACCAGAGGGATTCTGTATATTATTAAGCCACAGGAGGCTGTGGT
Source organism: Platerodrilus igneus (assembly GCA_036346225.1). Lineage (NCBI taxonomy): Eukaryota > Metazoa > Arthropoda > Insecta > Coleoptera > Lycidae > Platerodrilus > Platerodrilus igneus. Next base: position 7,668,857 of record JARFIW010001599.1, read on the forward strand.
GATCCGTTATTACTGTAAATTTAGTGCCTTCTATCCAGGGACGAAATCTTTCTATAGAAAAAATTACAGCAAGGCATTCACGTTCTGTAACTGAATAGTTACGTTCAGAACAAGTAGGAGATCGACTAGCATATGAGATAATGCGATTCTCTCCGTTCAAATTTTGTAATAAGACACCGCCTAGACCTGTATTTGACGCATCAGCCTCTATTATAAAAGATTGACTAAAATCGGGTTGACATAAAATTGGTTCAGATACCAAAATCTGCTTTATATTTAAAAATGACGCTTCTGCTTGAGGAGTCCAAACTATTGGTTCCTTTTTCTTCTTTCCTTTTAATAAATCATTAATTGGAGATAATAAAGTTGAAAAAGATTCACAAATCTTCTATACCAACTGACCATACCGACAAAACGTTTTATTTCAGTGGTTGTTGTTGGTCTTGGATAATTTATCATGGCAGAAATTTTGTCTGGATCTGTTCTTATTGAACCTACAATATATCCTAGATACTTCAATGACTTTTTGAAAAATTCACATTTGTCTAAATTTAAAGTTAAATTTGCTTCTTTTAAGCGGTCTCTTACAGTTTCTAATAATTTAATATGTTCAGCAAACGTGGAAGATACTACTACGATATCGTCGAGATAACAGAAAATGTTTGGCTCCAGTTCGGGTCCAAAAATTGTATCAACTAAACGTTGTTGTGTTTGAGCACTATTCCTCAAACCAAACGAGACAGTAACAAATCTAAATTGACCTCTAGAGATGACACAAAAGGCTGTTTTATCTTTCGATTCTTCAGTTAAAGGAATTTGCCAAAAACTATGTCTTAAATCTAAACTTCAAATATATGTAGCACCTCTAAGCATATTTAGAATACAGTCTACATTAGGCATAGGATAGCTATCATGAGTAGTAATTTCGTTTAAAGCTCTTCTATCAAAGCAAACTCTATAATCACCAGAAGGTTTCTTTACTAATAAAACTGGGGAACACCAGGGTGAGTTACATTTTTCTATTACATTTAAAGCTAGCATCTCATCTAATTTTTCATTTAAAATTTTTGACATAAAGGGAGACATTGGATATGGACGTTTCCTAATAGGTTTACTATCACCTGTGTCTATATTCATATATATTTTATCTATTCGGCCTAAATTATATGTTGTACTAGCAATTGTATTAAAGGAATCTATTATTTGTTTAGCTTCAGATAATTCTGATGGATGTAAATCTTCTAAGGTACTGAGTTTATTATTTAATTTAGAAATTTGTGATAAATCAGGACTATCAAATAATGGTATTAAGGTATTTGATTTGGAAAAAGCTTCCCAGGAATCATTTTTAAAATTTAAGGTAATTTCAAATTTCTTTGCGAAATCTGTTCCGAAGATAAATGAATGAGGTAAGGTAGGTACTATAAGGCATGTAATGAAACGACAAACTTCGTTTATAAAAAAAGGTAAATCTACGGTACCATCAACTTTTTGTGGGGTACCATAAGCGGTAAATAATTTATGTTTTGATAAAGTGAAAATTTTTAGGTTTAAATCTTTAATTAAAGGTATACCAAGAGATCCTATTACAGAAATATTACTTCCAGTAACAAACAATGCTGTGATATCTGTATCTACTAATTTAACTTTAATATAAAGTCTGTTATCAGATGGTTTAGATATAAAATTATAATGTTCAACATAAGAATTTGTTGGTTTATAAAATTTTTTAACTGTGTTTAACCATTTTAACCAGTCATTATTATTTTTAAATTTAGAAGTAGTAACTAAATTTTTATTATTTTTATTCTTAAAGGTAGAAATTAAATTTTTATTTGTTTTATATATTTTTGTAGCCTTTAGGGAATACGTACAAGATCGACTACTTGTCCTGTACCGACTATTTAGTTTTTTGAACATTTAGGACAGTTATTTATAGATACTTGTGGGAAACCACATCTGTAGCAAAATATTTTTCTTATTTGTCTACAATTTGAATAAGTATGACCTTGTCGTCTGCAATTAAAACATGTGACTTGAGTTGGTGTAAAATTTTTAGAAAAGTATTGAGTTCTATGTATTAGGGGTTGTATTTTAGGTAAATTTGTATTTACTGGATAGTTATTTTTATATTGAGGAAAGGAGGTAACATTATTTTTTATATCATTATTTGTTGAATTTATTTGAGGTATAGAGGTATTAAAATTTTTATTATAATATGTGGTTCTAGGATGAACACTCATTGATGGTTGAAATTTAGTATTTCTTTGCGATAAATAATTTATTTTATGTAGCGGTTGTATATTTTGAAACAATTTTTGTTTATTTACTTGATTAGGTGAGGTATTAGGTAAGGTATTTTTATTTTCAATAAAAGTGGAGGTATTTGGTTGTTTTTCGTTATCGATTGAAATTGCTAAATTTTTTAATCTAAACGATTCTTGTAATCTTTGTACAGTTATTATTAATTCTTCTATTGTACAGGAAAATGAGTAAGTGGAGTTATAAAATCTGGAAGTAAATTTTGAACAATTATACTTATTCTTGTCGATTCTAACGGTAATTTTTTAAAACGTCTAAATAAATTTTGCATTTGCATTATATATAGCATTACTGGTTCATCTTGTTTTTGTCTTCTGTTTTTTATTTCGTCCCAAAGTAAGTTTTCTGCATTTGGAGGTAAGAAATCACGTTTTAAACGTTCTACAAGAGAATCCCAATCATTTATTATATGTAAGACTTCCCTAAACCATATAATAGCGTCTCCGACAAAAATTCCATTGCCGAACTGAAAAGTACTTGTTTTGTTACATTTCTAGTATCAGCAAGTTCAGTAATTCGCTTTAAAAGTTCATACACTGATGACTGTTTACCATCAAATTTAACTGACCAAGAAGATAGTGGATCAGGGTTTGTTATGCAAGTTACGGTAGGTGGATGTACATTTATTGTTGGGTTACTATTATTTGTTAAAGAATTATCATTAATGCCAGATATTTGTTCATATTTGTCTATTTTTTCATAAAGTTCAGCATCAATTAAAAGTGTGGTTGCATAATTTTCATTTTTAAATATTGTAGATTGTTCTTCATCTTCACTATCTGTAATATTTAAACGTTGGATTCTGCCACAAACATGTGCCAGGCGGGATTTTATTCTTTTATATACTGAATCTTTACTGTCACCTTCAAATTCGTTTATTAAAGTAGTAATAGAATCTAATGTATTAGTTATTGCTTTACAATCTTGCTCAAAAGTTTTTGTATAATTTTAGATATCTTTATGCGGGGGTGGTTTAGTTACTTCAGTACGTAATTCACGAGCTAAAAGTTTTCATTTTTCTTCCATGGACTTCTTTTTTGTATTTATTGACCTTATATTGAGTTCATATTCAAGTTCATCTATTAATAAATTCCCGCTTTTAAATATTGATCCATTTTTATTTATTATTTTTAAGAAAATAATTATTTAATTTATGTTTATATATTTATTTTTAAAAATTACCTTAAGATACGATTAGATGGGGTTTTTAAAAAATAACTAAATTACGGGAAGATAAAGTTTTACAATTTTGTGCCACGTGCAAACATGGTCGTGTAGGAAAAAAATTTGGACCAAATGTAGGGTCTGTGGGAAACGTATTCTGACAATAAATTTTAAACAATGTCAATTTTTTTTTGTACCTATCAATAAAAATTTTGTTTGTTTTTGAATAAGAAAATTATAAAAAAAATGCCACGTGTAATCGTGGACGAATAGAAATATTAAAAAACACAGGTTGGATGCCACGTGTAAGCGTGGGCGTTTATTGATAAAAAACAACGTTCAAGAAAATTATGGTGTCACGTATAAACGTAGACAGGTATAGAAAAAAATGGTTGGGTGCAACGTGCAAGTGTGGGCAGGTATAGAAAAAAATCGTTGGGCGGCAAAGGGGTGAACATTAAGGTAGAAATATGTAAAAAAAAATAAGCGTTGGGTGTCACGCGGAAGAGTGGCCAGGTATAGAAAAAAAAAGAGCGTTGGGCGCCACGTGCACCTATCAATAAACGTTGGGCGCCACGTGCACCTTACACTTTTCTCGATGTTATAAAAAGAGTAAGTGCACGACGAAGTATAAGAAATACTTCGGCGCAGCTTGCATCAACCTTTATAGTTTCGGAGGCTGCATGAGACTTGAAATCACAGGGTAAGGGGAATGTTTAGAGAATATCTGAATGTTAAAGATTTAAATATCAAGACACTTGTTTACACAACTGTAAAATAACTTAGAGAAACTAAAGTTAAAACACGATAAGAGAAATTTGACTAAATATGTATATTAATACTCGATTATTAAACAAATTGCACATGAAATGAAAGTTCAAGCATAAGAAGCTTCATGAAGTTCAAATGTTTACATATTTTTAGGTTATGTATTAGAGAATTTTATTTGAAATCAATTAAGGTAAGTAAAAGGTAATTAATAATCAAAACAAAATATTTGTAGTGACAAAAACAAATTTAAATAGAGGTTAGCCCTCTTTATTTTAAGAGAAAAACGATAAGGTAAAAGTTTAAATCTCATACTACCTGCAGAATCAGTAACTGAACTAATACTAAGTTACCTAATTCATATGAATCCTTCAATATTCAGGAAACTGAGACACTCTGCGGTGGAGGATCTCCTAGTGTAGGTACAAAACAACATGTGGTCGACTTCAAATGTTGTCTTTAACAGACTTCTGTTCCATAAAATTAAACTTGAAGGTATTTTTCAATAAGATAATAACTGAGCATCATAATGTAGAGTAGAAAGAAACGAAATATAAAATTTTTGTAATGAGTGTTATTTTACATCATCTGGTTGTGCGACAAGCAACCTTTCCATGTGGAAAATCCGAATGAGAGAAAACACGTCGCCGTGACGCATATTTGCTCGGAGCATACTTGACCGGAGAACACTAGAAAATTCAGTTGTGTTACAAAAGTGAAAATCTAACACGAGGTGCAAAGGAAAATTAAATCCATTAATATCTTACCATCTTTATAAATATTTGATGGGCTTAACGAATACAAAACTTCTTCATCCATTATACAATAGATCTAGAATTATATCTAAATGTTAGTTTAAGATTTATGATTAGAAAATTTACATACCAGGTAAAAACATGAGGCAACGTAGAAGTTCAAATCACAAATGCTCAACAGTGCCAGATAAGCAATCAGATATCAGAGAAATGAAAATTTGACACTTCAAATAAATTATTCTCGGCCATCTTCGGGATGGACGATCACTAGCGATTATTCTCATTAATACAGAATTTAGAACCACACCAGTTGTGATTTTGGAATAAACACTTCAGAAATAACCAATAGGAAAATTTCATTTAGATATAATTATAATACAGAATTAGAACCACACCAGTTGTGCTTTTAGAATAAACACTTCAGAAATAACCAATAGGAAAATTTCATATAGATATAATTATTTGTACTATGTAAACAAATTAGTAACTGTGGATTAAAACTAATAATCCAGGATTGTGCGAGATAAATTCTTATAGAAAATATATTGTTATATAATAAAGAGAGTAATTTTATATTTAAATGTAGGTATAAGAATTTATATGCTAATAGTGCCAAGCACAGATGTACCATGCTAAAATATAAGCAAAAAGGCATGTTACATGGTTCTATATGTTGTTGTTGAAAATTAGTTCACATATTTTCCGGGACCTATGTTTGCTTGGTGGAACTGTATAAGACATATAGTAAACAGATTCAAACACCGCAAAATGTGTACTCTGGTGAGTAATTTATTTTCCATTTCATGGAGTTTTATTAATATGTTTAAATAACAAACATTTTGATGCGTTTCTACTTTTAAACCTATCGTAGGCTTTCGTCTCATAATTAATATAAAATGTTGAAATGGCAAGCTCGTTCATCATTATGTAGTATTAATTTAATAAATACCCAATAGATGTTTTAAAAAGAGGTATGATGGTTCATGTCGTTAAGTACGTTACTAATTTAAAAATACGGAGCTCCAATTTACTGCAAAAACTGCCTGATATCTAGACGCAGATTCAGAGCATAAAAATTCCGAAAATTTAGTATATTAAAAATACCTATTCGGTTAACGCGAATTCATTCCGGTCTATCTAAAAACCCTGTAAGCATGTAAATCTTGCATAAAGAATTTGTTGGTATTGAAAGCCTAACGAATTATGTATTGTAATGGAATTAAAATTCCTTTAATATTAAAACAAAAATTTGCTCTTCAAATGTCAATTAAGGAGACAACATTGATATGTTCAATTCTGCTGTGATGAATATATTCATTTGACTTACGATTCTTTTTAAATACTCCCACGCTTATGCTTCGGTGTTTTGTGTAACTGCATGTTATGGGAGACACCCCTGATCGCACTTTATGGTTTAGTGAATCGATTTTTTAGCGTGATACTCATCCCAATACAATTGAAACAAGTTGTTGTTCAATACTCTGTAGAATGCTAGTGGTGCATTTAGTTTAAGTTGAAGTAACTTGTTACGTTCCAATTTTGTTTTTAAAATTTTTCCCTTGTTAATTCATTACTCGTTCGAATAAATTCCGTTTCAATTCTTAAATTCTTTGACTTAAACCCTTTTGGCATTAAAAACGAAAATTAATTTAGCAAACTTAAAATAACCGTGTCCGTTGCTAATTCATTATCCGTTCGTCTAAGTTCCATGTCTACTGTTCAATAAAATCGTTATTTTATAAGTAATAATAAATACGCTTTTTACTAATTTTCATGTTGAACTTAGTTATTTCGAAACAACAAGTTAATTCTATAAATTAAATGCCTTGTTTTAGTTATCCCGTAATCTCTTAAATTCTTCAATAACATCCTGTTTTTAGGTAACTTTCAATTTGTTAAACTTTACGACCGCGTATAATGGGTTTCTTCGATGGTGCCAAAGTAGCGACTTGTTGAAATAATGCTCTTGCACTATCCCATATAAGCCGGGTTTTCCAGTTAACGCGCTTCGCTAAGCTAGAAATTGGCAGTTTGAATTCGTGTTGTTTGAACAAATGTTGAGTTTGATTCTGCTGCGTGTGCGTCGAAGGGTTTTCTACATTTTATTCGTCACTGTATTTCAAAAAGCGATGCACGTCTAACTGTTTAACAACTAGGAGGTGTCCTGCATGTATTCGCTGGAGACCAAATGGGTTCTTTCGTTATGTAAAACAACTTCTTTCGTTATGTAAAACAACTTCTTTTATTATGTAAAACAACTTCTTTCTTTATGTAAAGCAACTACCTTTGGCCGTAGACTGCTGCTGCAATTATGGTAGCAGAGTAAACGTATGCTGACTCAACCCCGACGGCTTGCGAGCTAAGTATCAGGATACCTACAGGTAGGCAATTTGTTTTCTTTTGTGTGCGTCATGTAGTGATGTGACAAGAAACGTCACATTGTAGAACTATTATTTGTTGCTGATATCCGATATTATTACTCTACAGATGCGATGTACTGTTTTTTAAAGATGCGTGACAAAAGAACGCACATGCTTATTCGCTTTAGTAATTAGTTACTTTACAAAAATTATTAGGTAAAACTTTATAAACAGTTGACAAAAGCTTTCACAATTTTTATGCGATACTGATTAATTTTATTTGGCCTAAATACGAAATGTGCATCTTGTAGCTAAGTTTCTAATTTGTCCGTAGAATATAATTGTTTTCTGTATAATAGTAACGCTTAATTTATTTTGCTTTTGCTTGTTAGTTCAGAATCCGTTATTTATTTTTATGTGTTAATAGATAATCGTGGGCGATGTACTTTATTTTTTTGCTTTCTTGGTATGTAGGTAAGTCCCACTACTCTACGTGGTTGGTAGTTAGTCTGGTATCTACTGTTCATCCGACTACGTTTAGGTACGCAGCAAACTTAATTTATATTTACTATTTGATATAAAGCCGCAAATGTACTCGATTAGCGATAAGCCGTGCTCTCTGAAAGAATATGTTTGCTTTATTTATGAATAGTAATATAAGTTTAAATAGTATAAATTTTCTACAGGTGTGATTAACAAAAGTGATTGTATTCTAGCTTGCCTGTTTTCTTTATCTACTTATGCATTACAAAAACTTTAGACGTGTTCTTTGAATTGTAGTATTCTAATATCAATTAATTATCAGATCGATTCGAAAACTGGGTTGACTTTGATTTCGCTTTTCATACTAAGATGTACTGTTTGCTTTCCTGATGCTGTTAATTTGAGAGCAAGGCACGTTTTATTGGATAATCTTATATCCCCTGTGCATTGATAAGTTTCTTACGTGCTTATTAATACTAGTAGGGATCTCTTTTCTTGTTCTTTTACGTAGGGCTAATTATTCTTTTTACGGAGACCCAAATGTCTTTTGCGTAAGCTGCTGGTGCAGTAATGGCTGCGGTGATGATCCACACGGTGAACGAGATCGAGATGTTTGCTGGTTCTCGGCAACTGTTTCAAGTGTGAGATAAGCATCTCAGCGCCTGAAGGTATGTGACCTTGTTTTAAGCTATCTCCAGAAATTATAACTTATCAACGTTGGGGTTGATGCGTAACTTATACACCATAAAAAACTTAAATCACCTTATTCACCTTATACCATCGGCGGAGAAAATATCCAAAATCCGGTTTGAAACTAGCTTCATTAGTTCTTGTTACCGTGCTTCCTAAAAATTGGTATAAATGTACTACGTCTAATTTAAAATGTTTATTTTAAAAAATCATAAGCATTGCCTTTTCTTGTTCATTATCGACAAATGTTACCTGGTACAATACGAAATGCGCACTTCGTAAATTAATTATTAAGAATTGTCAGTTAAGTGTAATTCTTTTTAAATAGCAATTTTCTTACTTCTTGGTTTATTGTAAATAAAAAACAAATCGATGGTGATGTACTTTTTTGTCCGTTTGAACCACCTGACTCTCTGCACTTGTAGTTAGACCGGCCTTTCTAAATTTCCTTTATATTTTATACGTGGCTGTGATTCGTGCGGGGCCTTATTTAACTTTCCTTTCTGTTTTTGTCTGACCAGTGCATTTTAACGTTACACATTTGGCAAACCCAACGTGTGGCTCCGATTTTCTTACTTAAGTTTTAGCCCGATTTTTTTTACTTAAGTTTCTGCCCCGATTTTCTTACTTAACTTAAAGTTATTTTTTTACCTAACATTTCTCCTGATATTCCTACTGGACCCTTAACCCTATTTTTTTTACTCTACGTTTTGTTCCGGCAGGTTTCCATGCACAAAACCGTTCTAGATCTCGTTTTATTTTCAGTGTATCATTTCGATAGTAGCTTTTTTCTTTTATCCATACTCTAACGGACCTTTAGACTTGCCTTTGCTGGTAAGCCTAATTACAGTCGAAACCGCTGGCGCCCTACTACTGTTTACTTTCGCCCGTTAATTTTATAGCAACCTTAAGTCGTAATCCTTTGGTTTCGTCTTTACTAAATTTAATCGCTTTGTTTTTAGGTATAATTTAGGAATATTATAATTTATTCTGCTGTTCCTGGTGAGTTAATTTTTTTTTATTTATTTTTTTTTGTTTCTTTGCCACGATGGTTATATGGGCGTTAGATGTCAATCGACTGCTAAAGTCGGATCTGCAGTTCGAACTATCGTTTCGCGAGTTCGACCCGGATATTAACGATAGACGGTATGCGTAAAGCCTCCCGAACCAATCGTTCACTAAAATTACTTATACCATCGCTTTCAAAGACGATCGTGAGGCTATGCAACGCGTACTTAGGGAACTTGGACCATCCAACGAATTTGATGAGGATATTAGTGATAGCAAGTTTGCACGTCTACGGTCCTTATGGGTACATACTCAGCAACGCTTTGAAAGTGTAACAATTTTATTTTTGCAGTAGGAGAATCCATTCATTAAACGTACAATGAATAGTAAAATACCTTTATTAATTAAAATAAATATTCAAGTAACAATCAAACTTTTATAGTATTATAATATCAAGGATTATTAGTCGAGTTGTTTCCGAGTTCGGTGTAATTTCACAGCCACTGGCGCGCGCGTGAGAGGTTCGAGAACTAAAATCCGGAACCTCCCACCATACAAGAAAGCAGCGAGCGCACTCGTCGATAGTTAAAAGTAGCGTCAAGATGCATTCTAAGAGAATGGCGAGTGACCTCCGAGTCGCTCTATGTTTGTGAAACACTTCCTGAGTAACGGTTAGTACCTAATCCACATTTTGTATATTCGTTGTCATATTAGCTAATTTACAAAATTTATTTAGCGCAACGACCCATTTGAACTCGCAACGACCCATTTGAACTCGCAACGACACATTTGAAATCCCAACGAGAAATTAGAAAACTGCATGGATAACGTATATATCGCACACCACGTCGAAAATCGCAACTGTAAAATTTGAGACAACATGATCCCTTTGAAGTTACAATTTAGAAAGCTTAATTTGTTGGCTACGCAATGAAAAATTATTTTAGTAAATAAATTTAGACAACGGAAGATTACGTTACAAAGTAATGCTGCCGTGATCCAAGTAAGGAACCCGCTTTGCTCCTACACCTGTGTTAAAGCATGGAAAGCAAGTATAATTAGTTGCTGTTCCCGCGCTGCGAGGTAATTTCCATTACATCAAGGGACAACTGCTGCTCTTGGGATCGTAATAGAATTATGATTTCTGAGTACTTTCCTTCTGAAAGTACATTATTTCATTTTGTTTGTTAGACGTACAAAATTGTTATTCAGTTTACCTGTAAATCAGCTGGTTTTCCCCAGTATTAAATTTGCTTTCACTTAGCTTCGTAAATACGTGATCACACGTGGCTTCAACGTAATTTAACAGCTGCTATTACATCACCTGTTTGTTTGTTCACTATTGTCAACAATTGCCCAATGGCTAACACATGTTTAGCATTTTAGTACAACCACTATTGATAACATTAGAGAATATCTTGGTGATTATTTTGACTTCAAACTAAATTTAAGTTTGTTAACCTAAAGAGAAAATTTCGTATATTCATTTGTAAATGACTCACACAGATCTGATTGGGTTATAAAGAAACTCTAGCATTTTTAGTTACATAGAATTATAAAATATTTGAGTAAGGATTAGTTGATAACCTTTACTACCAGTTTTGCAAGTACTTCAAATTTTTATTTTTATTTAATTACAATGATACTTTATTTACTGAAACCAAGAAAATTCTTATTAGTAAATTAATATTCTTCATTTAAAGTTTTTTATTCTGATCTAGTCTGATCAGACTTGGTAAACAAAAAGCAATAAGAACTAAAATTTTATGATCCCATTATGCAGAAAATATTCTCTATACTTTTAGGTATACTTGAGGGACGCAAATAGTGTTCCCATTTTTATGTGACTTAATTATTATTCTTTCTTACAGGAACAGCGTCTTATTCTGTTAAGACAAGTTTGTGTATCAACGAAGGCGATCTCTTTTTTGGGTCTCCAAGTCCGCCCTTAAAAAATAGCTATGCCCTAAAATAAATCAATTTGGACTTGGTGGCGCCTGTTTGTTTTTGTTAAGTGTAACCCTCCATAGATTTCGACTTACCCCCATTGCTCATAGCTCTACCCAAGGAATAGACCCTAGTTACGTCGGAAGACTTTGTTTTGCTGACCCCAACTTCTAGAGTCAGATGTATGTATTAAGAAGAGAGCATTAGTTAAGCTCAATTTAGGAAAGAATGTGACCGTTTGGGGTTAGCGATCAAGAAAAAATAATACGTTTCAAACTGATGGCGTATAAATTTGATGAAGAAGCCCTGATAAAAAATAAATTCCCGCTTGCTGTATAAAGCATTCCTTCCGATATCGAGACGACCGTTAAAAAATTTAAGCGTATCACTTTTCTGATTCTTCTAGCCAACAAACTTTTAATGAATCCGCTGCATCTACTGAAGAAGTTCTTTATCTGTCTTAAGTTTTTGAATCAGAAATGAATACTTTCGTTGTTAGCAATCCTGTAGCTTCTACTAAATGATATCTTATTACTAAATTAAATATCTCATTCTCTGGTGAGGGATTTCAACCTGAATTTTTGATACGTATAAATAAACTTAGCATTTCTCGTAATATTTCTAATCAACAACTTTTTGTTTCTACTTCTGAATTACTTACGAGAAGGGCTATACTAATCTTTCGGACGCAACAAACTTTTCTCACTTGTTTAAAAGACGTTGTCGATTTACTAAAGGCCAACTTTCTACCCGTTGATTACGATAAACGCCTAATGTTTTTCTTTGGGTTTTCTTGGGATTTCTGAAGAATTTTTTTTCTCCATCAATCTATAGTTGTTCTTTGAGCCAAATAATTTTTTCTTTTCTTTTCTTGTTTCTAAAACAAATTTTCTTATATTTTGTTTTGTTGATATGTTATTTGATTCGTAGCTGCTGTTGCTGTTGCTGTTGCTGGGGGGATTTGGTACGTTCAATTCTACACTGATAATTATTCTCGTTTGATTTAGGATACTTTTTAAATATACCCACGCTTCCGCTTTGATATTTTGTGTAACTGCATCTTATAAAAAACGCCCCAGATCGCGTATTATGGTTTAGTGAATCGATTTATTCTCGTGATACTCCTACAATACAGTTGAAACAAGTGCTTGTTCAATAATCTGTAGAATGCTATAGGTGCATTTAGTGTAAGTCAAAGTAACTCGATTTATATTTATTATTTGTTATAAAACCGCAAATGTACTCGCTTATCTACAGTCTGAGCTTTCCGAAAGAATTCGTTCACTTTATTTATGAGTAGTGGTATAGGTTTGAATAGCATAAATTTTTTACAGGCGTGATTAACAAAAGCAATTGAATTTGAGTTTACCGGTTTCTTTATCTATTTACGCATTACAAAAATTTTAGGCGTGTTCTTTGACATGTGGTATTCTAATATTTCAATTATCAAATAGTTTCGAAAACTGGACTGACTTTGATTCCGCTTTTTATTTTAAGGTGTACTGTTTGCTTTCATAATGATGTTAATTTAAGAGCAATGCACGCTTTCTTAGATAAGCTTATACCCCCGTGCATTGGTAAGTTTCTTACGTGCTTATTAAAACTAGTAGGGTTCTTTTTTTCTAGCCCATCCAAGTGAGCCAAATTGTTTTTTACGGAGCCCAAAATGTCTTTTGCATAAGCCGTTGGTGCAGTGATGATCGCAGCATTTGCGTTTCTGGCTACTGCGGTGACGATCCACCTGGTGAACGAGATCGAGATGTTTACTGGTTCTTGGCAACTGTTTCGAGTGTGAGATAAGTTTCTCAGCGCCTGAAGGTATGTGACTTGTTTCTATGTTATCTCCAGAAATTAATGCTTATCGGCGTTTGGCGTTGATGCGTATTCTATACACCATAAAGAAACTTAAATCACCCGACTCCGAAAGACCGAGCAAATATGAAAAACCCGCTTTGCAACTAGCTTTACTAGTGTTCTTGTTACTGCAACATGCTTCCTAAAAATTGCTCTAAATTTACTACGTTTAATTCAAAATGTTTATTTTGAAGAAATCATAAGCATTGCCTTTTTGGTTCGTTATCGATAATAGTTAACTGTTACAATACGAAATGCGCACTTCGTAGATCAATTATTAGGAATTTTTAATAAAGTATAATTTTTTAATTGCAGTTTACTTACTTTTTGGTTCCTTGTAAATAAGAAAAAATTCATGGCAATGTATTTTTCTTGTCTATGTGAACTATACCACGCTCCACAATTGTAGTTAGCCCAGTCTTTTTAAATTTCTTTTATTTTTGATACGTGTTCGGGATTGATTAATTTCATTACTCAAATTCAAATATTTTTTTTTTTTATTTTATAAATTACAATTTATTTCATTCCTATATACCTATATTTTTCGTGTTTATAAAATTGGTGTGTTGGGACGTTATCACTCCCACCAACATATTTTGTCAAAACCAAGTGCATCTTATCACTTGTTATTTCGGTGTACAACGTGGTGGACATAAAAGGTGTTGCCTTGCAAACTTCAGGAAATGCGGCCGGCAATTTTCAATCTATGTGGTGCCTAATTGCAGAAAGTCGCTTGTGTTGAAAGTGAAACATGGTTTTCAGGTGAGTGTATTTTCGTTTTAACTACACCAATTTCGTAATATTAGGTTAAACATTTTGTACTCACATTTCGTGCGGTTTTCAAACAATTTCTAAAGTTATTTATTAACATTTTGGTTCCTTCGATCCAAATTTTGAATTAGTTTTTAAAATATACAGTTCACAGTTTATTAAAATTGACGCGATTTTTCAAGTGATAAAATTTTTATGCTTTGCACGTGTTTGAAATCGGTTTAACCTAAACATTAAACTCTCCAAATAGCTTATTTTTATTATTAATTGAATACTTTGGGTAATTTGAACAAATTAATGCTATTTATTTAATAAGATTACACATTTTAACGGATTGGTATAAATTTGACATTTTTATATCTCCTTATGGTGAGCGGTGCAGTGTTGCCAACTCTTTTTAGGTGCTGTGTTGCCAGATTGTGGTATTCTTCCAAAGAGTATAGAAATTTCTTGCTAAAAGGTGATTGGTTGTAAGGGAATTGATGGATGTTTTTTTTTGGTGAAAGTATAAATTAATATTTATATATTTTTGATTTAATTGCTATTTAAAGCATTTATTGAAGATTTTTGTGAATAATTCGTGATTTTCTTGTTTGTGTATTTGCATAGTGCACATACAATTTTCATTAGAGTGTTTTGTGTTTACAATGGTGAAAATGGAAATTGAAAAATTGGCAAATAAACGCTAGGTGTTACTTCACAAGGTTCGAGCTTTGTTAAAAATTGCGCAAGTAGCTCAACAAGATCCTGTTTCGAAGTTAAATGATTTTGAGGTTCGTTTTGAAGATTTATCTTTATTAGTTGGTCAATTTGAAGAGGTTCATTTTGAAATTGTATCTCAAGTGGAAGATAAGGATATTGAGGAACAGGAAATTATTCAAACAGAATTTGATGACTGTCAATATTCTATAAAAGTAATTTATAGGGATTTGACTCTACAGAGACTTGTAGATGTTCCATCTAGTGCTAAAGGTTCACGTGCAAGTTCAAATCATCCTCATCCAAATTGTGAAAATGCTAATTTGCACAAAAGTGGTGTTAATGCAAGTTGTAATAAAATTAAATTACCGAAAATTGTGATTCCAAAATTTGATGGCAGTTTCAAAGACTGGCCTACATTCTATGCTTTGTTTCGTACTTTAATTCATAAAAATAATAGTCTTTCAGAATAGAGAAGTACCAGATGGTGTCCTCTTTATCTAAAAGTTTGCGATGGTTCAGGACTTTTGACTTCAGATAATTATAAATTTCTTTTCAACAATTGGTGGACAGGTATCAGAACAAACGTTTTCGCTTACTAGTTATGGCAGTCCATATATAATGCCAGCAATATGGATTCTGCAACTTCTTTGTTCATTGCCATTTTCTCGAAAATTCATTGGCATGAGCAATTTAATTGATATGTGATTTTACTCGATTAAATCTGTTGTTACAATGAAGTGTTACTAGAAGCGTTTGAAGTTGAACTTCATGATGTGGAGTTACCAACGTGAAGATTTATATGCCTTTTGTTAAACTTGAGCATTAGAGACTAATTTAGTGATTACAGACAGTCATCATCTCTAATCAAACCAGAACAAACAGTGAAATTTGTCAAATCGTGCTAATCAATCTTTTATATTTGTGACCAGTGCAAAGAATTCTAATAGCAATACTTTGCACTGGTCACAAATATAAAAGATTGATTAGCACGATTTGCATTTTGACCAAATTTCACTGATTGTTTTTGTTCTGGTTTTGATTTAAGAGATGATGTAGGCTGTCCTGTAATCACTAAATTAGTCTCTAATGCCTTACAATGTTTTAACAAAAAGGCATATAAATCTTCATACGTTGGTAACTCCACATCATGAAGTTCAACTTCAAAACGCTTTCTAGTAACACTATCTAATTTTTGTAACAACAGATTTAATCGAGTAAAATTCCACATATCATAATTAAATTGCTCAAGTGCCAATGAATTTTTCGAGAAAATTGCTAGCAATGAACGCAAAGAAGTTGCAGAATCCATATTAGCTTTTGGAGCATTATATATGGACTGCCAATAACTAGTAAGCAGAAAACGTTTGTTCTGATACCTGTCCACCAATTGTTGAAAAGAAATTTTATAATTATCTGAAGTCAAAGGGAGTCCCTGAACCATCGCAAGGGCTTCTTTAGATAAAGAGGACACCATATACTGGTACTTCTCTATATTTTAAGTGCGTGTGTTGTAAAGGAGATCATTCACTTCTAAAGTGTGATCGCTTCTTGCAATTAGAACCTTTTGGCGAAGGATTCTAATCTGTGTTTCAATTGCTTAACTGGTGGACATGCTTTGGCGAAGTGTTTGTCAAAGTTTCGATGTCGTATATGTAAACAGCGACATCACACATACTTACATTTTACAAAACCGGAATCTTCCCATCCTAGCAGTTCTACTGATAAGGAAGTTTCTCAACAATCTAGTGCATCTGAACAATTGTCGGTTCTAACCAATACAGTGTTCAAACATTCCGTGGTCTTACTGTCCACAGTTCTTTTGCATATTCGTGATAGTGCCGGGAATTTTCAAACTTGTAGAGCGTTACTGGATAATGGAAGTCAAGCAAGTTTTATGACTCGAACATGTGTGAAAAGATTAGGTCTAAAAGCAGTTCCATCCTCAATAGATGTTCATGGTCTAAATAGAATGACTATGTCTAGTTGTGGTGTGGCTTCATGTTTTATAAAACCTATACAAAATTCTAATATTCAATTTGAAATTGACGTGATTATTGTGCCTTCAATCGCTAATTCCGTACCATCTGCCCCAGTTTCGAAACGTTGGGATCATCTTAAGAATTTTTCTTTGGCCGATCCTTATTATGGTCGCCCCCGTGAAGTAGATTTGTTATTAGGAGCAGATATTTATTCTTCTGTGTTGCTACCTGGTTTACGGCATGGACATGTTGGTGAACCTACTGCAGTGAATACAGTTTTTGGTTGGGTAATTGGTGGAAAAACTGGTTGCTCTTTTAATGCAAAAGTGAAATCATTGTGTACAACTGTGAGTGTTCCATTGGATACAGTTCTTCGACAATTCTGGGAAACCAAACAAGTTCCAGAAACAGTGTTACTTTCTCCCGAAGATAGTCAATGTGAGGCTATTTTCAAAGAAACTTATAAACGTAATAAAGAAGGTAGATTTGTTTTGCATTTACCTTTTCGTGAAACAAGTGTGGAATTAGGTGATTCCTATTATATGGCGCTAAGACGTTTCGAATTCTTAGAAAGACGTTTAGCTAGAGATTGTGATCTTGCGGATAACTATAAAGCCTTTATGAAAGATTATCTAGATTCAGGTCATATGTCGTTAGTGACTAAATTTAGTGGTGAACCATTGACAGGTTTTTACATTCCTCATCATTGTGTCATCAAACCTGATAGTGCTACATCAAAGTTGAGAGTCGTGTTTGATGCTTCTGTGAAATCTTCAAATGGTACATCCTTAAATGATATATTATTGGTTGGTCCTAAGTTACAGAAAGATTTAACAGGTATTCTTTTGAACTTTAGGTTACATCAATTTGTTCTGACCGCAGACATAAAACAAATGTATCGTCAAATTGAAATATGTCAACAACATCGTGCTTTTCAGCGCATTCTGTGGAGATTTTCTAAAAATGATTCTATTGGAGAATACCAATTGAATACTGTAACCTACGGTGTTTCTTCGTCACCCTTTTTAGCAATTCGTGTTCTTTTGCAACTTGCTGAAGATAATTGGAGAAATTATCCTTTAGCTGCTAAGGTGCTTATGTCTGACACCTACATCGATGATGTAGTGACTGGATGTAATTCTATAGATAGTGCTTTAAACTTACAACAACAACTTATATCTTTGTTATCCAGTGCTAGATTTACGCTCCGTAAGTGGGCTAGTAATCATTGTGAATTATTATCGTCGCTTCCTGTGGAAGATCTTCAACCGTTATGTTTTGATGATTCAGATTCATTATCAGTGAAGGTATTGGGCCTTCAGTGGGATCTTCGAACAGACTGTTTTCAATATAAGGTAGAACCTTCAGCTCCAATTTGTACCAAACGAGGTATTTTATCAGATATTGCTAGAGTGTTCGATCCGATTGGTTTATTAACTCCTGTGATTTTTCTTACTAAACATTTGATGCAACAACTTTGGAGTTTAGGTTTAGATTGGGATGATAAACCCCCTTCAGAAGTAGTTGATCGTTGGTTATCTTATAACCTACAATTACCATGTTTAGCCAATCTTACCATTCCTCGACATATTCAAATAGATAATGCACAATCGGTGCAGCTTCATGGGTTTTGTGATGCCTCTGAAGCAGGTTATGCTGCTGCCATATATATTCGTTGTGTTACACTCGAAGGAAACATTTCCGTAAAATTAGTATACGCTAAATCTAAGGTTGTTCCTCTTAAGAGAATTTCTTTACCGCGTTTAGAGTTATGTGCAGCCGTGCTTTTATCCAATTTAGTGGAATACGTGTCTTGTGTTTACAAAAACCTGATTACTCCTGATCAGATATATGCTTGGTCAGACTCGACAGTGGTGTTATCATGGATCAAATCGTCTCCTCATCGTTGGAAGACATTTGTTAGTAATCGCATCAGTCATATTCAGGATAAGATTGCCCCTCATCAGTGGCATCATGTCAGTGGAGTGGACAATCCCGCAGATTGTGCTTCGCGTGGACTAATGCCTTCCGATCTTGTAAATCATTCAATGTGGTGGTTCGGTCCAACTTTTCTTTACAACTCGAATGAATATTCTTCATTTGATGCACTGGAAATAGACCCAGTAGTAGAAAGTGAACAAAGAAAATTAACTTTGTTAAATGTTGTGCCCTTTGATGAGATAAATGTCTTATTGAAGAGATTTTCATCACTGCGTAAAATACAAGGTGTTGTGGCTTATTGCTTACGCTTTGGTAATAATTCGCGAAGAGAAGTTCATCAAAGAAAAACAGGTTCGCTTGTTATGACCGAGTTACATAAAGCATTACTAGTGATTGTGAAAATAGTACAGCATGAAGTTTTTCTCAATGAAATAGATTGTATTGAGAAAGGGAAAGTGTGTGCAAAATCAATTCAAAAATTGGCTCCGTTTATCGATTCTGATAACCTTGTGCGTGTTGGTGGTCGTTTACGACATTCTGAATTATTATATGATGCTAAGCATCCTCTACTACTTCCTAGAGATCATAGACTCAGTGAGTTGATTGTAGAATATACACACCGTAAATATCTACATCCAGGTCCTCAAACTTTAGGTTATTTGATTTCTCAACAATTTTGGGTGTTGGGTTTAAAACGTGTTATTAATCGTGTTCTTTCAAAGTGTGTTCAGTGTTTTAAAGTCAAGCCTACTTCATTGTCTCCGTTAATGGGTGACTTACCTGCTCCTCGAATTTCTCAAATAAAACCATTGTCATGCTGGACTAGATTTTGCTGGTCCTCTTGCTATGACTTCAAGGCGTGGTAGAGGTGCAAAACATACCAAAGTCTACATTTGCATTTTTGTGTGTATGGCCACAAAGGCTTTACATATTGAACTGGTTTCTGAGCTTTCATCTGATGCTTTTCTTGCTGCCTTGCGGCGCTTTATAGCACGACGAGGTCGTTGTTCCGATTTGTATAGCGACCAGGGTACCAATTTCGTCGGAGCATCAAGGTTGCTCATTGCTTATGCTCAAGAGGTATCGGGATCTTTAGCCATCAACTGGCATTTTAATCCTCCCGCCTCACCCCATTTTGGTGGTATCTGGGAAGGAGGTGTTCGGTCCATCAAGACTCACTTATATAGAGTTATTGGCGATCAAGTGTTGACGTACGAAGAACTTTTAATAGTGCTTGTTCAAATTGAGGCTGTTTTAAATTCTCGTCCTTTGTACAGTCCCAGTTGTAATCCAAATGATCTATCGGTCCTTACACCTGGACATTTTCTTACTTTGGAACCGTTGACGTGTCCTCCGGATCCTGACGTTACAAATTTGAAACTTAATAGACTTTCTCGGTGGCAACTGTTGCAGGGAATGCACCAAGACTTCTGGAAGCGTTGGTCTTCAGAGTATCTCCATTCTTTACAACAGCGTGAGAAATGGATAAAATCCTCTTCCCATGTTAATATTCATGATTTGGTGTTAATCAAAGATTCCAATTCGCCCCCACTACAGTGGAAACTTGGTCGAGTAGTTGCTCTTTTTCCAGGTCGTGACGGGGTAGTTAGGGTTGCTCGTGTGCGCACTCAAAATGGCGAATTAGATCGTCCATTAGTTAAGTTGTGCCCACTACCATTGTGTAATTAGTCACATGTACAATTATAATTATTTATGTGTGTAGAATCAAATTTGTTCAAGTTACATTTTGTATTCATGTGTTCAAGTATATTGATGTACGTTCATTTATTTATTTTCAATTAATTAAAATAACATTGCTTATTTTGGTGAGCGGTATGTTCGGGATTGATTAATTTCATTACTCAAATTCAAATATTTTTTTTTTATTTTATAAATTACAATTTATTTCATTTCTATACACCTATATTTTTCGTGTTTATAAAATTGGTGTGTTGGGACGTTATCACTCCCACCAACATATTTTGTCAAAACCAAGTGCATCTTATCACTTGCTATTTCGGTGTACAACGTGGTGGACATAAAAGGTGTTGCCTTGCAAACTTCAGGAAATGCGGCCGGCAATTTTCAATCTATGTGGTGCCTAATTGCAGAAAGTCGCTTGTGCTGAAAGTGAAACATGGTTTTCAGGTGAGTGTATTTTCGTTTTAACTACACCAATTTCGTAATATTAGGTTAAACATTTTGTACTCACATTTCGTGCGGTTTTCAAACAATTTCTAAAGTTATTTATTAACAATATGTGACCGTGATTCTTGCGGACCCTTATTTCGATTTTCTTTCTGTTTGTCTGACTCGTGCTTTTTAACTTTACAACATATATTTACAATCTTCTAAACATTTAACTGAAATTATGTTTGCAAAAAACTAGCAGAAATTTTTGGACGATACCTAAATGGATATTATTTTAGTTAAAACTGTATCCCTCGCCCCACTCCCTGCCGTTTAACGTATAAGCCAGACTTATATGAAATTTTCTTCGATTACGACCACCTTTTTGACGTCTGCTTCCTGTTCTACTTCTGATCACTGATGCTTCAAGTTCTCGCCTTATATAAACTACCACTTTCGCTACTTTCACCAGTTACTTTTCCACAAGACACCTTTGGCTTAAATGAGCTGGTGAGTCTGCTAGCTCAGAAGTAACTTCACATACTCTTTACACTTTAACCTGTCTACTTAATTTATCATTCTTATCTTTATTTTTATTTTTATTATTTATTTTTTTTTCTGTCCCGATGAAGCCCACTAAAAAAGTGGGCGAAACATCGACTTTAGTTTATAAAATGACACGCTCCCAACCCGGAACCATAAATATTTATAATACTCCGGCCGTGAAAGACTCCGACAATATCACCAGATTTCTGCACTAATAGGTGGGTTTTCATACACCCAGTGGAACTGATAATGATTAATCACAAGACTGACTTTTTCATGAATACAGCAGATAGTTTAATACACAAAGAAATAAGTAAAAATGTTGTGAGTAGTTAATTAAAATAAACATGGCGGTCGCTATTTTGAGTTGAACTAAAGATGAACTATTATATGGATAATTTAGCTACAGAAAAATAATTTATTCTAAATAATTATACTATTCTTAATATATTTTTTAAATTCGAAACAAACAAAACTTCAGATAAAAATTATATCGGATATACAATAAGTGCCTTATAAATATTTTGGCACCAAATTCGTACATGTCAAATACACAGGTAGAAAGATAAATAATCAGTAGTATAGTTGTAGAGAGGGCGTAGTAGCGTTGCACATACTTTCAATACAAAAAAGATAATAATTAGCATCATGAAATAGCTTACCTTATTCATCTCAATATTTAAAGTAGAGCCAATTATCGAATCCTTTATTATGCGAACTTCAACGTTTTGATTATACAACACTTATGTTTGGGTTGTATGCGTTCCATTGCCTCTATTCAGCAGGTGCAGCAAGGTTTATTAATCATCTACTATATTAAAACAGTAAGCACATATAAGATATTAAGGTATAAAATAGGGTAGGAATTTATTGGGTACTTCTCTGCATTAAAATATTAACCGGTTACTTTTTCTGCTGGATGAGGTAGCCCAGAGCAATCTGACCGTCATGACGTCGTTCGTTCCTTAACCGTCTACCACTCATTGAGCGCAGCGCGTTCCCATTGGGGAAACCAATGACGTACATTGCTTTTGAAGCATGAGACACGTGTACGCATGCAAAATGCACAATGATAATTATAATTAATTTTCCGTGCAAAACTGGGCACTTAGAAATCAGACTTATTTTAAGCTTCATAAGCTAGTAAATTCTAAAAAATCACGACGTAATTACACTACCTATTTCTGCTAAAATGCATGTGTAATACCTTATAATTAATTATTAAAATAAAATTGTTGTGAAGCCTAAATGTTGTTTTCATGCATGAGTTGAGTATGATTTAATTTAAAATATCTCGAAAATGGAAAGCTCTACTGAGATTAACCCTGAGTACCTTTTTTTTTGGCAAATTGTATTCGGATAATTATAAGTTTTAATGTTTATGCAATACAGGGTGTGGAAAAAGTATAGGTTAAAATTGTTTGATAGCCCGCCTTATTTTCCGCCAATGGATTATCGTATTTTGTCCAAATGAAGTGTAATAATTCGTATTAGTAAACAACTAACATGTACCTATTTTCAAGTTAAAGTCTCTACCACAATTAGAAATATTCTGAAAATCATGTATTTTACAATATCACCTCATCACCCTGTTTAATGGAAACGGATGGGTTTACAGGAAACTGTTATCTATATCTTCTTGATAACTCATCAAGATCTACATATTCCCCAATATACGGTACTTTATTTTAAAACACTCTGTTTATATGTACATATGTACATATATCAAAGAGAAAGATACATGGTTCGGAGGCAATACTGTTTGATACCTTATCTTATTTAACCAATGAATTAAACTAGAACGGGATTACTTGTTGTAGAAGTAAGGCAAACAGATTCGTGTAACATAGCGATTCAGTTTTTGGCTCTACCTTAGCTATCTAGAGAATAAGATAAGCTATTTCATTCTGCTGATTATTATGCTTTTTGTATTGAAAATCTGTGCAATATCACTACGCCCTCTGTACAATCATGCTACGAACTATATTACCTATTTAACTGTCTAATTGACACGTAGAAACCGTACAACGGCATAAAACAACTACATTCAAAATGCAATTATTTCACTGTAATACAAATTGCAATCAAGTTAGGTAAAAATGCACGTGGTCACACTTACTAAGGCTTAATTAAAATAGAATCAATAATATGTAAAAGTCAATTAATTAAAAATTATTCGTTTAAATTTGCACCCTTTTCACGAACTAAGACCCTAGGAAAAAGCGTTGGCAATCTAAATTAGAATAAAAAATTGAAATAATCAACATCTGCCGACATATTCGCAAAGTAATCGTGAATTAGGTAGGGTTTCGGTCAAAATCATGTAATTCTAATTTAATATGTATCAAGAATAACGTAATGGTAACTACAATGGTAACACAATTTTCATACAAACTACTAGAGAACAAAATCAGTGTCTTCATTAGGACCAAGTTGCTTGGAGCATAATTTAGATCATCATCGCTCTTTCCATGAGTCTGAGAAGTTGCAAATTTTAATGGATATATTTTATTTAACTAATTATGCCATATTATTGATTATACTTTAATTATTTCTTTTGGTAAGTGGGATCTCAGCATTTTCACTCAACTTTATTGTAATTTGTGTTAGAGTAAACTTATTGCGTTTTGAATATAATTGTTTTATGCCTTTGCATCGCGTAATGATGGTTATAGATAAGAAAAATCCGGAGCATTTGCCAAGATTTCTAAAGTTTCAATATATTCGTTCATGTGGAGATTCAGTTTTTATTATAATTATATAACCACTTTACCTTTTTAAGTTTCTGAAGGAGCATAAGTTACACTTTAAGACGCATAGAAATTTACAAGACTAATCTACATTTTTTTACAAAATCATAGACGTAATTTGATTACCGTAGTAGTTTGTATTTGTGGAGCTAGATGTCAAATATTCATGGCTTTGTTTGTTTTCTTATTTATAGACGATAAAGCTTTTGTACGGACAGCTTTAGTCTCAAACTGTTCTAATCTTTAACAAAAATTAACCTTCGTCAAGTGATGCACCAATCCGTAACAATATAAAACAGATAGAATACAATAAGTGTTTTCACTCGAAAGAAGTTTTTGTATACAACGAAATTTGTGAAAAGCGTGACGCTAACAGACGTATAACATCAAGGAAGTCTCGTGAGAAGGAAGTTCATGCACTGATCGCTTTTACGCTTGTCATTTTAGAGCATATCTACTACTGCGGGATTACTTTTATTTCTCGTCGAGTCTAGGCTTTGGGACACCGATGTCGGTTTATATTGAAACGGCAGAAATGATGGTTCGCCTGCTTGTCAATATTATTTGTGTCCAACAAGGTTTACCTAGACAAATCAAAGTACTGAAATTTCACTTATAATTTAGATGTACAGGGTGATCCTTTTTTCGATACCTAACACTACTATCTCGAAAATTATAAAGGATACAAAATCCGTTGAATAGGAAAAGAGTTGCACATTTCAGTGCTCTACCGTGTGTCACCAAGAAGTATCCACTACCTTCAATTGTTTACAAATTATAATATGAAATTTTGAAATTAGGATATTCTTCATATGGAGCATCCAAATTGTATTGCATGAAGCTTGGTAGTTTAATATTCATAACTCCTGCCAATTTAATCGCATCAACAGAAATTTCCTGAATGTTTTACATTTTGAGTAGCGATAGTCAACTTTTTTCTTGATTTCTGTAATTTCAGATAGTCTAAAAATTCCTTTTTTATCTGTGTAATAGAATAATGTAACCTATAAAAAATTTGTGCCGAACATTAAAAGGTATATATCTGTCCTCGGTGCATTAAAAACCAATTGAAAATCTAAAAAGTGTTCTAAGCAGTTTATCGTGCAGATGCTAGTTATTGTGACTCTACGTAAAAAATGGAAATACTTAAAATAACTCAATTCAACATTGAAAAATTACAAACAAGGAAGAAAACAATTGAACTAACAAAATCACTGCATAAACTGTTAAAATGTGCGCCATTATTTCTTATGCATAGGTTAGTTTTAAACTGCATTGAAATTGAATGGAAGGCATTGTCGATCTTTAGGCGAAGATGTTCCACATTTTCAAACAATATTCAATACACTAAGTTTTTCAGTGCCCCACAGAAAATAATATAGTGTCGTCAAACATGGTAATCGCGGTGGCCAATTGACAGGACCGTGTGTTCCCATCTAGGAGTTTGGAAAGCGGTCACATATGTAACTTCTCTCAATTTGGGAGTTATTGTGACTCGCGCCATCTTGTTAAACCCACTAAGTTTTGAAGCACTGTTAGTGGCAATTCATCAAGCATATTTTCAAAATTGGAATGTTAAAAAATCAAACATGTTGATTCATTTAAACGACTAAACGACCATTGGTAAAATGTGGTTCTAGAATTCTGTTGTTTAAAATACCTGCCAAGAATATAGCATTTGCAATCTGGTTTCCCGTATTAAATGAGAATTCTCAGTTGCGTAATTAAGACCTTTTCCTGTTAAATATTTCAGAATTTGTAAATAACCTGCGAAACAAATCTAAAATCCCTTTGGAGACTGTTTAGGCTTATCGGAAAAATATATTTATCCTAAGGCGCCAATGTACTCCATACCACTTGCCACTGTATGAATTAAGCTGTCGGACAAGCTACAAAATAACAGTTGTTCAGTTTATAATAACCTCGTACAGTACGTATATTGGGGGAACAGCAATTCGGAAATTTGACTGGCTTGCAAATTAGTTGTCCAAAAAACTAAAAGAAATGGAAAAATTGATAAAGGTGAAAGTTGTATTACATCGGAAAAATTGCGACCCTTCGAGAACAATACTTAGATGGGTTAGATATAAAACACATTGTTAGAGAAAATGACGAAGTATAACAAGATTGCTTTATGTACCGGTGGACCGACTTAGAAACATCTGAGTTTTACGAGCGATATGCAATTGTGTTTAGTAACAAGGACACTCTTAGTTATGTGGGCATCCTTGCGGAAATGCATGGTACTAAATTGGTATACTATTTAAAAAGTTTTTCTAAAAACGTATATATCAAAGTAGCAGATTACATAGACGAACTATGGAAGGTGGAATTCGTAACCTAGGCGTACACGACAGGTAAAAGGGTTTCCCTAAACATTTTATATTTGCCTAGTAAAAAACCTTGCAGATCATTTAAAATTGAGGGTCCTACTAATAAGAGTCACATATTTCTGAAGGTGATAGAGATACAACTACGCAACAGTGTGTAGGAAAATCAGTATTGCCTCCAATATCAACAAGATGAAATCGAGCAAGCCAAAAAGATACGGAATCAGAGAGAGCCACGACTAAAAGATTGCCATAAGCTACAAGAATTACACGAAGAAATGGAACCTGCAGGCTTCGGAATCAAAAACTTTGTGTATAGAAACAAATTTCCGGTACATTTTGCAATTTGAAAATCTTGACTTTCTCTATGTATCCAATCATTAGCTAGGAAAAGAAAGAGATGACTTGGGCATCGATTTGAACTATAAGCTACGGATAAAACGAGATAAAATTAAAACTACCTTGAACAAACTTAAAGAAAAGGCAGCTTTCTCTGTATAGCTGGTATTAAAATTATGTTTTAATGTGCCTATGCTTCGGTGGTTAAATGTTTTTAAACAACAAAAATTATTATTAACGAATTTTGATATCTTTATTGCGTTTTTATTGTTAAGGTGTGGTACGTTGAAGTGAGGGGTTAAGTAGTTCATAGATGGTGTAGTTAAACATAGAATTCTTTTAATGGTGTGTGATTCCAGGTGTTCGATAGGTATGTTAAGTTGGGGTAAAACTGTCGTAACCAAAAATGGTGTCTGTGACGTGTTGACAAAAAATGACGTCCGTAATTAAATCGATGGAGATAAATGTGGGTAATTAGATGCACGAGTACATATGTCGATTGATCCGATGGTCTAGCATAATAGTAGTGAAAATGGTTCTGCATTTCAAAAAATTGTATTTCCATTAATGCTTGCAGCGCGAAGTACATCTGGCTTTTATTGCGGTATCCTCATTTGTGGCAGTACACAAAATTTAAAATTCATTAAATGGAAATAAAGTATATAGGGCAACTAAAACGTACATCGTAAAAGCGACAGGGTAAACGCCCATGCTAGTATCCATTTTAATCCTTTTTAATAATTAATGTCGTCCGTTATACCATTAAATATATTGCATAAATAAACTGTTCCATTTACTAAACGTTATACAAAGTGTCTAACCCTTTGTCGATACACAGCTTTACAGAATAATACGCGTCAGTTAGCACGTATTAAACCAGTTACAATGTCTTGTACAATTTGCTGAACGTGTAAAGACCTTAAGATCAGTGCAATACAACTAAGCGCTGCCTAATAATTTGATCATAGAGAGTGTAGGTATGACTATAATTTTTCAATTTTTTTGTTGCTTTATCTAGACCAGCTATGATTCCCTTCATCTCAGTAACTTCTTGCATTGTATATGTCCCAAAGCCAAACGTTTATGTTGAACAACGTGGTATATTCAAATCTATCAGTTAGTACAGAAAACTTCAATTACCATAAACATTCTAATGACAACTTAATGATCTCCTTTTTACTGTTCTTTATTTGCCACATTTTAAGCATGTTTATTCGCAAATACAGATAAACTTTAACCTACTAATGATAATTATTCTAATGTTAACTGTACTAAATTCTTCTTAGCACTACGATTAACTACTTCATTACTAACTTTAATTAAGTAATTTATCTATACAAACAGTTAATCTAAATCCACAATAAACGTAGACATTTTAACGATTTATCTAATAATTTATAACAAAATACTTGCAGATTTACAATTCGGTTGAAGCTGCCCATTTTTCCGAGCTAAGTTGTTCTATGTAGCAGCTTGTAAACCTTCTACATATTAACAGAAATTTTATAGCTTATTCGCTCTGTCAATCAACCAATTGTTAATTTAATGGCTTTGTCTCGTCAGATCATAGACTTTTTTCACCTTTGTTGCAATAACTAAGTAAGAGCTGATTATATAAAGGTATAGATCCATCGCCAAAGCTGTATTCGCACATGTTAATTTATTACAACATTAATATCATCGTCCCAAATTTCTGCTAGTTTCACATTGTTAATTAAAAATAGAAGTGGTGCTTGACAAGTGTTATTCGCGTTTCCAGCAAAAGCAGAAAACTAGCAACTGAACAAATAGCTATAAGTTTTAACCAACTATTTGCCATTTACCTCAAAATACATAAAGTAATGTGTCCAAAAATTGAAATCACAAAAAAAAACACATTTTTATATGTTATGACTTAAATGCGAATTAAAAGACCCTAAGGTAAAACTATTTAACGACGAACAAAAAAATTTAAATAAATAATTATTGCTGTAAAATCTTTGCATTGCGCCAAAAAACATAAAAGCTTAAGTTTAAACAAAACATCTTTGCGCCAAAAATGCTTTATATGTAGCTTAAAGGTTTAAACCACTTTGAAAACAGTAATATGGCTATGGTTAATCCTATCTAAGAATAAGTAGAAGTTAGAGAATTGATTTCACTCCCTGCGCACACGCAGTTGAAGAACAAGCCAAACTCACAACAACGCCACTGTGATAGATTATGTTCATTTCTTTCTTATTGTATTGTCAATTAATTCTGTTACTCGAATTTTGCAGCAAATGGGATAAAATTTTTAATTCTTTTCGACTTATAAGGTGAAATTTTTTAAGCGATGAAGCTAATTGTTTAAAAAATGTACGCATTTTTTATATCGTCTTCCTTATTCGACCTGTGTGTCACTTTATGTCATTGACACCACCAGTAGCTAGCATTATAAAATACACAAAACTCACCCCAGATACGTACTGAGTTAAGGTTTCCATTTTGTAGACATTTATTGCACTTTTGTTAGGTAGTGAAATATGAACTTTTAGATATTATTTCTTTACAAAAATTTTAATTCATAGTATCCTTAGTTAGTTAAATCTGTCTTTTGCATGAAAACAACTTGAAATATTTATAGAAGCTTTTTGTTTACATTAAAAACGTGGATATGTCTTTGCAATATTAAATTCGGATCCTGAAATAAACGGCAAAACACCCAATATACTAAATACAAACATTAATATCTATCGGTATTTCACCCTCTTCGTGTTAAATTTAGAAAAATTCAAATAGATTTCGGTAAATCGCCAGGCGTAGGAATGTCCCTTTGTACACATTTTCACAAGTTGAGAAACAAACAATTAAAATATTGCAATAGACCAACACAACCTACAACCACAATAGTTCTAAAACTAGTCATAAAAATTATGCGGTACATGTAACCCGTAAGAAGTATTAAGAGCGGAAATGGGGTCAACGAAACCGCCACGATAGTAGATTACCACAAATATTCATTCACTCATGAATTTACAGCAATAAAAATGTCTTGTAAGCGTTAACGCGTAACACCGCCATCAGAGGTGTGAGAACAAATTATCCACCCCACGACGAAAACGCCACTAACTTCGACCTTAGGATAGCTTTAGACGCACAATCCGTAAAAACGAGACCTGGGGTAATAGCCTTATAAAATTAAAACGTAACACCCTAGATATTATACGGAGGGACCAATCTGGATCAGAATATTAAACACCAGCAAACAATCGCTCAAAGCTCAAACGCGGTGTAAGACGAATTTTCAAAAACATGTGCGTTAAGTGACAGGACGGTAGTCATATATCGAGTTATCTGGAGTTAGACAGGTCCTTGGACGCGACTAAATGTAGACCGGCCTCGTAAAAAAATGACCATTATATAGGGAGCTTCTGATCAAACATAACAAGTTGGAATTTTAACCGCAGGGAGTACTGTCCGTTGAGGTGGATGATGCTTTAAAGGAATGCAGCAAAACAAAAACTTGTATGTAAATTAAATTATAACAATCACATGCTGTTTGTTACGTTTAAAGGTTGTGTATTGATTGCTAACATTTATATATGTGTTGACCTCATTCTTAACAAGAACTTTAATGTTGGTGCACACTTCTGTAAACATTTCAGGCTGCTTTTGTGCCAAAAGCACATTTAGCTAACTGAAATTCCCTAATCCTTTTCTTTTGTCTAATGTTTGCTTAGAGTAACGCTCTTGCAATACAGTTTGCTACTTTGTTGATCATGTTTCCAGATTGTATTTTCTTTTGCCCAATGTTTGCTTAAAGTAACGCACTTGCGTTACAGTTTGCTACTTTGTTGGTAATGTTTCCTGATTGTATTCTCTGTTTTGAAGAGGTGGGTTAATCCTCGTTCCTTTTCTCCTCTCATTTATTTGCTTTCCCGATTTGACTTTATTTTAATTTTGCCAGTTCGATGTTGTTGTATTTTGTCCTTTTATATACAAGACGACTTTTAATTTTATTTTATGATACTTCCATTTTGTTCAGGTGTGGCAAGGAGTTTTACATATGTAAATGACAATTTTGTACCAATTTGTTCCAAGCGATCCTAAACTTACATTTCTGGTTTAGATTTTTATATTTTACCAGAGATAATGAAGAAAATATTTAAGCTTAGGTTGCGGTTTAAATAAACTTTAAAATTTAATAGAAATTGTTGTTTTCCCGTGAGGCAGTTTTATATTCTATTGCCTGTGTATATCTTTAAAACTTTTATTCATACTCTGGATATGCAGTTATAATAAATTCTAACCACTTGTTGACTACGATTGGTAGGAAAATTAATTTCAGTGGGGGAGAGTATTCATTGGAGATTAAAATTGTTTGCCATGAGAAGTGGAAGTGCTAAATATTCCTGAAAGTTTAGCAAGAGGAGCTCTTCGCAGAATAAATAAGAAAGGAATTGTGTTACCAGAGATGAGAGGAAAGCATGAGCCTAAAAACAAATTTGCTGAAGAAGACCAAAATTTCATTAAAAAACACGTTTTATCGTTTTCTAGTGTGCAATCGCATTATTGCCGAAAGAAAGTGAGTACCGGTATCTGGAACACCATCTAAATATAACAAAAATGTATGATATATACGTAGGGAAGTGTAAGGAATTAGGAAAAAGGTTTGAAAAATACCGCAGAATTTTCAGAGAGCGCAAACTTACTTTTCACTTCCTAAAAAATATTTCTGTAAAGTATGTTCAAAGCACGAGCAAAAACAAAAAACGGGAGATTTAACGGAAAACGAAAATAAAGATTTTGAAAAACATTTAGAAAGAAAAGAAGCGGCTCGTAATTTAAAAGATGTAGAAATGCAGAAATGAAGAACAATTGGCTTTTGAGTTTGATTTACAAGCCGTCTTAAGGGCGCGATCGGATGTATGGTTGGCTGCCTAAAATCCATCAAAAAAAGGTTATTATGTGTGGTATATAACTTTTGTTGGATTGAAAATATGCAAAATGTAACATCACCATTAGACTCATAAAACTTTGTACTTTCTAACGACGGTTTGCTTTTTTTTCTAAAGTGCAGTAATAAGCAAGAAATAGCTGTTAAAACTAATGTTAAAATTCACTTACTTTATATTAGTTACTACATCTAACATAATCAATTTGTATATAAAAAAAGCATTCGTTGGATAGCAGAATACATATATAATCGTTCTGTTAAAAAAAATTTCAAAAATATTGATCATGATAGCCGTAGTGTACTGAATGGATTTTATTGAATTATTACATTAATTGTACGCCATTTTAATAGAAACTGTTCACGACTTCCTCCGAAGATGGCACTGTTAATGATGTGTAGAATAAGGTTTAAAACCAGAATATTTCAAATTGAATTATTTTGGACTTTGTTTTTGTCGCATTGAAATGAAGTAAACTAATAATATATGGTGAATTACCTTTTGATAAGTGTAATATAATAATGATTGGATTAATTGCGAATATTTATGAAGCCAAAAATGACATAACCTCAACATCCATGGTTGTTTGTAAACTTTCATGTTTATATTTACAAGCGATAAGTAAATTATTACAGCAGTGTTACTTTGTGAAGCTTATACTATGTTATAATAGTTTTAAAAAAAAAGGGTAGTGTGCCGTATCCCAAAACGTAACTAGATACTCTACAATATTCAATATAAGCAAAATATTGCATCATGTTAGCAAGAGTAATGTTAATTAAAATATCTTAGTGGAACCATTGCAGGGAAATAGGATACATTATTAGAATGCACTATGTAGCTAACGCTTTGCTTGCTGTTCAACAACTTCGAAATTGCTGAAGGTCATTTACGATGAATAGTTACAGGAATGGAAAAAAACCAGCATCGTACCGTATCCTAGCAACCGTTATTTGTCTAACTTGGAAACGAACCACTAAACTACTAAAGTTAAAATAAAGTAGTTCCCTCTACCATGCGAAAGTTAAACCACAAAGGCGGCTATTTTAAAATTAGTTCGAGTTATGAAAATAGAGGGATGCTATCGCGCCCTTAAGTACACCACAGAGTCTATTTTTTTATGTCAGAAAATTAGCCGTCTACAATTTGACTATGTATAACTTAGGTAATGCGTCGATAAAATGTTGTGTTGGGATGAAACAGAGGGAAAGAGAGGAAGCGTGGAAATATCTAATAATATTTACTTCTACCTCATGAGTTATCCAAACATTGATAGTGCCATCACGATGTCCGATGGCTGTGGAAAACAACAAAAAAATGCTAACTTTGTATCAATGTATTTAAGAGCTGTCAAAGATCATCCAAAGCTTCAACAAATAGATGACATTTTTTTTAGTCTAGCCATTCTTTAATGGAGTGGTGATTCTATTCATTAAAAAATAGCTAAGTCTACGAAGCAGATTCCAGTCTATATTCATCTAGAATGGGTTCAGCAAATACATAATGCTCGCAAACAACCAGCGCCCTACATCGTATTCTTATTAAGACATTGTGATTTTACAGATTTTAACCCAGATAAATCAAAATTTTCGGCAGTAGTAGAAAAATCAGCATTACCATTCCGACAAGCTGTTTGGTTTTGGTATACCAAAACTCACCCAACGACCGTTAATATAAAAACTGCTGATGAAGATTCTGAATTAAAAACATTCAGTGTCAAGCAAAAAAGGGGACGGCCAGTAAACTCTGTCCCAGTGTAACCATATTCGAAGATAATTCCAATTTCTGATGCTAAGAAAAAGGATTTAAGAAAGCTTTGTGATGATTTGCAATTCCCTAAAGAATACCATACATTTCATAACAATCTTCCATCTTTAACTGAAGTAAGGGATACTTTAACAGAACCACACAATTTGCAAGATTTTGAATACGAATAGATAGACAAGCTTAAATTATATTCTGACTGATATATTTTTCTATAATGTATTTTTTATTTTAATAATTATGCTTAAGTTTGATCATCTAAAATACTTTTATGGCTTACGTTGTTTACTTTGATAACATTTACTTTAGTTCTCTATAGTTGTAGATTCGATACTTTAATAAATGAGTTTTTTGCATTTGACCTTTGTTATTTTATTATATCAAAGTATCGAAACTGTAAATTTGACCACTAATCTATTACTAAATTTTAATCCAAAAATATTCATTTAAAAAACATCAACTATGACTAATTATATCAAAAAAGCAATCCCACACAAATTAAGCCTGATTTTACACAATCACTTAAAGTTAGTTTACGTTCCCTTGAAAAATTGCTTTT
The DNA here is from genome assembly GCA_036346225.1 of Platerodrilus igneus. Lineage (NCBI taxonomy): Eukaryota > Metazoa > Arthropoda > Insecta > Coleoptera > Lycidae > Platerodrilus > Platerodrilus igneus. Next base: position 7,702,935 of record JARFIW010001599.1, read on the forward strand.
TTTAAAGTTTCGTTAGTTTGCCACAGAAAGGCCGATGTATCTTCATCACCGCTTGCAAAATATTTTTAAAATCTTTTTATAAACCCGACAACAGTGAACGCAAGGTTTCACTTTTACGCCTGGTAATAAGTAAACTGACCTGAAGAACATTGACACTAATTGCCAGCCGAGACGATTGATCGATTGGGACGATTTCAAACGCATATTGATAGCGTACTTTGGCGACCAAAAAAACATCAAATGTCTAGTCCGCGATTTAATAAACCTACACATGGAAAACAACGAATTACCCTACCAATTCGGTATGAAATGTCAAGACGTACGAAGTTTAATTCCTGACAAAAATAAAAATTGAAGAACCCGACTAAAATATCCTATTATTAAAGACGAAAATGTATGACAAAATGGTTTTAAACACATACATCAATGCCATACCTAAACGGTTATCGGACAAAACAAGCTTTTAACATCTCTAAAAATTAAAAGCAGCAATGAACATGATTGCAGAGGAAGAAAAACGTTGTAATACAGAAATAGACTGTATAACCATAACGCAAACAAAAATTACGTACCGATAAAAACTATACAAGCCGCGAGACAAATAACCACACAACCAAAATTTACACCATTTAACGCGCAAATAAATTAACCACGAATTAACAACCCAAACTTTAATAACACAAATTTCCACAACCAATTTAGACAATATCCAAGATCAAATTCAAATTTTACAAAACCCACATTTACACCAAGATTTAATCAAAACGTAAATCAACCAAGGCAAAGATTCGGCGAAAACCCCAACAGAAACACACCGATGGCAAATAACAATAACAACACCAATAATTCTTACAAACCAACTCCTATGGGTACTTCATCTGGTAATACCAGACAAAACACAAAAATTCTCAAATCAAACCAAACTACAACCAAAAACAAAACTTTACTTCCGCAGAACTATTCCACCAAGAAATAGAAAATTTTGACAACCCGGACGCGAATAATGACGCCACTTCGAGTACAGACGATAAAACAAACTACAAATGCCACAACCCTTATGAAAATTACGAAGGGGACGACGAAGAATACATCTGCTCAAATTTTCAGTTAAACCGATTTAAATACGACCTAGCGTAATTAATTTGAACAACATCAACCAACAAATTTTACCTTGCATAGAAATACCTCACGCAGAACTCAAATTACTAACCTTCAAAAATATTAATTAGCCCAGACCCGTACCAAAACATTATTTAAATTTTGTAGAAAGAGAGCCCATTAAAATCAAAACAGCTCACAAAACGACATTTCACCAATTTATAGAAAACATACCGCTACCAAATTCTTTTAACGTAAAAATGAAACATAAATTTTGCATTTTTGAATTTAACGACTAATACGACGGATTAATAGGCATGGATCTTCTAAGAAAATTAGGAGCAAACATTGATATAAAAAACGGATTACTAAAAACAAAACACGAACAAATTCCCATTAAATTTTAAACAGTAATATTTAAAACGAGCAAAAATACACCATCGAACCCAGGACAGAAAGACAAATACAAAAGTTAGTAAATTCAAAAGACGACGTAAGAATTATAAACCGCATGTCATTTCAACCAGGAGTAGAAACCCACACAGCATTAGTAAAAATTGGAGACTATTAATACAGACTGAAACAATCAATGGACACAGCCAAATTCAGAACAGAATGCGCAAAAGAATTGCTTAACTACAACAGTATAATAGAACAGAAGATAAATTTAATAGACTAATACCAACAGATCAAATCAGACGACGAAAAAGAGGACTTGTTAACGGAGTAGATAATATTATAAAAGTTATCACAGGCAATTTAGACAACCAAGATGCAGAACGATACGATAGCCCAATACAACACTTAATTGAAAACCAGAATGACATAAAAACCATTGTTAGAAATCAAATATCTTTAACTCAATCAACAATAATAAAATTTAATGATACGTTAAGAAAGCTAGTAAAGAACCAAGACAGTAGAATACTAACCCTTGAAAATTACATGCAAACCACGATGCTAGGAATGCAAGATTTAATCAGATTAACACGATATTTAACCAAATGATATCAACCCTTACTGTAATTCAACAAATTTTAGCCACATTAGAGAACGCTGTAACATTTGCTAAATTAAACACGTTACATGCTAGTATAATAAAACCAATGAATTTATTAAATGAATTACTACGAATTAGATTACTTATAACTAATAGTAAACTACCATTTGAAGTAACAGAATCCGATATACTTATATTTGAAAAACAGCCATAGTAAAAAGTTATGTAAAAAATCATGAAATCTCATTTTTAGCAGAAATCCTCATTGTAGAGAGTAAAACTTATAATTATTATCATTTATTTGCTTTTCCCATAAAATTTACTAGCAAGTATCAAGTTGTTATCCCTAAAACCAAGTTCCTTTCCCTAAATGAACTCAGGTATGCTTCACGAATGAAAAATGCAAAGAAGTGGCACCAAGTCAATATTTATGTCAATCTTTAACAACAACAGCTATTCAAGCAGATAACCCCTGTGAAGTACAATTGTTACGATTCTCTAACCACTATGAGAATTGTGATCATAAACCAGTACAAATTACGAGTATGAAAATTCAAAAAGTTACGGACTACAAATGGATTGCTGTATTTCCACAAGAAGTAACAGCAACCGCCCATTGCAACTAAGACAAACACAATTTAGCATTAATTGGAAGGACAGTAATCATCATAAAAGAAGATTGCTATTTAAAATTAAAAACCAAGTTATTCGAGTATACCAAGACCCAATAGTAACGAAGATATTCGCAAATTTACCGGAACTACAGTTCAAGATTACACAACCCGAAGACGACGAAATCTGCAACAAATCAATGCAAGTAGAGCACCTAGACCTAGACGAAATCAACCAAGCCGTAAAGTTAATGGACAGTTACCAAGAACGTGTAAGTGAATTAAAAATGCCAAAAGTACATTACAACAACATCAGTGTTTCGACAATTTTATTAATTTTTGTAATCATTTTATTAACTATGTATTTATTGTACAAAATGTATCTTAGATGTAGAAACAAAGAAACGAAGTTTAGTCATAAGAAACAAGAAACACGGGTAAATAAAGAAATAATAAATGAACCCATAGGGACAATAAAGTTTTAAAATTTAAGTAAAACCCTCAAATTTCATCTACGTCGAGAGGAGTTACATATTTCCCAAATTAGGTTGTATATGTAATTAAACAGAAACTATTAAAACTTAAGTTAGATTGATACAATGTATAAATTGAAGGACATAATAAAAGGTTAATGAAAGTTCACAATCCAGACAATGAGAACGGAAACAGACATTGTATTCCAGACGCAACATAATACTGCAGGTGCAAGTCACAGTAGGTTATAAGACAGCAATTATTAGAATTAAGATTACTAAGAAGTAAAACATGGTATTGTATAAAGAGAAAAGCAGACATGAGCTCTGCAGTTCCTATAAGCAATATGAGGGACAGGAATAGCATAAATACACTCGAGAGCCCAAGACGGCCAGTCAGTCTAGAGTTTCACAACTTTTACATTGTTGGTAGTTCAGCTACTCACCGTAATTTTAATTTATTTAATTAGTGAAAGTCAACTTAGATTTATTTCGATCTCCATACGTTAATGCATATAACGTATTTGTAATCGAAATTAAATTGTAAATTCTGTTTAAAATAAATTTGATAGACGAGTTTTTTGAAGAAGCTCTTTTAAATAGCCGCACCAAAAGGCCCAAAACCTTTCTCGCGCTGTATAACTCGCGTTGACATAGCTCTATAACACATCTTCGTAGTTTCGCTACTCAAAACAAACTGGTGAACGCAAATCCTTCAAAATGCACATGCATATAGAGGAAAATTGTGATTTCCGAATGCCATCACCCACGCTTCTGTAGATCATCTTGTACGTGTTCTACAAGCCCGTGTGCTTCGCTTTTTAACCTACTTTCGTATTTTATAATTAAATAGAAACGGGTGTTGCATTATTATTTGATTGAAAGCGTCTTTGAAAATTGCTCTAAAGAGGCGAGTTTAAGTTGCAAAAGCGTAAATAGCTAGGTAAGCGTTTAGCGGTTTTAAGTCTCTTTGGTGTTAATCCCAGATTAAAAGTAATGTCGGATTGGGACTTCTAAGAAAAGTTGAACCAACAAAATGCTTTGTCCTATAGGAAAATGTCTATGCATATAAATGAAAATTGACGTTCGGGGTTGCAACTCGATAAGGTTTTAGTCGAATTTGAAAAATTCACACAGATTTTGCTTTTTTTGGATACTCCACGAGGTTTCTCCATGTGAAGAACCACTCTTTTTATGGAGGCTTGTGTGCCACTGTATCCGTGCAGCTGGGAATACTGAAACGATATAGCCAATCAATATCAAACAGAAATGTTTTTGAATGAGTATAAAAATTAAAAGACGGCTTCTATAAAAGGTTCGGCAAAAACACAAAGAAGTAATTTTCAAAAAATTTTGTCGTTTACTAAGCACGAGACTTAATAGCTGAAAGCCCGGAATTTTTTTACAAAATGCAGAAAAATAGACTACTACGATGTTTGTGTTTAATAAGGCATTAAGCTGCTTCAAAATGGAGTTGCAATAATGGGATACCTATTGAAGTTGAATGAGCGGCCACTCTTCTTGCAAATTTAATATTTCTAATTGGTAATATAGAAGAACACTAAGGCTCTTTTCCAATCGTATTAATTAAATTATAATACTAAACAAAGTGTTGCTAAAAGCACGTAAGCGATACCTATAGAACTTGACTAGTTTGTTGTAATGATGCTCTGTATTGTATTAAAACAAGCAGCTTTAAATTTGCGTCAACCCGAAGCTCAGTATTTTAGATGACCTCTACAATGCAGGGTCGACATATTCCAACTACACCGCACGGCTAGCTAAAGTATAGGCTTTCACAATATTATTATCTAAAGGGCCTTTGTGTCCAATAAGTACACCAGGGTCTTATTTACGATAATGACAGTTTTCAGCTGGGAAATTACTCTTTTATAGCGTACGTTGCATGCTGATAATTTTGCCTTGGAAATGAGAACTTTGTTTGTATCTATTAAATTATTCAGAAAGAGATCGCCGTGTTACAATATAATGTCTAAGTCCGTTGTTGCACTGCAGAGCAACAACTTTTTAGTGTTTTTCTTAATCACTGTAGTACAATATTCATGCATTACTTAAACACAATGTTGTATTTGACAGATAAAAGTTTAACCTGACGGTGGTCGAAGTAAACAAATATTTCTTTTAATGTTTAATGTGGTTGCTTTCGATCTGGCAAATGATTTTGTTGATTTCCGCTTAAACTTATATCGTATTTAATTTCCATAAGCACCAGATATTTAGCCGTTGTATGCTGCAAAAGCACATCGCTATATTCGGCTGATAAATGTGCGATATAAAGCTCTAAACTTCTCTTTCAGTGGTAACTCATAGGCGTCGGAATTAATTCTTTGTATGATAAGTAATATAAAACATTAGATCTTCCGTTACACGTACTAAACCGCTCCTAGAAACCATTATTTTAAAGAGACTTTGTTTAAAGTTCATTTTCTAAGCCCACTAGATGTATTAGTAATAACTCATGATTTGGATTTCAACGCTTTGTTTATACGGTACCAAAAATTTCGTTAATTTAAAGGTATTATATTCTGTTTGAAGGTTGATCCGAATAATACTATAAATGAAAATCAATTTATTGCGTGTTTATGTTCCAGTTAAATGGATTAAGAATGGAAGAGTACAAGAGTGGAAGAAGGAATCACAATCCTAAATTGCTATAAGGCAATAAGAGCTATTCAATATCAGAAATAGTAGACGATACTGTACAATCATATTGTACAATGATTAGTGTATCAAACACTACTATATAGAAAAATATTGAACATTTCTGGCGAAAAAAAGAAATTTTTTTTTCAGAAGGTAGATATGCTGTTCGACTTGAAGTATATTCATTTTACTTCGATAGAGATATTCCAATTTTAAACCGCAAATTGATAAAACAACAGTTTGAAGAATATCAAAGAACTTAATTCTTGTAGGAAAAATAAGCTAGTAGAAACTTATGTCCAGTCGATAAGGCCAGGAACAAACTGAGGAACAAACTGTCTTCGAGCAATAGTTGATGTAAATAGCCAAAACCATGTAAAAATTCAACTTTTACTTAAAATCATGTATTAGATTGTAGCGTGCTCACTAAGTCACTGTATAATTATATTCTAATGTACGGACATATCTAATAAGAACGAATGTTCTTTATAGGTATTGCATCTTTAGCAATCGGTTTTAAAGTAGCTTAATACCGTTAGGTTTAGCTAGGAAGACGACTACTTCAAAATGTAGGTAAATTGTACGTTTTAATGGTTAACTGAAATGGTCTTTTTCCTAAAGCTTGTCGGGTGCAAAGAAGGTCAGTCAACGTCGCTCATGTAAGGGGCAGTATCACTTCTTGCGGGGACAATTGTGTTACGTCGGGTGTAGCAGGAATGATTGTATTATTGAAATTGTGGAACGTTAAGGCAACGTTGTAAGTTATTACAGAGCGACAGTCGTATAGTTTGCTACGCAGTAATTTTAAGTCGAATCAAAGTGAAGATGTACTGGCGGGGTTGTGTATAGAGCAGTACCTCGTGCAGGTAAATCCAATTACCTAGAGTTTCAGTAATTCAAGAATCGTAGGTTAGGTCTTAAACTTGCGCCTTGTGTCCAGCTTCTCTAGAGTGGTAATACATAAACACTTTGTTATAATACTTTTGAATTTACATCACGTCTTACAGTTCAAATTCAGTTGCCAGCAGATGTATGCTGCTATTGAAACAAAAACATTTATGTTCATCATCATTTATCATTTTGTTTTCGACCTTGCTTAAGGTCGGTTAGAAGCAGCTCTAACTTCTTTTCTGTTCTGTGCTAACCTAAAAAGTTTTACATGCCCTTCACAACCTAAACGTCTAATAATTTGACTAATATAGTTTGGTCTAGGTCTTCCTATACTCCTCTATCTTTTTCTTATCTACCAGGCTCTATATAGATATTAGCAACTTGATGGTTGTTAAAGATCTCCAACATGTTTACTTGATTCCCATTTATAAGGAAATGAAATATTGCCTGGTAATCACCTCTAAAAAGGAAAGGCGTTAAATTATATGTTATGGTAAGGCTTAAGCAACGAATCGCTGCCAACATGCCTGTTCGCGCCAATTGTAATTTAATTTGTTATTAAATAAATGATGGTAAATCCAGTCTATATTGTACAACATAGAACTGGTTCTTATCTACAAAATTCAATCATTTTCAAAATTATAAGACAGTTGAACCTTACTAATTGTACCGACGTGTTTAAATTTGGTATGTGTTGAGATGTGTCAATCACAAGTTTAATTATATAGCAAAGACTCACCAGTGGTTATAACTAGTGACCGTACGTAATAGTATAATACTCCAATTACCAAATGTCACTCCTGTTTTCATTTGTTCCATATTATTGCGTGTTGAATGAAGTGATAATCTACAGCGATTGGTAAGTCTCTGTTACGCATTATATCATATTAATTGTTGTTGTTACGCATATGGTCCTGCTATCGAAGGTATTTATATTTTGAATATTGCATTCACGCATTTAATGTAGCACATTTGCTAAATACATAAACAATGCCAGACCGCTAACTAATTGTGAGTTATGTCATGGTGACATTTAGTTAACTGATTTTTATTTATTTTTTTTTTTTTTTTTCCAACTTACTTAAGGTCGGATTGACGCAGCTCTAAACTCTTTTCGATTCTGAGCTAGTCTAAAAAGGTCGACATACTCTTCACAACCTAAACCTTTAATAATTTAATTAATATAGCTTTGTCTGTGTCTTCCTACTCTATTTTTATTTAGTAGCTTATAATCTAAGACCTTACTAAATAGTGTCTCATGTCTTAACGGGTGCCCTATCATTCTATCTCTCCTGACCTTTAATTGTTTCCAAATACAGGGTTCCTCACCTATCCTTCTATAAACCTCCTCATTTGTTACTCTATCTGTCCAACTAATCTTTAACATTCTCCTACAACACCAAGTTTCAAAAGCTTCTATCTTTTTCATATCCACTTCTTTAATTGTCCAAGTCTCACTACCATACAATAGAATGTTCCATAAGTACGACTTTAAGAAACTTTTTCTACCATCTTAACTAATAACTACTATTAGCTATTAGTAAGTCTTTCTTTTTAAAAACATTTTTCTAGCTTGAGCTATTCTATCTACAATATCCTATCTGCTACGTGCGTCCTTTATAATTATACTACCTAAATAGCAAAATTCATCTACCTCCTCTAACTCGATATTAACTATTTTTAATTTTGGTTTAGAACTACGCTGTAACTCACTTGTCATTATCATTGTTTTTCCTGAGTTATTTCTCAAACCATAGCTACTCTGTGGTATCTCATCTAAAATATTTAAAAACTCTCCTAACTCTTTTCTAGACTCTGCTATAATGGTTATATCATCTGCAACACGTAACATGTCTATTTTCTGTCCCTGTACACTAATACCTACCTCTTTTCTCTCTCTAGCTAAGTTTAAAGCTTCCTCAATATAAACATTAAAAATCAAGGGAGATGGTATTCAGCCCTGTCTAACACCATTTCTAATCTTAGCTTCCTTTTCTATTTCATCAAATCTAATAACTAAGCTTTGGTTTTTATATAGACTGTAGATAATTTTTCTATCCCAATGAGAGATTCCTATTTTTCGCAAAACCCTGAACATAATAATCCAATTAACCTATCATGTGCTTTTCCAAATCTACAAACGCGAAATTATTGTAACCTTTTTTCGATAATTACCCTAATCATTAGTATCGGTTCTCTAGTCCCTCTGTCTATACGAAAACCATATTGGTCTTCGCCTAAATAATTCTCAGTCAAAGCTTACACTCTATTTTTAATTATTATTGTTAGTATTTGAAACGTGGGAAGTAAAACTAACCGTTCTAAAATTCTCACACCTATCAGCTCATGACCTTTTTGGGATTGGGATAGTAATATTTTTTCGAAATCTATTAGGACTTCACCTGTGTCATATATTACTTTTACTAGTTCATATAATCTTTCTAAAGTTTTCTGACTTGCATATTTTATTAATTCTGCGGGTATATCGTCTATCCCCGGCGCTGTATTTAGTTTAAGATCCCTAACAGCTCTATCAAATTCCTCTCCTAATATTGAGAACCCTATTTCTACATCCTCTTATTGATCGCTCTCTAACTCATCCATATCGTCTCCCTTATATAAATCTTCTATATATCTTAGTAAACGCAGAACACCGGTTCTGGTGCCACCTCCACCACCTTCCACAGACCCCACCCACCACCCTTTTACCTCACACCCCAAACACCTCCTACCCCCACCTCCCACCCCCACCTACACACACCTCCAACCTCCCACCCCCACCTACGCACACCTCCCACCTACCAGATCCCACCTCCCACGTCTACACTCCTTCCACCTACCACTACTTACCTCCACCACTCCACAACCTTAACACACCTTCAACCTCCCACCTCCACACACCTCCCATCTACCACCTCCCACCTTCAAACATCTTCCACCTATCACCTTCCACCTCCAACCCCTACCACCACACACCTCCCACCTCCCACCTCCACACATTTCCCACCTCCCACATTCCACTTTTCACCTCCCACCTCCCACCACCACAAACCCCCATTTTCTACCTCCATCACCCTCTCACCTACATACACCTCCCATCTTCCACCCCACACACCTACCACCTCGCACATCCACACACCTATCACCTTCACATACTTCCCAGCTCCCACTTCCACACACTTCCCGCCTCCACCACCCTCCCACGTCCACAAACCTCATACCTCCCACTTTCAGACACCTTCCACCTCCGCACACCTCCCACCTCCTACCTTCCACCTCCCACCTCTTACCTGCCGCCTTCACTTCCCTACTCCACACACCTCCCACCTCCACAACCCTCCACCACCCTCCACACACCCCCACATTCCTCTACATCTTACCACTTCCACACCACTTCACACACCTCCCCTAGCCTCCACACACCACCCCCTACACATCCACTATATCCCTGCACCTCCTCATCACTCCTCACTCCTCCACCACCTAAACAAGCAAAAGAATAAATGAAGAGTTACTATTTAAACAAAGCAATTATACTCTACGGGCAAATTTTAACAATTGGTTCATGAAATGCGCATTGCGTAGCTAACAGGTAAGAAAGCTAATCGGCAATGAACATATTGCAAAAGCTTGGGCTTCAGTGGTCTGCGAAAGAGGGCTCCTTTTTATTCACTGTTAAACCTCTAGTAGCAACATGTACCAAAAGGGCAATACTTTCACAAGTAGTTAGAGTTTACGACCTCTAGGTTTTTTGGCCTTTCTTACCATATTTGTCACACGCCTCATTCAACACCTCTGAGTGTTAGGGTTATCTTAGCATGAGAAATCTTTAGCCGATATGTTTGCAATGGCAACACTATCTCAATCAACTACCCGAACTATCATCACTAAAGCTTCATCGCTATCAATTACATAGATTTTGCGATGCCAGTGACGGGTTATGCAGCCGTCATATGTTTACAATTTATAACAACCTGTACTAATGAAGTTTCAGTACGTCTCGTTACTACCAAAACTAGGGTCGCCCCAATTAATCGCTTACCTATTCCACGGCTAGAATTATGCTCAGCTGTGCTACCAACTGACCTAATTTCTTTTGTGTTAGAAACATATCAAGGAACAATTAATTTCTCTAATATCCTTGCATGGAGTCACTCTTCGGTGGCGCTTACGTGGATTCGGACTTCCATTTTCGCTGGAAAACTTTCGTCAGCAAACGAGTTAGTCACATCCAACAAATTATTTCGCTGAAAGGTGGTTTTATGTGTGTTCTGCACACAATCCGGCTGATCCGACTTCCAGAGGATTACTCCCCAAAACGGTTCTATCATGTTCTTTTTAGTGGGCGAGGGCCAACTTAGTTTTCATCCCAACTTGATTCATGGACCATGGCCATGCTATCAAATCCTAGCTCAGGAACAAATTCCGACAAAAGATTTTAACCCTTGTAGCTCAAAAGGAAGGAATTGAGTTCAACCTTATTGATCGGTTGCTCGAATTCTGTTTCTCATTAAAAAAACTACAAAAGTATACCTGCTTATATTTATAGGCTTTTTAAACCGCGAATATAGGGTTCATCTAGTTCATTAACAAATTTAGAGTTAAAGGTTTCCTTGATGATAATTATCAAGCATGTTCAGCAATCTTCCTTTGCTAACGAAATAAAGTTAGTGAAATCTAATCACAAACTTCTGAAAAGTTTCCGCAAACCTACTCCATTTATCGACCCTGCAGGTATTATGAGGGTGGGCGGTCGCATTTCCCACAGTCGTCATTGCCTTATTCTAAGCAACACTTGTTGGCTAAAGGCCACGGACCTACTGAGCCTGACGTCGAAGTCACTTACATAAAATACTGGCATGCAGGTATCAACACTACTATTTGGATAGCATCATTTAAACAGCAGTAAGAGGTTATATATCTAACTGTATAATATGCTCTTAAACCAACCGTTTATCAATAACTCCTTTAATGCGAGACTTACCCATACCACGTATCAATTAAGTCGTTTCCTTTGTCTGTTTTAGGGTAGACTTTGCTGGTCATTTCAATATAAAGGTGAATAACCTAAGGGGTTCTAAAACTCTTAAGGCTTACATGTCTTTTTGTGTGCTTTGCTACTAAAGCGGCAGACTTAAAATTGGTATCCAATTTATTAAGTGCGCCTTTCTCGCAGCCCTACGTCGTTTCATAGGCAGGCACGGAAGATGTTCACGTATCTTTAGTGATTGTGAAACTAATTTTGTCGGCTCCAATCGTCAACTCAAGTCACATCTTCGAGATGCACCAACGAATAAAGGTACCACATGGAACTTTAACCCCTCCTAATGCCCCGCACTTCTGAAGTCTCCAGAAAAGCCGTGTAAAACCCATCTTTTCCGTGCCATTGGTGATCAGATTTTAACTTTCGAGGAGTTCTATACTTGATTGGTGCAAATAGACTCCTGCTCAATTCAAGATCACCTTGTACGTTAAGTTCTGACCCGCATGATTTTCAAGCCTTGACCCCGGGTAATTTTTTTAAATTGGAACCCCTCACATCCCCTCTGGAGGAGGACCTAACCTACGTTAAGCTTTCATTATAAAAGAGCTGGAAATTACTCCAAGGCCTCCATCAACCTTTTTGGTCGCGTTGGAGTTATCGATATCTTCATACTTTTAATCAAAGTTTCAAATGGGATGCTTCCCACATTAATCCAATTACCATTGTTCTGATTAAAGGGGAACTACCTCCATCATTGAGTTGGAAGTTAGGCCGTATCGTAGCTCTTATTCCAGGAAAAGATTCCACAGTCCGTGTTGCTGAAGTCAAAACTTTTACGGGTTCTCTCGTGCGACCCATAGTCAAGCTATGTCCTCTATCTATTGCTTAATATTGTATATTACTATTTTTTTTCTTCCTTGATATTAGTACTCGTACGCACACTCTGTTATTGATTCTTCTTATGAGAACATCTTATCTTTCTTTTTGCCAACAACCTCTTCCATTTTACTAAATTTCTTGAATTTGGGGGCGGGGTGTTCAGTCATCTTATAAACCTTAAACTATCAAAGACAATTTAATCAATCGCGTTTGCGGATAAACAGTTTATAGCATGTACAACAGTGCCGAACTGATAACCAATAAGACGTTTTAGTTGGTTGTACTGACACTATAAACGTGGATGTTATGGACTTCAAACGTGCCTAGCCGGTTGGTTAATGCAAATCACAAGACAAGCACGTCTGCCGCGAGTGCATCAAACAAGTACTCAGATATGTGCTTATTCTGATATTTAATTCAACTTTATTATTTGCTCTTTAGAGAGGTAGAGCTAGAGAGGTAGAGAGAGGTAGAGAGGCTCAGATAGATGTGAAAATTTTGGAAAAATTAGTTTGACAGCACACGTGTTAGAAATATTAACCAGAATTGTAGAAGGACGAATGGAAAATCGAGATGAAGAACTACTAGGAGAAGATCAATTTGGGTTTAGGAGAAACAGGAGAACACAGAAAGCTATTTTAGCTTTGTGACTGATAATGGAGAAAACAATAGAAAGAAGGGAAAGCATGTACATAAGGTTTGTAGATCTGGAAAAAGCAATCGGCAATGTAAAATAGAAAATATGTTCGAAATACTTAAAGAGATTAAAATGAGTTTTAGGGATAGACGGATAACACATAGCTTATACAAGGAGCAAACAGCAGTAATAGAATTAGAGCAGCAACGTAGAGAAGTAAATATTAAGAAAAAGGTGAGCCAGGGGTGCACTATCCCCATTAATTTTTAACTTATACATAGAGGAGGCAATGAATATCGTCAAATGCAGGAAGACATTTGGAATTATTATGCAGGAACAAGGGATTGATATGCTGAGATTTGCAGATAATATGGCGGTATTAGCATCTAGCAAGGAAGAGTTAGAAGCTGCTCTTAAAGAAATGGAAACTGTTCTAAGAGAAAGATACGGTATGAAAATTAACAAAAATAAAACTAAAGTACTATTACCCAAAAAGATGGGAAAATAAATAAGAAACATTAATACAAATAGCTAACAACAACTTACAAGAGGTTAAAGATTACTGCTACCTAGGAACCCAAATAACTCAATACGGAAAGAGCAGAAAAGATATAACCAAACATTAGCACGAGGTCGTACTACATTTTACAAGAGAAACAAACTACTGTGTTCAAAGACAACAAACATAGAAACAAGGAAAAGATTGCTTAAAACATCGAGGCATGACTTAGGATCGTTGTCAAAATTATAAACAATTTTTAATTTGACATTTGAAATGTAAATAAAGACGATTTTAAGAACTGAGTGGTTTAAATCCCAAAGAAAATTAAGAAAAATTTGAAAAGAAACCAGAACAAACATACAGGGAGTATTTACAAAAAAAGGAAAAGATTGCTTAAAACATGTGTAGTGCACACTCTACGGTAGTGAAACCTAGACAGTAGCAGAAGCGTATAGACAATAGATAACAGCCTTTGAAATGTGGTGCTACAGACCTTATGGTGAAGTTATCATGGACAGACAAAGTTAAGTATAAAGAGGTACTAAAAACGGTAGGGAAAGAAAGAAATATGTGGAAAACAGTAAAAAATAGAAGAGATATGTTAGAAGCAGAAAAGCAGAGAGGTACACGTCTAACCAGTTCCAAGATGGAAAACCTAAAGCGAAAAAAAATAACTATACCTAAACCTGATGATTATTATAAGCAACTACAGGTATTGGTTTTGCAATATTCTCAACTAATGTTAATTGTGCGACAGGATTTACTGTAAACTATTAATTCGGCAAATGTCTAAATACTGGGGGATCTTGGCAGCCACAAGCTGCTCAACCCCCTTTAAATAACACCGAATCTCGGTCAAAGAGGGCATATAATTAGGAAACAATAGAAGGGGAACCGAGCTGTATCTGGACTTTGGTAATTTCAGGGAACTGTGTAGGCTAGCTTAAAATAGAAATAAATGGAGGTACGCGTCAACCAGCTTCAAGACGGAAAACCTAATGAGGCCAAAAATAATTGCACTTAAATCAGATGATTATTATAAACAACTACAGGTGTTGGTTTGGAAATATTTTCAACTAATGTTGATTGTGCCAAAGGATGTATCGGAAAACTATTATTTTGGCAAATATTCAAGTGTTGGGAGATCTTGGTAGCCGCAGACTGCTTAACCTCCTTCACATAACACTGAATATCGGATAAATAGAGTATATATTTGTATAGCAATAAAAGGGGAACCGAATTGTATCTAACAGGAAAGAGCAGCGGCTAGATTCCAAGATACACAGATAGAAAATTGTTGAAAGCATATGTGTGGAGCACAGTACAGTACGTCTATGAAATAGGGGCAGTAGAAGAAGCAGACGGAAAACAGTAGAGGCCTTTTGTAATGTTGTGCTTCAGATGTATGAGGATGATAGCATAGACACAAAGTTAATAATAAATAAGATATAGAAGTAGTAGGGAAATGAAGACATCTGTGGAAAACAAAACAAATAGGAGATGGGAAGGGCAGGATACGTTCTAAGGCATTTTTGGGGAACAGTGCGGGATACATTACAAGCAGAGATAGGAAAAGAAGTGGTAGGGGTAGATCTAGATCCGACAATTCCACGCAGATAATGAAAGATGCAGACTGTAGAAATTTCAGGGAAATGTGTAGGTTAGCTCAGAATAGGGAACAGTGAGGATACGCGTCTAACCAGTTCCAGGACGGAAGACCTAATAATGATGAGTTATATCTGGTGTCATTAATACTATTGAATTTATGTGTTCTTTAACTTATGAACATATAATTCAAGTTACAATAATCAAAACACTCCCTTTAACACATGCCCTATTTAACGGCAACCCTATAATTACTCATTCAAAAATTCCCCTCTTCTAATATGTTCGATGAGAAGGTATCACATCTGACAAAGAGTTTATATCATTTTTATTCAAAAATATCTCCCGGACTCGGCATCTTTTGCTCTGGTAACACTTGTCCACGCTGTCGATGTTTTCTAATTTGAGTTTTTTATTTTGATTACTAACAGTTCCGCCTCGTGCAGATTTCCTCAATGTCACCTGCTTTCCAAGAGTAATACTACTATGCATTATTTGGCTACTTTATATAAAAACTTTAACCTAATTCGAGTATTCCACAAAATGTGAATGTCCAACATGTGTTTCCTAATTAGCTTATCTGCGTAAGCATAGACGTACGTTTTGGTATAGCTGTTCAAATTGTGGCACAAGCACACAATTTACGTAAGGTTTTGAATATAAACTAAGAAAACCATTACAAACATTATATTGGTTTTCGTTTTCCATTTACAGTTGAGCATTCATTCACACGGTTACATTGGCATTTGAATAAAATTTATTTAAAGCGCTTAGTTGGTATTACTGCAATAACTTCATTCAATATTTACATATGCAAATTTAGGAAATGATTTTCGGAGTACTCGCCTCACTAATTTTATTTCAGTTTTAGTAGCTATTAAATTATTATTCAAACAAATTTTCTGCTTTACTTGTTTAAAATAAATGTTTATTAAATGCTCAAAATTAGCACTGGGTTTGCATACACAAACTATCAATTATAATAAATGGTTTTTTATCAGAGTTTCACGGAATGTATTTTACTCAGGTCGTCATCGAGTTTTTTAGTAGTTTATACTTTAATCATAGTTATCTACCTATCAAGTCAAGCAAGTTACCATTTACAGAATGATGCATTTTGAAAGTAAGAGGTCGTTAGGTGCAATACGCCCAATCTCACAAGTCCTGTACAATAACTCTTATGAAGTATTATGTATAAAATTAGTTTATCTCAACAAAATCTATTCATAAATTTACTATTCAATTTAATTTTAGTGGAAGAACTTGTATCATATATAAACAAATTAATTCTCTTTGGCCTTCGAATCCTGCTGTCGTGTTATAATGACTAAAATGTTGGAAAATTAACATTGTTTTCCTTATATTATCGCTGAGACAAATAAGATATGACAAGATATATACAGTGTCCTGTAATTGGTGCAGAGTAAAAAAACCTTTAGAATAGACTAATAGAGGACATGCTGTACGTGTATTTTGACGAACAAACTAAAACTTATAAACACTCGAGCATTTTGAGTGTTTTATCAATGCCAAATAAACCACACTTATAAAACATAATGTAAATATTGACAGATTCTCTAAGCTGGTTGACCCTTTGAAAAAGAAGAATGTAGGTTTTAAGCCTAAAATTGTCGAAAATCAATAAAACCAAGAATCTACACCAATATGTGCAAACTGCAGCGGTCCGCATCGGCAAATTACACAACTGCCCAGCATATAAGGAACTAATGAGAAAGAAATACACGACACTGAGACAGCAACGCCGCAAAATTCCAAACCCACAAGCGACCGACGGCAAAGGGTTTACCATTACCAAAGACACAAGCTCAACCGCTACAACAAGACATAAGCAACAACACTGAGTCCTGAAAACGCCAAAGCCGCCAGCAACCAAAGAAGCCAATGGAAAACTAGAAACCGCCACAACCACAGGTGTGCAAAAAACAACACCAAGCAAAAATTCTACGACCAAAGCCAGTACTTCCAAAAACGCAATGTTTAAGGTCACCGCGCCAAAGGGTACCGCGCTCAAGGCCACTTTAGCCCAATACACCGCATGCTTAATCAGCAACACCATCATCAAAAATACACGGATATACAACAATGTTTTGCAATGAGCACAGAAACTAATAAGCATCTACATAGTCGAGACTTCCAATGTCGCTTCACTGCGGACGGTCCTATGCGACATATTACAAACCTGTAATGGATAACATACCAACTACGAGAAATTCGATACTTTTTTCCTGGAATGCTAGTGCACTACGGAATCAAATTTCGCGACTAAAGTACTGCCTACAAAAATACAACATAGACATGGCAATGATACAAGAAACAAGAATGACCCCCCAACAGGCAGTTTTACCTGATGAACTAGAACGTCAACGGAAAGATCGCGACGTGAATTCACGACAAGCAGCACATGGAGGAGTGTTAGTATTAATATCTAAGCGACTATTGCACGAAAAACTCTAACTAAGACCGACCGCAATAGATGTCGCTGGAGTGCAATGCAAAACAAATCGCCATATTGTTCGAGCAATTTGAGTCTGTCGAAGCCCAGCCACGCAGACAAAAACCGCGAGGACATCGACTACCAACTAACCAACAATAATTTCTAAAGACTTAAATATAAAACACCTGACCTGGGGATCTACGTCTACCAAGAAGAATGGACGCATCCTCTGTACACACTATTTGGACAAATACTTCGACATAGTCGCACTCAGCGCTCCAACAAAAAAATCCCCAGAAAAGGAACCACTTGCAGACATCCTGGACATTTTAGTTCTTAGGAACATGCCTTACAAACACGGAAAACATTCAATACCTCAGTTCGGACTATCTGCAAGTTATCGCAAAAATTCAAATTCAACCACAGACAAATCACACGAGCCCCAGGTCGTGACACAACTGTAAAAAATTCAATGAGGTACTTCAGGGAAAAATCACAGACGGAAATCCGAACATCAACAGCCCCCAAGACATCGACAAAGTCGTTTTCTACCTGACAAACACCATAGCAGGCGCACTACAACAAAGAACCGAGAAGATATTTGCACGAATCGAAACGTATCCTACCTAACTACATAAAGGACGTGGTCAAGGACAAAGTAACACTACTCAAAAGATGTCACAATATCCGCGACCCTCAAGTGGGAAAATAGTTTAGTATAGGACAAAGAGCGATAAAGCACTTGTTAAACGAGCACTACAGCGAATCCTGGTCTGACTACGTAAACATAGCTCAACAAACTGAAGATCTGTACAATCTCAACCACAGACTAATGACCCGAATCCAGCTACTACTCAATCTCAGAGTGGAATGCTGTATAGTGCAGAAAACCGAGCCACCCGCTTTGCAGAAGTTCTACAGTCGACGGTTGCAACAAACTCAACTAAAAACCACATCCTTACAAACTTCGTACATACAAACTACCTACTATAAGCACCTACAAAACACGATAGGAAACTCTTACATAGAAGACTTGGCATGAGTTCCAGAAGCTCTCCCTGCACTGTACGCCGACGACTCACTGTTCTTGACAACTGGGCGGCTCCGTGGCGTAGTGGTATTTGTGTGACTACTACGCCCAAGGTCCCGCGTTTGAATCCCGACACGGTCCGCTTGAAAAATGTTAGGCGAGCATTTTTCACAAAAAATACACCCTCGTTCGGATGAGAGGTAGAATGGAAGTCCCGTGTGTGAGTGTTGTCATGCACGTTAAAGATCCCTACCTTGCTTGGAACAGCAAGGGTTCGGCAAAATTCCAAATTTTCCAGGTAAAAAAAAAACTCGCGTCCTGGCCAATGTAGTAGTACCTTCGGGTGGAGCATAGAAACATGTAAGGTTGTTCTTAACAACTGGACGAAACTCAAAACTCTCAACTACAAAGATGCAACCCCACCTCGATCTATTGCCAGGTTGGTTCCAGTAGTGGAAGATAAAACTAAACGCTTACAAGTCAGACGCAACAATGTTTCAATCAAATACATGGACAAACAACTCACCTTCGGCAAACACGACACCGAGATCACGAACAAAGTCCGCAGATGAAATAAAATTCCTAGAGACATTCTATATGGCTGAGCCGTAAATATCAAATTATAATTTCACGCGTTAGTTAACTGGCGCAAAGAACACATGAAATTAGACACCCGCTGCGAGCAGAAAAATCGGAAAATTTATAATGCAGTAATACTAGATAGCGGCAAGACAGCCTGAATCCTTAATATTAATGCTGTATAAGAAAGTTCTACCCGATAAGTTCATGATCGCTCACGTGAGAAGGCTGTTGTGTGTGTTGTGTTGTTGTTGTGTATGAGAATCGTGAACGGCCTAGTTTTAATCGAAAGCGAAAGCATCTTATTGCCTCGTAAAAACCATTTAGTTTTTGTTTATATGTGCTTTAGTTGATTTGATGTCTGCTAAATGTTCATGATAAGAATTCATATAGCCATGCTTCCCCTATTACTTCCTGCTGGAATACTTCTTGACAGTTCCATTGACAGCTCGTATGTGAGTGCTATTGGTGCCTAGTTGTACGGTTGCTCGTGCTAATGCCTATTAAAAATCATCGAGAGCATCCGTGACCGCAGGCGTCCACTCGATTGGTGCTTTGTTCTTTTTTCAATTTTTGCAAATAGTTGCTTACCGCGTGCTATATGGATATGTTGTGTCTTATACTCTTTCTATAAATGTTAATCATTTCCAAAAATTCATGAAGTTCATGGGTCATCGATGATTCTCAGGAAACGAAAACAGCTTGACCTAGTACGATTGGTTCGTCGTTGTTCGATATCCCAAGAAATTTACTATGCCTTGCGTTAGATGGCACTTGTTCACATGAAGTGCTAAAAAATATTCGTCTCATAATCGAAAAGTGTGACGAGGATGCTCTATAAGTTCTTCTCTGGTAGGTGGTACGACTTGTATGTTGTCAGGATAGATCATTCGGTTACGATTGAGAAGTTTTTTTTACTATAAAACAAGATTGTTCTTTCCAAAGAGTATTAATAAAGGTAAAAAAATTCAAGGTACCAAATCTTTAATGGTAATAGCCAATACAATAGAGATTATATTTTATATAGATTTGCATGTTTTATAGATTGATACAGGTTATTTGTGCTGTATTATAAATATTATTGTGGGCTGCAACTTAAATATATAAAATAACGTTTAAAAAAATAGGCGAAATGACTTAAGTATTTTTGAGTATTGTCAAATCGTAGCAACGTAAGATAGACAGTGTGGAGTTTTGTTGAAAGAGCAAGGACGATTATATAGACTAGATTTTTTGCGATGGAAAAGCAAAATGTTTAATATGCTTCTAAACGTATTCTAGGCGTAGCGGGGTGGGTGATGCAGATTTATTTAAAGCACCATCTTTAAGCTGCCTTTAAACGGTTCTTCAATACCAGTTTACTAAATATTTGGCGTATAAAAAGTTCTAAGCTTTAGATTTCATACAACCGAAACCACAATTTAAAATTCATTAGTTTTCCCGCCCTTTTACGGTTTTACAACGTTGACATTTGGTCTTTGAAAATACCACGCGGTTTGACGTTTGATGCACATAACCTGCAAAATCAGTAGTGTTCACGATGGCAATAACAAAAGAGCATATGCGATTTTCCATCCACTTCGCGTTTTATCTGAAGAAAAATGCTGCTGAAGCCACTGAAGTGATTTGTGCTGCACATGGAGAGAAGGCTGTAAATCATGCTACGTGTAGAAGGTGGTATCAAAAATTTCGCCAAGGAGATTTCAGTCTTGAAGATGAACCGCGTGCACTGTCCGAAGACAACAAAAAATCGACGGCGTAACACCGCACTGACTTTGCTTTTAAGGTTCCGGAAAAAGATTTTTCTGCACCAATTCATTACAGGCGATGAAAATTGGATACTTTATATTAACCCGAAGCGTAAAAAATCATGGGTTAACCCTAATCAACCTTCGACATCGACTCCAAAGCCCAATATCCACGGCAAAAAGTTTTGCTCTGCATATAGTAGGATTGAAAAGGTGTATTGTATTACGAGTTGTTACAGCCGGGTGAAACAATTACGGCAGACCGCTATCAGCAGCAATTGACCAATTTGAGCGATGCGTTTGAAGAAAAGAGGCCATTTACTGGCCAAGGACGCCGTAAAGTGATACTGCTTTATGATAATGCTCGGCCACATATTGCGAAAGTGACTCAGGACCTTATCTTTGCGTTAGGCTGGGAACTTCTCCCGTATGCGGCGTATAGCCCAGACATGGTGCCTTCCAATTATTGCCTATTCCAGTTGCTGCAGCATCACTTGGCTGATACACACTTTGTGACACTTGAAGAGGTACGAAAATGCATTTATGACTTTATCGCCTCGAAACCAGTGAGCTTCTATCATCAGGGAATTCGCAAGCTGCCCGAAAGATGGCAAAAGGTCATCGACGCAAACGAAGAATATTTCGTTGATTAATATCTTTTTGTTTGTTTTTAAATAAATATTGAATTTTGCAAGAAAAAACTCAGAACTTTTTTGTACACCTAATATGTTTCCGAAATTTTTCGATTAATGAAATTTTAAAGTTTCTATATATTTTTTGGCGAACTTGTGTTTATTTAATTTGTACACCATGCACGGAGAATGTGCCTAAATTCGCACTTCAGTATTTAATTTCTTGATTGTGAGTTTTCAATAATACTTACTTATTAATTCATTTTGGTAATAACATGGACTGTGTACTGTCCGATAAAGCTGTTCAGAATACTTCGAATAAACAAAGTATTTAATTTAAAGATTCAATACAGTGCTGCCATGTACAATTTGATTCCGTATAAATATAACGGGGAATACGGTTATACTATTCATAATACGTACATTAATCTTTATTAGGTACATTGCAATGCCCGCCAATATGATTTAGTTGAAAACTTGAACCAATATATGTTACTTCGTAAAGCTATAATGCGCTTATAAAATTTATTACTGGTGTACGCTGCTTGGCATAAAGTTCCGGTTATACATTTGAAATTATTATACAAATAAAAAAATTTGTCCAATTGCAAGCTGAAATATTGGATTGCTTTTTATGTTGAAAAATAAAAACAAACCTTTTACTAATCTCTTGAATTTCAACGGTAAAAAAGAAATTTTAATAGCTTTAATGAATACGCCTTAACTGTCTGTATGTAAAATCCACATTCGATCTCACAATTTGTAAACACCATTACCTTAATACTCAAATTGATAATCTTTTCAATATGTCTATCTTAAGGGCCAAGGCAGATGAAATAATGGTGTAATGAAACTTACTTAAGAATCTTAAAGTTCTAGGGCAGTCGATAGTTATGGATATAAGCAATACTACAAACAAGCAAACCAGAATGCGTTCTTGTGTTAAATGACCATGTCCAATGATTCTACAATATGACACTCTTTCATCGCTTTACAAACTTACCCGAACATAGTTCCGTTTCCCACAGAAAATACTATGCAAAGATACCTATGTAGAATACTAGTAATCTGGTTTGCTGGTGTAGGAATATAACATTATGTAACATACATTCTTAAGAATTTCCTGTCTAGTGAACGTTTTTGTATCGAGAACAAAGAAGTACCAATAGGGCGCTCTTGCTAGACCTGATGCCACCTGGCTTGTCCGGCTTCACCCACCACCACCCTCCCACCTCCTACCTCCAACTTTAAAACCCTCCCCTTACACTTTTCACATGCCACATTTTACCGTCCTCCACCTACAATTCACCTTTCGCCTTTTACCACCTACCTTACACCTGCCACCTTCCGTCTTACACTTTTCATCTCACACTTTTCACATGACACCTTCAACCTCTCGCGTCTCAAACCACCCACCTCACACCTCCCACCTCTCACCTATCCAAGCACCAACCTCTCACCTTCCACTCTTACCTTTCACCCCCCACCTCTCAAACCATCCACCTCCACAGTTCTTAGAAAAAATAATTATTTGAATAGGAGTTTGAATACGGGATGTCTATGTGAAAAGCAAATGTCCTATCCACTAGACCACCGAATCAATAGGTTTATGTACTTGTACACCTAATTACCCAACAATTTTTCCCATAGATTTAATTACGGACATCATTTTATGTCAATATGTCACAAACATCATTTTATACTACGCCACAACTGTCAGCTTAACCCAACTTAACATAGTCTAACCTAAGTACTTGTGGAACACTTAGAATCACACAAACCATGAAGGAGTTCTATTTTTTAAACTACGCAATATTTCAACTACGCAATTCCTTATGTTAATGTAGCCCTAACAACAAAAACGTAATAAAGATATTAAAATTTATTAATAATAATTTTTGACGCTTAAAAAATTTAACCGGCGAAGCATGGGTCCAATGAAACTCAATTTTAGTACCAGTTATATACATAAAAATGTTGTTTTTTTAAGTTTTTTTAGGGTAGTTCTAAGTTTAACTAGTTTTGTCAGTAGTTTAAAGTTCAAACCGTTGCCCAAGTATTCTATTTCCTTTTCTAGCCAATAATTGAATACATAGAGGTCCTCGAGATTTTCTAATAGCAAGATGTATCAAAGTTTGTCTCTATACATAAAGTCTTTGATTCCGTAGACAACCAGATCCGTTCCTCCGTGTGATTATTTTAGTCGTGATACCTCAACTATGTCCTGCATACATACCTTGTTGGTTTGCTCGATTTCTTCTAGTTGTTATTGGAGACAATCCTGAATATTCCGCACACTGTTGTGTAGTTGTATGTCAACCACATTTGGGAATACGTAACTCTTATAGGTTATGAGACCCTCGGTTTCAAATGATCCGAAAGTTTTTTTACTAGGTAAATATACAATGTTTAGAGTAACCCTTTTTCGTGTCGTGTACGTCAAAGTTACGAATTCCACCTTCAAACCACTTTAAAACTATGTTCTTATAAAAACCTTTTAAATAGTATACTAATTTAGAATCATACTTTGTCTAAAAGATAGCCACATAGCTAAAAAGGCCTTGTTTACTAATTACAAATACGTATAGCTTGTAAAACCCAGATGTATCTAATTCTGTCCACCGGCAAATAAAGTACTCTTTTCATTTATTCTCATTTACTCTAATATGTAAGTCCTTATGCAAGATTTGATGAACCAATGGCTCGCTGACATTCAATACTAACGCATGTTTATTCGCAATCCGTTTTCGATTACGTGTTCTGGAACTCTAATATATATTGCTGCACCTTTATGTTTTGAATTTAATGTGGACCAATTTCCTCAACAGACGGTCCCCCGCCAATGACGCACAATATTAAATCAAATGCAAAATTAGCAGCTTGGTACAGTTGTCGCGTAGCCACCATTTCTATAAAATGATGTAACACACAAAGTACAATTTGCACGTTCCCTTTGTTCCATTTCTCCTAAATAGCATTAAAACATTGAAAATAAATATTTCATCAACTTCAGCACTCTCACACAAACATCAACCAAATTACGAGGCTTTTAAATTTTTTTACTTCAGCTCTGTACGATTAAGTTGGAATTAGTCGATGTCTAATGCGTGTCTTTTATGTATTCCTGGTCAGTGAAGCCGAGTTTGCACTCAGATTTTCGCATCACGCTCAGGTTTTAAGGTATTCGTTGAACCGGTTTACATTGTATAACAAATTGTAACGAACATAATCCTGTAAGTGACTAATTATTGAAATGTAAACAGCAAAAATTTGGTTTAAGATATATAAACTCCTCAGGCAAAATGAGCAGCAGTTGATAACCTAAACGCGCTCATAAAAAAAGTTAAAATATAAATAAAAAAATGATATTTTACTGTGCGGTGTATGTTACCAATAGACTGTGTAGAATTTCGCAAAAGTGTGTAAATCAGACGAATACGTGTTTTTACGTATGTGGCGAGTTTACGATTAAAAATTACAAAAACACAATAACTATGTTAATCAAAAAGCCTTATAAGCTGTGTTGGATATCACTAAATGAATTTATGAGGATGGCTCAACGATACGCGTAAGTCAATCCATATTGTAGTAGACATGGTTTGGGGAGAATCTAAAAATCATGTTATAGATCGCAATTTTTACTTGACTAATCTATCTGGTATTTCATTATAGCCAAACCATACTGTACAGTACCCAAACCTGCGACCTCCTGCAAAACTAGTTTTTCACAGCCTGAGCTTACCTGTCCGCAAACGTCTAGAATTGTATACATTTAATAATGATATGTATGTTGCTGAAGAAAATATTGATGTACCTATGGAAGTAGGCACGGATTCCGACTTCCAACCATTTGATATTAGTACTCCACATTTACTTTAACAGGATGGGCTTTACAGCTTCATACTGAATTTAAATTTATCAAAAGCTCAAGCCGAATTATTAGTATCCAATT
Source organism: Platerodrilus igneus (assembly GCA_036346225.1). Classification (NCBI taxonomy): domain Eukaryota; kingdom Metazoa; phylum Arthropoda; class Insecta; order Coleoptera; family Lycidae; genus Platerodrilus; species Platerodrilus igneus. Next base: position 7,728,675 of record JARFIW010001599.1, read on the forward strand.
TGCATAGTTAGAATCTCAAGCAGAATGGAATGTATGCATATTTCTACATGTCGTAGAAGTGAACAAGTTTTTCTTCATTTTTTACTTCGCATGATCAGTTGGTGTATTGTGTAGATATTCATCGACTAATGAAAGTTTTAGAATATAACTATAAAACTAATAAGTAGAGACTATTTAATGATTAATTTACTTTGAGCTTAAAGGGCGTTCTCCACAATGAAAATTCGTACCCATCTGTTCCTATTGCCCACGCAGTACATTTGAAGGAAAACTATGACAAAAGAAAAACTTTGCTTGAAAAAATCAAATATACTGAGCACAAATGGAGCATATGTGGTGATTTAAAAGACATAGCACTTATGATAGGAATGCAATAGGGCTACACCGAGTATTGCTGTTATCTCAGCAAATGGGGCGGCATAGTAAAAGGCAGCCACTACTTTGTAATTGCCGAAAAATGCAAGAAAACTTTGTTGCTGGAGGAGCAAATGTTACAAATCGTTCTCTCGCTAATACAAACAAAGTTTTGCTATTACCTTTGCACATAAAACTGAGATTGATGAAAAACTTTGTTGAAGGTTTAAATAAAGACGGTGAAGGTTTCCAATCTCTGAGAAACTTTTTTCAAGGTAAAGTGGAGCGAAAATAAAAGAAAAAGTATTTATTGGGTCTCAAATTCGTAACATCATAAAGGACATCGTATTGCAGTCACAGTTGATCCAGATTGACGCGCCTAAATGGGGCAAAAATAAAAGAAGAAATTTTATTGGGCCTCAAATTCGTATCATCGTAAAGTCAGTGTATTCGAGTCAATACAAACCGAGATTGACGTTGCTGCACGAGTATCATCAACTATCATCAAGGCAAAAAATTAGAAACACATTGTGAATATTTTAATTTCCGCATTCAATGATGTGGATTGTGGACTACATCATGTATTTAAAGATTCATTTTCTCTACTTGCATTTGGATCTTTTCCCTACAAATTTAGGGTGTATGGGAGAACAACATGGTTAAAGGTTTTATTAACGCATTATATATTGTGAATGCCAATACCAAAGGAAGTGGAGCCTTATAGTGCTCGCAGATTATTGTTGAAATCTAATAAGGGATGCTCCTGGAGTAAACTATAAATTACAATTCGATTGCTGATAAATATTGGTTTGCCATATAGATATAATTATACTTTCGTTGGTATGTCTGAAAATGCACTCAGTTTTAAACTAACATATTTCTAAAACGAACTCAAATTGTTTCGCTGATTTTCCTTTAAGGACATTGCTTCCTTTTTAAAATTTACCTGATTTAAAATTTAAATAGTCTAGATAGTCGCAGTTTCATTGATTCGAGCCTTGAGGTAGAGATTTATTTCATATAATTGAGAGAATCGCTGAAAATCAAGTTTTCTAACCACCATGTTATCTCACTGAAAACCATTTGCAAACATCCAAAGGTAAAACTACCTTAAATTTTACATCCCATACGTATCTAGATCAAAATCACAGTGGACACGGGTAGTATATTACAAAGGTTGGACAAGAAATGTAGTAATCCCGCGGTAATAAATGTTCTGTAGGGATGACACAAAATAGTGAAGAAACCGTTTGCTTTTCCATGACGAGACAGTGTTCGGATTATCTATACTTAGCGGCGACATTTTCGACATTACTAGTGGCAGGTTCATAGTTCGCTTAACATCGAGATTCTACCCACAATAGCAGAATATTTCCTGAGCAAGACGAAGGTTTAGTTATTTAAAATAGTTGAATCTCGTTTGTATCGCAAGTAGATGTATATGTATAGACTTCATTTTAGTAACATTTTATTGTATTCTTAAGGCTGATTTACGTGGTAGACACTTATGTTGTTTCATAATTACGCACAACACCGTGTGATAACTATGATTTTCCACTCATTTGAATGTCCATACGTTTCGTATATTCGAAATCTTATCAACCTCTCTTCTCTAGGAATGCATACAGAATAAAGATAAGCGTATGGTTTATCATTGCGACAAATGTAACAAAGAGAAATCGGAAGTAGAATCTTTAAAGCAGCTGATAATTAAATTAAGGCAAGAAATCAAGGAATGGATAGACACAACAGCTTCTTTTCAACAAAAGCAGTATCAAAGCCCGGAAAAAATTATCACTGAAATAGCCGAGCGACAGCGTCGTGCAAATAATGTTATCGTGTTTAATCTGCCTAAGGATCATGAAAGTGGTCAAACTCAGGCTTCTGCTGATCTAAATAATGTCAAACATTCATTAAAAAATGTTCCAAACTTGGCGATCGATGATGTTCATGCTTTTCGTTTAGGAAAGGTTTACAACCATGAAAAACCACGTCCACTTAAAATAATTCTTAATTCTGCAGCTGATGCGTTTTGTATTTTAAAAAATAAAGCGGTAATACCAACAACATATAGTCAAGTTAAAATTAAATTGGACTAAACCCCAATGCAGCGCGAGTATATGGCCACTCTCAGATCTGATCTTAAAAACAGAATTGAAAATGGCGAAAGAAACTTAACTATACATCAATAGGGTTCCTAAAATAGTATCAGCAAATCCAAAAAACTGAGTGCCTTAGCACAGTTGCGATTGACTTGTTATTTTCAAAACGTTAGGGAACTACGTACAAAAACTGAACGGTTTTTTCTTTAGTGAGCGAGTGTGAGTTTGATGTCATATGCTTAGTCCAAACATCCCTCTCAAATGATATTTCAAGCTCTGAGCTTTTTCCTGTGTCGTATAACGTGTATAGGCAAGATCGTCAACAAGAATTAACTAATTAGCTGTGGGGTGGCGGTGCTCTAATAGCGATTAAGAACAATATATCAGTGGAGGTTTTAGTAGAACAAATGCATTGTTTAAATAGGAAAAATGTAATAGTGATGGGCGATTTTAACATACCCAACTTTAATAATCCAAATACACGTGATACTAAAAACAGAATAACAAACAGTTTAATTGATTTATTGGATTTGAAACAATTTAATACAATTCTCAATCAGCAAGGCCGAATTCTCGATCTTATTTTATCAAACAGTAGCACATGTGAAGTCACAAGAGATACGTTTCCGTTTGTTAAACAGGACATATATCATCCAGCACTAATCATAAACTTGAAGATATTCCACCACGTATATAATAAATTTTCTATGAATACAACATGCCAAAGAGCCTAAAACTTTCGTCAAGCAGATTTTGTAGGTCTATACGGATCCTTACAACATATTGATTGGTCCTATCTTTCTGATCTAACTGATGTTAATATAGCATGCGAGCAATTCTACAAGAAAATTTATTCGCTATTTGATACATATGTTCCAATGTATTGTGGAAAAAAGCAACCATATCCGGTATGGTACTCGTTAGACCTGATTAAAGGTATTAAATTAAAAAATATATATCACCGAAAATACAAAAAAAGCGAGACGCAATTTTTATATCAAGAATATTGCAGACTTAGATCGATAGTCAAGACACATATCAAAGCAGATTACAGTAAGCACCTAGTTGAAATCCAGCAGGCAATTACCACCAATTCCCACCTATTCTGGGCATCTTACAGAAGAAACGTGGTTATAGTCGCATTCCTGGCAAGATGAGTGATGATGTACAACAATTCGAATCCCCAGAATCAATCGTTAATGCTTTCAGTGAGTATTTTAGAAGTGTATATTTACCTCATAAAGATGAGGACATCGCAAAGCGTGTTAATTTCTTTAGCAATTTATCTATTGTACAAATCGATAGCTTTTTAGTGACGAAATTGAAATGGCAATGGAAAACCTAAGTAATAAAATGACCTCCGGACCAGATCATATACCTTGTTTTTTGGTTAAAGATTTGCGTACAATTCTTGCACTACCACTAAGAATTATCTACAATTTATCTTTGAAAACATCAACTTTTCCTACTGTTTGAAAATCAGTCAGAATCTGATCTGTTCTTAAGAGTGGTGATCCTAAAAAGATCTATAGCTATAGGTCCATAAGTATATTATGCAATTTCTCAAAAATATTTGAAATGTTACTGTATAACCACATATATCCGTGCATCAAAAATTGTATATCGTCCTGGCAATATGGATTTATGGCAGGCCACTCTACTGCAACTAATTTGATGTATTTTACACAGTTTGTACCTTGATTTCCAAGGACAAGTGGATGTAATATACACGGATTTCACCAAGGCGTTTGATCGTATCGATCATGAAATTATCATCAATAAATGACATGGTTTTGTATTTAGTGAGTTGCTAATACAGTTTTTTGAATCATATCTCAAGAATCGCCGGCAGTACGTGGCATATAATAATTACAACTCCGGTATATTTAGAGTGACATCTGGAGTTTCCCAGGGTTCTAATTTGGGACCTTTACTGTTTCTCCTTTTTATCAATGATTTTCCAAACTTGTTATGTTATGAAAATTTATTATATGCCGATGACTTAAAAATATTTTTACGAATAAATACGAGTTATGATTGCGAGATACTACAAAACCAGATAGATGTTATACAAAATTGTTATGTATCGATACACCTGTGATACTGTACAACTCGATAGACTTACTTCAGTGTCGGATTTAGGCGTTATATTTGATTTTAAACTAACCTTTCGTGAACATGTGCGCACGACATGCAGGTCTCCAACTAAATTATTAGATCTGATAATTAGAAACTGCAAATCATTTTCAAGCGAATTACCTTTAAAAGCATTATTTTATGCGTTTGTCACAGCTAAGCTAGAATATTGTGCACTTGTATGGTACCCACATTAACAACATCAAAAAGAATGCTTGGAAAATACTCAAAGAAAATTCTTAAAATTTATGTATCTAAAAGCTTGTGGACATTATCCAGCTATAGGTATCGGACAGAATGATCTACTCTTACAGTTTGGTATGAAATCACTTGAGTATCGCCGAATACTTGACAGCTTGGTGTTTCTGTATAATCTGCTACATCTAAAGATTGACTGTATACAGCAGCTACTGTCCCTACTTCGGTATAATGTACCGCGGTCTGGTTCTATAATTGTACAGCACGCTCAAATCTGATAATAAAATCTCCAATATACATCATGTGTAACAACTTTAACAAGATTTATTCAGAGTGTGATATCAATAATTGTACGCTGACAACACTTAAAGCTATTGTCAATAACAAGTTTTAGTTTTAATTTAACGCAACGGAAATTCTACATATTTTAAGATTTAAATTATATTTGTCTTATACTACAATTGTTTGTAACTCTTGTATTTATTTTTCGTATGGTTTTTCTATAACTTGGGCATTGCCCTGTAATTGGATGTATATCTGTTGGGCAATAAAGAATAATAACCATAATTCATTTTTTTTTTCAATTCAATTCATTTATTTGCACAGTGAATTACATACACCATAAGCTAACCTATATAGGCTGCTTGACATAGTGACAACAGTTTAATAATTCCTAAGAATAAATATTTCAAAAAATAAATAGTTTTTCATATCAATTAAACATATTTTTGGCTCAACCCCCTACTGTTTTAAATCATATTGTTTTCTCTGCAACACATTTCTTTTAACTATAAATAAATATTCGAAAAGATAAGTAACTCATTATAACTTAAACATATTGCTATGACCAGGATGTTTATGGTTTTGAACCTATCCTTACAAAGTGCTTAAACCTTAACTAATAACTATTTATACAGTTTAACTAATTCCAATTCTAATGCTAACATCTACACATACATACATATTTTTATGTTATACCTCTAGCTATATTTATACGTATACATATACACACATATATACATATGTACATATATACACATATACACACACTGATATTCACACTTTCTCATGCACATAATATTTACGTATTATGTATTGCTATTATATAAATAACACATTTAATTAATTTAATTAATTTAATTAATTTAATTAATTTAATTAATTTATTTATTTAATTAATTTAATTAATTTAATTAATTTAATTAATTTAATTAATTTAACTAATTTAATTAATTTAATTAATTTAATTAATTTAATTAATTTAATTAATTTAATTAATTTAATTAATTCAATTAATTTAATTAATTAATTAATTAATTAAATTAATTAAATTAATTTAATTAATTTAATTAATTTAAATAATTTAATTAATTATTTAAATTATTTAAATTAAATTAATTAATTAATTAAATTAATTAAATTAATTAAATTAAATTAAATTAATTAAATTAATTAATTAAATTAATTAAATTAATTAAATTAATTAAATTAATTAAATTAAATAAATTAATTAAATTAATTATATTAATTAAATTAATTTAAATTATTTAAATAATTAATTAAATTATTTAAATTAATTAAATTAATTAGTTTAATTAATTTAATTAATTTAATTAATTTGATTAATTTGATTAATTTGATTAATTTAATTAATTTAATTAATTTAATTTTTAATTAATTTAATTAATTTAATTAATTTAATTAATTTAATTAATTTAATTAATTTAATTAATTTAATTAATTTAATTAATTTAATTAATTTAATTAATTTAATTAATATAATTAATTTAATTAATTTAATTAATTTAATTAATTTAATTAATTTAATTAATTTAATTAATTTAATTAATTTAATTAATTTAATTAATTTAATTATTTAATTATTTAATTAATTTAATTAATTTAATTAATTTAATTAATTTAATTAATTTAATTAATTTAATTAATTTAATTTAATTAAATATGCCAATAAGCTTCATCCTTTTTCACTGCGACACTTAAATATTACTATTTAAGTGCTGTTTTATGCACTTTTTAAGTGAGTTCATATTTAGGTACAACTTACAGTCTTGCGGTAATTCATTCATCAACTTTGGTATTAAATATTCTAAACATTTCTCTCCGTAAGAGTTTTTTACTTGTGATGTGATATATTTTTTGTTTCTCAATTTATATTCCGTTTCCAGTACTTGTAAATGTTTATCATCAATAAAAGTATTTAGTAGAATGTTGTACTGTAAAATACCCTTTGCCGTTAATAGGTTATTATTATTTAAAATGTTTTGAAATGAGTCATTATTGTTGGTGTTAACTACCAATTTTAATAATCTTTTTTAAATTGAATGTATTTTATTCATATATACATCGCTAGCACGTCCCCACCCTTCTAATCCATATCTAATTATCGATTCAGCAAGCGTTATATAAATAGTTTTTCGTACATTGAATGGGACCATGTTAGCTATATAATAGAGCTTGATCAATACAGTCATTAGTCTATTGCATACGTATTTGATGTGTATATCCCAACGCGAGTGATTATCTACTATGACACCAAGATATTTATACTGTGTACAAGTTGATATTATTTTACAGTCGTTTTGACACAAACGCATTTCACTTTTTTGTAGTTGAAAACACTTGCATGAGTGTAGTTTAAGGAATGGCGCTGTTACTTTTTCCATATGTGGCGTTGTAGTATGCAAAATTTTTGTTTTTTCAGCGTTTATAATTAAATGGTTATCGTGAGACCAGGCTGCAATCGCATCGATGTCCTTTTGTAATGCATCTTCTGCTTTTTTAAACGACTTGTGGCACGAAATCAATACAATATCATCAGCAAACATTAGCGTTATACTTTTTTTAATTATTTGCGGCAAATCGTTTATGTATATGATAAACAGTATGGGTCCAAGTATAGATCCCTGTGGAACCCCAACGTTAAGATGTATATCCCTACTTAAGGTATTATTAATTTTGACAACAAACTTACGATTTTGCAAGTAATTTTCGAATAGTTGTATTGATGGTCCGCAAACACCTATATTTTTTAATTTTGAAATAAGAACTTTATGATTAATTGTTTCAAACGCCTTTTGAAAATCAACAAACAGACATAGAACATGGATATTATTATTTAAGTTATTGTATACTATATTTGTAAAGTCTGCTATAGCCTTACTTGTGCCTCTCCCCTTTATAAAACCATATTGTTCTGTAGTTATTATGTTATTTTCGTTGAGAAATTTATACATCATTGCTGCAACGTGTCTTTCGGAAATTTTTTCTATTATGGGTAATATTGAGATCGGTCTATAATTTGAAACACTAGCATAGCTACCGGCTTTATAAATGGGTCTAACAACAGCTATTTTTAATTTTTCCGGAATCTTGTGAGTTTTTATTATTAGATTTATTAATTTGCGTATAACTAGAACTATCTCTGTTTTTTAAAAAATAATAATAATAATAATAATAATAGTAATAATAATAATAATAATAATAATAATAATAATAATAATAATAATAATAATAATAATAATAATAATAATAATAATAATAATAATAATATATAAAATATAATATATAAAACGCTGTAAGTCGTTGTAGCAGTAAAATAAATATTTAAATAAGTTACAACGTGCATAACAGAAAAATTTTGTATACAGATAGTTCACAGACTTAAATTCTACAAACAGCAGTGTAGATATCTTTTTTAAATAGTGAAAATGGCCGATATTTGTGATAGTGACAGTTTTGACAGTTCGATTTTTAAAAATGAATCCGAAGCAGACAACCTAAAGAAGAATCTTTGTTACTTACCCTACAAATATCCAACTGACAACCGTTTGGCTACCTTCATTAAAAACACAGGCTGGAATGTATCAACACAGGATAAAAATGAGGTAGGTCCTTGCTTACAAAATACTGATAGAACTAAGATTGTAGAGAATCGCGTACTTAGAAATAGAAATGATCAATTTTATCTGTAAAACATCTATATGAAGATAATTCACAGCCAAATGAAGTGATTAAATCGGAACAAGAGATTAATATCGAAACTGCTAGTTTGCAATCCACTAGGAAAGCTGCTGGCAGAACGTTTAACAAACGGATAAAATGGAGTAAAGACATGAATACTGAAGTTATGCGCTCATTTTATTTAATAAATAATTGCGAAGAAATACCACTTCCAGGCTGGAGAGCATTGTTTTACCAAAATTTTATTGTAAAGTTTCCACATTTATGTGTAAGTGAACAAAACCTTGTAGATAGAAAGAATGTAATCATTAGAAAGAAATACTTAAGTCCAACCGAACTCAGACAGTTAAAAGAAGAAATCACTATCAGTAGGTCTTTGCGCAATGATAAATTGGAAACAGAAATCCAAAACCGAAATACCCCTATTAAACATTTTAACTGTGTCAAACCAGTGGAATATATTGATGAAGGGGTTTATGATAATTTACTAAGCAGTATAAAACTTTTTGAAAACTCCTACCCATTAGACCGACCTAAAATACCAATATTAATATTTAGAAGCACGACGAACGAATTAATAAACAAGATAGATGCAGCGCTGGCCAAATTTCTACAACCAGGTTATAATTTAGAAACTTTACACTTAGCAATTTATTCGGCTGCATATACCTGCATAAATCTAAACGGCCAACATGTAAGCGATAGTTTATATGCAGACCAATATAAAAATCAAATGGAACCAAATGGAAAACCAGACTTTTACAACAAATTGATGGTTATCGCTCGAAAATCGACATCATCACAGAATATTTTAAAGGTATTAATACGAAAAAGGTTCAACGCAAAATTAAAAACATCATAACAGAAGCTAATTTACAAGTAAATAATAACTTAAGAGAAGTGCTTACTGAATATAGGGATTTCTTAAGACAAAAACTCCATGTAAAAGCCTCCAGACTTCGGCGTTACAATGAATGCACAAAACGTAAAACACAAAATTTTAAATTTCAGCGATCACAAAGACTTTTTTATCAAAATTTAGAAAATCCTACTACCCACATCAAAAATAATTGTATAGACAGGCAACATTTTACAGATTTTTGGAAAAAGCTCTGGGAGAACACAGGAACGACCAATATCCAATCACCGATTTTAAAACCAATAAAAGATAATTCAAAATTAATACCTCAAATGAAAGAGATTCATATAAGTAAAACTGACGTTGAAGATGCGCTTAAAAACTGTACTAATTGGAAGGCTCCTGGACTGGCATTTAATTCCCTTTTTATATTACGTTGAGTGGGAGTTATGTCAAAGTACAATCTACCTGTTGGGTTTTGTCAAATACGTACAAGATGGGTGATGCAGTATGATCTACTAGCGTTAACGTCCAGTGCTTAGCGTCTCCTTCTGTCTTCGTAAATGAATAAATTTTAACACATTACATTGCATTGTATGATATTATTAAACCACCTGTAACTTGATATTCGTAAATTTTACTAACGAATTGTATGTGTTTCCTATCAATAAACTATATTGTGTGTATATACTTTAATATTATCTGGGTTTACTTTGTATTGTAACTAATTAATATTTAACTAAAATTTGTAAAGAAAGCACTCTTATATTTGGAATAATTATGACATTGAACATGCCTATTAGTCATTTCACTGTTGTTTACTTCATTATTTTAAAGTTTTCTTAAAATGACACGATTCCACTATAAAAATTTACTGAAAAAATAATGTTTACCTTTTTGTGGCTTAAAATAATTTATGAACTTAAGTTCAATTGCAATACGCACTTAGTAGGAATAAAACGATGATTTTGTGGTTTTTAAGTTATTTTCCTTTAATGAAACTAAAATTTGCTTGATATGTCTTGTTTACTGAACACTACTATACAAGAACTCAGAATATACAGGGCATATCAATTTTAGTTTGTTCATTAAGGATTAATTTTCATCTTTTTGCATCCGGTTTCTATATAAAATATAACGTGACGTGACTTATTACACGGCCTAATAGAAATGTTGATTACGTACCACATTTCGGATTAGTCAACTAAATAGACCCAGCTTGTTAGTTTTTGATCAGATGAGCTTTATTCAGTGAGAATTTAAGCGATAGCAGGCCATTAGGCAACGCGCGTCTATAGTCCTGGGTCTAATACACATAGCGTATCAGACCCAGATATCCCTGCAGTTTTTCTGACTTGGGATATCAACCTGCTGTTTGCATTCTGAAGTTTTTGATTAAACAGTTATCAATCCAAATCCAGAAACATGTTATTATAACAAATAAGACTTCACTCAAAAACTTGATCGCGAGCATTATTATATCGAAAAACGAATGAAGAAACAACACTCAGGTGTCAAACTAAGGATCAATGCCATAAACTTATGGACTGATCATTTCTTTTCCCTTCAGCATAGAGAAAAGTTGGACATTAATAAGCTAGGCAAACCGTTTACACACAAATTTTTTGTTAATCGTGGAAAGTACTTTTACAACTACAAAAGATTGATTACTTTCGTTGTGAAATTCATATCTGCATACTAATATCGACAGGCCGATAAAGCGCAAAACCTTTTTATGATAATCGAGAAGCTATTTTCAAGTTTTAGCTTGCATTCGGGTTTGGACATGAATAAGGCTTGGAGTATGAAAAACCAAATAAGAACTTTAAATTGTGCCTTCTCTTCGCCTGAAGGCTTTAATAAACTCCGAAGCATACATGTAATATTCATCAGTGTTAAACTGTTTATAAAATAAGGTCTGGAACTTAGCTAGTTTAAGCTTTAATTTAAAGCTTTCACAAATCATTTGGAAACGGTGGTAGTTTGACTAATACCAGATTCTATTTCCAACCAGTTTCGTTCGCTCAGCTAAATCAGGATGCATTCATTGCCGTTATTATTCAAGCTTTATTTAAAACTAGAAGAGCGTTTCTCTGAGTTCTTTTAACCAGCTAAGGTATGGTTGTGTGTGTAATAGCGTTCTCTCCAAAAGTAGTAGAAGGGTGCATAGAGATTTTTGAGATGTATACTGTTGAGCCATTTTTAGAACGATTGCACCCTACCCTTTTTTAGCTGGTACAAAAAGGATATGTGGACGACAGAGTGTCGAGCTTCACTCCGACGCAAACATCAACCGTAACACGTCGCGCTGTGAAGTAAAATACAAACATACAAAAATACCTAAGGGTGGTATTAGCACACCAAAAAATGTACGGACACTGTAGATGAAATAAAACACTAATTTGGAACAAGATACTATACAATTTTCTTAACCTTCTTTGGGAATTAAACCACTCATAGTTGTTAAAATGGTCTTTATTTACGTTTCGATCCATGGCCTAGAATCGTTGTGAAAATAATCACATACTATACATAATTCAGTAAATAATTTCATTGTGTATTAAAGGTTTCAACCAAAAAAAGAAGAAAGTAACTGTAATTGTAAATACATTCTAGCTTTTGTTTTCTTTGTACATAAAACAAAATTATAATCCCATATTTATGGTACGTTATTATCACCTAATATTAAATAAACTTAGTGCAATAGTTACTAAAACATATAGTGACTCCTCTTCCAATTTAAGTGTTGTAATTGAATGCAATAGAAATTGGTAAAATGTACCTTAATCTAAATTATGTAAATATGAGTATCGCTTTAATAATGTTGTAACAAAATAACCAGTAAGTAAGTAATACTTGATGAAAAGTTTCATGAAACCTTTGCCTTACGTTATTTAAATATTTCCTTAAAAAATTTTACAAACATTTGTCAATATATTGAAACATAGTTTAGTTAATATTAATTTTTTATATAACTGAAAACTCGCCTTATTACATTCTAAGAAACTATTTTATCACTTTTGACATGTGGACTTAGATAAAAACAAAATCAAAACATACCTGAGTATAAGATTATGTTTAAGTAACAAATGCTACACTACTTTAGTATCTTTTTAGTGCTTTGTTACGTTTTTTTTTCGTGGCTCCACGTTGGACGCCAAATTTATGCTACATAACACAAAGAAAGTCAAAGAAATGACCCGGCTAAATCGGAGAGTAGGGGGGGTTGTAGAAAGCAGACTGACCTATGATGTATGCGGCGGTAAGGAGTTAGTAACAGTACCTGCAATAAAAGAAATTAGAATAGTAAACCTGCAATAAAAAGATTAGTCCTGCAAACCTGAAATAAAGAAAAAGCATAGCAGTAATGAAAAGTCTAAGTTATTCAGTACTTGGTAGAATGTAAAAAAAAACTGTTTAGATAATCTATATAATATAACAACGGTAAAAGCAATACAAAATTTTTTAGTACAAAGTGAGGTAATATTGGGGAGTAGCAGAAACGTTTTCTCACACACCAATTCAACATAAATCAGACAAAATATTAACAAAAGATAAATAGATAAGACACAATTGATATGAGTAATTCAGCAGTATTGATTATTTTTTTTCTTTCTTTTTTTTCTTCTTTTATTTAAAATAGCATGTAAGTCTATGGTAAAAGATATCAGTACGACGAAGAATATTGCAAAAACAAACGGATAGATATTTACAGTAATAACAAGTATGAAATAGTTCAACTTACAAAAGTCCTTCAGCGACGCCTCCTTGCAACTGAAGTGTGGGATTTAACGATGTCCTGCACTAACGAAGCACTTCACCCTTGACTGTGAGGGTGTTGATGAAACTTATCACCCGTTACACTAATCACACCTACGTATTTCACGGGGGTTAGCAGCAGACAATATCACGCGTCGGAACTATATAGTTGATAAATTTCTTGGTAATTTTATTTCCTAAGACAATAATTTCGAAATATGCTGTAGCACTAATTTAGTTTTAACTGGGACCAAAGGTATATTATTTTCATAAACATCCCAATAAGCAGTGAGAAACTTCAAACAATACCTTTGTAAGCCGGTAAACTGTTATATTTCGCAAACACGAAACTTGCACAAGCAAAGATCTATTTTAGATTCTTTGTTGTTAGAAAATTCAGAAACTACAGTAGCAGCTAATTAACGTAACATAGCACTGTATTTAAATAATCCAAAGTATGAACTCTACCGAAAAACAAATAGTAAGCCACGCGTAAGCGATAAAAACCGTCCGTCAAATGTCCTTAAAACAAGCACGTGCGGTCGAGTAAAACACGTTCGCCTATAAAGCATCTTTCCTTCAAAAGGCATTAGAACTACACTGCTACAGTTAATATACAACTTTTCATTTCACAAGAAAGACAACTAAAAACACAATTAGGAAAGCAACAAGAAAACCGCATTTTTAACGTAACTAACATATAGTAACAAAGCACAAACTACCACTTTCAAAGCAAACAGGACACAGTATTATCAACGTAAACAATATATTAGGAACGAAGAACAAACGACAACTCAAAACACAATCAGTAAAGCAACAAGGAAACAGCATCTTGAACGTAATCTATCGGAACCAAACACAAACTGCTTGCTATTACAACCGCTTATCGACTCTTCTTATCTAGACTTGTATATTCACATAAGGAACAACATTTATATGAAAGCAGCAATCATATCTACTCATTAATTACAGCGGTTAGACAAGAACGATCTAATTTACAATTCATTGCTATTTATTTATTAATGAAAATCAATCTTCAAATTAATCTATCTTTTAAAGTAATACCCACGAGTTAATAAATATAAAACCTAGAGATAGTAGTTGCAGAAATGTATTTACAAATTTGGTAAAGCGGAAAAGGTTAACTATTAAAAATTGCCCGTTACAGCTTAGTAGCGGAGGTCTTAAAATAATCGCCAAGTCTTCTTATCAAACAAATATGAACTGGCAGAATTGACTGCTGTTTTTGGAAATAAAATCTTGCACTGAAACATTTCACATCTGCGAGTGGTTGAAACTAAAGAAACAAATACACCCAAGATGCATTCTGATTCAATGAAAAAATTGGTCTTCACGTATTTGTTTCAAGCAATTACAGTACAAAGAAAAAATAAAAATGTTATTTATGCAGCACTTGCGGACACTTTGATCTGGGATTTTAACATTAGACCAAATGCTTTAAGGAAAGAAACCAAAACCTAACAGGATGCGGTGAATTTGAGCACCGCCTTTAAGTCCTGTCTTGGAAGTTAGCCTTAGTATCCCGACTTAAAGCTCTGAAATTGAACCAACCGTCGCTACTGCGAGAGGTGGCCACAGGTGCCGACAGGCAAACATGTTTATTAAGTCTCCTTCGACTAAAAATGGGAAACTTTGCAAAAGTTTGCCGAGGCAAAAACTACGACTTTTAGTAGGTGTTTTAACGGCGCACTGCAAGGTAAAGAAGCACATGCACAGATTGGGTTTTTTAGAGAATTCAACCTGTCGCAGGTGTCAACGGGAGGAGGAGACGGCAGAGCACATTATGTGCACTTGCACGGCACTCGCCAACCTCCGAGGATCCATGTTAGGTGACTTCTGGCCAGACACCGCCAGAATTAGTAACACGCCCTGAACCGATATCCTCAAGTTCGTTTGTAAGCTAGAATGGATGAGTGATTGACATCCAGGTATAAGAAGGTGGCACAATGGGCCTATATTGAGGCTTAAGTGCGCGTGGCTTTGCCACCCTTCCCATGAAATCAATCAATCAATCATGTCCAAAGTGTAGACTAGTCACACCGTCTCTAAGGACAGCGCTAAACAGATATTCTCTGGATTACGCCATGCGCGTATCCTCCCTTACCAACAGGAGCCGAGGTTTAACCAAATCTTTCCAGTCTACCGGGTGGAGCTATAACAATTACCCCAAACGATTAAACCCCCTTACCAAAGAAAAGTACATTTTTTTTTAAAATAAGATACTCACCACACAGTGTGTGCACGAAATTTTGAAAACAACACAAAAGGTAACGAAAAGTAAAATTAACGACGAGTCATTATTGTCGTATTCATACAGAAAGAGTCGAGTACAAATTGACTCGTTTAAATAACAAGAATTCAATGCAGTCCTCCCGTTATTATTCCATACTAACAGGTGATTGAAAAACTCGAAATACGGATAACGAAAACAGGATATAAACTATTTAATTTATGGCATAAACTTTTGTTCTACAGCAAATAGATTTGAGTTGAAAATTATTAGAAAGCGTATTTATTATAAACAGGTAAAATGTACAGTATGTTGTTGAAGGATTTAAAAGTAGAAACGGAATCTATTTGAATGGGCAATGAATTAAAAAAGGAAACGGGTTACTTTAATTTATGCCGAAAATGAACATAACACTGTCATCCTACTACTAATATATATTCGAGTCATATTTCAAATTCTGTTCTCAGCTCTAGGAGCCAAATTTCTTCTGCTGCTAACTCTACGTTTTCTTCTGTACCTCATCCAGGTTATGCAATGGGTGCACTATAGTATCTTGGCACATGGAGGTATGTTGTGATAGTCTTCCCATATAATAATAATAATAATAATAATTTTTTATTGTCATTAAATGAACAACCTTATGGAGCAGTGTCAAATATAATTTGTTCTATCTACTACTCCTTAATAGACAGACGAAAGACAAACAATCTAATACTACAATACAGATTCACTAGGTTTAATTTAATTTAAAATCTGTTAAAAATTTAATGATAACCATATTCGCTTTAATAATAGATTTAATACACGGTAAGATGTAAGTATCTGCTACACAAACAACTAACATAACATAATAATTAGGCTATTTTGATATTCTTGACATTTTCGAAGCTACCTGCAGGCGGTTATACAACACACTCACATGTATCCATGTACTCATCAGTTCATTACAACTTACCACATACTCATTAGCATGCATGCTCAACCTCACCTCAACCACATTCACAAACACAAACGCAGACATACACACCCACTCTGAAAATACACGCACTCACACATACCCATACGTATACCCACACACACACACACACACACACACGCACACACACACACACACACATACACACGCACATATTCATACTAAGGTCCCCGTAAACACCCACACCCGTGTTCCCTACCATGTTGGCCTAGGGTCATTTTTATTATTAAATAAGTATCTCCTGAGAGTAGTTTTAAAAGTACTTAAAGATTTATTAAATATACCAGGGTATATCAGATTAATTTTAGTATAACAAAAATAGGCTTGGTATCCAAAAAAAACGTTTAAAAGGAGATGCTCGATGTAACGGGGTGATATTACATCCCTATTGGGTACGTTTATGTTGTGTACGTCAGAACGATAAGTAATTTTACGAGCTAAATACTGAGGCTTCATGTTATTAATAATTTTATTGTAAAAACAGGCAGTTGTAAGTTTTCGTCTATTAACCATATTCAACCAGTTGGCATCCTTCTACTTATGCGATATATGTTCATATTTCCTAATGAGATATGTAAACCTCAAACAAGAATTTTGAATCCGTTGTATTTGGTAAGTAGTAGTTGAATCCAAACAGGGAGCATAGACAGGTACACAATTTAAAAGCTGGCTTAGGACCAGCGCTTCGCACAGCATAAGTTTGGTTGATATTGGCAATAATTGTCGCAGGAGAAATATTGCTTTCAAGTTAGCATAACGCTTTTGCATCCATTTTTTAATATGCAAGCTGTATCTAAAAGAGTTGTCCATTGCAAGTCCTAGGTTGCGTGCAGATTGAGAGATTGGTATAATATGATTCATAACTATAATTGATATATTGTTTTGAATATCTCGAACATAATTCTTATTACCAAATAAAAGTACAACAGTCTTGGAAGGGTTGAGTAACAGATTATGCCGGTGCGAAAAAATTGCAAGAGAGTTTAGACCTTTATTAAAGTTTGAGACGGCTTCTGTTGCTTCATTTGGATAAAATGACAGATATATTTGGACATCATCCTCAAATATATGGTACCTGCTAAAGTAAACAACTTTACAAAGCGAAGCAATGTATGCTGTAAAGTAGTGGCCCAAGAACAGATCCTTGAAGCACACCGGCCACAACAGGTAAGGGATCTGATAATTCCGTGCCTATTTTAACCCTTTGTATTCGGTTTGACAGATAACTTTCTAACAAGCTACAAGATGATGCACTAAAACCATGGAAAGATAGTATATGTAATAGGAGCGCATGATTGATTGTATCAAGTGCCTTGCTAAAGTCTAGCAAGGCCAAAAGAGTTATTTTTCTATTATCCGTAACTATTAGAATATCATCTGCGACTTTTGCCAGAGCAGTTATACAACTGAAATTTTTGCTGAATCCTGATTGAATAGGGGGTAGAATGCTATTTTCATTAATATAATCGACTATTTGTTTGTTCATTACTTGTTTAATAACTTTTGATAAGGTAGGTAAAATGCTAATGGGTCTCAGGTCTTTAAATTGCTCTGGCATGGGTATTTTTGGTATAGGATTGATTATAGAAGCCTTCCAGTGGTTGGGGAAAATTCCTTGGAGAAAACATTTGTTGATTAAATGAGTTAAATATGGTAGGATTTTTGGACAACACAACAGTAACATCTTTATACTAATACCATCGATTCCTGTCAAACAGGTTTTGATATTTAGTAAAATTTTATAGACAGTATCCTGATTCACATATTTAAAGTGCATCATATTCTCATTAACCACACTAGGCACCCTGTAATTTGGCATTAGTAGATTGTCCAATAACGGGTTACTATTGATGGTACCTTGGTTAGCATAATACTGGTTTAATTGGTTACAATCAGATAGATGTGGTGGGACTTGCACAACATCCCTAGCGTTACTGGTAAAATTTCTAATCTCCTTCCAAGTCTGTTTAATGTTCGTATTTGTTAATTTTAAGTGATAGTATGCTCTTCGTTCTGCGTTTGTTGTTTTATTGGTCAAATTACGGAGAGCTTTAAAATATTGCCAGTCTTTATCTTTGTTAGTTTTTATAATTTTTTTCCTAGCTTTGTCTCTAAGAAACATTAGCAATCGGAGGTTATTAGTAACCCACGGTTCTCTTTGTTTAGATACACTAAACGAAGTAATAGAAGCATGTGTATTAAATAGCTGACGAATGCTGTTTTCCAGGAATTCCACTTTCTGGTTAATGTTTGTCATAAAAAATATCTGTTGAAAAGGAATTCGTTGGAGGTCAATATTAAATAATTCAGTGTTAATAAGGTTAAGATTACGACTACTAACATACTTTTTATAATAGACACTAGATTTTAGCCTCAGCTTAAAGGATTACAAATCATGATCCGCTAGGTAGACATTCTGTACTGCTACATTACATACAATGGCCACATTAGAGGTAATAACTAAATCTAGTAATGACTGACAGTATGTAGATAATCTTGTAGGAGATGTCACGAGCTGCTGCAAGCACAGAGCTTGCAGCAAATCATGAAATGTTGACGTTTCATAATTGATAGTATCGAGCATATTGAAATTAAAGTCACCCACGCACACAACATTTTCATAGAGAGAAGTTAAACGTAGCATGGTTTCTTCAAAAATGTCACAGAAGTCAACACAAGATATAGTCTGAGGCCTATATATTACTCCAAATACTAGTAGCTGCTTATTTACAGCAATCTTTAACCACAATTGTTTAATGTTATTATTGACCACTATGACATTAAATTTCAGGCTTTTATTAACTTAGATGCAAACACCACCGCCCCTACCTAATTTATCATGTCTAATAACGTTAAAGTTAGGAATTGCAACTACGTTATCATCAATACTCAAATTAAGCCACGTCTCTGCAACTGCTAAAATATCAACACCATTGTTATCAATGGGATCTTTAACTTGATTAATTTTTGGTAACAGAGATCTTACATTTATTAGTGCTACCTTTAAATTATTCATAATCAATTAAACCACTAAATATATATATTAATAGAGAAGAATAATTCACATTGGGAATGCAAATGAATGCTTAATATATATTAATAGTTATTAAGGTGAAATGAAAACCCAACTTTGTATTTATAGTTGAATTATTTTAGTGGTTTTCAATTACTAGTTCGATTTGAAATGGTAATTCAACTTTAAATACAAAGTTGGGTTTTCATTTCATCTGAATAACTATTATATATATATATATATATATATATATATATATATATATACATGTATATATATATATATATATATACAGTGTGTCCAAATTTCGAGTCTCTACATTGTGATTTCAGTTATTATAAGAGATAGAAATTGGGTTAAATGGGGAAAGATTTGGAGGAATCCAGGCCAGTTTTGTATCCGTTTACAAAATTGGTGTAAGTTGTCTGGTTTTGGAGATATTCGAAGAAAACTAAAAATGGCGGATTTTGTTTTTTGATAATAAAAGATGAATCATAAGTCGCACCATCACAAGACTTGCACATTATTAAGACACTTTTCTAAAAGGAGTATTTTAGCATAAACAGAATCAATCGACTGTCTTTTGTTTTCGAGGAAACGCCCACAACTTTTGTTTTTCTTATGGCCACCATTTTGAATATTAGGTGAATGTTATGCGCCTTAAAATTACTTTTTCAACGATATGCCACGTGTCTATAAAAAATGCAAAAACTATCCTAAATTTTAAAAATAACTAAATTTGTATGTTCTAAAACGTTTGGTAATCCCAACATGGCAAAAATTTGATTTCTACTTTCCAAACAGTAGTAGTAGTAGTAGTACCACATACATCTTGTTTGGTAGAACTCGTAAAATATTGGATATAAATCTTAAAATTAACTTAAACATAAAACTGTAGCCTATCTTATCTAATTTAGGGAACAAAATTAAATGTGACCGAAACAGCAAATTATAATCTAAATTCCTTCCCGTAGATGCTGAAAATGCTGTCCGTTTGCATCACGGCACATTCGACAATTAATTAAAACTTTCCGTACAACTCTGCTTAACGTTCGCCTATTTATAGAGTTAAGAATGTCACGGACTCTTTCCTGCAGTTCGTTTATATTATGAGGCGGTTCAAACTCATATACCTCATTTTTAGCAAAACCCCATAAATAAAAATCAAGTGGTGTAAGATCTGGTGATCTTGCCGGCCACATAATTGGTCCACTATTGCATATAATATTTTGGCCAAAATGTTCAGCTAAAGGGCGCTAACTTCTCGGAATTGTGAGCTGGACAACCATGTTGCTGAAACCATAGTTTTCGAAAATCATCATCATTTGGTACAAGTCCTCTAATAGCCGGAATTATTTGGTCTCTTAACAATTCCGTATATCTGGCGCCATTGAGGTTATTGACAAAATAAAAGGGTCCAATCAAATTATTACCTATAAAAGTATTAATTACATTGGTTAATTTACTAAAATATTTATATCATACTTAACTACCTAAGATACCACACCAAACGTTAAATCCATATCTCGTTTGAAATTTGCGTTGCGCCGTCAGATGATGATTTTCAGTGCTCCAGTGATGCGTGTTATGTTTATTGAACACCCCGCAATTGGTAAACCGCGTTTCGTCTGTCCATATTATCAATTCTGGAAAGTGCGGTTCTTTCTCGCATTTTTGGATGTACCAATTACAAAAACGCATTCGTCTGGCGAAATCTTCTCTTTTGAGGCCTTGGACAATAGTAGGTTTATAAGGATGAAACTTTTCCTTTTTTAAAATATTATGAACAGTTGATTTTGGAATATTAAGTTCACGGCTTACAGATCTTACGGATGTGGATGGATTTCGTGTTACCGCCTCAGTAATGCTTAGAACACGTTCCCTATTGTTTAAGTCATATTGTTCCCTAGTCTGTTCAAAAGCACCATAATTCAGTAAATTCATTACAATTTTTCTGAAGTATGTTTTATGCAGTTGTCGTCTTTCTGGATACAATTCCAAATATTTGGCGGATGCCGTATCAGCGTTCCGAAACGATTGTAAATAAGTATTTAGCATATCAAACTTTTCACATTCAAAAACTTGTAGACATGTGCCATTTTTTAAATTAAAAATGCAGCACCACCGGCACCAAAACTTACAACACACACAAGTTTATCTAAATTTTAGAATTTGTTTGACATATAACTGTAATTCAATTGTTTGGTTTTGTCACATACCACCGCCTACTATTATAAAACGATATCATTTTAACTCTAGTACCACCATAATTAATAATTTGTGACAAATGCTGTTTGTGTACATTATAAAATGTGTATTGTACTTTTCATAAAGTAGAAATCAAATTTTTGCCCTGTTGGGATTACCAAACGTTAAAGAACATACAAATTTAGTTATTTTTAAAATTTAGGATAGTTTTGCATTTTTTTATAAACATGTGGCATATCTTTGAAAAGGTAATTTTAAGGCGCATAATATTCACTTAATATTCAAAATGGCGGCCATAAGAAAAACAAAAGTTGTGGGCGTTTCCTCAAAAACAAAAGACAGTCGAATGATTCTGTTTATGCTAAAATACTCCTTTTAGAAAAGTGTCTTAATAATGTGCAAGTCTTGTGATGGTGCGACTTATGATTCTTCTTTTATTATCAAAAAACAAAATCCGCCATTTTTAGTTTTCTTCGAATATCTCCAAAACCAGACAACTTACACCAATTTTGTAAACGGATACAAAACTGGCCTGGATTCCTCCAAATCTTTCCCCATTTAACCCAATTTCTATCTTTTATAATAACTGAAATCACAATGTAGAGACTCGAAATTTGGACACACTGTATATATATATATATATATATATATATATATACAGTGTGTTTTAGTTTTAGTTTTAGTTTTAGGAAAAAAAGTTATTCTTTATAAAAAGTTCTGCTTGTTCTGAAACCTAAAATAAAAGCTTCACATTTCAAAATGTATTAGTCATATACGAGGTTTATCAATAAATATGAATTTGGCGCAAGAGTAAAGTACCTTTATTTTTGACAATTTCGAAAATTTTTATTATGAAATGTTGTTCAGAATCAAAAACCACGTTCAAATATGCAAAATATCCTTCAATTATAAAAAACTTTTTTTTAACTTTTCTAAAATAAAAATTTATTTAAGCTTACGTGTTATTTCATTTAATCTAAGATGCACTGACAAGAACTGTCCATGAAATGTAATTTCTCAGCATTTCGAAAGACTTTCTTTAATAATAACAGTAGTTTAATAATAATGTAATAGTTTTTGTTGCACATACAGATCTTATTATTCCGTCCCTCAATTAACTACTGCTTCAACATATCCGTCTTCTCTATAAATACAGGTAATCGTTCTATCTCGAAACTCTGTCAACACTATTCTAATCATAGTCGGCGTTATACTCTGAACGGTTTCTTTAATGGTTCGTTCTAAATGGACAACATCTGTGAATGGCCCTTGGAGGTACATCTCTTTCAAGTAGCCTCACAAAAAAAGTCGAGTGGGATCAAAGCTAGAATGTGAGGTGGCCAACGAATTTTCAAAAACCGATGCACAACTCTTCCATTAAAACAATTTTCAAGATATTGCCCTACATCTAACCTGCTATGGCATGGGGCACCATCCTGCTGGAACCATATCTGTTGACGTTCAAGTAGGGGTAAATCATCAAGAAAATCATCTAGTTCTTTTTGTAGAAAGAGTAAATAACGGTCTGCATTAAAAGATTCTCGAAAATAGAAAGGTAGTAAATTGAGGGACGGAATAATAAGATCCGTATGTGTAACATAAACTATTACATTATTATTAAACTACTGTTATTATTAAAGAAAGTCTTTCAAAATGCTGAGAAATTACATTTCATGGACAGTTCTTGTCAGTGCATCTTAGATTAAATGAAATAACACGAGTTATGTATCCCCCAATTACATATATATATATATATATATATATATATATATATTGATATATTGAATCTAATAGGAATTATTAGAAATTATTAAGTAAAAGTATAAGTTCAATGCAACATTGTAACACAAGGATAACCCAGAGAGGTTATCGACAGTTCATGTGGACGGACATGCAACTTTGCATCCGTGAGGGCAGTGATTCTGCAGGTGGCAGGTCACAGACGGTCAACAGACCGCAATTACTTAGAATTAAGTTGTTACATTGTAATAAAGTGTACAATTAAAGAGAAACGCAGACATGAGATCTGCAAGTTCTCACAGCCGTGTGAGGGGCAGGTTATTATAAAAGGCCCGGGAGCTCAATGCCCGGCAGTCAGTCTTCGAACTCCATACTTCGTTGTTCAAGCTACTCACTAGTACAATAATTATTTTTTAGTATTATGTACAAGTTATCTAAATTTTAATTTCAAATAAATTTGTTAAAGTATAGAAGTTTTTTTTATAAAACCAGCTCCAAAGGCCCGAACTTTAACTCACGTAAGCTCAAATACATTTTTGTTTTAGAAAAGTTAAAAAAAATTGTTTATAATCGATGGATATTTTGCATATTTGAACGTGGTTTTTGATTCTGAACAACATTTCATAAAAATTTTTTTTGAAATTGTCAAAAATAAAGGTACTTCACTCTTGCGCCAAATTCATATTTATTGATAAACCTCGTATATGACTAATAAATTTTGAAATGTGAAGCTTTTATTTTAGGTTTCAGAATAAGCAGAACTTTTTATAAAGAGTGACTTTTTCTCCTAAAACTAAAAATAAAAAAGTTTTCCATATGGCGCCAACTTAAGTAGACACACTGTATATATATATATATATATATATATATATATATATATAATACTCATATCTAGACCAGGGTAGAAAATTAAATAATCACATCAAATAATTTTAATCACTGTGTATAATGAATATTATTAGATAATACGCGTTATTAAAACCGTGAAGCATAAAAATTTATTAGTTTCATTAAACATAAGAGATTTAAATCATGTACAAGACGCTTTATATCAAAAAAAGCAGTATTAAAAAGCTCTGCGTGTAATGTAATTATTCCTAAACAAATGGAAATTACGTGCAAAATTTATATTAATTAACCCTATTTTAAGTAACCGGTAGTAAAACAAAGTGTACACATAATAATTAATATTTAACTTGTATTCGTTAAAAATGAAAGGATAGAAGTCAATTTTAATTAAAGTTAATTGAATCGTTAGTAACAGATAATATCTATAGAAACTTGTAAAAACCCAATAAAAAGCAAATCCTAGAAGTGTTAGTTAGAAGTAGGATGTTTGAACACACCTGCGTATTTTAAAAGGCAATTTCAGTTTAATTTGTTTAGATAAACATGTCGATTCTAAGGATATTGGAAACGGTCAGATGCTTTAGCACGAAATACAGAACAGGGTTTATTTAAAATGCTCTGAGAATTAATATTATTTTGAACACCTGCGTAGTTTAAATATCACGTACGGCGAAAATTGTGTAGATAACAAATGGTTTCAAAGAATCTTGGGGAAACCGGGGCTTAATATTCACGAGAAGGTGCGATACGGGGTTATTAAACCCAGATAATAGTCCACATGGACTAAAATATAATCGATAATAAAGAATATCAATTTGCACCAATACGAACAGGTTAGAAAAGAAAAGAGAAAATGCGTCAAGCAAAGACACATATAGTAAAAGGCGTGATTTAAGCAACGTCACGAGGGTCACAATTGGTTGAAAATAGGATGCAAATATCAGAGGTAGAAACAACAATTTCTGTACAAAATTAATTAGTATTCTCAGACGTTGCGTGCCGTGTGGAAATTTTCTGAGATTTAAATGGGGCGAGTGAAAAATTCGTAAAAATCGACGCGCGAGCGACGGACTGGGAACATGGCATGAGAAATTCTTTAGAATTACCCGTTTTGGGGAACAAACCGACAGACAGGCTTTTTGCTATATATACCGGTGGTAATATGAATTTAGGCCTCTTAGACTCTTAGACTTTTGACTATTCGATGCGTTAAAAGCTCTTACATCCGCGACTTGATTCAGTACGTTAAACAGTGCATTTTAGTTTGATAAAATAATTTAAAGTTTGCTCGTATATTTTAGTGATTCAAAATAGTTTGTTATTTACGTGCTAACATGAATGTACTTCAGTGCACTTAGATACAAGGTAATAAAATTTAGTATCACTGTACCAATTAGCAAAATTTACAACGACAAATGTATACACAAAAGTAGGCAGTTTTGGCGTATATTGGTGAAAGACGCATGAATTTCTTTGCTATTTTTCGGGGGTGTTAATAATTAAATGGTTCAAATACGTGTCTGGATCCACGAAACAAGGGTCAGATATACACAGATGAGTTCCGGAAAAGCCCAGAAACAACTTTAAATAAATGGTGATGGAGAAAATTTTAAAAGCGTTGAGAATTAGAAGCCGTAAATATAATCCTGTTGGAATGGTGTGATTAACTAAAGGGACGATGTACTTTGAAGCTACGAGGACAGTAACCTTCAGGTAAATTATACTATTTTTTTTGACATTTTTGTGTGTGTTGAATAACTTTATAATTGATTTACTTTAAATGGACATTAGTGAAATTGTACTAACCTTAAAATTTTAATTTTAAGATGAAATTTGCTTGTTTAAGTAGAAAGGGGTATTTAGTATTGATGTTCTGAATTATGATGAAAATATGGGTATGTCTTTGAGCTCAATTAGACGAACCTGGTTAATTAACGTAAAGGGGTAATAGATGCTCCTTTTATACTCAGACTCCGGTCTGCTTATATTGTTATATTAATTAGTAGGCATCCAACAAGGACTTTAATTCTGGATGCACGTTAAAGTGATAATAAAATTAATCTTGAAATTCTTTTTAAAACTGAATTTTATGCTGAAATTTAATTTGAAAATTTAACGTATTCTGAATATTGATGTAAATAGAGTTAACGTTGATGTTTGTGGTAGGAATGTGTTGTTTAATTTTATGAATGAGGAGGTTTATAAAATTAGGTGAGCAGCCGAGGCGAAAAGAGGATCACAGCAGTTTATGACGCCCAATCTGTGGGACTAGAATTTTTTTGTTGAAAGGACCCAGTTCCCGCATTCAAAGGAGTATATCACAGCATTCTTTGGCGACCCAAAAGTGAGGCTCGAGTCCCAAATAAAATTTTTGTGATTTTATTCCAGGAAACTGGCGATCTGAGAGAGAGAGTTTCTGTGTGTGTATAAATTTAAGAGTATTTTAGAGTGTGTGTGAGTGATTAGAACGTATGCAGAGAAAAGAGTGGTTAAAGAGTCAAGGAGTGGAAATTGGAAGTAACGATAGCGCATTGGGTGAAAAAAATTCGAAAATGAAAGAAGCTGGAGGCAGTAGAGATCAGTCGAGGACGGAATCAGGGGATCAAGGAAACGAGATGATAATGAGGATGCTTGAAAGAATGAATGAGACGTTAAGTGGGGTTAGAGAGGACTCAAATCGAAAATTTGAGCAGATGAGTGAAGAATCGAATAAGAAATTTGACCAATTAAATCAGGAATTAGGGGATAAAATAGAAAAATCGACGAGAGAATTTACAGAGTTTAAAAATAGTCTTACCGTAAAGATGGGGGAAGTTGAAAATAGGGTTGATAGAAATAAGACAACACGTAGCACTACAGAACATAGTGGACAGAGAAATGTTTTTGGAATACCTGCAGAGGTACGACGACGTAAGTAGTGGACGACCTCGGGATAATAGGGAAAGACAGATCAACACAGTTAGGTTTGACAATAGAAGGGACAACTACGGTAGACGGGGGAATAGTTACGGATACCAGCGACAGAATTGGGAACAGAGACGACCATACGTTAGGAGTAATAGTTTAGGAAGGGGACCTGCACAGAGACCGGGACCTACCAGAATGAATAGTTCACCAGACATGAGCGGGACTGCTAATACAGACACGGAACGAGTGGAAACGCCTAGGACGTACGCTGAGGTGACGGCTAGACCAGGACCGAGTAGGGAAAACCGACCTGGACAGGATTTTTAGAACGCGACAGACCACTAGATTTCAGTGTAAATGTATATGAACATCCACGTGAATTTTTCAAAATTGAGGAGGAAGTAGAGCCAGAAACTAAGGAAAAATTATGCTTGCCAATTATTAATTTAGAAATTTTTGAGAATGATGTAGAAGTATTACTTGATACAGGGGCAGAGGCGAGTTTAATATCGGAGGAATTCGTCAGCAAAATTAGGGATAAGGTTTGTGATAGAATTATGCCTATAAAGCGTAGCCATTTAGTAGCTCCAAATCGGGAGCAGGTGAATGCAGAATTATTTTTGATGAGGTTAAGTGGCAAAGTTGTTTTTAATAAAGTTAATTTAAGGAATTCATTCTGGCGGATTCCATTACATAAGAATTCTAGAAGGTACATAGGATTTTCCATAGAGGGAAAAATCGATAATTTTAAAGTAGTATCGTTTGGTTTGTCGGCAGAAAGGGAAACAACAATAAATGAGAAACAGACAAGTGTAGGGACTGAAGAAGAAGTAATATTTAAGAGTCAGGATAAGAGGGATGATAAGTTTATTGTATGTGAGATAATAGAGATGTTAAGTATAGATATAGAAGAGGGAGAGATAGGGATGAAGAGTATTAGGATAGTGAGAAGAAAGACTTGGAGGATCAAGAAGAGAGTTAGATTTAAATAACTTGATGAACAAAAGATAGAGATAGGTTAATTGTAGTATAGATGTAGAAAATAAAGCTAAGTATAGGATAAATATGGGAAATAGTTAGAAATAGGTGTTTAGGATGAGAATAAAGATTAAATGTAGGAAGAAAATAAGATAGGAGGTTAGTGGAGAGTTAGGAATAGAGTAAGAGTAGGATAGGTATATAGGATTAGGTAGGGGGAAGTAAAGTATAGTGAAGATTAATTAAAAGTTAGGAATAGGATAGGTATATAGGATATATATAGGATTAGATGGATAAGTAGGATGAAGTTAGGGATAATTTCAGTTTAGAGAATTAGGTGAGAGTTAAGAATAGGATAGGGATATAGGATAGGTGTAAATATTTTTTGATTGGGTAAGGTAGGTAAGTTAGATAGATAAGGGTAGAGAGAGATAGGCAATTTTTTTTGTAATTTTTTTGTCTAAATGCTTTATATTTGCATTCAAATAAGTGGGATTATTTGTATTCAAATAGGGGGAAAATACTCATATTTAGACCAGGGTAGAAAATTAAATAATCACATCAAATAATTTTAATCACCGTGTATAATGAATATTATTAGATAATACGCGTTATTAAAACCGTGAAGCATAAAAATTTATTAGTTTCATTAAACATAAGAGATTTAAATCATGTACAAGACGCTTTATATCAAAAGAAGCAGTATTAAAAAGCTCTGCGTGTAATGTAATTATTCCTAAACAAATGGAAATTACGTGCAAAATTTATATTAATTAACCCTATTTTAAGTAACCGGTAGTAAAACAAAGTGTACACATAATAATTAATATTTAACTTGTATTCGCTAAAAATGAAAGGATAGAAGTCAATTTTAATTAAAGTTAATTGAATCGTTAGTAACAGATAATATCTATAGAAACTTGTAAAAACCCAATAAAAAGCAAATCCTAGAAGTGTTAGTTAGAAGTAGGATGTTTGAACACACCTGCGTATTTTAAAACGCAATTTCAGTTTAATTTGTTTAGATAAACATGTCGATTCTAAGGATATTGGAAACGGTCAGATGCTTTAGCACGAAATACAGAACAGGATTTATTTAAAATGCTCTGAGAATTAATATTATTTTGAACACCTGCGTAGTTTAAATATCACGTAAGGCGAAAATTGTGTAGATAAAAAATGGTTTCAAAGAATCTTGGGGAAACCGGGGCTTAATATTCACGAGAAGGTGCGATACGGGGTTATTAAACCCAGATAATAGTCCACATGGACTAAAATATAATCGATAATAAAGAATATCAATTTGCACCAATACGAACAGGTTAGAAAAGGAAAGAGAAAATGCGTCAAGCAAAGACACATATAGTAAAAGGCGTGATTTAAGCAACGTCACGAGGGTCACAATTGGTTGAAAATAGGATGCAAATATCAGAGGTAGAAACAACAATTTCTGTACAAAATTAATTAGTATTCTCAGACGTTGCGTGCCGTGTGGAAATTTTCTGAGATTTAAATGGGGCGAGTGAAAAATTCGTAAAAACCGACGCGCGAGCGACGGACTGGGAACATGGCATGAGAAATTCTTTAGAATTACCCGTTTTGGGGAACAGACCGACAGACAGGCTTTTTGCTATATATACCGGTGATAATATGAATTTAGGCCTCTTAGACTCTTAGACTTTTGACTATTCGATGCGTTAAAAGCTCTTACATCCGCGACTTGATTCAGTACGTTAAACAGTGCATTTTAGTTTGATAAAATAATTTAAAGTTTGCTCGTATATTTTAGTGATTCAAAATAGTTTGTTATTTACGTGCTAACATGAATGTACTTCAGTGCACTTAGATACAAGGTAATAAAATTTAGTATCACTGTACCAATTAGCAAAATTTACAACGACAAATGTATACACAAAAGTAGGCAGTTTTGGCGTATATTGGTGAAAGACGCATGAATTTCTTTGCTATTTTTCGGGGGTGTTAATAATTAAATGGTTCAAATACGTGTCTGGATCCACGAAACAAGGGTCAGATATACACAGATGAGTTCCGGAAAAGCCCAGAAACAACTTTAAATAAATGGTGATGGAGAAAATTTTAAAAGCGTTGAGAATTAGAAGCCGTAAATATAATCCTGTTGGAATGGTGTGATTAACTAAAGGGACGATGTACTTTGAAGCTACGAGGACAGTAACCTTCAGGTAAATTATACTATTTTTTTGACATTTTGTGTGTGTTGAATAACTTTATAATTGATTTACTTTAAATGGACATTAGTGAAATTGTACTAACCTTAAAATTTTAATTTTAAGATGAAATTTGCTTGTTTAAGTAGAAAGGGGTATTTAGTATTGATGTTCTGAATTATGATGAAAATATGGGTATGTCTTTGAGCTCAATTAGACGAACCTGGTTAATTAACGTAAAGGGTGGTAGATGCTCCTTTATACTCAGACTCCGGTCTGCTTATATTGTTATATTAATTAGTAGGCATCCAACAAGGACTTTAATTCTGGATGCACGTTAAAGTGATAATAAAATTAATCTTGAAATTCTTTTAAAACTGAATTTTATGCTGAAATTTAATTTGAAAATTTAATGTATTCTGAATATTGATGTAAATAGAGTTAACGTTGATGTTTGTGGTAGGAATGTGTTGTTTAATTTTATGAATGAGGAGGTTTATAAAATTAGGTGAGCAGCCGAGGCGAAAAGAGGATCACAGCAGTTTATGACGCCCAATCTGTGGGACTAGAATTTTTTTGTTGAAAGGACCCAGTTCCCGCATTCAAAGGAGTATATCACAGCAATATATATATATATATATATATATATATATATGTAAATATATTATTTATAATTATAGTTAAGTGAAGAAAAAGAACAGAATTACAATTTATACAATATAGTTGTATCTAAATCCGAATTCAGTACACTATGTTCCGCAGCTACCATTATTATTTATAAGTTAATTTTTTTTATCTTCTTGATATCATCCTCAGTTTTAACACATATTACACCATCGCTCGTCCAAACTTTTTTATTGCCGTATCTATAAACCATGTCTTTATATAAACGAAATCGCAAAGCTACGACATCTTCAATTTAATCAAACTGGAATTTTTCAATTTTCCTTAATTATAGTAAACCTGTTGCTTTATTCGCCGATTAACAAATTTGACAATGATGGGTCTGTGTTTACCTTCTCTCCCTTTTAAACGATGACTAATATCAATGGCTTCAGCTGGAATGTCAATTTGCAGTTTATCTAATAACAGTCTCCGAACAACATCATCTGTATTTTCGCCATCGCGTTCAGGAACACCAAGAATTCTTAAGCTATTTTTTCGCGAGCACTGCTCTTGGGCCTCTCTCTGTAACGTCTTTTAAATCAGTTTCAAGTCGTTTTATTTTGGTCTCATGACCAGTAATCTTATCATTAATTTTGTTTATTGTTTCACCTAATTGTCTTTGAATAGCCTTGTTTACCACATTCGATAATAATTCAATAAATGCATGCAAAGTAATTAATTTATCAACTAACCTGTCAGCTAGTTCATCTGATGGGTGATCGGATGTTAACTTGCTACGCGTATCTGGCATCTTGAGTACAATTTATTTAAAGCATGATTATTTAATGATTATTAATTAATGATTATTTAAATAAGTAACTGCAGAACAATACGCATGTCTACGCTGTACGAGCTCTCATAATTGGGAACACCTCTTTTTTTCTACTTTTGTTGTTAGTACGTCGCTGGTGCTCCATAGTACTTTATTAAATGATTACTAGAATTTGTTTTACCGTTCATATTTTTACTTTAACACCCTGGTGTTATGAGAAAGTATAAACAGTAATTTTTTTTCTTTCTTTTACTAATGAATTCTACATGTTAAACGAAATGCGCACTTCCTACTACGTCAATTTTTAAAATTTGTTCTTTATAATATAGCTATTTATTTATTTTTTTGTTGATTTAAATTGAATTCTTTTTTTTAATTAGTTTTTATTGTAAATAGAAAATCGATGACGATGTTTTTTTTGTGTTGATGGTAAGTAGGTTTTTTCAGAACTTTGTCGCCATTATCACTCCATTCCTTAGGAACTGTGTGTGACCTGTGGATGTAGCTCTCATCTACGTATACAATCGGTCTTCCTTCACCATTATATGTAATCAGCTGATTAAGATATATAATTCGTTTGTAGTGAATATTTTGTGACTTTGTCAATAAACTACGTTTATCAGCAGCATTTTTCTACCTGAAAATATCAAATTAAAATCAAATAGCATATATATCTCTGTTAAAGTAACATACCTAAAATCCATGCTTAGAATGACCTTTCGTAACGTCGATACTTCACGCTCAAATTCTACTCCAGATTGTTTAATTTTCTTCAATATGCCGTTCAAAGTTGGAAGTATTTTGTAGATAATATAAAAATTATCAATTAGTCATCTGATGGTTTCCCAATTGTCTATACTGAAATCTGCTTTTGGAGATTGCCGTTGCCTTTTCCACAACGATATTTTAGTTTCCGCTAGCACCCATTCCCTAAAACAATGGAATCGAATGACAGGTTTTCTATTTTATTGCTCTTGTTTCATAAACTGCATCACATTTAAAACCATTTTCCTGGCTTCCGAATGTAGGATCTGCCCCGTTGAACGTATCTTGCTCTGTGATCGTGCATGTTATCCAAAAATACAGAATTTACAAAACGCGGATAAAGTTTACCTAAATGAGTGTCCTTATTGTTGGAAGTTAAAATGTTGTAGTTTGCAACAATATAATCAACACTAAAGACAGAATATTAAATACGTAATCAACAATTTATAATACTATGTTCTGAAAAGAACTGCTTTTATAGAAAAATGCAGAATGTAAACAATTATAAACACACGAATCTCAGATGTTAGATTGACAATTGTCAACAATTTAACATACAAGTCGATGTTTGGCAGTGCAATAGGTAGAATGCGTACAAGCATCATGCAGTGTTTTTATATTAGATCCGTGTGTAGTGTAGTCTATTCCTACATTATTGTGCAAGTTTTCCCGTTTAAACATTGAATTAAATGCTGCCATTGCACTTATGGGTTATACTACGCCAATGAGATCAGGTGACAATTAAAATATCACCCCTTGAAAGTCGAATTGCACTTTTCCGACGTAAATTTGCTGCACTGCACATTCATGACGTTGTACTCTTCTTAAAAAAATTTAGGTATAGCACACTGTTTGCGTGACTACACACATGTGTTAATTTAAAAGTTTTTAACCTGTGGTCACTTTTAGCCGTATTCTTCACAAAACGTTTGTTTTTGTATACAAAACAATACAGTTAAGTTAAGCATCTTCAAAGGCCAAAGTATCGTACTGAATATAACATAGGCAACACGAAAAGGTTTACTGCGTTTGAAAACATAAAACGAGTAAAGCATTTTCACTTGATTGAGCACGCTTAAAACGTTATGTAGAACAAGTTCTAAAAGCGATGCTGTATAATAAATAAGTTGCAATTCAGCTTTGAAGAGAAAATACAGTAAGTAGAAATTTAAATTGCGTATTTCGATAAAGTAATATTCAGAAGGGTTTCCAAAAGCATTTCAAAGCTGTACACGGGTAAACTGTCTCGTTGATAACATTTTACACAACATATCTTTTATAAAAAGACGTCGTTTGTCTCCTTGGAACAAGATCAAAAGCTTCCAGCAAATAACCGCAAAGCAGCGAATAATTTATTTGTTAAACTAAGACGAACATAATTGTTAAGCACGTACTTTAAATGCATCCTCGTAAGTTCAACGTGTCGTACTTAAAAGAGAATTTTTACGCTTGAGGAATTTGGGAAGGATCACATGATTAAAGCACATTAAGATAGGACATATTGATTATTGATATCGTTGCTGCTTTTCAAATACTACTACACACAATTAAGGCTTCTATAAAAAATGCGTGTCTACAGTGTGGCAAAAAAGTCTGGAACACCTAAGACATCTTGCAAAATTTTGTTTTGTGGCAAATGCGTTTGGGAGCGTGAAAAGGTATTGTAAATTTGCTGCAGAGTCAAAGGTGGTGCCTTTTTAAAATGACAACTACTTTTTATTCAATAAAGTGAAAAGCACATCATTTTGAGTATGGTAGTATAAAATTTTTATTAAGTTGCATAAAGAAATGTTCGAGAAAAATGAAAATGAAAATTTAATTGGAACATTTCAGTATTTTCAAAACAACACAAAACAAAATAACATACATTAGCTAATGAGGTATTTAAACTGTTGCCCATTACTTATTTGACAATGTCCTAATCTTCAAATAAATGTATTTTGCACCCTGCCTAGTGATTCTTAGCTAATATTGCATCTTTCCTGTCAAATTAGTCTCTTTAAATTTTCCTTGATTTTTACATGATTCCATAAGAAATAATCAAGGGGTGTAAGGTCTGGAAAGCGAGCTGCCCACTCGACAGCTCCACTTCACCCTGAAGTGAAGTGAAGAAAGGCGTTATCCAAGTAGATGAACACAGGAAGGGTGCAATGAGGATGTGCCATTTCCTGTTAATACCAGAGTCTGCTATCAGGTATGTCTGGTTTTTGCTGTAAAAATTGTAAAAATCTTACGCCAGTCAAGTTGTCATCACACAAATACGAAACCAAAATTTTGTCTTTGACTACACTTGAACGTGGATTTTAACCAACCCCTAATAAAACATTAAATTGTATTATTCGTCGATTGCTCGGTGAGAAGTCTAGCTAAATCACATTCATGTCCATGTTCTTTGTACATACTTAGAATTTTACTAATAGTAGATAGTGCTGTTGGCAGACGAAATTGAAGAGCATCATTAAAGCGTGAGTACACTTCCACTTCAGTTCTTCTTATATCTCTATAGCCAAACATCATAAAAATTTCAAAGGTTACTAATTGTAAAATTTATTGAGTTTAGATAACAGTAAAGCAAAACTTAATTGAAGTTAGAACACAGATTAATTAGTCCAATAATAGTAACAATAATAATAGTAATTATAAAAGCAAGAATAATAGTAATAATAATGTCACTTTGTCACTTTTAAAGAAATAGTATTTACAAATTGAACAAGTAATTGTAATTGTAGTAATTATAATCGTTTGTAATTAGAAGATTCTTACGTCACATTAAAAGAGATCCCTCTTCCAAAATTATTTGCAAGTTTCTCGGAAATATTTATTTGCTGAGGCACCAACCGGTGCAAATGCACTGTAGATTTAAATACAAAATTGTTTCCATGTATGTATATATTGCTACGGATCGTCGTTGTATGCAAGTAGTTTATGCTTACCGTGACCCTTATTTGGGTGCCAATAATTTATGCTATGCCCCTGCACTGGGTGCCAGTAATAGACGCCATGATACGCCTCTTGCTGATATCGCAAAATGGATAACAAAGACAATAGATCTTACAGTTTAAATGCTCAAGTGCTAGACGTTGACCCGAAGATTGTATAAATAAGTGAAAGCTGAATACTTTGTCATAAAATTTTTAATAATAATCAAATATGAACATTTTTTTGAAGTATATGGTTCGCTAAACAAGTTATCAATGATCAATTTTAAAGGACGCCAAATAAGTATGAAGGAATGAAAAGTAGTTTATGTTATCTATGTTATTGCTTAGTTTAAATAATCTGGTTTATAGATTTGTACATATCTGGTTCGCTCTACAACGTGGTTTAAAATTTTTACTTGTAAATGTTAGTCAACGTACTGAATTGTATGTGCACAAATAATCTCCTCTAATTTTCTATTATTAGTTTGAAAATTAATTCATTGAAAAATTTACCTTACATAAGACAATTTAAAATTAAAAAATAGGTCCTAGAATTACACAGTTAAATAGGTATGTCTTTAATATATGAAGAATGGAATAAATCTCTGAACTTGTTTGTTATGTGTTGCAGTCAGTTGTTGTCATCAATGAAAGGAATGAAGCATCGCCTTGAAGATTGTTCTGAACAGCACCAGTATCGATGCTTTCTTTGCAGACGCAATATTACATATTGTAATTAAATATATTTCGTGCGAATAAAAATCTTAAATAATTTTCCTAATCTTAATAACTTCCAAATTTATTTACAAAACCATCAAAATTGTCCAACAATTCTTAAAATGCGTTTTAAAAATTACTTAAAATTTTTCAAAACCCAAAATCTGCAAAGCAGAAATTTTTGCAAAACACGAAAATCTTTCAAAGATTCTTAAGAGCTTTATAAAATTTGAAGATATTGTTGTTTATAATCTGAATGAGAGTATATATACGACTAGAGTAGCTCCTGTTATTCTGCGAACTAGTAAAGTGACTAAGAAAACACCGGGTTCAATAAAATTTAACTGAGTTTACGTTGAGCGTCATATTTCTGAATTGATAAATAAGCAATTATTTATTTTTACTTCTAACTGCCTATTAATAACAATTAATTACATTTTACTTATAATATACACGCATAATTCTTTTCTCACAGTGGCCTTTCTATTTAAAACTTCGTTTATTTCATAACATCTCAAATTCAACCTAACACCCCCCCCCCAACTCTATCTTTTCAACACTTCAATTCCTTCATTGTTATCCTTACCTCTTATTCTCAACGATCTCATCAAATTAAAAAAGGTCATCCCACAGAAATAAAATACATAAAATACCGTAGAAAACTCTCTCGTAGAATATCACTGACTATCTTACAAAAGCTGTGGCATAAAATTGTATAAATTTGTCATGGATACTCCAAACAATTATTGTGCACATAGACAAGCCAAAGAAGAAAGACTACTTTCAATTTATAAATACACCCATCTACTGAAAGTCCTATGTGCCTTCTCTCCAATAATGAATTCTTTAAATCTATTTTAGAAAAAACCTTCTTATTACCAAATCTCGCAAAATACTATCTATCTGACATAAGACAATTATGATTTTATTGCTACGTTGTATTATACATTTCATACTTGAATTTAAGTTCTTATAAACGTCGCTTCTTCTTATAACAACTACATGATTCATAAAATAAGTCCTTGACTTCTCACATCACAATTTTTATCACTAATACCCCCAACAAATTATTTTCAAACCCATTTTAATTTTTATCACCTGCATTGAATTTATTTTTAATGCTATCTTCCACAAATTTTTCCATCTTAACTTCGTAACCTGTAGAAATAATTAAATTTTCATTTTTCAACTAATCATCTTGAAAATGTTCAAACGACGATAATTCTACCTCATCTTGTACCTTACCTGGATGCTCAATGCACTTCAACTCTCGTTCATTTACTTCTTCCTGTACTTTCTCTACTTTTTTATACGTTTCACATAATTTTAAACTAATAGTCTTTCTCAACTTCAATATTCTACCTCATCATCACATTTAAAATATTCTTTACCACATACAATCCTCTTTTTCGCATTTACTACCAACTTTAACCGATCAATCACATCCATTCCAAAAATTGCCTCTGTTCTCAATCCATGTATAACCATAAACTCTTGTTATTATTATTATTATTATTATTATTATTATTATGGGCTCAGCTCTCGTGCTGGTCGGACGTGTTTTAAGTCGCTCCGTAAATCGATAATAAGGTTAGTGATATGAAAAGTGAACTTAAAAGTAAATTTAATTGATTTGATCGCGTTATGGTGATGTGTTAAACTCTCTTTAAGGAGAACCTGCATTGAAGATAATAATTACCGAAAAAAGTAAAATGAATTGCGATAAATGTACTGAAAGATTGTCTAGAGATGGAAATTTTGTTACATGCAACTTTTGTAATAGTAATATGCATTACAATTGTGCAGGATTAGCAGAAAATACTTATTCGCGTATGTCGACTGCAAATAAGGAATCGTGGAAATGCCAGAAGTGCAGAAAGGAAAACAAATACCAAAATCCGCACTAGTAAATATTGCAAACGATTGTGATATAAAGCAAATGTTTGAAACACTATCTAACAAACTGGATATTTATAAAGAGGCCGTTGATGGCGTTTGTAACGATTTAAAAGGCTTATCTAACTTCTACGAAGATTTGAAACAAGAATTTATCGGACTTAAAAGATAAATACTGATCTTGCTAATCAAGTGCGTGCATTGTTGGAAGACAATCATAAAAGGATGCCAAACTGTTGGAGCTGGAAGTAAAGATAAATAATCTGGAACAGAGTAGTAGGAATGTTAATCTTGAAATTCATGGATTGGATATTATGCCAGAGGAAAAGGAAGGTAAATTAAAAGCGGTTGTAGAAAAATTAGTAAGACGTTTAGAGGTGAGTGTAAGCATGGATGATATACAAGTAGTACATCGTTTACCTAAGAGGCGATTAGATGTTGTTCCACCAGTAATAGTTAAATGTTCCTCGCAGGCAATTAGAGACCGAATTATTAGTAAGAGAAAGGAAACGATGAAAAATGATGATTTATTTAATAACAAGAACGAGCGTAAGATATTCTTGTATGAAAATTTAACAGCTTACAATAAATCCTTGTTGTGGCAAACTAAACAAAAAGCCAGAGAATTCAATTACAAATTCGTGTGGGTACGTGGCGGTAAAATACTAACAAAGCAATCAAGTGAGTTGTCGAGTGTAGTACGTATTGATACCGAAAAAGACCTACAAAAGATTCATTCATAAATATTGATGTAATGGCTAGGTTAAAAGAAAAGACTTTACTGATAACATAAATTTTTGTACAGTTAGTAGTGTTACCGATTATGAGGAGTTAACTTCCGGATATAAGCCGAACTCGCTAATTCTGATATACCCAAATATTAATGGTATTAGATGTCATTTTGATGAATTGCTGTTGTATATATCTAACATCAAATTTCATGTTTTAAGTTTAGTAGAAGTATCTATTGAGGAAAATATGGTCTCAAATTTTCAAATTAATGGATATAAAATGTTTTATGAATTAAGAGAGGCTCGTAGAGGTGGTGGAATATTAGTATGTATTAAAAGGGTTTAGAATTTACTGAAACGATATACCAATCACTATCATACGAAAATGTGCAGGGGTCATTACAATTTCAAGGAAAATATATAAATTTGATTACAGTTTATAGACCTCCAAATAATAGTGTTAACGATTTTGTGGAAGAACTTCAAAAACAGTTGCAAGAATGTAATGATTTTAGCTATATCATTTTGGGGAGATATTAACATAGATTTACTTGGTAAAACTTATATATCGCGGAAACGGAATATCAAATTTTATTAACATCAAGCGGTTTATATAAATGCATTTTGGACTATACACGTCAAGAATTGTTTGGTGTGGAAATTGGTAGCCTCTTGTATTGATCATATTTATGTACGAGGAAAGTACAAACACATAAATTCTGCTGTAATACAGTCGAAAATATCAGATCACTACATGACCGCAGCCCAACTAACTTTTCAAACAGAAGTTAATAGAACAACATGTACAAACAGGAAAAAATTTTGAACGAACGTCAAATTAAAGTTAAATTATCCGATATAAACGTTCAACAGCTAAGCGAACATAAAAATTCTAATACATTGTACAATAGCATTATAAACAAATTTAACGAAGCATATGAAGCTTGTCAAGTTACACAAAATTAAAATCCTGAAATGTTTCTACTAAAATTATAAAAAAAGCAATTGTAAATTTGTATGCGAATTGGATAATAAATAACAAAGTAATGCAGGAGAACTGAATGTGGAAAATTGTAATGGAGAGAGAGTTGAGTCAGAACAAGGACTATACGCAGAAAGTTCTAAAATCATACTGTATAATAAAAGAAGACCATTCGTTTACTAGGTGATATTTAGTTCATATAACAAATATATTATGTATTATTAATTAATTATTTTATATACTTTTTGAAATATTCTAGATTATAACGAATGTATATACATAGTTTTAACACCATGTCAAGCAACTCATGGAGTTAGCTTATGGTGAAAAGAGAACAAACTTGTAAATAAATTGAAATTGAAATTGAAATTGAAATTATTATTATTATTATTATTATTATTATTATTATTATTATTATTATTATTATTATTATTATTATTATTATTATTATTATTATTATTTGTCTTTATTTGAACTATGCAAAACAATACGTAAAAGAAATTAAATATACAGAGATATATAATCCCAAAAAAACACACATGCGTAGTTCAAAGTGCGAAGTTTAGATGTAGATATAACGTATTATATCTAGATCTGCTCTTCCACTTAACCCATTATATCTTCCGCAATTCACATTTTAGGATTGCCATGCTATTTATACTTGCAAACTTTCTGTTGTTTGGTGCTACTAGGTTACGTTCCTTTAAGGGTATCAATACATTATTTACATTTTGTAGGTTGTTTTTGACAACATCCTCCGAAGGTAGTGTTTCTTCAGCCCCAGTATCAATAAGTCCTTTAATAATTTTTATGTTCTATACTTGTGTTTAAAATAGGTATAAGTCTTAGTCATTGTTTATATTTTCATCACATCTAATAAAATTTTATAAATTCTCGTTGGTGTTCGTACTGGTAAATTTCTAAGGATGCACTCGGTTTGCCTCTTAATAAAATCCGAACTCGCAGTTGAAGATCCTGATCTGTTCACCATCTCAGTCTATGCCCTATTATTATCATAGTGTGTGCTATCTCTCTGTAAATGTACATCAATTTCTTTTCGTTGGAGCACGATTCCCTTCACAATGGTTCGGGATTTAGTATTTTCCTTTTTCATGTCTTCCTGATAACATTATTCTGGCCTCAGTTACGTCTATGAATATTTCGCCTATTAAACATTCTACCATTATACCGTTCCGAATCACCGCTGCTTTGATATTTGAAGAAGTTTACGGGCTGGCTGCTTGGTA
Source organism: Platerodrilus igneus (assembly GCA_036346225.1). Classification (NCBI taxonomy): domain Eukaryota; kingdom Metazoa; phylum Arthropoda; class Insecta; order Coleoptera; family Lycidae; genus Platerodrilus; species Platerodrilus igneus. Next base: position 7,769,869 of record JARFIW010001599.1, read on the forward strand.
TGGTCTCCATCCTCCGTGGTTAACCCATCTCATCATACCGTTGATGGTACTCTAAAAACACATCTCTATCCATGATGCTATGTAAATCGATGCATTGCCTCACCTCTGTCTTGAAGTGTTCTGCTAAATATTTCATGATTTGCTTATCCTCTAAAGGAGGATCAAGTTGCTTCGCAATACTGAATTATTTTATGGCATACAACTCTCTTGTCGTGCCAGAATGACTGCTGTATTTATCCATTAGTAAATTGTTTCCGACTTTAAGCTGCTGGTTATCCCCCAAAAACGTTTCAAAAATTTAATTTCAAAATCTCTGGAGGAGATTAACTCACTTTCCATAAGTCCATAACAAATTTCTGCACTGACGTTCAATTTAGTTTGCTCATCCCAACTGATCTCTATTAAAGTTTTCACATTGCTCAAAAATATTTTAGTGTTAGGTATGTTATTCCCATAAAATTTTAAATGTTATTACAACGGAACACTAGTTAGATTCCATCGTATGGGTTCCCCAAGACAAATATCTTTCATCTTATCCTCTAAATTTTCTACCTTATTTTCAAAACCTCCTAAGTCATTTCTAAATGATTTAAATCCAGTTTCACAACTTTCCTAAATTTCGTTTATCTTTTTTTGTAACTTCGCAATTTTTCCGTTGCTTCTTTTTCATGTGGTATCCAACTTACATTAATTTAAAGAATATCCTCCTTAATGTCATTCATGGCCTTGCTACAGTAAGCTGTGCTGACTAAAGAATAGTCAAGTACCATAAGTAAAATAACAGTAGCCCGCACCGAGTACGGCAACAAAATAAAGCGAGAATCAAAATAATTTTGCCAGGCTAGCTAAAAGTGTCGTAGAGTGGGGTAGGTCACATAAAAAGAAAAAAAAATGGCGAACCTCAAGGTATAAATTTTATTTACAACTACCTGGATTATTCAACAATATAATCAACAATAAAGACAGAATATTAAATACGTAATCAACAATTTATAATACTATGTTCTGAAAAGAACTGCTTTTATAGAAAAATGCAGAATGTAAACAATTATATACACACGAATCTCAGATGTTAGATTGACAATTGTCAACAATTTAACATACAAGTCGATGTTTGGCAGTGCAATAGGTAGAATGCGTACAAGCATCATGCAGTGTTTTATATTAGATCCGTGTGTAGTGTAGTCTATTCCTACATTATTGTGCAAGTTTTCCCGTTTAAACATTGAATTAAATGCTGCCATTGCACTTATGGGTTATACTACGCCAATGAGATCAGGTGACAATTAAAATATCACCCCTTGAAAGTCGAATTGCACTTTTCCGACGTAAATTTGCTGCACTGCACATTCATGACGTTGTACTCTTCTTAAAAAAATTTAGGTATAGCACACTGTTTGCGTGACTACACACATGTGTTAATTTAAAAGTTTTTAACCTGTGGTCACTTTTAGCCGTATTCTTCACAAAACGTTTGTTTTTGTATACAAAACAATACAGTTAAGTTAAGCATCTTCAAAGGCCAAAGTATCGTACTGAATATAACATAGGCAACACGAAAAGGTTTACTGCGTTTGAAAACATAAAACGAGTAAAAGCATTTTCACTTGATTGAGCACGCTTAAAACGTTATGTAGAACAAGTTCTAAAAGCGATGCTGTATAATAAATAAGTTGCAATTCAGCTTTGAAGAGAAAATACAGTAAGTAGAAATTTAAATTGCGTATTTCGATAAAGTAATATTCAGAAGGGTTTCCAAAAGCATTTCAAAGCTGTACACGGGTAAACTGTCTCGTTGATAACATTTTACACAACATATCTTTTATAAAAAGACGTCGTTTGTCTCCTTGGAACAAGATCAAAAGCTTCCAGCAAATAACCGCAAAGCAGCGAATAATTTATTTGTTAAACTAAGACGAACATAATTGTTAAGCACGTACTTTAAATGCATCCTCGTAAGTTCAACGTGTCGTACTTAAAAGAGAATTTTTTACGCTTGAGGGAATTTGGGGAAGGATCACATGATTAAAGCACATTAAGATAGGACATATTGATTATTGATATCGTTGCTGCTTTTCAAATACTACTACACACAATTAAGGCTTCTATAAAAAATGCGTGTCTACAGTGTGGCAAAAAAGTCTGGAACACCTAAGACATCTTGCAAAATTTTGTTTTGTGGCAAATGCGTTTGGGAGCGTGAAAAGGTATTGTAAATTTGCTGCAGAGTCAAAGGTGGTGCCTTTTTAAAATGACAACTACTTTTTATTCAATAAAGTGAAAAGCACATCATTTTGAGTATGGTAGTATAAAATTTTATTAAGTTGCATAAAGAAATGTTCGAGAAAAATGAAAATGAAAATTTAATTGGAACATTTCAGTATTTTCAAAACAACACAAAACAAAATAACATACATTAGCTAATGAGGTATTTAAACTGTTGCCCATTACTTATTTGACAATGTCCTAATCTTCAAATAAATGTATTTTGCACCCTGCCTAGTGATTCTTAGCTAATATTGCATCTTTACTGTCAAATTAGTCTCTTTAAATTTTCCTTGATTTTTACATGATTCCATAAGAAATAATCAAGGGGTGTAAGGTCTGGAAAGCGAGCTGCCCACTCGACAGCTCCACTTCACCCTGAAGTGAAGTGAAGAAAGGCGTTATCCAAGTAGATGAGCACAGGAAGGGTGCAATGAGGATGTGCCATTTCCTGTTAATACCAGAGTCTGCTATCAGGTATGTCTGGTTTTTGCTGTAAAAATTGTAAAAATCTTACGCCAGTCAAGTTGTCATCACACAAATACGAAACCAAAATTTTGTCTTTGACTACACTTGAACGTGGATTTTAACCAACCCCTAATAAAACATTAAATTGTATTATTCGTCGATTGCTCGGTGAGAAGTCTAGCTAAATCACATTCATGTCCATGTTCTTTGTACATACTTAGAATTTTACTAATAGTAGATAGTGCTGTTGGCAGACGAAATTGAAGAGCATCATTAAAGCGTGAGTACACTTCCACTTCAGTTCTTCTTATATCTCTATAGCCAAACATCATAAAAATTTCAAAGGTTACTAATTGTAAAATTTATTGAGTTTAGATAACAGTAAAGCAAAACTTAATTGAAGTTAGAACACAGATTAATTAGTCCAATAATAGTAACAATAATAATAATAATTATAAAAGCAAGAATAATAGTAATAATAATGTCACTTTGTCACTTTTAAAGAAATAGTATTTACAAATTGAACAAGTAATTGTAATTGTAGTAATTATAATCGTTTGTAATTAGAAGATTCTTACGTCACATTAAAAGAGATCCCTCTTCCAAAATTATTTGCAAGTTTCTCGGAAATATTTATTTGCTGAGGCACCAACCGGTGCAAATGCACTGTAGATTTAAATACAAAATTGTTTCCATGTATGTATATATTGCTACGGATCGTCGTTGTATGCAAGTAGTTTATGCTTACTGTGACCCTTATTTGGGTGCCAATAATTTATGCTATGCCCTGCACTGGGTGCCAGTAATAGACGCCATGATACGCCTCTTGCTGATATCGCAAAATGGATAACAAAGACAATAGATCTTACAGTTTAAATGCTCAAGTGCTAGACGTTGACCCGAAGATTGTATAAATAAGTGAAAGCTGAATACTTTGTCATAAAATTTTTAATAATAATCAAATATGAACATTTTTTTGAAGTATATGGTTCGCTAAACAAGTTATCAATGATCAATTTTAAAGGACGCCAAATAAGTATGAAGGAATGAAAAGTAGTTTATGTTATCTATGTTATTGCTTAGTTTAAATAATCTGGTTTATAGATTTGTACATATCTGGTTCGCTCTACAACGTGGTTTAAAAATTTTTTACTTGTAAATGTTAGTCAACGTACTGAATTGTATGTGCACAAATAATCTCCCTCTAATTTTCTATTATTAGTTTGAAAATTAATTCATTGAAAAATTTACCTTACATAAGACAATTTAAAATTAAAAAATAGGTCCTAGAATTACACAGTTAAATAGGTATGTCTTTAATATATGAAGAATGGAATAAATCTCTGAACTTGTTTGTTATGTGTTGCAGTCAGTTGTTGTCATCAATGAAAGGAATGAAGCATCGCCTTGAAGATTGTTCTGAACAGCACCAGTATCGATGCTTTCTTTGCAGACGCAATATTACATATTGTAATTAAATATATTTCGTGCGAATAAAAATCTTAAATAATTTTCCTAATCTTAATAACTTCCAAATTTATTTACAAAACCATCAAAATTGTCCAACAATTCTTAAAATGCGTTTTAAAAATTACTTAAAATTTTTCAAAACCCAAAATCTGCAAAGCAGAAATTTTGCAAAACACGAAAATCTTTCAAAGATTCTTAAGAGCTTTATAAAATTTGAAGATATTGTTGTTTATAATCTGAATGAGAGTATATATACGACTAGAGTAGCTCCTGTTATTCTGCGAACTAGTAAAGTGACTAAGAAAACACCGGGTTCAATAAAATTTAACTGAGTTTACGTTGAGCGTCATATTTCTGAATTGATAAATAAGCAATTATTTATTTTACTTCTAACTGCCTATTAATAACAATTAATTACATTTTACTTATAATATACACGCATAATTCTTTTCTCACAGTGGCCTTTCTATTTAAAACTTCGTTTATTTCATAACATCTCAAATTCAACCTAACACCCCAACTCTATCTTTTCAACACTTCAATTCCTTCATTGTTATCCTTACCTCTTATTCTCAACGATCTCATCAAATTAAAAAAGGTCATCCCACAGAAATAAAATACATAAAATACCGTAGAAAACTCTCTCGTAGAATATCACTGACTATCTTACAAAAGCTGTGGCATAAAATTGTATAAATTTGTCATGGATACTCCAAACAATTATTGTGCACATAGACAAGCCAAAGAAGAAAGACTACTTTCAATTTATAAATACACCCATCTACTGAAAGTCCTATGTGCCTTCTCTCCAATAATGAATTCTTTAAATCTATTTTAGAAAAAACCTTCTTATTACCAAATCTCGCAAAAATACTATCTATCTGACATAAGACAATTATGATTTTTATTGCTACGTTGTATTATACATTTCATACTTGAATTTAAGTTCTTATAAACGTCGCTTCTTCTTATAACAACTACATGATTCATAAAATAAGTCCTTGACTTCTCACATCACAATTTTTATCACTAATACCCCCAACAAATTATTTTCAAACCCATTTTAATTTTTATCACCTGCATTGAATTTATTTTTAATGCTATCTTCCACAAATTTTTCCATCTTAACTTCGTAACCTGTAGAAATAATTAAATTTTCATTTTTCAACTAATCATCTTGAAAATGTTCAAACGACGATAATTCTACCTCATCTTGTACCTTACCTGGATGCTCAATGCACTTCAACTCTCGTTCATTTACTTCTTCCTGTACTTTCTCTACTTTTTTATACGTTTCACATAATTTTAAACTAATAGTCTTTCTCAACTTCAATATTCTACCTCATCATCACATTTAAAATATTCTTTACCACATACAATCCTCTTTTTTTCGCATTTACTACCAACTTTAACCGATCAATCACATCCATTCCAAAAATTGCCTCTGTTCTCAATCCATGTATAACCATAAACTCTTGTTATTATTATTATTATTATTATTATTATTATGGGCTCAGCTCTCGTGCTGGTCGGACGTGTTTTAAGTCGCTCCGTAAATCGATAATAAGGTTAGTGATATGAAAAGTGAACTTAAAAGTAAATTTAATTGATTTGATCGCGTTATGGTGATGTGTTAAACTCTCTTTAAGGAGAACCTGCATTGAAGATAATAATTACCGAAAAAAAGTAAAATGAATTGCGATAAATGTACTGAAAGATTGTCTAGAGATGGAAATTTTGTTACATGCAACTTTTGTAATAGTAATATGCATTACAATTGTGCAGGATTAGCAGAAAATACTTATTCGCGTATGTCGACTGCAAATAAGGAATCGTGGAAATGCCAGAAGTGCAGAAAGGAAAACAAATACCAAAATCCGCACTAGTAAATATTGCAAACGATTGTGATATAAAGCAAATGTTTGAAACACTATCTAACAAACTGGATATTTATAAAGAGGCCGTTGATGGCGTTTGTAACGATTTAAAAGGCTTATCTAACTTCTACGAAGATTTGAAACAAGAATTTATCGGACTTAAAAGATAAATACTGATCTTGCTAATCAAGTGCGTGCATTGTTGGAAGACAATCATAAAAAGGATGCCAAACTGTTGGAGCTGGAAGTAAAGATAAATAATCTGGAACAGAGTAGTAGGAATGTTAATCTTGAAATTCATGGATTGGATATTATGCCAGAGGAAAAGGAAGGTAAATTAAAAGCGGTTGTAGAAAAATTAGTAAGACGTTTAGAGGTGAGTGTAAGCATGGATGATATACAAGTAGTACATCGTTTACCTAAGAGGCGATTAGATGTTGTTCCACCAGTAATAGTTAAATGTTCCTCGCAGGCAATTAGAGACCGAATTATTAGTAAGAGAAAGGAAACGATGAAAATGATGATTTATTTAATAACAAGAACGAGCGTAAGATATTCTTGTATGAAAATTTAACAGCTTACAATAAATCCTTGTTGTGGCAAACTAAACAAAAAGCCAGAGAATTCAATTACAAATTCGTGTGGGTACGTGGCGGTAAAATACTAACAAAGCAATCAAGTGAGTTGTCGAGTGTAGTACGTATTGATACCGAAAAGACCTACAAAAGATTCATTCATAAATATTGATGTAATGGCTAGGTTAAAAGAAAAGACTTTACTGATAACATAAATTTTGTACAGTTAGTAGTGTTACCGATTATGAGGAGTTAACTTCCGGATATAAGCCGAACTCGCTAATTCTGATATACCCAAATATTAATGGTATTAGATGTCATTTTGATGAATTGCTGTTGTATATATCTAACATCAAATTTCATGTTTTAAGTTTAGTAGAAGTATCTATTGAGGAAAATATGGTCTCAAATTTTCAAATTAATGGATATAAAATGTTTTATGAATTAAGAGAGGCTCGTAGAGGTGGTGGAATATTAGTATGTATTAAAAGGGTTTAGAATTTACTGAAACGATATACCAATCACTATCATACGAAAATGTGCAGGGGTCATTACAATTTCAAGGAAAATATATAAATTTGATTACAGTTTATAGACCTCCAAATAATAGTGTTAACGATTTTGTGGAAGAACTTCAAAAACAGTTGCAAGAATGTAATGATTTTAGCTATATCATTTTGGGGAGATATTAACATAGATTTACTTGGTAAAACTTATATATCGCGGAAACGGAATATCAAATTTTATTAACATCAAGCGGTTTATATAAATGCATTTTGGACTATACACGTCAAGAATTGTTTGGTGTGGAAATTGGTAGCCTCTTGTATTGATCATATTTATGTACGAGGAAAGTACAAACACATAAATTCTGCTGTAATACAGTCGAAAATATCAGATCACTACATGACCGCAGCCCAACTAACTTTTCAAACAGAAGTTAATAGAACAACATGTACAAACAGGAAAAATTTTGAACGAACGTCAAATTAAAGTTAAATTATCCGATATAAACGTTCAACAGCTAAGCGAACATAAAATTCTAATACATTGTACAATAGCATTATAAACAAATTTAACGAAGCATATGAAGCTTGTCAAGTTACACAAAATTAAAATCCTGAAATGTTTCTACTAAAATTATAAAAAAGCAATTGTAAATTTGTATGCGAATTGGATAATAAATAACAAAGTAATGCAGGAGAACTGAATGTGGAAAATTGTAATGGAGAGAGAGTTGAGTCAGAACAAGGACTATACGCAGAAAGTTCTAAAATCATACTGTATAATAAAAGAAGACCATTCGTTTACTAGGTGATATTTAGTTCATATAACAAATATATTATGTATTATTAATTAATTATTTTATATACTTTTGAAATATTCTAGATTATAACGAATGTATATACATAGTTTTAACACCATGTCAAGCAACTCATGGAGTTAGCTTATGGTGAAAAGAGAACAAACTTGTAAATAAATTGAAATTGAAATTGAAATTGAAATTGAAATTATAATTATTATTATTATTATTATTATTATTATTATTATTATTATTATTATTATTATTATTATTATTATTATTATTATTATTATTATTATTATTATTATTATTATTATTATTATTATTATTATTATTATTATTATTATTATTATTATTATTATTATTATTATTATTATTATTATTATTATTTATTATCTATTATATATTCATTATTATTATTAGTTTGTCTTTATTTGAACTATGCAACAATACGTAAAAGAAATTAAATATACAGAGATATAATCCCAAACACACATGCTGTAGTTCAAAGTGCGAAGTTCAGATGTAGATATAACGTATTATATCTAGATCTGCTCTTCCATAACCCATTATATCTTCCGCAATTCACATTTTAGGATTGCCATGCTATTTATACTTGCAAACTTTCTGTTGTTTGGTGCTACTAGGTTACGTTTCTTTAAGGGTATCAATTCATTATTTACATTTTGTAGGTTGTTTTTGACAACATCCTCCGAAGGTAGTGTTTCTTCAGCCCCAGTATCAATAAGTCCTTTAATAATTTTTATGTTCTATACTTGTGTTTAAAATAGGTATAAGTCTTAGTCATTGTTTATATTTTCATCACATCTAATAAAATTTTATAAATTCTCGTTGGTGTTCGTACTGGTAAATTTCTAAGGATGCACTCGGTTTGCCTCTTAATAAAATCCGAACTCGCAGTTGAAGATCCTGATCTGTTCACCATCTCAGTCTATGCCCTATTATTATCATAGTGTGTGCTATCTCTCTGTAAATGTACATCAATTTCTTTTCGTTGGAGCACGATTCCCTTCACAATGGTTCGGGATTTAGTATTTTCCTTTTTCATGTCTTCCTGATAACATTATTCTGGCCTCAGTTACGTCTATGAATATTTCGCCTATTAAACATTCTACCATTATACCGTTCCGAATCACCGCTGCTTTGATATTTGAAGAAGTTTACGGGCTGGCTGCTTGGTATGGTCTCCATCCTCCGTGGTTAACCCATCTCATCATACCGTTGATGGTACTCTAAAAACACATCTCTATCCATGATGCTATGTAAATCGATGCATTGCCTCACCTCTGTCTTGAAGTGTTCTGCTAAATATTTCATGATTTGCTTATCCTCTAAAGGAGGATCAAGTTGCTTCGCAATACTGAATTATTTTATGGCATACAACTCTCTTGTCGTGCCAGAATGACTGCTGTATTTATCCATTAGTAAATTGTTTCCGACTTTAAGCTGCTGGTTATCCCCCAAAAACGTTTCAAAAATTAAATTTCAAAATCTCTGGAGGAGATTAACTCACTTTCCATAAGTCCATAACCAATTTCTGCACTGACGTTCAATTTAGTTTGCTCATCCCAACTGATCTCTATTAAAGTTTTCACATTGCTCAAAAATATTTTAGTGTTAGGTATGTTATTCCCATAAAATTTTAAATGTTATTACAACGGAACACTAGTTAGATTCCATCGTATGGGTTCCCCAAGACAAATATCTTTCATCGTATCCTCTAAATTTTCTACCTTATTTTCAAAACCTCCTAAGTCATTTCTAAATGATTTAAATCCAGTTTCACAACTTTCCTAAATTTCGTTTATCTTTTTTTGTAACTTCGCAATTTTTCCGTTGCTTCTTTTTCATGTGGTATCCAACTTACATTAATTTAAAGAATATCCTCCTTAATGTCATTCATGGCCTTGCTACAGTAAGCTGTGCTGACTAAAGAATAGTCAAGTACCATAAGTAAAATAACAGTAGCCCGCACCGAGTACGGCAACAAAATAAAGCGAGAATCAAAATAATTTTGCCAGGCTAGCTAAAAGTGTCGTAGAGTGGGGTAGGTCACATAAAAAGAAAAAAAAATGGCGAACCTCAAGGTATAAATTTTATTTACAACTACCTGGATTATTCATAATACATAAAATTATTTTTCAACCCCTTAATTAAAAAAAAAGTTGCACCAGAAAAGAAAACCAGCTCTCGACGAAAACAATAATTTCTACAAAATATCCCAAAGAATTTATAACACAAAAGTTTCTATCAATGTAATAAACACATTCCTATATTCACAAATTATCCAGAAGGATCTTCACCGTACCATAAAATACTAAGGTAAGAATATAATTGTTACTTTGCAAACTTCCCTGTAAAGTAATTTAATTTAAACAACATCTAGAATGCATTGCTTTTAGTTCTGTTACATTGATAATTACTAAATCCTTGGTTGTCGAAATAGTTTGAACAAAAATTATTGTAGCGAGATTATAATTGTTACCTTGCTAAATTCCCTGTCGAGTAATTTACATGGTAACATCTCACATATACATTAAATAGGAAGCAAAAGAAAATATTTGAACAAAACCTTTATTATTAAATGGTTTAACGATTATTGGGCAAACAAACAAATATAGGTGTACGCCAAAAAGTCGACTAAATCGTGGCTTACGATGAAAAGAAGAAAAGGTCTAGAAGCACATACATCAAGAAGCGGATCGAAAATATTAATCAATTTATTATGAATACGAAAACCAGCCAAAGGATTGAGAAAAAGGAAAAGAAGCAAAAGGAACGAAGAGGCAAAACCAAAAAATTAAATCCAAAGTAGAGTAAAATCATCATAAGAATTTGGGAGCGCAAGAACTAGGTATGGAACTTAATATGTTTGCAACGCCAGAAGGAAAATGAATCAAGATCAAGAGCGATAGGACTTCGCCGACATACATCTTCAGGTTCTAAATCAGCATAGAATAATTTCTACTTCTTATTTCTTTTGTTAACCGGTTTCCTGGGTTGAGTGACCGGAGCAGGAGGTAGTATTGAGCGGGGATTTTTTAGTAAAACAGGATTAACGGAAGGTGTTGTGATTGTAGCATGCGGTCGAAGAGGTGGTGGTATGGTGGAGGAAGTAGTGATGGTTGTGGTTTAGGAAACTCAGAACGTATTATGGAAGAAAGCCATTTGTTTTTAGGCTTGGTTGTAAGAAAGTCAACGGTCGAAAAAGGAACGTCATGAGCTGTCAGAATATCAACGTTAGAAAAAGAAACAGTATAGGCTGTAAGGGTATCAACCTTACAAAAAGAAATAGAATCAAATAACACTTCAGCTACCTTTGATAAAAGAACGGAAGCAGATAAAATTTCATCGACGTTAGACAACGGAACAGAATCAAGTAAATCTTCATCAACATTAGATAAAGGAACAGAATCAGGTAGGACTTTGTCAACATTAAGTAAAGAACTTTGTCACCATTAGAAAAATGAGTAAAAGCAAGTAACGTTGCATCAATGTTCGATAAAGGAGTAGAATCAAGTAGAAATTTATCAATATTTGACAACGGAGTAGGAACAGGCAAAACTTCAGCGACAATAGGAACAGCTTTCTCAACAACAATAACGAGCATTAACGATACGATTTCACTAATTTTAACAGGACTTCTCTGATAGTATTAGAAGTTATCATCACTTCAACTACATCTGCCATTGCAGACTCGACAAGAATGTCTTGGTAGAATCTTTTAAGAAAGTAGAAACGAAATCTTGAGTAGCTACTTGTAAGTCATTAATTTGAAATATGGGCTTTAATGGCGGAGAAGGCACAGGCTGAGCTGGAAGTGAAAACGTAGAATTTTTTAATCATCCTTCAAACAACTACGAACAGAAGACATCTGGTTCCTATTAGAAGATGTGCGTTTAGTAGTGGCGTCATACCCGTAAGAATCAATTTTATATTTCGAAGACGCATATGGCTGCAAAGGAACGATGTGATGGTAGTACGATGAGCAGAATGAGGTACAGAAGAAAATATAGAATTAGGAGCAGAAGAAATTTGGTTCCTAGTGAAGGTGTTCGGTAAGTAGGGGCGTATAGCCATAGAAATCAACATTGTAGTTCGAAGACTCATATGTCTGAAAAGGGTATGCTGTGGTGCTAGTAGGACGACCAGAAGAAGATACTGAGAAGGATGTAGAACTAACGACAGAAAAAAGTTGGTTTCTACAGCTAAGGACAGAATTCAGGGTATTGCTCGAAGACATATTTGTCGAAGAAGGGTATGGCTTGGTAGTAGTAGGATGATTGGGATGAGGTACAGAAAAGGACGTAGAACTAGAAACAGAAAAAATGTTGTTCTTATTAGCAGTAAAATAACAGTTTGGACAAATGCGACGAGTAACTCCCGTATGTCCGCAACTATAACAATCGAGTAATTGAGGACGAGTACAACGTGCCGAGACATGACTAGGTTGGTCGCAATTGAAGCAATTGACCTGACCAGTAAGTATAAACACAGACATAGGACCAGAAGACACTGCAGAAGAAGCATTTGACTTAAAAGTATGCGTAGGAGAAATCTAGACGGATCGCCGATGTGAAGCAATGGTCGTTTCTACAATTGTAGCGCATTTGAAAGTGAAATCGGGCTCTACGTATGCAGGTTTATCTTGGCCAGGAAGAATGTAGTTATTTACCCTAAACTTTTCGACTCCAACTTTAGACATTCGTCCTCTAATTCTTGTAAGGAGCGGACGGTAGGCAATTTGGTTGCATAGAATGAGGTAAGGTTACGAAGTACAATACCTAATTGCAGACAATTGGGTAAAGAAGCATACTAACGAAACATGTAAGTCATACACGCCAGATAGTCAACGATACTTTCCGACGAACCCTGCGTCCTACGGAATATATCATCAAATAGTCTTCATTTATCATCAGCTGCGATAACTCAATCAACAAATATCACAGCCAACAGAATAAGTTAAAATATACTCATAGGAAGCAATTGAAATCTAAACACGAAGTTGTTAGGAGCAAAAAAAGGAGAATCTAGAAATACTGATAGAAACAGGTACGAGTAGCCAAATAAAATCTGGGACTATTAATAGAAATAGGGCGTCAGTGTTTTCAAGAACTCAAATTCCCATCGAAAACACTATTCTGGTAACTCGGTAGAATGTAAAACTTACAGGAAATCCCGAAGTAACAGACAAGGAACAATAAAACGAATGCAACAGAAATTTACATTGGGACGGACAAAAATAATTCAGGGTCTAATGTTAAGCAGAAATAGAGGTTTTCAAGAGGTAAACGTTATGAATATGAAAGATTTCGAAAATCGGGGCACAAGTTAAGTAAAAAAAATCGGGACAAAGGTTAAGCAAAAAAATTGGGGTTTGCCAAAATTTTATGTTACAGTAATCCGGGCGGACCAAAGGAAAGTAAAGTACCGTAAGTAAAATAACATTAGCCCGCACCGAGTACTGCAACAAAATAAAGGGAGAATCATAAGAATTTTGTCGTACTGACTAAAAGCGTCGTAAAGGGGTAGGTCACACAAAAAGAAAAAAAAATTGGGAACTGCAAAGTATAAATTTTATTTACAACTACCTAGATTATTCTTCATACATAAAATCATTTTTCAATTCCTTAATTAAAAAAAAAAAAACGTGTTGCGCCAGAAAAGAAAACCAGCTCTCAACGAAGACAATAGTTTCTACAAAATATCCCAAAGAAATTATAATACAATAATTTTCACCACAGTAATAAATACATTCTTAAATTCACAAATTATCCAGCAGGATTTCCACCGCGCCTTAAAATACAAGAGTAAGAATAAAATTGTTACCTTGCAAACTTCACTTGTGAAGTAATTTAAATGGTAAAGTCTCACATGAACATTAAATAGAAAAAAATATTTAAAGAACATCTACAATGGACTGTTTTTATTTTTGTTATATTGATAATTACTAAATCTTTGGTTATCGAAACAGTTTGAACAAAAATTATTGTAGCAAAATTATAAATGTTGCCTTGTTAAATTCCCTGTCAAGTAATTTAAATCGCAACATCTCACATGTACATTAAATATGAAGCAAAAAAAATATTTAAACAAAATCTTTGTTATTAAATAGCTTAACGATTATGAGGCAAACAAAAAATTAGGTCTACTTACATTCTTATCTTGATCACCCATAATATACCGGTAGAATGCATTCTCACGGTTCACTTGAGTGGTAGCATTATACCTGAATCGTAGGATAGCTCTAAAAAAAACATATAAGAAAAAATGGTTTATAGATAGTGAAAGTTGCTGCCCAGACGCCGATGAGGTAGCAGCTCACATATTCCGACCATCGCCTTCGGGCGATCAAAGGTGGGCAGCGGAACGGTGACGTCCTGAGGGAGTTCTCCAGCTACGTGGGGTGCCGAGGAATGGGTACACAAGTGAAGTCGTTGGGGATGCACATCCGTCAGTCCTGTTTAGACGAGCTACCTGACGATGGAGCGGCCTGTGGCGAGTAACCAGTCCTGTTAGGCGAAAACCACAGGCCAGTGGACCCAGGATCCGGAATACTGTGCAGTTGGGGTACAACTAAGGGGAAGATCCGGGAAACTGCCCACTGCAGAAAATCAAGATGATTCCAGGAGCAGGCTTTTGGAATCCAAACCTACACATATATAAATAAATAAGAAGATATATCAAGATAAAGAGCCAACATCATTAAGCCAAAAAACACTTGTGTTATAAGGCATTTTTAACGACGCTGAGAGCGTCGCGTCAAGCCTCTCTAGTGTAGATAGTGAATGTTAAAATTAACTGCTATAATCTTTACTAATAAACGCTGTCACCACATTGCATGCCGATGGTCTTGAGCAAGGTAGAATTCATTTCCAGTACCAAAAACTAAAACTTATAAAAAAGCAGTTCAACCAGAAAAACCAAATCCAAAACAAATTTATTATTGGCAAAATCATCGACTGCTATAAAAATTTAACGGCCAGACGGGACGTTTTGTATCTGTTTTTACATCAAGCAAATCGTCTAGGCCCAACACAGTACATTCAAGCTAATAAAAATAACGTTTTACATTCTAGTATTTCATAGCTATTATATTCTCAAATGTTTTTTTAGAAATAGTTCTACTGATGAAAAATTGGGATCAAAACGCAATATTGCATTCAGCAAATAACATTTAATTGAAATCTTACGTAAGATTTTAATTAAATGTTATGCTGAATGCAATATTGCGTTTTGGTTTGGACTACATAATCCCAATTTTTCATGAGTAGAACTATTTTTAAAAAAACATAAAAGAATAGACTAGTCCATCGACTAAGAGTGGAGCTTATATTTATATATATATATATATATATATATATATATATATATATATATAATAAGTCACAGGAGAATAATACAGTTAAAGTAATAAAATATATGGCAATTTTTGGTCACCAAAGCAAACTGTTCTCCCCATGCGCCAAAGGGCCATAATTCAAAGTTAAAAATAATACTAACTATGTATATATAGGAGTTCGCATTTGTAGAATAAACACATGAAATGTTTATTTAGAATACAATGCTCCTATTGGCAATGTTTTACCAGTACTAATGGAAAGTTGAACCAGGAAGATAACCACCGATTTGACAAGTATCACTAGAATGAAGGGTATAAAATTTTATGAGATACATAAAAGCACACTAAAATTTGTGGACCAATCCTAGATAGGTTACTCGTTTCGTGGCGTCGTGCGATAAGATGATTGCAGTGGAGTAGATTTAATTATATTTACCCCTTAAGTTATGAGGTAGCAACATAAATAAGTTCTTCATGCAGCAACTATAAATAGGCAGAAACCTGTCACGTAGACTACAAGGTTGAAATAAAAGCGGCAATATGAGTAGGACTCGCCAGATGGACTCGTAATGTGGCTACGCTGCACGCATCGATAGGACGGACCGCTGGGCCCAGTGAATATCAACTATCTATACGGCGTTGAAACATTTTTACGGTATCTCAGGCATTACGACTACGGAAGAAGCTGAAGACCAAATATGGACGAATTTTGGAATGCACGAGTAAATTTACAATTTGTATAATGCAAAATAGCTTACCATATGAAAAGATTATCTCTTGTACCATGTGCAAATCCCACAGAAAATATCATAGCACGACCATGACAAACAAGCAATTTGCTTTTGTAAAAACATGAATATTGTTCTTATATAGCTTTAGCACAAAAATGAGAATGTCCTTTCATCACAAGCAAAGTCTAATTCAAAACAGGTGTGTGTAAAATTCATAGCAAGTCTTTATCAATTGATAAAGCCAATCAACATTTCGAAAAGCCGAATGCAATTACGTAACGTAAGTAAACCAATACAAAGTATATTAATATGGCCTTTTATTAAACAAGATACGGACTACAATCAATTTTAACAAACTTTCAAATTCACGGCAAAGCTGGTTTGAATAACTTGTTGAAGTACAAAAGGTGTATCTTTAGTTGAAAAACATGCAAAGGCAATGCACATTTAGCGGAGTTTTTTTGACAGTCACTTCTGTGCTGGATTAAACAACTTTTTAACCACTGACTCGTCTGCCTAATAACTATTATTACAGCTACATGTGATTTTGTTAAACGATAATAACGCCCAATAGTGGGGCTATTTCACAGAAATATATATATATATATATATATATATATATATATATATATATATATTTATATAGAGCAGTTTTTTGTGACCAAATTAATGTCATATTAATTATATCATTTAACTGTATTAATATTAAGAGCAGACAAAGGAGAGATAACCGTCATAATGAAATTTCAAGACTACACACAAAAATCATTAGAACTTTTATCTGGTAAAGCTACATATAAAATATTACAAAAAGATCCTACCACTACAATTCAAAAAACAATAAATGAACAAGCACATCGAAATTCTTTATAAACAAGATATGATTTCAATGAAAGAAAAAAAGAGCTCATTAACAACAGTTCTAATCCAAAAAAATATTATGGTCTACATAAAATCCATAAACCTATTATTTCACTAAGACCTATTATTTCCTCGATAAATACTCCTACATACAACATTGCCCAATTTTTTCTGATATTAAAAAAATCCTTTCCTCTCGAATGCTACAATACAAAAAACAGCTTTATCTTCGTCAATAAATACAATAATTTTCAATTACCCGAAGATCATATACTTATTTCACTAGATGTTATATCTTTATTCACAAACATTCCAAAAGAACTGATTTAAAAAATCATATCAAAACAATGGAACAAGATTGAACCCCATTGTAAACTATTAAAAACTATGTTTTTAGCACTGTGAATCTTTTTTTTAACAACACTTACTTCATGTTTCAAAAGAAAATTTATTTACAACTTTTTTGTACTCCAATGGGTTCTCCCTTATCACCAATTCGAGCTCAGAATGTAATGGACCTATTATTAGACACAGTCATTCCGAATCTTCCATATCAAATGGTATTCATAGTTAAATATGTAGATGACATCATTTGCTCAGCACCATACAATCAAGTCGAAGTTGCTCTCCAACAACTTCAACAAACGCCTACAATTTAATTTAGAAAAAGAAAAAAATAAACAAATCCCCTTCCTCGATACTAAAGTTATTAGATCTACCAACGACCGTATATTTTTCGATTAAAACAAAAAACCAACTAATTCCGGCAGATATAACAACTACCATTCTAATAATTCATTTATGCATGAAATTAACACTCTATTAGCACTAAAACAACGCATAACTAAAATCAGTAATCCAATATTTATTAAAAAAAACATTCAAGAATTAAAAAAGATTTCATTAACAATGGTTAGCCAATTCTGATAATTAATCAATTATTAAACACTAATACAATTACAGAAACTAAAAACAAAACAAAAACAATCTACAAAAAATTACCGTATATACAAAAACTAACACCATTTCTTGTTCGAATATTAAAAAAACACATAATAACATTTACATATTATTATGAGGGATCAATCAAAATTTTTTTTTCACAACTTAAAGACAAGACAGATGATGTAATTTGCAACAACACAGTATATAAGATCCAATGTAGTTGTAACCATTCTTACATTGGCCAATCAAGTCAATGGCTCCGTAACAGGATAACTCAACATCGCAGTGTCACTAAGTTAGGTAAAAACAAACTGTGCTCTTGCTATACATACCTATACTGCTCAACATACACCTGCATTTAATGAAACCAAAATTTTAGTAAAAAAACCCAACTATTACAAACGCCTATTCTTGGAATCGTTTTATATACAAAAAGAAAAAATTGCATCAATAATAAACAAGATCTTACTAATCTAAGTGTAGCTTACTCTGAACTTTGTAGACACTAAAAACATATTAAATTAGAAATTATTATAAAAAAAAGAGATTTTTCGATCAATATTTACTAAGCTTATGTTTTGCATTTTTTTATTTTAAAAATCTTTCAGATAATTACTGTAAGAGTAGCTTCAATTATTTTTTTATATTTGTAATTAATTTCAAAAAGTATACAGTTAACTTATTCAGGTGAGAACTAAATTGCTAGTTCTTAAAAAACTTTTATTATAAACTTCTGCTGTTGATGATACACCACTCTGATAATCTTAAAAACGCAGGTATTGAGGCATGTTGGGAGGTAATAAAATGCGAACAGTGTTTGGTTTCTTGTATCACAATTGATTAATTATTTACAATATTTCACCAATGCCAAAGGGTTTTCATTTAAGAATTTATTACTAATAAGTTGACATTACGATTTTATTATATAGTGACCAACATACCACATGATTTGCTCATTTTGTTTATTTAAAAAGTGGACTTTGAAAATAAAAAGCAATATTTGAAAAAAAAAGGTTTAATGCAAAATGCAGACAAAGCTAGTAGAAAACAAACCTTGAACTAAATTAAAAAGCATTTATATTATATTGTCTGAGATTACAAAAACATAACTGCTTAACTTGTATGCTTTTAATTTACTTCATAGGTTTCATATTTAATTGAATATTATTTCAAGCATCTTTAAGCAATTTAAACAAGATATTAATTACAAAAATTGGTTGCACATACGATGCATTCCCCTACTGACTGATAGGCGCGAGGTTGACAAAAGTTGTGTTTTAAAAAATTCCAATTTAAAGGTTTGGGTGCAGCTTCGCATTGGGCCACGGCCATTGTTGACTGAAGACGGCTATCTACAAATAAATAAATTTTGAAAAATTGTAGAAGCTTGGTAGTGTTAATACATAAATGCAGTACGCTATAGCAACATACGATAAAATAATAATAATCTTACCATAGTAAACCTTACGGCTACAATATTGAAAGAAGTTATAATTTGTCTCGCCGCAGCTAACCCTTCTTCTTAGATTTGAGTAGTCGTTGCTGCAGTCACTGGGATTTGGTGATCTACATTGATAACAGTCCAGTGCAAAACCTAAAATCATATATGAAATTACCGTTTTAGAAAATTTTTTGTTTTTGGGAATGATTAGGTATTAATAAATCGCAATGTTCTAATTTTCTTTAAATATATAAATAAATACCAGATCCAATAAGAATGCAAATCAGTAATGGTACAAAAATGTTTGTCATAATTGAGCAGTTACTCAAAAACGTCTTGCTTAATGCTTGGTATGAAGAAATATAAAATGCTTAGCAATAACGCTCTAGGGTTTAATCAATTTAAAGTAATTTACCACAATCTATAGGAAACCACAAACAATAACCATTATCAATAGTTACGATTTAAAGTTGTACTGCCTAAAACGATAATGATAAAAGTCTAAATTTACAGTAGTAGAATCATATCTTTATTACTTTTAATCAAGTAGTCTGACATGTAGCCCTATTACGCTTTTATTAAAATCTCTAACAGAATTGATAAATCTGAAAACAAATATTATGCTAAACTTTAAATTGTCTTAATGTGTATAGACCTTGATGCAATTAATTAAACGAGTAGTAGTTATGCTTTGTAATTGTCATTTGATTCGAAAAATTGGTTACAATTTACTATTCATAAAACGTAATTGAGCAAATACGTTTACATTTTTGCACAGAATGTATCCTAGGATATTTTAGAATATTAACTATATCTTAAAAAATTGTTTTTACATTTCCTTCTAATGGTACTTTATTCAATCCATTTAGTACTGGACTAAACTGTTACCGATACATAAAAAATGTTGTTATGGTATTTTGGTAGTAGTACAATCAACTTGTTTACAAAGATATATATTTTTTATGATATTGAAAAGTGATTAGAAATGAAACGTGTATACATACACACACACACACACACACTCACGCACGTACACACGCAAGTACTCACGCACGTATGCACGCACCCACCCAAGCGCGCGCACGCGCGCACACACAAACGCACACCCATACACACACGCATATACATACTATATATATATATATATATATATATATATATATATATGTAGTAAATAGAAATTATTGGCAAGTGACTCAAATTCAGCTACGAGGGCATTTTGTCGACACGTTTCGCCCTAATTGGGGCTGATCAGAACAGGATTAGCAAAGTTGTAATATTTAATACACACACCTTATGAGAAGTACAGCATCACCTAGCTCACAATTTGTGTCTTCGTATTGTTTCACCGACATCGCAGGCTTTTAGCAACAGTCGGCACGGAGGAAATCCGGCTCAACTGCCTTTTTCCATAGCCAAAAGTTTAAAGTTAAAAAAAGCAGGTTTAATGAGTCTTAAATTAATAGAAAGTAACATGAAATTATTGGCAAGGTTTTTACCAACAGCCGGCACGGAGAAGATCCGACTCAACTGCATTTTTTCATTGCCAAAATTTTAAATTTCAAAGAAAAGCAGGTTTAATGAGTCTTAAATTAATAAAAGTAAAATAAAATTATTGGCGAGTGACTAAAATTCAGGCACGAGAGCAAACTGTCGACGCGTTTCGCCCTAATTTGGACTCATCAGGACAGGAGTAGCAAAGTTGTAATATTTAATACAGACACCTTATGATCCCCTAATAAGCCCCAATTAGAGCTAAATGCGTAGACAGGATGCCCTCGTTGATGAATTTGAGTCACTTGCTAATAATTTCATTTTACTTTGTATTAATTTAAGACTCATTAAATCTGCTTTTTTTTTAAGTTTGAACTTTTGGCAATGAAAGAAGACAGCTGAGCCGGACTTCCACGTGCTGACCGTTGCTAAAAACCTGCGATGTCAAGTGAAACGAGACGAAGACACAAGATGTGAGCTAGGTGATGCTGTACTTCTCATAAAGTGTCTGTATTAAATATTACAACTTTACTAATCCTGTTCTGATGAACTCCAATTAGGGCGAAACATGTCGACAAGATGCCTTCGTGGTTGAATATGAGTCACATGTCAATAATTTCATTTCACTTTGTATTAATTAAAGACTCATTAAACTTGTTTTTTTTAACTTTAAACTTTTGGCTATGGAAAAAGGCAGTTGAGCTGGATCTCTTCCGTACCGACTGTTGCTAAAAACCTGCGATGACAGGTGAAACGACATGAATACACCAATTGTGAGTTAGGTGATGCTGTACTTCCCATAAGGTGTTTGTATTAAATATTACAACTTTGCTAATCCTGTCTTGATGTGCCCCAATTAGGGCGAAATGCGTCGACAGGATGCCCTCGTGGCGGAATTTGAGTCACTTGCCAATAATTTCGTTTTACTTTGTATTAATTTAAGACTTATTATACGTGGTTTCTTTTATATATATATATATATATATATATATATATATATATATCGACCATCTGTTTATATTTTAATTAAATTTAGCACTACCTTGTTATGTGGTGTTTGTTATAGTAATGAAATGAAACTGCTTAATTTATCATCTTAATTTAATACATACGACGCGTTTCGGTTTTCCATTTTCAAATATGTTTCTTAGGTCAACAATATAAAAATGTTTTTAGAACTATGTTATTTTACAATTTTCACTACCACATAACTTTATCTTATCTGACTACATATATATATATATATATATATACATATATATATATATATATATATATATATATATATATATATATATATACATATTTATATTGCTATGTTTAAACAAGAATTGTAATTATCGTTCTCCGACGTTGGGCTGTCTTATTAATATTGCTATAAATTCCCTCCAGAAACTTAACTGGATTTTATCTTGAACCAACCTTGTCTGCCAATAACAAAACTTGATACGTTACCGCCCTGCTCGTCATCAATTTCGTATGCAAGCTATAGCTCATCCTTGAACTGTTTAAATTATTAAATCACTCCCTTTTAACTTTATCTTATGACCTCGACTAGCATTCATTTGGAATTACAAAATTCAGTTAATTCGATTCTATATAATGAAACAAATAATATGTACAGTCCATGCAAACCATTTAAAATACACTCTACAATCAATCAATGTTGCGAATCTCATTTATTAAAAATCATATACTTTTCACTCAAAACCCAAAGTCACAAAAAAAAAATCCATTATGCCTATAAAAGAAGTGTGGAACGTTCCAAACCCCTATCATATCACGCACTTTATACGTGTTCAAATCCTTTGTTTTGGTGAACTTCGTCACATTAATTTATATTAAGCAAATTCAATATTCAAAATAAAAATATAGCAAAATAATGTCTCACAACTAAAAATCTAACCTGGTCTATTTTCTTCTTGCAATTGACGCATCCACTAATATTTCCCATGCATTAAGCCATCCATCTGAATAGAAATCATTTTCCCCCGATTCAGGATTGTTACACGCCCACTCGAAACATCGTCCATCCATACGCTTAAACCATAGCATTCAAATTATTGCCATCACCCTCTGGACTACCACTATTCACTTATACTTATGCACCCCAATTTATTGTCGTCTCATTTTAGACCTAGAATTACTTCTTATCAATTTCCCCAAACTTAGAATTGGATTATCATCATTTATTTTCCCTTGACTTAGAAATTGAATTTTTCTCCCCGGCTTTAGAATAGAATTCTTATTATCATTGTCTCCTGACTCAAAGCCCTATTATTAATATGTTTTAGTTTAAAATAAAATTGCCCTAAAATCTACTTACGTTTAATCGGCAATCGTAATTTTCATCTTCACACTTATACTATCTTTCACTTTAAAATTATTACGTATCACTTTATTTCATAGCGGCGCACTTCGGACTTTGTTGAGTTGCAAACTGACTTCGTTATCACTGTACCTGTTAATATATCTCTTCTCTCTTACTCCGTCAGTGAGTATGGTCTACAAACTCGTCGCTCATTTTTAACAAATCAAATCTTTGCATTCAAAGTAGTTTCTGATGTAATTTTCTATGCTTTCCAATAATTGTGACCTGGTCGCAGCTGTCTGTTATCAAACATGCGGTGTTTTATTGAATCTAATTGCTTTTCCATAAACAACTGATGCAATTCGACTTTTAATTTTCATATCTGCCTGTTATTTACGCAATTTTTAATCTCTTTTCTTTATCAAAGTACTTAACTACTTGTACGCATTCACTTTATGCTTTTTGAAGCTCTATTTCTATCTCCGCATTAACCTAATTGTTTGGAACTCTTTTGAATGCGTGTCTAATTATACTTTATCACGTTTACTCATAAATACGCGTGCTTCCACTGAAAAATATCTTTATTTGCATTGCCTAAATTAACTAAAACTATCTACAGGGTATTAACTATTTACTATTTACCTAATGCATGTGTTCCTGGTTTCTTACGCTAACTATGCGTCTTCCTATGTTTATTTGCGTCGCTTAAAACTTCTTATACTTTATATACAGGGTGTTGACTGCTTACTATTTACAAACTATCTCCATTTCTCAATTCTTTACTAAATAAATGCAGTTTTCTGCTGCCTATGGTAATTTCTCATTTCTAAACGACCTTTACTATAAAGTACACCCTTAGACAACCCCTTATCACAGCAATATATATATATATATATATATTTGTACTGACCGTGTTTATAGAAAATAGGAATAATTTATTTACGCTGCAAATTAATTAGTTTTGACATTAAAACGGAAGGATAATAGCATACTTTTGTATTTATAAATCGTGGTGTTAAAGTGTAGAAGCTTTGTAGTACGTGAAAGCTCAAGGATGATACAATAGGACCCGCTTTATTATTTTTAAAGTTATAGATCAAGCACATCAAATAATAAGGAGAGCTTTTGGGTATAAAATCAATAATGTAAACGCATATTTTCCATTTAACTAAACAAACGTTCGTTAACTATAAATCCTAAGAAATTCTATAAGTTGAATAACATGGAAAATACGATTTCAAACGGACAGTTGGTTCAGGGAAAAACCTGACAGATAAATAAACAAGTCCAAGGAACCTGAATATGCGTTGGAACAATAATTCTGTGGAAACTTAGTTAACTGTTGATGCAAAGGCTACGAAAACAACAGGTGGTTTAAAAGCAAGGCTAGACGAGGAAACAAATAGAGACGTTGGATAAAACACTCGTTTAAAGTACGCGACAAATTTAGAGGTCAACCACAATATCGATTTTGTGTTGCTAGAGTGGGATTGCAAAAGAGACGGTAAATGTAAGTTAGACAAGGGACAAATGTTTGTGATTGGCTGAGTGCTAGGGGGTGAGAAAAAATTTCAAAAAGATCGCGACCGTTGTATTTTGTTAACCATTGTTTCGGACTCAAGCGACGATGGAGTGAGAATTCTAAGTTCTACAAAGTTTGTTGGATATAAAATTTTTAGAATCGGTTACAGTAGGGGAGCTTTTTGATTGAAATAGGGTGCAGGAGGTGTGCATTGACCATTATAAATACACGAGAAGACTTAGTAGAGCTCTCTTACTTCGCATATCTCTTTGACTTTGCTTAGCTCTTACGGTAAGATCCAAGTGTAAAATTTTATAAAATGGTGTTAGTACAAGCTGTCGAAAGTTAATTAAAAGTGTGAAAGGCACGAGTAGGCGCTATATTGTAGACTGTGCTATAGGCTACATTTAAAAAACTAACGAGTGACGTTACTAAGGTAAGCGTGCTGAGAAATTTTTGGAACGAGGATGCTGGGTGTTTGGTAGATGCGGACGTTGATTAACTTGGTTTGGACAATTATCTGGGTAGAAACACTGAAAGCGACTGCAGAGACTTGGATAGAGATTGGATATTAGTTTGATCTACATATAGCAGAGAGGTGTATGGAAACAACGACGAGGTTTTGTTGGACAACATCTTCAGAGATGACGGTGAAAAAAGCTTACCCCAGATAACGAAATTAATTTCTTATGTTATTGCTTGAACATTTTGTGTTATTTAGTGCTAGAGTGTTTTGACACATTGGGTGTGTATTTTATGAACATAAAAGCTAATTTGAAGGGGATATGAGAAGGACAATTTGTAGTTATTATTGAAAGGTGTAAATAAATGATATAAAAATTTGATGTAAAGAGTAAACGGGTTTTTAGGGTTGTTAAAAACAAAGACCAGAGTAAATTTCAATTTAGGGTTTCAAGATAGGCCCATCTACATACATAAAACAAAATTTGTTGAAATAAATTAAAATCTTGAAATTCAAGGTTTTAATGGTTGAGATTGTAATATTTTATGAAGCTGTATATCCGAATGTGTAAATATTTAACTGGTAACGGAAAATTCATCATTTGAGTGGTAACTTTATTTGGTAGTACATGTGAAAAAGAGCGTACTTAGAATGGTAAGTATCTATGAAGTAGCAGATTTTAGAGTTAGCCGTGGTATGCAGAAATAAGGAAGCGTTCCTGAAATATGGGAATACATTTATAATTTTCAGGAAAGATATTTATGTAACTTTTGTAGGGGCATAATCCAGAGAAACCACAGTAAATGACGGCCCAAGCGAAGGACTCGATTGGTCTTTAGGAAAATCCACTGCACTTTTATGGTGCCCAATTCCTGGGGCAAGAATAAAAAAGAGTGTCTCTACAGCAATTCACTGCAATATATATATATATATATATATATATATATATATATATATATATATATATATACATATATACTGCAATCATATAACCTTATATGCTAAAACTAGAGTCTAAAGTCTTTCTTTAAAAAATAGGACGATTGGTCACTCCATAATGAATACTTCTTTAATATGTACAAAATTTATCTTAGTAGATAAAAAAATTTAGTATCCTCCCTTTTAAAATCGTATTAAGCAATATAAATTCAGCTAGGTTAAACAATCATTTCCTATCATGGCGAAAGCCTGTATCGTAGGTTTTCCAACCCTTTTAAAATTAAATTATCGTGACTTTTATACACACTATACTTTAAATTCAAAAAAATTGTACGTAGAAAAATCTCATAATACACCTTAATTAATCTATAGATATGTCCTTTTAGAAATTCAAACACGATATATTTATTTTAGTGTTACACATCTGCCGGTTGTTGCCTTTTTCCAGAACATAATTATCAGTCCAAGCTCCAAAAATTGCTTAAATCGTTTCAGAATATAAACATTTCCACATACAACAAACCGTAGCAATTCTACATGCCTTATTCCAATTAAGAAGACCTTATCTTGCTGTATTTTTTAATCGGTTTTACTTATATCTGGGTATTAATAAACACTGTACGTCTGATGTCAACTAATACTCATCTTATAACCGTTTAAAAATCTTCCATCCTTTATAATATTTAAATAACTTTCACTACTAATACTGTACATGTTTGGTAAAACCACAACCACGCAACGCACGACCCGATTAGCTCGACAGCACGGTGGCGTGTGAATCAAGACTGATTTGCCTTTAATATCGCCTTATCTAAAAGCGTGCTTATACTGCCGTAACAACCTCCAGAACTTTCGCGGTCAATCTGTGTTTCCACATTCGAATTGGTCCATTCTAGAAAGTGGGTTATTACTTACGTCTATTTTCAACATTTAAGAATTTATTATACTTTTACTGCATCGGGATATATAATAATTGGAAGCTCTATGTTACTTATGCTGTTATCGGAACATTTATCATCACTTCTGGTTACTAACGTTGTTTAGTTATTTAAACGTTTAAGTTCATTGAGACTTTAGCTTCTGGCTATTAAGTAATTACGAACGTTTATCTATTTTATGGTTTTAGAACACGGGTCAATAAATTGTGCTTCTCAATTCTTAAAAATAGATCTTTGCTTTTATATGGAAATTGAGTAGTTAAATGATTTACGAATATTTTAAATAATCTATATTAATGAAATTTTGTAAATTTTGTCTTATAATATGTACAAATTTTAACAGGACCAATTACTTATGAAAGTCTTTCGAATATGCGATTTTACATAAAATTGAGTATTTCTCCAAATTCAATGCTTTTATTACAAAATGTGAATGAAACTCTTTTGTAAACGCTTGTTTATTTGTAGAATATAATTAGTACGGTTATCCTTATCTAAAACACGATTCTTGCGACGTTATACTATGTACTCATCACTGATATTATGCATTGTTGCATTTTTATACGGGCACTTCACGAATATGTTTTTTATACCAACAACTATCTATATAATTTGAATTTTTCGAATCTTCTCGAGGCTACTACGTGGGATGTTCATTAGATGACGCAATATGACTCCTCCATGATCTTTGATCACATCATTTTCCTCTAAAATAAATTACAAGATTTGAAATTAATCCCACGAAGTTGATGTTTAGTTCCATAGTTTATTTATTGTTAAATTTTTTAATTTTTATTTTTAAATATCTACTATATATAATTGCTAATGTAGGATCTATAATCCACGCGCTCAATTCTCTACCTATAATGGCTTTTTTTTTAAATAATTTAAAATTTCACTTCATTCTCATGCTGAACCTTCTCAAATTAAAATCAATCTTTCTCCAACCCGTATTTTACTACTTGAACACTTAACATTATCTTTTTCTGTCTAATTCTTAGTTCTGTCACATTAATTAAAATTTCATCAAACATCGAATTCTATTTCAATTAAAAAATACACCAAATTTACAAAATGCTGAAAAATATCATCACTAAACATATAAAAATCTTAACCACATATTGAATAACAACTTCTTTATATGGTTTGAAATTACACAGAATGGCCTCAACCAATACTACCATATCTATAGACCAACGCAAAGGAACGTCTTTAAACTGGTAAATACACACATCTACTGAAAATTCTGTATACATCCTCTCCAAAAATGTATTCTTTAAATCTATTTTATAAAAAACTTTCTTATTACCTAATCTCGCTAAGATACTATTTATTGACGTTGAACTATTGCATTGTTTATTATTACGCTGATTTATTCTCCATCCATTTAAACACAATTTCTTACCATCATCGCGTTTACTTAATAGAATTAGATGTTCATAAAATACTTATTTAATTTCTCACCGATTCCCTCAAATGAATTTTTCTCACCCTCGTTCTACCTTTTCTGAATCTCATCTATTTATGAAATTGGACAAACCTTTGCATTAAAAGTTTCCACATCTTCGTAACTTGCGGGAATTCTAGAATTTTCGTCTACTTTATTTAGTGATGATTCTACTTCACTTTTACTTCACCTGGTTCCTCGATTGTCTTTACTCCTACCTCTTCTACTTCCACCTTTACTTCAAACTAATTCAAATCAATACAGTGTTTCTTCAATATTTATTTCGTCTTGCCGCTTAAAATACTTCTCCTTACATATAATCACCTTATTCTCTGCGCCTATTCGCAACTTCAATTTATCTATTAAATTCATACGAAAAATAGCATGCATCCTTAATCCAGGTACAATCATAAGCACATGTTGAAACTTCATACTCCATAACTTATATTTCAAGATCACCATACTATTTACACTTGCAAAATTTCTGTAGATCGGTGCTACCAAGTTGCGTTTCATTACGGGTATCAATTTGTTCGCTTGAAAAATGTTAGGTAAGCATTTTTCACAAAAATGCGGCCACATTCAAATGAGAGGTAAAATGAAGGTCTCGTGTGTGCGTGTTGGCACGCACTTTAAAGACCCCTAACTTGCTTGGAACAGCAAGGTTTCGGCAAAATTCAAAATTTCTCAGATAAAAAAAACTCGTTTCCTGGCCAATGTAGTACCTTCGGATAAAGCATTGAGAAATCACATGTAGAGGTATCAATTTATTATTTAATTTTTCAATTATATCTTTAATAGAATGTTCAGAAATAAGCATTGCTTCAGCTCCTGTGTCTATACATAGGTACTTCAATTATTTTACTGTCTGCATTTAAATCTAAAGTCAGTGATAAGTTTTTATTTTAGTTATCTTCACTCTGTAATTCAAATTTTATAAACTGACGTTGATGTTCATATTGATTAACTTTGATGGTTGTGCTTGGTCTGTCTGTCTCAACGTAGATGGTACCAGCCTATTTATGATTTCTGCATCCGTACAATTATTCTTCCTTGTTGAATTACCTTCAATACCTTCATTACTATTATTTTCTCTAATTATGTTTCTATTTCCTGCAGTCTATGTATCATCTTTTCTTCCCACATATCTTACTGTTGTATTATCCAGGCTCGAATTTCCCAAAATTTTCTCTATCAAATTTCCTATTGTTAAAATGTTCAGGTCCTGTACCTGTCTGATACCTCCTGACGGTTCCAATTTTATGTCCATGGTTAACCCATTTCATCATGTCTTTGCAATTACTGTAAAAATACGGCTCTGTCCAAAGTATCTTGCAAAGCTATAGCTATCTAACTACTGTCATAAAATATCCAGCAAATATTTAATAATATGTCGCCTTCCAATGGAAGATCTAATTGTTTCGGTACACTAAATCTCTTGATGACGCATAACTCACTTTTTATATTTAAGTCGGCATTATATCTACCCATAATTAAATTATCCCTTACTCGTAGTTGTTGATTATCGCACAAAAAATATTTTAAAGATTTAGATATAAGGTTCCTAAGCATTCTCAATTCACTTTCTATTAAACTAGACCATACCTATGCACTCCCTTTTAACGATGACCTGACAATATTTTATTTGGGTTGTTCATCTAGACTTCCCTGCACTAAAGTTCTAACAATATTTGAAAATATCTTCACATTTAATTTATTGTCGTTATTAAATTTGGAATATATTGTCCTAATTTAACTTTACTTTATTTCCACCTCATGGGTTAACCAAAATTCATATTTTGTATCCTGTGCACCACATTCTCTACTATGTTTCCAAAATGTTTTAAAATTTCCAGTCATTTTTAAATGATTATTACTCTGCTTGACAACTTTCTTCAACTATATTTGCTTTTTGTCGAAGTCTTTAAAATTTTCTCATTCATCTCTTTTTACATACTTCTAAATTAGACTTTATTTGAACAATCTCCCATTTAAACATTATCTATCTTCCGCAATCTGTACTCCTTTACCCCTAATTTCGAATTTCATTTCCTCTGTGGTCTTATCAGACTTTTTTAAATCCAAGATTAATTCCTCATTCATATTTTTAAATTTTCTCACATTTTTTTACTCTTTTTTCTCAATTTTTCTCCTAATCTTGGAAAATTTTCTTCAAACTCTGTTCTTAATTCCAGAGTACTCTTATCAGATTTCTCACTCATTTCCTTTATATTTTCACTCATTCCCTTGATATGTTTTTCAATTTTTACATTCATGAACAACGTGAACAACGTGTTGTTAATGATGAAGGAAATCAATTTTCTAATTGGGCGAATCTACAGGCAGGAGTTCCACAAGGAAGTGTACTTGGTTCTTTTCTGTTTTCTTTGTATATTCAAGATATTAATAAGGTTCTCAAATTTAGTAAGTACCATTGTTATGCCGACGACATTCAAATATATTGTCACTGTCATCCTAATGATTTACCAAATACATTTATCAATATTAATTCTGATCTTGCTAGAATAAAATCGTGGGGAGACGAAAACCAACTAACGATAAATCCTTTTAAATGTGAAGCAATTGTAATCGGATCTTCCAAATTGTTAGGTAAAACTGACCAATCGATACTCCCGCCTCTTCAAATGGGTGGATCGCTAATCAAACTTTGTCCGGTTGTTAAAAATCTTGGTGTTTTTGTTGACGCGACCCTATCTTGGAAGAACCACACACTATACACATGTCAAAAAGGTTTTGCTTCGCTGCATGGTCTAAATAGAATTAGACGATTTTTATCAATTAGCTTAAAAATCAAATTGGTCCAAGCCCTAATCCAGCCCATTTTCGATTATGGAGATGTTGTGTATAATAATTTGCCCCAGATTAGTGGGGATCGTTTGCAAAAAGTTCATAATAGCTGCATTCGCTTTATATTTGATACTAAGCGCCATGATCACATCTCACCATTTTTTAAGAAATTATCCTGGTTGAAGCTGCATAACCAGAGGAAATTACATCAAGCGATAATGTTGTTTAAGTTTTTACGCGGGATTGGTCCAAACTACCTTACTACAAAATTTTCGCCTTTATCTAGCGACCACTACATCAGAGATGATAACCGGTTGAAAATTCCACATCATCGAACTGAAATGTATCATTCCTCTTTTGTGGTTTCCAGTTCTTCACTGTGGAACTCAATTCCTGCCATTATAAGAAATTCTATCACAAACTCTAAGATCCGACAAACGTATCGGGAGTATCTGCTATCGCAACAGTAGTTACATTTAGGATGCATGGGTTCCGAGATTAAGTGCGTGATTGAGTGTTTTTGTTATCTGTATGTATGAGCATAGGTGCGAGTGCGCATACGCGCGCGTGTGTATGTGTATGTCAAAGGTATACTATTTATTTAATTATTTATACTTATATTTATTTATTTATATTTATTTATTTATTTATTAAGTGCCTGTTGTGTGACAGTGTTTCTGTTATCTGTATGTATGAGCATGGGTGTGAGTGCGCATACGCGCGAGTATGTATGTGTATGGCAAAGGAATATTTATTTATTTCTTTAAACACTGTGAAAATGCTTATTTTTATTTTTTTTATTCTTATTTTTAATATTTTTATTTATTTTTCTGTCAATTTTGAAGTAATCTCTAGCTAGGTGTAAGAGTCCAAATCTCGCTAGAGTTACTTCTTGAGTTAATAGTTATTTGTATCAATGGTATTCAAATAATAAAGAAATAAAATATAATACAATATACAAATTCTTCCATATTTTTATTTAAAATCAACTAAATAGTCATTATTCTAGATGTCTGAGTATATCCTACATTTCCACAATCACTCTGCCCTGTCATTTTCTCTTGCTCCAAATAAACACTGCTCTGAAAACCAATTTCAACACCTTTGGATCTCAATTCTTCTCGAATTTCTATCATTCTATCAGTCATTCTTAAGACAAATCAAATCTAACCTAAAAAAAGAAAAATCTTGCAAAATCCAACGATACACACGACTCTAAGCAGGAAACGGCGTAATGGAGCACTAGGTTGGGTCGCCAATATAATTACTGTGAAACGCCTGGGGTCTTATAAAATAACTGCAATAAAAGTTTCAAATTGCCCGTTGTCTATTTATTCTTGCTAGATTTCTGATTTAGTGAGATCACTGTAATTATACATCAGTTTTATAATACGATATATCATTTTACAAGCAATGAATACATCTAAAACACTTTTGTTTTACAAACAACATCTTAAATTTAACATCGGTAGCAGATATAACTTTCTGTCAACACAAATTTATATGCTAAAGATACGAGTCCAAAGTCTTTTTAAAACTAGAATGATCATTCTCTTATTCTTCAAAACTTACTCTCAGAAGTATCATTCATAAACAACTCAATAATTAAATCTCTTTTAATATGTACAAAATTTATCTAGTACGTTGTCAACCCCTTAAAACCGTATTAAGCTATCTGAATTAATATAAAAGGTGTATCAGAATGTTTTTCGTTTTTGAATTGACCAATACGCGCAAACCGCAGGTAGCAGGGGTAGGGGAATGGACTCAAATGCTTGGCCGGCTTGTTAAGTTTAGTAGCCATAAATCGTTTCACGCGACCACAGCGCGCGTTTTTCGTGCGAGCGTTTTATAAAAATAACGATTCCTACACTATTGGTCGTCGTCTCTACAGGACACATTTTAATTTAACAAGCTTAAGACATGTGCCAAGTGCCAATTTAATTAAGTATTGGGTGTGCAAGTTTGAAGAGACTGGGAATACAATGCCGGACAAATCGTCTGGGCGCAAAAGGACATCAAAAACGACCTTGAACGTCGACCGCGTTCGCCAGTCTGTTATGGACGACCCACGACAGTCGTTGAGATTGCGCGCAGTTTCTCTTAATTTGAACAAATCTACGGATCATCGCATTATTTCGAAAGATTTACATTTTTACCCCTATAAAATTGTAATTGTTCAAGAAATGAAGCCTGATCATCCTGATAAACGAATCGAATTCTGCAGGAAAATGAAAAATCGTTTTAGGAGTTTCAATAACATCTGGTTCTCGACGAATCGCATTTTCACATCAACGTTCATGTGAATAAACAAAATTGTAGATACTAGGCTCCCGAGAATCCGTTAAAACTGCATCAGAAGCCCTTGCACTCGCCAAAACTGATTATTTAGGCTGCCATATCAAGTCAAGGAATTATCGGCCCTTATTTTTTTGAGGATGACCTAGGTCAAACTCAGACCGTTAATTCTGATCGATATTGCCTTATGATCCGGACGTTTTTGGCTACAGAAATGCAAAATCAGAACGGCTACAACCGCAACAACTTTTTCCAGCAAGATGGAGTCACTTCTCATGTTACAAATGACTCATTAGCTGCTCTTCACGATTTATTCCCTGGAAAAGTGATAAGTCGCCGAGGAGACATCAACTGACCACCGAGGAATCCTAATTTAACGCGTGC
The DNA here is from genome assembly GCA_036346225.1 of Platerodrilus igneus. Lineage (NCBI taxonomy): Eukaryota > Metazoa > Arthropoda > Insecta > Coleoptera > Lycidae > Platerodrilus > Platerodrilus igneus. Next base: position 7,803,772 of record JARFIW010001599.1, read on the forward strand.
TGATTTCTTCCTATGGAGCTACCTAAAAAGTAAAGTTTACAATCCATTGCCACCCAACCTAAACGTTTTGAAGCAATGAATCACTGTAGAAAATAACTCTGTTTCAAGAGCGATGCTCCAGCGAGTGATTGAAAATTTTAGTTCCAGGTTAAATGAGTGTGAACAAGTAAATGGTGCGCATTTGCAAACGATTGTTTTTCATAAATAAACTTCAAGAATTGCTCATTAAATAAACCATAAATAAAACGAGTTTTAATTCATATTGTTGTTTTTTATTTAACATCTAAAAACGAAAAACATTCTGAGACACCCTTTAGGTTAAATAATCACCCCCTATTATGGCAAAAACCAATATCGTAGGCTTCCCAACCTTTTTAAAGCTAGATTATCTTGACTTTTACACAAATCTACTCTAAATTCAAAAGACTTGCACACAGAAAAATCTCATCCCGCAACTTAGTTAATCAATTGATATAATAAATAATTTTGCCTGGCATGGGGAAAGTAACATGAGCATAAGGAACGAAAATCAATATAAATTGTTGGTTATTTTGCAAAAAAGAAAAGCCCGTTACCGGTTTCACTGTTTTTGCAGATCATCAGTCGGACGCATCTCTTTTTGTAAAACAACCAACTAAGTTCTGACATAATACACAAATTAAGGTGCATTTATAGTGCAAATTTTTCTCATGCACCCTCTATACTAGAATATAAGCAACTAATAACTGTTTCCAGTCTCCGATGTGATAGTATAGATAGCATTGCCAGACAAAATTTTAATGGCAATTCAAAAGACAAGATGAAAAATAAAATAAACGTTGTTAAGTAGGTAACACGTCATTTGTTAATTTTTTTTTTCAAATTGATGTAAGTTTTTTTAGAAATTCAAACACGCTATATTTATTTTACCATTCGAGATTGCTGGTTATTACCTTTTTATAGAACGCAATTATCAGTCCATGCTCCAAAAATCCTTTGAATCGTTTCAAAAAGTACACATTTTCATATCAATTTCCAAACCCATACCTACGCCTTGTTCTAATTAAGATAACTTTATATACCTGCATCTTTAATTGCTTTTACTTCAACGTTGACTATCAAGTAACTCTTAAAACCGTTTTGAAATCGTTTATCTTCCTTGATTTTTAAATAACTTGCACTACTAAATACCATAGGTAGAAACCCAAAAATGAAACGCACCACCCGATTAGGTCGACTGCATGGTGACGTTTAAATCAAGAATGCTTTGCCCTCTACACCAATAGGTCTTTATAAATATGAGGCTCTCCTGACGTAACAACTTTGAAAACCTTTGCGCTCAATCTGGGTGTTTCCACGTACGAATTGATCTAATCTAGAAGGTGTGTTATTATGTCTATTATCAACGTTTTAAGGTTTGTTTTCTTTCTACTGGCACGGCATATATCATAATTGAACGGGTTGTGTTATTTATGCTGTAATCGCAACATTTTATTATTGCTTCTGGGTTATTCACGTTGTATATACACATCTGGAGGAGATATTACTAGTTTTAAAAGGATCGGCGGATGGAAATCGTGACACATTACTGAGGGTATCGAAAAGTCTATTAACAATAAGGTACATATGTTTTCAGTCATTATTCAATATTTGTACTACGCAAAAAAATTTTCCTACAGTAAAAAGATAAACATTTCTTTATGGTTATTTTTCGATACTTAGCAACGATTAGACATACGTTAAAATACCTTTCTTCAAAATTTTTTATCAGAAATGTCAAAAATTCTGAACTATTTGCGGAAAAATAAATTAATCTTGTTATAGAACTAGTACATGTTTAACACTTTATGACAGAATAATTGTACTTAAACCTGATGATTATTATAAACAACTACATGTGTTGGTTCTGCAATATTTTCAAATAACGTTAATTGTACTAAAAGATCTACTGCAAAACTATTTATTCGGCAATTGTCTAAGTGTTGGGGATCTTGGTAGCCACAGGTTGCTTAACCTTCTTCATACACCATTGAATATCGGTGAAATAGAATATATATTTAGAAAGCAATAGAAGGATCAGTGCTGTATCTAGACTGAGAATTTCCGGGAAATGTGTAAAGCAGCTTAGAATAGAAATCGATGGAGGTACGCGTCCAACCATTTCCAAGACAGAAAAGCTAATGACGACAAAATAATTAGATTTAAACCTGATGATTATTATTAACAACTACATGTGTTGGTTTTGCAATTACTTCAACTAATAGTGTTGAATGTACGAAAGAATGTTACGGTATTCCGTGCATACAAGAAAGAAAGTAGTAAGGTAAGTAAAGAAAATCGCCTACTCGGAAAATCGCAACGAAACAGAAGGGTAGAATAGAAATCCAAAGGGATTGAATTCCGTGCTAGCTTAAAATGTCTTGGAGTGGGGCGGGTCACACAGAAAGAAAAATTAGAAATCTCAGTAGGTGAATTTATTTATAATCCGTTAGTTAACAAACACAATATTTGCAAACCGTCAGTGAAACACGCATGATATTAAAAGGAATATTTATAAAACGTTACATCAAACGTTTACGTTATTGTTCCTTTATAACATAATGGAACCAAAAGGGTCAATTTACATATAACACAACCTTGCACTATACAGTTAAGCAAATATCGATTAAAAATCTTAAAATCTAAATAATACATACAAGTATGCTTACACAATGTTTTCAGCCCTAAATATGTACAAGAAGAAAATTAGACATAATATTTACAGTGTTTATACCTGCTTTGTGAAGTGCACTTCCTGAAAGTAAAAAACCGTAACAGTAAACTTAAGTAGCTTGACCCTCAACTGAGATGAATAAAGTGTGAAACTTAATCTAGATTATTAGATTAATAATAAAGTTGTTGACGTTAGAATTTTGTAGTATTAATTTAAAAACAAGTAGAAATCGTTGTAACGCAACATTCGGTTTATATGAATGTAACTGGAGAAAATAATTACGGAATCACTTATGCACTTAGAGATGAAAGTACATCTATAGCAGGAAGTCTGTAGGATATTGTAACTACGAGTAAAGAAACTATAAAATCTACATGGCTATTAACCAACAAAAGTAGTAGATAACTTTCATAGCAGCACCAAGAAAACATGAAACCAGCAACTGTACCTTAAAGGGTGTAGTTGCCTGCCTCTGGTACTATTGCGGATCGTACAGTGCGTATTACACTTTCCGTCAGACTGGATACTTGATGAAACTATTGCACCGGACTATAACTCTTTGTCTAACTTATTTAGTAACCACTAAGTAAAACAATTTAAGAAGACATCTTAATTAACATCGTGTGGAATCATAAAGCTTTCAAAGCACGGTCTGTATTTATAAGGAAAGAACAACGTGGGAAGCAAAGCGTTAGCTTTTCAGAAATATTACCCAACGATCCAATGTAAAGAACTCTTAGAAATGCACCTACTAAAGCATATTACAGACGCAAATCACAGCTTGCAAACAACGAGATAATATAAAGGTTTCCAAAATTTATTAACAGGGAGGACAGTCTATATTGCTCGTACAACTGAGTGGGCTGGACACCAGCGAGATAATAGAATACCGCTTGATAGAAGATTTCTTAGTAAAGTATAGATAACAAACACATTAAAAGTGTTCATTTACGAGGCAGGTAACGGGACGTATTTCAAGGAATTTATATAATGCAAAGCTATAGGCCTTTTAAAGGAGCGATGTGGGTGTTTAACTTGTTTCAGGAAATTCAATGGTCGCTTCCTTTTTATCTCTTCAACGCAAGAGACATTATGATAGAACAGATTCTAGTATTCACCGTCGTACCGACAACCATATGCAGTTTAAATAAGTACTCATTCATATAAAAGGAAGGCTGCTTACTCTCCTTCACATATCAGTGGATTTAGGTGAAATATGGTATATATTTAGAAAACAATAGAAGGGAAACCTAACTGTTGTAACAAGTTTATTTTCTAGCAATATTTTCACAAATACCTAATTTAATTAATTCATAAAAAGTCAATTTAAATATAATATCTCTACACAATCCACGTGATAAATATTACATATTGTTGAATACAATATAAGCTTTCGAATTAAGAGCATAAAATTATAAATTAAGCGGTGACAGAAAATGCCATTTGTTAGCGTCACTGGAAGGGCTCCTTCCTTTTCATGATTGTAAAAATCATAAATGTTGTCAGACGGCAGCATACGTCAATAGAACACTTCCACCTGAGCTGTTGTTAGAGGTCAATTGTTCTTTAAATAAAAGAACATGGCGTTACAGACCACGTGTTGGAAGCACCGAAAGATTAAAGTCGATTTCAAGATGAAATCGTCTCGGCGAAACTCATTATATGTCCATGTTTGCTTGGCAGGTATTAGTTCGCATAAAACGGAACGTTAAATTGTTCTGAATGGCTTTAAGATAACAGTAAGTATTACTGAGTTTAAAGCCGTTATTAATTTGATATTTGCAGGGCAACTTATGCAACTTACGATAAATTAAGAAACACTATAATTTAAGAAAATTTATTTAGTAATCAATGGAAAATTTATTGGCAACTATTTGAAATTTAACTTTATATGGAAATCAATCTGGCGTGGTTCATTTGTTCGATGCGAACGCCCTTAATGTTGTTAGGTATTTAGTATCCAGTTTATTGAATTGAGTGGTGCTGAAAATTCCTAACCTGTAAAAGCTGAAATAAGAAGATTTCAATTTATTAATTATTATTCCGGGTATGGCCCTAATACCTTACAAGTATTCTCCTGATAGATTAACATCTGGTATGTAATTGGTGTTTTTAATACGTCAGCTGTAAATTTTGGTATGACAGACAAATAAGTTTTGTTTGTTCACGTGGAAATTTCCTAGTTCATTATGTGAATGACAAACAAGTTATTTTTAAACTTTGATAAAAGGAATCTATAAAACTTCACTTTTAATATTTGTATTAGTTCTAACAAAAAATGGTAAATGACGATATAAAGATAGAAAAAGTTGACTTTCAGAATTGATAAAGATTAAAGCTATTTTAGAGAACTAAATTGTTTCATTTTGCTTTTTATTAATTGATAATTGGAATATTTTACTATTTTATGTGAAGTCTGCGTAGTACTACCAAGACCAAATAAAGTTGTAATATAAATTTAATTAATCCAAAAATTCAAATTTAAACATTTTCAAGAATAAATTCTTGCTAGACTTTACTAATGTAAAAACTACATTATTCTATTTTTGAGAGATGCTGATTATATTACCAAGCATATATGTACATATTTTTCATTATCATAATTTAGTCAAATTTTTAAAAGATGATGTTTTGTGAATAATTTTAAAGTGCAACTTAAAGGAATAGATTTTCGTTATTGTCAATACTATGATTATTAGTTGGAATGAATGAGGTTTGATTCTAATTAATTATGAATTTTTGAAATGAATGCCCAAACTGTGCTAGCCTTGTTTTAATCTGCTTACAGGTGTAGCAGTGCATCTTTAAAGGTTAATATCGAGCCATAAGGTAAGAAAACTTTAGGGATTGGGTTCTCGTAATATTTTTTGTATAACGGTATTTGAGTATAGGTTTCCACAATCGCCTTATACAAAAGACTCAAGTTGGGTCTCTTAGTATACAAAAATTCGGTGGCGCCATATTCACTATACTTTGGTCGCAGTCAAACTCTGACCCAAAGCTCATGTTCTACCCAGAGCAAATCGCTCGACTAGCCGCTTAGCCTTTGGAGGTTTCCTCATCTACGAGCCATTTTCCACCGAAATTAACCGTGGGCTCTTTACATCTTCAGGAAATCCTCGTCATCTATTCTTGTGCCTTTCAGCTGGCCATATAGGAGTAAAGAAAATAACCCCCTTAGTAAGGCAAAACGTTATACTGTATCTAACAAGAAAAGGCAACGGTTATATTCGAATTAAACAAACATAGAACAAGGAAAAAATTGTTGAAAGTATATGTGTGGAGCACTGCACTGTAGGGCTATAAAATAGGGACAGTAGAAGAAGCAGACAGGAAGAAGTTAGAAACCTTTTGGAATGTTTTGCTTCAGATGTATGATGATGATAGCATGGACAGATATAGTTAATAGTAGAGGAAGAAAGATATCTGTGGAAAAATAGGAGAAATAGAAAGCAGAACATGTACTAAGGCATTTGAGAAATAGTGCGGGATATATTACAAGCAGAAATAGGAAGAGAGGTAGTTCTAGACGTAGAGCAAACTATTGCTTGCAGATAGTGTAAGATGCAGACTCTGGAAATTTCAGAAAAATGTGTAAGTTAGCTTAGACTAGGAAACAATGAGGAATACGCGTCTAATCAGTTCCAGGACTGAAGCCCTAATGATAATGATGGTGATGATAATGCAAAAACAATGATGAAGTTCCGTTTAAGTCTTAGGCCAAACATAATAAGCAAGAGTATTTAAAAATAAATTAAATTAACGAATCTTTGTATCCACATGTTAGTGTGGCTTTTTACTGTTAGTTCATACTGAAAAGGATAACTCTAATAGATTAAATTGTATGTAATTTTTGGGTTCAAATTGGTAGACAATTGTATCTTCTAATAGTCTATTTTCTCCAATAGGTCGCATTGCTGTGACGGGAGTGATATAGCATGAAAAGCAATAATTATCATCACATTACTACTATTGGTTAGAAAATTGAGCTCAGTTTAAAAATTCCATTAAAGATAAAACTTGCGGTTGCAGCTTTTGAAAAATGACACGTTTCTATCAGGAAACCCATAGAAACCTAAAGCAGTTTCTTGGTCTTCTATACTTTAAAACCGATGGCAAGTAAGAACAGAACGATGATTTTTATTACATAAAATCCTCATTATTAATAAACGAAAAAGATATACAATTCAAACGTCAAATTTGTATTCCTTCGTAGTATGTATACTTCTAAACCACAAACTGGAGCAAATGGGGAAGAGTTTACTTTTTGGATGGCAATATGAAAACTCTGACTTAATTTTAAATATAAAATTTAAATCTAAGGTATCGTCTTGTGAGGCTCGTTCTTTTTATCAGTTTTTTTATGAATTCACACAATTAAAACACTAACGCACGACTATGCTACTTATATTCTTGATGTGGTACACATTGCGTTTCATATTTATCTCTTTTAAACTAATTGAGACTAAGTAAAAACAATTTTTTGAAGTCATTTCATTACAGTAGTTTTTGAGGATCATTTTATGCTTGTTGATATACTACCTTATAACAGGCACAGTACAGTTATACGAGGTATTGTAACACAAAAACTACCAACCATATTCGAAATACACCATACTGTTGAGTTGGTTTATCAGCGTCTGGAAACAGATGACTAAATATTTAAATTTATTTGATACATTTAAAATTACTTTAAAATAATTTAATAGCTTATTAATAATTGTCTTAACCACTTTACTGATGTTTATCTAATTCATTCAAATTTTGATTTCGAACGTTTTAATTCATCTTGATGGTAGCTTTAATCGATCACAAAATTTACCGGACATTTATTTCGTACAAATTTCCTATCGATTTGAATAAATCTGGCATTTTTAAACCTATTGAAATACGTAAAGTCATGTTCAATCCTCTAGTTATAATTCGATTAAATTATAGCCGCATATTGCTAATCCGCCTTAAAGCTAAAGTCATCCCTTTAATATTGTTTCAAAGAATGAAGACCTCAAAAACCTAATTCAAATTAGGCACATAAAATTGTTATTGGCTTGAATTTCGTATAAAATAGTATACAAGCTAATGGCCAACATAAAAAATTTCATACAAAGCTATGTCAATACATTCGCAAATCGAAAATATTCAGCAAAAACTTCTAAAACTGTAACTATATTTCATTTGTTGTGGATGCTTTCACAAAATTTGCATAATTTCGCTAGTGGCTATATCATCAGTTTTAATATTAACTCAATGAACTGAAATGTATGTAACTTTACTTTCGTTTATACATTAATTGATAATAGTGCGTATATTTCTCTAACAGATTGTGTAACAACTTGACCGCAAAGTGCTGTTCCAGAAATATTTTTATACAATCTTAAGCAAGTAATTTTGGTAAACGCATTAGCTTGTGGCGTCGTTATACTTGATAAGATAATGAATGTTAAAATGTGATTCTTTTAGGTAGACCTTGCCTTTATCATTAAAAAATTGCAAAAAAATCAAACTGTACGTCAACAACCATATACAGTTTTAATTTATGGGTAAAAGAATCCTAATTAACTATCTAAGAATTCCACAAACTTTACAGGTTTTCTACTCATTTTTTAATATGTGTTTTAATTAAGTAGCGAGTTGCTGATTGCATAAGTCACCTATAAGTTGTATTAAATATACATTAACATATGTGAATGTACAGAATAAACTTCCGTGAGGGCAAATTGCATTCCTTCAAGATTAGAATTGTAAATGTTTATTTTAAGTTAAGCTTGCCAATCTGTAGACATATTAATGTGTAAACATATTAATCTGTAAATATATTACTAAAAACTACCCTTAAACTTTTATCGTAGGGAATCCATCATAGTGGGTGGCAGTTACACCCCTTAACAGACTATTGTATCTCAATTTATATTTATCTTATGTCTGGCATAAATCCTCTTGAAGACGAATAAACGACATAAACACAAATGCAAACGCATGGGAACCAAAGCTATTTGCACGGACCAATGCAAAGGATCGTGGAAGAGAAAGAAAGTTCCGAGAGCACTTCATTCGACTTCATTTTTAAACTCCAAGTTTAGACTTTTCTTTACAGTTTAAGTTAAATATATGTACGCATCGTGCCTAAATGCTTGTTATTCAAGAATTATCAGGAAGGAAAAACAAATCACGGGGAAATTACCAAAACAAAAGAAGAACTAAAACGCAACTACTATTGGACTGACAGCATAACAAAACTTATTACTGCTTGCGGAACTTGTCAGAAAACAAAATACGCAAGACAGAACCCTTACTCACCATTGATGCTTACAGAAACCGCTACTAAACCCTTTCAATTTATTCACATATACGTTTTTATATTCGACAACAAAAATTATTTGACATTAGTCGATTCTTTTACGAAATTCGCAAAAGCGACACCTATCATTGGAGAAACCGCAATACATATTAGTAAAGCCCTAATAAAATACTTCGCATCTTTTGGATTACCACAGAACTTAATATAAGACAAAGGTAAAAAATGTAGCAACGAAACTGTAAACGAAATTTTGAATGTACATAAAATCAAAATTCACTTTACGAGACCAATGCAATTGATTGTAGAAAGATTCCATTCCACTATAATAAAGCACTTAAGAATACTTTAAACAATGTAGCCAAAAGAAAATTATCTTATGGACTACGCAATTATTGGTTACAACAACTCAATTCATTCTAGCTCAAATTACATGCCACAAGAGTTAACTTTTGGGCACTCGGGCGCAAGAAACTCCGATGAAATTTTCACACCGCACACCTTCTATACGGAATATGCAAAAAATCACGCGGACAGATTAAAATACGTATATTAAAACGTTACGAAGAAACTACACGATAAAAACTAACCGTACTCGACAAAAGCAATTTAAACAAGGCGACACTAGTAAAGAATTTATGATAGAACCAACCGTTTATAAAAGAAATAGAGTAGAAATAAAAGAGATAATAAATATTTAGGACCCTATGAAGTAACATAACTACTAGATAGAATTCGCGTTAAAATTATGAAGAAAGCGGGGAAACGCCGACCCCAAATAATCCACATTAAAGAACTTAGAAAACCGTTTATTGTTGCAGGTTTACAATTTACAGAAGCCTCTACAATTTAGACATGCCTAGATTTGAAAACCTAAGTAACAGCTTTGGATTACTACCACTAAAACTAGGAACAGCACAAAACTCAATAGACAGTTGGAGCTTTTTCAAATATGCGACATTACGCCACTAATTAAAGAATTCGAGACACTAAAACTAACTTTTGACAACACAACGTACAATTCAACAGACTTTAAGACAGAAATGCACAACACACAACAATATACGAATATTAGCAAGCAAAATAGAGCCCCAAATATTTCTACTATGCCCCTTAATAAGCAATCGCCATAAGCGAGGACTCATTACCTTTGCAGGATCTTTAATTAAAGTAATAACCGGAAACCTTGACCAACACGATGCAGAAAGATACGACACAGCAATAACATATTTATGGAAAAATCAGAACCAAGTTAAAACGATCCTCAAAGATCAAATTACTATAGTAAAAAAAGCAATAGACAAATTAAATGTTAGCATAGAAACCTTGAGTAGGAATCAACTATTACTATAACAACGACTTGAACATTTAGACCAAGTAATACAATTCACATTAATTCAGAGTGAAAAAGCATTTCAATATAACGTCATACAAGCCATGTTTTCACACTTTTATGAAACTTTTCAAATTATATATGATATACTAGAGAGAATAGAAGTAGCTATCACCTTCGCAAAATTCTAAATACATTACACACTTCCATAGTAGAACCACACGATTTAGTCGACGAGCTTATGGAAATTGAGCAATCAGACAAAATTAAAGTTCCTTTCAAACCAGATAAGAAACACATATTATTAATTGAAAAAGTAACTACTGTTAGAAGTTACACCAAAAGCAACTAAAGTGTATTTACATTGGATGTACCCCTTGTAGAAACTGAAAACTATAATTATTTTTACCTTTGCTCTTTTCCTACACCAAATAAAAACTCATTTAAGACAATAATCCCACATTTCAAATATTTACTACTAAGTGAAGGAAAGTACATTTTATCAAATAGAAAATGTAAAGAGACCTTAATGAACGAATATGTATGCCAAAACTAACATACGTCTGAAATTGATGAAAGAGTGCCATGCGAAATCCAATTATAACGGTTTAATGCAAACCAAACAAACTGCAAACAAATCACCGTTGGTATAGCCGACACACGAATCGGAAATTAGAAGAAAACGAATGGATCGTATTCAACCCGTAAGGAACAGTCGCAACGACAAAATGCGTAAAACTCATGGACAACACCTAGTTAAAGGGCAGCTACTTAGTTGAACTAGCGAAGGGCTGTAAAATCAAGATCGACGATCATCGTATAAAGAAGTATGAAAATTATTTACACTCAGCTTCCCAGATATTCTACACATTTTTTAATATGTGCTTTAATTAAGTAGCGAGTTACGTATTGCATAAGTCACCCATAAGTTATACTAAATTTACATTAACATATGTGGATGTACAGCACAAACACCCGTGAGAGCGAATTGCATCCTTTTAAGATTAGAAGTGTATATATTTATTTTAAGTTAAGCTTGTCAATGTGTAGACATATTAATCTGTAGTAAACATTTTAATCTGTAGACATAGTACTAAAGGTTACCTTTAAACTTATATCGTAGGGTGGCAGTAACACCCCTTAACAGACTATTATATCTCAATTTATACTTTTTTACGTCTGGCATAAATTCTCTTGAAAACTGATAAACGACATAAACACAAGTGTAAACGCATGAGAATCAATGCCATTTACACGGACCAATGCAAAGGATCGTGGAAAGAAACACATAAATACCAGGGACAAACGTTCCGAGAGCGCTTCATTCGACTTCATTTTTAAACTCAAGTTTTGACTTTACTTTATAGTTTAAGTTAAATATATGTACGCATCGTGCGTAAATGCTTGTAGTGCCAAGTTGTTGAAATAAATGTTTTTCAAAATCTTCTGCTGTTGGTAAAGAACAGAATTGACGCAGTCGGTAGGATACCTGAAGTCCAGTGTGGCACTAAGACTATTGTTTTGACAATTAATCAAGTATCAACATATTGTTTTAGATAATCAAAGAAGGCACCTTCGTAGGAAAATCAGAGTGGAACAAAAATCGTCCAAGCCAAATTCGAGACTAGAACAGGGAACGGCAACCAAAGACAGAATACAACAAAAACTTAGAAAAGTCAGGAAAACGAACAGAAATCCTTCAGATCCTAGACGCATACTATGAAAGCAATAATAATCCTGTGAGTAAATCCTTTATTCTACAACAAAATTAAAAAATTGCTAATTTTTCTTAATTTGAAGTCACTACAGAGATCATTTCTATTGTAAATATTTTAAAGATCAAAAATTAAAAAGAAATTTAAAATGACAGACAAAGTAGACGTTGTCGTGGATCAATGTAGTAAGCGTAAGACTACGGGTCCCAAGGTCCTGGGTTCAAATCCCGACACGGTCGACTGCTTGAAAAATGGCAGGTGAGCATTTTTCACAAAAATTACGCCCTCGTTCGGATGAGAGGTTAAATGGAGGTCCCGTGTGTGAGTGTTGTCACGCACGTTAAAGATCCCTACCAGCGCCTAGAACGGCAAGGGTTCGGCAAAATTCTAAATCTCCAGGCAACAAAAAACTCGCCTCCTGGCCAATGTAGTATCTTCGGGTGGAGCATTAGAAATGTAAATGCACGGTTGTGAAGGGAGGTAAGCAGCCTGTGGCTGCCAAGTTCCCCCAACACTTAACCATTTACCAATTTAATATATTTTCCAATATATCTTTTCACACAGTCAATATTAGTTGCAGATATTCCGCAACCAACAACTAGTTGTTTATACTAATCATCAGATTTATCTGCGCTTATTTTTTCGTCATTAGGTTTTTCGTCTCAAAACTGGTTGGGCACGTACCTGCACTTATTCATATTCTGAGCTAGCCTACATAGTTCCCTGAAATTCTCACACAGCATGTGTATACAGCTCGTTCCCCTTCTATTGTTTTCTAATTTTATGCCCTATTTCACCCAGATTCAGTGAAGGGGGTTAATCAACCTGTGGCTACCAAGATCCCCCAACGCTTAGACATTTGCCGAAATAATGGTTTTCCAGCAAATCCTTTCACACACTTAACATTATTCGAGAATATTGCCCAACCAATTCTTGCAGTTACTTATAATAATCATCATGTTTAAGCACAGTTATTTTTCGTCATTAGTTTATCCATTTTGGAATTGGTTGGACGCGTACTTCCATTGATTTCTATTCTAGGCTAGCCTACACATTTTCCTGAAACCCCTGCAGCCTACATCTTTTACTATCTGTGTGCAGTAGTCTAACCTAGGTCTGCCTCTTCTTCTCTTTCTTTCTATCACTGCTTTTAATATATTACGCACTATTCCCTCATGCCGTAGTATGTGGCCTATCATCCTATCTCTCCTATTTTTTTACCGTGTTCCACAGAAAGAATCCCCTACCATTTTTAGTACCTCTTTGTTCTTAACTTTGTCTGTCCATGATATCTTCTTCATACGTCTGTAGCACCACACTTCAAAGGCTTCTACCTTTTTTTGTCCGCTTCTCCTACTGTCCAGGTTTCACAGCCGTACAGTGCTGTGCTCCACACATACGTTTTAAGCAATCTTTTCCTTGTTTCTATGTTTGTGGTATTTGAACACAGTAGTTTGCTTTTTCTTGTTAAATGTAGCACGACCTTCTGCTAATCTTTGTTTTATATCTTTTGTGCTTTTCCCATCTTGCGTTATTTGGCTTCCTAGGTAGCAGAAATCCTTAACCCCTTGTAAGTTCGTGTTTTTGATTTATTTTCCCCACCTTTGCATACTAGAACTTTAGTTTTAGTTTTGTTATTTTCATACCGTATCTCTCTGTTAGAGCCGTTTCCATTTCATTAAGAGCAGCTTCTAACTCTTCCTTGCTAGACCTTAATACCGCTATATCATCTACAAATCTAAGCATATCAATTTTTTGTCATTGGATAGTAATTCCAAATGTCCTGCGTTTGACAGTATTTATTGCCTCTTCTATGTACAAGTTAAAAATCGATGGGGATATGGCACATCCTTGTCTCACCCCTCTCCTAATGTTTACTTCACTTCGTTCCTGCTCTAATTCTATTACTGCTGTTTGCTCTTTGTATAAGCTATGTACTATTCGTCTATCCCTATCACTCATTCCAATTTTTTGAGTATTTCAAATATTTTTTTCCATTTTACATTGTCGAATGCTTTTTCCAGATCTACAAACCCTATATACACGCTTTCCTTTTTTTTTATTGTTTTCTCCATTATCACTCTCAGAGCTAAAATAGCCTCCCGTGTTCCCCTGTTTCGCCTAAACCCAAATTGGTCTTCTCCTAGTATTTCTTCCGCCCATTTTTCCATTCGTTTTTGCACAATTTTAGTTAATGTTTTTGACACGCGTGCTGTCAAACTCATTGTTCGAAAATTTTCACATCTATCCGCGCCTTTCTTTTTTGGTATAGCTACTATGATGCTACGTTTGAAATCTTTGGGTATCTCGCCTGTTTCATACATATAGCTTACAAATTGGAAGAGACGTTCTGTTACTGCTTGTCCAGCGGCTTTTAGAGTTTCTGTTTGCACATTATCTGTATCCGGCGCCTTAACATTTTACAGACTCTTTAATGCTAATTTAAACTCATCTCTAAGTGTAGGATATCCCAAGTCGTCATTTTTAATGTCTGATTCCTGTTCTAATGCAGTTAGTTCCTCTCCTGCATATAAATTCCCTATATATTGGTGCCATCTACCCACTTTCTCTACGTTTTCTATAATGATGTTTCCTTGTGCGTCCCTTATATTTTTGCTATAAGGTTTTATATCCCTAAAATTCATTCTAATTAATTTGTATGCTTCGTCTGTCTTTCCTATTTCCATCTTCGTTTTTACCTCTGCACTTTTCATCAATATATTGTTCTTTAGCTTTCCTGCATTTTCGAATAATTTCCCGTTTTATGGCTTTGTATCTCTGTTTTCCTGTTTCGTCTGATTTATTTTTGTATTTTCGTCTTTCTTTTATTAAATTCAGGATATCCTTTGTTATCTATGGTTTTTTATTTTCTTTTTGTTTATAGCCCAGAATATCTCTGGCCGCCATGTCTAGGCTGGATTTAATGTTATTCCATTCTGTTTCTACTTCCTAGGTATCAGATATTTTCCCGATATCTTTGAGCAATTCATATGATTTTTTTTCGAATCTTTCTTGAATATCTTTATCTTTTAGTTTCTCTAAGTCCAAGTGCTTTTTTCCGTTTCTTTTTTTCACATTCTTAAATTTAAGTGCGGTTTTCATAATAACGTTTTTGTGTTCAGTATCTATATCTGCTTCTGGGTAGCTTCTACAGTCTTTTACTTGATTCCTAAACAGTTGTCTAACAAGAATGTAATCTATTTGATATCTTCCTATATCTCCTGGCATCTTCCACGTACATCGTCTTCTAGCATGATGTTGAATTAAAGTGTTTGTGATGATTAAATTGTTCTTGTCGCAAAATTCTACCAGCCTATTTCCCCTGTCGTTTCTCGTGCCTAAACCAAATGAACCTACTACCGCACCTTCCCTACCCTCACCTACTACGGCATTAAAATCCCCCGTAATTATTAAATTTTCATGTCCTTTTACGTATCTTAGTATGTCCTCGATATCTTTGTAGATGGCTTCTACCTCTTCGTCACGGTAGCTAGAGGTGGGCATGTATACTTGTATTATTACTGTGTTTACCGGTTTAGATTCTAATCTAACCATGAATAATCTTTCGTTCTTTTGTAAGTAATTTTCTACACAGTATCCTATCTTTTACCGCATAATTATCCCCACACCCAAATTTCCTTCCTCTGCTCCTGTATGAATTACCCTGAAGTCTCCACTCCAAAAATCCCCCGCTTCTGGCCACCGAACTTTGCTGATCCCTACTATGTCTAGTGATAACCTATTCATTTCGATTGTTAGATTCTCTAGCTTACCTACTTGCTTCATACTTCTAACATTCCACGCTCTGACTCGCAGAATGTTTCCGACTCTTATTTTTAATTTTCCGATCGCATCCTCCGAAGTAGTCCCCTCTCGGATATCCGAATGGGGGACTATTTTAACTCCGGAATCTTTTACCCCAGAGAATGCCATCATGTTTGTTACAATTTAAGTACGCTGTGTACTTGGGAGGTAATGTGGTGGTTTCCCGCTGCCTTCCACATCGCAGTAGTGTGTCTTAGACTGCCATACCGATCCCTATAGTCTCTGCCAATCTAAGTACCGAAAGAGCCGCTGCCCTCTTTCGAGGACCTATCTTAGTCTGGTTGCTCACTAACGACCCTACTACTTTGGTTGGACCTGTAGTTTGGAACTTTAGCTTATTAGAACACGTGAGCCATTTCACCTGTTCTAGTAATTTAGAACTTAAAAAACATGCGAGTAAACCACTGTAACCAAGAGAGAAAGAAGTTATTAGAAAACACCGTTACGAATACGGCGACATATTTTATTGTAACCAAATTTCACTTAGTTTTACAAACAAAATACGACATAACATTAGAACGAAAGCCGAACCCCTATTGTTACTAAATCTTACAGACTCCCTGAAATACACAGACTGGAAATTAGAGAACAAATCACAAGTATCTTAAAACAAGGAATAATAGAAGACAGTAATTCTCTTTAGATTAGTTCGGTATAGATTGTACCAAAGAAAATGGTCAATTCAGGTAAACGAATATTGAGATTAGTAAGTGACTATAGGAAATAATGAAAGGACAATAGAGGATAAATATCCCCTTCCTAACATAACAGACATTCTGGACAGACTCGGGAAAACTAATTACTTTAGTACCGTAGACATAGTCAGAGACTAATTTATAACTAGAGATAAACCCGAAAAACGTAGAGAAAACCGTATTTTTGGTTGAAGGCGGATATTACTGTTACAAAAGAATGCCCTTTTGATTAAAAAATGGACCCGCGACGTTCCAAAGAGTAATGAACAACATCCTCAGAGGCCTACAAAACAAAACTTGTTTCGTCTACATAGACGATGTAATAGTTTTTAGTACACCCTTCCAAGAACATATACAACAACTTAAAAAGATTTTCGAAAGACTAAGACATTGAATAGATTTTATCCCTTTTTTAAATATTAATGATTAATATTGCTTGACATGGGTAAGTAATTCAAGCATAGGGAACGAAAATCAATATGAATTGTTGGTTATTTTGCAAAAAGAAAAGCCCGCGACCGGTTTCACTGTTCTTACAATCATCAGACGCACGCACCCCTTTTTGCAAAACAACCAATTTAGTTCTGACATTTTGCACAAATTAAGGTGTATTAAAGTGCAAATGCTTCTCATGCGCTCAATATAAGCAACTAACGTCGACGACTGTTTCCAGTCTCCGACGTGATAGTGTAGATGGATTTGCCAGACAAAATTTAATAGCAAGTCAAAAGACAAGATGAAAAAGGAAATAAACAAATGACCTGTTACCTACTTAACATTGGCGGACCTTCTAAGAAAATATTGCACCCACTGCTAAACGAAGAAGTTGGTCGACGGAAACCAATGCGTTTCCAATTAAATATTAATGAATAACTTTACCGGGCATGGGGAATGTAATACGATCATATGGAACGAAAATCAATATAAATTGTTGGTTATTTTGCAAAAAGGAAACCCGTGACTGTTCTTGCAGATCATCAGACGGAAGCATTTCTTTTTGCAAAACAACCAACTAAGTTCTGGGATAATATACAAATTAAGGTTTAGATAATCGAATTTTTCCATCGCTCCATAGCGGAAACCACCACGGGCATCAACCCAATACAAGTATTACAAAACTGCAGAAGTGTACTTATCTAAAAATATAAGCTTATGCGTTAAGCTTAATACTTGCAACATCCGACGATTGGATTATGAAATGCGTATATTGAAATAAATATTGTGAGATAAACAAGCATCCACTCCTTGCTTTCCGGTTTAACAGATTTGTTACTGTTTAGCTTAAGGGTAATTCTAATTAATTACCTATAGGAAGTGAATGTTACCGCTAAAAACACAAGTCCTTAGTTGATAGATAGATCCAGCCTTTTTTGATATGGAGCTACAAGCAGTACAGCCGCTACTACATCCGAAATAAGATGAAGTGTTTCTTGCCTATTTAGTTTCCTCGATAATTCAGATCTAATTATGCGTCATCAAGAACTCCCAACGAAACGACAATCTTGTGCGGATGCTGCCTATACGTCTCGCATCATATCTATTGGATATCTTTTGTGAAAGATGATGGCCGTTAGACTAACCAATCATAAGTACATACGTCAAAAAGATGATTCTATCTTTAAAATTATATATTCCTACGATGACTGTTGTTCTACTGGTGTTCTACGAAGTTGTTAAGCGTTTGTTTACAACGGGACCAAACCAGAGAAATGAGAAAAATGAGTCACCGAAAAAGTGACCCATGACCCAGTGACTCAAATAGGTATGTGACCCACGACCTATTGACCCACTGACCCAAGTTGACCCGGTGACCAAAATTGACCCTTGGACCCAAGATAATTTACGTCCACGCTTATCAAATATTGCCATCAACAAAAAACTTTATTTATTTTAAATAATCACATAAAATGTAAACAAACGCACTAAAAATAAGAAGGAATTATAATATAAAAATACAAATTATCTTATAAACCAACGTAATAAAAGAAGGTTACATCACTTATGAATTTATGATGACTAGGCTATATTTTTAAAATTTGGTTTTTAATTATTCTGAAACAAAAAGTACGAGAAAACATACGTGTACGGGAAGAGTATCTACTTTATATTGGAAGATATTATGGATTTACTTATGCAGGTTATTACATTTCAAAGCGAAATTGAGGGAGGGCCAAGAAATATTTGCCTACCGGCAGCAAATTTCAAAGGGCAGTCCTGGGAAGAAGGGGCGCAACCTAAGGAAATCGCAACTTGTAATACGCGTTTCATATAATTTTAAGCATTGTATTTGCTTTATGACTTCGCTTCTCTGAGATTTACAAAAGTTTATATTACAACCAAGGTGGTACCTACTGCTACAAATTACCAAAATAATGAAATGTTATCAAAATAAAGAGATAATATTTACATTCTTTACCACAAACTACGTCAGTGAAAGAAAATTCTATTGGCAAACTAATTTAGGTGTTTATATTTGGGACTATGACGATTACTAACTCTGATGTTAGTTCTTAATTGTTATTGTTTTTTTAAGTGCCAACTACAATCCAGAATGATGCAAATTTTGAAATATGATGGTACTATTGCTACAATAATGCAAGTAACTAACTGAACCAATAACTTTATGTATAATTTTTTGAACGTACTTAATAAACTGACCTGAAAGTTCACTAAACTATGGCTTTACCTAGAGAAAGCCAATCTGTCACTTTATTAATTTGGATCACTGGATCAATTTCGGTCACCAGGTCAATTAAGTTACCCGATTCATTTGGGTTGCCGGATCAATTTGGGTCGCCGGGTCAATTTGGGTCATCGGGTCAATTTGGGTCGATACACATGACCCATTGACCCAGTGACTCAAGCAAAAAAATGACCACTTGGACTCACTGACCCACTTGACCCATGACCCATTTCACCTCTGGACCAAACTACATAGGTGTCACCTACAAATCAAAACCACGCTTTAAGATTAAGGCTCGAGTTCTTTGGAACCACAGATCCAAATGGTTCTGTCAAGATGTTGGTCAGAGCTGAAGACAGTGTGAATGTGGGTGTGAAACGTCACCAAATATAAAGTATTGGATCTTTAATTTAAATTTTCTGCGTGCAACACAATCGAGCAATAATGCGTCTAAGAGTAATAAACAAAAGCTTTAATTGACAAATTACTAGACTGCCATTGATAACATACAAGTTCTTATTAATTTATTTTATTGCCCGAGTTTAAAGTTTTGATATTCCGATGAATAAATGTTTAAGATATTTTATTTGTTATGTCTGTGTAAACAATTTGTAGTTAATCCCAAAACACACTGTAAGTTGTACTTTACAAGTGGGTCGTTTGTAAAACGCTACTTTAAAAGTTACTTGCATGACGTTGATTTTTGTTATATATCATGTTAAGAATAAGGGTACAGTTTTGGTTGCCAGAAACATAATTACGGATGATGTAGCTTCTCTAGGATTTTAGACTTTATCTCCAAGATTATTTGCAGATTTTGGCAGGAACATGCGTTTGCAAGCTTTAATTTTTTGATCGATGAAGTCTTCTATGTATCCCTCTAAGTTCGTAGATTTAAATGAATATATGCATAAGCAGTATTCATAAATTTGAATGGACAGGTTGTTACGTGCCAAAAAATTTTGGCACTAAACACTCATATAGTTTTAATATGCGGGAATTTTGCGCCATAAATTTAAAAGACTTGGTGCGCGTATTTCTGTTACTTCAGAAGTGCGTTGCACAAATTTCGCGCCGACGCGTGTGGGGAATTTCCGAAAGACGTGGGAACTTGCCTTTGAACGTGGAACAAGAGTGGTGGGTCTTGGTATCGTATGGTATCTTTTTTATTATGTAGATTTCCCTTTCCCTTTTTTGATTATCGTTCCCCAAACCCGTTCCTTATCGTACCTCTACATAGGAGGAAGATACCGAATTTGGAAGCAACCTGGTAAAAGATCCACAACCCAGAAAATAACGAGTCTACGGAGCCCCGCAGCGACCATCATCAAGTAATTCCGTAGGAAGCTTTATTTGTTCACGTAAGTACCCCCAGGGGTTATGTAAAATTGGTATATATTAAAATTGCGTCGCCCTAATTTGCATATTGTGTGACGTATTGACAATTGGCGCGCTAATTTACACCTTATGTAATATCATTACCAACTGTCTTTTGTGTCTTTTGTGCCGCGTCGACGGGATCGTAAGAAGGTTTGACAACACACATTTCTCGTTATATTAACAATGCCGTTCATATCTTCTGAGATTTTCCATATAAAACTGGGAGTTGTTTTGTATTCAAGTCGTTTATGTTACATCATCATTAGGTCTTCAGTCCTGGAACTGGTTAGACGCGTACTGTCATAATTTCCTATTCTGAACTAATCTACAGATTTCCCTAAAATTTGCACAGTCTGCATCTATCACTATCTGGTTTAGGTCTACATCTACCTTTTTTCCTATATCTGCTTGTAATATATCCCATACTTTTCCCCAAAAATGCCTTAGAACGTATTCTGTCCTGTTATTTCTTCTACTTTTCTCCAGATATCCTCCCTACTATTTCTATAACCTATTTGTTATTAACTTTGTCTGTCCATGCTATCATCATCATACATCTGAAGTACAGCATTTCAAAAGGCTGCTACCGTTTTTCTGTCTGCTTTTCGGACTGCCCGTATTATATATGTATACTGTGCTGTGCTCCACACATATGCTTTCAACAATTTTCTTCGTATTCTATGTTTCTTGTCTCTCATCATCGGCGCTGTTCTTTCTTGTTAGATGCAATTCGGTCCTTTTCAATCGTTTTACAATTATATACGCTATTTCTCCGACATTAAGTGGTTGTGAAGGGGGGATCCCGATACGGTCGACTGCTTGAAAAATGGCAGGTGAGCATTTTTCACAAAAATTACTCCCTCGTTCGGATAAGAGGTTAAATGGAGGTCCCGTGTGTGGGTGTTGTTACGCACGTTAAAAATCCCTACCTTGCCTGGAACGGCAAGGTTTCGGCAAAATTCTAAATTTCCAGGCAACAAAAAACTCGCCTCCTGGCCAATGTAGTACCTTCGGTTGGAGCATTGGAAATGTCAATGAACGATTGTGAAGGGGGTACGCCGAAAGTCTCGGGTTCGAATTCCGACACGGTCCGCTTAAAAAATGTTGGGCGAGCTTTTTTCACAAAAATAAACTCCCGTTCGGATGAGAGGTAAAATGGATGTCCCGTGTGTGAGTGTTGTCACGCACGTTAAAGATCCCTACCTTGCTTGGAACAGCAAGGGTTTGGCAAAATTCCAAATTTTCCAGGTAGAAAAAACCCACTTCCTGGCCAATATAGTATCTTCGGGTGAAGCATTGGAAAATCACATGTAAGGTTGTGAAGGGGGTAAGCAGCCTATGATTGCCAAGTTCCCCCAGCACTTAAACATTTGCCGATTTAATATTTTTTCCATTATATCTTATCGCAGTCAACATTAGTTGCAAATATTT
The DNA here is from genome assembly GCA_036346225.1 of Platerodrilus igneus. Taxonomy (NCBI): domain Eukaryota; kingdom Metazoa; phylum Arthropoda; class Insecta; order Coleoptera; family Lycidae; genus Platerodrilus; species Platerodrilus igneus. The sequence goes on from JARFIW010001599.1 coordinate 7,825,821, forward strand.
CACAACCAACACCTGTAGTTGTTTATAATAAACATCAGATTTATCTGCGCTCATTTTACTGCGCTTATTTTTTCGCCATTAGGTTTTCTGTCTCAAAACTGGTTGGACACGTACCTGCACTTATTGATATATAAAGCACGGTTCTCTTTATATTGTTTTCTAATTTTATGCCCTATTTCACCGAGATTCAATAAAAGAGGTTAAGCAGTCTGTGGCTGCCAAGATCCCCCAACACTTAGACATGTGCCGAAATAATATTTTTTCAGTAAATCCCTTCACACAATTACCATTATTCGAGAATATTGCCCAACCAATTCTTGTAGTTGCTTATAATAATCATCATGTTTAAGTACAGTTACTTTCTTCGTCATTAATTTATCCATCTTGGGACTGGTTGGATACGTACCCCCATTGATTTCTATTTTGAGATAGCCTACACATCTCCCTGAAGCTCCTAGAGCCTACGTCTTTCACTATCTGTGTGCAGTAGTCTAACCTAGGTCTACCTCTTGTTCTCTTTTTTCTGCTTCTAATATATTCTGCACTATCCCGTAGTATGTGGCCTATCATCCTACCTTTCCTATTTTTTACCGTTTTCAACATATTTCTTTCTTCCCCTACCATTTTTAGTACCTCTTTGTTCTTAAATTTGTCTGTCCATGACATCTTCATCATACGTCGGTAGCACCACATTTCAAAGGCTTCTACCTTTTTCTTGTCCGCTTCTCCTACTGTCCAGGCTTCACTGCCGTACAGTGCTGTGCTCCACACATATGTTATAAGCAATCTTTTCCTTTGTTTCTATGTTTGTTGTCTTTGAACACAGTAGTTGCTTTTCCTTGTTAAATGTAGCACGGCATTGTACTAATCTTTGTTTTGTATTTTTGTGCTTTTCCCATCTTGCGTTATTTGGCTTCCTAGGTAGCAGAAATCCTTAACCTGTTGTAAGTTCGTGTTACATATTTGTATTCTTGTTCTTTACTTACTTTCCCCTCCTTTAAATACTAGTACTTTAGTTTTAGTTTTGTTAATTTGCATACCGTATATCTCTGTTAGAACCGTTTCCATTTCATTAAGAGCAGCTTCTACCTCTTCCTTGCAAGATGCTAATACCGCTCTATCATTTGCAAATTTAAGCATATCAATTTTTTGTCCCTGTTTAGTAATTTCAAATATCTTCCTGCATTTGACAGTATTCATTGCCTCTTCAATGTACAAGTTAAAAACTAATGGGGATAGGGCACATCCCTGTCACACCCCTTTCCTAATGTTTACTTCTCTACGTTCTTGCTCTAATTCTATTACTGTTGTTTGCTCTTTGTATAAGCTATGTACTATTCGTCTATCCCTATAACTCATTCCAATCTTTTTGAGTATTTCGAACATTTTTTGCCATTTTACATTGTCGAATGCTTTTTCCAGATCTACAAACCCTATATATTCGCTTGTCCCCTTTTCCGTTGTTTTCTCCATTATCACTGTTAGAGCTAAAATTCCTTCCCGTACTCCCCTGTTTTTCCTACACCCAAATTGGTCTTCTCCTAATATTTCTTCAGCTCGTTTTTCCATTTGTCTTTGTACAATTCTAGTTAATATTTTTGACACGTGTGCTGTCAAACTTATTGTTCAAAAAGTTTCTCATCTATCTGCGCCTTTCTCTTTGGTATAGTTACTATGATGTTATGTTTGAAATCTTTGGGTATCTCGCCTGTCTCAGACATATAACTTACAAGTTGGAAGAGACGTTGTGATACTGCTTGTCCAGCGGTTTTTAGGGTTTCTGCTTGCACCTTATTTGTACACGGCGCCTTACCATTTTTCAGGCCTTTTAATGCTAACTCAATCTCATCTCTAAGTATAGGATATCCCAAGTGATCATTTCCAATGTCAGCTTCCTGTTCTAATGCAGTTAGTTCCTCTCCTGCATATAAATTTCATGTATATTCTTGCCCACTACCCACTTTCTCTATATTTTCTATAATGGCGTTTCCCTCCGAGTCCCTTATATTTTTGCTGTACGGTTTTATATCCCTAAAATTGATTCTAATTAGTTTGTATGTTTCGTCTGCCTTTCCTACTTCCATCTTAGTTTGTACTTCTTTGCACTTTTCCTCAATCCAGTGTTCATTAGCTGTCCTGCATTTGCGAATAATTGCCCATTCTATGGCTTGTATCTTTGTTTTCCTGTTTCGTCTGTTTTATTTTCGTCTTTTCGTCTTTCTTCTATTAAATTCAGGATATTCTTTGTTATTCACGGTTTCTTATTTACTTTTGTGTATACCCCAGAATATCTCTGGCCGCCATGTCTAGGCTGAATTTAATGTTATTCCATTCTGTTTCTACTTCCTTAGTATCAGATATTTTCCCGATATCTTTGAGCAATTTATTTGATTTTTTCTAATCTTTCTTGAATATCTTTATCTTTTAGTTTCTCTAAGTCCAAGTGCCTCTTTCCGTTTCTTTATATAAATTTTTAAATTTAAGTGCGGCCTTCACAATTACGATGTTGTGGTCAGTGTCTGTATCTGCTTCTGGATAGCTTCTGCAGTCTTTTACTTGTTTCATAAACCGTTGTCTAACAGGAATGTAATCTATTTGATATTTTTCTATATCCCCTGGCATCTTCCACGTATATCGTCTTCTAGCATGCTGTTGAAATAATGTGTTTGTGATAATTAAATTGTTCTTGTCGCAAAATTCTACCAGCCTATTTCCCCTGTCGTTTCTCGTGCCTAAACTAAATAGACCTACTACCGTTCTTTCCCTACCTTCAGCTACCACTGCATTAAAATCCCCTGTACTTATTCAATTTTCGGGTCTTTTTACGTATCTTAATATGTCTTCGATATCTTTGTAGATCGCTACTACCTCTTCTCACTGTAGCTAGAGGTGGGCATGTATATTTGTATTATTACTGTGTACGGGTTTAGATTCTAATCTAACCATGAGTATTTTTTCGTTCTTTTGTAAGTAATTTTCTACACAGTATCCTATAGTTTTCCGCATAACGATCCCCACACCCAAATTTCCTTCCTCTGCTCCTGTATGAATTACCCTAAAGTCTCCACTCTAAAAATCCTCCGTCTCTGGCCACCGAACTTCGCTGATCCCTACTATATCTAGCGATAACCGATTCATTTTGATTTTTTGGTTATCTAGCTTACCTACTTGCTTCATACTTTTAACATTCCAAGCTCCGACTCGCAAAATGTTCCCGACTCTTATTTTTAACTTTCCGATCGCATCCTCCGAAGTAGCCCCCTCCCAGAGATCCGATTGGGGGCTATTTTAACTCTGGAATCTTTTACTCCAAAGAATGCCATCATTTTATTATAATTTAGGTACGCTGTGTACTTGGGAGGTAATGTGGTGGTTTCCCGTTGCCTTCCACATCACGGTAGTGTCTTCGACTGCCATACCGACCCCTATTGTCTCTGCCAATCTAAGTACCGAAAGAGCCCCCGCCCTCTTTCGGGGACCTGTCTTAGTCCGGTTCCTCACAGCGACCCTATTACTTTGGTTGGACTTGTAGTTTGGCTCTCTAGCTCATTAGAACACGCAAGCCATTTCACCTGTTCTAGTAATCTAGAACTTCGGCAAGGTGCAGGTCCATTCGTAATGGCGTTTATGTTACAAAATACAAAAAAACAATTTATAAATAATTAGCAAATAGAGTTTTGTACATTATATGCCAGGTAATGGCTATTATCGACTTAACGAGTTGATTTTCTAGTTCGTTAGTCACTCCTCGTATCGCCAGTAAAAACCTACTTAATTGGTTAATAATATAAAATACTATTACAAAACTATGTTTTCTAATAAGTATCCTATGGTTATAAAGTATCGAGATTCTAAATTATTTCAACACTGTATATAAAACCGGAAGTAAAGAAAAACATTTAATTAAAAATTACAAATTAAGTACAATGTAACTCCAATACGCGAATTTAAACAGTGCTTTACCCAATCCAGCAGCAACCAAGCAGATGTTCACCGAAGCATACATAATTGGAGAAGCATATTTTGAGACTAACTTTGAATCCGTTATCGACGTTATCATGGTCTGCTTGCAGAAATATAGGAATCGCTCCTCATTCCTCGGTTAATAAGTATGCGATATCTGTTCTTATAAAGAAAATTTACTAGATAGAATGCTATACATCGCATTCCGGATAATGTATATATCCTTATAAAACGGTTAGTAGGAAAGCTAGCGTGATCCCAGAACTTACAAGTACCCAACAAAGAATACTACTTTTATACACAAAATATGAAACGTAATATGCTACTGTATACAAAATTCACAAAAGTAAAATATCTCTAAAGTAAAATATGGTATTACCGGGTAAAGTTAACTATACAATCAAAATGTAGCAGCTCTGTGGTATTCTCTAATACTGTGCGGATATTGGATTGCATTACCAGTGTTACGTAGTTTACGCAGATTTTACTTCAAATGTGTTTATGAGATTAATTAGAGCAAGTAGGACTGTACACTTAATAAGAGTTTTATTCAGACATTACAATGAGTAGAGTTTAATATACATTGAGATTGAGTAATAATAAAACATCGCGTCTTCAGAGAATGAATTCAACGTTAGGTCTATTAAGCTGTCTGAGCCAAATTATCAGAACACATCAAAATATATATAGTAATTACTTGCTAATTATTTGCCTTTTTTTGCTGATAAAACCAATTTTTTTGCTATATCTGTAAAAAAGTTACAAGTGGCTAGATAGCTCAATATTAAGCTATCTAGCCAACTAAAAAAAAAAACCTACACAAAATAAAATAAAAAATCAACAATATATAAATTATTTGCTATTTTATGCAACCATTTGCAAAAGAAAAAGAATCAGATTTTCAAATAATAAAATAAATATCAATATCTACAATAGTAAAGACATTAAAGAAATTAATTGCTAGCATCACTAAAGAATACCTACGTTTTATGAATTATTTACTCTTAAAAAAATATGCAACTCCCAAATTGTTTGCTCTCGAAATTAATATAAAAAACGACAAAATATCATCTACCCACTTCAAATATACAAGAATAAAGTACATTAAATAAATTAATTGTTGGCATAACTATATCATTCATATGTTTTATGAATTACTTGCCCTTTAGATATGTAACTCCCGAATTTTTGTTTGCGAAATTAAATGTCCAAACGATAATAATGGCTTCTTGTCGTTTTATGTATTAATTTAGGAAGCAAAATATTCAGGAGTTGTATATTTTAAGGGCAAATAATATATAGAACGTAGAAATTCTAGTCATGCTAGCAATTAATTCCTTTAATATATTTTAATCTTGGATAGCGTAGAACATGTTGATATTTATTTCATAATTCAAAAAAATTGATTTTTTTCGTTTGCAAATAGTAGCAAAAAAATAGCAAATATGTATGAATTGTTAATTTTTTATTTAATTTGTGTAGGTATTTTTTGTGATTGGCTGGATAGCTTAATATTAAACCATTTAGCCAATTAAAAATAATACCTACACAAAATAAAATAAAAATTAACAATTCATACCTATTCGCTATTTTTTTGCTACCATTTGCAAACGAAAAAAATCAATTATCTCGAATAATAAAATAAATATCGACATCTACAAGAGTAAAGTACATTAAAGAAATTAATTGCTGACACAACTATAGCATTTACAAGGTTTATGAATTATTTGCTCTTTAGATATGCAGCTCCCGAATTTTTTGCTCGCCAAATTAGATGTTCAAACGATAATAATAATATAAATTGGCCTGAAACTACAAGAGTAGAGTTTAAAACATTAATTGCTTCTATCATAATTACATAATCATGTATCTTGATTTATTTGCTCTTAAATTATACAAATCCTAAATTTTTTGCTCGCGAAGTTAATACAAAAACCGGCAAAGGACCATCCAACCACTTCGAATCTACAAGAATAAAATACATTAAAGAAATTAATTGCTGGCACAACTATAACGTTCACATTGTTTATGAATTATTTGCTCTTTAGATATCATCATCATTTTGTTTTCGACCTTACTTAAGGTCGGTTTGACGCAGCTTTAACTTCTTTTCTATTCTGTGCTAATCTAAAAAGCTCTACATACCCTTCACAACCTAAATTTCTAATAATTTGACTAATATAGTTTGGTCTAGGTCTCCCTATATCCTTCTATCTTTTTCCTATCCACCTGGCTCTACATAGATATTAGCAACCTGATGGTTGTTAAAGAACTCAAACATGTTTACATGATTACCATTTATAAGGAAATTAAATATAACCTGGTTATTCGCTTTAAAAAAGGAAAAGTGTTAAATTATATGTTATGGTAAGGCTTAAGCAACGAATCGCTACCAACATGCCAAACTCTACCTAATTGTGAGTTATGTCATGGTGACATTTAGTTAACTGATTTTTATTTTTTTTTGTTTTGTTTTCGAACTTACTTAAAGTCGGTTTGACGCAGCTCTAAATTCTTGTCTATTCTGAGCTAGTCTAAAAAGGTCTGCATACCCTTCACAATCTAAATCTCTAATAATTTGACTAATATAGCTTTGTCTAGGCCTTTCTACTCTATTTTTATTTGGTAGTCTATAATCTAAGACTTTACTAAATAGTCCCTCATGTCTTTACTGGTGCCCTAACATTCTATCTCTCCTGACCTTCAATTGTTTCCACATACAGAGTTCCTCATCTATCCTTCTATAAACTTCCTCGTTTGTAACTCTATCTGTCCAACTAATCTTTAACATTCTCCTATAACACTAAGTTTCAAAAGCTTCTATCTTTTTATTATCTACTTCTTTAATTGTCCAATTCTCACTACCGTATAGTAGAACGCTTCAAACGTACGACTTTAAGAAACTTTTCCTATTATCTAAACTAATACTATTAGCTATTAGTAAGTTTTTCTTTTTTAAAAACATTTTTCTAGCTTGAGCTATTCTAGCTACTATATCCCTTCTGCTACGTCCATCCTTTGTAATTATACTACCTAAATAGTAAAATTCATCTATCTCCTCTAACTCGGTATTACCTATTTTTAATTTTGGGTTAGAACTAGGCTGTAACTCACTTGTCATTATCTTTGTCTTTACCGAGTTCATTTTCAAACTATAGTTACTCTGTAGTATCTCATCTAAAATATTTAAAAACTCTCCTAACTCTTTTCTAGACTCTGCTATAATGGCTATACATTCTGCAAAACGTAACATGTCTATTTTCTGTCCCTGTACACTAATACCTATCTCTTTTCTCTCTCTAGCTAAGTTTAAACCTTCCTCAACATAAACATTAAAAATCAAGGGAGACAGTATACAACCCTGTCTAACACCATTTCTAATCTTAGCTTCCTTTTCTATTTCATTAAATCTAATTACTACGCTTTGGTTTTTATATAGACTGTAAATAATTTTTCTATCCCTATGAGAGATTCCTATTTTTTGCAAAACCCTGAACATAACAATTCAATTAACCCTATAAAATGCTTTTACTAAATCTACAAACGCGAAATGAGTCTTTTTATTTTTTTGTAACCTTTTTTCGAAAATTACCCTAATCATTAGTATCGGTTCTCTAGTCCCTATGTCTTTACGAAAACCATATTGGTCTTCGCCTAAATAATTCTCAGTCAAAGCGTCTACTCTATTTTTAATTATTATTGTTAGTATTTTGGAAGCATGAGAAGTTAAACTAACCGTCCTAAAATTCTCACACCTATCAGCTCCTGACTTTTTTGGGATTGGGATAATAATATTTTTTTCGAAATCTATTGGAACCTCACCTGTGTCATATATTACGTTTACTAGTTCATATAATCTGTCTAAAGTTTCTGGCTTGCATATTTTATTAATTCTGCGGGAATATCGTCTATCCCTTGAGCTTTATTTAGTTTAAGATTCCGAACAGCTCTGTCAAATTCCTCTCTTAATATTGAGAACCCTATTTCTACATCCTCTTCTTGGTCTTTCTCTAACTCATCCATATCGTCTCCCTTATATAAATCTTCTAAATATCTTTTCCATCTATCTGCTACCTCAACTTTATTTATTAGAAGCTCATTATTCTCGTTTCTAATACCATTATATTTTTCCTATCTTCCTCAAAAAACTTTTTAACTGCCCTGTAAGCACTGTCTGTCTTACCTACTCTCAAATCATCTTGTATTCCCTTACAATTCTCCTCCATCCATTTATTTCTAGCTTTTCTACACTCATGTACTATGTTATTTCTAACTGTATTATACTTTTGCTGACTTTCACTATCCACTTCTCTGAAAGACTTAAGCTTTCTTCTATTCTCTATTAAATCTAACATCTCCTTTGTTACCCAGGGTTTTCTCGCTTCTATTTTTTTCTTACCTATAGTCTGTGTTGCTGTATCATGTACAGTCAGTTTTATTTCTTTCCATCTATTTTCTACGTTCCCTCCTACAGCTATCTCTTTGCTCTTATTATCTAATACTTGTTTATATTCCTCTTTTACCCTACTATCATTAAGCTTACCTAGATCCCATCCCTCTCTTTTAACCTTTCTCAATTTTTTGAATTTTAGTTTACACTTCATTTTAACTAAGTTATGATCGCTATCTATGTCAGACCCTTGATAACTACGACAGTTTTTAACTTGGTTTCTAAATCTTTGTTTAACTAAAATATAATCTATTTGGTATCTGGCCCTATCACCTGGCGCTTTCCAGGTATTTCTTCTCCTAACATGTTGTGCGAATAGGGTGTTTACAGTTACTAATCTATGTTCCTGGCAAAACTCAACTAATCTTTCTCTTCTAGTATTTCGTCTGCCATACCCAAATTTCCCTACCATTTTTCCCTCACTACCTTCTCCCACTGACGCATTAAAATCGCCCACAACTATTAAATTCTCATCTCCTTTTACTTTTCTCACTATACTTTTTATATCCTCGTATACCTTTTCTACTTCCTCATCTTCGTACTGAATTGTTGGCATGTAAACCTGTACTAAAACAGTGTCTGTGGGTTTTGTACTCAATCTACCCATAATTATTCTATCACTAAATTGTAAGTACTCTTTAACTTTATGCCCTAATCTTTTACCTAAAACTATTCCTACCCCTGCCTGTCCATTAGTTGAAGAAGTTGTAATTATTCTATAATTATCTTTCCAAAAGTCATTACTATCTGGCCATCTCACCTCACTAATACCTAAAATGTCCAGCTTTTCCTTTCTCATTTCGACTAATAAATTCGTTAACTTATCTACTCTAAGTAATGACCTTACATTCCAAGTCCCTATAACTAAATCGAACTGTTGTTTTATATTCTTACAATGACGAGCCCCAAATACCCCCTCCCGGAGATCCGAATGAGGGAGTATTTTACCTCCGGACAAGAATTTTACTTGTGAGCTCTCCATCATATGTATTTCGTGTTTTAGGCCACGCACATCTGGGAAATATTGTGGTAGGCTCCCATATCTTTCCACAACGCAGTTTTTAAAGATTTTAGCAGAAAGCCGTATCCGTCACGGTCAACCCCCAACAACCTTGTAAATTATTGAGGATCGCTCGAGACGAACCGACCCTCCTCCAATATCTTTTAGCCAGCAAGGCTGCTGCCCCTTGCTGCGCCTTTTAATCGCTTTTTACGATATGCAGGCTTACTATAGTAGTATTCTTTATCCCTTACTATAGGGATTTAGATATGCAGCTCCCAAATTTTATGCTTGCAAAATTAGATGTTCAAATAATAATAATAATATAAGTTGGCCTGAGACTACAAGAGTAGAGTTAAAAAAATTAATTGCTTCTATCATAATTACATCATCATGTAGCTTGATTTATTTGCTCTTAAATTATGTAAATCCTGAATTTTTGCTCGCGAAATTAATATAAAAACGATAAAAGGCCATTATTATCGTTTGAACATTTAATTTCGCGAGCAAAAAATTTAGGAGTTGCATATGTAAAGCGCAAGTAATTCATAAAACATATGAATGATATACTTATACCAACAATTAATTTTTTTAATGTACCTTATTCTTGTAAATTCGAAGCAGGTATATGATATTTTGTCGTTTTTTATATTAATTTGCCGAGCAAAAAATTCGGGAGTAGCATATTTTAAGAGTAAATAATTCATAAAACGTAGGTATTCTTTAGTCATACCAGCAATTAATTTCTTTAATGTACTTTACTCTTGTAGATATTGATATTTATTTTATTATTTGAAAATTTGATTTTTTTTCTTTTGCAAATGGTAGCAAAAAAGTAGCAAATAATTTATATATTGTTAATTTTTTTATTTTATTTTGTGTAGGTATTTTTTTTAGTTGGCAAGATAGTTTAATATTCAGCTATTTAGCCACTGGTTACTTTTTTATAGATGTAGCAAAAAATTGGTTTTATCAGCAAAAAAAGCAAATAATTAGCACTATAATTCATATATATATTTTGATGTGTTCTGATAATTTGTCTCAGACAGCTTAATAGACCTTTCAACGTTGCATCATCAATAGCCTTTAATTAATATTCATCATGTGTACTATTGTTTGTCGGCTATATATAATGTTCCAACTGATTCACATTATAGGGCTTCGACCCCTTCGCTTTTATGTTCATGCACTTTGTAGTTTGTACTCAAAATCAATTACATAAAACTAATAACATTACTTGAAGATTATGACACTATTTCTGAATCATAATAAATTTTGAAACGTTCACGTTCGAATTACATATTCAATATACAGGCAAGAACAAGGTTTTGGGGTCATGAACAAATTTGCACAAACGTAAGAAACACTTTGACACCAGTTTCAATCCAGAATTGCAATGGGAGTATGGTGGTTAAGGGTAGCTGAGCTTCAAATCTTGAACAACAGTTTTTCGAACAGAAAACTTATTAATCATCAGTGGAACCATGCACAAAATTATACATAATTGAAGCACATAATTGGCAACACTCCTAACACACACTTTCAGAATTGAGTTGAACCCCAAATTTTTGGTAGCCAGTATTTCGAAAGCAGAGTGTTATGTGCACAAAATAAGCACGATATTATAGTATTCATTTTAAGGCAAATCCTCAAAGTATGGTCTTGTCTCCAGCCACCCAAAATTCCTTTCTCTATATCCCGTAGAGTAGGTCTGCACAAAATTTGAGATTCTATGCACAAAATTGCACAAAATAAGCGCAAAACTCTGTTTTACTTTTCATATTTTAATTTAAAAACGGGTGAGGGGAGGGGCAGAGACATGAACTTGTTTTATGTGCCATCTACTCGTATACGAACTTCTATCACATTCTCTAGCAAAGCATCACGTACAAATTGATTGCAGTATTTTTCATTATACAGAGTATTGCAAATGTAATGCTAGTCCACTTGATGATATAATCAGTTAGCTAAAATAAACCGATAAGAAACCGACAAGGCTTCAGATTGTCCTTTCTTACAGAGTTATGGACCAATAAAGTATTAAAAATGTTTGTTTTACAAAATAAGTTTTATTGATATTATATACACTAAATGTTACATTAGATGTTTAAATAAGCCACCTTCCACTTAAATGCATTTTCTAACGCGAGTTAAGGTTCGGGATTTGGAAACGAGGTAGTGTAGAACACCTAATTTTTTAGTAACCGTACTAAATAACCATACGTGCTTATTTCTTGAGAACTCTCTTGATTCAACCCTCTCCCCCACTTTAATTAATCGTACACAATGGTTTGATGGAGAGTAAGAAATGGTTTATAAGGTCGGATGGCGTATGATTTTTATCTTATTTGTCTTTGTAAATATAATTCTGCTAGAGATTTTCCACAAGCTAATGGTGTGCAACGCTTCCGGAATAGAATTCTTTGCACTTTGATGCGGAATTGCCTTGGGTCATCTTCCAAAGCTTTTACCCGCTCTTTTAGAGTTTGTACTGAGTAGTCTGCTAGACCGCTTGTCACCGGATGTCCAAGAGCAATCAATTTTTGAAATATTCCATTTCTAACACAATAATCTTTGAATTCGGTGCTTGTAAATATAGAAGCGTTGTCAAAAACTAGAACCAAGGAAATCCGTGCGTTGAAAAGATATTAAGCAAAACGATTGAAGTTGTTGTTGTTGGAGCATAGTTTAAAATTTTACATTTTTTAGATTTTAGTGGATGCACACTAAAAGATAGTACTCATTATACGGACCTATACAGGGTGTAACAAAATAAGTGTAAAACATTTCAGGGAGTGATTCCTTATTGTAAAAGAGATAGGGTCTTTCATATAAAGAAACTTCATAGAAGCATCCCTTGTTAAGATACAGCCCCTTAAAGGGGGTACATCAAATTTGTTTTTCATTTTTGTTTACAAACACCAAAGAAGTTACAAAATTGAAATTAAGGTGACACTTTTACTATCAAAAATACACTTACTCAATAATTTATTTAGTTTACCCCATGGTTGTAAGGGGTGGAAAACGCAACCTCTAAAATTTATTTCCAATGGAACTTTTTGTTTTATTATTTGTTTGCCATTTAAAAATTTATTTCCAATAGCTTATTTCATTCTAAACAAAAAAGGTCCCTTGAATTTTTTGTCCAAAATTAACCAGTTCACAGAAAAAATTATTTTACAAAGTACAGAGATACATCGTCATAAATGCGAACTGGATTATTATTGTTATTTTGTAGTTACTACCTGCATTAAAGTATGATTAAAGATGAATAAACAAAACTAATTAATTAATAACAAAACTTGTAGAAATCATATTAAATGTTCAATATGTCAACCTTCAGTCATTATACATGCGTCTAGACGTCGGCGCATGGAGCCACGTATTCGCTCAAATATTCCTGAAGTCTCTCTAATTACCCTGCACGCATCGATGATGCGGTTTCTTAAGTCCTCTACATCGCAAACAGGAGTAGGATAAACCAAACTCTGTAAATGACCCCAAGTAGAGAAATCAAGAGGATTCAAATCCGGGGATCGAGCGGGCCAATTCTGTGGTCCTCCTTGACCTATCCAATGATTTGGATATGTTTGAGTTAAATGCTGACGTGCTGCTTGACTAAAATGAGCGGGAGCCCTATCATGCATAAAAACATAACCCTTCTGATACCACAAGGATCTTTCTCCAGCAGTACTGGATGCACTTCTCTTAAAAGTTGAGTGTATGCCTCACCATTTAATCGAGGAAGTAGAAAATGAGGCACAATTAAATAATTCTCAATAACTCCGACCCACACGTTAAGACAAAAATTTTCTTGATGGTTAGCTTGGACAATAGCGTGAGGGTTTTCATCAGCCCATATGTGGTTATTATGAAAATTAATAACTTGTCCCGCGAAAAAGTACATTTGTCTGTGAATTCGATCGTCTTCAGAAGGTCAGGCTTTCTTCTAATCATTTCCTGCATCTAATTGGAAAATTTAAGACGGTTTGGAAAATCTCTCGGTAACAGTGCCTGTACTCGTTGTAAATGGTAGGGGTATAAGAGTTGTTAATTTATAATTCGAAATACCGTCATATGATCAACATTTAACTGGAAAGCAATCTTTCTAGTACTGCTAGTGCGTTGTTCTTGAACCAAATTAAGTACTTCTTCTTCAAGCTGTGGTGTTCTAACTTCTCGATGGCGACCACAATCCTGCGTTCTTTTTTCGAATGAACCATATTCTCGTAATCCTTGATGAAGTTGGGCAAATATTCTATACGAAGGAAGCTACCGTTCAGGATACATTTCAGCATACCTTCTACAAGCTTCTAACCCAATACCCTGCGACAGACCGTAAACGTAATGCATATCAGCCATTTCCGCATTTGTGTATGCCATTTTAATAACAAGTGAATTATTAAACTAACAAATTAAGAACAGAACAACGACACACAATTATTAATTCAATTTCAAAAATTTACAAACTGACAGCGTGATAACAATTTAATTGTCACTATCACCAATAGCGGCCTACTAGATAAATTAATTTAGCATTTTCGTCTTATGGCGATGAATCTCTGTAGTTGTTTGTGCAATATTTTTTTTTCTGCGAACTGGTTAATTTTGGGCAAAAAATTCAAGAGACATTTTTTGTTTAGAGTGAAATAAGCTATTGGAAATAAATTTTTAAATGGCAAACAAATAATAAGACAACAAGTTACATTGGAAATAAGTTTTAGGGGCTGCGTTTTCCACCCCGTACAACCATGGGGTAAACCAAATAAATTACTGAGTAAGTGTATTTTTGATAGTAAAAAATGTCACCTTAATTTCAATTTTGTAACTTTTTTAGTGTTTGTAAAGAAAACGAAAAACAAATTTTATGTACCCCTTTTAAGGGGCTGTATCTTAACAAGGGATGCTCCAATGAAATTTCTTTATATAAAAGACCCTATCTTCTTTACGATGAGGAATCACCCCCTGAAATGTTTTACACTTATTTTGTTACACCCTGTATAAACGATGTGTACACGTTCCCAGTTAGATGCAGGTTTATCCCAAAGATGGAGTGGAAGTTTTGTCGCATTATGTTTGATTAAGGCGCACTGTATACAGGATTTACTATTTCTTCAACATCCTTATCAATTCGCTTTCAATACACATATCGTCGCGAAAGTCATTTTTGTTATTCTGACATGGGTAGCATACAATTCTTGTAATACCAGGTTTTGAAGTTTATAAGGAATGACAACTCGAGTATTTTTAAAAAGAATCCCTTCGTCTAGTGTGAATTCTGAACCTACAGTTTGGTTTTGACGTTAATTTTTGATTTGACAAAGGTTTGAATGTTTCCAGTTTCTTCACTAACAGCTTCTACACACAGTGTTTCTGATGATATTTGAAAAATGGATTCCATACAAAATATGCGATTTTCCGAACCAAATGACATGTCTGGAGAACTAAATGATTGTTGTATAGGTGCCATAAATAGGCAATCAACATGTGTGTTTGTTTCCCGTTTCTTGAATTTTACAAGATAATTAAATGCTGATAGAAAAGAGGCATATTTGAGGCAGCGGCTTGAAGTCATCGACAGTAATTACTTTTTCTGGTGGAAAATCTGCGTAAGTGGTTCATTATCGGTTTTAAGTGCAAAGTGGAGTCCATACAAGTAGTTGAAAAAATGATTAACACCAAATCTAATAGCTAAAGCTTCTCTGTCCAGTTGACTGTAATTTTTCACAAAATTTGTTAGAGATCTTGATGAATATTCAATAGGTTTTTTTCATTATTTACTAAGTGACTCATTACTTCGGCTACTCTTGCGGGAATGGCATCACATGTTAGAATTATGGGCAGATTAGAATATTATCACTGGTTATCTCGTTTTTAAGACGAACAATTACCGATTCACATGCCGTTGTCCAACTAAGTTTTTTATGTTTGCATAACATAGCATGCAATGGTGCTGTTAACGTTGATAGATTTGATATAAAACGTGCATTCTAATAGAACGTCCAATATCTTCAATGTTCTTTGACCGTGGCATATTTGCAACAGTTGTCACTTTTCCTGGCAATTTTGAAATTTGCTTGTGCTGAATTACATGGCTAAATATTCAATTTTTCTTTTCAAAGAATGAGCTTTTCTCTTTGTTCAAGTGTATATCATTTTCTGTTAGCTGGGCATTTAGGTTGTATAAACTACCTTCTTCCGTAATTCCATGTGTAACTATATCATCAAAATATGCTTCAGTTTTTGCCAATCCCTGTAAAATCTTGTCTAGAATTCGATTAAATTCTTTCTGTCGGTGCATTTTTAATACCAAAACTTAACCTATTCATACGATATGTACCTTGGTGTGTGGTAATGGCTTGTATCTCACTATTAACATCATCTACATGTGTATGGAGGTATGCTTTGAAAATATCCAATTTACAAAAATATTTTGAATTTTGGAGCCAACTCAAAAATATCAGGAATGTGTGTCATAAGATAATTTGATGAGACAAGCCGATCATTTACTCAACATTTATAGTCCACACATAAACGCACTCCCTTGTTTCCTTTGGGAATGACTACTAAAGGCAATCCCCAATCTGACTTTTCACTTTTTGATATAATTCCGTTTCATTCTATCATTTAGTTGTTCTTCTACGCGACTTCTTAACGCAAAAGGAACTACACGTTTTTTTGTATAAACAGGTTGGACATTTTTACGTAACTTCAGTGCCACTTTTTGATTTGGAATACATACAATCCCTTGTTCAAAAATTTCTGAGTACTTACTTAAGACTGCTTCCACAGAGTTAATAGTGGTATTACAAGCATTCATTTTTGAATCGATATTCATCTCGTCGTGTAACTTCTTTAATTTGATTTTTAGATGACGGATTCAGAGATCCGGCCAAGAATAGCTGGACGACCTGCTGAAACAATGTAAATTTCTTCCGTGGAACTACATCTGTTATATACTGCTTGTATAGTCGAAATCAGGAAAGAATGAATGCACGTCATTAATTTCTGATTCAATCCAAGATATACTTCCGCATATACAATGGGTGTATTTAACATGTAAGAGAAAGAAAGAATACAAGTAGCACGTGTTTCGAGCAAGGTAGCTTAGTAACGACTTACGCTGTGGAGTTTATGATACGTAAAGAATGGGAACAGTAAACTGTCGCATGTCCCAACTATATTACGCTTATATTAATGAAGTCTTTAAGTTGATTTGTGCGGTTTTTAACACATGTCATTTTTAATACAACATACCTAACATAACCATAACTTATAATTGCGCCTTTATATTTGGGTTTGCTTTTATATTTTGTTGTTTTCATTATATTATTAAACAGAACCGGAAACTAGTTAATGCTGCAATGGGAATATTTCTTGAAATCTTTATTAAACAGTCAATTGATTAATCTTGATGCATACGAATACGGTTGATGACGTGCATTCATTTTTTCTTGATTTCGACTATATCGTAATCTTCCCTGTAGGTAGGGATACATCATTCATATAGCAAATAAACTTCGGTTGGTATTAAGGGTGCATCTACTTCTAATTTTTTAATCATCTTCAGGAATTAATGTAAACCCGCACCTGACTCTACTTCAAATTGAACCGGATTATTACTCAAGTAGACAATAACAAACTATTTCCTAGAATCATAATTTAAAGTCTGGTAACAACGCTGGTAATAAATATCCACAATTTTTGCTAATCCAGTAATTTGGTGTATACCGTAATCGCAATTTTCATTTGAAGTATCAATATACTTGGCAGAATCTGTATTATTTGAAAACCTTTAGAAGTGCTTTTATATCTTGATTTGTTTTTCTCTACATAACGTTCATTAGAGCGATGATTATTTCAACCACAAATGACACATCAGTCGTTGATACCTAAAGAAGCATAATCTACTTTTGATTACACCTTCCTCTTGAATTGATTATTTAATGAATTAAATTTCGAATGTTGACCATTTCGACCACGCTTTTTATCTTTTGTGGTTTGATGTTTGTAATTTGTGATTTTATTCACTCCGGAATCTGAGTTGTTCACATTTGATAGTTTATTGGTAAACAACTGTGTTTCATACCTGGAAGCTTCTAACGGACTAGCCTTACTTACGGTATCATTAAAAGTAACACGATTTGAATTTAATAATTGCTCACGAATCCAATTGTCTTTCAATCCATGGATAAACTGAGCTCGTAGAAAAATATCTGCGGTTGATACTACTCTATTACATTCGCATAAAACTGTAAATTTACATTCACTCAGATCTCGCTATAGACCTGCTAGAAATTCTGCTATGTTTTGGATTCTCTTTTTGATATGTACTAAAAAAATTGTGCTGTGACACAACAATGCTTCTACTTGGAGAAAGCATATCAGCAAATTCATCAGTTACTGTTTTATAAGAAAGCCCTTTTATAGGTTTTTCAGGACCTAATAATGCTGATAAATTATTGTAGTGTGTCGATCCTATTGATATACTTAGTAGCTGTACTTTTTGTAAGTCCTCTGTGATTTGTTTGATGGCTAAATAATTTTCAAAACATTCCACATAATTTTTTAATTTTTCCTCTTTTTGATCAAAATTTTCAAAACTAGGAATGTGACTTAAATCTCTTGATGTGACAGAACTAGGCTCATTCGTTTTTGGATTCTGCAGGTGATCTGAAATTTGCTTTACAAGTGATGTTGTATGATCTTGTCTACCCCTTGTGAAAACATTTATTAACTGTAAAAAAAATTTTGAATCCATAGCTTATAATGTTGATTCCATTTAATTTGTTTTTCACCTCATCGCCAACTGCTTTATCTTTTGTATCCGATAAAGATAATGGATTTCAAATATTGGAATACATCTTTTGATAAATAGTTACAAGTTAAACTGTTTAAAAATTGTTATCTGTCAAATTGTACCTACTAGAACCTATTCTTTATATTCACTTCATTGTATCGTAACTACATAGCAACAACTGACCGCAGGTACTTACATTTTATGTACAATTACTACAGGCGGGAATAAAGAGTAAACCAAATTTTGAGCGTTTCAAGTTTTATTGATACCCACGCTAAAATTTACCTAAAATGTTACAGTAGAGCGTGGTCAAATTTAACATTAAACAAGCAACTTACAAGTGTTTAGCATAACCACAATATGTTTTTCAACGATTTAAGCAATATTATATAAATTAAGAATAACTTTAGATGTTTTTTACGTGACGTTATTTTTATGTCATGTGCCTTCTATCTTTTTAGTTAATTTTCTAAGCTGTCGACATGCCAACACCATCTTAGCTGCACACATTAGTGTTTGCTTATCAATGGCATGATTAATGCACCGCATCCAATTATCACTAGTAACATTCTACTACAAACGGTTATCAAAAAAGTTTTACCATTATATTTATTTTAATATTTTGTGCCACTTCATCTTCAACTTGAGTGTTGCTAACCAACACTGTTGAAATATTGCCTATGTATATTTTAGAATACCTATTTCCTTTCCATAAGGTTTCAACAATGGCCCAAGCAAACTAACATGACAACTCCAATCAAGACTGTGCAACTGGTTTTGTTGAATTTCATAGTACGTATTTGTCTCATGAAATGGCCAAAAAAGACAAACTGATTTAATAATTACAATTGATATGTTCTATTAATATCAAACAATAATTCAAATGTGTACAAAAACAAATAAGTCCAAAAAAATTTAAATTATACCTTAATAGTCATAAAATATGTATAAATTACAAAATTCATTTTTATATAAACTTACTATGTTTGAAAGATAACTTAATATTAATATTATAATAGTGGCATGCAGTCTCTTCATCACTAACACTGCCTTTATCAGAAGTTGCATATAAATCTGATCCATCTAAATTTTTATCAAGTCTGATAATTATATCATCCATATCGTTCATTATATATCCTTTTATCAGATACTCGTCTTCAATATTTTGAAAATGTGACCAAATATTTTCTCAATCTTTAACACCAATGGCATTAAACTTGTCCTCTGCTATTTTTCTTACATCGTCTAACTTGAAAGTTGTGTTGTGTGCAGTAACAAAGTTTTTAACGGATGCCCATATTTTTTCAATTGGGTTTAACTCTGGATGATAAGGTGGTAGACGAAGGACAACATGCCCATATTGTTCTTAAAGTGCATCGACAACATACGTTTTACAATTACGTTTGCTTATCTGTATTTTTTAATATAATTCACTTTTTGTTTCATGCACATTATACGTAATCGCCTTCTCTGTTAACCATTTCTGCATATCCGCGTTTTTCCAAGAAGATTTAGGAGTACATTATGTTGTCACATTATGGTATGCTGCGTTATCCATTACTAAAACTAAATTCATTTCACATTTTGGAAGGAATCTTTCTTGTAGCCACTTTACAAAATTACGGTTGTTCATATCATCATGATAATCTCCCGTTTTAAGCCCCGATTTAAACATTAACAAAGCATTCGAAGTATATCCCTTATTACCACTAGAATGAAGAATAATGAGACGTTGACCCTTGGCTATAGGTGCTTTTAAACATTTACTACTGCCATCATCCCAAGCTGAAGGAATCGTATGTGAGCTATGTAAATATGTTTCGTCACGGTATACAATGTTTCTTCCTTCTTTCTTGTATTGCTGTAATTGTCGTAATAACTCAACTCGCTTTTTACGAATGTCTGATTATTCAATGAACACTTTTCGATTATCTTGTGTTTTTTTCCACTGAAAACCTAATTCATGTATAAGGCGCCTGAACGATGACAATTTTCCAGTAAAGTAAACATGATCATCATTCTTGAGTTCCTCAAATATGGCTTTCATGGTAGGTCTATGCTTATGAATGCTTGCATAATTATATACAGTCGTTCGAACAACTTTTCCTCAAATTGGTCCACATTAGATTGTTAATTTTCTTCCTTGGAGATGCAAATTTGTCACCCTCCAGTTTGCTTTTCGCTTCTGAAATAATTCGCTTGATTGTGTTTAGTTCAACTCCAGTTGCTGTTGCTACTCGTTCTTGTACATTATTCATAGGAATGACAGGTATTCCATTCTTTTCTTTACTCATAAACTTATACACAGAATAAATAATTTCTCTCCCTTGACTGTGAACTGTTTTCTTGCGATTACTCTTTGTAAAGCAGAAAGTTCAGAAATAACAAAATAATCTGCAAAAACCAAACATTATTCTTCTATTTGAATTAAAAACTGCATAATACTTACAAAAAAAACTAGACTGAGTTGCAGTAGTTTTGAAAAAAACTGTTTGACGTTGAATAAAGGCAGAAATCTCATAAATAATAATCAAAAACGATAATAACGAATCACAATCTTAAATATGCAAATAAATGACAGACGAATTAAAAATCGACAGCTGGTTGTCAATGTCTTTAGAATGGACTTTAACAGAATAACTTAAATTGGTGTTTTGCACAACAGCCCATGAGATTTTGAAAAACCTATACCATATATCGTTAGCAGAATTTTCACCTTACGCGGCCTAGCGTTTACAGGAAATAAGGACATCATGTATAGCACATATTTCTTTTCGTTTTATATTGTTTACATATTAACATAAATATTCAGGGTTTATTTTACACTCTACCTTTTGGTTATTAATATGTGCTATAAAGTTGTTTAATGTAGGGTATAAAAGCAAAAATAATAGTATTAGCCTTACAGACAAAATATTTACAGCATCATAAATACAAGTTAGGTGTTAGAACAACCTCCAATTTCTAAATCTGAATTAACAAGACATTCAGTGTTATCTAACTCCTTAGTCTGCAGCTTAAAAATAAACACATTCAGTTTATTGACACGTAAAAGAATCAAAATTCTTCTAGACTGTTTAATACCCAGGAGAGCTTCTTATATTTATAAAGCACAACTTTTCTTAAGTACCTGCAAAATTGCAACATGGCAATAAAACGCTTATGCGCATTCAGGAACATTAAGCTAAATGCTTACTTACTCAAGCGGAATATTTAACTACCTTGGAAGGAAACCGTTTTCTCTCTTATTAATTTCAGTATAATGCTCCCTAAGGGTTGTTTTTCACTGGTGCGTGAAAATTAAATTACATTTTTTGCGACTTTTAAATAATCAGTGTGCATAGTGAACTTCAGACTGTAACCGGAGTGATGCATTACGCATTGCTTGGAATAAGTTTTGAGAAATTTACAGATTCTTCGTAAAGTTATGTGATAACACTTTATAAATACTTCACCTTTGATTTTTAGAGGACTCTTGATTTAGCACTATTCTTCATCAACACTTTACCTCTTTATTACTTCATTCAGCCAGCTTAGATTGTAAATTTATACCTAAGAAAAAAATGTTTATGCAATTCTATTTGTTAGCAAAGTTTTGCCATAAATGAATGTTCAAAGATTGAAAAAAGTTTACTGATATATATCCTTCATAGTGTTGCATTAAATAGTTTTATAGATCAGTTCATTTTTTACGCATGCTCCCTTTTACTTAAATATAAAGACAATAATCAAAGGAAATTTTTTTAATCGATCGTTGAACAAAACGTTTTAAATTTTCTACATCCAACTTTTCGTGTAGAATCCATGTTGTAAAGTCCCTTTAAGCGTTTGTCAAATTTTTACATTTGCCTGTAACAGTTAATTATTATACTTCTTGGGGGAAGGGGAGGGGTCTTGATAGTACATTTTATTTTTCTTAAATACAATTTGAAGAAATTCCCTATTGGTATTCTTAAACTAACACATACACGATTTTTCTTTGTGAATTCCAAAAGAATATCTTTAGAATCATTATTGGGATTCTCCGGTCTCTTAAAAGGAGGGTGTATTCCTATCCTCCATCGCAAATATATTTGCAGATATCGCATTTGTTTACTTTCGTGACCAGTTTTAACAAAATACTAGGTGTTATAAAACTTTGTAAGATTTCACACGCCACCTGCTCGGGTTACGGTCCATTTCTAACACTGGTCGAGGCTACTTCCTGATCCTATAATTTTCTAAATCACAACGCGTGTTAACTTTCATCAGGAGCAATAAACTTAATAATCTCAAATTCTAATAAATCCTCGTCCAAATACTTACACCCCCTCACAATTTTAATGAAATAATCAACTTTCGAACCGGACTTATGCTCACCGTATTTTAAATTATTAAATACCTCTCCTCGCTTTTCAGGGCCCCAGTGCCTCTGCAGAAAAAGTGTTTAACATTTTTCAAGGTTATTATAACGTTCTTTCTTTATCAACGCCCAATCTAAAATAGCTCTTTTAAAGTTTTAATCGCCAAAGGAACCTTTTTATCCTATGGGACACCCGCTTCCTCTAAAATATCTTGTAAATCATTAATAACAGCTACTGAATATTTAGAATCATTAGACCTATATGTTAAACTTGAACGCCCCAATTCATTAAATAAACTAACGTATGCTAAATCTTGTCTTATTCCAAACCCTCGGCTGCTGCCAGGTTCCGTCTCTTCCACAAAATTATCTTTTTCATTTACGTTTTTTTACAAACCTACCCAGGATATGGCAACCTCGCCCTAATATCCGCAAGAAAATATTTTCGCTACCCGTGGGAACCATTCATTCTTCTCGGACTGGATCTCAATGGGAAGTGATGGCTACTAATGTTATCAATTCTGGAAAAGTAGTTCAACGTAATATACTTTGAGACAATCCCGGACCAACACATTATGCAAGAAAAAACGTATGCCTTGACAAGATAAGTACTTTTTGGAGATTGTTTATTGATCAGCCTATTGCTACATTGATAATAAAAAAATGCACCCAAATTGAAGCCAGAAGACAGATAACACTGATTGGACATTACCTTTTGAAGAATTAGATGCTTTTATTGCGATTTTATACGCACTGGGTGCATATAGGGCTAGAAATTTAGAAGTCGATAGTTTGTGGGACAATACCTGGTAACCACCATTCTTTAAACAAACAATGGCTAGAGACTGATTTAGGGATATCATCAAATATTTGAGATTTGACAGTAAATCGACACGAAAACAACGACTGGACTATGACAAATTTGCTTTAGCAACCGAAATATGAAACAAGTTTATTGACAACTGCAAATTGTGCTACATACCAGGTGAAAATATTATAGTTGGTAAACAACTGTTTCCTACCAAAGCATGGTGCCAATTTACTCAGTATATGGCTAATAAGCCAGATAACTTTGGAATCAAATTTTGGTTAGCTGTAGACACTAACGAAAAATATGGTTTGAACGGTTTTCCGTTTCCGTTTTCCGTAAAATGTACATAAGTGGAAATTGTAGTAATAAAGTATTTCGCTGTTTGAACTGTGTATAGTTGATAACTTTTATAATTGTAAGTTGGTATATAGTTATAATTATTTTTAATTTTTAAAAAGCTTTGCCATTTTTTGTTTGCCTTACACGATTTGATTGTTTTTATCGCCCCCTTTAATTACTGAAGTAATGGCATCAATAAATATACAAAAAAACAGTAATTATTTATTATCGGTCATTTTGAACGGTCCTCGCTGTTCTAGGTAGTATATATTTTCAGCGGTTCTAGTGTTAACCATGTTACGTTTTTTTCGTGGCAGCCACGTTGGGCGCCAAATTTATGCTACGTTGGCTCGTAGCCGTACGTAACATCAAGAAAATTAAAGAATGACCGGGCTCAATAGGAGATTAGGGGGGGTTATTCAGCACTTTGTAGAATGTAAATAAAACTGTTTAGATAAACTATATAATATAATCACGATAAAAGCATTACAAAAATTTTTATCACAAAGTGAGGTAATATTGGGGAGTAGCAGAAACGTTTCCTCACACACCAATTAAACATAAAGCAGACAAAAAGTTAGCAAAAGATAAATAGGTAAGTCACAATTGATATGAGTAATTCAGTAGTATTGATTGGTTTTTTTTCTTTTTTTTTTCATAGCAGGCAAGTCTATTGTAAAAGGTATCAGAACGACGAAGACATGGCAAAACAACGGATAGATATTTAAAGTAATAACAAGTAAGAAATAGTTCAACTTACAAAAAGTCCTTCAGTAACGCTTCCCTGCAATTAAAGTGTGGGATTCACGATGTCCTGCACTAACGAAGCACTTCACCCTTGACTGTGGGGGTGTTGATAGAATTTCTTACACTTTACACTAATCATACCTACGCATTTCACTAGCGTTATCAGCAGACATTATCATGCTGATGGAACTATGTAGCATTGATAAATTTCTTGTTCATTCTATTTCCTGAGACAATAATTTCGAAATATTTTGTAACACAAATCGAAAAAATGGTAATAAAAATTTAGAATCACGGGTCTTCAAGGCACGATGTAATGCATTAAACTAACAGTAACGTGAGGTGTTCTATTTGCTACCTATGGTAACAAAGAAAAATCTAATGCTTTTGAATAACGAAATTTGCGCAAACGATCTATTTTAGATTCTTTGGGGTTAGAAAATTCAGAAACTACCGTATCAACTGTCTTTACATGTGAATGAAATACATGTTTATAAGAAGCAACCTTTTTTCCTACTAGAACCTGCTACAACTGTATCATCGTTGTGTTTCTTTTTGTTTAGAAACACTCAAGCTAAAAACTGTATTTGGATAATCCAAATTATGCACTACTCTGATAAAAAGGACCACGAAGACTAGATCGCACACACAGTTCAAATATAAAAAGACAAATCAACTAAAAAAAACACAATCAATAAAGCAACGCGCATCACTAAGTCAATGTTCCGTAAAACGCACGTGCCGGTCGAGTACAACAAGTTCTACCACTTTTATTTCCAACAGAAAAGCAACAAAAACAACCAATTAGTAAATCAACGCACACCACTAAGTCAATGTTCCGTAAAACGCACGACAAGTCCTACTACTTTTATTTCCAACAGAAAAGCAACAAAAAAACAATTAGTAGAGCAACGCGCATTACTAAAACCGTCCGTCAATGACCTTACAACCGCACTCGTGGTCAATCAAACACGTTCACTATAAAGCATACTTCCTTCAAATGTAATCAGAACTACACTCTCTACAGTTAATATACAACTCAAATCGTGTCGTGCTTGTTCATGAACAATTCGAAAATTCATACCGCATTAAATTCTCACTATTTTCAAAGCAAAAAGGAAACAGTATTTTTAACGTAATTAATATATAGGAACAAAGCACAAAACTACAACGCCTCATCTGTTTATTCAACTCGTTCTATTACAACCTCTTATCGATAACTAGAAAATCAATAATATCCACTCATTATAATACGACGCATTCACCTAAGGATGTGTTTCAATCTCGATCACCTAACCACACTATCGAATAGTGGAGAGTGAAAGTCGATAATCGCGTAATATAATATAAAGAGATTATTCGCAAACGAGTTAATAAATATAAAATATAGAAAGAGTAGTTACCGAAATGTATTTACTAATTGGGAAAAAGCGTAAAATGTTAAACTATTAAAAATGCACGTTACAACCAAATACAATTTTAACCACACCATTTATTATTGATGCAGGTATTTGCTGTAACGATATATGCCGGTCAAAAATAGGTCAGGCTTATCGTATTGTTAATACACTTTGCACACTGTCGCCAGCTGATGTATTAAAGCCTGAATGTTCAAGGACAACCAGAAACCGGTCGCTACGCCTGATTCTCTATACACAATTCCAAACTATACGAGGATTACTTCTTGAATGTAATTTTTAAAGAAAAATGTTTTAGATCTTACCTTGAAATTAATGTCTTCTGATTTTGTATAATTTAATCTCACTCTCCAAATCTTGAAAATTATCTTCTTCTCCCACGTTGTGGCGTCCATTGTGGCGGGTTCGTTGATTAAAACAAAAACGAATTAAGCTGGAATTCTGTTTTATTATTCTTGCTGCGTAGATTACAGGATAATTTACAGGTTGATGCACACACACGCACACGCACACGCACGCGCACGCGCACGCGCACGCGCACGCGCACGAGCACGCGCACACGCACACGCACACGAACACGCACACGAACACGCACACGAACACGCACACGCACACGCACACGCACACGCACACGCACACGCAAACACACACGCACAAAATATTACACTACTCAACTACAACAAAAGAGGCCCTGGTTAGCATACATAAAACAATTAATAATTACACCGTGTACTAAAATAACTGAAATGACTGTAGCGTGTCGATCCATACCACATGGAAGCTGTCGCGGAAGTCCGTCACCACGTGCCATACGCTGACTTCCCCATTCCCTTCCAGGGGGGTACCCACTACAAAATTAAACGAACCTCAGTTTACAGTTTTCCATTAGGTCCAATATAAGCCTGATAATTTACAAATGTTTACAGACGAACCTCAGTATATTCAAATACCACCACAGAGATTATTGACAACAATTACTATACATATGAACTGCACTAATTTTTTGTTAACACAACGATTACATTATATTCATTACTAATTTGTCTACACAAGTACTAACTATTCTATCTTAATTTATGTAGACTATAGGCGTATTTCTTGGCAACTCGAAAAACAGTTTATTTTACACGACATGTGGATTAATACCAGGGTTGAAATGCTTGTCGGTTTGTATGGTTTATATATCGAACTATACACTTTATATATTAATACAGAAACCGGTCAAAGTTTTGTAGACTGACCGGCTGATAAGTTTGCACACGAAAGTCGAATTACCTCCGAGGATACTTTAGTCAGGTTATGTGTAGATAGTTGTTAATATTAGTTAATGAAAAAGTCATTAATCTTGACATGCGCAAATATTCTTTCAAATTATATAGCAATCTAATGATATAGAACGCCATAAATCTGAAATTTTAAAAGAACGTTATAAGCTAATACGAATATTTTTTATTTCATGATCTATAACTTATGGGCGTTTCGAAACCTAAAAATTGGATGAGAAAGGGGGAAAGTAATTTAAAACGAGTAACCTACTATTGATTCATGCCGTGTAATTTTGATTCCAACATTATAGTTTTTAATAGGTTATTGCAATAAATAGAAATTCAAAAAGAATCATAAGTTTATAATACATAAAGGCAACACTGTATTTTTGTACAGTACATGTGAAATGAAACTCCAATTCATTAGTTACTTTAAAAGTTTGGGCATTGTGAATTTAATAATGAATAATTAAGATATTGAACAATAAAGATTAGATGCATTAAAAATGAACTGATAATTAATTTTACCAACGTTGTGTATTGTTTACTTTGCTATAGAAATAATTATAGGTCATTAATCCGACTATTACTGTAAATAGATTCTAAAATTCGTTTTATGCGTATTTGTTCACACAAATATTTAAATAATGTTATTGCAGAAAAGATTAAATCCAGGTGAGTGGAAAGTAGTTTTGTTATAACGGAGAGGGTACCTTTTGCAAAAAGTTCCACTTAATCGAGAGAATTACCATTCCCTAGTTTCCGCGTCGGCCAGAGTATTTCCTATTAACCCAGACGTTGTGGGTTCGCTTTGAAACTAGACGGATTAAAAAATTAACAGGATAAGTGTTAGCAATTACGTAGCTTGAAATCGAATCTAGGTAAAATTTGTATCATTAGTCAATTTTATTCAATTTTCTGCCATCATCGCTGTAGGAAGCAACTCCCGCACCACCTTAGTTGGCTGGTGTATTCTTATTTTGTTACGGGATTCTCAACTTTTTTGGGCATTTCCAAATTTAAAAATTATTGCTTGATACACCCGTAACAGATCATCTCTGCCCGGTATCGTTACTAGTATCCCAGTATAACTTGATGAACGCAGCAGATGTAAAGTCCACTACATTGCAGCAATACGAAGATCAATATTGAAATTGGCGTACTCTAGTACACGCTGTATTGTTAAGGTTCTGCAATTGTCATATTTGAACAATTTAGAATTTTTAATCTTTAAATCAGTTAAGAACTTGATTGTAAACCTTTTCAGAAAATTTAACTCGGCGATATTTGTGCGTTAAAATAAAAATTTTGATTCGTTATCTTTGAGTGTCAATTTTTAGGACATTTGGTAGGGGTAGTACCACAGCAACGTCTGTAAAAACTTAGTTTGTGATTTGGGGATGAATTTCTTTCCAAAAATATGTATTATAGAAATCAAGCGTTAAATGCCAATGTTTGATGACAATGTTGCGTTTCTGTGAAGAAACGAGGCTCAAAAGAAGCCTACGTTAAAATGGATTAGCGCAGAAGTAGGTACTCACAGATACGTTGTCGCCTGGAATCTGCAAGAGAAGTTTCGCTGGATCAACGTCTATATACGGTGCTATATGTGGCAGGTCAGTCAACGCAGGTGTCAAGTATTGTGCGGGTTCCATTATCTAGTGTTATGCGTCGTGGAACGGCTTAATGATGGCGGATTCTCCGTAATAAGCGTAGGAAATAGTACGGGGTATATATATATATATATATATATATATATATATATATATCCAAAAACAAACGAAAGCTCGCCTCCTTGATCATTAGAATTAATGTTTGTATTCTAATAATAAGAAATTCCGGGAAAGTCTATACGGTATTAAGGTATGCTGATAGGCGAGTCTATTATTGAAGGGCGTTTACGTTTGTGTTTCTATTATGCTTATGAAGATTGTTAGGTGCAATTTAGGCTGCATACCTACAGAAGCATTGTTTCCACGTTCTTGCGAAGTAGAGCGCACCACCTTTATGGATGTGACAAGTACATTTAGTTAAGTGGGATATATATATATATATATATATATATATATATATATTGATCTAAACTTTCTCTACCCTCCCTTTTCTTCCTTTACTTTAATTCTTTATTTATTTTATTTTACACTTTTTTTTGTCGCGCCTTTTTTGTAATGTGCACACCTAATGCACGCCCCGTACTTGCAACGTTTGGTTGGTTCTTTAATTAAACTGTTTATTACAATGCCTCGACTATTTAAGCTCTTAATTCTCAGGGTGTTCACCTACTTATAGTGAGTTCCGTTATAAGTAGATGTGTAATGCCCAACCAAACTGCACACTCTTTTGTTTTAGTACAAAATTTTTAATCTACTTTTGTATATGCCAAATTTTTATTACGATCAACGTTGCCTTGTGCCAAATTAAATTACTACCACAAATTTATGACTTTTCTGACGTTTTAAGATATTTCAGCACTCACCTGGATTATACTGCGTTCTTGGCCTCTCTAACTGCTGGCTCAAGATCCTCGTCGCCGTATGCGTCTTTACACGGTTGTATTATCTGATAGAATTTTCGTATCGCCTCCAGGTGTCGTTCTTAAATTTTAGATGCTCCCCAATATCTGAAATAAGTAACCCTAATTTAGAATTTGGCATACCCGGTTATGTTACTTCCCCTGCGCTAATTCTTCTGTCCTAATTTCTGCTTTGAATCCTCCACTACCAATTGTTGCTCTCCTAATTTCGCTCCTCGTGTTCTCAATTAATCCGTCCGCTTTTTCGTATTCAATCCAAATCTAATCGCCGTCCTGTTTCAAATTACTCAATGCCCCGCTATAAATCTATATCCAAATCAATCTTCGTTTCTTTATCTACCCACTCGATGTCCTGCTACCTATAAATCTCTATTCAAATCGATCTTCGTTCCTTTAAATAACCACCCTATATCCTTCTGCCTTTAAATCGCTATCCAAATCAATCCCAAATCTATTTAAATATTCGTCGCTTTGCCGTCGCTTATATAACCACTCTATGTCCTTCCGCCTTTTAATCTCTATCCAAATCCAACTTCGTCCCTATGTATAACCACTAGATTTTCCTTCCGCCTTTCCCAATATCGTTCCAAATCTATTCACGTACTCGTCGCTTCGCCGTCGCACTATTACCAATCTTTACACTTTTTATTATCGTCGTCGTTTATATTTATCTTTCGTTGATGCTCTTTACCCTTCTTTATTCAATCAAAACTATTCAAAATCAAACACTTTTATTAACTTTTAAATCGTTACACAAATTAGCACAGTTCTATGAAAACACGTCTTTATACAAAAATTTCAAAATAATCTCTTTAAATCGTACACATAAATATAGAAACAAAAAAACTATATACATACACACATATACATTTACATACACACATACACGCACACACACATACACATATACATACATATAACATACACATACATACACACATACACACACATATATACATATATATATATATATATATATATATACATATATATAAATATACATATACATATACATATACACAACATATACACACATATATACCTACATACATATACATACATACATACATATACATAAATAGACATGCATACATGCACATACATACAAATACACATATACATACACATAAAGATAAAAATATACATATACGTGCATACATAAGTACATTCACCTATACAATCACTCATATAGATAAAATAAAAGTAAAAAAAATACATAAATAGTTGGATTATATTAGTTGTTTGAGTACTATTTTTTATAATATTCTTTAAAATTTAAAAGGAACGAATAAATGCTGCTTAGATTATCAATATCACTTCTTTTGTTTAATGAATTTGAATTTTTATAAATGTAACACATTTCTAAAAAGGTTCTTTTGAATTTGTTGGTCTCTATTTCTAATATTTGGGGTTTATTAAAATCTATTTTATGTTTAATATCAGGAGCGTGTATTGCAAGTGCAGTTGCCTGTGGTTTAACTTTTATGTCGCTTTTGTGTTGTGTAATTCTTTGTTTTAAATTTTGACATGTTTGTCCTATATATGAATGATTGTAATCCAAACAGTTTAACTTATAAATTACATTTTTTTGTTGTAGGAGATCAGTTTTGTCTTTAAGTTTAGAGAATAGTTGGTTAGTTGTAGTTAGGGTTCTTTTAGTAATATTAATATTTAAATTGTTAAATACCTTAATGATTTTTTGCGTTAGTCCTTGTATGTAAGGAAGTGCTTTATAGTTTTCTATTTGGTTGGCGTTATTTGTTTTATTTAATTCCTTATTTTTTGTATTTTGTTTATTTGCTTGATTGAATAATAAATTGTTTATTAGTGGATAAAGGTAGTTGTTATTTTTTAAAAGTTTACTTAATAGTTTTAAATTTTTGTGGTAAAATGGAGGGTGTGATATTCTTTTAATTCTGGATTTTAATTCTAAAATGAACTGATCTCCTACAACAAAAAAATGTAATTTAGAAATTAAACTGTTTGGATTGCAATCGTTCATATATAGGACAAACATGTCAAAATTTAAAACAAAGAATTACACAACACAAAAGCGACATAAAAGTTAAACCACAGGCAACTGCACTTGCAATACACGCTCTTGATATTAAACATAAAATAGATTTTAATAAACCCCAAATATTACAAATAGAGACCAACAAATTCAAAAGAACCTTTTCAGAAATGTGTTACATTTATAAAAATTCAAATTCATTAAACAAAAGAAGTTATATTGATAATCTAAGCAGCATTTATTCGTTCCTTTTAAATTTTAAAGAATATTATAAAAAATAGTACTCAAACAACTAATATAATCCAATTATTTATATTTTTTTTTTTACTTTTATTTTATCTATAAGAGTGATTGTATAAGTGAATGTATTTATGTATGCACATATATGTATATTTTTATCTTTATTTGTATGTATATGTGTATTTGTATGTATGTGCATGTATGCATGTCTATGTATGTATATGTGTGTATGCATGTATATGTATGTATGTAGGTGTATATGTGTGTATATGTTGTGTATATGTATATTTATATATATATATATATATATATATATATATATATATATATGTATATATGTGTGTGTGTATGAGTGTATGTATGTGTATGTATATGTATGTATATTTGTATGTGTGTGTGCGTGTATATGTGTATGTAAATGTATATGTGTGTATGTATATAAATATGTTTTTTTTTGTTTCTATATTTATGTGTACATGTATGTGTGTATATTTGTGTATGTGTATCTTTGTGCATATAGATATACACATATATAGTTATGTATTTTCGTGTACATTTATATACACTACATGCATAAATATATATTTATAATATATATATATATATATATTATGCTGTGATAAGGGGTTGTTTAAGGGTGCACGACATAGTGAAGGTCACTAGAGAATGAGTAATTAGAATAGGCAGCAGAAAATTGTAGTTATTTCAGGAAATAAGTAAGAAATAGAAGTAGATAGTAAGTAGGAAACACCCTGTGTACAAAGTAGAAATAGTTTTGGGCGACGCAAGAAAGACATAGGAAGACGCATAGTTGGCGTAGAAATGATAAAGTATAATTAGACACGCATTAAGAAAAGAGTCTCAGACGATTAGGTAATACGGATGTGAAAATAGAGTTTCATGTAGCTAATATAATGCGTATAAAGATCTAACCATTTTGATAAGAGAAATGATTAAAAATTGCGTGAATCGCATGTAAACAATGAAAGTTTAAAGTAAAATTGCATCAGTTGTTTATGGAAAGGCGACTATTCTATCAAAATACAGCATGTTGATAAGTGAAGACACCTGCAGGCAGGTGGGCATTATGAACGAACGCAGAGCATTACATCAGAAAATATTCGAAATGAAATTATTTGATTGGTCCGAAGCAAACGACAGGTTCTAGACCACACCACGGATGCAGTGGGGATTCGAAATTATATTAGCAAGCACCGCGATAAGAAAGTCAGTTTTGAACTCAATAAAGGCCCAAGTGCATTGCCAGTAATACTGAATAATACGTAACAAGTGGTACAAAGTGAAATAAATGAGTGTGTATATGAAAATTACCGTTTAAAACGTAAGTAGGATTATTTTATGAATTAATCGTAAACTAAGACATAAAAATAATAGGGCTTCGAGGTCTGAGGAAAATAGGCCAGAATGCTTGATGTTAAGAAAGATTACAATAAAACAATTTAAATGTCGAGGCGAAAGGAAGAACATAATCTTGAAGTATAGGGTGAACGAATTACAATTTGAAGTCTATGGCAAGAATGATTAAAGTATAAAATTATAATTTAATGGTGTTGGTCCATAATGGTGATAAGTTGAATGGAATCGAAAATTGGGAAGATTAATTTTAATGGAAGCGTCGTCGTAAAAAGATAAAACCAGGTCAGATTGTTAGTTATAAGGCATCTGTTTTCTACAAGAATTTTATTTTATTTTTAATATCA
Organism: Platerodrilus igneus; assembly: GCA_036346225.1. Taxonomy (NCBI): domain Eukaryota; kingdom Metazoa; phylum Arthropoda; class Insecta; order Coleoptera; family Lycidae; genus Platerodrilus; species Platerodrilus igneus. The sequence continues at coordinate 7,859,464 of JARFIW010001599.1, forward strand.
AATTGGCTAAATATTATATGCTTGTAAACAAGTCAACAAAGGGTTGAATACGTATTGAAATAATAATAAGAAAACGGATTTAGAATATTCTACATTTGTTGGTAAAGGTAATGAGTTTTCTTTGGTGACTTTGGGTTTTAGTACAAATTAAATGGTTGTTGATAAATGAAATTTATAAAGGTGAATTAATTTGAAAATGTATTGTAAATAACGTCAAAGCTGTACATAAAGCATTAGTTTCATTAAATGGGATCCAAACTTACTGAATTTTATAATTACAAATATATGCTAGCCGAGGTCATAAGATTGAAATAGTACAGTGGAGGAGCCACAAATTAAGTAGGGCAGAGATAACCCGCAAAGGCGGTAACTTGTTGAATTTTGTCATTGGTCGATAAAATTGTTTATGATAAATTCCAGTTGATAGCAACGTTAAGAAACAGCTGGAGGAGGAAATAATCACAAGCTGTAGGAAAGATTAAAATGGTGGTTCAATAATTTAATTTAGTATTATAGCAATTAAAATAAATAGGTCGCTCAACGTAAGGACACGTGATATTACAGAAATAATAGGTCGACCCACTAAAGGGGAGTATTACAGCAATTAATATGGCGCCCAACGTGGGGCTCGTAAATTAAACCACAATAAACTGAAATTAAGAGGGGCTCGTAAATTAAACCACAATCAAATAAACTGAAATTAAGAGGGGCTCGTAAATTAAACCACAATAAACTGAAATTAAGAGGGGCTCGTAAATTAAACCACAATAAACTGAAATTAAGAGGGCTCGTAAATTAAACCACAATAAACTGAAATTAAGAGGGCGAATTAAATTAAAATAAATTTTAAAGTACGATTGTAAGATTTTATATAAATTAATTAAACTAAACCGGGATTTGAAAAGCTTCAATTAACAATAGTGAAATTTGTACAGTAATTTAAAGTTAGATAAATTTTAGTATTTAAAAGTTTAGCATATAAATTTAATAATAATGGACAAGAAAATACGGGAAACACGGGAGGTTTTGAGACAACAAGGAGTAGAGATAGGATCCCAGGAGAGCGTTATAATTCAGGAAACCAGTTCCAGTGAAGAGAGGCGAACTTCACAAGAAAATAAGATGTTGGATATCTTAATGGCATTGAATGAAAAGATGGATAGGAGTGAGCAAGCCATAAATGCAGTTAAAATAAAAATGGATGAAAACAATGAGAAATTGGAGGGTAAAATTAAGAATCTTAGTGATGGACTGAAAGAAGCAAACCATAATATCGCGGAGATGAAAGCACAATTGAATGAGAGAGTTGGTAGAGTTTCTGAGGAGATAGACGGTTTATGGGATCATATTTCTTTAATCAAAACGAAACGAGAAGAGTTCGAAAGTGAGTCCAACAATAAAATTAAGAATTTAAATATTAAGTTAAATAAAATTGAAGAAAATTGCGAAACGGAATTCAGAACAATAAATCAAGAGATAAATAATTTAAAAAGCAATCCAATAAACTTTAATAGGGAACCAATTAAGCTAATGCAAACGAATCTTTCAATGGAACAATTTACGAAATTTTATGGGGACGGAAAAGTAAACCCTAAGATATTTCTGAAAAATTTTAAAATGTTGATACAGGGATACACAGATGAATTATTCAAATTAAATTTAATCAGGGCAATATTAAAGGAATGCTAAACGATGGTACAATCTAGTTGAGGATGAAATAGAAACGTTTGAACAGTTTGAAAGCAAATTTCTACGTCAATTCTGGAATGACAACCAGCAAAATCGAATTCGAAATGATTTGATTATGGGAAGATACGATTTGGCGAAAGGGATAACGCGAGAATCATATGCGATTGAGAAATTTACTGTAGCGAAGCAATTGGATCCTCCTTTAGAAGATAAAATTATTATAAAGTATTTAGCAAGTCATTTTAATGCGGAAGTAAAGCGATACATAACGACGCAAAACATAGTGGATAGAGACACGTTTATTGATTATTTGCAGAGATATGATGATTTGGAAAATGATGATGAAAGGAAAATAATTTTAGGATCGACGCACGAATTTCATAAGGAATGATGAGACTAGGAATAATTATCGAAGGAACAGGTATAATTATGATCGCGGAAGAAATTTTAATGGGGAACTATGGAAACTTTAATAATGATTTTAGGCAGAACAGGGATAATGGTCAGACACCAAGGCAACGAATAGAGAGAACGAATCATGAGGGAAACAATGGAGTAATGAATAGACAGGAAAAGGATGATCGACGGACACCAGCAAGAAATATTAATAGTGTGGAATTAAGGAACACGAATTGCACAGATACAGGAAGAATGAGTCAGGCAGGACCTTCGACGCGAGATCAGGATTTTTGAGTACGGACGAACCAAGGAAAATTCTACGGATTAACGGATATGAGCACCAGCGCGAGTTTATTAAATATGAAATGGATAATGAATTAGGAAGACTTGATGAAACTTATTACCAATAATTAATTTAAAGGTGGAAAATAAAATAGTTAAAGTATTAATTGATACTGGAGCAGAGGCATCACTTGTAGCGGAAGAATTTGTTAAACGAGAGAAATTGGGGATAAAGCGATAAAGATAGCAAGGTGTAATTTAGTGGCACCAAATAATAAGAGATTTAGTGTAATAAATGGATGGTAATTCTGAGATGTGAAATGGGGATAGAATATGGGAAAATGAGTTCATGGTGGTACCTGGACTGAAGATAGATGTTATATTTGGGATGAATATGATAGATAAGTTGGGGTTGAAGATAAATGCGGAATGCAAAGAGATTGAGTGTAATGGGAAATATATTAAATGGTATGAAGAGGGGAATATAGTAATAGAAGACGACTGCGTAAATATTAATCAGTTTAGTGAAGAGATAAATAATGGGGGTAATGAAAGTGAAGAGATTAAGTGTCCAGATGATTTAAAAATAGGGGTGTATTATTGAATAAGCATTCAGAATTAATTGGGTCAAAGTCGAGAATTGCCAAGGGTTATGTGCACAAGTTAGAAGTAATGAATGAGGAACCGTTTAACAATAAGATATATCCTATTCCAGTAGCATATAGGAATAGAGTGAAGGAAGAAATTGAGGAAATGTTACGTGAAGGCATTATAGAAAACTCCAGTACACATTTTGTGAATCCATTAGTCGTCGTGAAGAAAATGATAATAGCATTAGGTTATGTTTGGATGCAAGAAAGATAAATAAGCGAACGAAGCCGCAATACAATTGTCCACCAACGATGGAACATATTAGCAAGAATAGGTAATAAGAAAATATATAGCAAATTAGACTTAAAGAATTCATTGTGTTTGATTCCATTAGCGCGTGAATCAAGGAAATATACGGGTTTTTCGGTAGAAGGAAAATTATACCAATTTAGGGTGGTCCCGGTTGGTTTGTCCTCGAGCACGGATGCATTGTGTGTGTGTGTGTGTGTGTGTGTGTGTGTGTATAGATATACAAAATAAAAATATATAAACGGTGATATAAATCAAATTCAAGCTTCTTTGCGTTATTCAAAAATTTAACACCAAAATTAACAAAAATATTTAGAAACCGTAACATCAAAATTGCAAAAAGAATGTGACTAGTGTTGGTAATTTATTTTCAAAACTAAAGACAAAAATTCTCAGGTATTACAAAGAAACGTTATTTATAAAATAAAGTGTTTAGATTGTGATCTTTCATACATTGGCCAAACGTCTCAAAATTTGAAACAAAGAAATACACAACATAAAAGTGATATTCATACTAAACCTTAAGCATGTGCATTAGCTACACATGCACTTAATGACGGACATAAATTGGATTTCAACAACCCAAATATCATTCAAATAGAAAACAATACTTTCAAAAGAACTTTTATGGAAATGTGTCATATTTATAAAAATTGGCGATCTTAGTTCTATATACGCATATCTCTTAAACCTAAAATTCAATTCCAATGAATAAACTTCTACAATACTTTGGATCCTAAAGAATTATATAAACAAATACCCTTATATATGGTAACCTTTACGTTACTTAGGAACACAGACATATTAAAACACACACACACATACACACACACACACACACACACACACTCAAACACACAGTTAGGCACCCCCTTCTACTTACGCATGCACCTATACATACATATAAAAATCCAAGATAGTATTAATCAAATTTTTGAAATTCTGCCAAACCAATATTTTACCTTTTCTATATTGCAAAAATTTTTTACCATTTTGAAAAAGCTGTTTTAAATATTTAATGTACACGTAATAATTTCATGTTTCAATCATATTTAAACCAACTTCATTGTGAGTAGCTGAAAGTTTTCATACTAATAATCAGTGTTTATATATTTTTAGTTAAACCTGTGATCAAGCATAAAATATATGCGAAAATTTAGGTATTAAAGAAGAGTAGTTATGTCCAGTGACCTTTAACCCGCAAACAATCATTAAAATATATATATATATATATATATATATATATATATATTGCTATGAACTACTAGAATTATCGAGCCCCTACGTTGGGCTGTTATATTAGTATTGCTATGACCCTTAAATTATTCGCGCCCCATCATTTGGGCGACCATATTAATATTGCTATGTATAAACAAGAATTGTAATTATCGTTCTCCGACGTTGGGCTGTCTTATTAATAGTGCTATAAATTCCCTCCAGAAACTTAACTGGATTTTATCTTGAACCAACCTTGTCTACCAACAACAAAATTTGATACGTTACCGCCTTACTTGTTATCAATTTCGTATTCAACTTATAGCTCCTCCTTGAACTGTTTAAATTATTAAATCACTTCTATTAACTTTATCTTATGACCTCGACTAGCATTTATTTGGAATTATAAAATTCAGTTAATTCGATTCTATATAATGAAACAAATATTATATACAGTTTTTGTAAATTATTTAAAATACACTTTTCAATTAATTAATGTTGTAAATCTCATTTATCAGAAATCATATATTTTTTATTCAAAACCCAAAGTCACCAAAAAGCCTATTATCTCTATAAAAGAAGTGTGGAACGTTTTAAACTTCTTATCGTAACACGCATTTTATACGTATTCAAATCCTTTGTTTTGGTGAACTTCGTCACATTAATTTATATTAAGCAAATACAATATTCAAATAAAAAATAAAGAAAAATAATGTCTTACAACTAAAAATCTAACCTGGTCTATTTTCTTCTTGCAATTGACGCATCCACTAATATTTCCCATGCATTAAGCCATCCATTCGAATAAAAATTATTTTCCCCCAATTCAGGATTAGTACATGCCCATTCGAAATATTGTTTATCCACACGCTTGAACCATTGCATTTAAATTGTTGCCATCACCCTCTGGACTACCATTATTAAGTTATACTTATGCACCCCAATTTATTGTCGTCTCAATTTCAGACTTAGAATTACATCTTATCAATTTCCCAAAACTTAGAATACCATCTATTCTCAGAATATCATTTATTTTTCTATGACTCGGAACTTGGATTTTTCTCCCCGGCTTTAGAAGCGCTATTAATATTATGTTTTAGTTTAAAATAAAATTCCCTTAAATCTACTTACGTTTAATCGGCAATCATAAATTTCATCTTGGCACTTATACTATTTTTCACTTTGAATTTCTATTACGTATCACTTTATTTCATAGTGGCGTACTTCGGCCTTTGTTGAGTTCAAAACTGACTTTGTTATCACTGTACCTGTTAATATACCTTTTCTCCCCTACTCCGTCAGTGGGTATGGTCTACAAACTCGCCGCTCATTTTAACCAAACAAATAATTCCATTTAAAGTAGTTTCTGATGTAGTTTTCTATGCTTTCCAATAATTGTGAGCTGGTCGCAGCTGTCTTCGTTATCAAACATGCGGTGTTTTGATGAATCTATTTGCTTTTCCATAAACAACTGATGCAATTCGACTTTCAATTTTCATATCTGCCTGTCATTCACGCAATTTTTAATCACCTCTATCACAGTTATCAACTACTTGTACGCATTCGCATAATGCTTCTTGAAGCCTTATTTCTTATCTCCGTATTGGTCTAATTGTTTGGAAGTCTTTTCAATGCGTGTTTAATTACACTTTATTATGTTTACATATAAAATACGCGTGCTTCCACTGAAAAATATTATCTGCTTTACCTAAATTAACTAAAACTCTATGTACAGGGTATTAAATATTTACTATTTACCTAATGCATGTGTTCCTGGTTTCTACGCTAACTATGCGTCTTTCTATGCTTATTTGGGTCACTTAAAATTACTTATACTTTATATACAGGGTGTTGACTGCTTACTATTTACAAACTATCTCCATTTCTCAATTCTCTACTAAATAAATGCAGTTTTCTGCTTCCTATGGTAATTTCTCATTTCTAAACGACCTTTACTACATAGTACACCCTTAAACAACCCCTTATCACAGCAATATATATATATATATATATATGAATCATAAATATGAATCTGGCATACTTGTGGGCTGCTTGCAAAGACAAAAATTCAACAATCTGATTGATTAACAATACAGCAACAATAGCCATTGGCTGTAATCCTTTTGTAACACACCAACAAACTTATTTCTATTCTGTACAGAATTTCCGTGATTATTTCTTCAAGAAGCAATTTTATAAGTATTTTGACTGAGTGAGTTCCCTATATTTTTAGCGCTAGTTCTTGTTGTACCTTCTATAATAAATACTATGAACCAATTAGGCAATTACAAAATTCTTATGATGAAAAGCGTCCGTGCTCTTTTTATGTTAATATTTAGCAAGTCATTTTAATGCGGAAGTAAAGCGATACATAACGACGCAAAACATAGTGGATAGAGACACGTTTATTGATTATTTGCAGAGATATGATGATTTGGAAAATGATGATGAAAGGGAAAATAATTTTAGGGATCGACGCACGAATTTCATAAGGAATGATGAGACTAGGAATAATTATCGAAGGAACAGGTATAATTATGATCGCGGAAGAAATTTTAATGGGGGGAACTATGGAAACTTTAATAATGATTTTAGGCAGAACAGGGATAATGGTCAGACACCAAGGCAACGAATAGAGAGAACGAATCATGAGGGAAACAATGGAGTAATGAATAGACAGGAAAAGGATGATCGACGGACACCAGCAAGAAATATTAATAGTGTGGAATTAAGGAACACGAATTGCACAGATACAGGAAGAATGAGTCAGGCAGGACCTTCGACGCGAGATCAGGATTTTTGAGTACGGACGAACCAAGGAAAATTCTACGGATTAACGGATATGAGCACCAGCGCGAGTTTATTAAATATGAAATGGATAATGAATTAGGAAGACTTGATAGAAACTTATTACCAATAATTAATTTAAAGGTGGAAAATAAAATAGTTAAAGTATTAATTGATACTGGAGCAGAGGCATCACTTGTAGCGGAAGAATTTGTTAAACGAGAGAAATTGGGGATAAAGCGATAAAGATAGCAAGGTGTAATTTAGTGGCACCAAATAATAAGAGATTTAGTGTAATAAATGAATGGTAATTCTGAGATGTGAAATGGGGATAGAATATGGGAAAATGAGTTCATGGTGGTACCTGGACTGAAGATAGATGTTATATTTGGGATGAATATGATAGATAAGTTGGGGTTGAAGATAAATGCGGAATGCAAAGAGATTGAGTGTAATGGGAAATATATTAAATGGTATGAAGAGGGAATATAGTAATAGAAGACGACTGCGTAAATATTAATCAGTTTAGTGAAGAGATAAATAATGGGGTAATGAAAGTGAAGAGATTAAGTGTCCAGATGATTTAAAAATAGGGTGAATGTATTATTGAATAAGCATTCAGAATTAATTGGGTCAAAGTCGAGAATTGCCAAGGGTTATGTGCACAAGTTAGAAGTAATGAATGAGGAACCGTTTAACAATAAGATATATCCTATTCCAGTAGCATATAGGAATAGAGTGAAGGAAGAAATTGAGGAAATGTTACGTGAAGGCATTATAGAAAACTCCAGTACACATTTTGTGAATCCATTAGTCGTCGTGAAGAAAAATGATAATAGCATTAGGTTATGTTTGGATGCAAGAAAGATAAATAAGCGAACGAAGCCGCAATACAATTGTCCACCAACGATGGAAAGCATATTAGCAAGAATAGGTAATAAGAAAATATATAGCAAATTAGACTTAAAGAATTCATTGTGTTTGATTCCATTAGCGCGTGAATCAAGGAAATATACGGGTTTTTCGGTAGAAGGAAAATTATACCAATTTAGGGTGGTCCCGGTTGGTTTGTCCTCGAGCACGGATGCATTAGAGAATGTGATCAAGAATATTTTGGGACTGTATGAGGAATTTAGTATCCACTATAAGGATGAAATATTAATATTTAGTAATAGTGTAGAGGAACACTACGTACATTTAGAGAATAATATTAGAATTAGATATAGCAGGTTTAAGGTTGAATTTAAGGAAGTGTGAATTTTTCAAAGTAGGGTTAGATTTTTAGGATATAGGATAGATAATAAATATAGGATTGAAAAATATAGATTAAAAGGACCCAGATTTAAGAGTGAAAAAGGGGGAAGTTGAAAATAAATAAATTGAATTGGCCCATGCAAGGACAGATGAATAGATAAAAGGAAATGTAAAATAAATTATGAATAGGTATACATAGAAATAGAATAGGATTTGAACATAAGAATAGGCATAGATAGGAATAGTATAGTATAATAGGACATAGGTATGGGATAAATAAAATGTAAATATGAGATTAATAATGAAAAGGTTGAATTTCAATATGGAAATAAAAATATAATAATTTCATACCAATGTGAGTTTAAGTTCACGTTGGGCAACAAAAATGGACATTGATATAAAATTTTATATTTTAATTTGGGGGAATTATGCTGTGATAAGGGGTTGTTTAAGGGTGCACGACATAGTGAAGGTCACTAGAGAATGAGTAATTAGAATAGGCAGCAGAAAATTGTAGTTATTTCAGGAAATAAGTAAGAAATAGAAGTAGATAGTAAGTAGGAAACACCCTGTGTACAAAGTAGAAATAGTTTTGGGCGACGCAAGAAAGACATAGGAAGACGCATAGTTGGCGTAGAAATGATAAAGTATAATTAGACACGCATTAAGAAAAGAGTCTCAGACGATTAGGTAATACGGATGTGAAAATAGAGTTTCATGTAGCTAATATAATGCGTATAAAGATCTAACCATTTTGATAAGAGAAATGATTAAAAATTGCGTGAATCGCATGTAAACAATGAAAGTTTAAAGTAAAATTGCATCAGTTGTTTATGGAAAGGCGACTATTCTATCAAAATACAGCATGTTGATAAGTGAAGACACCTGCAGGCAGGTGGGCATTATGAACGAACGCAGAGCATTACATCAGAAAATATTCGAAATGAAATTATTTGATTGGTCCGAAGCAAACGACAGGTTCTAGACCACACCACGGATGCAGTGGGGATTCGAAATTATATTAGCAAGCACCGCGATAAGAAAGTCAGTTTTGAACTCAATGAAGGCCCAAGTGCATTGCCAGTAATACTGAATAATACGTAACAAGTGGTACAAAGTGAAATAAATGAGTGTGTATATGAAAATTACCGTTTAAAACGTAAGTAGGATTATTTTATGAATTAATCGTAAACTAAGACATAAAAATAATAGGGCTTCGAGGTCTGAGGAAAATAGGCCAGAATGCTTGATGTTAAGAAAGATTACAATAAAACAATTTAAATGTCGAGGCGAAAGGAAGAACATAATCTTGAAGTATAGGGGTGAACGAATTACAATTTGAAGTCTATGACAAGAATGATTAAAGTATAAAATTATAATTTAATGGTGTTGGTCCATAATGGTGATAAGTTGAATGGAATCGAAAATTGGGAAGATTAATTTTAATGGAAGCGTCGTCGTAAAAAGATAAAACCAGGTCAGATTGTTAGTTATAAGGCATCTGTTTTTCTACAAGAATTTTATTTTATTTTTAATACCAAATTGGCTAAATATTATATGCTTGTAAACAAGTCAACAAAGGGTTGAATACGTATTGAAATAATAATAAGAAAACGGATTTAGAATATTCTACATTTGTTGGTAAAGGTAATGAGTTTTCTTTGGTGACTTTGGGTTTTAGTACAAATTAAATGGTTGTTGATAAATGAAATTTATAAAGGTGAATTAATTTGAAAATGTATTGTAAATAACGTCAAAGCTGTACATAAAGCATTAGTTTCATTAAATGGGATCCAAACTTACTGAATTTTATAATTACAAATATATGCTAGCCGAGGTCATAAGATTGAAATATTACAGAGGAGGAGCCACAAATTAAGTAGGGCAGAGATAACCCGCAAAGGCGGTAACTTGTTGAATTTTGTCATTGGTCGATAAAGTTGTTTATGATAAATTCCAGTTGATAGCAACGTTAAGAAACAGCTGGAGGAGGAAATAATCACAAGCTGTAGGAAAGATTAAAATGGTGGTTCAATAATTTAATTTAGTATTATAGCAATTAAAATAAATAGGTCTCTCAACGTAAGGACACGTGATATTACAGAAATAATAGGTCGACCCACTAAAGGGGGGTATTACAGCAATATATATATATATATATATATATATATATATATATATATATATATAACTATATTTATGTATTTCTATATATTTATTAACATCAAATATAACCGACATATACACACATACTTATAAATTAATTAAGAAACAAAGACATATATTAATCAAAATCTAACATTTTTTGTTTCTGTCAAGTCAACATTTTGCTTCAATTTTATATCTCTTTTTATGTGACTGGTAGATAATTGAAAAGTGATGTACCTTTAATGGAAATGTTAATATTTTCAGCTCGATTTGTAACTAATATTTTTCAGATTTTGCCCGTTGTTACTAAAGTTCTTTAAACTATTGCGTACTTGGTAGTACTACAGAAATTTTACATGCGCTGCTTTTGTATGCAGATGATAAGAACTGCAGTTATTCTCATGACCGTCAAAAGTAAACTTGAATGATATCATTAAATATCAACAAATACGGTTGCTTTATTTACTTTCGCCGCGGGAATATGTTTGTGGTTGGTACATATATAGAATCTAATTATCAACACCTTGTTGTTTATTAAATACTGTTATTATTAGAATAAGGATTTAGTGTAGTTTGGTATTAATTTTTATATTAATGGATAAGTGTTAGAGTTAATCGAACCCAAAAGCTTTATTGTAAATATACACTTTGTTTCTTAAGTGTTCGTAAGTTATATTTGAGACGAACTCGTCATAGTCAAAGTAAGTAAGATTTTAAATAAAATTAAATAAAAACCCTTAACCACAAAAATATGTGGTTAAATTTGTGGTTAAGGGTTTTTATTTAATTTTATTTAAATCGTGCCACAGTGTTCCTATAGATTATTAAGTAAGATTCTTGTAATATTTTGTATATGGTATTTCCTATTGTTACTAATTACAGTGGTTAAATGCCACTATATTTGTTATCCTAAATTGTGTATAATGGAGTAGTTTTTTTAATACAAAACACCCTTCAGCTTGATTGTTACCAGTTATAATTAATATTTTATATTGCTACGTGCTGAGTGAAGAATTCAGAAGGCAATTTAATATTGTTTGCTATCTAAATCCATAGAAGCTACTTATTAGACCTATATTTTATAGATATTTTTGGGTTTAATTAAACTTTCAGGTACAGATGTTCTACAAAAGCCGAATTAGGTCGTTGGACTGTTGTTGTTAGACCCATAATCTCCGACTGTGTAACGCAGCATTTGCTTTCTTTCTCTTTCTTTTCCTTTCTTTGTTACACATAAATTCGGGGAATATGCCGTACAGATTTCGTTCCTTTCTTAGTGGTCCGATCGTCTTACCGTAACAGAGAACAATGAAACCGTTGTTACCACCTTTTCATTTAAAAGTAGTAACATGGAGGAAGACAAACTACTAGTAGTTAGTGGCAGAAGGTGCTCCTGACTAGCTCTAGTAGGATAGCACAAAACTTACACAAAGGGGGAGTAAGTTAGTGGATCGACGAAAAAAAAGTTTTACACCTCTTATAGCTTTAATGAATTTATTTATACAATTAAAACATTAGAGGAGGACAAAATTATTAAACTCTTACCTTATCTATTAATAATTAGCTGGCGTACGCATGAACTTCCTTGCTAATTATACCTATTGAGTATATTTACGTTTGAATATTCGTATGTACAAACAAAATATAAACATGTAACACAGTAAAACAATCTTACCAAAATGTTTTGGTATTTCTAATAACATCTGTGTATATCTTACGTTGGCTAAATGGTCTGCTCAGCTTGGCTACCTTGATAAACGTAGTGGATCCGGATGCCTAGAATGGAATTACAAGAAGTAATTTAACGAAAGCTCTGGCTTGCTTTGCCAAAAGACACCTTTTGGCTTAAATGGACAAGTGAGTCTGCTAGTTAAGAAGTAACTTTCCATGCCCTTTACACTTTAACTTACCTACTTAATATTATAGTTCTTATCTTCATTATTATCATTTATTTTCATTTTCTTTTCTTGTCCTGATTGAGCCCCTTACAAAAGTGGTCGAAATGTCGAAATTATTTAATAAAATGACACGGTCCCAACCTGGAACCATAAATATTTATACAAATAACCTGTAACACCGTTATATAAAATTAGGGTGTTTAAGTTAAAAAAACAAATCGGCATATGTTCACGATTAATCGAAGCGCTTTAGATGTAAAAATATTTTAGAAAGTATGCAATTTTGCGCATCTTACAACTTTTATTTAAAACATTTTTTTGTATATGATATTGATTAAAATATTGGCCTTCCTCGCATTAATCGGCTACCTTTTATGTATATATTTAATATGACATGGGTAATACTATAGTAATAATGTAACTCGTGCAATATAAAACTGCTTAGAATAGCTGATTTACAGCAGACTTTAATTGAAACCCTTGAACATATTCCTAAACGAATCTGCAGGTATTTGTAATTTATCCTAAAGATATTCAACTTGGTTACTGAACTAGTTTTTGAACACACTTAAACCTAACGCTTAATGTTAATATAGTTTGAATACGATGTAGTGAGTGCTTATGTTTTCTAGAAATATATTATTAGTCGCAATTATCATCGTTCCATAACAGCTTATAGTATCTCAAAATAAGGTTATAGTACCCAAAAAATCCATTAGCCATTTACTTCTTTTCGTGAAATTTTCTCGTAGCAATGGACTTAATACAAACCCAAAACCCCACCACCATTAATCTTAGACATTGTATAGTGCTTTCAGCCTCGCCGAGTTTTATTAAATGTAAAAATGAGTTTGAGGGACAATGCTAAGCATAAGAATAATATTCGCAGCTCTTCTAAATAACATACGTATTTTCTTAAATAAAACAAACTTTCAGCTAGCGACTGGCTACTTACGTAGAGGTTACTTTCCTTCAGTTTTGAAATAGAAGAAAGACGCCAAATCTTGTTAGAGACCTAAATGTTCAAACTCAGTTTAAAATGACGACTTACTTAACAGACCAATATGTTTTCTTATTTCATTATTAGAAAAAAGTATTAATTGTAACTACAAATTAATAAGAGACTCTCAGTTTATGATATCTGACATTATTATACTTACACAAATTAATTTTAAGAGAATGGACTGAAAAGAAGTTTGTAGTCCGCTCCTAACTCTCGAATAAAACATTAGGTGAAGTTTGACATTGTAGCAGTTAATAGCTTCATGGCCCAAACTTTGGGCGATTTGGTTGAGCACTTCTAACAATAGCAGCATTTACCTCTTTTCGATGCTGATAGGAGTAGCGACAAATTGAATTTGAAGTAACATTTCGGAGTATTTCATGGACAGATACAGAAAATAGACGTGGCGTTAAGAGCGGCGTAATTAGAGTATACGTCTTTATGTTGAAATTTAATAATCGATTTTGTAAATAAGAATAAAGTTTTTTATTTTTCTTCGATCGTCAGATTTCTTCTACAACTTTCAGATATGTGTGATATTCTCCATATAGTTCTCATTATAATGAGTTTAGCCTCTGCTGTTAATCATAATTCAATTCATATATGGATGGGTTTGTAATGAGACATGTGCATCTTACTCTTAGTTGCCGAAGTCCTCTTTTGTACTGATTGTATAAAATACAAGCGTTTTATCTGTAAGGATCTGCGTGTGTGTTTGTTTGTGCGGGTACTGTGCGTGTGGAAGTGTACGTACATGTGCGTGTGTGCATTCGTGCATGCGTGCGTTGTAACGTATATTACAGTCACTGAGTAAAAGTAATTCACTTATCCCAACAAAGGGAAAAGAGACTCGGAGAAGCTACTACGAAGCCTCACGCTACACGAGAGATGTAAGTTTTCCGTCAAAATTTTATTTAGGGTCCTTGGTCTAGCTCTGAACTCTAACTTCAGCGAATTTTGACGAGACACAGGGGAGGTTTACATAGAAAGACCGATATGTTGGATATTTAGAGTGATATTAATAGAGCAACGGAGACAGCAATTTGCGTCTCAAAATCAAACAACATATGGGTTAGAATATTTCCACAAAGTTTTACCCTCTAGCAATAATACTAAACATATACTACAAACATACTAAATAAAAGTCACTAAAATGTTTGACCATTTATAATTACTACCGATTTATCCTTAGTTTCACAAGGTAACTATATACAAAAAATTTCAAATTTATTTACAAGTTTAATCAATTTCACATACTAACCTTCAGGACCAAAAACTTAGATCATCAAAAATTTATTTACATAATTATTTACTTTCACCAATTTCAGATCTGACATGTAGGTTCACAAAGGTATTCAAACGTTTTTGTGCATCTAATTAAGAATTATTGCTAGACTTAATCTTTAGAATAACTTTCAAAAAAACACATTTTATTTCACCGACACGTGTGAAATCAAATTACTAAAACTTTAAACTTCTCAAATTTTATTAAGTTCTTATCTACGTGAAGTATATTTGACATGTTTGTCAAGCAAACAAACGTTTAAGTTTTTTTTATAATTGACACTTTCTAAAAATATTCAAACAAGGGTTAAAAATGCATGTACAATTGTATTAATTTACTAAAACGTTTTTCATGATATTTTCCAATAATAAGCTTTAGCCAAATATAACTGAACGCCTACAAACAAAAAATTTCTAGCTTATCTGTTTAGATGAAACTAGTTAAATGCATCATACTACCATAAGTTATGAATCAACCAACTGATATTTAAATCTGCAAAACTGCTACGAAGTAGAACTTCTAACAGGACCTCCCAATTTATGAAAACCACAAAACTATTGCTTGTGAAAAGATAAAATTAATCCAAATCTACATCGACATTATATAACTATATAATAAAATCCCGCCATTTTCTTGATCTCGTGCTACCAACCACTAAAAGTCCCTTATTTCTCCTTGTTTGCTCTGTAAGTTAACATTGTTTGTGCAAATAAAATCTAAATACAAGATTCATACCATTGATAAATGGACTACAAATTTCCGTTACTTAAAGACATACCTTCACTGACTAACCTATTCGCATATCACAACTTAATACTTTTGAATACATCTTGCTGTTTATCGGTATCAGACGTGAATCAATGATCAAGCCTGTAAAACCAGTTGACGATCGGGTCTCGTCAAGGACAAAACGCGATCTATCACATCATATTGGCCGGTGCGTTCGAAAACATGAACGTGCTTAACAACTACACTAAACAATTATTTCTAAATATGATAATTGTATATCAACATATTTTCATAACAATAGGAATACGATAGCTTATTGTATGCTATATTAAAGATGACAAACAAACCTTAAACTATTATGTGGTATAAAAATATGCTACCTCGTGTCAACTTAAGTATTTGAGGTACTGAGTAGAATTATTTGCGGTGGATGTAACGTATGTGTTTACCCGTGTTTTATTGGAAAAGTTTATTTTAATTCTGTTGCCAAAGCATGATGTTTGTCTTTTGTTTCTTATTTATTTACTGTATTTTCAACGGATCAAGATCTGTCTATACCAATATAATGATAATTCCGTTATAAGATAATGTTATACCTTGCAATGTACCACGAATTTTTAGATTTGTTATGTATTTTTAACGCAACCTAATAAAACTTCAATCTTTATTTTTTCAGGTATGGAAAGCTTCTATATGATCAAGTAGCCCAGGGTGAAATTAGTTGGACAATGGATAAGAGAAAAATATGAGCTGACGGAGGATTAATTCTAGGTATATCGTGAGACAGGAGTTACATATCTCCCAAATTAGGATATATATGTAATCAAACAAAATTATTAAAACTTAAGTTAAATTGTTACAATGTATAAATTGAAAGACATATTTAAAAGAGGTTAATGAAAGTTCACAAACCAGACACGAGAACGGAAACAGACATTGTATTCTAGACACAGCGTAATACTGCAGATGCAAGTCACAGTAAGTTATAAGACCGAAATTACTAGAAGTAAGATTACTAAGAAGTAATACATTGTATTAAATACAGAAATAAGTAGACATGAGCTCTGCAGTTCCCATAAGCAATGTGAGGGGCATGGATAGCATAAATACCCTAGAAAGCCCAAGATGGCCAGTAAGTCTAGAACATCACAAGTATAGCATTGTTGGTAGTTCAGTTACTCGCCGTAATTTTAATTTATTTAATTAGTGAAAGTCAACTTAGAATTATTTCGATCTTCACACGTTACTGCATATAACGTACTTATAATTATAATTAATATTGTAAATCTGTATAAAATAAATTTGATAGAAGAGTTTTTTGAAGAAGCTTTTTTTAAAATCTGATTCGATGAACAAACTGTCCTTATTTTTTGTCTTGCTTTTTTTATGTTGTCTTTAACATGCCTTAGAATTTCAAAACATACTTACCAGATGCTCCTTGAAACAAATCCCAACATATTCAGAATATACAAGTTGAAATAGTTACACGAAGTTATCTTTTGTAATAGAAAAGGATAATACACGTTCTTGAAAATAATCGTTGACGTAATAGGATATGCAGGTAAATAATTCTATTTGGATAGCTTTTGAGTCATGATTAAAATTTTTTTACTCCTTTATTTTGTCCACAAAAATTTTTGGATACATAGTCATTTTAAGAGGATACAATAAAGACAGACGTACAAACAGACAAAATTCATTTTATTGGTCATTAAATTTTTTGGTCAATGGTACACACTTGTATGTATAGCAAATACAGTGATCCTTTAACTGTAGGTGCTGAGAGGTGCAAGTTGATTAATTTATTTTAGTTTCAACCTTATTTCTGCCCAACAAGCTACTACCTGTAGCTTCTTACAATATGCAGCTTGAAATCGGAAACTTTAAAGGCATCTTTTTTACGATATTTATTTTCAGACCACCAGCAGCAAAAAAATGAGAAATAACAGCGAAAGTCGTACACCTTAAAACCTAACTTATTTACCTACACAATGACTTCATATTGCGAAACAGCACGAAAAGTAACACCGCAGTGAAAAAAGATGGATATGTCTGATCGACAGAATGACAAACAAACAAGGCTTGAGTCAGACAATACATCGCAAGTAAACATTAACTCTGAGTGAACACACTTACTATCCGCGCACAATATATCTGTGACAGCAAACCATTTTCAAAACTTATACTTACTGCATTATTCAAACAGTCTGGAAGTTGTTATTCAGATCCGGAGCGCCTTAACAGAACCCGTCGACATGTATTGTTGGATAGGAAGGGTTAAAAGAGGTGATGAAGTTAATAATTTCAAAGTAAAGGTGAAGATTAAGGTTGAAATAAATTTTCTGCATTTGTGTGATTTCTGTGGTGAACGAGTGTATGTGGAGTATGTTTGAAGTTGTGATTC
This sequence comes from Platerodrilus igneus, assembly GCA_036346225.1. Lineage (NCBI taxonomy): Eukaryota > Metazoa > Arthropoda > Insecta > Coleoptera > Lycidae > Platerodrilus > Platerodrilus igneus. Next base: position 7,877,457 of record JARFIW010001599.1, read on the forward strand.
GTTGACTGCCTTCGCACATGTTAATGTCAGTTAGACAGAAATTGTAAAGCTCAACTTCTAAGTTGCTGTAGCCCTAAAAAACTGAATACAGGAGCTGCTAGATAAGGAAGTGTAGTCTAGAATGTTCGAAGAGTTAGATATAGGTCGCATGTAAGGTTGCCTTCCTCGGACGCGTTTAAAAAATTACTAAGGACCCAATATCGAGTTTTGTACAAACAAATTTAATTCTGAAAGTCTTGTATCTGTGCTGGAACGAGGTGGGAGTGTACAGTCCCGAGTTGTGTGGATCATTTTATTTAGATTTGCAGGCATTGTGAGAAACTAAATGGGCATGGAGATAAGGGAAAGAATATTAGAACCTCAATACGGCTTGTTATGTATCCCATGGAGCTGAACGGAGAAAATAATCTACTACAAGTGTTTGGTATTGCTCTACCACTTATTCGCGAATGTGTGAATAACACTTATGCAAAACACATTTTGCTTCTTCACATAATTAATACTAATCTACAACTTCAATTTATCTACCTACTGCGCATAAAATTTTTCGCACTTGTGAAAAGATGCTTATTTTATAAAAATATTTAATTCTAATTTACTATAGCAAAAAATATCTATATTCTTGGGTTCTATTTCGAATGGACCTGCACCTTACCGAAGTTCTAGATTACTAGAACAGGTAAAATGGCTTGCATGTTCTAATGAGCTAAAGAGCCAAACTACAGGTCTAACCAAAGTAGTAGGGTCTTTAGTGAGGAACCAGACTGACAGGTCCCCGAAAGAAGGCAGCGGCTCTTTCGGTACTTAGATTGGCAGAGACCATAGGGGTCGGTATGGCAGTCTGGCACACTACCGCGATGTGGAAGGCAACGGGAAACCACCACATTACCTCCCAAGTATACAGCGTACTTAAATTGTAATAAACATGATGGCATTCTCTAGGGTAAAAGATTTCGGAGTTAAAGTAGTTCGTGTATTTACATTTACAATGCGCCACCCGAAAGTACTACATTGGCCAGGAGACGAGTTTTTGTTGCCTGGAAATTTAGAATTTTGCCGAACCCTTGCCGTTCCAGGCAAGGTAGGGATTTTTAACGTGCGTGACAACACTCACACACGGGACCTCCATTTAACCTCTCATCCGAACGAGGGGTAATTTTTGTGAAAAATGCTCACCTGCTATTTTTCAAGCAGTCTGCCGTCTCGGGATTCGAACCCAGGACCTTGGGATCAGTAGTTTTAAGTTAAAGTAGTCCTTACATGTGATTTTTCCAATGCTCCACCCGAAGGTACTACATTGGCCAGGAAGCGAGTTTTTTTTACCTGAAAAATTTTGAATTTTGCCGAACCCTTGCTGTTGCAAGCAAGGTAGGGATCTTTAACGTGCGTGACAACACTCACACACGGGACCTCCATTTTACCTCTCATCCGAACGAGGGTGTATTTTTGAGAAAAATGCTCGCCTAACATTTTTCAAGCGGACCGTGTCGGGATTCGAACCCGGGACCTTGGGCGTAATAGTCACACACAGTTAAAGTAGTCCCCCATTCGGATCTCCAGGAGAAGACTACTTTGAAGGATGGGATCGGAAAGTTCAGAATAAAAGTCGGGAACATTTTGCGAGTCGGAGCATGAAATGTTAGAAGTTTGAAGCAAGTAGGTAAGCTAGAGAACCTGAAAATTGAAATGAATGTGTTAGCACTAGACATAGCAGGGATCAGCAAAGTTCAGTGGCCAAAAGCAGGGGATTTTCGAGTAGAGACGTCAGGGTAATTCATACAGTAGCAGTCGAAGGAAATCCGGGTGTGGGGATATTGATGCGAAAAAAGATAGGGTACTGTGTAGAAAATTATTTACAAAAGAACGAAAGGGTACTCATGGTTAGAAAATAATCTAAACCGGTAAACATAGTAATAATACAGGTATACATGCCCACCTCTTGCTACAGTGACGAAGAGGTAGAAGCGATCTACAAAGATATCGAAAACATATTAAGTTACGTAAAAGGACATAAAATTTAATAATAATTACGGGGATTTTAATGCAGTGGAAGGTGAGGGTAGGGAAGGAGGGTAGTAGGTTTATTTGGTTTAGGCGCGAGAAACGACGGAGGAAATAGGCTGGTAGAATTTTGCCACAAGAACAATTTAATCATCACAAACACGTTATTTCACGCTAGAAGACGATATACGTGGAAGATGCCAGGAGATATAGGAAGATATCAAATAGATTACATTCTTGTTAGACAACGGTTTAGGAATCAAGTAAAAGACTGTAGAATTTACCCAGAAGCAAATATAGACACTGACCACAACATCGTAATTTTGAAGGCCGCACTTAAATATAACAATTTGAAAAAAAAACGGAAAAAGGCACTTTGACTTTGAGAAACTAAAAGCTAAAGAAGCCTTTGAAATGTGGTGCTACAGACGTTTGATGAAGATATCATGGGCAGACAAAATTAAAAACAAAGAAGTACTAAAATGGTAGTGGAAGGAAAAGATATGTTAAAAACGTTAAAAAATAGGGGAGATAAGATGATAGGCCACATACTGCGGCATGAGGGAATAGTTCGGAATATATTAGAACCAGAGATAGGAAAAGGAGAAGTAGAGGTAGACCTGGGTTAGAATACTGCACACATATAGTGAAAGATATGGGCTGTAGGAATTTTAGTGAAATGTTTAGGCTAGCTCAGAATAGAAATCAATGGAGGTACCCATCCAACCAGTGCCAAGATGGGTACACTAGTGACGAAAAAATAGCTGTACTTAGACATGATTATTATAATAAGCAATTAGAAGTATTTGTTGGGCAGTATTCTCGATTAATGTTAATCGTGTGAAAGGATTTACTGGAAAACTATTAATTCGGCGAATATCTAAGTGTTGGGAGATCTTGGCAACCACAGGCTGCTTAACCCCCTTCACATACCACTGAATCTTGGTGAAATTGTGCGTATAATTAGAGAACAATAGAAGAGGAACCGAGCTGTATATAGGCTGTGTGTGAATTTTAGGGAACTGGGTAGGCTTAACTCAGAATATAAGTTAGTAGAGGTACGTATCCAACCAGTTTTGAAACGGAAAACCTAATGACGAAAAACTAAACGCAGGCAAATCTGATGATTATTATAAACAACTACAAGTGTAGGTTGTGAAATATCTTCAACTAAAGTTGACTGTGCGAAAAGATGTGTTGGAAAAAATATTAAATCGGCAAATATTCAAGTGGTGGGGGAACTTTGCAGACACTGGCTACTTACCATCCTTCACAACCACTGAATGTTGAGAAAAAGGGTATATTATTGTATAATAATAGAAGAGGACCGAGCTGCATCTAACAGAAAATAACAGCGCCTATGATAAAAGACAACAAACATAGAAACAAGAAGAAAATTGTTGAAAGTGTATCTGTGGAGTACTGCACAGTAGAAAAAGCAGACATAAAAACCGTAGCAGCCTTTTGAAATGTTGTGCTTTAGATGTATGAGGATGATAGCATGGACAGACAAAGTTAATAACAAAAGCGTCATAGAAATAGTAGAGGAATAAAGATATCTATGGAAAAAAATAGGAGAAATAGAAGAGTAGAATACGTTCTAAGGCATTTTTGGGGAATAGTTTGGGATATATTACAAGCAGAGATAGGAAAAAGGAAGTAGATGTAGACCTAGATCAGATAGTGAAGATGCAGACTATGCAAATTCAGAGTAGGAAACAATGAGGGTGTACGCGTCTAGCCAGTTCCAGGACAGAAGACCTAATGATGATGATGATTCTTGGGATACTTCAAAACAGTTTAGCGGAAGTTGCGAAACAAATTTTTAATTCTTGTGGAAATAAAAGATCAAGTAGGTTTGAATCAAAGACAAATTCATTATATTGCAAAACAAAAACTGAACTTTTAACACACTACACCTCTCGCTCTTTGACCAACTGGGTAGGATAGATACTACTAGTACGCGAAAGCTCTATATTAGAGACTTTGTGACGTGCTTGTATCATAAAGATATTCGAGCTGATGGGTAGGTAGTGGTTTAGCAGCTGATAGTACGCATTTTTAATAATTTTATAAGTTTTGACAATCTTCTTAGTGAAAAACTGTTACGTGATAAATTGACGTTAGTTATCTGAATGAAGTTTACCCTAGCACGAGTACGCAACAGTAAATAAAACACCAACGAGCATTCAGTGGTAAGAGATGAATTTAAAAACAGCAAATGCAAATTTTTTAGTGATATACAAACCTCAACACTTCTACTTACATCCACATGAAAGGAACTTTGAGCTTTCTGTCTGATTTGATATTCTTGCGCTCTAGACCACTTGAATTCGAGTCCCGTTTAAACGATGAGTGATCTAAGAGGCGACTAGCTCGTTATTTTACCCGCCGCACCGGTTGATCGAGCCTTGTATACACCTTTTTTCACGTGTTAATTTAAACTAATCACAAACCATAATAAAACTGCAATACGTTCACCTACCTATATTATTAAACATGAATAACACAGTATTTAACAAACACAACCAACACAAATAAACTAGACTCTATCCCTAAATGACCAAGTATGCGTAGATCTAAGTGAATAGGAACATCTTTTATTTATTCAAATAAAATTTTCCAACAAATTTGACAAGTTTATGCCAATACAATTGTGGTGCTTGTTTATATCAGAAATTTCTGTTACATTATGCTTTTGACTAAGCTTGCATAAGCGCAAAAGCTTGAACCAAATAAATTTTGTATAAATAATGAAATATACGTCATCAGAATATGTGTCAGGTGGAAAACAAAAATCCTATCACTAAGATCTTGTTGATCTGGTACAACACTCAAGCTACCTTTTCGTGCGTGAAAAGCTTGGATGTTAGTAATCCATTTATGCAACTATTGTTGACGGAGATATTCACTCAAGTAGTACTTTCATAATGTAGTGGCTCCTTTCTCGAATTCGCAATTTTTTTAGTTTGAGACTTGCTTCACAACAAACCCAAATTCAAAACTGCCGTTACGAATTACTTAAATCGGTTCACCCAACAGAGGCGGTGTTTGTTAATCGACTAACTGAAACTAATTGAACGATTTGAATGAATCTAAAGGAGCGCCTTCCATTATGCTATGTCGATATTTATAAGTTATATTATATCAAGAGATTACTCAATTTCTCGTTCACACGATTTGTAAGATTTGAACTATCCTAAGATCAAGAACAAGTGGTTATAGGTCTTCTGACTGCCGTGTTATTGGTTGGTGGGTACACCCTTAATTTTATACCGTTTTAGGTATCTATCTGTTTCAGTAATTTACAATGATTTCGGTTCTTTTCAATTCGTGAGAATGTATACGAATACCTTTTTTTGGGCTTGGTAATTTACGGAAACATGTGGGTTTTTTATATAATTTAATATGTCTGCTCTGATGTTCCGGTTTTAATTGCTGGTTGTAAGACAAAGTTCTAGATACTTTACTATTTAGGTCCTCTTTTAATGTTATGACGGAATAGCCTGCTAGTAAATTGTAAACAGCACAAGCTTCCATAAAATTTTAAGATGTATCACGCTAAAGCTCCTTCAGCGAACTTATATCAATAAATGCTATTTTATTTACAAATGTAGGCTTATTAAACGTATTACCGTTACATGTTTTTCCCAATTACGAATTGTACGTCATCGTTTTGTTTTGAAACCTCAACGATGTGTTTGAAATCATTTGTGGCAGTATTTCGATATTTTTAATAATGTTGACACCAGACCGTGTTCTAAATGCTTGGCGAAATTCCTGTCGTCATAAGTTGTTTTCAGATTTAATAAGCTTTAATATTTGTTTAATTTTAACCAACAATTTCGCTGCTAGGAAGCCTTGTACTATTGAGCTACTACATGGTTATTGGTCATCTACACCCCTACATTAAAGAACTTTTGCAATCTTTATTGTAAGACTTACGAGTCTCACTAAGTTTTTTGTTGACTAATTTATGGAATAATTTATCCGTTTATTTCAATTTATTTAAATTTTGAGTTTTTCACGGGTGGCAAGGTTCCTGAACGCTATGGTTTGTTTTCTCAGTATTATCCCTTATACCTACAGATTCCGTAATGGATTTCGTTGTATCAACTGAAATATTCCTAAAATATCTTTTATAGTAGCGTCCTTCATCGATAAAGAATTCTACAGGAAAAAAGCTACAATTTTCTAGAAAACTTAACAGTAGCAGATTTCTGGATGTAATACTGTTTCAAAATAAAATTAGTAAGAAAATTTTTCTTTAAATTAGAAGCTGAATAAAATACGCTTTTCAAGACGTTTCTACTAAACACATAATAGACATTTTAAGCGTATCAAGCAAGTTTCCTCAAACTGGATTTAACAATCTTATACAATAGTGAATTGTATTGTTAACTAACATAGCCTGCGGCACAGAAAAGGACAATTACAAAACTTAACAATGCTCTGTAGAATTACTAACTTACAGGATAGATAGGGGAAGAATTACGTATTTCAATTGAATCGAAAACCTATAGTTTGTTGGTAAGCCTTAATGGCATTGCAAACATGTGAGGCATTACTAATGTTTCAGTGCACACGCCGAGCACAATCACTTATCTGTCGTCTTCGTTGCGATTGTCTTAAGGGTTTTGTTTGTTTTATTGTTATGAGTTGCTGATGCTGATTTGTAGGAGATACTGAATATTTTGTTATCGTATTTTGAACTGCAGATTGTCATAGCAATCGGGGACCCTGTGTATTAATAAAAGTACAGGTTCTTAATACCCAGTTACTTAAAGTAAATGTTGTGAGAGTCAGTCCTGAAGAATTCTTCCTTAAAACCATTAATACAGACTTCATGTTTTGTTTTCGGTATGGATTAGAGAGAACTATGGATATCTAAACTTGTAGGCATTAGAAAGTTCTCGGCCTAGTATAGCGCAAATAAACCATTTGGTGTTTAATAGGAAATACGACCTCCTGCAAAGAATCTGTTAGCACTGTCGGAAACAATTGTCATTTCTTGTCTGGACGGTGTGCTTAAAAAGATATAGGTGCTATTAAACACTTAGTACATAAAGAGGGCGGTGTCAGGAGTGTAACGCGTTCTCGTTACTTTAGACAGAAATTAAATAGTATAAAGTAAAAATTGACTTTAAGCGGGCAGAATGAATACGGATGGACCTTGTATATTATAATTTCACGAAGAGTAGTGTCAACTAAGCATGACATTTAAATAATTTTTAGTTCTGTAAAGGGAATTTAAGCAATAAACGTAATCACGAAATCAAAAACTTATTATTGTGCAGTACATAGTGGCACATAATTTAAACCAATAGCATCTTTCAAAACAGAAACAGTAAGGAAAGTTTCAAAACTATGCGTTTCAAATTCCAACACAATTATGCAAGCATGGGCAATTACCGTAGTTAGTCTATGTAAGCAGAATAATTGCAATATTAAATTTTCAGTAGGTAATCATGTTACTTCAAGATAGCTTTTAGAATAATTAATGAGTAAAAGCAGCGAGGTTGTCATATTTCATATAATAATTACCACATAAATAAGAGAGTTTTTTGAGTACAAATAAATGAAATTAACGTAAGAGGGTAATAAGTGTAGTCACAATACAAAGTAACCCAGGATAAGATAAAGGTAATTTTATTGCAATTTAATTTTATTACCTAGTTACAGACGATGGAAGTGTAATTCAGAGATATCATTCTACAAAGATGTGACCACACAATAATAAAATTAAGTACAACGATAAATGTTACAAATGTTGCAAATAATTAATAGGAAAAAACCAGTGACGTTGTCATATTTCATATAACAATTACCACATAAATAAGACAATTTTTTTTTTAGTACTAATAAGTGAAATTAACGTAACAGCGTTATAACTGTAGTTGCAGTACAAAATATCCCCGGATAAGATAAAGGTAATATTATTGCAATTTAATTTTATCACCTACTTACAGGCGATGACAGTGGAAATCAGGGCTGTCATTTTACAAATGGTCTGACCACATATGATAATAAAATTAAGTGCAGCGGTATATGTTACAATGTACCCAGTGATAGATTGCTAACATAAGGTCCACGAACCAAACCACAGAAAATTACGCATTTTAAGCGTAATTTAATATGTATAGTATGAATATCCCTCGAAGGCATAAAAAGTGGGGTAAGAACGAAAGCTAGACAGCGGACGAAAACAATTAATTAATACCACACGAGCAACCGACAAGAGCAATTGTAGAAAGTAATGTTGATAAGGTAACCGGAAATAAACGCTTGGACTATAAGACTTGTCAACAGAAGTGAAACGTAGTGAAATCCGCGGATTATTCGACAACGATCCGAAAACAAAGATAAAAGATAAAAAACAAACTCAGTCTTGGCTCATTATAGATCCTTATTCACACAAAGATTTAGCTGTATGTTGAAGCATTTTTATTTTATTAATATAATTAAAAAGGTTAAAAGCCTTGAATTTGATAATTGTTAGTAAATCACCTTGTATATGGCAAGTGTTGGATTTTAGTTGTTGAAAACAAAATTTGTACACATATCCAAAGGTTTAGATTAATATTCGTCAGTTCTTTAGATTTATAAAAGAATTAGAAAGTCACCTGCGATTTATTTATCGAAATAGAAAACGTTGTTTAGCTATAATACACACACATACACACACACATACACACACACACACACACACACACACATATATATATATATATATATGTGTGTGTGTGTACAGATATATGTAACTGGTTATTTCTTGTATAACCAAGCCGCACGCACAGTTTTGAACGCTCGCTATGGTTTAAATAGCTTTTCGTATAAACACCCCGTCGTGTTGCAACTACCGTGTAAATAACAAGTATGCCTTGATTAACTTATTGAAATGCGTCCTCCGCAGAACTTTTTCGTTAATGATGTTATAAATTCGACGACATGGTTTGTAAAATCTATCCGTTTAATATATCATTAATTGACCTTAATTATTATAGCGTAACTACCATGATACTAGTTTTGCTGATATTTAATCTACATTAATCTTCATTGTTATTTAATTTATGAACTACTTTTAACAATACGAAAACTTAAAAATTGTACCGAAGCGACTAGTGTAAACGGAGAGATGCTGCAGTATAATGGATCCAACAGTCCATAATTAAAAACTCGAATATTGATGGTTTGACGTAAATTCCAGTTCGACTGCTACCAACACTACAGCTGTTCAAGTAGATGCCTTGTTCTTGTAATACTTCAATCACAAGAGGACGCTGATAAACAAGATAAATTGTATAGCATGTTAACATATTTTTGTTGTAATTACGAATTAATGCCATAGTCCTGGGTAAATCAAACCTTTTAGTTATTTGTAAGAAGTATTTTATTCTAAAAATTTGTGTAATTAAAACCACCGCCGTAATTAGAACTTGGTTAGTTACAAAAACATACATGTGCGCTTTATTACTCAAACTTAAGTCAATGATTATTTTCTATAAGAAATGTAAACAACGGTCAGTTTTCCACATGATTAAACATTAAAAGTAGTATAAATTGTTTGAAATCTATTTTAAAATCTCACGTGTTTAGTTGAAAATTTTATGCTATAAGGAATAACTAACATTTTTTAAGATCCACTGATGATTATATGTACATCGTACTTAGATCTGAATCTGATCTGAAAGAAAAACTTTTATTAAATGCATTCATAAGATGTTATAATAGCTAGTTATTCATGTATTGTGTTATTATTTTGTTGGTGGCATTTAGGCATGAAGTTAGTTAAATTACAGTAAACTTATATGCTATAGGGTTAATTTTATTAGATATACCGACCTAGACATCGAAATTTAATCCGAAAGGGTTGAAGATGTGGTGCTATGACTATAATTGGATAGTAATGTTATGACTAATAGAAAGTGAATTGATTTATGTAATTTAAAAGTTTTTTTGTGTCTGTTTACAGAAATAATGTTATGATACTTACATACAAATAGATTTAGGTGAAACAGTGAGAAATTGGTGTTTTTGTTTAATTAAGAACACAGACTGAATGTCAAAAAAGTTCTATTCCAACGGGAGATTCGCCGAATTAGAATCCCCTTGGAAAACTTTGTTTCCACAGGATCATTCCTAGACCAGATGAGTTGTCACCCATTAATTTAGCACACAAAAAGACTTTTAAGGTAAGTGCAAGTGGCAACGTAGCCTTGTACTTGCTATCGTACTCCTTTGTATTTAGTGATTTCTTCTAATTCTTTTATTTGTTTGTATAGCATTGTAGTTTATCCTCAATTTATTATGGAATTACCCCCCTTCTGTACAATTCAAAATTAAACAGCCACCGATTCTTTCATCCGCAAAAAGAGTTAACTGATTTTGTAGTATATGTAAGGGTTAAACGTTCGGAGCGAAAGACCAATAGTCATACGCATTTTTCAGTTTTAAGTGAGTATTTTTCATCGTATTCGTTAGTTCGTAATGGTTCTTTCGGAAAGTTACTAACGGACGAGAAATAAGTTCGTAATAATAGATAGATGAACTACAAACGCATTTGGTGGGTACAAAATAATTGTTTAGTTTATAATGAGTGGACCATGCATATTTAGTAGAACCAATAACTCCTATACGATATAGGGACAATTTTGTACAACGTAACTGATCGCTTTGGATTATTAAACAAACAACTAGAAAATCTGGATGATGAATACAATTTTTAGACTCAGAGAAGTAATGAGACCTTTTCCAAATTCGATACCTTTTGTATGAGAAAATTATAAGATGACAAACACTTCCCAATATAAGGCACATTTGAATGGTGCCATTTTGGCATAAAATGAAAGGTTGGAGTTTGCAACTAGTTACGGTAAGACCCGCAATACAATAAAAAGTATGAAATGAATAGGCACATTTGGAGATTGTGGCAAGGAGTCGTGGAAACGCGATACCATAAACTAACTAGTTAAATGAGAAGAATATTAGAGTACCTTAATAAAATTAATTTATCACGTTTGTATGTCCAATAATAGCAACAAATAGAAATAAATCAATAAATATAATCGTGCTAGCATTTTTTTTTAATTAGATGATTCAATTAAATCTAAAATATTAGTAACAACAATCTATAAATTTCAGTGGAGGTAGTAGAATTTAACACAAAGGTCTTTGGTGCGTTTGTTGTAGCATAAACTACTACAAATACTAGTAGCGCACCAACTACGCAATTAGCACAAAAGTATAATTTATACAATACCAGTCTATCATTCAGGAAACCACAAATCTGGTAAAATTAAAACTGTTATAAAACTTCAAATTCAATTGCTATGAGTAAAGGTGTCGTTAAAACTTTGCTAGAAAGAAAAGATATTTTCATCCTCGGAAACATCGAAACATATGTTACAGATTACGGTTACCATAGGACTTACTTTATAGCTGAGTTAACTTGTTTAAAAATTAATTTCTAACAAATAACGGTTAATTCTTGTGATAAATAATATGCTGTTTTTGCATATTCTAAAAACGTTGGCAGGAAATACGTGCGATATTTTTCATAAGTAACAGGTACAATGGAAGCACTTTATTTCTCTCCCAAACCGACTCATGTGTAGTGTTTAAAAAACAAATTTACAAATTTTATAACAGTGGATCAACAAACACAGACAAAGGGTATTGAACAAAATTCCATATATATACCTAATTTATCTGAAAAATTTTCATGTATGCTTAAAAAACATAAACTTATCATTGCCCACAAAAGTTTTAATATCACGAAAAAATTATATAGTAAATTAAAAGTTCCTACTCTGCACGATAAAAAGGCACAATTTACCAAATCCCATGCAAAACTAATTACAAATATGTATGCATAGGGCAGAGCGAACAGCATTTGAAAAAAAGATTGTATGGGTATGAGTATGACAAAGAAAATCAAACTGCCCTGTCTAAACATGAAGCATCGACAAACACAATATTGATTTTAAGCATACAGCAATCTTTAGAATAGAACAAAACCGCAAACAACGAGAACGCTTAGATGGGATATGTATATTTAAAAATCCAAATACAATTAATATTAAAACAAAGATTAATAAACCAAGCAAAATATAATATAATATAATTAAATAAAATAAACTAATATAAAATAAAAAAATATATGTAAGGTAGGTTACGGATTAATCAAACATAAACAAGGTTATAGAGCACATTGCATACTATACCTATTCATACTATCATTGCAAAATTGTAGATTAAAACGAAAACTAAACACCTATGCATACAGTATTAAGTTAAAGTGTTATTTATCTATAAATATGAGTTCTAAATTGTACATTTGTTTTAAATAATTGACTAAAGGTAATCTGTCCTTGCAATAATGTACATACACAGTGAATCATTTCATACATGTATTTATAGAAAAGTGTAAATATAAAGTCTGTATAATAGGCAACAAGTAATACAGCATATAAAAGTTTATATAGGTGATTTTCGTTTCAGGTAAATAATATGTTTTATGTATAAAATTATGTAATGAAAATATATATTTTTCAAAAACCATTGAAGAAGATCTACAATATGGTCTAAAGGTTTAGATAGTTAGAAATACAAAATCATGAAGTAAGATATATTTTATTTATGTTTTATTATCAGAGACCTATAATCCCAAGAAAACAACTCGAATAAAATACAAAAAAGTCAAGAAAGTTGGTTATGATAAAAATTCCTTCAATTTCATTGGCAGGGTTATTATCCATTAGATAATATAGGTGGATTTGAATTATGTTAACTCACTAACAATTCCAGTTTTAATATTATTTGATTGTCTTATCTGGGGATTATCTTGTTTGTTGACAAGATGGTGAATTTAACGCAATTCTTTCTATGATCTAGAGGGATAATGCTGTGGTTTTTCTTCTATTGTTTTTGGAGCATGAAGTCGTTAAGGATAAATATCTTAACAGGTGTAATTTGTTTATTTCTTAATAAAAATAATTATGCAGCGTATCTATTTGGATAAGTGACGGTTAGCGAAGTTGCTTTAAACTCATTTTTAAGATAAAGATGAAGAGATATAACTGGATTTTAAATTTCTGTTTTTTGCTGAGATACGCTGCCACCTTAGGTCTAATACGATTATATTTTAGAATTTTAAGGCGGAGTAAATCCCAAGGTATAGTTAGTTTTATGGCGGAGTTAGTTCTATGGCGGGATTAGCTTTATAGTAAAGTCTTATGATGGAGTGAATATTGTTCTGTCGTTTTATTTGGTCTGATGTTAAAATCCCAACCCATGTATTACCTATGACGGGTGGTTAAGAAAAATTTTCTTTTAATTGATGTATTTCTTTACTTCCAACCACACGCACAAATGAAATTCTGACGAATCAGCGAATTATATCTGTCGATATATGTTTGGGTATAAAGATTTTGCGACCATTTGGAACTTTCGTTACTAGAACACGTGTAGAAAGAAATTAAAGTGAAGTAACGTGTCATTATATAGTATTTCTATCTAGGATAACCTGTTGTAGATTGAACTATTAATTTGTTAGAATGTAAAGTAACAGTTTTTTCCGTAAGAGAAAAATTATTTTAATTAACGCAGCCATAAGGGCTTGATTAAATAACCAGATTAATCTTAATTAAGTTTAATTTATGCGAGACATTAATTTAGTGAAAGTTGTGGTTAAATATTGCCTATGAACTGGATATCTGGTTTTGGTTGTATTAAGATTATACTCCTAATTCGATAGTTGTGATTAAGATACTTTTATAATTTTTATTGCATCTAATTATAAGACTATCATAACTATCAACTACTACGTTAATATTTATGGACTTAATATTTATTTATGGATTCAGAATAACGTACTAATATTAAAATATATCTACCATTACTATGATAATATAATTTTTCTTGTTGTACTTCTGTGTTTTGTTATAATTTATGCACAAAAGTGAATTTATTAAAAAATTATATGCCAAATATCTTGTTTTATTTAAGTGTTTCATTTCATTCACAGTGTCCATAAAAGTTTATTAGCTATGTCCCTGCCTCCCTGAAATATTTGTTAGTATGTAAGCCTTTTGTTTTTCAATGCGACCTTTAGGGGTTGAAGTTAGCTGTGCCAGGCGAACCTCAACACTCTGTCGTATACGTATCTTTTTTATAATATCTGAAAAAGAATAGGGTGCAAAGTATAGGAGATTGATGCTTAGGAAGTTGCATCTGAAGGAATGGCTTAATCCCAGACCACATTCCGAGACAAACAAATAGTTTAACAGTGATAAGAAGCAAAGCAGAAGGTTAAATCTGAAGATAAAGTGCAATGAATAAAGTGTGTTGGCCAGTGGCGTAATTACCCCTCACCCATCCCCACTCCCCGCAAAGGTTTTATTTGGATCACCTTTAAGATTTATTATTGCCCTATGTTTTTCGTATTTTCTAACTACAGTATCTATAGAGAAGAATTAAATACATTGTATATTGGTCAAGTGCTTTATTCACAATAAAATTACGTACCATCCAAATTTATCCATGTTTAAGTTAAATTATGGTTTGTTGACTACTATAATTAGTTTGCATTTCTTGTCGTTTGAACATCCTTTAAGGTAGCCTCCCCTCCTCCCGCGCGTATTGAGGGGTTGAGTGGAGTTTACTTACGCCACAGACATTGTCCAAACTAAAAAAGGTGTAGATTAGCTCAAGATAAGAACCATAGAAAGCAACGTCAAATCAAAATTGAGGTTGCGAGTAAGAAAGAGAGGTACAGAGCATTTAATTTAGGGCCTGCGGTTAACGAGAATGTGCTTCTTCCTTTTTGAAAAAGTACTCTTTAACCCTCAATAAGTGTACTACATCAGGCATAAAGTAAAGTTCAAGGCGTGTGTTATGTAAATCGATCTATATGTTAGGTGCAATTTTCTTCACAGTCATCACATCACAAACATGGTTTTGCTTGCTTTATTTGTACACGTGTTCAGCGCTAAATTGATTTTCCTCACAATACCCAGACAATGGTCTATATATCGCTATAACATCCTTATAAAAGAAGATTGACGTTCACGTTTTTAACAAAAGATATGCGGGTTTTCAAGTGCACCAATTATAAATAGATTCAGAAAAAATTACTTTTCTCGCGTGGTAGCTGGGAACAAAGATACAAATTTTTACGTTTTGTGAAATACATGTAAAACTTCGTCAGTCACCCATATTATATCCAAAGCGACAAATTATGTTTAAAATATGGCTAATATATGCTTAAAAGAATGTTCAATTAAATATTATGATGTCGGATACTAATATTTGCTAGCTTAACTACAAAAACGAGAAAGGACCAAACTCAATAAGATTTTGAAAAGTATAACATAGCCTTTGGTTATTTTAAATGGCTTTCCTATTAAATGAATTACACTTTTCAGAATTTTGTGTATTCTAGGTCTTATTGCTCCTTACTTTCTATTGTTTGTTTCAGAGTTTCTACAAACACTAGCTTGAGACGTCAAAGTCCAGATAAGACGGGCTTGTATGTACTTGTTAAATGTTTGCGTATCACAATAAAGGAAGCTTGAGTGAAAGTACACAAACTCTCAAATTCCATAGTAAGCGCAGCGTACTTACAGCACCTCAGATATGAAAGCTTTGCGGTGTTTTCTTCCTACTACAGAATTTAAAATGGACGTACCAATAATAAAAATTCAGTTTAATTGCATTGTTGAGGTGCTTTACCCAGCTTGGTGTAAAGGCTTGTTAGACTTTAAACTTTGTATTGGCTTGTACACAAGTAATTATCTCATGCGTTTTGGTCTATAGGTAATATATTCAAAAATTATATACAGTAAATTCCGTGGTTCAATTAATAACTATATTTTTCACGTATTACTATAAGAAACCTCTTGTAATAGTTGGCGAAGCGATGTTCTTCCTTACATACTAAGATTTAATAACCGTTCTACAACTAAAATTAAAGTACTGTTTGTCAGTGTAATTGGTCAGTAACGCCGGACAGATAGTTTAGTAAAGTCAATATATTTCGAACTCTGACCTCAAAAATTGCTGGAAATTATCCCCTTGACAAATAATTTTTATAAAATAAGAACTTACTCTAGCATACGTTACTAATATTTAAATATCCTTATTAGTTACAAAACAAAATTATACTTGCGACTCATTTCCAGTCTGCAAAAAATGTCCACACACGAATTTTAATCACCTAATTAAAAAGGGGTTTGTTCTTATGCTTTATAAATGCAATCAGATTTGTTTCTACGGTAGATGAAATGTATTCTAGTTAATATTTACAAACTGAAAATATGCTTTAGTCTGTAAATGCGTCAAATTGATATTATTTTATGCAAAGTACCTTTCAATAAATGCAGTTATTTTTAGTATTTGCCGAATAACTATTTATACACGAATGAAATGAATGGCTTTTGCACTTACATTTTACAATAAAAACTTGTTTTAACGTATCTCTCAAGAGCAAATATTTAAACAAGTTTTAAAGTTGGGAATTCTTTTAAATGGTATAACAAAACTATGTGTCCTTATTTTATATGCTAATGGAATACACTTATTCGTGTATACATGATAGAGAAATTTAATATTGGGAAATTTTACCTTTCTCAGTTTTTCTTTTCTCTCGGGAGCTTCTTTTTCGTAAAAGTTGGCATTCAATAACCTCTCGTGACCTCATTGTCTCATCAATATATATGTATATATATATATATATATATATATATATATATATATATATATATATATAAACTGTAGGCTGTAGAAATTTTAGGGAAATGTGTAGGCTAGCTCAGAATAGAAATAAATTGAGGTACGCATCCAGTCAGTTCCAAGATGAATAAATTAATGACGAAAAAACAATTGTACTTAAACATGATGATTATTATAACCAACTACAAGTATTGGTTGGGCAATATTCTCGAATAATGTTAATTGTGTGAAAGGATTTACTGGAAAACTATTAATTCGGCAAATGTCTAAGTGTTGTGGGATCTTGGCAGTCACGGGCTGCTTAACCCCCTTCACTGAATCTCGTTGAAGTAGGGCATAAAAATAGAAAGCAATAGAAGGGGAATCGAGCTGTATACAGGCTGTGTGGGAATTTCAGAAAACTGTGTAGGCCAGCTCAGAATATAAATAGGTGCAGGTACGTGTCCATCCAGTTTTGGGACGGAAAACCTAATGACGAAAAAATAAGTGCAGATAAATCTGATGATAATTATAAACAACCACAGGTGTTGTTTGTGCAATATCTATAACTAATGTTGACTGTGCGAAAAGATATATTGGAAAAAATATTGAATCTGTAAATGTTCAAGTGCTGGGAAACTTGGCAGCCACAGGCTTCTTACCCCCCCTTGTTACGTGCAATTTGCACTTAAACATTGTTATTAGGTTAAGTTTTGATGTATGGAAGTTTCGCGCCATATTTTCAAAAGGCGCGGTAAGCGGGAATTTTAAATAGACTAGGCGGTACTTCCGTACGTCATAGTAGTGCATTTGCGCAGTGTGCGTGTCCTTAGAGGGGTAGGCGAATACTAGACAAAGGAGTGGGGAAGTTTTCCGGTTCTCTCTCTATAACGTGGCTTTTTGCCTGGTATTTTCGAGTGGAGTGGAGTGGTCGTCTCTTTGGTAACGTATCGTTAGGTTTACCTATGTAGTTCCTTGCTTGATTATCTTTTGTTTGTCGCTCCCTTACCATTTTTCCTGTCCATTCCCTACATAGGTGACAATCTGAGAGCCACCTAGGCGTACCGATCTCCACGACTCTGGAGGAAGACCTTATGACTGCCGTAGCTGGCCGGAGCTGAGCCGAACGCTTTTGTAGAGCGTCGGCGTATCATCTCTAATCCCTCCGGGAGGAGCCCTGATGGACTAGGTTAGAGGCCTACCCTAGCGCAACTTCGCGGGAGTCTGGACCTATTATGTGAGTACTTCAAAGTTTATATTGTTCGCTATTATCTTTGCTTTAAACTTAATATGTAAATTTCCGAAGTATTGCGTAATATTGTGGACGTCATTGGTGATGACCGCGCCCAAATCTGTATAAGATTAGCGCTGCCAACCACCGATGGTGTAAACCGCGCTCCCGGTGTTGTATTTATCGAACTTTTAAATGTGACTACCGTTTATTAATGTAAGACCCTTCACATCCACTGAATGTGGAAGAAATAGGGTATACATTTTTAAAACAATGGAAGAGGACCGAACTGCATCGAACAAGAAAAAACAGCGCTTAAAATGAAAGACAACAAACATAGAAACAAAAAGAAAATTGTTGAAAGCATATGTGTGAAGCACAGCATAGTATGTCTATGAAATACGGGCAGTAGGAAAAGCAGACAGAAAAACGGTAGCAGCCTTTTGGAATGCTGTGTTTCAGATGTATGAGGTTGATAGCATGGACAGACAAAGCTAATAACAAATAGGTTATAGAAATAGTACGGGAAGATGAATATCCGTGAAAAAAAAATAGGAGACAGAAATGCAGAATGCGTTCTAAAGCATTTTTGGGAATTGAATGGGATATATCTCGACATATATCTCGTCAGTACTTTCTGGCTTATTTTTTAATAATTTCAATCCTGCTGAATGCGTTCAATACACCCGCTTAACTTTCTATCATTATGGATTAATATCTCAAAATTGACATTTAATATTTTATTATTAGTTCAAGGATTGGAATTAATTTCTTTCATAAAGTTGTTAAATTTTCCAAATCGTCGCTTCCATCATCCGCTTTTTCCTCGCTCACCTTCAACTTTATACATTCATATAAAAACACCATCGTACTTTGACATTTGCCTCTCAAGTGTCTAAATGGTAACTATGGATACCCCTAATAGGCTACGCTATGGTATCTTATTATTGACACTGTGTTATATCAATTGCATACGGGATATAGATATATAATTATACAAAATTAACTTTCCTGCCTTATTAATGAGGTGCTTCTTACAATAGGACCGACACTTTTAACTTATAGTTAGTACATAACCTGGCGCGGTACACCCTGTATGAAAGAAAATTAAGTTATGCGTTTACGACCAATATAGTGTAGTGGTGTATACAACTTGAACCTCGTTTAACAAATTAATATAAATTTTTATACGTTACCTCGTTATAATTTAGTCATAACACCTAGGATACGAGATATGTAAACATGTCCATAACACCCGTGGCGTAATGGAGAGCGTAATGGTTTAATAACTTGCGCATTATTCCCTCAGAAACAAATCAATTTTTTAGCTATTCATGCTCCAAGTATGTTATTAAGCTTTCTCATAGCTTTATTTAGATTTAATGTATAGCAAACTTTTAATTGCTTTTAGAGCTTGCTTTGCAATTATTTCTGGCAACTCTTGAACAGCCATTTTGCACTATTAATATTAAATAAATGTGACAAATGTCCAAAACATAGGAACGTCAAACTGTTTATTGTCATCATGGAAAACATGATATAGATGTGTTTAATAGTTTTATAGTAAAATCCAAGGTAAACTATAAAATAGAAACTTACTTAGCACCTATTTTTTATTTTATATATGAGGTGAAATATAAAATCGTGTATTCACCACTTGTGTTACTAGATGATAACGCCCATCGGGCGACTCGATCCATCCATCGGGCCATAGGCCCTCGGACTGGATGAGTCGTGATGAGGCGTGATCATCTTAATAACACACTTGGCGCATAAATAGCTGTAATGTCAGGATCGTACCGTAACAATGTTGCCGCGCAACTTAGAATTGCAAAAGATAAAACTATTAAACGTATAATCGATTAATTGAAAGCTACAAGGGTGTATTTGAAGATCCGATATAAAGGGAAAAACACATGTGGTTCCAGAAATTTCTAGAAGCCTTTAAAAGTTATGTTAGTTAGATATAGAAATCCTATGATCAGACGATTAGACCAAACTGAATATATTGACAAGTGGTATAAAATACATTATTAGGTCAATTGTTTATATAAATGTGTCTAATGTTTATAAAAATTTACATAGGACAGTTGGTGCTTGTGCAGATAAATTGCTTAGTCGAATTTAATAATGAATATACCATCATAGTCGTGTTAAGAAGGAATTTATTGTAACAAATGTTGAAGTAATCATCACTAGTGATCTATGTGGCAAAATTTCAGAACATGAAAGATATGCTGTAAATATTTTTAAATAATCAAGCTTATATTGAACCAAATAAACAACAGTTATTTGAAGAGTACTATTGCAGCTTGAAAGTTAGAATTCGAATGCTTTGGTCTTTGGTCTTTTTTAAAGCCGTAAGTCAAAGATGCATCCTATGTTGGCAATAATTTTCAAAATACTAGTCGAGATAATTGTATAAAATAAAAGCAGCGAAACCAATGCAGGAGGTGTGTTAAAGGATGTTCTACGTTTGAGATCTTATGAATTCGCTCATGCATGCGTAGCTTCTTTTACCTAAACTTGTAGTATGTTTACAAAAGGTATTTCTAAGTGTATTATTTTCTAAGGCCAATAGAACTTAGGGATTGAAAATAATTATCCATGAAAGACGATGCAATATATTTTAAATTATGTACCAAACACGTTGACAAACAAATATACAAATTTGAATTTATAGATAGCAGGCAATAACGTTTTATTATGTTCGCTGTACATTCTGCATAGGGAAAGATGAATCACTGCATATAACAGCGTTACCCCAGTACTACTAAAAATAGTTTTACTAACTAGATGCAGTACGTTTCAAAGTTTGAGCTAAAAATCAAACAGTTTGCAGGTGTTTAAAACTTTACTAGGATTATTCTATACGAGAGTACATCAGTTTTCTAGATTCTGTGAATAAATTTCCACAGGAAATTTTATTTCAGGTTATTATAGCAAACTTTTCTAAAATGAAATATACAAATAATGTATAATTTCTTTATTATATTTGCAAAAATCCTAACGCACAATTTTACTTTAAAGGTTCAAACGATGTTGTAGCTTTAGAAGTTTGTATAGATCTGATATACAAAGGAAGGCTCTAACATCTCTCATCGTATAAATGTATTTGACTTTTGAAGATTCCGCATCAGACAACTTATTTGAAGATCATAGGTTATCTCAAGTTAAAAGCGATTATAGCCTTTATATAACATATTATTATATTCTCTGGAAATTAATATTAACAAATTAATTTACACACTAACCATTAACAAGTTTAACAGAGTTAACAAGTAGTCAAGTATATAATATATATATATATATATATATATATATATATATATATATATATATATATATATATATAATTCATTACTACATGATTAAGAATCGGAATAGTGTAGACACAATCTATCTTCAAATTTAATTACCTTGGACTCGAAATAATTAAGAAGAATGACAACTGTAACCTACATTAAATTAAGTGTGCCTTTATTATAACAGTCTTTACATTTAAGAATCAACTAAAGGTATAGTAATAGTATTAGCGGAAGACGAATGAGCTTGAAAAAAATTGCGTGAGACGGTCAGTTTAATCACCAAAATAAAAAGTAAAACTAGAAAACATCGACTGTTTGCACAATCAGTGTTGCCAGAGCAAAAAATGCCCAGCAACCAAGGTATATTTCTGTTACTAATTTTTGTTATCTTTTGACTCCTCCATAAATAAAAATAGTAAGCTCACTCTTAGGTGTGATACCTTACCATTACAAGATAAGTCTAAAGGTGTGTACATTGTAGTGGCCTTCCAATGTAAGTACAAATGTAAAAAAAATTTTAAAAATTAAAGTATAAAGTTAATAACAAAAGCAATATCTTAAATATCTTAAATATCTAATATCAAAGAGAAGAAACAGAAAGTTGTTAGAGAATCAACCACAACTATACAGTATGTTTTTTGAAAGCAGCACTAAGAAATGACCTCTTCAACGTTACGTTTGATTTTCCAATGCTCCACCCGAAAGTACTACATTGGCCAGGAAGCGGGGTTTTTTTTACCTGGAAAATTTGGAATTTTGCCGAACCCTTGCTGTTCCAAGCAAGATAGGGATCTTTAACGTGCATAACAACACACACACGGGACCTCCATTTTACTTCTCATCCGAACTAGGGTGTATTTTTGTAAAAAAAATGCTCGCCTAACATTTTTCAAGCGGACCGTGTCGGGATTTGAACCCGGGACCTTGGGCATAGTTGTCACACACATACCAACAACGCCACGGAGCCGCCGACATCTTCAACAAATCATATTTAGAATTTCCACCAATCTTCAAGATGATGTTGAAGCTAAGTTTAAAATTTCAACTTCTATGTCGCTTTCAAGAGTTGAGCTAAATTGCACTGTTGCGTATGATACAGGAACATGGCCTGATGTTATTGACAAAAACATAGAACTGCTTCGGGTTAATAGTGACTTAAAAGAACTAATTTTAATTATGCCATAGATGATCGTAAAACACCTTTCAGAAACATATTGTAAAAGACATTTACCTAATGCAGATGTTGTAAAACGTTGATTATTAGATTAAGATTTTTAGAAATAGGTCTACTCCTTTAAGGGACAAATCTGGCAATAGTAACTGGCAATATATATTGTCAGTGTTGTAGGTGTTGTAATGATTCGGCTCAGTTGTAAAATTCCATTAGGAATAAATCTCCTTGAAATCATTTGAACGAAAGTTTTATCACCCAAGAAAGTGACGTTAGATAATGATTCTAGAAAGAACTATAGTAATAGTATAATATCTAGCCCGATAAAATTTAGAATGTAAACTCTTCTCAAAAAATGCTGGTCATTTTTTAAACGTTGTTTGATCCAATTATGGCCAAACGTACCAAAAAATTTAAATAGATCGTAACCGCTTGCCCCGTTATTTAGGGAATAAAATACAAATTGAAGTATCATCAATTATAAGAAGAAACAAAGAAAGTTATAGAACCATGTTCTACAAAGCTAAATACTTTTGGATTATATCAGATTAGACTCCTGACATGAGGTGTTAGTAACAAATTGTTATCATATTTATATTTTTAGATTATTTGAGCAAAAAAGTTAAAGTCAGGGAGCGGAGTTTTGCAGATGGAATTATGCAAAAAATTAAAGAGATATAGATACACTTAATTTGGCCGATGAGCTGCAACTAGTTAAACCATATGTTTACGATAAAGCTCTTGGAAATTTTAGTAGTGAACAATTATTTATTTCAAACATTTCCAAATTAAACGACAGCTTTAAGAATAATATTAACTTTACCAGTAACGGTTGCTGAAGGTGAACGATCGGTTTCTAAATTAAAATTAGTAAATTATTAGCTACAGTCCACGAAAGAGATTGAACAATTTAGCGTTAATTTCAATCGAGCAAAATGTGTGATGGTTTGCTAAATTATATAATATTTGTAAAAAGATGTTGCTCAAAATAAAGCAATACAACCACTTTTTTGTAAAAAATGTTAAACTTATATAATTATTTTCTAGTTTGTTCATTCCCAATGTATGATTTTTTTTTATAACTTTTTATTGTAAAGTTTCTTAGTCTATATGTATTTTTGTAATATACTGTGTTTCTAATAAAAACAAGTATCTTCACAATTGTGCGTTATTCCACTATTAAAAATATGAATAGTTTGCAGGACGACAAAATACTTACTGCACCCAGGTGCAGTATAACCTGGCACAGCCCCGAAGACCTGAGTATAAACCATAAGGTACAAAATAAAACGTACTATTTACGTGAAGTTTCTCTTTGTTTCAGGCTTTCTCGTTTTTAAAAAACTTCTAATCTATATAACAATATAACTAATGCAAACGCATTTTCTGTCCGCGCTAAGTAAATACAGTATTGCCCGAAATAAACAGTACTGAAACTAAGTTGGCGGTGTTTTTATGCGTGCGCTGTCACACTCAAGTTAGCTAGTATAGACCTGTCAAGTAAACCTCAAACAAGTAATTAGTAGGGCCTAATTGTTAAAAATGGTGTTAAGTACAGAGGAGAAAGTGTTTCTGGTAGAACATTATTTTCGTTCATACGGAATCGGCCGACGTAATGGTGCAAGTTTGCTATACGTGTCTGATCAATTCACACAAAGGTTTAATAAACGTTCTCCAAGTAATGCTGTAATTTTGAAGGTTATTGAAAAGTTTAGAAATACAGGTAGTGTATTGTGCCAACGAAAAGGAAACTCAGGGCGTCCCAGGACAGTTAACAACAACAATAACCATGAACGTGTTTTTGAGCAAATCTTAGAAAATCCGAAAGTCAGCCAGGCAAGGACAGCGTTACAACTTGATTTAAAAGAACTTCCTTTCAAAGAATCCTGAAGGAGCTGGGTACATTTTCGTATGTGATTCAGGTACATCAACAACTACATCCTCGGGATTATCGCAGTAGAGTGGAATATTGCGCCAGAATTCTCGCGTTACAGTATGAAAATCCTGAATTTTGAAAAATGTTTGGTTTTCAGACGAAGCACATTTTCACTTGTCAGGCTATGTGAATCGTCGCACAAATCGATTTCTGGGCTTTGCCAGACCCGATGAGGTTCAAGAGGTTCCTTTACATAGTGAAAAGTGAATGTCTGGTGTGCTGTTTCCGGACACGGAATCATTGGTCCGTACTTTATCGAAGAGAATGGTCGGCAAGTCACACTTAATCAACAGAGGTACAGACAAATTTTAACACGATTTATCCCTGATCTACGTCAATTCTGTCGTGCACGTAACTTGGCATTTCGAAACCAATTTTTCAGCAGGACGGGGCAACTTGCCATACTGCTGCCGCAATTCGTCAATTTCTTCAAGAACATTTTCCAAGCAAATTCATATCACGATTTACTGACTTCCCTTATCCTTCACATTCTCCAGACCTCACACCTCCAGACGCATACATTTGGGGCATGGCTAAAAATGCCGTTTTCAAACGGGCACCACAAACCATCGATGAATTAAAGGATGCCGTTAGAGTCTTCTTCGCAGCCCTGAGACAACCCTTATTCAATAACATGACCAGAAACTTAGAACATCGTTATGAAGTCTGTCTCGAACGAGGAGGTGCACATTTAGAACATATAATAAAGTGTCAATAATATGTATTTTTTAAATATACAAAACAATTACAATTTCAGTACTGTTTATTTCGGGCAATACTGTACTATCATTCAAATATTTTAGGGGAGTGTAATACATAAATTAGTTTTAATAAGTTCAAAGCCTAAACTTTGATCATAATAATCAGACTCATGCTCTGGTAATAGGTAACTATCTGATTCATCACTATTATAATCAACTCGTATAATTAGACCTTGAACCTAGTCTGCAATAGCTTGTCATTTAACATACTCCTTTTCAGTTTTTTATGTTCTTTGCCAACTTCCACATACATCATCTATTTCATAGGTTATTTTTTGCAGCGACGTGATTTGTAAGTAGCCCCTATATATTCTGGTAGAGTTTGGTTCTAGACGATAGGAGGTAAACACAACACTACACGACCATGTTCTACTAATAGCTGATCAATTATAAACACGTAATGAATACACGTATTTGTCTTGATGTGTTACCAACATCTGTCTTTTACTTATAATTGTGTCTCTTACACTTTGTGATGAACATCTCACTATAACCGCAGGAATTGAATCCGGTCTGCGTTTAGGTAGGCGGTGAGATACTTGCATATTTTCCTTGGACACTTCCACGTATAAACATCCAATTAATTATCTCACTACAGTAAGTAGTTTTTCCTCAGTTTCACCTTGTATCAGTTCGAGACCATGTAATTCAAAATTTACGTTTCTTCCCTTTTGTTCAATGTAATTAATTTTCGTTTCAAGTTCCAAAATCTTCTTATCCTTTTCTTTATTATCTACCAGCAATTTGTTAATAGTATCTTTTTTCTATCTACATTTACTTATTTTATTGAGGGGACCTCTTGTTTGAGTCCATAATAAGAGGTCTTTAATCCGTCATATAAGTTTGTTTGGCCCTTTACATCCGTTGCTAAGCTATCCATAGCTCCCTTATAGCTGTCCCATTTTGAGGCGGCTCCGTGGCGTAGTGGTATGTGTGTGATTACTACGCCCAAGGTCCCTGGTTCAAATCCTGACACGGTCTGCTTGAAAAATGTTAGGCGAGCATTTTTCACAAAAATACACCCTCGTTCGGATGAGAGGTAAAATGGAGGTCCCGTGTGTGAGTGTTGTCACGCACGTTAAAGATCCCTACCTTGCTTAGAACAGCAAGGGTTTGGCAAAATTCCAAATTTTCCAGGTAAAAACAAACTCGCTTCCTGGCCAATGTAGTACCTTCGGGTGCAGCATTGGAAAATCAAATGTAGTGTGTCCAAATTTGAACTAATTATAGCCAGAATTTTTTTGATATCTGCTTCCTCAGGTTCGCCTTTACTGGGTACACTTTTTGCACTAGTGCCTCTGCAATTTTGACACTTCCATTGCGTTTTTTTTGACGAGGAAGTAGGTCGTCTGTAAGTCGGCTCTGATACCCCAGAACAACCAAAATGATAATGATTATTACAGTTGTAGCACGTAACATAATTACCTTTAGTTGGTAATTCCTTCTTACAGTTTTTACAGATCATTTTCATCGAATTTAAATATTTGAATGCAGGAATGTCTTACTACGGGTATTTAAGTACTACAAACATAAAAACAATATTCTACTATGCAATTCTAATCAATTTATAACGTTATAACTACAAACTATAAATTGAAAACAATAAGGAGTTTCATAAATTCAGTATGTGACGGAAACAGCATAAAATAAAATTTGTTGGTTGAACGGATATTTTGAAAATAAACCTCTCATTGGCATTTATTTCACGCATTTTATTTGCGACAAAATTGGCATAGTCTTCCTTATGCAAACCAGTTGCCATGCTTTCATATGGATTCACTTCACACTAGTGCTTTAAACGCTAATTTAGATGCTTTTGCTATATACGACATTACTGAAATGAATTTGTATGTAAATGTTTCAATTTATAGAAACCATAAATCACCCACATTTTAATTGCATCTACGTTAAACATGCACGCTCTCTTTGAGTATAATTAAATATTTAAACGAGTACTAGCTAAAGTGTGGTTAATTAAAAATTAACTACGTGCAGTAGATCGGGAAAGCTAATTAAGCTCCGCCATTAAATATTCATTCTTTTTGCAACGTACAACATATGTCGCTTAACAGTTTGGTTACAAATATGCCAGGATGTTAGAGCAGGGAGAATATAGATTTCGCAGACTCAATAAGCATCCCAAAGAAGTAAAAAAATGTATTAATAGTTAGATTAACGTATTTAAGTTGGCATTGCTTTTATGGTGAATGATGATGAACATATTTTAAAGAAACGGAATAATTTGTACTGCAATATCCTATTAAATTCTGCAATGTAATCTTAAGATATATTTAATGTTTGTACCACATTGAAGCAGGTAAACGTCACATATACGGGGATTGTCACAACGTACAATACTGTAACTCAAGTTCCGTGCTTTCAATAGATGCAAGTACAGAGCAGGGTAAACGGAGTCAAGTAAAACGTTACCCATGACTCATTGCTTGGTATTGAGCAGTAACTCATGAAGCAAGCACCAATTACCCACTTAGTCCATTCACTCAAATTCGCCCACGAACCCAACTCATCAAAGTAGTGGAAGCATCCGCATTTCAAAAGATTTTATTACCCCACACCAGGTTTGATCGCTAGCAACAAAATTTTAAAACTACAAATTTTTATGCTCTGTGGTAATTTGGTATAATATAATATTCAAAATCAATTCTAGTAGTAAATTAATGCCTTTAAAAAGAGCTAAAGGATATAATATTATGGATGCAATCAACATAGCAATTAAGGCCACCAATACAGCAAAACAAAAGAAGCATATTAAATCAGCTCGTATTATATCAATTCCTAAAACAGGAGGTTTTCTACCACTAATACCAATTTTTGCTGGCCTAAGCGCCCTTGGTACTCTTACTGGAGGTGCAGCTGCTGTTGCAAAAGCAGTTTTAGATACTAAAATAGCTAAGGAACAACTAGCGGCAAAACAACGTCATAACAAGGCAATGGAGAACATTGCAGTCGGAAACTGCATGTACATCAAACATTAGAAAAAAAGGTTTGGTCTTTTTTTAGCCCCTGCAAAACGCAACTTGATTTTACCGAATCGAGCACTAAGCAATGTAGAATTAATAGAGTTTGTTAAGCAATTAGAAGTACCATATTTCCGTGGAGTGTTCATGAGAAACAATCTTCCAAGAAAGTTAATTTAAAAGAATGTGGTATAATTAATTTAGATGGAATAGAAGGTTTAGGTACGCATTGGACCTCTTATAAAAAGTACGGTAGTAGCGCTATTTACTATGACAGCTACGGAAACCTGCGACCGCCAACAGAATTGGTACGTTATTTAAATAGTGGGGTAAATGTTAAATTTTTTATAACATTAACCAAGAACAATCGTACGGTACTGTGTTTTGCGGACATTTATGCTTACAATTTCTAAGCAATACATTGAACTGCGTATGAAGCATTCATGTTGTACACTTTTACACTAACGGGAAACACTTCAGTTTCAACAAGCAACTTTTTTCCGCCTTTAAACTTGGATAATGATTCGGAGTACGTATTAGGATTGACAAAGTTTGAGTCCTATAACACAATTCCAAACGTTGAAAAAGGAATAAATATAAAATTTTATTATGGACCTAACGGAGAATTTATAGAAATACCTGAAAGTACTTATGAGATTAAGGAAATTAGTAAATATCTTCAAAAAGCTTTAGGTGATAAAATGTGGCGTGGTCGTATGGAACAATCACGAAGCGCTAGAAAGACGCCAGTGTATATAGAAATTAAAGCTGACAATAATACACTTAAATGTAGTATTAAATGTAGTGAAGATGTGGATTTTACCAAAAAGGATTCAATTGGTTTTCTTCTCGGTTTCAATTTACGAAAATTGCTAGCATATGCCACGCATCAAGCAGACTACGCGATCAACATTTGTAAAGTGAATGCAGTTTTAATCGACTGTAATATTGCAAGTGGATCCTATGTAAACCAGCGCATGTAATACATGAATTTTTTCCTCGAGTACCTGCAGGTTTTACAATTGTCGAGTGCCCACCTACGATTATATATCTACCAATCAGGTCACCTATAATAAATGAAATAATGGTTAAAGTGTTAGAGCAAGATGAAACATTTTGTTAATTTCAGAGAAGAACTGATAACTGTAAGGTTACACTTAAAAAAAATCTGCAATAGCCATGGGTATTAAGTATAATGCACGCAACATGTCAAAAATTGCTATAAACGCTAGAAATTTCAAAGCAATCGACACTCGATTGATTGCTTCAAGACCGTTAACAACACAAAACCGGCAGTTTCTACAATCGTTGGGACGGCATTTATTTAATTAAAAGGGTAGAGTGAATAGTGAAATACTGAACATGCGTGAAAAAGTTTACTTCGACAATGCCATTATTAATATTGAAGAAAATACTCATCGGCCTTATGCTAACACATCTCTAAACAATAATGATGAAACTCAAATCCCTATACAACATCTCTCATAGAGATAGAAAAATTATTTACAGTCTATATAAAAACCAAAGCGTAGTAATTAGATTTGATGAAATAGAAAGGGAAGCTAAGATTAGAAATGGTGTTAGACAGGGTTGTATACTGTCTCCCTTGATTTTTAATGTTTATATTGAGGAAGCTTTAAACTTAGCTAAAGAGAGAAAAGAGATAGGTATTAGTGTACAGGGACAGAAAATAGACATGTTACGTTTTGCAGATGATGTAGCCATTATAGCAGAGTCTAGAAAAGAGTTAGGAGAGTTTTTAAATATTTTAGATGAGATACTACAAAGTAACTATAGTATGAGAATTAATTCAGTAAAGACAAAGATAATGGCAAGTGAGTTACAGCCTAGTTCTAAACTAAAATTAAAAATAGGTAATACCGAGTTAGAGGAGGTAGATGAATTATGCTATTTAGGTAGTATAATTACAAAGGATGGACGTAGCAGAAGGGATATAGTAGCTAGAATAGCTCAAGCTAGAAAAATGTTTTTAAAAAAGAAAAACTTACTAATAGCTAATAGTATTAGTTTAGATAATAAAAAAGTTTTTTAAAGTCGTACGTATGGAGCGTTCTACTATACGGTAGTGAGACTTGGACAATTAAAGAAGTAGATAAGAAAAAGATAGAAGCTTTGAAACTTGGTGTTATAGGAGAATGTTAAAGATTAGTTGGACAGATAGAGTAACAAACGAGGAAGTTTATAGAAGGATAGGTGAGGATCCCTGTATGTGGAAACAATTGAAGGTCAGGAGAGATAGAATGATAGGGCACCAGTTAAGACATGAGGGACTATTTAGTAAAGTTTTAGATTATAGACTACCAAATAAAAATAGAGTAGGAAGGCCTAGACAAAGCTATATTAGTCAAATTATTAGAGATTTAGATTGTGAAGGGTATGTAGACCTTTTTAGACTAAGCTCAGAATAGAAAAGAATTTAGAGCTGCGTCAAACCGACTTTAAGTATGTTCGAAAACAAAACAAAAAAAATAAAAATCAGTTAACTAAATGTCACCATGACAAACTCACAATTAGTTAGCGGTTTGGCATGTTGGTAGCGATTCGTTGCTTAAGCCTTACCATAACATATAATTTAATAAACGTCACCATGACATAACTCACAATTAGGTAGCGGTCTGGCATGTTGGCAGCGATTCGTTGCTTAAGCCTTACCATAACATATAATTTAACACTTTTCCTTTTTGAAGCGGATAACCAGGTTATATTTCATTTCCTTATAAATGGTAATCATGTAAACATGTTAGAGTTCTTTAACAACCATCAGGTTGCTAATATCTATGTAGAGTCAGCTGGATAGGAAAAAGATAGAAGGATATAGGAAGACCTAGACCAAACTATATTAGTCAAATTATTAGATATTTAGGTTGTGAAGGGTATGTAGAGCTTTTTAGTTTAGCACAGAATAGAAAAGGAGTTAGAGCTGCGCCAAACCGACCTTAAGTAAGGTCGAAAACAAAATGATGATGATACAACAACAAGATGTTTACACCTTACCATCGAGGAGTATGCTGTACATACAAGGCAAATTAATTAAAACAGATGGAACGCCGTCTCAGACAGCAAAGTTTGGAAATAATGGGGTTTTGCTGATTTTTGATAAAATAAATTCCCACGACGATAAAAGATATTTGATTACGGGATCATACAAGATATTACCCATAGGTCATTATTACATAAATAGCATGGAGATTGAGGAAGCACATCCAATCCTGTTGTAAATGTACTGTTATTTGATAATGTAGTATTTAAGTATGTGACTCTAACGAATGTTAACTTAGATATAAGCAATAGATATGTGTGTAATATATGTTAATTCAGATAAACCGATATCCATATAAGCAATATTAAAAATATGCATATAAAATCAATGTATGTGAGTGCAATGTGTAATAAAGGAATTTAATAAATGCGCAATTTTATTTAGGTGGAGAGGGTGAGGCAGTGCATGGAGGGGTAGATTGTGGATCGGACTGCACCAGAATTCCTATATAAAATGGTTAAGCAAAAGTCTCATGAACCTTGAATGTAGGATCGCCCGGGGTGATTGATTTTTCTATCTGATAAAAATGTTATTTTTGGACCTTACAATTTCCCATGTTAAATCCCATAAGAAAACCTGTGTTTTGCGTTCGTACGAAGGTTGCTTATCTACTTATATGGCCCACCAGTGGCAGTTTCTGCTGTGGAACAATGGAACAGATGCACCACCTAAATTAAAATAAACAATCTTCTTTTTATTAAAGTACATTAAATTTCGCCAAGGAAAAAGAGTGAAAACCTAATTTAAATCGGGATAATGCATTATGACCAGAAGAGTTGTACATAATATTGCACTTTCTGCCGCCTATTGATATATATCAGTACTGCAATATCTGCGAATCGTCTGCATTCAAGTTTTTATTCCATGGGGCAAACAACATAGTGCTCAATCTATGCTTTATATAATATTGTTGTAAATTGATACCAGCATGTTGATGCTTATAGGTTTTATTAACTGAGTCTTATGACACGTTGTGGCATTGCTGAGGACTGCTTGTTTCCAGTTTCAGAAGCTTTTTCTGCTTGTTTTGCATGCACTTGTTCGAGTTTTTTGAATTTTACCAATAGTAGTTAATGCTAAGCACATAGTAAAAATATTTATCTAATCCCGCTACGACATGTCAAAGTTAAATTTTTGACATTATGTAACGTCAAATTTTTTATAACTGTCAGTCCATTACATCACTAACGAAGTAATGAAATTATACGTAACTGAACACTCAAGACCTCTATTTAGGTAACCATAAATATTTACATAAACATGAATCAATCCATAGCAATACTCAGGTAAAAAATGTAGCTGAATTCCCTATATTTGAAACACTACAATACTGTTAGGAGCTGCTATTAGGCAATCCGTCAAACACACAAGCGCCGTAAGCACTGTATATTCTCCAGGAACTGAGGATGTTCGAGCACATACCAGAGAATGAATAATCTATTTTAAAATCAGGGTATGTATAAGACCGCTGATAAATGTAAGAGTTTAGTCTATATCAGAATGTCGAATATAAATTATATCGTGTTAGGTTAGTTATACGCTTTTGAAAGTCCAGGAGTAAAAATAAATTTGGGCGATGTGAAAGTGTATATTGTACCGACAGCTGTACAAAAATAGACAAAGTCGTAATAAATAAATTATAATAGCGTTAGTGTTGTTAATAGACCTATGGTTAAGAATTTAGTTTAAGAAGATATTAATGTTTGTAAATTCATTACTGTGATAGTGCTTCATTGTAATTGGACAGAAAACATCTATAAATAAGGCATATACTGTTAATTAGACTTGTGAAGGGTGAGTAATAAAGACTTTTATTACTAGTTGTTTTAAATTAGTGAAACGGGTTAGTAATAGCCTACTACACTGGTGTCAGGCTGTGTGAAGTATATAGTGCAATTTAAAAGAAAAAACACACAAGTCTAAAGACATTTAGGTAGTTTGTTTATGCCTGTAGCAAGAAGCCAAAGTAAAATGGACGCAGAAACTTTAATGAATTTCCTTAAGGATTTTAAATCCGGCATAGAAGAAAAGTTTAGAGAAAATGCTGAGAAAATGGAGGAGAGATCGGCTAAACTGGAAGTGACACTAAATGAAAACTTAGTGAGGTCAGTTGAACTGGAATCGACCTTTAAAGAGTTTAAATACGGTATGGAAGTAACCTTCAGTGAATATGCTGAGAAAATAGAAAAGTGAAGTGAAAATACAGCCACGTTAGAACAAAGATTAAGGGAAAGTTCCATTGCATTGAAAGAAGATTTTACTGAACAGGTAAAAGCAGTTGAACAAAACTTGGACAGTAAATTGGTAAAAATGGAAGAAAATGTGATAAGGCTGCAAGAACAAATGATTTTACTAACAACGCGACCACTTGAATTAGCAAACCAGTTGTAAATCAGAACATTCCAGAAATAAGAATCATGGAAGGAGGCGAGTCATTACCGTCAAAATTTAAAGTGAAACCACCCACATTCGACGGTAAAACACCTTGGCCCACATATTTGAAACGATTTGAAACTGCTGCAATAGCCAACGGTTGGTGCAACAAAGAGAAGGCTATCCCTCTAATAGTGGCCCTACGGGGGCAAGCTCTTAACATCTTACAAACGATTCCCGATCACCAACAGAATGATTACGGCCTATTAACATCGAAGCTTGAGATGAGATATGGAGACGCTCACCTTCAACAGGTTTACCACGCACAAGTTAAAAACCGCTCGCAAAAGACAAATGAAAGCCTGCAAGAATTCGAAGCTGATATTGCCAGATTAGTTAGACTGGCATACCCAACGGCACCAGATAGCTTCCTCGAACAACTGGCTATTCAAACATTTGTGGATGGCGTTAAATATGGCGCAATACAACAAGCGCTAAGATTAGCATTGCCAAAAATGTGAGATGACGCATTGGCTCATGCGCTTAAATTTGAAGCAGCATAGAAGAAATAATCAACCGTGTGTGAAAAGCAAAAGACGGAAAGGTTGGAAAGACAACGACCGCGGAGTTGGGGTCTGCGATGCTGGAACTACGGTGAAGTTGGTCATATACAGAGACGCTGTACTCAACTAAAAAAACAACCGGTTGAGCAGCAGGAAAGCTAGAGCAAGTCGACGTAAGGGGACGAAAGTCGACAGCACAACGTAGTGCTCCGGAGATTATCATCCGTGCTGCATCGTCGACGGGAAGTTTGGACAGCATCTATGTTGATGGTAGAATTAATGATAGGATTGTCCGATTACTCGAGGATACAGGAACGACAAGGACTACTGTGAGACCAAATTTGATTAGTCGTGGAAAAGTGCTACCTGCATCGGTATGCCTTCGAACGGCAAGTGGTGGGAAAATTTCGACTCACGGAGAAACTGCCGTAACGTTGAGAATTGGAGACAAATTAATTAATCATCGGGTGTTGGTAGCTGAAATTATAGACGAAGTGATCTTGGGAATGGATCTCATGAGAGAATATGGGTTTCATGTGAACATGAAAGAAAATGTGCTTCGAATAGATGATTATGAGATTCCATTTCAAGAGACGAGCAACCAGACGATACAAGTTCGAATGATTTGTGATATGAAAATACCTGAGAAGGCGGAAATAATCGTAATGGGACGCCCAAAAGGTACGCTCCGGGAAGGACAAGTATGCATGATGGAAGCAACAGAATCGGGAATAGGTCAGGAGGGATTATTGATTGGAAGAACGCTGGTAAAGTTTCGAAATATGATACCAGTAAGGGTGCTAAACATTAATCCGCATACGGTGACCCTGAAGAAAGACATGATTGGGGGAAGTTGCATTCCAGTATTCCATATTAAACGTTGTGTGGACGACACAAAGATAAACCAGGCAACGGTTGCTCACAGAAATTGCTGAATATGTTGATATCTTCGTGTCAAGGATTAAACGGCGGCCTACTGGGCAAGGTAAAAGAACTGGTTGGACGATATCGAGGTGTGTTTGCACCGGATGATGGTGAGAAAGGAAGGACGAATGTTGTGCAACACAAGATAAATACCGGAAATGCGCAACCGATAAGACAGCAACCCAGGCGGCTTCTTTTGGCAAAACGTAACGAAACCGAGCAAATTATCACCGACATGGAAGAACAGGGAGTGATTGAACCCTCGCATAGTCCATGGGCATTCCCGGTAGTGCTTGTCAAGAAAAAGGACGGGTCAACAAGGTTTTGTGTAGACAACCGTCGGCTTAACAATGTGACAAAGAAAGACAGCTATCCTTTGCCCAGAATTGATGACATCTTGGAAACTCTATCCGGGTCTAAATGGTTTTTGACCTTGGACTTGAAAGGCGGATACTAGCAGGTAGGCTTGAAGGCAAACGATAAACAGGAAACTGCGTTCATAATTGGAACTGGATTATGGCAGTTTAAGGTCATGCCTTTTGGATTATGCAATGCCCCTGCTACTTTTGAACGTTTGATGGAGTCGGTACTGCGTGGACTGTCCTGGAAGACATGTCTGGTGTATCTAGATGACGTGATAGTGTTAGGCGGGTCTTTTGAAGAACACCTTAAGAACCTAGAGGAGATATTACAAAAATTACGCGGGGCAAACCTTACCTTGAGCCCTAAAAAATATCACCTATTTTGAAAACAGGTGAAATACCTAGGACATATTCGTTTCGGAGACCGGAATAAGAACTGACCCTGAAGGTAAGAACGGTACTAGAGTGGCCTACTCCAGCAGATATACACCAACTACGGATATACACCAACTACGCATTTTTCTAGGATTATGCACATATTACCGACGTTTTATACTTGGGTTTGCGAACATTGCCAAACCGTTGACGAAATTAACCGAAAATGAACAAGAATATAATTGGAATGACGACTGCCACAGCGCATTTGAACGACTGAAACGGCTATTAAGTTACAGCACCTATTCTGAGTTAGTCACGGATGGAAGTAAAATTTGTGTTGGATACCGATGCCAGTAACACAGCTATAGGAAGCGTTCTTTCTCAAGTGCAAGACGGACAAAAAAAAGTTATTGGGTATTTCAGCAAGGTCTTGTCGCGGCCAGAATGGAATTATTGTGTCACAAGAAGGGAGCTGTTGGTCGCCGTCAAATCCGTAGAGCACTTATATAAGTACTTATACGGCCGTAAATTCCTGTTGAGAACAGACTATGATGCACTAAAATGGTTACTGCAGTTTCGAAATCCTGAAGGGAAAGTTGCAAGGTGGATAGAACGGCTGCAGGAATACGACTTTAACACAGAATATTGTGTAGGAACTAGCCATCGGAATGCAGACGCTCTGTCAAGGAGACGTTGTCCGGCAGACTGTAATCATTGCTCTAAAATGGAAGAGAAAATAAGTATCATTCATAGAATGACGGTAACCGATGATACTTGACAACCCGAAAGAATACGAGAAGAGCAGGAGAATAACGCCGAATTGGGACATATTATTAAGTGGAAAAGTGATAGTGCCGAGAAGCAGAGTACCGGAAGTGTTGCAGCACTTGCACGATGGTATTTACGGAGGGCACTTTGACGTGAAAAGAACTCTCGAAAGAGTGAGGGATAGATTCTATTGGTGAACTGCAAAGAAGATGTAAAGGAGTGGTGCCGGAAATGTGAGTTATGTGCCTCTGGAAATGGCCCGGTTACAAAAAGAAAAGCCCCTATGAGGCAGTATAACGTGGGGAATCCTTTTGAGAGAGTGGCCATTGATATAGCTGGTCCGTTTCCGGAATCAGAGAAAGAAAATAAATACATCTTGGTTGCAATGGATTATTTTACGAAATGGCCGGAGGCGTATGCTATACCTAACCAAGAAGCCGAGACGGTTGCAGATGTACTAGTGAGGGAGTTGTTTTGTCGCTTTCGAGTTCCGTTGGAATTACACTCCGATCAAGGTCTGAACTTCGAATCAGCGTTGTTTCAGAACGTCTGCAAGCATCTTGGAATCAGGAAGACTAGAACCACGCCACTTCATTTCCAATCGGATGGAACGGTTGAAAGAATGAACAGGACGTTAGGAAAGTACCTAGCCAAAGTTGTCTCTAAACATAAACAAGACTGGGACCAATAGTTACATTTGTTCCTACTGGGGTACCGATCTTCGGTACATGACAGCACAGGCTACTCTACCGGTTGCGTGATGTTAGGACGGCTACCATGTGATCTTCAGTTTGGATGTAAACCTGGAAAAGAGATCGCAGGTGAGGATTACGTTAGTAAGCTTCGTGAAAGATCAAATAGCATTCACGAAAACGTCCGAAAGAATATCCAGGCAGCAAGCGATCGAATAAAATTACAATATGACACGAGAGCACAAGAAGGTGTTTACCAACCTGGAGATTTAGTGTGGTTGTACAATCCACAAAGAAAGCGTGGATTGTCGTCAAAATTACAAAGACAAAATTAATGATGTAGTGTACCGGATCAGAAGATCTCCCCATGGTAAACCGAAAGTGGTACACTTTGACCGTTTAACATTCTACGCTGGCAACAACCAGGAAGGCTGGAATAATAAGAATGCTGTTGGACGAGTTATTAATCATGAGTCAAATGTAGATTTTGAGAGTTTTATGGCGGCATATGGTGGTTCCGCTAAGGTGAGATTTGGCGTTGTGGTTGAAAAACAGCAAGATCTGTTTAGAGCACCAGAAGATTATTCTCTTGCACATTGCTAGCTCAAGATTTGAAAATGTCAAGAGGAATAGCTGTTGTTTTTTAAGAAAAAGTTTGGATGTGTGGATGAATTAGTACAACATTGCATTTACATTTCCAATGCTCTACCCAAAGGTACTACATTGGCCAGGAGGCGAGTTTTTTGTTGCCTGGAAATTTAGAATTTTGCCGAATCCTTGCCCTTCCAGCAAAGTAGGGATCTTTAAACGTGTGTGACAACACTCACACAAGGAACCTCCATTTAACCTTTCATCCGAACGAGGGCGTAATTTTTGTGAAAAATGCTCACTTGCCATTTTTCAAGCAGTCGGCCGTGTCGGGATTCGAACCCAGGACCTTGGGATCCGTAGTCTTACGCTTTCTATATTTATCCACGGCGATGCCGAATTAGTACAACAACAGTCAATTGTAGGAAAAGCTTAGATTCTTCAGGATAAAAATCGGTATGTTTACTATCTGGTCACCAAAAATTCTTCATGGCATAGATCTAGTTATGGACATCTATGGGCGGCTTTGCTGAATCTTAAAGCTCAGATGTTGGAAAATAGAGCAACAAGACTAGCGGTGATCAAGCTCGTCTGTGGACAGGATCGCTTAGATTGGAGGATAGTCCGAAATATGCTAGAAGTAATTTTCCAGAGAACCAACGTCCAGGTCCTTGTTTGTTGCTATCAACCGGTTGCCTACCAAGACCAAGAAAATAGTGTTGACTGTTATTTCCAACGACGCGGTGGATGCACCAGAGGAGGTAGCTGTCGATACCTCCATCAGTCATCGAATTGGCGTCAAAATGTATTTCCAGTTACGAGACGTAACGGTTTTAAAGAGAAGGCAGTGTTACGAGCTACTATATGGCAGCCCGTGAAACATACAAGCGCCGTAAGTACTGTATATTCTCCAGGAACCGAGGTTGTTTGAGCACATACCAGAGAATGAATCATCTATTTTAATTCAGGGTATAAGACCGCTGATAAATGTAAGAGTTTAGTCTATATCAGAATGTCGAATATAAATTATATCGTGTTAGGTTAGTTATACGCACTTGAAAGTTCAAGAGTAAAAATAAATTTGGGTGATGTAAAGTGTATATTGTACCGACAGCTGTACATAAATAGACAAAAGCGTAATAAATAAATTATAATAATGTTAGTGTTGTTAATAGACCTATGGTTAAGAATTTAGTTTAAGAAGATATTAATGCTTGTAAATTCATTAGTGTGATAGTGCTTCATTTTAATTGGACAGAAAACGTCTATAAGTAAGGCATAAACTGTTAGTTAGACTTGTGAAGAGTGAGTAATAAAGACTTTTATTACTACTTATTTTAACTTAGTGAAACGCGTTAGTAGTAGCCCGCTACAATACTTTTGTTATATTTTAAAACGGGGTCAGATATAATATTGTACTTAACACGTCATAAACCCTAATTTGTTGACTTTTGCAATTTGTAAAACTGGCGCACTAGTTTTGGCAAATATTAAGTTCGTCATATAAAATTAGCCTCTTCGTAACTGGTTAGGTAAATATCTATTTTGTACTTGTTTTCTGCGGGGCGTGTCAATTATATACTTTATTTCCTGTGTAATACCAAAAATGAGCAAAATACACAATTTAATAACTATGCCATTTTCAAGCTTATACTATGAAGATGACGAAAAAGTAAAAGAATGAAAACATTGTTAGGAAACCAAAAGAGAAACTAAGCACATTAGCAGTGATGGGTGGGAAAATGTTTATTAGTTTTACTGAAGACTACTGAGTGATTGACTTTTTTGCGGCAAAGAAAAATCATTGGAAGGACTTTTCACTTCGGTCATTATAAACCCTTATAATTTTATGCGTTGGTTAAATATTTTAATAGATATTACCATTTGACCTCCAACTAATTTTATAGAAACGAGCTACACCGCGGCGCATTAACATGCAGAAGAGTACTAACTACCGAAGTTATGAGCCATGTATGCATAGAAAAACTGCTAGGAATTTTAGCGATAGAAAAAACCACACCATGTGAACACAAACTTTAGTGAATGTAGGTTAACACGATGCAAGATGCTATAAAACGGGTAGATAAACAAAGTCAACTGAAATCTAAATCAACAAAATTGTGTAAACTAAAGGGATGGTTTCCTTAATTTCCCATGAGATCAAAAATTAAATATTAGGGTGGACAATAGGGATGCACATTGCGGTTTCCATAGACCTAACCTCTCTACATTTAGGGTAAAGTAACTTAATATGAACACTAACTGTAGCTTGCTGAAAACCGAATAGCTGTATATCTTGTTGCTATATTATACGATTAGAATTTGAAAACTCCAAGCGATGACTAGCTTGTAAGAGCTTTATTTCAGTTAACAATAACCACACGCATCTGTCAATTAGAAATATAATTTATGCAGCAATTATTTTTATAGTCGTTTGTAAGTATCTAGGTACTGTATATGGAATTTAATATATAACATCAATTAGTTATAAGATGGAAAAAATCTAATTTAGAACTAAATATTGAAATAAAAGTGGGTGAAAATGCTGATAATTTTCTTGGTATGATTCAAGAAAAATTTAGAATACAATTCACTCAAGAAAATTTAAGACATGTACCAAAAAATTAAGTTTAATTTACAATTGCTGCTTTGTATAAAAGCCATGATTATTGAATGAAAATGAAGAGTAGGTGTTGTTAAGGAACATGCGCAAAGAATAGTTAAAATAAAAGTGGTATATGATGAAATGCCATGGATATAAAGTAGGTGCGATATAAGCTGTTAAATAGATTAGAGCGACGTCGTCATGAAAATGCGCTAAGAAGAACTTACATAAAAGTGGCATATTATTAAATAGCTTAATATATAGTACGTATCTATATATAAGCTGTAAAACAAACCTATATCGACAAAATATTCAAAAATTTGGCTACCAATCAGACTGTAGAATTCATATTTTCCTTACGCTTGTAATGCGTTGCGTTACGTTAGTTATAAATTAGATGAGAAAGGAAAGAATTTAGTTTGATACAATAAATATGACGCACTTTGTATGATAGATTTCACGAACAATACATCTTGATTAAGATGATATTCAAATTTTGTTTCTGTAAATGTAACTGAGCCAACAAACTTGACTTCAAAATCTGTAACATGATTTCTTTTATATACGTTGTAGACGAGGTAATCCAGAACCATGACTTAAATTAAAAGTCGCCAAATAGACAGATATAGTCCGTCCCGACTTCCTAGGTCATAAAAACAATGCCATATTGAAAAAACACAATACAAATTATATACAAAGTAACATACAAACAATCTTGTACGTACGCATAGATTAAAATATATTACTTCGTAGCAACAAATTTTATAGTGGGAGAAATCGAAAGTAGTTGAACCCGATCTTAAATGAGTGAGTTAATTATTTGCCAGCAGTTAATTAGATAACGTTAAAACGTAGTTCTACAAGGAAGTAAAAACGCGCAAAGACGCGTTATTGGGGTAGTACAAGGACAAGTTACCTGTTAAAAATTGAAAGTGAACGAAACACAGATTCATAAAAAAAAAGAATAAATATAGATGTTCCTGCAAGAATTACAAAAGAAGCGCGCGATTAATTTTTACACGGGCAATGTACTTTCAATTTACATGTCTGCCAAAATATCGTTGCTATGGCTGCTTTAATTGACTGAGGCGTGAATTTTCGCCCCGTCATTAATTTGGAATTTAGTTTGGGATAGAGTTAGAGAGGTGTTATCCGAAGGAGCAAAAATTGGAAAGCTAGTATTCTCTGGATATTTTTAACCTCTTTAACGGTTAAAAATAAACCGTGAATACTAAGAAGATTTTATATTTATACTTATTAATTATGTACATGTGAATTGTAGATGTAAATGAATTGATATATATGCAATTAAATAATTAGCAAACGTTTAAATATAGATCTCATTGGCAAAATTTAGAATTAAACCACAAATTTAAATAGACTATGAAAAGTTTAATAAAAAAAGTTGGTATTAAACCGTTTTCTATGTCGGTCATTAACAGCATTTCCAAAAATCGGGGTTTATAAGTGTCATATAATTTAATGTGCGAAACAGAAAAACTTGAAGTGATAGTGCTATTGATAGATTAGCTTTAAGTCGTTTAGGATTTCTTTTAGCAATGGGACCGGGGTGAGGTTAAGAAATTTATTTATTTTTTGGAACGTATATTTGTATTTTTATTAAAATTATTTTGTGTCAATAGAGGTATAGTTTAGGTTGAACTTTATTTGCATTTATTTAGAAGCTACGTATACTGACTAATTAATAAATTGATTTCTAGTCACCCTGGGTGATGGATCACTATTAGGATGAGGCATGTTATACTAAAAACCTCTTTTATTATGACAAAACTAAATATGAGTTTTAAAGTGTTTCAGAGAATGGTAACGAACAATATTGCAATTTTATGACCTATAGACAAAGAGGACTACGCGGATTATCGCACTATATCGAAGGGATTGGCCGTGACAGACAGTTTAGTGTTCTTAATCACGAATTTCAGGGTAATTGTTTAGTGAAACGAAGATTATTTGTATTTCAACAATGCTGATCATTTTATTTCTTATTTCTGTCATTTTATAGTTCTTTTTATAGATACCCACTTCCGCTTCAATACAGTTAACCTACGCAACTTTGAATTGTTGTAGAGTCTCAACTCTTTCAGAGCAAATCGAGTTTTTTAGTAACGCTTATTTTACCCGCAAAAATATTTATGGCGTCCAATCATGACATCTTTTTTTATAAGGCCATTTTTACTGTTAGGGCAGGTTGTTATCGTTGTACCTTTTTTTCTATTGGTAGAGCAGTTTTTTAAAAATGCGGCTGATTTTTGTCTTTTAAATTGTTGAACATTTTCTTTAGTATTAACGTATAAGTTGTATTTTTTCTATTTCTATAGTTGTTTAGCCACAGACATTGTTTTAATGTATGAGTTTTTATAAATTACTTGTCATTTTCTTAAATTTAGTTGATAACACCTAATTTTTTGACTGAATTTTTATGAATAATTATCTTAGGAAGTTTTAAAAAAAAAATTAACTTATCGTAATGTGAAAATGAGAATTTTTTTTACATGAAATTTATGTGTACTGTAGATTCTTTATTGAAAATCGAATTGAGCTGTGAATTACGAGTAGTGTGGAAAATTAAAGATTTGACAGTTACCGGATACAGAAAATTTTTGAAACTAACATAATTATGATTTACGAATTACGATGGCATAAAGTTAATCATTGAGGAGAAAATCTAGGGAAAAACAGTTGATCTCAGGCGCGATGGATCTTAGTAAAAATACTTAAATTTTTAAGATTATCTAGGGTTTTTGATAAATATTTTACAAACATTTATGAAATAGTAACGATAAAGGTCAATTCTGAGAGAGTTGACAGGAAAAGAAAGCAAAATCGAACGGACTTATAATAAAAATGAGGATAGGAATTTAAATAAAAGACATTAGGTCGAAATATAGGTTAGACTAATAAGTTACTTATATAAATGTTTTGTTTTGAAAATTTTTATTTGGCTGTAGTTGATAATTTTGGCTACTTTTTTATTCTATATGAAAAATTGGATTTCGTTTGTAAGAGGAGTGTAACGTGTTGCGCTAGACTGACTCTTTATCATCTCGGGCGGTATTTAAAGGCCCTCCTATCACCTGTTACTCCAGCTTATCTCTGTTATTGCATAGGCGTTACTCCAAGTTATTCTCCATTCTTTGAACTTTCATGGTATTACCTATACTATAACTTGTCGAAATGCTCCCGCCGATCACGTCTACATATAGTTCTGTATGTGGATTTTGTTTAACCATGGCACCTTATCAAGTCAAGTATTTCTATTTTCCGCTTAATTCCTCACGTAGGCAAGCGTATGTTTCCTTATATTGTTTTGGGTTTTGTGTTAAATTTTATATAGCAGATCACGTAGGCAATTTTATAATGACGTAAATTGAATGCGTTTGTATACATCTTTTTAGGTTCAGTAATTTGCTTGTTTTGCAAGACACGTTGGTTAAGGGTACGCATGATTATTAATGCGTCGTGTTTAAAAAAAATCGTTTCCGGTTTGTTTGACTTTCGATGTTCCTGATGCATGTCTATTTAAAGTGTATGAATGGAATGCTATAAAAATAAATTGGATAG
The DNA here is from genome assembly GCA_036346225.1 of Platerodrilus igneus. Lineage (NCBI taxonomy): Eukaryota > Metazoa > Arthropoda > Insecta > Coleoptera > Lycidae > Platerodrilus > Platerodrilus igneus. The sequence goes on from JARFIW010001599.1 coordinate 7,921,448, forward strand.
CGCACAAAGTTATTTATTTTACTAAATGTAATTGAATTCTTAAAGAATGAACTTCCTTTCATTGACTAAAGTTGGTTGTGAATATTATACGGTGTGTTTGATGTTTGCTTTTGTATAATTGGCGAATTGCTTACTCTTTATGATAAAAATTTCCTAGACTTTGGTGTCGTTTACTTAGAGTGTACAACCCTTGTGACGCTATACAGCCCTAAATAACCCTATTTTCATAGCAATATATATGTATTTATACAGGGTGTCCGGAAAATACGTGTACAGCGTAAGAACAGAGATTTTTTGACTCGAAATAGATCAATTTGAGCCGATTTACCTATTATACAAGTTGCTTTATTTAGCCGCTAGAGAGCTTCAAAAATCGTGAAAATATTTGATATTTTAAAATAACTCGAAAACGCGTCGATAGATTTTGACCATTTTTGGGGTGCAAGTTTCTACGCAATAATTTTAAAAGCATACGAGTGTCCCAAAAATGATGTATTGTATAAATATCCAACCATTACCTTTTTCCTGTTTATGCAATGACTACCAATTTTTTTATGAGTAGCCGACTTAATTTGGAAACTTTGATTAGACGAGCAGTTTGACAGAAAAAAAGTAATTTCAAATGTCTGTTTTTTATTTTTATTTCATTGTTTTGTTTATTTTTTATTACTATCATTGAAAATTAACAGCGCGGTACAAGTGTTGGACCATTACAATAAATTTTCAAAATGGCCGTTTTTTTCTTCAATGTACAAATTAACTCTTCGTAATAAGTTTAACTGAACCATCTGCATTGTTTGTGCATTACTTTTTAAAGAGTTTTGAAACTAACATAATTATGATTTACGAATTACGATGGCATGAAGTTAATCATTGAGGAGAAAGTCTAGGGAAAAACAGTTGATCTCAGGCGCGATGGATCTTAGTAAGAATACTTAAATTTTTAAGATTATCTAGGGTTTTTGATAAATATTTTACAAACATTTATGAAATAGTAACGATAAACGTCAATTCTGAGAGAGTTGACAGGAAAAGAAAGCAAAATCGAACGGACTTATAATAAAAATGAGGATAGGAATTTAAATAAAAGACATTAGGTCGAAATATAGGTTAGACTAATAAGTTACTTATATAAATGTTTTGTTTTGAAAAATTTTTATTTGGCTGTAGTTGATAATTTTGGCTACTTTTTTTATTCTATATGAAAAAATTGGATTTCGTTTGTAAGAGGAGTGTAACGTGTTGCGCTAGACTGACTCTTTATCATCTCGGGCGGTATTTAAAGGCCCTCCTATCACCTGTTACTCCAGCTTATCTCTGTTATTGCATAGGCGTTACTCCAAGTTATTCTCCATTCTTTGAACTTTCATGGTATTACCTATACTATAACTTGTCGAAATGCTCCCGCCGATCACGTCTACATATAGTTCTGTATGTGGATTTTGTTTAACCATGGCACCTTATCAAGTCAAGTATTTCTATTTTCCGCTTAATTCCTCACGTAGGCAAGCGTATGTTTTCTTATATTGTTTTGGGTTTTGTGTTAAATTTTATATAGCAGATCACGTAGGCAATTTTATAATGACGTAAATTGAATGCGTTTGTATACATCTTTTTAGGTTCAGTAATTTGCTTGTTTTGCAAGACACGTTGGTTAAGGGTACGCATGATTATTAATGCGTCGTGTTTAAAAAAAATCGTTTCCGGTTTGTTTGATTTTCGATGTTCCTGATGCATGTCTATTTAAAGTGTATGAATGGAATGCTATAAAAATAAATTGGATAGCGCACAAAGTTATTTATTTTACTAAATGTAATTGAATTCTTAAAGAATGAACTTCCTTTCATTGACTAAAGTTGGTTGTGAATATTATACGGTGTGTTTGATGTTTGCTTTTTGTATAATTGGCGAATTGCTTACTCTTTATGATAAAAATTTCCTAGACTTTGGTGTCGTTTACTTAGAGTGTACAACCCTTGTGACGCTATACAGCCCTAAATAACCCTATTTTCATAGCAATATATATGTATTTATACAGGGTGTCCGGAAAATACGTGTACAGCGTAAGAACAGAGATTTTTTGGCTCGAAATAGATCAATTTGAGCCGATTTACCTATTATACAAGTTGCTTTATTTAGCCGCTAGAGAGCTTCAAAAATCGTGAAAAATATTTGATATTTTAAAATAACTCGAAAACGCGTCGATAGATTTTGACCATTTTTGGGGTGCAAGTTTCTACGCAATAATTTTAAAAGCATACGAGTGTCCCAAAAATGATGTATTGTATAAATATCCAACCATTACCTTTTTCCTGTTTATGCAATGACTACCAATTTTTTTATGAGTAGCCGACTTAATTTGGAAACTTTGATTAGACGAGCAGTTTGACAGAAAAAAAGTAATTTCAAATGTCTGTTTTTTATTTTTATTTCATTGTTTTGTTTATTTTTTATTACTATCATTGAAAATTAACAGCGCGGTACAAGTGTTGGACCATTACAATAAATTTTCAAAATGGCCGTTTTTTTCTTCAATGTACAAATTAACTCTTCGTAATAAGTTTAACTGAACCATCTGCATTGTTTGTGCATTACTTTTTAAAGAGTTGGCTGCATTTAAAATTCGTCTATACAATTCTTCTTCGCTATCAAGTGGAGACGAATAAACCTTAGATTTTAAAGTACCCCACAAAAAATAATCACAGGGCGTCATGTCCGACAATCGTGCTGGCCAATTTGTAGGAGCATCATATCCCCTTCCGATCCATCGATCCGGATATTTTTCGTGTAAATAGTGTCGAACAGCTGGAGTAAAGTGGGAAGGAGCACCATCGTGCATGAACCACATGTCTTGGCGAAGTAACATTGGCAGATCTTCCAATAAATTCGGCGATGTTTGTTGAAGGAAGTTGAAGTAATTGTCTCTTTTTAATCGATTTGGTATTACAACAGGGCCGATAATAAAATTATCAATAACTCCAGCCCATACATTAATCTTAAATTCATGTTGATAGTGAGTCACTTTAGTTGTATGAGGATTTTCTACAGCGTAAACATGTTAATTATGTATGTTAGTAATACCAGATCTTGTAAAAGAAGCTTCGTCTGTAAATAAAATTTTGCGACTGAAATTTGCATTTTGAATTCTCTGATCTTGAATAAATTGATAGAAAGCTAGACGCCTTTCAGGATCGATAAACAAAAGGTCTTGTACCTGTTGAACGTGGTATGGGTGTAATAACTGTTCCTTTAAAACGTCATGAACAATACTTTTAGGAACTTGTAGTTCAAGTCCTAAGCATCTGGTGTTTATTTTTGGGTCTTTTTCAACTCTATCCAAAATTGGTTCCTCCAGATCCACAGTTCTTGTGGTACGTTCACGTCCTCGATCCGCATTTCTTGATGAAGGCTACCATTTTCACGAAGACGTCTTCCAATATTTGCGAATGTTTGGTGGTTTGGAATTCGGCGATTAGGAAATCTTCCCCTATAGACTCTGACACTTTCACGACCCTTGCTTTGACAAAATCCGAAAACCAAAAGCATATCCACCTGTTCGTTGTTTGTGTAAGTACTCATAATGTAAGATGAAAGATGCAAACTTTTATTAAATTAAGCAGAAATTCACGACTTGACAGGCAAACTGAGGTTAAATAATATTCAACTTAAGTAACAAAACAAAAGCAAAGCCTACTACTATACTATGTTCTTTTATTTACCCCGTTTTACAGTTAATGCAGCAATGATGGCAAAAGTATGCAGACATTTGAAATTACTTTTTTTCTGTCAAACCGCTCGTCTAATCAAAATTTTACAAGAGACAAAAAAGTTTTTAAATTAAGTCGGCTCCTCATAAAAAAAATTGGTAGTCTTTGCATAAACAGGAAAAAAGTAATGGTCGGATATCTATACAATACATCATTTTTGGGACACTCGTATGCTTTTAAAATTATTGCGTACACCACCAAAAGATGTCAATTGAAAGTACAAACTTGCACCCTGAAAATGGTCAAAATCTATCGACGCGTTTTCGAGTTATTTTAACATATCAAATATTTTTCACGATTTTTGAAGCCCTCTAGCGGCTAAATGAAGCGACTTGTATAATAGATAAGATGGCTCAAATCGATCTATTTCGAGCCAAAGAATCTATATTCTTACGTTGTACACGTATTTTCCGGACACCCTGTATAATAAGACCAAATAATCTTTTTCTGGGTTTTATTTCGTACAAATTTTTTAGTTTATCACATATTTAGAGATAATTAAAATTTACTTACGTTGACTTAACAGAAAACTAACTAAAAAATCTTATTTGCATGATGTGCATTCATCCTAATGTAGTACAACTTGAATAAATACATTTAAGAATTAAACAATTTTTAAACGCTTACTATTAATAAAAACATTGATAATGTGGAAACAGCAATCATTAAAACTAATTTTTGTTAACAGTATAGCTAGTAAGTTAATTTTTCTATGTACATGTGGATTACCTATAACATATGTGTTGTTATCTGATCTAAATGTTGATAGTGAAAGTCTGTGTAGTGGAATATGTGGTGGTATAAATCTAATATAGTCAGATTGAGACGTGCTGTTCATTTGCTTACTTGAAGGAATATAGAAAAGCGTAAATTTTATCTAGGTTTTCTTTATCGTTTTTGCAATTTATGGTGTTCGTTTGGTTCTAAAATCTAAATGTGGTAGCTTTCTAAGAATAGTCTCTTTTTAAAAGTTTCTTCTGTCTCTAATATTTTGGTATTTTCATAGTCTGCCTTGTGGTGATGTTCGTTTAAATGCATGGCAAGAGAGCAAGATTTCTTATTTAATTTGCAACCGTAACATTATATTTCGTCCTTTCTAAGCTAACTTTGCACATCTTTCATATTTAGTATTTCGCAACTACTTGCGTTACTTCGTTTTTATTTTTAATTTTTAGCTATCGCTTTGTATTTTAAAAGTAACATCAAACACATCTAAAAGCTTTTATTTTTTCACAGACATTTTGCACCCTCATTTTTGGTTATATAAATGTGTCATACAGTTTTCGCGACTAATTATCCTAATGCCAAGATCTATTTCTACTTGAGATAATCTCCAGCTTTTATGTCAATAAACTTCATTGTTGATTTTTTCGTAAACGGACATTTTATGGCTGACTATCAAAATATTAAGTTTCCACTAGTTTATTAATACAAAACCTTATACAGTACTAGCTCGGGTAAATTTATCCGTAATTTATTATGTTACCGTTTGAGCATTTTTTAATTATTAGATGAAGTGCTCGTAATAACCGTATGCTAACTATTTTCTTCTAAAATTTCTTGCTTTCTAAATTGACTACATTAACTTCAATCTCCCGTCATGATCGGGTTCTAACTATCTTTGTAACCATCACCTGATCCATCTACCAATATTTTGAATTTGGTTTGGTAAGCTTTTCTTTGCAATTGTAAACAGGTTGGTTCTTAATGCTTTAGGTGTTAAGTTAGGCATCACACTTTGAATCATAGTTGCGTACATATTTTTTTACACGATTGATATATCTTTAAGTCTATGTATTATAAACTGGTATAACTAAATATAAAAACTGTTTTGCCGATAACTAGTATGCCGCCATCTGCTTCTCGTTTATTACTCAAGCCTGGCATGATATATTCATCCAGGTTTTACGAATAGTGTAATTTGTAATTCACTAACATAACTATTATTCCGCGTCTGGTAAATTATGCATATGGATGGCTATAAAACTAAGATTAATAGTAGTAAAAATTCGCAAATTAACAACATTTATTAATAATTTAAACACCTTAATCTGTAATATAATCAATATAAAATCATTCTAAAAATATATTTTAGAAAGCTACAAATCAAATTCTTCATCTAATATTAAATAATTTCAACCTCCGTATTCTTCCGATAGCGTTCTTATACTCAAGTGGCAATATCTTTTGGTTGTGGCAAGGTCGCCATTATATAACGTCTCAGATATTGATGACGCATATCTATTTAGAAATTGCGAGGACTATGGCAGCTCGTTGGTGACAAAACAACTACGCAAATTTTGGGCACAGTATTGTAACCCAGTCGTGGTAGACTTATATCGCAGTATGCCTCATAAAAATTATCCGGTTTAAATTTTCTTCACGAAGTATTAGATTGGGTTAGCACCCCCCACCCCACCCTTTTTCTCCCTAAAAACGCCATTTTGGCTATAATTCGTTATTCATACAAGGTATCGATAAAATAATATGTATGTAAAAAATCCGAAATTTTCTGTTCTACAATTTTACTTTCTTGTGTTTTTTCTCTAGAGTGCGTATTTTTCGAGAAAAACTCTTTAAAAATAGCAATATATATATATATATATATATATATATATATATATATATACATATATACATCCCACCATCAATCGAACGTCCGTACATTCTGATTTTACATTACATCCAACGTCCATGTGAAATACTACGTCCAGTATACGGACGCCGAATTTCCAGCATGTTAAATTTTGGAGAAGCTTTGTATGAGCTAAATATTTCATTTGGCAAAATTAGGTGGACGTCCCTTGGCTGCAAAACATTAAAAAATATACATTTTAGTTCAACGTTTTTACAGCAGAGGCACTGCGTTCGTCGGGTGTATATCGAGACCGTATATCTATCAGTCGTGGTATTCACAACCACACGTCCGGAGAATTGGCAACCTTGTACTCCTTGAAGTCGCTCGTTATTTCAGGTCCACAACAACTAAGCTTTACTTGTTCGATTGACTAGTATGTGGGAGGGGAGTTTGACAGGCGCTTGCTGCATTTGCTTTTCCGTAAGATATTATTAGTTCACGTTTAAAGAATTACGTGACTAATTTGAAGGACGAAACTGCGTTTAGCGTTCATTGAAGTAATACAGTAGTCTGTAAAATTGAATATGCATACATGTAAATCATTGACTTTTATTAGGACATGATTTAGGCTTTAATTATTATAAGAACTTACCGTGAGTAACAAATCGAGAATAATTTTGAACCCAAACGTTTGTCAACAAAGCGCTATATAATTTTGCTATAAAGTACGACATTAATTAAACTACATTGTTTAATGCAAATGTGATTTTCAGCATTACTACTTTTTCTTATTTTGGTTATTTTAAAAATTCAGTGTTATGGATCTTAATTTTTAATAATATTTTCTAGAATAACGCAATTTCAAAACAATTTTACCACTGTTTCTTTGTTGTTCAAGGTTGACATTACACCGTGCCATTGTATTCAAATCTGTATATTATTAAATCGATTGGTGAAGTGATTTTTAAAGAAGAGTCAAACTTATTGATTGCAATGTTATCTAAAAATAGTTTTACGGACACTTAAATTTTCTTAATGTGAAATATGATAGGCTTTGAGATGTAGAATTTTTCATATATAAAAGCGGATGAGTTTTTTTGTCTACATTCTACAAGGGTAATGAACAATAATTAACTCCCTTTTTTGAACGCAAAATCCCTTGAGTGTACATACTATTTTCAAGTGAAGTCATTGAGAAGAACGACAAATATCTCCTTGTTATAAATAATTACTTTTTTTATTCTTTTAAATTTAGACGTTCTAAACCCGCCGAATATACCGTCCTTGTAAAATTCATTATACTGATCCTGATTAAGATTTTGCGGGTTCTAGGCTTAAATTGACTGTTCTTGGCTATATATTCATATTTTTTTATTCATATTAAATAGAAAAATGATCTTTAAAAGTAGATTAATAAAGAGGAACTTATCTAATAATTATTTGTATATCAAGATTGTGAAATTGACTGTTTGTGTACCGAAAAGCGGCTTGTTGCTGAGGAAAGATAATCTCAAGGTCGCTACAAAAATTTCACCACCAGGTGTACAGGTGTTCAGAAATACCCTAAAGATCATTTCTTATATAACTGCACATACCAGCCTACATGCTTTTCAAATCACCTGCACATGCACAAACACACAACGACAGACCCAGAAGAGCAAAAGGTTTTTTGAACAAATCGCTAGTATATTGTTTTAGTAATGTGTATGGTAGTTTTATTTTTTAAAAGTTCGGAAAGTTATATTAATTTATCTGATTCTCGATCGCTGGAAGTAAATTCCGAAACGTAGTCTCATAAAGCAGAATATAAGTTATACAACTTATACTTTTGGTATTAATAAATCATGATTCATAACTTGGAAGAAACAATAATTGTTTCATTTTCATATTCTACTCTAGGAGATTTGATTATTTTAGGATTATTTTGATTACGTATCATGATATAAATATTAACACAGACACACGCCTTCCTTTATAAAATAAAAATGCAATTTAATTGAAACTTTATTTTCCAGAAAATACACAAACGTAGTTCCCTTAGAACCTTAATTTCGAAACTAAACGTATTATTAACATAATAAACTGCATTGTACTCAAAACATTTGTAAAACTACAATAACAGTAGTAGTAAATAAAAAAAAAATCGAAAATAATACCTGTATAACGTACAAAGTATACGATCTTACCAAAATACAGTTATTATTTTGACGAGACATACATATTCTGAACATAAACTTTTATTTTTAGTCAGTCTATTAGCTAAATTATCCGGAAACGCAGTCTTTAACTTTTCACGCTCATGACGTTTTGGGGATTTTTAGATGTTGTCTTGCAAAGTAATTTTCAACAATTTTTTTATTTACTAGTCCAAGGAACCACTTGTCTCTTTTTCTTTGTGTAATTTTTATTGTGTTCGTTTTCATTGTTGGCTTTAACTATCTGTTAACATTCTTCAAGATATACTATTAACTGACCAAAGACCAAAGCTCTGCAAACCTGGCAGCGAAATAAGAAGAAAAATTACAGGAAAATGCCGCAAACCTAGCAGAAAACAGTACAAGCACCAGAACGCTTAGTGCCGCTGATACAATGGCAGGTACCAGAATCTAAGAATGTCGGAGAACGCGAACTGACGCCAAGGTTCAGAATAAAACCAGCCACATTTGATAGGAAGTCACCTATACAGGCATATCTTAAACAGTTCGAGGCTGTCGCGTGGAACGACGATGAAAGGGCGACCGCGTTAATTATCACATTATGAGGCGAGGTACACCGCGTACTTAAATTGTAATAAACATGATGGCATTCTTTGATTCCGGAGTTAAAATTTAGATTTCCGGGAGGGGACTACTTCGGAGAATGCGATCGGAAAGTTCAGAATAAGAGTCTGGAACATTTTGCGAATCGGAGCGTTGAATGTTAGAAGTATGAAGCAAGTAGGTAAGCTAGAGAACCTAAAAGTCGAAATGAATAGGTTATCACTAGATATGGTAGGGATCTGCAAAGTTCAGCGGCCAGAGGCGGGGATTTTGGAATGGAGACTTCAGGGTAATTCACACAGGAGCAGAAGAAGGAAATTTGGGTGTGGTGATAGTTATGCGAAAAAGATAGAATTCTGTGCAGAAAATTACTTACAAAGAACGAAAGAATACTCATGGTTAGATTAGAATCTAAACCGGTAAACACAGTAAGAATACAAGTATACATGCCCACCTCTAGCTACACTGACGCAAAGGTAGAAAAAGATACGTAAAAGGACATGAAAATTTAATAGTTACGGGGCAATTTAATTCAGTAGTAGGTGAGGGTAGGGAAGGGGCGGTAGTAGGTTTATTTGGTTTAGGCGCGAGAAACGACCGGGGAAATAGGCTGGTAGAATTTTGCGACAAGAACAATTTAATCATCACAAACACATTATTTCAACATCACGCTAGAAGACGATATTCGTGGAGGATGCCAGGAGATATAGGAAAATATCAAATAGATTACATTATTGTTAGACAACGGTTTAGAAATCAAGTAAAAGACTGTAGAAGCTACCCAGAAGCAGATATAGACACTGACCACACCTTCATAATTATGAAGGCCGCACTTAAATTTAAAAATTTAAAAGAAGAAACGGAAAAAGGCACTTTGAGTTTGAGAAACTAAAAGATAAAGATATTCAAAAAAGATTAAAAAAAAAGTCAAATGAATTACTGAAAGATATTGGGAAAATATCTGATACTAAGGAAGTAGAAACAGAATGGAATAACATTAAATCCAGCCTAGACATGGCGGCCAGATATATTCTGGGATATACGTAAAAAGAAAATAAGAAACCGTGGATAACAAAGAATATCCTGAATTTAATAGAAGAAAGACGACAATACAAAAATAAATCAGACAAAACAGGAAAACAGAGATACAGAGCCAAAAAATGGGAAATTATTCGCAAATGCAGGAAAGCTAAAGAACAATGCATTGATGAAAAGTGCAAAGAGGTATAAACTAAGATGGAATAGGAAAAACAGATAAAGCATACAAACTAATTAGAATCAATTTTAGGGATATAAAACCCTATAGCAAAAATATAAAGGGCGCGCGAGGAAACGTCATTATAGAAAATATAGAGAAAGTGGGTAGATGGCAAGAATATATAAAAAATTTATATGTAGGAAAGAACGAACAGCATCAGAGAAGGAAGCAGACATTGAAAAAAATGACTTGGGGTATGCTATACTTAGAGATGAATTTGAATTAGCAATAAAGAGTCTGAAAAATCGTAAGGCGCCGGGTACAGATAAGGTGCAAGCAGAAACTCTAAAAGCCGCTGGACAAGCAGTAACAGAATGTCTCTTCCAACTTGTAAGCTATATGTATGAGACAGGCGAGACACCCAAAGATTTCAAACGTAACATCATAATAACTATACCAAAAAAGGTAGGCGCAGATAGATGTGAAAATTTTCGAACAATAAGTTTGACAGCACATGTGTCAAAAATATTAACTAGAATTAAACAAAAACGAATGGAAAACGGTCGGAAAGGGATGAAACAAAGAGCAAACAGCGGTAATAGAATTAGAGCAAGAAAGTAGAGAAGTAAATATTAGGAAAGGAGTGAGACAGAGATGTGCCCTATCCCCATTAATTTTTAACTTGTACATTGAAGAGGCAATGAATACTGCCATAGGCAGAAAGACATTTGGAATTACTATGCAGGGACAAAAAATTGAAATGCTTAGATTTGCAGGTGATATAGCGGTATTAGCATCTAGCAAGGAAGAGTTAGAAGCTGCTCTCAATGAAATGGAAACGGTTCTAACGGAGAGATACGGTATGAAAATTAACAAAATAAAACTAAAGTACTAGTTTGCAAAGGAGGGAAAATAAATCAAAAACAAGAATACAAATAGGTAACAAGAACTTACAAGAGGTTAAGGATTTCTGCTACCTAGGAAGCCAAATAACATGGAAAAAGCGCAAAGATATACAACAAGGATTACTATGAGATCGTGCTACATTTAACAAGAAAAGCAACTACTGTGTTCAAAGACCACAAACATAGAAACAAGGAAACGATTGCTTAAAACATGTGTGTGAAGCACAGCACTGTACGGCTGTGGAGCCTGTACAGTAGGAGAAGCGGATAAGAAAAGGTAGAAGCCTTTGAAATGTTGTGCTACAGACATATGATGAAGATATCATGGACAGACAAAGTTAAGAACAAAGAAGTACTAAAATTGTAAGGGAAGAAAGAAATATATGGAAAACGGTAAAAATAGGAGAGATAGGATGAAAGGCACATACTACGGCAAGAGGAATAATGCAGAATGCTTTAGAAGTCGAGATAGGAAAAAGAGAAGTAGAGGTAGACCTAGGTTAGACTACTGCACACAGATAGTGAAAGATGTAGACTGTAGGAATTTCAGGGAAATGCATAGCGTAGCTCAGAATAGAAATCAATGGAAGTACGCATAGAACCAGTCCCAGGATGAATAAACTTATGATGAAAAATGTAACTTTACTTGAACATGATGATTATTATAAGCAACTACAAGTATTGGTTGGGCAATATTCTCAAATAATGTTAATTGTGTGAAAGGATTTACTGGAAAACTATTAATTCAGCAAATGTCTAAGTGTTGGGGGATCTTGACCGCCACAGACTGCTTAACCTTCTTCACATACCATACATGTGATTTTCCAATGCTCCACCCGAAGGTACTACATTGGCCAGGAGAAGTTTTTTTTTTACCTGGAAAATTTGGAATTTTGCCGAACCGTTGCTGCTCCAAACAAGATAGGGATCTTTAACGTGCGTGACAACACACACGGGACCTCCATTTTACCTCTCATCCGAACGAGGGTGTATTTTGTGAAAATGCTTGCTTAACATTTTTCAAGCGGATCGTGTCGGAATTTGCACCCGGGACCTTGGGCGTAGTAGTTACAAGCATACCAACTAGGTCCCGGACCCGCCTCCCCCTTAAGATACCGTTCATTTACATTTCCAATGCTCCACCCGTAGGTACTACATTGGCCAGGAGGCGAGTTTTTTGTTGCCTGGAAATTTAGAATTTTGCCGAAACCTTGCCGTTCCAGGCAAGGTAGGGATCTTTAACGTGCGTGACAACACTCACACACGGGACCTCCATTTAACCTCTCATCCGAACGAGGGCGTAATTTTTGTGAAAAATGCTCACCTTCCATTTTTCAAGCAGTCGGCCGTGTCGGGATTTGAACCCGGGACCTTGGGATCCGTAGTCTTACGCTTACTACATTGATCCACGGCGACGCCCCCCTTAACATACCACTAAATCTTGGTGAAATAGGGCATATAATTAGAAAACAATAGAAGTGGAACCAAGCTGTTTATAGGCTGTGTGAGAATTTCAGGGAACTGTGTAGGCTAGCTCAAAATTTAAATAAGTGCAGGTACGTGTCCAACCACTTTTGAGACAGAAAACCTAATGTCGAAAAGATAAGATCAGATAAATCTGATGAATATTATATACAACTACAGATGTTGGTTGTGAAATATCTGTAACTATTGTTGACTGTGCGAGAAGATATATTGAAAAAATATTAAATCGGCAGATGTTGAAGTGCTGGGGAAACTTGGCAGCCACAGGCTGCTTATCCCCCTTCACAACCACTGAATGTTGAAGAAATAGGGTATATAATTGAAAAACAATAGAAGGGGACCGAACTGCATGTAACAAGAAAGAACCGCGCTTATGATGAAAGACAACAAACATAGAAACATTGTTGAAAGCATATGTATGGAGCACAGCACAGTATGCCTATGAAATGCGGGCAGTAGGATAAGTAGACAAAAACGGTAGCAGCCTTTTGGAATGTTGTGCTTCAGATGTATGAGAATGATAGCATGGACAGACAAAGTTAATAACTAATAGGTTATAGAAACAGTAGGGGAACAAGGATATCTGTGGAAAAATAGGAGAAATAGACGGGCAGAATACGTTTTAAAGCATTTTTTGGGAATAGTATGGGATATATTACAAGTAAAGATAGGATAAAGGAGGTAGATTTAAACCTATATCAGATAGTTATAGATGCAGACTATGTAAATGTTTAGGTTAGTTCAGAATAGGAAACAATGAGGGTACGCGTCTAACCAGTTCCAGGACTGAAGGCCTAATGATGATGATGAGGCGAGGTCTTGAATATTCTGCAGGTCATACCAGATCATGACCAAAAACTATGGGCCTCAACATCAAGGCTAGAAATGAAGTGCGACGACTCTCTGCAACAAGTGTATCACGCTCAAGTGAAGGACCGTCACCAAAGGGATAACAAGAATTTGCAAGAGTTTAAAGCAAATATATCTTGATTGGTGAGACTAGCCTACCTAACAACACCAGATAGCTTCCTAAAGTAACTGACGCTACAGACCTTTGTTGGCGGGATACGTAACGGAGTGATCCAGCAAGCACTATGGCTGTCTCGACAAAGGGCCTTAGATGAAGCGCTAGCTCATTCTTTGTTTAGACTACATGCGATTGAAAGCCGTGATCAAAAAAGACAGATACCTACTTCTAAGGTATGACGACATCCTAGATACATTTTCAGGGTAGCGATGATTCTCAATTTTGGATTTGAAGAGTGGCTACTGGCAACTGAATTTGGAACCCAAAGATCAAGACAAGACTGTTTTCACTATTGGCACTGGCCTATGACAATTAACAGTCATGCTATTTGGACTTTGCAACGTTTCTGCCACCTTCAAACGTTTAATGGACAGCATCTTGCCTGAGCTTACGTGGAGAACGCGTCTGGTAATTTGTATGGCGTGGTTCTGATTGGAAAGTCATTTGGGAAATATTTGAGAAATTTGCAAAAGTGTTTTGAAGACTCAGGAAGCCAATTTGAAGCAGAGTCCAAACCAGTGTCATCGACTAGGCAATGATGTGAAGTACCTAGAGCAAGCAATTTCACTCAATGAAGTCAGGCTAGACCCGAAAACAATTCAGGCGCTACAAGAGCGGCTGATGCCAAAAGGCAACCACCAGCTACGCAGCTTTCTGGGATTCTGCACTTACTGTAGAAGATTCGTTTCGAATTTACGAATATTGCCAAGCCTTTAGTAAAGTTAGCTGAAGATGTCGTGATTATGTTTGGAATGAAGATTGCCAGCGTACGTTCCAACAACTAGGGAAGATATTAATAACAGATCTGATCTTAAGTTATTATCATCGATTGGAAGGCAAATTCATCTTGATTACAGATTCAAGCAATGTGGCCATCGAAAGTGTACCATCCCAAATGCAAGGCGGCCAAGAGAAAGTCTTTGGTTACCTTAGCAGGATGCTCTAGAAACCAGAACGGAATTATTGCGTTACAAGGCAGAAACTGTAGGCTGTGGTGCAATCTGTAGAGCACTTTTGTAAGTGCTCCTACGGGAGAAAATTTCACCTGAGAAGCGGCAACGTCGCTTTGAAGGTGCTATTACAGTTTAGAAAACCCGAAGTGCAAGTCACCAGATGGATAGAATAGTTTCAGCAGTATGATTTCGACACGGAACACCGTGCTGGTGCAAGTCATCGTAATGCAGATACACTTTCGAGACGGGCTTTAGCCGAAGATTGTAATCATTGCTCAAGGGTAGAAACAAAGTGTGATCTAGTTGGTGGATTTCCGTGATCAATGACGATTGGTAGGCTATACAGATGCGAACGAAACAAGAGAATGACAAAGACCTACGACTCATTCTGGCTTGGAAAGTCGGAGCAGAACGCGTTTCCTGGCAGGACACTAGTCCATTGAATAGCACCTTCGTGTGCTAGGGCTACGTCGAGGAGCTCAAACGCAAGATGCAGGACATCCATGGTGACGTTAGGAAAAATATTGGGTTCAAAGCGATCGAATAATAACCAGATATGACATCAAGGTACAGGAAGCTGGTTTTCAAAGGGCGACCGCGTTTGGCTGCACAACTGCAGACGGAGACGTGGATTGTCCACAAAGTTACAAAAGATCCGTACAAATTTGTAAAAAGAATCAACGACGCAGTATATCGGATTCGTAAGCTCCGAAAAGGTACGCGTTAACCGGTTAGCATTCTACGGTAGTGATGACGCCGGTAATGCCGAAGAACGACACGCAGTGAGACTATCAGTTACGCTCGTTTAGATGCTAGCGAGTAGTTTATATGTAGTGACCCACCTTATATATGTATATGAATAGTAATTTTTTTTTATTTATATGTTACTTATATTTTATTTATTGTCTGGTTCTTTATTTTGTTATGTATTTATACACTTTACTGTCGGGCTGTAGGTTCATTGGTTTCATTTTGATTGACCTCTCAATCTTCGACTGTGTTAATGCGACCTTCTCCTTCCTTTCGCTTTTTCTTCTGTTATAGTAATTCCGGCGAATTGTTCTTGACCGACTCACGTCTTTTTTTATGGCCGGCTAAAGTTATAACCAGTTTGTGTGCTTTATTCTATCCTTATAAAAACACTTGGTATTTTCAAAATTGAAGGTCAACGGCTTCTAAGTTAGGTAACATGAACATTAATTGCTATTTATAAGCAATCGTAAACAGACAGTTGTTGTCCAGACGCCGACGTGGCAACAGCAGTCATCTACCACCGCCTCCGGTCGACCAAAAGTGAGCAGCGGAACGGTGACGGCCTGAGGGAGTTCTCCAGCTATATGGGGCGCCGAGAAATGGGTACACACAAGTGAAGTCGTTGGGGATCCACATCCGTCAGTCCTTTTAGACGAGCTACCTGACGATAGAGCGGCCTGTGGCGAATAGCCATTTTGTCGGTCGAAAACCACAGGCCAGTGTACCCAGGATCCGGATATCGTGTAGTTGGAGGACAACCAAGGGAAGATCCGAAACTGCTCACTGCATCAAAACAAGAGGATTCTATGAGCAGGTCTCTTGGAATCCAGACCAACATTTAAGAAGATCAACCTATAAGAAACACCACAACAACTCATCACATCATCAACAAGCAGAAAAACTCTCGAGTTAAAAGGCATAATACCGACGCTGAGAACGTCGGGTCCAGCTAATGCACGGAATCGTAAACAAATGAGGTAAAATGTATTGCAAAAGTTTCATGCGGTCACTATAAATGTACCCTTCGGGTATTCGAAGATGATACTTTGATACTATTGTGTTAAAATGTGCTAATTTTTGCACTATTTCTACTTTTGAACAAAATTTTGTACTTAAAAAGTAGACAGGCTATTAAACTTACAAGTTGTGAGAACTGTTTTGTATCGTCGAACAAAAGTGTTATATATTAATATTTGGCAAGCTAGATATCAATATATAGAATCAGAAAGTTTTTAGTTCTTAAATGTTGAAGTACAAATCAAGAAAAATACATTTCAACTGTTTTCGTTAGCAATTGTTTTCAAACAGCACTTGATATCCTAATTCTCAACCGTCGACTTCTCGGTCATCATATTCGCACAATAAATACGATACCTCTTGCGTAGACCTTGAATTTAATCTGATTCTAACTGTTCCGACAGACAAAATTAATGAAAACTGTGAAACCAGATTTCTAAACCATTTTTAACTACATATACAATGTGATTCTAGACAAATCTTTTAACGCATTTTAACTTCCGTTGCTTATGCAAAAACTTTTTTACTTTTTAAGAAATGTTATGTAGGTAGCCTTTTAAGTCAAATAATTTCAATTATCACTCAAAATGAAACATGTTTACATGGTTTAATTCCTACAATAAGAAAACTAATGATGAAATAAATTCCATATATAATAATAAACGGTAATCGTAACTTTTAATTTCAACGAAATTCATGCAGGAACTGCACAGAAAGCACAAATACTTAACTATCTTGTCGACAACGAGATATGCGGCAAAGCTGGCAACGTTGTCGGATCTTTGGTTGATATCGTATTTGGGCTGTATATGAAAGGAGTATATACATCGGAAGCTTAAAGTGTGCAATATAAAAGGACGCAGTGAAGATGAAAAAGTAAAAGTAGATATTTTTGTAACAATAGATTCTAAACCCCCTAAGTTCAAGCCCATTCTAAACGGTTTAATATACATGCATGTATATTGAAACATTGGCAGTATTTCTGGTGGACGCTGTAAGGGTTAGTTGTAAAAGGACGCACTATTAATACTGGGATGTAAATATATATATATATATATATATATATATATATATATATATATATATATATTTAACGCGCTCTAGCGGCAGGAGTTTAGACTAGCATTGAAAACAAAAGTCACACAAAAATCGGAAATTTTCCGCTCTACAAATTTGCCTTCTTGTATTTTTCCACTAGAGTATGTATTTGCCGAGAAAAACGCCGAAAATTGAAAAAAATATATACATATGAAATTTTAACGCGCTCTAGTGAGTGAAGTTCAAAATATGATTGAAAAAGAAAACTTCATAAAAATAGAATATTTTCCTCTCTACGACTTTTGATTATTAAGTTTTTTCGCTAAAATGCGTTGTTTTAAGAAGAATGTTAAAAACGTGAGAAACGCCTTTTTTGTACATTGTATACAACTACTACATAATACCACTGTACTGTTTGTTAAATGACTTTTTGTACAGACTCATATTGACATATAATATCATTTATAAATTTAATTTTTATCTGCAGCAGACGTTATATCTTCATCGTAATCTACTTCTTCAACTTCGATAAGAGAACGATTTGAACATCCTTGTTCCCTGCAATTATTGCAAGCTTCATTACAAAAGAGCTCAGCTTTCTTACATGAGCAAGTATTTCCGCAGCCCCTTTTGCAATTACAAAAAATCATTCTTAGAACATCGTCTGGTGCTAGTAGTTTTGTCATCATTACTTGAGTTAAAATTTTTTCCTTTTTCCAACCCTACTCTTCTGGTGGTAAATCATTTGACAACCATTCTTGTACTTGTAAATATACTCTATCACAATGTTGTGTAGCTGCATCTGCGGCGGGAGGTAATGATGATAAGTTAACGGCATTATTTTTTACTTATTTCAAAAAAGTTGTATGTCTAAATTTATTTAGACAATTGTCTTTTGTCCCTGCGTTGTAAATTTTTAGAATACAAGAAATTCCATTTTTTGCATTAGACGGTTGATCCGAAGACCCCGAGTAGACGAATTCATCCAGGTCGGATGCATCCTGTTCCAGCCCGATTGTTTGCTGTTAAAAAAATTATTGTAGTCGTTTTATATACCGTATTGACTGCACTAAAAATACACTCTGCTGTTGAGATCAGCAAATATAAATAATTCCAATAATAAAATCATATCTGAATCAGAAATCCCGAAAATTACGATATTGCCAGTATACAGTTGGAAAAAACAACGATTTTCAACACGATTTTCTACTACTTTAGTACTATTTGAAATTTTGTTATGTTTTTCTGCTGAAAATAACAATAAAAGAACGATCAGCTGTGCGTAGGTTCCTTATATAATATACAGGAATGCGCACGCAACTATATAAAATTTATACACACGTACCCTAAACACAGAAAACTCGGTCGGCGGCCCGTCGCTTGTGAATGCTATATAAAATATTCTTTGAAATTACCCCTCATTTCTACCTTCTATCTTTCTACCTGGACAGGAATTAATATATATGAATAACGACAACGTATAGTTTGGAGTTTTCCCCTCATCTTGAAAAAAATATTAAAAATAGGGCAAAATTTCATAATTTTCTATATGTTGGTATTTTCTCCCAGTGGAATGTTATCATTTTTCACTACGTGTACATTTGAGATAAACCTACAAGATAAATTTTCAGCGTTCATCAATTAAATCGAAACTTATTAAATTTGCTTGGGAGGCGAGTTAAAAAAAATTAAAAATTTCACCAATGTTCGATTTATGATGTAAAATTTATTATTAGGAAAAATTGGAAAACTTTGAAAAAGACAACAAACATAGTGTATATATTGACTTTCAATACCCAATTAAAATTGTTAAAAATATATTATATAAATGTTGGAAATTTCACTTTATATAGAAAAAGTAGCCTACTGAAATTTTGCGCGCGAAAATTTCGCGCACGAAATTTCACGTTTACCGAGGAAAGCGATTGCGGCCAAAGTATTGCATATATGAAAAATCCGTAGACGTTATTTCTCGAAATTATGTAAGCTTCCTAATTCATAAGTGGTTTTTTCGAATTCTTTGAACCCCGTATGTGAGAGAATGGCGAACATTTTTTTGCGCAAAAAGGGTGTTGCGGGAGGGGGGGGGGGATGGTTGATAAATCCCATTAGAAAAGTTTAGTACCCAATCTAACACTTTGTGAAGAAATTTTAAGCCGGGTAAATATTTTGACCGAAATAGCCACTACAGCTGGGCTATTGGCGGTTGTATATTTTTTGATGCGTTCCAAATAATTTCTGGAGATTAAGCGATTTATCTAGAGTAATATCGTAAGACGTTAGCCGTAAGGATTTTTTATTTTTCAAAATTGTATTGAATTTATAGCGGAGTGACACGGGAATTATTAGTCTGCCGATAAAAATTCAAAGCTCGTTTATATTAATAATAGTATATTATTCGACGAGCGAGTTATGACAGCCATTATTTATTCGGAAGGTTTGTGCCGCGAACCATTTAGGGCGAGCGGTGTAATCCGAATAAGTAATGGTCATAAATCGCAGTAGAGTGCAATAACTTTTTCACGGCTACACAGATGTTCATTATCAGATATTTTGTAAACGTTTAAACTAATATCACAAACACTGACAGTAGATAAGCTACTTTCGTTCTGGATAAAAAACCGGGTTTTTTCCCATGTATTTCTTATGGAACAATTCTAAGGTCCATCGTGGTCATTTTTGTCAGATACATAGGTCACTCACCTCTAGCGATCCTACACTCACAGTTCACATGACTCTTGCTTAACCGTTTTATATAGGAATTCTGATGCAGTCTGATCCACAATCTCCTCCCTACTCTGCCCCACCCCCACTTAAATAAAAACGTGCAATCATTAAAATTCTTTATTACACATTGGACTTACATACACTGATTTTATATACTCTAACATACATATTTTTAATATTACATATATTGTATCGGCTTACCCGAATTAACAAACACCACACATACATCGATTGCTTATATCTAAGTTAACATTATTTAGAGTAACATATCTAAATACTACATTAACAAATAACAGTATATTTACAATAGGATTGAAGATACCAATTCAATTAACATATAATATATAACCCTACATCTATTACACATAAATTAACATTTTATGTATGTTACGTCGTCATCGAACAATTCGGTATTTTGTGACAATAAATACTTTGTGCGTGCATCCTACAGTTTGAGTGCAACATTTTATATACCGGCAATAACAGTGCATAAAGTGACAGTCGTACTCGAGCCTTTAGGAAGCAAGTCGCCTTCGAACCCTTGAAAGGGACGGTCGTATGAGAGCTTTCAAAGCGAGACCGACACCCGGTCGAGCGTGTTACTGGTTCTCCGTAAAAGCTTTTGTGCGTGAAAGTGTCTATTGCCCCAGCGGCGCAGGACAAAGCTTTGTGCGTGAAAGTGTCTATTGCCCCAGCGGCGCAAGACTTAAGGTATTTATACCCTTCCTTAATTAGTTGGTAGTTGTCTTTTTTGTTATTACATAACCGCTCCACCATTATCGTTATTGCTATAAAAGCAATTGGTCCTTCATTATAATTTGCATATTTTTATCACACATTTATATCAACCTCCTTAACCCCAATCAATCATTGGCCCTATAAGTCGATCCGGATTCATTAGTCCTGTGGTTACACATGTCCTAAATTAAATATTATTGTGCATTTCAGCGAGCTTTTAATTAAGTAAATATTTTAGCTTTTAAAGTTGTGTTCAAACTCCATATTTAGCGAGTTAAAATGTGTAAATATTATTTATACTGTCTTTAGATTAAATTAAGCGATTTCGCCGTAATTAAAACCAGCAAGCGTTTTAATTACAAACAAATCATAACATAAAATTTGTTAGTTTTCAGTTTAAATTTATCTTAGCGGTATATAAAGCATAAAGCAACCTGAAAACTATAAATCGCTTTATACTTCTTAAACGAGAAACGAAAGGGTTTGCTTTGTATTTAAAAGCTATTGTACGTTTTAGTATCAATACAAACCTTTTCAGGCGGTTTACGGTAAAATATTGAACATCTGCAGAGGAATAAGGTTGTAAAGTTGCATCTTTCGGCAAATATGTTAAGCCACATGTTTTAAACGTTTCTGTGAGCTTTTGATGGTAAGCCGCTCGGGTTGTTAAGCGGTACATCTTATATTCACGCTTTTGTTTGACGAACCGTTAGTCATAAAACGTGATTTATTGGTTATACCCTATTTTACATTTTCGTGCTTTGAACAACTCATAATATTTTAATATTTCTCAGTGCACATTTAGCTTTACCGTTTTACAACAGTTTATTGTAGTCCTTTCAGAATCTTTGAGAATGGCTCCAAAGAAAGCACATGTGGTAGAACTCCAATTACTGAAAACACGGATTTTAGAAATATTTGAGCTTTGTAATTCTATACAAAGTGACCCAAGTTTAAAGGCATTGTTCCTTATTCAAACAAGGGGAATACATGACCTTTATGCAAATTTCAATACAATTTTAGTCGCTGTCTTGGCCTCATGTGACGAGGTAGACTCATTAACTTACAACGCTGTACGGAAGGAAGTAGATTCCGCTTATTTTTCATACTGCTGCATCTCGATACGATGCAAGAAATGAAAGCACCACAAATCATCGAAAATGCTCCAAGCAGCACGGTATCAAAATTGTTACCGTTAAGGCTCCAAATTTTTAATAATGAGGTAACTGAATTTTCATCTTTCATCGATTTATTTGACAGCCTGGTCTATAATAACGCGTCGCTGTCCAATATCGAAAAATTAAATTATCTTATCAGTTGTTGTACCGGGAGTCTTTAAGAATCGTTAAATCTGTACCCATTTCGGGGATAATTTTATTATTTCCTATAACGCCTTGCGTGAGAGATTTAGCAATCCGCGTTTATTGGCAACTTTGCATTGGAAAGCAATGAAAGACTTTCTACCTTTAAAATCAGAAGACCCTAAGAAACTTAGGGCACTTATTGATTGTTTTCGGAGAACCTTGCTGTTCTAACTAACTTAAAGTTTCCCACTGAACATTGGAACTTTATTCTGGTCGATTTGCTTTTAGAAAAACTTGATCCGTTTACTAGAAAACGCTTCGAACTCCAATCGGATCCGAAGCAAATACCTAATTTCGAGAATTTGAGATATTTTTTAACCCAACAATGTGCAGCGTTGGAAACCTTTTCTTCAACCGCACCTGTTTCTTATTCGACGACTGTCCATACATCTCACACATCAGTGCCTAAGAAATCCTCAGCGTTTCAATTTAAACCAAGAGTTTCTTCTAACGTAGTTTCACTGGACACACCAAGTAGCTCCAGTGACTCAAATAATTCATTTTCGCAACATTGTCCTTCCTGCAAAGGCAATCACTTAATTTATAGATGTCAATCGTTTCTAAAGAAAACTCCGACGGAACGTTTCGACATTGTCAAACGCTTACGCCTTTGTTTAAATTGCTTACGAACAGACCATGCGTCCATGCAATGCAAATCTTATAATTCCTGTCGAACTTGCGCCAAGCCGCATCATACCTTGCTACATTTTGAATCGCAACCTGCTTCTAGCCGTTCAGCTGAACCGACCGCTACACATGCATAAAAATGCCAATAGGACGCAGTCAGCCTCTCCTATTCCGGCAAATGTTTTGTCTTCACAGACGAATTCAAATCTTGGGGTTACTGTCTTACTCTCCACTGCTGTTGTGGAAGTTCAAGATCGTTCTGGTAGATACAAACCGATCAGGGTACTCTTAGATCCTGGTTCCCAAGCTAGCTTTATTCGAGACGATTGCGTGAGCAAACTTTGGCTTCCACGCATACGTTCTCAAGTTCCGATTTATGGACTTGGGCAGACAACTTCAGCAGTCAATAGAGGTGCCGTCAGCTGCACTATTCGCTCTATGTTAGACTCTGAAAAATCTCTAGAAGTCACAACTTTTGTGCTTTCGTCAATATCTGGCAAATTACCTAGCGTTGAAGTTCCTAATAATTGGGAACACTTATGCGGCCTGCACTTTGCAGACCCGACCTGGAACTCTCCAGGAACTATTGACATGCTCCTTGGAGCAGATGTTTATCCGTTCATCATCAATGGCGGTGTTATACATGGCAAATTTCTTCAGCCTGCCGCCATAAATACAATTTTGGTTGGACTATTATTGGTCCCACAAAAAGCTTGCAGTCTGATACTGTCCAAGCATTTTTTACTTCTGTAGAGGATCCTATCGCCCAGACCTAAGGCGGTTTTGGGAGATAGAAGAGTTACCATCCAAGCCTTATACTTCTCCAGAAGAAGAAAAGGCAGATTTGATTTTGAAAACACGTTTTCTCGTGACCCTAGCGGTCGTTTTATTGTTGCGTTACCGTTCAACGATACTTTGCCCGTTTTGATAATTGCTTTGAGATGGCTAAAAAGACTATTTTCGTTGGAGCGCAAATTACATGCTCAACCGGAGCTACGCGCCCAATACAACAATTTCATGCAGGACTATCTTGATGCGGGTCATATGGCATTACTCGATTCTCCGCCCGTTGGGAACGATAATTACTTTTACCCCATCACCCTGTGTTTAAAGAAGAAGGTCATACTTCTAAAATTCGTGTGGTTTTGACGCCTCTGCAAAGGCTAAAAACAACGTGTCACTTAATGACACTCAATTGGCTGGACCTAGTCTCCAAAACGACATTTCGTCAATCTTACTGAAATTTCGTACTCATCGTTTCGTTTTTACTTGTGATGTTCGCCAAATGTATCGACAAATTTTGGTTACCGAAGAACATCGAAAGTTTCAATTAATTGTTTGGCGGTTCTCCGCAGAAGAACCCATCCAGACATATCAGCTTAATACAGTGACCTACGGTATTAAGTCATCGCCTTATCTAGCATTAAAACTCTTCAGCAATTAGCCATTGACGAAGGCAAAGGTTTCCGTTAGCCGCTGACGCTATACGGTCAAATCTATATATTGATGATTTCGTCGCCGGTGGAGATTCTATACAATCGGCCCGCGAAATTAAAGATCAACTTATTCGACTTTTACATTTGGCTGGTTTTGAACTTCGAAAATGGAGTTCTAATTCAGTTTCTATTTTGGAAGGCATTCCGTCAGATTTTTGCCAATATACTTCTCTCGATTTCGATTCGGACGAATCAATAAAAATATTAGGTCTTCAATGGTCACCTACAGAAGATATTTTCTCGTTTCGGGTTAAACCATTAAACCAAATATGTACAAAGCGCAACATACTTTCACAAGTTGCCAGAATATATGATCCATTAGGATTTTTAGCCCCACTAACACTTTTTGCAAAACGCCTAATCCAGCATCTGTGGATGTTAGGTTTGAATTGGGATGACATCCCACCAGCAGACATTTCGTCTCAATGGCAGCAGTATCAAGAAGAGTTGCCGTTATTATCGTCATTAAAGTTACCACGTTGTTTACCCCCTTCGGATCCTTTTACTTGTCATTTGCATGGGTTTTGCGATGCTAGCGAGGTAGGGTATGCAGCGGTAGTGTATTTCAGTTCATAAATCAAACTACTGGAGAAATAACTGTACAATTTGTAACCGCTAAAACCAAAGTAGCTCCAATTAAGCGCATTTCAATTCCACGTTTGGAATTATGTGCCGCCGTTTTATTAACCGATTTACTTTCTTTTACCATTCGGTCTTATCAAGGCTTGATTGACATCTCCGATGTTTCAGCGTGGAGTGATTCTACGGTCGCTCTCACTTGGATACGTTCTCCACCTTTTCGTTGGAAAACTTTTGTGGCAAACCGTGTTAGCCACATTCAAGAAATCATTGCACCTAGCCGATGGTTTTATATTAAATCTTCGCATAATCCGGCTGATCCTGCATCTCGGGGATTAATGCCAAGCGCGGTTATTTCATGTTCGCTATGGTGGGCGGGGCCTGAATGGCTTCACTACCCTAGTGACTCGTGGCCGCCTCAACCAACATTGTCAACCTCAATTGCTGAGGTAACTACGGAAAAGAAGATCCTAACATTTGTCGCTCAAACAGATCCAAACGTCATTGACATTTTACTAAGTCGCTTTTCATCGTTATATAAAATCCAAGGCATCGTGGCTTACATTTATAGATTTTCTAAACCCATGGCTCAACGTCATACGGGTCCCTTAACAGACATTGAACTACACAATGCTCTCATGATTATCGTTCGGCATGTACAAAATGTTACATTTTAAAGGAAATAGCTTCGATTAAGGCAAACCGTAAATTACCTAAAAGCTTGCGAAAACTTTCGCCATTTGTTGATCCACAAAACATCTTAAGAGTAGGTGGGCGCTTGACACATTCTTCGCTTTCCTATTCCGAAAAGTTTCCTGCGTTATTGCCTCAGCGGCACCGATTAACCGAACTTATCATTCTGTCAACTCATGAAAGGTATTGCCATCCCGGTGTTAATACCACAGCGTATCTTATCCAACAGAATTTCTGGATCCTTTCTATTAAACATTCAATCAGAAATTATTTATCATCCTGTCATAGATGTTTTCGTACCAAACCGGTCCTGGTAACTCCTCCTATGGGAGACCTACCGGCAGCACGTATTACCCAAATCAAACCGTTCAGTATTGTTGGTGTTGATTTTGCTGGCCCTCTTTAATAAAGGCTAACCGCCTGCGAGGCTCTAAAACTCTTAAGGCCTATATTTGTATTTTTGTTTGTTTTGCCACTAAGGCAGCACATATTGAACTTGTTTCGGATTTGTCGGCAGACGCGTTTCTTGCCGCTTTGCGACGATTTATAGCACGTCGAGGACGCTGTTCTCAAATATTTAGCGATTGCGGTACTAATTTTGTAGGTGCCTATCGTCAGCTTACGAGTTATCTGCATAGTGCAGTAACCTCAGAAAGGATAAAGTGGTCGTTTAATCCACCTAGCGCCCCTCACTTCGGTGGCTTGTGGGAAAGCGGTGTTAAGTCGGTAAAGACACACCTATCTCGCGTAATCGGCGAACAAAACTTACCTTTGAGGAACTGTACACAGTTCTTACACAAATTGAATCTGTGCTAAATTCAAGGCCACTCTGCGCTTTGAGTTCGGATCCAAATGACTTGCGTTGCCTAACACCAGGTCATTTCCTAACTATGGAGCCTCTTTCTGCACCACCAGATGAGGACCATTTAACCAACGTTGTACCATTAAAAGCAGGTGGAAACTCCTGCAAAAACTCCACCAAGATTTTTGGGCTCGCTGGAGCCATGAGTACTACATACTCTGAACCAGAAGGTTAAATGGCACTCTAAGGTAGGTGTCCGACAAGTGGAAAAGGACACTATTGTCCTCGTCAAGGACGACCAGCTTTCTCCACTTCAATGGAAGTTTGGTCGTATTATTAATACTTTTCCCGGTGCGGACGGTATTATACGTGTCGCTGAAGTCAAAACGGCACATGGCACTAAAACGACCTTTGGTCAAACTAGCGCCGCTACCGGTATTTTAATTTTATTTTTATGTTTAGATGTATATACACATTTTTTACATGTATAGTAGTATATTATTTTTACATATTTGCTTATTTACATATATATTTTTATTTTTGCATAGTTGGTAATATCGCTCGCTGTAGTGCACCACCCTATCTTTCGTTACCTCCTTTCCTAGCAAGGTCAAATCCCATGTGATTTCCTTCACCCAACCTACTTCCCTCCTTTTCAAAATTCTATGAATTTGGTGGGCGGTATGTTACGTCGTCATCGAACAATTCGGTATTTTGTGACAATAAATACTTTGTGCGTGCATCCTACAGTTTGAGTGCAACATTTTATATACCGGCAATAACAGTGCATAAAGTGACAGTCGTACTCGAGCCTTTAGAGAAGCAAGTCGCCTTCGAACCCTTGAAAGGGACGGTCGTATGAGAGCTTTCAAAGCGAGACCGACACCCGGTCGAGCGTGTTACTGGTTCTCCGTAAAAGCTTTTGTGCGTGAAAGTGTCTATTGCCCCCAGCGGCGCAGGACAAAGCTTTGTGCGTGAAAGTGTCTATTGCCCCCAGCGGCGCAAGACTTAAGGTATTTATACCCTTCCTTAATTAGTTGGTAGTTGTCTTTTTTTGTTATTACATAACCGCTCCACCATTATCGTTATTGCTATAAAAGCAATTGGTCCTTCATTATAATTTGCATATTTTTATCACACATTTATATCAACCTCCTTAACCCCAATCAATCAATGTATATATTTACACTTATTTCCTAGATGAACATATTTACACTTACATACTATATGCACATATTAGAGTAATTTAATATAATTTAAACTGCCTCCTCAATTTCCATGCTGTCTATGGAATAATGACCTATGGGTAGTGTTCTGTATGATCCCTGGATCAAATGACGTTTATCATCGTGAGGACTTAAGGCTAGTTTATCTTGAATGATTGTATGAACATGATGTTTCGATGAGTGGATCAAATTTTGTGAAATGAACTTTTCTTTATACTAATCTACACAATGTACAAAGTCCTCAAATGTAATTTTGTTTTTGATAACAGATTTCTTTATACCTTTAATCTTTTTAGTTACACCGAAATTAGAGAGAGCCGCTGGCGGTATAGAAGTATCTTCTTCTATACGCAAACGCTCAGCATCCTCCTCTTCCAGTGTTTTGAAAACCTTCGTCACATACATATTGGATATAAACCCGATAAAGTTTGTCATAACCCGTCCATGGTTCTCATCTTTCATCATCGCCAGTACTTTCTTATTGACTAAAGGAATCCCATAGACGTTATCTTTTGGATAATCAGAAGTATCAAAACGTTGTCGACAGTCCCGCCTTATAACTTCATATGGATCGTGATTGTTAATTTTGTGAATAAAACTATCAGTATCCGTATATAACACACTGCAATCGTTCCTAAAGGTAGTACACATGTAGCCATAATGAAAATCATGGTTCGTGAGCTTGGATAAGTCCAAGATACATGCCTACGTATATCGGTTTATTAAAGTATACTTCTGAATTATTTAATTCTACCAATACAAGATTTTCATCAAAAACTGTAAGATTCTTAAACAGAGGGTTGGATATACGAGCTTCGGCGCCATACCTACCATCCCAATTTTGAACGAGCTTAACATTACAATGCTTCCGCTTGTTCTCCATTGTTTTACCAAAAACAGCGTTGTTCATCAATTTGAACAGATTTTTTTCAAATTCGTTCCTAGCGCGTTTTCGGAGATTCGTATTTAAATCAATATATGACTTTAGCCAGCAGCTTTGTTTAAATTTGAGTACCCTGTGAATAGCTTTTAATCTAAGCCCATTTGCTAACGCCTGTTTTAAATTCCTGTAATGAATCACAAATTTTTGTTTAGAATTCAACGTCGCCATTAATTTGACGTTTTGGGTTCTGTCTACAGGTGGTTTTCCAGTCGTTGGGTCTATATGTTCGGGGTAAAATGGAATATCCATATGTAGGTCGTGAATGAATTCAGGGTACTCCAAATCAACCTCCAAGATATAACCTTCTGGAGCATCATCTGGAATTGAGGCTACATCAATATTGGTATCGGTCCATTCAAAGTCACCATATGGAAGAGGTTGACTCATAGCCCACCCATACTGGTTATTTACATCAAAGTACATTAAATATTCATCAGGTTTGGATGAATCATAAGTGGGTAAATACTTATTGTTAGCAGACGCACATCGTTCTGAACATACTTGACTAAGACCGCCGCGTATACCTTTTTCAATGAACAAGAGTTGATCAATTTCCGTTAATATCTCAAGTTCCTGGCCTGTATGCTTCATCATTCCGTCCCAAGTATACCCAGGCAGTGTATAGTAGTGGGCGGGGTCAAGTCCATATGTGGAGTGACAGCTTGATCGGAATTGTTCAGAAACTTCAGCCAACAACAATACGTCTGTTTCCAGATATAAATCCGAATATTGACCCAAGTTCTGAATATTAAATGTTGTCCATACTCTTTGAGCATGCGCATACTGTTTGACAGAGATTACCCTATCTTCCAATGTATTATAAAATTGTTGCTGGTCAGGTAAGCAGGTATTGTTAAACTTTTAAAGGAATCACTGAAATTATATGGATAGACACTTTTTCGAGTCAATAATTGAAACTGTTCATCATTTAAATGTGAAAATCGACTTTTTAACAAAGGATAATCAGTTAAAAATAAAGCAAGTGTGTCTAAAGATGAACTCGTAAAGCGAAAACTGTCAATAAACCGAAAGTTAACCAAGTTCTCAGGAATATATTTAGTGAAAGAAATATACTTTTTTTTTAGTTACAGGAAGTACCTCTATACGACCATCTAGATTAACCGCAATCTTTCATTATAAAATGACTATTATAACTACTTAGGTTGTGAAAAACGATGGGAATTGTTCGAGAGTCTTGATGATTTATATTACAATCCGAATGTGGTGGGCCTCTATAGTTATTAGTTGGTATAAAATGATTATGATCACAAACCTTTATGTCCTAAACACTAAATGGTTTATCACAGATATAGCAGTGTGTTGCAGCTATGAAATCAGCTTCCTGTTGCAATATTAAGGGGGTTATATCATACGAACACAAAAACTGTTTCAACATCCTCTGCAAACTGTCGTAGCTCCTTTGAAAACCAATTTATGCAGTCTTCACCGCGATATGACCGATAAAAGGATAACGAGTTATCGTACTCACATTTAACATAATACCCTACACTACATGGTATATGTTCTTGAAACTTTTTAGCGTCTCCTGTAAGCTTCAAAAGACATTCTAAATCGGCATATATTACAAATGGAACTTTAACTTTGTTTCGAAAATTTCTAAAACGGAGGATTTTATTTTCTTCTGTAGGCAACCGAGGTACACCCAATTATTTCATTTTACAGTCGTCGATATGCTTTATTAATTTTTCCTCTGTAGTGAAATAGTGGAGACAACGATCACAAAAATGTTTCTTGGCATGATCAGAATTAAGTTGAGATGACACTAATCGACTTAAATCCTTAATCCAAACATAATTAGAGTTAAAAGGTTCAATGGCATCGTTTTTATAGGTTTCCAAATCTTCATCATAGTACTGGATATGAATCATTAAGAGATTAACATGATTATTCTTTCGATTATCTGATATGAATAAAGGAACGGTTGTAAATTTACGTTTGTTTAGTCTAAGGGTATAAACGTTAACAGATATATCGTTCTGAGATTCAAAATTTGCAAGTTGGTTTATAGTCATAGGAAACTGGATTCCCTTTAGCTTTAACACAGATGAATATTGAGAGTATGATGAAATGCAATTAGGGTTATGTTGAACAGGATAAAGTGCAGATACAATGGACCATGCAAAACATGTCTGGTCATTATTCCATACATTAATACATGCTGTTGTTTTTCACCTATAAACTTTACATGCTTTTTAGCATCATGTAATCTATGCATTCCAACCCTGCATAGTCGCAGCCCTTCTTCAACTTGTTCAATACTATGATGGCGTTGCACCAACCCAAGGAGGGCAGCAATATTTTTTATCAGTTCCAAGAAACGGTTCATCTTGGCAGCTCAACGTTCTACAACAAGAAACACGCGATCAACCTTTTACACTTAATAAAGACTTGTATGTTTTAAAGATAGACTTGTTTGTTACAAAGCTGAATAAGAACTGACGCACCGCTCGATAGGAGCGGTTTATATACCCGCGGACGAGTCCATTTGGGTGGTGGGGGTGGGGGCAGAATAATTGTAAACCTAGACTTTAGATCCGTGTTCGTATCGGCTTGTGCATGGAAACTTCTAGAATGTTTACCAAAAAGATCAGAGAATAATCAAATTTTACGCTATAAGGCAATTTCTCCCTATACGGCAATTTCACCCTTTGGGGCAATTTCTGTACTTCCTGTGACTAAAGAAAAGTATATTTCTTTCACTAAATATATTCTTGAGAACTTGGTTAACTTTCGGTTTATTGACAGTTTTCGCTTTACGAGTTCATCTTTAGACACACTTTTACACAGTTTTATAATACATTGGAAGATAGGGTAATCTCTGTCAAATAGTATGCGCATGCTCAAAGAGTATGGACAACATTTAATATTCAGAACTTGGGTCAATATTAGGATTTATATCTGGAAACAGACGTATTGTTGTTGGCTGAAGTTACTGAACAATTCCGAACAAGCTGTCACTCCACATATGGACTTGACCCCGCCCACTACTATACACTGCCTGGGTATACTTGGGACGGAATGATGATGCATACAGGCCAGGAACTTAAGATATTAACGGAAATTGATCAACTCTTGTTCATTGAAAAAGGTATACGCGGCGGTCTTAGTCAAGTATGTTCAGAACGATGTGCGTCTGCTAACAATGAATATTTACCCACTTATGATTCATCCAAACCTGATGAATATTTAATGTACTTTGATGTAAATAACCAGTATGGGTGGGCTATGAGTCAACCTCTTCCATATGGTGACTTTGAATGGACCGATACCAAGATTGATGTAGCATCAATTCCGGATGATGCTTTAGAAGGTTATATCTTGGAGGTTGATTTGGAGTACCCTGAATCCATTCACGACCTACATATGGATATTCCATTTTGCACCGAACATATAGACCCAACGACTGGAAAACCACCTGTAGAGAGAACCCAAAACGTCAAATTAATAGCGACGTTGAATTCTAAAGAAAAATATGTGATTCATTACAGCAATTTAAAACAGGCGTTAGCAAATGGGCTTAGATTAAAAGCTATTCACAGGGTACTCAAATTTAAACAAAGCTGCTGGCTAAAGTCATATATTGATTTAAATACGGATCTCCGAAAGGGCGCTAGGAACGAATTTGAAAAAATCTGTTCAAATTGATGAACAACGCTGTTTTTGGTAAAACAATGGAGAACAAGCTTAAGCATTGTAATGTTAAGCTCGTTCAAAATTGGGATGGTAGGTATGGTGCCAAAGCTCGTATATCCAACCCTCTGTTTAAGAAACTTACAGTTGTTGATGAAAATCTTGTATTGGTAGAATTAAGTAATTCAGAAGTATACTTTAATAAACCGATATACGTAGGCATGTGTGTCTTGGACTTATCCAAGCTCACGATCTATGATTTTCATTATGGCTACATGAGTACTACCTTTAGAAACGATTGCAGTGTGTTATATACGGATACTGATAGTTTTATTTACAAAATTAACAATCAAGATCCATATGAAGTTATAAGGCGGGACTGTCGACAACGTTTTGATACTTCTGATTATCCAAAAGATAACGTCTATGGGATTCCTTTAGTCAATAAGAAAGTACTGGGGATGATGAAAGATGAGAACAATGGACGGGTTATGACAAACTTTATCGGGTTTAGATCCAATATGTATGTGACGAAGGTTTTCAAAACACTGGAAGAGGATGAGGCTGAGCGTTTGCGTATAGAAGAAGATACTTCTATACCGCCAGCGGCTCTCTCTAATTTCGGTGTAACTAAAAAGATTAAAGGTATAAAGAAATCTGTTATCAAAAACAAAATTACATTTGAGGACTTTGTACATTGTGTAGATTAGTATAAAGGAAAGTTCATTCACAAAATTTGATCCACTCATCGAAACATCATGTTCATACAATCATTCAAGATAAACTAGCCTTAAGTCCTCACGATGATAAACGTCATTTGATCCAGGGATCATACAGAACACTACCCATAGGTCATTATTCCATAGACAGCATGGAAATTGAGGAGGCAGTTTAAATTATATTAAATTACTCTAATATGTGCATATAGTATGTAAGTGTAAATATGTTCATCTAGGAAATAAGTGTAAATATATACATAAAATGTTAATTTATGTGTAATAGATGTAGGGTTATATATTATATGTTAATTGAATTGGTATCTTCAATCCTATTGTAAATATACTGTTATTTGTTAATGTAGTATTTAGATATGTTACTCTAAATAATGTTAACTTAGATATAAGCAATCGATGTATGTGTGGTGTTTGTTAATTCGGGTAAGCCGATACAATATATGTAATATTAAAAATATGTATGTTAGAGTATATAAAATCAGTGTATGTAAGTCCAATGTGTAATAAAGAATTTTAATGATCGCACGTTTTTATTTAAGTGGGGGTGGGGCAGAGTAGTGAAGAGATTGTGGATCAGACTGCATCAGAATTCCTATACAAAACGGTTAAGCAAAAGTCATGTGAACTGTGAGTGTAGGATCGCTCGGGGTGAGTGACCTTTGTATCTGACAAAAATGACCACGATGGATCTTAGAATTGTTCCATAAGAAATACCTTGGAAAAAACCGGTTTTTATCCAGAACGAAGTTAGCGTATCTACTAGTGACAAATAAAAATTTATATGTGAAAGTTTATCAGCCTACTTCGCACAATTACAAAAATTATACCTCGTCGAATATGAAAAATGGGAGTTTGTGCTGATTGGTCAGAGGTGTTGGATTATGATCATAATTCACGGCCGGAATGTGTCTGATTGATTAAATGTGTCGAATTATGAATTCATATACATCTACAGAATAATGAGTACATCATTGACCCATTGTTAAATGCATAAGAAACGCATCGCTGCATATTCGTACTAAAAAGAATTAATCACGTACATATTGGCTATGTAACTCTTACTGATGCGGTGCGTGACGTTATATTTATTTATTTGACTAGAATTTAGCAATGCCTATTGCCTAGCTTGATGTAAATGTCTACCTCCATAGCGTACTTTATTGCATATCGAATTAGCTTTCCCTAGAGTAAGAAAACATTTAGTTTACAAACACGCTGGTGTAAACGGAATATAATTCGCAGTTGATGATAATTTAGCGCTTTCTTGGGAATACAGTATTAGAAATTCTACGTACATGTTATTTCAAAATTGTGAAAAAGCGATTGCCATTATAGTATGGATAGAAGTGGCTTCTTAAAAAGTTAAGCTCTCAGTGGTTACAGTATTCATTTATCGAAATTTCTATTTAAGTAATCGTGTTACAGAGTTAAACGCAGAATCATTATGAAGACGTTATATTTGTGTTAAAGTTCCAAGTTAAAATATTAATTTACATTTAGATGTCGTTGCGAGGTTTATATAGTAACTTTATAAATGTACTTGTAACTTACTGGTTTGTAAAATAAAAACACAAACTAGTTGCATTTCTTGGTTAATTAGAAATTGGAACCTGTAAGGTAACATTGTTAATGGAAATAACTGTGAAACTTGAACTGTAAGTGAATATAAGGTTACTTGTATTAAAAATCGGCTTCTAATAAACTTTACAAAGTTTCGTTTAATATATGTAGTTTGTTGTAGATGTAATTGTAGGCTAGAAACCCAAGTTTTACCGTAGGTCCATTTAAAATTTTGTTGTTTCTTTTCCTATTCAATAAAGGTTACATAATGTTTTTCAGAATAGATTTAAGCCAGGCGTGTGGAGAATGGTGTTATTTCTTTAACTTTCACCAAGAAAATGAACAATCCCTTGGTTTACACGGCGGTTAGCGGAATTCCTATTACATCAGACGTCGTTGGCGCCAGTGATGCCGCGAGACGTGAACGAGACGAGAAATGCTTACCTCTCGTTCGCGTCTCGAAGTTCGAGACAAGAGCTTGGTTGAGCTCTTCTTCTCGAAAGATGTTTCTTGTCTCGATCTCGAGTCGAGATTTCTCGACTTCTTAAATGCTTTGCAAGTTGCAACAATGTTTTTGAACCACCAATTTCGATGCGAGCAATACATTCAGATAGTACCTATATGCGGTTTTAAATATTGAAACTGGAATAAATTAAATTACTTCTGTTGTGAGTGACTAGTAACTGTAGCCCGAAAGTTCGGAAGCAACCATGCGAAAATTACCTTAATATATTTGCATTTGAAAACTATGGGAAATGAAAGTAAACGCTAAAAATTAATTATGCAATCAGTCTATTATCTGTAAGTACTAAAAATTAATTGCATTAATCAACTGATAATATAAATGTAATTCAGGTTACGTTTTATTTGATCACTATCTCAGGTATTTTCTTTAAATCGTTTTTAATACTACGAACTGAAAATGTCTTCCTTTGTCTCAACCAAAAATAGTTCATTGAACGTCACCCAATATACGTTAGTACATTTCAAAATCGTTAAATATTTCACGAATCTTTAAAATACTCAACAAATTAAGTTTACGATTATACCTCAACCGACGGCGATGCAACAAAATTTGAGATTACATTTTTACCTAAAGATAAATATTTCCTAAGAAACGTATAGAAGATGCATTTAAACAAAATATTGTTTGAAGTTTTTGTTATCTTTTTAGGGTCCAAATATTCTATACCCCATACAACACTTCATACCTTTTAAAAAGAATAACCTTCCTTAACATAAGAAGCTAAGCAGCAACCTCTACATACTGTTTCTTTCAGGGATTATCGTGACTTTGTATAAACCGTACTCAGTACATTTGACGTATTTATGATTCTTATTTATTTTGCAAAACCTGTAAACTTTGTTAAACAATGTACTTGTTTAAGAAACCATGTGACTTGTACACCTAAAATTGGATACCGAACCCTGCTTTCTAGTTGAAGGGTACGAAAAGTATGAAAGCCTTTTGTTTTCTTATCTACCTTTTAGGAGTTTCTATAATATTATTTTTTGAAATCCATTGTTATAACTGCAACGTCCTGTTTAGGGTATTAAGATTATTTGACATTTGAATATATGTCTGAAGTATAACAATTTATCCTACAACAAATATCTATCATACTTGAAGTACAAACTATAAATATACCGAAAACTAAAAGCTTCCACTGCAATATTTTGGTGTTTTGCTGCATATATAAACTTTCTGACCTCTGAGTTTGATTATTTGTCCATATTAACTTGAGGTTGTAACTTCTGTTAAAATTTTAAAGTGAAAGATGAAGCGATCAAAAGTAGCCTTTTTATATAAACAGCAAGATGAAAATGAAGAAGTTGATAATCCTGAACTATATAGCAGCAATGACAGCTTTTCTGATTGAACGTATGTTCCTGTTCTCTCAAGTTGTAGTGCGAACATCACCAACTTAGACGAGGATAATCAGTACGACTACGGTTCCGATATGACTTTCCCTTCCATAATCGAATCATGGTCAGCAGCATATCAAGTGTACAGGAGGAAGCTTTTATATCCAGTGCAAAAATAGTGAAAATATCGAAAATAACATTGAGCGACTATTACCACATAAATGCAGAATACAGTAGTAATAAAACCGGGACATGAAACTGTGCTTAGAAAAAAAATCAGTACCGTTATAAAAATGAAGTGCACTAATACTAGCGGCTTAAAAAGACACCTAATGTTTAAACACGCTGCAGTCTATAACAGTATTTTTTGTGAACCAGAAACGTCCACGCCAAACCAAAAATCAAATTAGAAGTAACTCACTTAAGGTAAGTTATAAAAAGGGTATAATTATAATCGTTACTGAATTAAGTGATACTAGCGATTTGCAATTTCTAAATTTACTTAGTAGTTTTCTAAATCGCTTTCATTTCTTGCCGTTCTAACCCTTTTTACATATATCTTTTGTTTAGAGTTTAGACTTTTGTAAGTAGAACGTGCAAATAACGTAATATTGTAAAACCTCAAAAGTATCATGATTAATTGGTTATGCATTTTTTAAAACGTATTGTTCTTATTTCAGTCAATTGGCAAGGAACAGGAATGGGATGAAATGTTGGTTGGATGCAAGTACGGACAAAGATTTCAACAAAAAATTTTCGCCGGTAACAAAGCTGTGACAATTGTTTTTAAAAATAGAAAGGTCTAAAAAATTGCAACAAAATTAAAAAGTTGTTGCGATGCAGCAGATTTATAGTACTTGTCATCAAATATTGATGTTTCAACGCGTTGGAACTCGACGAACGACATGATATTAGTCGCACTTAACATGCAGAACGCATTAAATGCAGTGTGTGAAAACAACTAAGAATTAGGTGGTTTCAAACATACTAAAACTGAAAGGGAACTTTATTCAAAAATTCAGAATTTATTAAAGCACTTTAAGAGTCTTCTACTTTACTTCGTGGAGAAAATTATATCACTTTACCGCATGTAGTAGTAGGCTTTAATATGTTGTTTGACAAAACAGAACATGCTATTCAGGGTTTAAGAAGAAATTCATTGAGATCTGAACTAGAAGAAAATTTGTTTTTAGCTTTTCAAGCTGCACATACTAAAATGTTAAAACATTATCATAAAACAAATTGGATCTACTTTGCCGTCTTCATTTTAGATCCACGACATAAAACGCAAACATTTAATTTGACCTCGTGGGGGCAAGATATGAAAGGATCGTCAATAAAAAAATTTCAAGATATATACAAAGAAAAGTACTAGGTACCGTCGCAGCCCCAATCAACTGTTTTACTCGAAAATTCTGATATGAATGTTAGTGACGATGGTGAATTAGATGTGTATTCCATTTATGAAAAAAATCAAATCGTGAATAACAATTGGTGTCAAGAAATTGACAACTGTTTAAATTTCCCAGAGAAAATAAAAGCGAAAATATATACTAAAATGGTGGAAGAACCATAAATCTGTTTATCCAGGCTTAGCTTCAATGGCACGCGATCTATTTAGTGTCACCGCAACTAGTGTACCCGCCGAGAGACTTTTCTCAAAAGCTGGTTTGACTATTCGGAAACATCGCAATAGGTTAAGTCACGAATCGGCAAAAGCACTACTGTGTATAAATTCTTGGCATAATAATAAATTATTAGAATAACGCCGTTACTTATACATTTATAAAGTTTTGTATATACAACATTAGTATTTTATTTATACAGTGTGGTTTGGTAAAAGTAAACAAAAACAATTTGTTTGTTTTATTTATTTCTAGAATTAATTTTAATTCAAACACAAAACTACACATGGAGGTTAGCTAAATACGTTTGGTTTACAGATTGCAATAGTTGAGGTTGTGCCACTAAGAACTCTGGATAAAGTAAAAGTACAATCGCCAAAACACATTTTTCGACAACTATGCCAAGAAACGATTAACACTTTTGAAAAGGGAATGGTTCTATTGAGAAAGCGTATTATTTTAAACATAATCTCTATGTCTACATCGCTTAAGCTTTGTCTTAAGATCATAAAATAAATATAAAATTAGCACAAATATTTGTTCTCACATAGCTTACCCATATTGTAACAATTTTATTTTAGCAGTAAAAGAACCTATTCATTAAACGTACAATGAATATTGAAATACCTTTATTAACTAAAATAAAGATTCGAGTAACAATCAAATTTTTATAGTATTACTATATCTAGGATTAGTAGTCTATTTGTTTCGGAGTTCGGTGCAATTCCACAGCCACTGGGCGCGCGTGAGAGGTTCGAGAACCCCACTTATGATCCTCCCACCATGCAAGAACGCAGCGAGCGCACTCGTCGATAGTTAAAGGCAGCGTGAAGATGCATTCAAAAGAATGGCGAGTGACCTCCGGGTCGCCTTATTTTGGTGAAACACTTCCTGAGTAACGGTTAGTACTTAATCCACATTTTGCATATTCGTTATCATATTAGCTAATTTAAAAATTTATTTAGCGCAACAATACGTCAGAAATTGCAACGATAAATTAGAAACCGCACGACCACTTTGAAGTTACAATTTAGAAACCTCAACTTAT
This sequence comes from Platerodrilus igneus, assembly GCA_036346225.1. Taxonomy (NCBI): domain Eukaryota; kingdom Metazoa; phylum Arthropoda; class Insecta; order Coleoptera; family Lycidae; genus Platerodrilus; species Platerodrilus igneus. The sequence continues at coordinate 7,960,607 of JARFIW010001599.1, forward strand.
GGACTACGCAATGAAAGATTATATTTGTAAATAAAATTAGACAACGGAGGAGTACGCTATGAAGTAATGCTGCCGTGAACCAATGTGAGAAATCCGTTTCAGTTTCAGTTGAGTCAGTCCGTAATGTTGTGTCCGAGTTTGAAGGCGACTCATCAGACTCAATTTTTAGAAGAGCTTGTTCAAGGTTAAACCACCTTTCGGGGCGAGTTAAGCGCATGAAAATTCCTTCAATAAATCCCGATGAAACAATTAAGTTTAGAAATGAGACAGTAGCAACGATATTAACCCTTGAAGCTGACTTATACGATAAAATCAATAAAAGTACAGAGTCCACCCATTTGGATCGGTCCGTTGTAGTATCTCCTTCAGTTGCTAGTGCACCTATTCATTCGACTTCGTATGTAACGCCTTCAGTACCTATAGGTTCATGGCCTGTAAAATTCTCAGGTGATCCCAAACAACTATATTCATTTTTAGATAGAGTTAGTGATTTAGCACAATCTCGTAAGGTATCCGAAGCTGATTTATTTGGATCGGCATGTGAACTTTTTGTGGGTGACGCTTTAGTTTGGTTTAGAACAGTGAAAAATTCTTTGAGAGACTGGAACTCCTTGTTAGAACGTTTAAGGAAGATTTCCTACCTGGTTCTTCAGATGATGACATTTGGGAAAAGATCAGAAATCGTCGTCAAGGTAAAGACGAAAAGATTATTTTATTTGTCGCGCATATGCAAACCCTCTTTAGTAGACTGACCAACGAGCCAGCGGAAGTTACTAAAGTTAAGATGATAAGAAGAAATTTGGTTCCTGAATATATTTCAGCACTTGCATTGTCGGACATTCAAGATTTGTCTAACTTAGTAAATTTGTGTAAGAGGTTAGAAGAGGCTTCTTTGATGAAACTAAATTTGGTTTCAGCATCTTCTAGTAAACCTAACAAGAATTGCAACCCTCTAAGCATCCATTTAAGAACAAACACCTCGGGTTGAATGAAAAGTTTGTGCTGTTAAGAGTAGAGTATTTCAGAATAAATTAGTCAATTCTCACGTAACAGTAGCGGATAAGAGCTCTTTGAGTCCTCAGTTTGTAATTCCTCTAGTCCCGATAAAAGGAATCACTTTGTTTGTTGGAATTGCTCCCGTAGTGGACATTGGCTTAGAGATTGTAGAGCAGCTAAAAAAATTTTTTGTTTTGGATGTGGTCGAAAAGGCGTTAAGGCAACGTCATGTCCACAATGTTCAAAAAACCAGTAAGGCGGCAGGTACATAGTGGTCGGTATCCTGTTCCGCGTCATAAGGCTACAGTTATGATTTGTAAACAAGAAAAATATTTTTGTAAAGACGAGTGGTTGAGATGGCTTACAGTTGTTAAAAAATTTTGTCAGGACTCTCCGAAGCCTAAAAATAATACTCTGTTTATTGAGAAGCAGTGTGATAATCGACCTTATATTATGGTGAAATTAATGGATAGAGACATTACCGGTCTTCTAGATTCGGGATGCACTACCTCAGTGGTAGGATCCTTAGCCCTTTCAATTATTAGAGAATTAGACTTGAGAATTTTTAGTTCAGCAAAAACGGGTATCACTACAGCTGATGGTTCAATAAAGTCTGTTGTAGGCTCAGTAGATTTGCCAATTTGTATAGGTAATGATTGCCGCATCCTTAATGCATTAGTGGTTCCATCCCTACCGCATACATTTATTTTCGGTAGTGACTTTGCAAAATTATTTGGTGTAGTTGCTGACTTTAGAAGTAATAATTGGTTTATCCAAAGTAATGCCGGGAACGACATAGGGTATATAGGTTCGTTTTCCATCCCTTTGAACACTGAAGATTCTTTATGTGGTTTGCATGACCTTTCAGATGCTCAATGTGCGCAGGCACAAGAGTTAATAAATTCATTTAGTGAGATTAGCAGCGAAGATAGATTAGGACGAACTCACCTAATCGAATTGGACATAGACACAGGCAATGCCAAACCCTTCCACAAGAAACCATATGTCATGTCACCATATATGGGTAAGATATTGAATGAGGAATTGGACGACATGATTAGACTTAAAGTTATAGAACCGTGTACTAGTCCGTGGTCCTCTCCAGTTTTGTTGGTTAAGAAGGCAGATGGAGAATATCGCTTCTGTTTTGATGGTAGAACCCTGAACGACTTAACTGTTCATGATTCGTACCCCCTTGCGAACGTAGATAGAATTCTCAATATGTTGAGAGGTGCGAACTACATTTCGTCACTGGATTTGAGAAAATCGTTTTGGCAAATCCCTCTTAGTGAGTCGTCTAAGGATAAGACTGCCTTCAGTGTTATTTCACGAGGACAATTTAGATTTACATGCATGCCATTTGGGTTGAAGAATGCTGCGCAGACGCAACAACGTTTAGTAGATGTAATTTTTGGTCCACGTTTTGAACCCCATGTATTTTGTTATTTGGACGACATAATTTTATGTTCGTCATCTTTGAAGAACATCTAAAGTTATTGGTAGAGGTTAAGCAACGGTTAAAGGAAGCTAACCTTACTATAAATATAAGTAAATGTGAATTTTTTAAAAAGACACTTAAATTTTTGGGTTATATAGTAGGTTCTAACTCACTTCGTACAGATCCCGATAAGGTGTCGGCGATGGTTAACTTTCCCCGTCCGAAAACCACAACGGAGATTAAAGGTTTATAGGAATGTGCAGCTGGTACCGGCGCTTTATAAAGAATTTTTCGTCTTTAGTTTCGCCTATTAATGACCTCATTAAAAGTAAAAAAAAAGGTCAAACTGTGAACTGGAGTGCGGAAGCAGAAAATTCATTTGTGCTGATCAAGCAAGCATTAGTTTCTGCACCTCTTCTTTCGCAGCCAGACTACTCGGCACCCTTTATTGTGGAGTGTGACGCAAGCAACACTGGGTTAGGAGCTGTGTTGATTCAGAATGTAAACGGAGAAGAGCGTGTAATTTCGTACGCAAGCAAAACCCTGAGCCGTACTGAGCGCAATTATTCCACCACTGAAAGAGAGTGTTTAGCAGTTATTTTTGCAATTGAGAAATTCCGTCCGTGGGTAGAAGGAGTTCGCTTCACAGTTGTCACCGATCATTTTTCGTTACTTTGGTTGAGTAATCTTCAGAATCCAACTGGAAAACTCGCCAGATGGTCAGTTCGATTAAGGCAACACTCATTTGATTTGGTGCATGGAAAAGGAAAGTTCAATATAGTCCCAGATTGTCTTAGTCGTGGTGTTCCTTTAGAAAATCCAGAAGTTAATTTAGTAGAGATTAAACTTGATGGCGTAGACTTGTGGTATGAATCCTTGAGAAAGAAAATTTTGTTGTCACCCAAAAGCTACCCCCCAGTGGAAAGTGGAAGATGGGTTTATTTATAAGTTTATACCTTCCCTATTACCGCATTCGGCGAATGTTGTAGAGTGGAAACACTTAGTGCCAAGATCTCAGCGTATAGATGTCATTAAATCATGTCATGACCCACCTTCAGCAGGACATTTTGGTTCCTTAAAAACTTTGTCTCGTGTTCAAGAATTATATTATTGGCCAAAGATGATCTTTGACGTACGAAAATTTTGTAGGAAATGTTTGATTTGCGGTGCTCAAAAACCACCCAATAAAGGTCCCCTTGGGATGATGGGAAAGGAGAAAGAGGTTGGACTACCATTCCAAACCATTGCATTAGATTTGATGGGTCCGTTTCCTCGTTCCAAACACGGACATAAATGGCTCTTAGTTGTTGGTGATTGGTTCTCGAAGTATTCGATTTTGCAACCTTTACGTATTGCCACGGCACATTTGATCGAGAAATTTTTGGAGGAAAAAGTATTTCTTGTCTATGGAGTACCACAGTTTGTTATTTGTGATAATGGTCCACAATTAATCGGACGTATTTTAAAGCTTTGTGTGCAAGGTACGAAATTCAAAAGATTTGGTATAATGCTGTTTATGCTCCTCAATGCAATTTTGTGGAAAGAATCAATAAGACAGTTGGTACAGCAATCCGTTCATACGTAGAAGAACATGATACGTGGGATATGGAGATATCAAAGATCCAATACGCAATCAACTCAGCAAAACATGAGTCCACCAACTATTCGCCAAATTTTTAGTTTTTGGTCGTCAGGTACCTTTAAGTGGAAAAGCTTATAATGATAATTTTATACCGGGTGAAGATGTTGATGTCGTCTCCAGTAGTAGACCTTCTTATGTTTTGGATCGTCAACCTTTGTTTGATATTTTGGAAATGTCCGTGAAAATTTGCATGTAGCTTACCAACGTTCGAGTAAACGCTACAATCTTAGGAGAAGAGACATTTCATTCCGAGTCGGAGAAAGTGTTTGGAGAGCTAATAAGGTCCTCTCGAGTGCTAGTGATAAATTTTCCGCTAAGTTAGCCCCTAAGTTCGTTATGAGTAAAGTTCGGAAAAACATACCAATTTAGTATATGAGTTAGAGAACGAAGATGGGACAAGAGCAGGAAATGGCACGTAAAGGACTTGAAACCAGTTGAAGCGTCGTATCCAAAGGAAAATGATGATCCTGACGATTAATTCCGGTCCGATCATCTCTTTGATATTAAGTAATGACGTAGTGGTTTGTTTTGTTTTGTTCCGATTTTGATTTAGTGTCGTTTCACTAATTTTGAGTATTTTATTTGAGAAGTGAAATAAGTGGTTAGAGATTTTGTAAATTTTGTAGGTTTGAGGTGTGCCTTGGTGTGCACGCTGGACATTTTGCTCGCGCGTTGCTCAGAGATGTGTTTGAAGGATGTCTTTGACAGATATCCTTACAATGTAGAAGTAGGTGTGCTATTTAATTGTTGGTCCTGATTTCTACATATCGAGGTAGAGAGAATATTAGATTATTCTTTCCTTGTTCCTTTTGACCGTTCGAAGTTCTTTGATTTGATAAGGTCAAAGTTGGCTTGGTGAGTCTCACCATTTGCTCCATCACTAATGAGATCAGTTGTTTGTTAGAACTTAGTGATAGGATATTCAGTAGGGTGTAGGATAGTACAGCCCTGACTGGCTCAGTTTTGTATTTGAATTTGATAAGTAACCTTATGGTTAGGTTACCTTTGTTTTGATCATCTCTTTGCGATGAAGCGATGATATTTTGTATTTGGATTAGATAAGTAACCTTATGGTTAGGTTACCTTTGTTTTGATCATCTCTTTGCGATGAAGCGATGATATTTTGTATTTGGATTAGATAAGTAACCTTATGGTTAGGTTACCTTTGTTTTGATCATCTCTTTACGATGAAGCGATGATATTTTGTATTTGCATTTGATAAGTAACCTTATGGTTAGGTCACTTTTGTTTTGATTATCACTTTGTGATGATGGTGTTTAAATATAGACCTATTAGTAGGGTCTTACTTTTGATTATCACCTTGTAGTGATGATGTTTTGCATAGTTATGCTGTCTTGATGAGGAAGCATTCCTTTTTTTTGTAGATAGAGCTAAATGAGCTCCTGGAAGTGAAGTTTTTTGAAATTAGAAGTAAATCGTAAGTGTTTGGTTATAGGTAAGAAATATTAGCCTTGTTAGAAGTATGAATCTCAAGTCAGGAAATATTGTAAATTTGAATTTTTTTTGTCCCGTGGAGTGTTTGACTTTCTAATTTCACCCCCTCCCAATTTTGATTATTACCGATTGTGACTCCCCGATTTTGTCTCCCGATGGACGTCAGGTACGCGTAGTTACCAACACACTCATTTGTAAATATTTGTCCCCCCCATTTGAATAAATTTATAAAATTGCATAGTTAGTTAGGAAGGTAGGAAAGGCTAGTATTGTTATAAAAATTTTTATGTATTTGTTATATTTGAAGTTTTTCTAAAAAAATTTTTTTCTTTTAGGAAAGGGTAGTGTAACAATTTTATTTTAGCAGTAAAAGAACCTATTCATTAAACGTACAATGAATATTGAAATACCTTTATTAACTAAAATAAAGATTCGAGTAACAATCAAATTTTTATAGTATTACTATATCTAGGATTAGTAGTCTATTTGTTTCGGAGTTCGGTGCAATTCCACAGCCACTGGCGCGCGCGTGAGAGGTTCGAGAACCCCACTTATGATCCTCCCACCATGCAAGAACGCAGCGAGCGCACTCGTCGATAGTTAAAGGCAGCGTGAAGATGCATTCAAAAGAATGGCGAGTGACCTCCGGGTCGCCTTATTTTGGTGAAACACTTCCTGAGTAACGGTTAGTACTTAATCCACATTTTGCATATTCGTTATCATATTAGCTAATTTAAAAATTTATTTAGCGCAACAATACGTCAGAAATTGCAACGATAAATTAGAAACCGCACGACCACTTTGAAGTTACAATTTAGAAACCTCAACTTATGGACTACGCAATGAAAGATTATATTTGTAAATAAAATTAGACAACGGAGAGTACGCTATGAAGTAATGCTGCCGTGAACCAATGTGAGAAATCCGCTTCGCTCCTACATCTGTATTAAAGCATGGAAAACAAGCATATTTAGCTGCAGGCCCCGCACTGCGAAGTTGTTTCCATTGCAACCAAGGACGACAGCCGGTATTGGGTTCGTAATAGAATTAAGAATTTCCTCAGTACTTCCTTCTGAAAGTACATTATTTCATTTTGTTTGTTGGATATACAAAATTGTTATTCACTTTACCTGTGATTAGACTGGTTTTCCCCAGTATCGGGTTTGATTTCACTTAGTTCCGTAAATATGTGATTACACGTGGCTACAACGTAAATTAACAGCTGCTATTACGTCACCTGTTTGTTTGAACAATGCCGTCAACAATTGCACAATGGCTTACAGATGTTTAGCATTACAGTACTGCCACTTTTGATAAAATTAGAGAATATCTTGGTGATTCTTTTGACTTCAAACTAATATTAATTTTGTTAAATTAATGAGAAAATTTCGTATATTCATTTGTAAGTGACCTACACAGATCTGGTTGGGTTATAAATATACCTTAATATTGTTAGTTACACTGAACTGTAATATATTTGAGTAAGGATCAGTTGATAAAACTCACAACAATTTTGCAAGAATATCAAATATTTATTTTATTTAATTATAATGAAATTTTATTTACTGAAACAAAGAAAATTCTTTCTAGTAAATTAATAATCTACATTTAAAGTTTTTATTCTGATCTGGTTTGATCAGACCTGATAAACAAAAGACAGCAAGAGTTAAATTTTATGATTCCAGTATGTAGGAAATATTCTCTATGCATTTTAGGTATACTTGAGGGACGCAAATAGTGTTCCCATTTTTTTAGGTGACTTAACTATTATTCTTTCTTACAGGAGCAGTGTCTTATTCTGTTAAGACAAGTTTGTATGTCAGCGAAGGCGATCTTTTTTTCTTTGGGTCTCCAAGTCCGCCCTTGGAAATTTGCTATGCCATTAATATAAATCAATCTGGACTTGGTGGCGCCTGTTTGTTTTAGTTTGAGTGTGACCCCCACAGATTTCGACTTACCCCCATTGCTCATAGCTCTACCCAAGGAATAGACCCTAGTTACGTCGGAAGATTTAGTTTTGCAGACACCTAACTTGAAGCATGGTGTTAATAAGGTTTCACTAGCGCCCATGCGTGTGGCGAGTTGAAGCCACTAGTAGTAGTAGTGTCAGCCCTAGCAAAAAAATATATGTAGCAATATATTCTAATAAATATTCAACAACGGCCTTCAAACGGAGTAAAATTGATCATGTATAATTTGTTTGTTCTAATTAACACTGCTTCCTTGTTAAAAATAGCTTTCAAGGTGATATATTTACGTTCATAAATCACAAAAACATTTTATAGTTGCTAATTGTAACAAACGATTGTATCTTGAAGCTATAATTTTTTTTTCTGTTCTCTTTACTAATGCACGCCCCACGTTGTTTGGGCGTCAGTAAAGCAATTCTTTATTTTTTTACTTAAGCTTCCTTGTTGATGGATAAAGTGAAGCTTTAACTAATCGCGGCTAAGTCTGGGAATTACCCCAAGGGTGAGCAATGAGAAAAGGGTGTGGTGATGGTCTAAACTCTACAATAAACTAACAAAAGGAAAATGGGTTGAGCGCCACTGTATCTGTATGAACGGTTACACTAAAGATTCAATACTCCTATGAGAAGATACAGAAACCCACGGGATATAAATGCAATAAAAAAACTTACAACTTACTGAACTGATGTATCTGGAAACCTCTGGAACATACTTATGACCTCTCCGATCTCGATGATCCTGAAAAAATACACAACAAGTTCTCTAAAGAAAGACACAGTTTGTGCTTTCCAATAAAAAAATATGCCAATAATTACAGGTGGATAATATTGAGATTACCACACCAAAGATATTTAAATCAAAAATGAATACCTAAAACAAACCAGTTGCAGCATATGTCTGCTTTTTAAATTACTTCAGCATTCGTATAATTTCATTGTTCAACAAACTTATTTACTTTAAAAATTTAGTAAATTTAATTATGCATGGAATAAAAAAACTTGAGTCTAAAAATGAAATTTAATATAGTTTCTCGTTCTGGAATTTTTTCTTTAAATATGTTTACAAAATGAACAAATAAAATCGAGTTTTCAATACATCTGTCTTTGACATAACAGAACCTTAAGTTAATAATAATATATCAAAACAAGTTTTGCACCAAGCATTCAGATCTGAGTATTGGTTCACATATGTGTCTCAAACATTATTTCTAAAAAAAATCGAATCACATGTAGTTAACTTAGACAAACAACTTTTCATTTAAATCTGGTATTAGAGGCTTATTAAAATTTTAATATGAGTAAATAAATATTTTAAAAGTAAGAAATGGACTGAAATATCATATTGTTAGTAAGTGAATTTATGCAAATTTTACAAAACTATTACTGTAGTAATTCTTAACTATTTTCTCTCACGCTGTTCTATACATACAAAATTTAACTTGATCAAACGATCTTCGAAAATTATTTATGTAAGCATTCACAAATCCTCACAAACAAAACAAAAAAGAAGGTTTGATACCTGTAGGTGTTGATGTTTTCAAATCTAATTATTAAACGTCGACACACATGCTCCAAAATCTGCTCCTTAAGCTGTCGCAACGAAACACCAAACAACAGCTGCAGTTGTCCTGATAAACAAACAGCTTTCCAATACTTTATTCAAATATATCAACGTTCGACCATATCTTTATATTATTGCAGCAATTAAATATACTTTCCCAACATTCTAATTCGTCGTTATAATTCTCTATTCTACTCTGTCATTTTAATTCTCCGCAATGTCATACGCATTAACAAATCTTAACACAACAATTCAAGAGGCGGCGCGTCTCATTACCTTGCCGGTGTCACCGGAGCTTGGCGCTTCGTACTGTGTCCCAAGGCAACCCGTCCCCCCATTATAACCACCCCACGCCAATACGGAGGCCCCACTTTTGCAAGGCCTGAAGATTCATACTTTCTTAAGAAAAACCCTGCCAACTCGACTACATCTAGCAAAGCAATGGCTGTTCTCGTTCCTTTTTAATACGACACCTTATTTGGGTCGCGCAATACCTCGTGACTAGTACACGCGTGCGCTATCCTAATTATAACGAATGAAGAGGAGGAACTCGCCTGTAAGGTAGACAACACAAACTACTAGACCCCATATAAATACGTTCCTTGAAAATTATAATATTATTAAATATCTCCGTGCAAAGCATTTAAGTTATTTAAGTGGACATGATTTCCTGTTTTCATATAGAATGGTTTCTTTTAGATATTATAACATCAAATACGAGAATTAAATACCACAGAATAAACTTATGCTGAAGCGATTCTTACAAACATGGTGCTATAGATTATATATTCGTTACAATCTTAATTTAAAGTTGAAACTGCAAATAGTAAAATTTGTGTTTATAGCATAGTTTTACAACTAACTACTAAAACTAACACAATAAATAGGTACACAAAGTTTTAGGAGTCGGTTATTAATTTTGTTTCTTGTGAGATATGACAGATTTAAACAATTGAACTACAGTTGAGGACAATTATAGTAACACAAAGGTGCGTTTTAACAGTTAGTAGACGCAGAACAGGGATTTTGGTGACACCTCCATCTCACTCCATTCACCTCTTCCTCAATCCACATCCCTCCACATCCCTTCGCATCATTCCACATTACTACACATCACTACGCATCCCTCCGCATCACTCCACACCACTCCATATCCTTCCATATCACTTCACATCATTCCCAGCTTCACATCACTCCACATCCATCCACATCACCGCACATCCCTCCACATCCCTCCACATCACTCTACATCACTCCACATCCCTCCACATCCCTCAGATCCCTCCACATCACTCCACGTTACTCCCACCTCCACAACACTCCACATCAATTCACATCCCTCTACATGACTTCACATGACTCCACATGACTCCACATCCCTCTACTCACCTCCACATGCATCGACATCACTCTACATCCCTTCACATCCGTCCACATCACTCTACATCACTCCACATCCCTAAACCTGTATAAACCGAAATATGAACTGTTAAGAAGTGTATTAGAACCTTAAAGAGAACAAATTGGTTACTACGAATTTGGAAATTACGACGATTTGATTGGGACAGAAGATGCTAAAAAAGATTCAATTATTGTTTTTGATAATATACCTGCAAACGAACAAAACGAGATCGCGCAGTTTTTCACCTTTGGTAGGCATAAGAGCATTGATCCCCTTTACTTATGTCAAACCTATGCCAGCGCAGTAAAGCACGGACTTGGATATAACGCCAATGCTATTGTAATCTGGAAGCAAGAGGATACAAATCTTCGGCATGTATTTATGGATCATATAAGCGGTGACAAGGCATATCCAAAATTTAAACAAATTTGTCAGCGATGTTGGAATGGTGGTGACTTGAGAAATAGTTTTATTACTATTATAAAAGATTTTGATTTGGATAAGGGGCGATATAGGAAAAATTTCGTTGAGTATATAAATACAAAAGAAGACGTTAATGGTTAGCTCCAATCCAAAGTTTCATGATGACGGACGTTAAAGATTTTATTGCAAATAAACGTAAGCTTCATTTTATGCAGGATGCCGTACGAAAGAAATATTTGAAACGCAAAAAAGGATATACTACTTCTCAACAAGAATTCAAAGAAGCTCGTAAACAGTTGCTTGAGCCTTTCCAAATCACCGCTTCCCAGTCACAAGGAATAGCGGAATAAATGCCAAAACCTATAAAGAAAATTAAAGTTGAAAACAGAGGCGAACTTAAAAAAAAAGATTAAGTTACTAGTTGACGACGTGCAATGTACATCTTTCTTATGCAGACGTGATGGTTAAAAATAAAGACGAAAATATATACAATTTGGTTTATGGGGTAAAGTATAATCCCCAATTTGATACGCATAGTTTGGGAAAAGTGTGTAGGAAATTGAATCTTAAAACAGTGACACAACTTAAAATAATAACGTTTATCCGGAGGCTAGAGGTCTAAGAAGAGTTATAATTATTTTTAAACTCCTTAGCATTTTCTTAAGGAATATAATGAATTAGTTCATAGAATACATTTCCTACCTGTTGTTTCGTGAGTGCACACAATCCGGGCACAAGCGGGGCATATCCGAACAAGAGTCGCTCATTTAAAAGGACTGTTCGCGTAGAAGTTATAATTTGTCGATTATACAGTTTAAAGAGTCGATTAAACAAATATGTATAAAGATCTTGGGGAGGTTATTCGAAGATGCTCCAATGCTCTACGATTAAAAAAATCAGAATGCGGGCTACGGCTTTTGATAGAAGGAGAAAAATGCCTTATGTGTAAGTCATGCGAGGAAGCAATACAACACTCAGTAATGCCAGAGGATTTGCATGATTTTTTAAATAATTGAGGAGATGGGGTTTATAAAACTGATGGTAGATATTCAGATGGAATATATTCTAAATTGTAAATTTTAAAGTAAAAATTTAACCACCTCAACTACTATCATAAGAAATGAATGATGTGAATTTAGAAATTAATTTTGTACACACTAATGTGTACAAATAGCGTAGTTATATGTAATTACCATATATGGTTTCGGGTAAGCATACCAATTGCAACAATAAATTTTTATAACACTGTCGTGTTATTGTAAGAAAGCTTTAAGATTCAGAAATGATTAAGTTGAAAGTTGCGAGTAATTAAATGTGCCTGCAGTTAGATTGTAACCAGATAAAATAATAACAATTTTACTTCTATATAATTAAGTATTCTAGATACAACCGAAGGCCTAAGTGAAATTCATAAATATAATATTACAGATATACCACTATAAAAATACATTTTTAAACTGTTTTAATTTAACCACTGCAAAGAACGTCTTATCATAGTAGGAACACGTGATAGTAGTATAAAGAAACAAAGCAAAAATACGTGTTTCTTGTGTGATTAGATATAAGCTAAATATGAACAGCCGTGATACAATGACATACCCTTCGAAGGCGTAGCAAGTGTGGAGGAAGATAGGCAATTGACGTGAACAGAAAAAGGAATTAATTGTGGACTAATAATAATTGTGAAGTAATAAGTGTTCATTAGTAAAACTTATTTTCTAGAGGATTGTACCCTAGACAAGACAAGTTTGAGCCTATTCATTAAGACAGTACCAAAAAGTCTTTTAAGGTAAGCATTTATGATAGCGTAGCTTGGTAATTGCACCTACGCCGCTTTATATTTTACAATTTATAAATTGGGTTATATAGGGACTAACACCTGCACCACTGTAGTTCGCCCGTGCATCTTTATTTTGTTGGGTAATTACCGCCCCTACGGGGCAATTCAGAACTTAAAAGCTTAACATTCGTTTACCCGTAATAGCATATGTACATTTATAGAAAAGCGTTCAAACTCAATTTCGATCTGATATTATAACAGCAAAATTTTATTACTTTATAATCGATTTTTTTTTGTTTTATAATAACGCAAGTAAAAGGCATATATTAGATTTAGTTCGCTAATGTATAACCAGCGATCTGTATTTAATGCTCTCAAACTACTCTCCTCCAATTGCCTAATACACCTGACAAATCGCTAAAACACCACGCATTCTATGAAATTACTTACTCTAACAGCACAATTTGCCGCAATTGTACAAAGTGTATTACGACCATGAAGTTTCAATCCGTAGTTGACTCTACGTTGAGCAGCTTAATTGCTTAGATTTAATTACTGTGGTCGAGTTATAGTTTCGTATGTGCTTTAATGACCCTAAACATGTATTTTGAACAATAAAGCGCTACAAGTGAATGCAGAAGTGGTAAAACATCGATCACACTAAGTATGACGAAGTTGCTACACAATTACTAGATTATTTAAGAGCCACTTAAATAAAGTTAGTATTGATTTAAGTACCAACAGTGGCATATTTTGAAATTGAAATGTGATGCTGCCTCTTAAAAAGGCTGTAAACGTGCTTGTAATAACGCATGCTATTGCAAGAAATATAGTTGGACGACAATTCGTACAATTAGTTATAGTTATACTATTTCAGATGCAAACCGATTATATTGCATTTCAGAATCTATGAAATCTTTCAATACTAGAATTATTAACAATTTGCCTGCGTTAGTTAAAAGGATAAAACAGCTTATCTGAACACATACCCCAACCATCACTTTTACATTGTTGATGTCCATGGAAAAAGAATTACTTAAATAACATAATATAATAATTGCACATAAAACGTATATTCTAACAAATACATATTTCAGCAGACCAAATAATAAAACTCCGAAGTATAAAAAACATACATGGTATACAGGGTGTCCCAAATTGAGTAGGATAGCATGGGTATCTTTCTTATTATTAATGATAGAGATTTGCTTAAATGGGCAAAGTTGTGTCATTTGGATAGCTTATTTAAATTCCGCATAGATACATTCAAAATTCCAAACGGTTTAGAAATTATTTAAAAAAAACTGAAAACTTCCAATTTCTTTAAAGTCGAATATTTTTGTTATAATAAAAGATACGAAAAAATGTTTCTTATAAAAGTTACTTAGTTCAATTGTGTGCACTTAAAAGTGATATTAAAATTAAATTCAAGATGGCGGTTATCGAGATATTAGCATCAACTTTCATATTTTAAATGGACGCCATATTGGATTTTTAGATGGTTAGATAGCATATTTTTTTCTCTTTTCAACGATGTATCACAACATGTTTAAATGAAAAATTTACTGAAAATGATAATTTTAATTTTTTATCAAGTAGGCATCATCAGATTTCTCTTAAACAAATGAAATTATAACAAACTGTCATGTTGAATTAGTGTATCTGTTGTACTAATAATTGGCATTTGTGTATTCTCTTTCCTAGTTATAAGTTGTGTTATACTTATTCTATAAAATATTCAAATGGCAAATTTTTCAACAAGCGAACAATATCATATGTTTTGTACATACATAAAATGTAATAAGAACAGTCGCCTTGCTGCCGAAACATACTTAACAAACTTTCCCGGAAAAAGACAGCCAAACATTAAAATCTTTCAAAGATTGGACACAAATATGCAGCAGTATGGATGTTTAAAAAAACCTACTCGAAACATAAATGGAGACATTGCAGATGAGGTGTTGACACTGGCCTTTGTGGAAGCTAATCTATATATTTCAACACGGGAAATAGAAACCCAAGTAAACGTATCCAAGTCTCAAGCATCAAGAATTTTAAAAAAGCATAAATATCACCCTTACAGATTTCACATTGCTCAAAACTTACAACCAAACGACTATCTCCGCAGATCAACATTTTGCAGATGGTTTATCAATCAAGTTAGGGAGAATGATGATTTTATCAATCGCGTTTTGTGGACCGGTGAGTCTTATTTTTCTAACTGTGGAATATTTAATCGTCATAATGAATACTATTGGGCACAGGAAAACCCACGCATAACAGTTCCATGCTGCAATCAAATTCGATTTAGATATAATGTTTTTTTGTGGTATATTGGGAAACCGTTTACTTGGTCCTATAATATTCGATGGAACCTTAACCTCTCAACGTTATTTGGAAATGCTTCAAACATCTTTACAAGATTTATTAGACGACCTACCTTTAGCACAAAATAATCAAATTTGGTATCAACAAGATGGCGCACCTCCACACAACGCTAGAGATGTTATCACCTACTTAAGTAACCGTTTTGATGGCAGGGTAATCACGACCCACACACCTGTAAAATGGCCGCCTAGATCAGCAGACTTAACACCCCTGGATTTTTATTTATGGGGCACTTTAAAAGATAATGTATATGGAAGTAATTTCCAGTACAATAATGTAGATGAACTACTGGAAGCGGTTATGCAGGCAATAAACGGTCTTAATGAGAATACATTATGGCGCGTAACAAAAAGTGTTCTAAAACGTTGCCGATTGTGTTTAAATAATAACGGTCAGCATTTTGAACAATTGCTATGATTTATTAGTTGGTGTTGAATGTTATTCTAATGTTTTTTTTTCGTTTAATTTGTTTTAAAACTGATTTGTGTTGATGCCTACTTGATAAAAAATTTAAATTATCATTTTCAGTAAATTTTTTCATTTAAGCATATGTTGTGATACATCGTTGAAAAGAGAAAAAAATATGCTATCTAACCATCTAAAAATCCAATATGGCGTCCATTTAAAATAAGAAAGTTGATGCTAATATCTCGATAACCGCCATCTTGAATTTAATTTTAATATCACTTTTAAGTGCACACAATTGAACTAAGTAACTTTTATAACAAACATTTTTTCGTATCTTTTATTATAACAAAAATATTCGACTTCGAAGAAATTGGCAATTTTCAGTTTTTTTTAAATAATTTCTAAACCGTTTGGAATTTAGAATGTATCTATGCGGAATTTAAATAAGCTGTCCAAATATCACAACTTTGCCAATTTAAGCAGATCTCTATCATTAATAATAAGAAAGATACCCATGCTATCCTACTCAATTTGGGACACCCTGTATAGAAAAGCAAGCAAAGGAAGCTGCAACGGTATGTATATAGACCAGAACATGCAGCATCTTAATAAAAGACTGGAGGCTTTACGGCATTTACGAAACGTAAAGCAAAACAAAAGTTCAATTTTAACAAAGCAACAACACGTTCTTAAAACTTTGAGCTCAACCGATTTCTAAGTCCGCGAATTTTAGCGCACCGTTACGATCTTTTCTGAAAATTAATATACACTATGCTCGTATTTGTCTCATGTTCAACTAACAATATCGACCAATCGTCTATCCACTGACGTTCCACAAATCCCGCCTATCTAACGCTGTCCCTTGTTTATGCATTTTCTACGTCTCTTTCTCACCTGGTTTGAGTGGTAGAAAATCGATATTCGTGGCCGCGTTCTACAACTCCATGTGAACCCAAAATCCGTGCCTTAAATAACCCCTAATTAGTGTTTACTGCGAACACATTCGACGGTTTACCCGATACTCTTTAAAATTTGTTTGTTATCTACAAAAATAAATGGAACTTGACATTTAGAAAACACGCAGGTGCTTAATTAACCGACGTTTTAACACACTTCTAGGAGCTTCTTTTCATGGTATTTCAACCCAACCAATTTATTTGTTTGTTATAACGAACGCTATTCGCCTTGGATTTATTGATTTTTCATGCTTTTATGCATGTTATACGTAAATAACCGTTTAATTAAACTCAATTAAATTAATATATTAATTGCATTGGCTTCTACTATTTATTTTCTTTGCAAACCTACTAAATTTTAATTATTATTTGTAAAATTTTGTTAATACCTGTTACTTAAAAATGAACTAACTGGAATAAATTTCGCACGTAAATTCTGGTTGTTTCCTTTATACAGGGTGTTTTGAAATTGCTTCATTTATATTTACTTTTAACCCTTTAAAACCACTATAATATATATATATATATATATATCGGCGTGCGGCGTTATCATATATATATTTATATATATATATATATATATATATATATATATATATGATAACGCCGCACGCCGATGTAAAAAACGTCCAGTTTCCTACTGTCCGCCACCGCTCTGTGTTTTTCTAATATTCTAATTTTAATTATGCCACGGCTAGCTCAGTTTAATTCACACAGAGTGCACAACGTTACGATGATCAAATAATTTACCTCTATTCCCTTAAATCCTACCTGCTTAGAATGATAAAGCAAAGTCGATCAATATTTGTATAATGAAAAAAAAATAATATTTCTACGTCACAGTTTTGTAATCTAAAAATAAACCATTAAATCCATTAATATTATTTAGATTATTTATCCCAAAAATTGTATCTCCCTTTCTTTAATTTAAAGTCACCAAAAACGACGTTTTTACTGGAAAATCTAGAATGTTCAAGACCTTTCCTCCTTTTTACGCAAATTTTAGGCATTGAAATATTTTCGTTGACACCTTACAAAATAGAAAAATATAATCAGTGTTTAAATTAAAATTTGAAATAATGTTTTATACTAGTTAGCCTTGACCTGTGGTTTTCCTAGTGTGTCCTTCTTCGTTTTCCCCTTTCGTCTGCTGCTACGTGTTGTGGACTAACACCTCTTTATTATCTTCAGTCGAGTTGCATCGTTAAAACAGTACTCTTCTTTGTGCTCTTTCACGTGAGTTTCAATCAATAATTGTATTCAGTATTGTTAATTTTTGTTTCCAAAATTTTCCTCGTGTTTTACTTGGATTTCCGAGTGCAACTTATATTTCTGGATGCTACTCGGATTTCCCGGGTGTAGCTTAGATTTCTCGGGTGCAACTTAGCGCCGTTTTCAGCAAACGGCGAAAGCTTTTTCATATATCTTCACTATAATTTGTTCTCAAATATCATATAACACCACTTTTCACAAATTTTAGTAATTTAATTTGAAATTTATTTCGACGCGTAAATTTTCGAGTAATAGTGATGCAGCTTTGACGTGGTTCAAATTGAAACTGAGCCTCTTATCAAACTCTGGGCGTTATATAGCTTATGCTATCTAAATTTCATTGGTTTATCTGAACTGTCGTTCAAAGTCTTGTAGACAACCATAAGTTGTTTTGAATATTCCTAGGAGTTTTACAAGTTTAATTCTGATAAAACTATTCCGTGATTACGTATTCTGCTTGTATTTCTATTATTGCACAATCTTTGACCGCTTGTTTTGTTATTATTACTGGAAATTTTAATGTGCTTTGGTCTTTAATTTAGCTTATGGCTCTTGTTTGTGTAGATATAGCTTTTGGGGAATTGAACAAATAAACTGTTGTAACATGAATGATGTAAATCAACATGCTTCTGTTTATGTCTTATATTTAGAACTTATTTAGAAATGTGTGTTTCTTATCAAAGCGCTTTACTATATTCTTCCTTTATCGCATGCTAAATTGCGCGATGACTTTCTAGGTTTTATCTTATTCCATGCGTATCTATTTGTTTATAAATCTACGAACGCTTCTTGAAGTAGTTTAATTGCATGTGTAATTATCTCTCTGCTAAATATGTGTTCTATTATTAAAAGACATTCTTACTGGCATTGATTAATGTTAAATGTGGTCCTTATACAAGGTGTTAAATGTTTTCTCTTTGCATAATATGCGAATTATTTATTTTTCATGCTAAATAAATGCAGTTTTTTAATTTCTATTGCTATTTATATCTACTACGCGACCCTTACGACGCAATACACCCTTAAATAACCCCCTTATCATAGTATTATTCCCCCAAATTAAAATATAAAATTTTAGTGCAATGTAATTTTTTGGCGCCCAACGTGCGGTCAAAATCCCATTGGTATACAAATTTTTATATTTTTATTTTATTTTAACAAATCTAATTCCCCCTTATTACTCTACTATTTACACCTACCTAATCTTATACCTATGTCCTATTTTACTACTCTATTTATACCTATACCTAAGTTTATTTTACATTTTGTACACTTATGTGTGTCCTTTTGTATGGATAGATTAACTTTATGTGGAACCTCCCTCTAATTGCTCCTGAATCTATGTCCTTTAGCTCGTATTTGTTCCCTGCTATATAAATATACCCTCATTATGTATCCTATATCCCAAAAATTTAACTTTATCTTGAAAAAATTCACGCTTCTTTAAATTTAATCTTAAACCTGCTATATTTAATTTTGATAAAATTCTTTCCAAATGTGTAAAGTGTTGTTCAACACTATCACTAAAGATCAAAACATCATCCACGTAGTGGATACAAAATTCTTCGTACGGTCCCAAAATACTTTGCATAGCTTATGAATAGTAATTAAATAAATTTGACCTAATTGTAAAGGACGTACTAAACCACCAAACAAGATTTAAAAAAGCACATTATGCACTAAACCATTGCTAAGGTAACTACATGCAAATATTTTAACTTAACCCATTTCGTGGTTAGATTTTTATGAAAAAAAATTGAAGAAGAAATTCCTAACAATAATCAGCAAGTACATTTGGCTTCTTGATGACACTTTTAAATCAATCCACAGAACTTCATACGTTATACCTAATTAATTAAAGTAGAACTGCGCAGTTTACGTAAACACCAATTCCTCTAAAAGTAAGCATGCACCATTATACATCACCTGCAATTTTCATTCCAGTACATAATATAACTAAATATCAAGTACTCGAATTTACACGTGTACCAAATTGTACGCATAGAATAATGGCACATGTACAAGCTTTATGCTAATCCACCCGATTGACGCATTGGTGGTTAACTGGTATAGATAAGTAGTACGATTTATTTAGATATCTACAAAGACAACAATTCAATATTTTGGTTTGAGCTTCAAAACTTACGGATAAGATCGATGCAACTTATGTCTGCTAAATATAAAACATCCACTATGCGTGAATATGGAATATCTAAAACAGGTTGTTTATACTAAAAAAGATTAATCAACACCAGGACTCTAAATTACTAGTGTTCCCAGTGGCAATTTTTAATACAGCCCAACCATCAAAACCAAACATAAGGGAAAAGCAGATTTACAATGTAGAAAGACAATTTTAACCAAAGGCAAAACATAGACTAAACCAGCTGAAAATTAACGCATTAAATTTAACTTCTGTTACCAATCTTGCTAAGCAAGCGCTGTACATGAAAAAGGCATGAAAAATGCTGGTTGTAATTCAAAACGCAAGAAACTTGCATATTGGGTACGTCATACAGAGCGGAATGTGAAATACAGCTTTAAAAATAAATTACTTCAAAACCAAAATTTATCCTATCAATTAATTTATCAATATCGGGTGTAAGAGCGAGACCTTCGTAAGTGTAAAAAGAATGAATAACAAGGTAACACTGAAATCCAGTTTACAAAATGACCTTTCGAAATTTAGATACGACATTACTCATGGAAAATCAACTACAAACCTTAAAAATAAATTCAAACATTTTAACAAGGCTTTTACATGATATGTATTGATCGTGCAAGATTAGATTAGGACCAAATTTATGACAAAAGAAATAATCATTACACCTTAGTTTAAATTAAACTATTGAAATACAAAAAATTACTATAAAGTATCTTATAATTTTTTAACAAAAGATAGGAGCGAAAGTTTTGCAATATTTGAAGAATCTAACTACACGAAAATATACAGAAGTGTAATTTGTAATTTGACGTAACAATGTGGACAATTAACGTAGATGTTACTTGACAAAAAATTGCTTTCATAACGTATTTTGCACATGCAAAAGACTTGCATCTTCATAATTGTAATAAAAGAGATGGCTTAGCAACGGCAAACACAACTTGCTTTAGTGCACATTCTATACCAAACGAATGGTTTTGCATTAATCTTAGAGTGATTATTTACAACCACGAAATTTTGTTTTCGTTTTGAACATTAGTTTCTATATATTTACAATATGCTTATATTATACATCATGGAACAATCAATCTTCCGAAATTTCTATTCCTTTCGGTTTCCTTTATTTTTGGTGGGCTTTATGTGTAGACTTTCAGTATCAAAGACTCCTCGTGACCCTATTCTCACGTCAATATATAATATATATATATATATATATATATATATATATATAGTGTGTGTGTGTGTGTGTGTGTGTGTGTGTGTGTATATATATATATATATATATATATATATATATATATATATTACTATAGATTTTACTGCATTTCTCCGTTTCAAAAACTAGCTTATTGTTGTGCTTTTAATGAAATACCGTACTGCTATCTTGTAAATGTGTACTGCCCAACCTACGTACTATCAGAAAATTAGCATTACAAATAAAAATGCCTACACATCTAATCAATATATTTAAAACACTATTTGTTTCTTTATTGATTAGATGTTTAGGCATTTTCATTTCTAACACATGGAATGCAAATTTTCTGTTAGTAGGTAAGTTGCGCAGTAAATATTTAGAGGCTAGTAGTGCAGAATTTTATCGAAAACAAAACCGTAAGCTGGGTTTTAAAAAGAGAACAGCAACAAAAGAATACCTCTATTAAAATCTATTTTAATACACACACACTCTTTCTCACACACACGCACGCACACACACGCACGCAACACACACACACACACACACACACACACACACACACACACACACACACCTATACACCTATGGATCGCAAGATACAGGACGAGCTAGAAATCACTACTAACGCTTTATAAGTTAATGACGTCATTTTCGGTCAGTTGATATCTACTTTCAAACCTTGAATGGCACGCCTTGTATATATTTAGATTCTTTACTGCTCATAAAAGTGCTGATTTCAACATGCTGTAATGCAATGGCACTAAAGTAAATAACTAAGGAAGTACGTGGCGTTAAAGGTCGCTGGCGATTGAACATAAGGTAAAGCTGATGGAATTGCATCCAGTACTTTTATGTCAGGGTCAAGTACGTTACTTTTAGATATCGGCTATCAATTTTCAAAAAATAAAGTTTTGGATTAGTTGAAAACGGCAACTAGAGCAATACAAAAATCGCATGTAAACAACGCTTTCTGTATAATTTTCGAATTACTGAAAGTGTTGTTATAATCATAGCAATAACGTTCTTTGTTAAACATTTAGCGATAAAATCAAAGATTAAAATACAGTTTTTGTTTAAGTGCTACTGCTAACATCACGTATCTGAAATGAAAGTATTGGTCGCAATTTCGACAGTTTTGTTATATGAAAGTTCAACCAACAACGATCTTTAGCATTCTCGAACTCAACTTAGTAACTGTTCACTTTAGACCTTTAATATAAGCTTATTAAAATCAGCTCTTTTATTAGAATCTAAAAATACAAGAATATGGATAGTATTATTTATCGTCTTAAAGTTGACAATTGGAATACTATACCTAAAGGATTTAGATTTGCCAAATTTTCCAAATGTCATCACCAGTCCCGGTAGCGAAATTGGAAAACGTAACATCCTCGAATGCTGAAGACACAGGTTTAAATCCTGCCTGGACCCTTATATTTCCCATCTTTAAATAACTAGTTCGATTCAAAATTAGCATTTGGGCTTTGCATAAAGGTCTAAGTTATTATTTCCTCCTATCAATTTACATATATATATATATATATATATATATATATATATATATATATATTGCTGTGAACTGTAGCTGATTCTACACGAGCCTGATGTTGGACGTCTATGTTGGACGTCTATGAAACATTCTGTATTTAATAAAAATGTTGCGCTAATTATTTTTGCTGGCTTAGTTTAAATCAAACTGCTAGAATCAGACATCGAACCTATAGTGGGACGAAACATTCTTTAACAAACAAATATTACTGTCTCCACAACAACTTTTCTCTAACATGCAATATCTTACATTTAACCTCAAAAAAAGAATAATTTTTTACCAATATTAAAATCTAAAAGTAGAGTCCAATATTTGCCACAACGGTTTTGCCTTACAGACAATATCTTATCTAACAAGAATATGTTTTCTGAGTAGTTTCTCGCAAAATTAGAGTCCAAAGTCTCTTTTATAATCAAGATGAACACACTCTACTCTTAACTTTCTTAACTAGCTCCTTCAATAGTTCTTGTTATGAACAGGATTTGTCAAAATAACTTAATGTCAACCCCCTTAATATCGAATTTTAAACGTACCTAAGCAGTTAGGTTAAATGAATCTTTATGTATAATGGAAAACCTTGCCACAGGCTGCCACACCCTCAATCAAATTAGCAAGCTTATACAAGCTCTCTAATCGCACTTCAAATCCTATCACACCGAAACACTCTTATCATGACTCTTAGTTAATAAATAAAAATGTACCCTTTTAAAAATTTCAAAACAATGTGACTTTATTTTACCGTGTAAATAGGTGGTCGTTATTGTTGTCCGTGTTTAGCCTGCAGTACTCTATTCATGTCCAAACTGTTCAAATTGTTAAAATTTTCCCATTCAATACCATTGCATTCCAAATCCATAACGCTTACATCCAAGTTATAACTTTACCTTGTAGTAGTCGACCATTATATATTAATTTTATGTGCTTTCAATTAATCTTTCTGACTTCCGTATATTTCACATAATACTGTCACTTTTTCAATAAATAATTTCAATACTAGGACTTTAACAAGGAGATGTATTGTCACTGGTTCTTTGACATTGTGACGTTTAGTAAATTTTGTACAACTACCTTCTCAACTGTTTATTAATTGCCTGTGTTCTTGACCTCAAGTGGGTTATACAGACAAACCTCCGGGTTAAATCTGGTTCTTGTTTTTCAAATTTTCCAATTGACTGTTTTCCGGAAGTGTGATGCTCATCATTCAGAAATCTGTCGTACTAATAACCTAAGGATATTAATTAGTTCCATTTACCTACGTGGTACTTTATCTCTATTACATTCTCGCTTGAATTTTTTACATGACAGTTTCCACGAATCCATAATATTTCATTATTTAAGCAAACCTCTATTCGATTTAAGTACCCGATTATTTTAGAAGTTTTCTACACTTTCCTTTTTCTTTGAGTATCGACTAATATTTTGAATGTCCACGCTTGTTATTAATTTTAAATCTGTTACTAATTCTGAACTGAAATAATTCTAGAAAATGGTTGTATTCCTTTGAATATAAATACGATCAAATGAAATTTTTTATAATAGTTATGCATTTACGCGGTAAGTACTTTAATGGCATCTTAAAAAGCGCCCCCTACTTGCAGAATACAGTAAACTACTACTATTTTTATCTTAAAAATACTACCTTATTGTCATTAAGAATGAAAATCCTTTCCATCACGGGTTTTTATGCATTTATAGTTAATCTTATCATCATTGAGTCTTCAGTCCTGGAACTGGTTAGACGCGTACCTCCATTGTTTTATATTCTGGGCTAACTCACCCATTTCCTTGTAATTCCCAAGGTTACATCTTTTACCATCTGCATAAAATAGCCTAATCTAGGTTTTTACGTCCACTTTCCGACGGCGTAATAAACCTTACGCCATTTTATTTCATTATTCATTCGCATAGATTCTGCTTTTGATACTCATACGCCCTTCTGTGTATTAGACACTCCTACAATAAATACGCTTTACTACAATTTTATTTAAACCTATTTGCTGCGAAATGGAAAGTTCTCCTATAATTTAAATAATCAGTACCTTGTTTCAAGTATCCGTCGGCTTGATACATTTGACGATAGAGTGTGATTACTTCGTATAATTCCCCAAAACCTAAAGACTCTTTGTAATAATGAATCACACTTCTCTGATAAAGTTTGTTCCGAGTTTCTCTTAACACCTGTGTGTTTGATGACGCTGCGATTCAATTTTATTTCATGTTATAAAACGAGTTCAATTTATTCTTTCTGTATGCGACCAAGATTATTTGGCGTTTTTGTTATCTACAGAATTTCGTGCACACCGTTGTGTGGTAAGTGCTTTCAGTTTTAGAAATGTACTTTTTGTCGTAATTGATCTAACTTTAATTGTATTTGTTATAGCTTCCTCTGGCGGACATGACCGTCAGTTATATTGACCCCTGATTGACGAGGCAGTTATCGCATCTTTTATAGGAAGGATGAACGGATGGCGTTCTCCTGGGTCTCTACCTGTTCCTCTTTGTTTTTGGGGAAGGTGTGACCGATCCAGCAACGTGGACTCGCGGGTGAGTGTTTCTTCACTACTTACTTTTATGGGTCTTATGTAATTGCCGACACCTCTAATGATTCTTATATAACTGCACTAAGAAATGATTTAATGGGTGCTAATTAAACGTATCCCGTTTGTTACTGGTGTGACTGAAGAGTGTGATATATACAAGAAGCAATTCCTTTCACGTTACTATCTGTACCTATGCTATTTAACTGATAGGAGAAAGAAATTTCTGACGTACTGCTATTATACATATATGTATTCTCTTTATACTTAGATATTCCTGAGACTAGAATCCATTTCGAGTTATGTCAATTGGGGTGGAGAAAAACGTTTTCACTTAGCCCAAGGTTACCGGACAGTAATTGTAAACATTGCCATTTTGTAAAGTTCTAAATTGTAAATATTTTCTCGGAGGATATGTCCTGTAGTTTGGTGAAACCGCAAGTTAAAGGCAGTTTAACCCAATAAATAATTTATTTTTTTTTCTTATAAGTTAATGTGTTTATTTCTATTGCAGGTTGTACTAAACCTTTAATTTTTTTTTGTTCAGACAATTTCTTCACTGTTGGTCTGATTAAAACCCGCTTACCCGTCGATTGAACCCGGTCATTCTTTTCTTGTCCTTTTTCTTCACGTCTAGGTACGTAGCAAGATCTACCACTATCTTCTCTTTTTCCTATCGCTATTTGTAATATATCCGCATTATTGCTCAAATACCATAGAACGTATCCTTTCCTTTTATTAATCCCACTTTTTTTTTGTTTTTCACAGATATCGTTCTTTCTCTACTTTGTTATTAACTTTGTCTATACTATCATTTTCATACATCCGAAGCACCACATTACAAAAGGTCAACCCCTACCTCTGCTTTCGTATCTCTGGTTTAAACATATCCCGTACTATATCCTCATGCCATGGTATATGACCTATCATACTATATCTCACATTTTTTGCTGTTTACCACATATCTCTTTCTTTGCTTACTATTTCCAGGCTTCAATTTTGTCGATACTTAATATCCTGTGTGATTTTGAAAAACACGCTTCACCATGAAATTGAATATTTACATATTTCGAATATATATATATATATATGTGTGTGTGTGTGTGTTTGTGTGTGTGTGTGTATGTGCGTGTGTGTGTATGTATATATTATTGACGCATTTTTAATAAGACGCGTGTCTCCAGTTACGCTACAAAAATATACCTAGTCATAGAGAATTTATGAGAGGTGCAGAAATTTATGTGACAGAAAATGCCAACTATGTTATGACAATATAAAATCAATCATACAATGGGTTTTATAGTAAATTCATCTAAAACCGTACTTTTAATAATTGTATATGAAGGATTAAGCTCAATAATTTGTTTCTTTGTGCATTGACCCGCAACTTTTCCTGAAAGCATTATATAATTTACCTGAAGTATTAATCTTTATATGAAAATTCTTAATAAATTTCAATTTAAGTTTTGTAAATAGCTTTCAAGCTTTCATGACAACTTTGCAACACAACTTTTCTTTATATTGAGTGACTAAATACTCGACATTGACGATTTAATTACAGATTTGCATATTTATAAAAGTTCCAAGAAAGTTGTTAAGCCAAAGAGCTGGTAGCCTATTTATTTGACAAAATTAACTTCCTTGTTTTGTATAGCAAAAACAAAATTTTTCGGGAAAGTCCGAAAGAGTGAGCAAATTATTTAGAACTGTTGTGCAGTTTTTCTTATTTGATTCAATAAATGCCGTTTTAAAAGAAAATTCTTTAATAAAGAGTTAACTCGTAGCAGACTACAAGAGTAATTAGAAGTAAATGAGTAAAGCAATCTACTTCCCGTTGCGTCATATGTCTTAGGAAAAAGTTTGATGTAATTTACGGCAAGGTGATTGCAATGCATGCAGGTTATCTATGGAATTTTGTTAAAAAATTGCTATTTCGCAATGCTTTATTAGTTGAAAATTTCTAAACCCATTTATTAACTCCTAACAAGAAATTAGTTCACTCTTTTGAAGAGAGGGTCTGAAAGCCGCCAAAAAGTGGACGGCTAAAGACGTAGTTCCACGGACTTGCTTGGTGGCTTATAGACGCCAACACCAGCCCACTAGAACAATCGAAAATGTTTTATATACAACGTGTAATGCTTTTTCCCGCCATGTGCTATTTTTGTAACACTGAATATTTTCTAGAGTTCTTGAAGTTATTTGTTGTTAAAAATTTGATTTAGTTTTGATTTTTACTGTTTTGGTACTATTTATAAAATTATTGTATAGTAGCGTGATGTTATTTTTGAACTTGGCTAGTAAGCAAGTTGCGCTTTATGGAGGTAATTCTGATTGTGACTTTCGATTTAAGAAATCGATACATTCAAAAAGATATGTACATGTTAACTTTTGTAGGTGTAAAGTGGCGTAGTGTGTCCACGTTGGGTACTTTTTTTAGCACTGAATTAAGTATGATATGGTACGATTAGCAGTGGGTTGTACTGTTTCTAAATTTTTGCCGTGATGTTCTTTACATTTTTTGTGCAACCCTATGAATATAATCTCTAGTTTTAGTCTATACTTGGCTGTCCAAAATTGTAATTTAGGTAGTGATTTTATCATTCTATTTTTATTCGTGTAGATGATAGGGGTCCTTTTATTTCCAATTTTAATGTTTGATTATGCTGGAAAAGCTATAAAGGGTGGCACTACCAATATATCAGGTACATGTGCGATAACCGTAGCTCCTTGCTGTGTAATGCAAGAATAATTAGTTCATATCAAGAATATGCTTTACTTCTGCGGGAAATAAGAATAATATTTACACACCGCAGGAGGTATGTTTTTAATCATTATTTTAAATTCAAAGACATTCGTTGATGCACATTTTATTTTGCAATCAAATCATGATGTGAATTAGGTAATTTAAATTCAGTAAAAGTTATTCATCGTTATGCTTAATTTGACTAAGTAATTAGTTGTGCTAAAATTGTTGTCAACGCATTAGTTTGTTTACCTAACTAACTTGATAGTGAAAAATTAAAGAATTCAATAGCCCGATATTGGGCCTCAAATTTTATTGCTGTGAACTGCCTGAATAAAGTTTATCTGCTGTCTAATTATTTCTGTTAGCGCTCAACAAATAGAACCACTAGAATCACACATTAGAATTATAATGATACAAAAATATCCCTTTACAAACAACTAATACATCCACAACTTTGTCCTACTAACAAATATAACATCGAAAAGAAAAACTATAACTTTCTCTCTACAAAAATTTTATATACTAAAGATAGAAACCAACACACCACAACAGTTTTGTATTACGAGCAATGCCTTAAATATAACATACAAAATGTAACTTCTGGATAATCAGTCACTTATTCTCCACAAATGTTATACATATACTAAGAATAAAGTCCAATAATCTATCTTTAGAGCCAGTATGGGTATTCACAGATCTTAATCTTATAATTATAATTCATTTACAACTCCCTAATTAGATTTTTCTTACTATGTTGTAACGAATATATATTCTATAGCACCATTTTTGCAAGAATCGCATCAGTATAATTTTATTCTGTGGTATTTAATTCTCGTATTTGATACTGTTATATCTAAAAGAAACAATTCCATAATGAAACAGGAAATCATGTTCGCTTAAATAACTTAAATGCTTTACCCAGAGATATTTAATAATAATATACTTTCAAGAAACATATTTATAAGGGGTCTAGTCGTTTGTATTGCCTAACTTGCAGGCGGATTATTCCCTTTCATTCGTTAGAATTAGAATAGCGCGTGCGTGAATACGGTCACGGGGTGATGCGCCACGCAGATAAGCGGTCCTGTACTTGTACGGTACGAATAAGAAAGTCGGCCATTGCTTTTGAGAATGTAGTTGAGATTGCATCGTACAAAACACATGGGTTCTCAGGCTCTGTATAAGTGGGGCCTCAGGATAGGCGTGCCAAGGTAAAGACAGGAGGGCTGATCGCCTTGGGACACAGCAAAGCTTTTTATTCCTGTAACACCGGCAAGGCACTGGATCACGCCGCTCCTTGAATTGGTTCGTGTCGGTTCTTGTTAACGGTAAGATCGCATTAATCAAATAATTTATAAAATATCTTTATTCCTTTAGCGCATGATGTAGTAACATAATGATATAGTAAGATAATGATATATTCGAATAAAGAGATTGGAACACTACTCGTTTGTTAAGGCAACTACAGCTGTTGTTGGTATTTTGTTACAACCATTTGATAAGCAGATTTCAGAAGACGTGCGTCGCAGTTTGGTAACTAGGGATGACGACCTCATCAAATACAGGTATCAAACCTTTTTTTGTTATGTTTGTGAGACCTCGAGTGTGCTCACACAAATTGTATTCAGGGATTGCTTGGTTAAATTAAATTTTGTGCATAAAGAACAGCGTGGAAGATTATTGTCACGAAATGCTATTATAATAATTTTGTAAGATATGCAAAAATTCACTTGTTAAAAAGATGAGACTTCAAAGTCCATTTCCTGTTTTCTAGAAAATTACTTGTAGATGTCAAATTTTTATAAGCTCATAATACCTGAATTAATTGAAAAGTTGTTTGTCCAAGTTAACTGCACGTGATTCAAGTTTTTTTAGGAAATAATTAAACTCAATGTGAAACATATGTAAGCCAATAATCAGATCTGGGTATTTGGTAGTAAAAGCTTGTTATAAAATATTATTAACTTAAGGTCTTGTTATGTCAAGGCAGATGTATAGAGAAACCAATTTTATCATTTCATTTTTGTAAACATATTTAAAGAAAAAAACGAAAAGAGAGAAACTATATTAAATTTTATTTTTGGACTCAAGTTTTTTATTCCATGCACAATTAATTTTTACAAATTTTTTTTAAAGAAAATAAATCTTTGAATAATGAAAGTATACGAATGCTGAAGTAATTTAACAAGCACAGATATGCCACCCCTGATTTGTTCTAGGAATTCATTTTTGATTTAAATATCTTTGGTGTGGTAATCTTAACACTATCCACCTGTAATTATTAGTCTGTTTTTTTATTAGAACGCACAAACTGTGTCTTTCTAATAGAGAATTTGTTGTGTATTTTTTCTTTTAGGATCATCGAGATCGGAGAGGTTGTAAGTATGCTCCAGAGGTGTCCAGATACATTAGTTCAGTAAGTTGTAAGTTTTTTATTGTGTTTACATCCCATGAGTTTCTGTATCTTCTCATAGGAGTAATGAATCTTTAGCGTTATCATCCATACAGATACAGTGGCGCTCAACCCGATTTCTTTTTATTAATTTATTGCAGAGTTTAGACCATCCCCACACCCTTTCTCATTGCTCACCCTTGGGGTAATTCCCAGACTTAGCCGCGAACAATTAAAGCTTCACTTGTATCCAGTGAGTGGAGGTCAACAAAAAAAAATAAAGGTCGCACTGACGCCCAACCAACATAGTCGTGCAGTAAAGAAATTAAAAATAGATACAATGTACAAAATATCTCGTATAATTTAATATCATCTCCCTTAAAACCAGTATTTAAACATATCTGATATCAGTCAGGTATAATTATTTCCGCATATACTGGGGAACACCTGTGTATTAGGTTGTCAACCCTTTTAATCAAATTAGCTATTTTTACACACACTACTCTAAATTAAAGATACTAGCAAATGAAAAAATATCATCATACAACTTAATTAATCAATACATAATTGTGTCCTTTAAAAAATTTTAAACAATACATTTTTATTTTACTGTTACGATCCTATCATTTGTGGATTTTTTCCAGAACATAATCATCGATCTATGCTCCAAAAATTTTTAAAATCGTTTCAGGAAGTAAACATTTTCAAACCAATTGCTGCACAAATCATTCCAATCCCATATACTTTATTCCAATTAAGAAAACAATCTTGCAGTAGTTTAAGTATTATACAATTATATATTCTCCATCTTTAAAACTATTGTAAGTCAAATTATTAATTCACATTTGCGAATCATCGATACTTTCACTACTAAACACAGTACATGATAGATAGAACTATAACTACCTAACGTTGCTACAGTTTAATTTCCCGTAACGCTCACTTTCATTTTTATAGCATTTAATTTCCCCAATATGACGCTTAAGTATCATTTACGCTATTTTAATTACAAGGTTTCCATGCTAGAAGTCAAGTTTTGTTGATCTATGTGATAAGTTGAATAAAAACCGGTCGGACACATGCATTCAGTAGCAAGATATTGGGTTATTGGTTTTATTCTAATGGCTCTTGATGTTTGACTTACCTTCCACTTAGAACAAATTGTTACGTTTATACGATTTAATTCGGGATTTAATGGTCGTATGGTTTAAGGGTAAATAATTAGTGGATATTTTATTCGCGGATTTCCTTTTAGAGGCGTTTTACAGGCACTAGCTATACTTAATAATAATATTCAAATGCGTTAATTTTTACACCTGTTATCTTGTTGGTCATACATTTATCTACGAAGCAAGTCTTGCTTTATGCAATTGTTGTTGATGTTTTAGGCCGTTATTCAAACGGTAGGTTATTAATTGGTCTGTATTAAAACTAATGTGGTTCACTTATTTTGGGGTTGCTGTAAGGGTTGAAATTGTTGTTGTAGTACCGTTTTGTGGTCATTTGTAGGGCGGTAAAATTGTTATGTTAGAATACCGTAGCTGGTTGTGGTAGTTATGGTTCAGCCCTTGTGAGATTTGTCCATACGCTTTGAGATATTGCCACTGCTGTGGATGAACAAAAACTGTATACACCTAAACATATGATGCTTTTGTTTCCATTTTATTTGTGCTCAGCAGATGTCGGTTCATATCATATTACTATTATATGTGCGTCAATTGTTATTTACACAAAAAGTAATGACCTTTATTAATTTGCCTATCATAGTAAAAATTAATGTTGATTGTGCGAAAGGATATATTGGAAAAATTATTAATTTGACAAATGCCCAAGTGCTGGGGAAAATAGGCAGCCGCAGGCTGCTTACCCCCCTTCACATATCCTACATGTAATTTTCCAATGTTCCACCCGAAGGTACTACATTGGTCAGAAAGTGAGTTTTTTTACCTGATAAACTTTGAGTTTTGCCGAACCCTTGCTGTTCCAAGCAAGGTAGGGATCTTTAACGTGCGTGACAACACTCACACACGGGACCTCCATTTTACCTACCATCCGAACGAAGGCGTATTTTTGTGAAACATGCTCGCCTAACATAAAAATTGTTGAATAAGCTGACACTTATTTAGCTTTCAACCATAAACGATGCTACGATAACATGCTATTTGCTATTTCACATTGGAATATTACAACGCATGAAGTGTATCCGGTATGTGCATCATGTGGAACAACCAAAATTTCAAGACAACTGTTTGTTATTGTCCTTAAAAGCACTTCTGTAGTTGAAAAAGTTCCTTTCCTAGTTTTAAGCGCCACAACAAATATACACAAAATCAGCGTTTTTTGGAAGATGCAGGGGTTAACCTTTAGGGAAAATCATTTGCAACTAACAGCTCTTGTGCAGGCTTCACTAAAATAGCTGTCAATGAACAGCTTAGGAGCGACTATTCGTATCATACCTAAAAATAACTAAGCAAAATGGATTATCAAAAATGTTTGCAAAAAACAGTAAAATGGGCGTGTTATGTTGGAGGTGTGACACGAACAGACAACAAGAAATTGCAGAAAATTATATACGCTGATTGATTTATGATCGTACTGTTATTTTTAAATGTGTTTTAAACATAATACCACCAAGAAAATTACAAATTTAGCTTTATTTTAATGTAAGGAACTTCAATTTGCAGTCTTTTATTTGATCCAAATTGTTCCCAAATATTTGGAGAAAATCACTAGTGTACGGTACCGCCCCTACAGAGATCTCTGATGATAATTACAAACAATATTTATTGCATCGAATTATTTCAAACACAGCAGTTACAATATATTTATTACTAAGTTCAATTCCGTATCGTTAATAAATCTAAGCAAGCATTAACGGACTTGTATTCTGATTTATATTGACATTCTGGTGTATTTATTTTAAAAACTCAAATGCCTATATTTTTTTCTTGTGGTAAACCACCTGTGCTGCCGTACGGTTTATATATCTAATTAATAAGTTTCTACATTTTACCAAAACCTTTTTGGTCATAGGAGATCGTAATCCGACTACCCATTTTGTTTGCTTCGTATGCGTTTTTAAAATACACCCTCGAAGATTTTAATCAATCCATTGTTTACTCAATGGCTTTATCCCTTTCAATACTAGATAGTTCGGCGTCATCGTTTAATTATTTTGTCCATACTATATCTCAAAAAAATAATATTTAAGGTTGTGGTTCAAAAACGTGTTGTTATATAAAATTAGTAGAAAATTGATGAATATAAAAATATTGCGCTTGCATTGCTGTAATGCGACTTCGCATTTTCATGTAAAATACTCCAAGGTATCAGTAAATTAATTAACTATTAATAATGATTATCTAATTTGCCGCATTCTAATTAACTAAATCGTTAAATCGTTTTAGCGTCTCGTGTCTTTTAGTGTAGGCAAGACTACCTGACATTAATTTCCGGAGGCATTGTAATCATAAACACCTTAGTCTAATTAAAATGTTTTTGAAAAGATCCGCTTTCGGGCACAATTAAATTTAATAGGTATGTAGGCTTATTATTCAGACAGATTACTGTTATTTTCGATCAGATTATTTACTACTCACTTCTAAAACCGCCGCAGCGCTATTAATTATTATGCACAAATTAGTTTACAGAAATGAAGAGGCGTCTTCTGCAACTAGAGTTGATGAGCATTTAAGTTGGAATGAATACACAATTTTACTTTCTATGTTTGCTTGGATTTCATTCAAAATGCCTGTCAACTTCTTAATGAACTCTGAAGTAGAACATCTAATTTCAAAATTGAAACGTACTTGGTATAATCATTCAAATTAGAAGAAAATGGGGATCTGATGTTACGCACATAATTTTTCGCTATTGTGCTTTGCGTAGATTTGAGCCTTGCAGATTATGTGAACTTTCAATTAGTTATCCGCTTGCTCTATATATCAATTGATATACTGACATTGAATATCATCCGTGAGCCATTCGTCCAAATGGACTTGCCATTATAAGTAAATAATTCATACAGAAGATATGAACATTTAGTCGTTGTATTCATTGAAAGTATAGTTAGACGATACTACGTAGATTCAAGAACTTTAGCTCTTGGGCCAGTAACAACATTTAGCTTGTTTGTTTATACTGAAATGTGTTAAAAATATTGCACAGTAGAGCATCGTATATTCAATATATATTTTCAGGTGTCGTCCGAGGTAGCGCTATGCTGTTGTGTTGCATAGGACAATGCGACAGAAAACTTGTTAGCAGGATAAGTTAGGATTTGGTGGAAATAGTTTTATCGAATATGATCCTATGGCCATTTGAATTTAGAATTGCAATATGAAAAACTTCACAGGCATACTACACGTAAATTTAGGTCTAAATTAACGCTGCCGTTATAGATTCAAACGGTCAGTATATTACAATCTATACCATAGTAATAACGTTTGGTTTTGTTTTTAGCAAGTCTTAAAGCTAAGGCTTAAGGTTTCGAAAATAGTCATCTCGTCATGTGCTCGATAGAGTTAGCAAATGTGTTACGTTTATTTTTCAACATAAATTAAATACCCTTTTTTCCCTGGTTAAGTCGTTACCCGTTCGAATAAATTCCATGTTATGGTTGCGGATATAAGTAAGTTTCTCGTCGCAACTGTCGTCACTGTCATCCTACTAATAATAGGTCTTCGAATAATACTTCAAATACTGTCCTCGCCTCCAGCTACCTAATTTCTTTTGCTTTTCACTCTACGTTTTCTACTGTCGCTCATCCAGGTAATCCTGCTACTACTGTCAAAACCTACCCTTCTTCGGCGAATACAGCTTCGAACAAAATTTTCTCCGTCTCTAGTTCTACATCCTATTCTACTCCTCCTTCTACTCGCTCTACTTATTCACTCTCACCCCACACTGTGCCTCCACCACCATTACAACCCATGCTTCGAATTAGTGACTTGCAGCTAGCTTCTCAGAAGTTTGTTCCCGCTTTCTTGAACGATTTTACCCGGGAAGTTTCTGTCGTTTCTGCAAACACAAATATCGCTAAAGTGACGATAACTTCTAATTCAGACTGTGAAGGTCCTGCTGAAGTTCACGAACCATCATCTTTAATGTTTGTTGCTGTTTCTGTCAAAATTTTACGTGTTCCTGCTTTTTTAAATGCTTCTACTCAAGAAATTTTTGTCGTGCCTGCAATCACTGCCGTAGCTGAAGTGAGGATAATATCTAATACGGATAGAGAAGATCCTGTTGAAATTACGAAACCCGTAGCTGTGATGCCTGTTGCTGTCATAGTCAAAGTTTTACCTGATCCTGTTTCGTTATCTACTATTGTTAAGGAATCACTTCCTATTGTGGCTGAAGTTTTGTCAGTTCCTACTCTGTTCTCTAACAGTAATGAAGTCTTACTTGATTCTATTCCTTTATCGTACGTTGATGAAACGATACCTACTCTTACTCATTTTTCTCATGCTGACAAAATGCTACTTGCTTCTGTTCTTTTAGCTAAGGTCGGTTGATGAGGGTCAACCTAATTCTGCTTTCTCATCTATTGGAGATGAAGTTCTTCCTGATACTGTTTGTTATTGCAAGGTGGATGAAATTCTGTCTGGTGCTGCTCCTTTCTTTCATGTTGATAAACTTCATTCTACTCCTTTATCTAACATTGGCAAAGTTCTACTTGATACTGTTTTTTCTTGTAACGTTGATGAACTTCTACCTAATTCTGTTCCTTTATGTAATATGGTTGAAGTGTTATCGTATTCTGCTCCTTTTCCTAGGATTGATATTCATACAGCCAATGCTGTGTTCTTTCCTAACTGTGATGCTTTTCGTCCTCTATCTAAAGACGTTGAAATTTTATCTATTTCTGTCCCTCTAATTAACGCAACTGAAGTGTGCTCTGCTTGTGTTTTTTTTTTCGTAAGGTTGATTCTCGTACAGTTCATACTTTTTCCTTTTCTACCGTTCACTTTCTTACCACCAATTCTAAAAACAAACAATCTTCTTCCATAACGTTTTCTGAGTTCCATAAATTACGATAACCACTACTATCTCCAGCACTTTCTCAACCTCGTGCTACAACTCCTACACCCCCTGCTGTTCCAGTGTGGCAGAAAACTGCCCAACAGAGGCACACATTCTTCTATGCTCCTTCCGAACCGGAAAATGTATGTCGGCGAAGTCCTAATGTCTTTGATCTCGTTTTGTTTTCCTTCTGGTGGCTTAAACGCCATAAGTCCAATATCTAGTTCTCGCACCCCAGATTCTTATGTCAACTTTGCTCTCCTTCGGACTTGATTTTTGCACGTTTTATTTCCCTGTTTTGCTAGGTTTTCTTTCGTTTTCTTGCTTTCTCTTACCCCGTGTGGGTCCGGGAATATAATAGTCCTCGGCACGACCTGCCTGTCGTAAGAGGCGACTACAGCGGTCCAACACATACACACGCACATACACGCATACACTTTATACCCATCCAATCTATACCCACACACTTCATAAACACACAGTTCTACTTGGTTCTCCATTCTTTCGTTTTCTCCTTGTACTCCTTTCACCCCATGTGGGTCCGGAAACAGAATAGTCCCACGGTACGACCTGCCTGTCGTAAGAGGCGACTACAGCGGTCCAACACGTACCTACACACACACACTTTATACACGTCCAATCCATACCCACACACTTCATACACACACAGTTCTACTTGGTTCTTCTTTCGTTCGTTTCCTCCTTGTACTCCTTTAACCCGTGTGGGTCCGGGAATAGAATAACCTCATGGTACGACGTGCCTGTCGTAAGAGACGACTGCAGAGGTCCAACACAACACATACACACCACACTTTATCCACGCACAACACATACACACACACTTCTTACACACCCACACACACACATACACACACACGCACGCACACGCACACACCTACTCATACATAGCTACACTGAGATTCTGTTTTATTTTCCTTCGTACGATTCTTAGGTTTTTTTGTTGGTTCTGGTACTTGTACGTGTTGGTGTTACTTTTTTTGGTTTTCTTTTCTTTTTTCTCGTTTCTTTCATACCACATTCCTCTCCTTTTTCCTATTGCTGGTCTTCTTTGCTGTCGGCCCCTAGTCCGATTGTGTTTCGTCCATCCGCTCCCGTGGTAGGTGCTTTCTGGTCCATTTTTCTTTCTTCGGAAACCACGACTTAGTCGACTTTGGGACTAGTTAACATTTCTCTTCTTTGGTTCTTCGGTTTGACGACTCCGCAGTGCTGAAGGCGTTCCACCTTAGTCCTTTTTGATTGCTTATTACCCTCCCTTCTCTTCTTTCCTTCTTCATTGCTCTCATTCTCTCGTTCTATTGTTGGTCCTTCGAGCCGGATTTTGTTTGGTGTCTGTTTTTGTTATCTTTCCAATCCAGAATCTGTTTTGGTCGGTCTTGTGGTTATTTTGGGGTTTCTTTTTCGTTTTCTGTGCTTTTCTAGTTTGTTTGGGGTGTTTTCCGGTTCTGCCCATTCCCAGATTTCGGCTTTCCTACCCCGACCTGTTAATTTTGCTGGGGCGGGGAGAGGGATTTGTTACGTTTATTTTTCAACATAAATTAAATTTTCCTTTTTCTCTGGTTAAGTCACTACCCGCTCGAATAAATTCCATTTCTATTCTTAAATGCTCCAACAATACCTTATATAGTGTGCCTGTTCAGAATAAACCCGCTATAACATAATTTTACTTCAAATCCATTTTGCTTTAAAACAAAAATTTATTCGATAAATTAAATAGTCAATTCCTTGTTTTAGGTATCCGTTAATTTGTTAAACATTTCAATAACGTATAATTGCTTTCTCTTGTGTTTCCCATCTAAAGACTTGTCGAAATTATGGATCCTACTATTATTTGATAGCGTGTTTTCCAGGTTGCTAATCGCGCTTTGATAACGCGAGGATTGCAGATCGATCTCGTGTTATTTGAACTAACTTCTAATTTGAATTTGCAACTTGTGCGTTGGAATATTTTCTACATTACTCGTCCCAGTGCTTCAAGATCGATAAACGTTCTTTTGTTTAAGTAGGAGGTATCTTGCGTGCATCGGTGAGTTTTTTCGCGCTTACAAATCATAAACAGATCATCTTTTTAGTTTTTAGTTGGAGGCCAAATTAGTTTTTTTTTGTCACACCTATTTCCTCAATATGCATGGCAAGAACAAGTAAGGTGGATATTCCTGTAAGTGACGTGACCATTTAAGGATAGAATGGTAAAACCCTTACTCAACTGACTTGAAGTATGGTGCGATTCCCGGACTAGTAACAGGATGTGCCGTGGGCAAAGATGGATGAGCCACACTAATTATAAAGGAAAATACTGTGCGCCAATTGCAGAAAAATAGGCCCCAAAACACACGACCGATTTAAGATCAAACAGCTGGCTTCTGCAATTATACCAACAATTCTATAATACTTCAAACTTACTCTCCTGTACACACAACTACTGTTTATATAACTTTTTACCATAAAAGTACCTTGCAATTAAGAACCCAATTCGTAAATAGTAATACCCCTTTATTTACACATTAAGTTAAGTCTTTTTATATGATAACCAAATAATCTTAAACTCATCATAAATAAAAATAATTCTGATTGTTCCCAATAATTAAACCTAATCGAACCTCCCCAAACTAATATGGCAGAATGCAATTGTTATCTGCACTGACCCTAATAATTAATATTTACCTAAAGATCGTGCACTGTCCATAAGCTTTCTTTTTATACACAAATGTAACCTACAAAACTGTTTAAGTGTAGGGGGTTCGTGCTCCTTAAGATACCAACCCACTATACAAGTATGTAATCCCTTATATAAAATCGATTACCCAACACATAAGTATTTATACACATAAATAAACATATTCACCCTAACAATAGCACTTAACAATTAATTCTTAACCTCAAAACATTGCCCGACAGATGGTCGACAAATACATAATCACTAATACAAGATACAAAGAAAAACCTGAATTCCTTGTAGATGTTGTCCTACGGAATGACAGCACATGGGCCAACAAAACAGCCTCCTCTTTAACAAGCTTCACGTTTACAGCTACCAAGCACACGACAAACTCAACATAGAGCTTAAACAGCAAAAGTGGACTTTAGGGAAACCAAAGGATTCTACGGGAGTCTGTAAAAACTCCTAAAAGCCCTGTAAAATGGTAATTAAAAGAAGTACTAGACTCCTTAATTACTTACGCTTCAAAAAGCGGATATAACTTCAATAAAGGCACATAACCTTCAACAAATATCTTCTTAAATGTATCCAAACTAAAAGGACAATAATGTAAAATATAATTATGACTTCTAGACTTACCTGGCGTGTAGTCTCACAAAATATATTATTAGTAAACGAGAGAATTACCACTACCGAATACCCATCACAATAACCTCTCTTATGTAGAAGTTTCACCCAAACTGATTTAAATAACCACTTTATTCCATAATGAGGAAACACTCCACCAGAATATTGGGTTCTACTTCTTGAAGACCAAAACCCAAAAGTGAAAAGAATCAAAATTGATAAGCCGCAGGCTTTTATAATAAGCGATAACAAAATATAAAAAAAAATGCCTCGTGGTATTTAAAAGTGAAATAACATTAAATCAACAACGTTACTGATAGATGTAACCTGTATTTACCCATATCAATAAATATCAAAACTTCTTGTGATTAGAAACAAGGATTCCCATTATAATTAATACAGAAAACACAATTTAATATATACGTTTATTATCATATGTCAAAAATAAATTGACAGGAAAATCTAGTTTCTAACCAAAGTAACTAGATATGAACACAGAATATTTATGATAGAACCGATGTAGGGACAGAACTTGTAACAAGTAAGAATTGAACCGTTACATTTTATGTAGATCCACAGATCAACTACCGTTTCGTGTAGATCGCTAGTGCCGTTATGGTAAGGGTAAATAGATCCCGACAACAGTGGCGATGCGGGGTTGATTCACCGCCGATGGCGTGCAAACTAAGTATCCCGACACATACAGGTATACAACTTGTTTTCTTTTGTGTATGTCAAGGAAATATTCCTTATCAGCGTTTGGTGTAGTTACGTGATAAGAAACGTGACATTGTAGGACTATTGTTTGTTGCTGCGAATTGATAATATCGCTTTACAGGTGTGATGTACCATTGTTAAAAATGTTTGACAAAAGTTCCCATACGTTTATTCTTTTCTACACATTATTTTACAAACGGTATTATGTGCAATTTTAAAAACGCTTGACAAAAGTTCTTACATGTATATTTTCTACTGATTAGATTTATTTTGTGTAAAATACGAGATACGCACTTTGTATCTAAAGTACTAAATTGTTTGTATCACATAATTGTTTGCTGTGAAATAGTAACGCCTAATTTATTTCTTTTGCTTGTTTTTACAGAATCCTTTATTTATTCTTATTGTTAATAGATAATCGTGGGCGACGTGCTTTTTTTTGTTTTATATTTAGGTGAATCCGCCCACTCTCCGCGTTTCGTAGTTATCCTGGTATTTACGTTTGTTCCGGCTACATCTAGGTACGTAGCAAATGTTTAAACTAAAATAGTATGTAGAACTCTTTTATTTATGATTATGCTCGAGTTCTTTCCTATTTAGTCAATATTCAATCACCAGAATAAGAAAATGTGAGAATGTGCCGTAGCTTGTTTTCCTGGAAGCAGTACAACCGTCTGAACAACTGATGCATTCTAGGAATTATCGATAAAGTTTGGAAAGTCTGTGTACAGCTGAAATAGGTAGTCATTAGTGATTAATTTTTTGTCACAAATATTTGGTGAGTAACTCTGCTGTTTATCATGCAATATCCCTTTTAGTAAATAAAGAATTGAAGACAGTGCCGTCATGTCAGATGATGAGTTCGTTTTATGTATAATGAATACAAAATCTATATATACTAAAATTGGGCTTATAGCGTTAACATATTTTGTAACATACAAGCAAACAAAAATGTTGCATTACTATTAATGTTTAAAACTAGAAATAAGATAAGTTGCAATTGCCAAGGACACCCATATTTTATTTCTTTGATTTTGTTGTAAAAAGAAAAACATCAATCTAATTTATGTGAAGCAAATTTTATCTTCTAGTGGTGTAAAGATTGTGATTAGACTAGTGTTTTGACTTTCAGTTAATAGTTATGTACAGGTAAATCAAAGATCTATGGTCAGCACTTAGGAATTTCATTAGAACTCGAGGATAATGTGAGTACATATTCTTATTGTACAACATTCATCAGCGTAAAATAATCAATGTCCAGAACCAAAAATTTGCTCAATGCCCTAATGAAATTAGCTTATACTGTCGATAACTCAAACGATAATACATTAAACACATAAGTGGGCCTATTAAAGGGGCGTCGCCGTGGATCAATGTAGTAAGCGTAAGACTGCGGATTCCAAGGTCCTGGGTTGGAATCTCGACACGGCCGACTGCTTGAAAAATGGCAGGTTAGCATTTTTCACAAAATTACGTCCTCGTTCGGATGAGAGTGTTGTCATGCACGTTAAAGATCCCTACCTTGCCTAGAACGGCAAGGGTTCGGCAAAATTCTAAATTTCCAGGCAACAAAAAATTCACCTCCTGGCCAATGTAGTACCTTCGGGTGGAGCATTGAAAATGTAAATGCACGGTCCCATTAAAGAGGAATCCGGCGTACTTCTCATCCTGCTCCCTCGCCATATCCAATGTCGACAAATACTGCTCTTCCCAAAATCTTCTTAGAAGTTCGTCCGACCGCGGTGGAATAATGTAGTTTCCCAATCGCGAATTCAAAAATCGCGCGTCCAAATACACGCGTATACTTTAATCCTTTTTCACAACTGACGTTACCGGTGATGCATATTCACTTTGAAAACCGAAATTACCTTCGACCTGATTATTTCGCCAATTTGACGTTGCACCTCTTTGTGGTGTGCAACAGCAGTTTGATGTGTTGCTCTAAAAAGCGGCGCGTTATTACAAATACAAATTTCCTTTTTATGTTCCATAATACTCCCAGGCTTTTCCAAAAAGATCTTATACACCGTACAAAACTGCCTTTCGTTTATCACCAAAACACTTTGCTCCTGCAGAAACTTCTCGTAACTCCAAATTTGGATACCGGTGCCTGATGGTCTCTGATTTTGTATCGTATATTAAATTTATTGCTAATTGATTTTTCTTTCACTCCCCACAAAGCATTTTAGCCGCTAACTTTCTTGATGGTACACTTGAAGAACACATTACTAAATTTTAAGCAAACTTCTTCTGTTGCGAAACAATCGCAGCCTAACACAATACTCTTGTTAAGTTTCGGAAACACTACACAAGGTATATCAAACAACATTTTATTTATATTTCGTGGCAGTAAAACCTGCTCAATTATTTTTTGTTTCTTAGCTGCAATCGCAACTGATATCCACATATTATTCACCGTCAATGTTTCCAACTGAACAGATCCCACTCAAAACGCCATTTAAAAATTTCTCTGAACCGCGGTATTTTACGATCTGGAGTCGATTAAGTTCACCATCTCCGTACCAATCACTATAGCTTTAATTACTGGCGATAATAAAGCCTAGCTCTTTTG
This sequence comes from Platerodrilus igneus, assembly GCA_036346225.1. Classification (NCBI taxonomy): domain Eukaryota; kingdom Metazoa; phylum Arthropoda; class Insecta; order Coleoptera; family Lycidae; genus Platerodrilus; species Platerodrilus igneus. The sequence continues at coordinate 8,003,494 of JARFIW010001599.1, forward strand.
CATTGGCGCATTTTAGCCTTTACTTACAGTCACTGAGTCTTCACTAATCTATGTAGACCTTACTCATCTATGCATTTCTGAGCGATCATCGTCATGAGCATTCTCCCATTCGATACGTGTTCACGCCTAAGCGGAACGGCTGGTTCACAATAACAAAAAAACTTGTAATAAAATATGGTTGCATAAAAAACTTACCCCGTATTCAATTGTCACTTTACACTCACCACTAAATACATAATTGGTTAGGCAGGAGAGGGTGATGAAGGAAGGGAAATAGAGGTACTCACGTTGTTAATTTAATTAATTAATGCCGACAAACCGGCGCGAATGTGATATTTAATGGACTGTCTACTAAGTGAGAGCTGTGTCGACTGTCTTATCTTATTGTTTGTAATCAGCGCTCACCTTTGGCGATGCGCGAATATCAAAATCGTAATCGAGACATAAGAGGAACATGCTTTTTAATTTATAATAGGCAAGGCCTAAACAATACGTCTTTCTCTAGCCTCGCCTCTATTACTTGGCCGATTTGCATTATAATTATCCTTGTTATTATCATTTCTATTTTCAATAAATCTCCTTCGCTATCTCATTGACTCTGAGATTTGCATTTCGATTTCTACTTCTATCTATCCTTCTAATATCATCCATATAATTGTTATTCTTCACGGCCACATTTACTGTTATGTTATAGTTTTGTAAATCGGATCTCCCCGTAAATGTAGATTCTAAATTGGACAAATAAGCTTCAACTTCTTCCACCCCCCTTTAAACATAAAACAAAAATGCCTCTCTGTACTTCCTGTGGAAAGTATTTAATCAACAAAAGTACTAATTGTAGTTGCTCTATCTTTTCAGATAGAACACAGCTTTTTCTACCCATTTCAAAAAATAATGTGATAACTAATGGCTCTATATTCTCTGCGTTTAATTTCTAAGAACAAGTCCATCTCTTATATGATACTGCAATAACGCTTCATAAAACACTCGCAGAAGTTTGCAACATTTCTGAAGATACTTGCCCACGCTGTACTTCAATTGTAGACAGATTCTTTTAAGCAATTCCAAGCCAACCCTAGCCTATTGCATCCGGCAGCACCTGTCTTTTTCATAAAAATTTTTCCATTTTTCCAGAAATATCATCGAGTGCAACGAACACCCGACATAGAAACAAATTCAATCCATCTAAATCTTTCGACAAAGAAATATAACCCCGATCGTAAATATCCTAATTTTTAACTTCATGTTCCGTGGTGACTTCGCTGGATCTGCCAAAATCAATATTTATCACTACAGTTTAAGCTAGTTCATTAATGCTCACTTCATTTCATTACAGACATGCCTTGCATTATTTTAACCATCACATCTCTTAATTTATTTGCCTTCGATACTTTAATATCTATTTTCATCTTCACAATCTCGTCTGTGTCATCATTATTTCTTTGTTAGCGTGGCATTTTATACAACTAATACAAAAACCTTGCTACTACAAATTGAACGCCTTAAGCATTTCTTACTTTCTTAACTTTAGTAGATGTTAAGATGAAAACGGCGTCTCTTCGTTTCGGCAATTTGTTTAACAAAAGCAACAAATGTACAAGGAGTCGGTTGTCTGCTGTTAAAGACAAACCCACGTGAAAATCCTTCGAAATGCAGATCCTTATGGTCACTAATACACGAAAATATTATTGTTCTTCGTTTGGATATCTTTGAAGTGCTTTACAACCTCTCTTACGTAATATTATATTATCTATCAATGATATATAATACGAAGATCTACTCAGCCTATAATTAATGAACAGAGCACATAATTTGTTACGTTCACTTTCTAACGGTAAAATCAAAACGCACCTTTTTCTGTCTTTTATTATTCATTTACGTAGATTCTGCTCCAATAGTCAAACAACACCCGATACATTAGACCTTCCTATAATAAGTACGTTTCATAATAATTTTTCATTTTAAACCTATTTATTTCGAAACGAAAAGTTTACTCGATAATTTAATAGTTGGTACCTAGTTTAAGGTGTCTGTTGGTTTGACTCATACTCTTATAGCATATAGTTGCTTCGTATACTACTTCGAGCAAAAGATTCGTTGAAATAATGAATCTTACTTCATTGATAAAGCATATTTCGAATCGCTAATCACACCTGTGTTTGATAAGGCCAGCATGAATATAAATTCGTGCTATCAAAAGAATTAACATGCATTTTTCTTTTCTGAGACGACTAAGAATGTTCGTCGCAGTTTTCGTTATTTTATAAAATTTTCGTGCACACACTGTGTGCTTCCTCCGGTAGACATGATAGTCTCTTGAATTGCCGCTCCTTTGGGTATAGAAAGCTGCACCAGTTACGTGGTCTCAGGTCTATCTAGCCCGTCCCGGTCCTAGGGGCGAACGGGAGATCCGACACCGTAGGCACGTGAGTGAGTGTTTCTTTCCTGCTTGTGTGGAGACCCCGTCCACATAGATTTTACTGTTTGGGGCTGATACATGTCTCGACTAATTGCATGTACGAAAATAACTTAACCATACTGGGATGTATTTCCATGGGAATAATATATTAAGATTGGCTTTAAAAAGAAAAAAAACAACAAGAAATATACTACCTATTATTGCGCGAATGGGACAAAAACTTGCTGGTACATTTGAAGACAAAATCGCCATTGTATTTGTAACTGTATGTTATATGTTAGTATTATCAGAGCCTATGTGAGGTATCATAATGTAATGATTACTAAACTAAATTGTGAAGTCTGGCATACAAACACACTAGATAGGAAATACTGAAATAGATTGTTTATTCTCACTTACTCAAGCCGGGTAAGTGCCCACTGTAATGTATCAAATATTGGACAGTAAGAAGGTAGAAAACGTTACACAGTATAGTGACTATTTTCGCAAAGCGTTAGTTACCCGACAAGGTTTGTAATGTTTTTTATTTTTTTTTTTTGCTAACTAGAGTTCCTTTTTTCCATTTCGAATGTATCCACACCTTGCCGAAAATCTAGATTACTAGAACAGGTAAAATGGCTTGCGTGTTCTAATGAGCTAAAGAGCCAAACTACAGGTCCAACAAAGTGGTAGGGTCGTCACTGAGGAACCAGACTAAGAAAGGTCCCCGAAAAAGACTGTAAGGGTCGGTATGGCAGCCTAAGACACGCCACCGCAATGTGGAAGGCAACGGGAAACCACCACACTATCTGTCAAGTACACAGCGTACCCAAATTATAATAAAATGATGACATTCTGTGGGGAAAAAACTTCCGGAGTTAAAATAGTCTCCCATTCGGATCTCCAGGAGGGAACTACTTCGGAGGATGCGATCAGAAAGTTAAGAATAAGAGTCGGGAACATTTTGAAAGCCGGAGAGTGGAATGTTAGAAGTATGAAAACAGTAGGTAAGCTAGACAACCTAAAAATCGAAATGAAGAGGTTATCACTAGACATAGTAGGGATTAGAGAAGTTCGGTGGCCAAAGGCGGGGGATTCTTGGAGTGGAGATTTCAGGTAATTTATACAGGAGCAGAGGAAGAAAATTTGGGTGTGGGGATAGTTATGCGGAAAAAGATAGGATTCTGTATAGAAAATTACTTACAAAAGAACGAAAGAGTACTCAAGGTTAGATTAGATTCTAAACCGGTAAACACAGTAACAATTCAAGTATACATGCCCACTTCTAGCTACAGTGACGAAGAGGTGAAAGCGATCTACAAAGTTATCGAAGACATATTAAGATACATTAAAGGACATGCAAGTTTAATAATTACAGGGAATTTTAATGCAGTGGTAGTTGAAAGTAGGAAAGGAGCGGTAGTAGGTTTATTTAGTTTAGGCACGAGAAACGACAGGGGAAATAGGTTGGTAGAATTATAGGCAAGAACAATTTAATCATGAAAAACATATTACTTCAACATCATGCTAGAAGATAATACACGTGGAAGATACCAGGAGATATACGAAGATATCAAGTAGATTACATTCTTGTTAGACAGCGGTTTAGGAATCAAGTAAAAGATTGTAGAAGCTACCCAGAAGCAGATATAGACACTGACCACAACATCGTTATTATGAAGGTCGCACTCAAATTTAAAAATTTGAAAAAAAAACGGAAGAAGGCACTTGGACTTAGAGAACCTAAAAGATAAAGATATTCAAGAAAGATTTGAAAAAAAGTCAAATAAATTGCTCAAAGATATCGGGAAACTATAAAATACTAAGAAAGTAGAAATAGAATGGAATAACATTAAATCCAGCCTAGACATGGCGGCCGGAGATATTCTGGGGTATACACAAAAAGAAAATAAGAAACCATGGATAACAAAGGATATCCTGAATTTAATAGAAGAAGGACAAAAATACAAAAATAAATCAGACGAAACAGGAAAACAGAGATACAAAGTCAGTAAATGGGACATTATTCGAAAATGCAGGAAGGCAAAAGATCAATGGATTGATGAAAAGTGCATAGAGGTCAAACTAAGATGGAAGTAAGAAAGACAGATGAAGCATACAAACTAATTAGAATCAATTATAGGAAAATAAAACCGTATAGCCAAAATATAAGGGACGAAACGTCATTATAGAAAATGTAGCGAAAGTGGGTAGATGGCAAGATTATATAGAGAATTTATATGAAGGAGAGGATCAAACTGCATTAGAACAGATATTGAAAATGATGACTTGGGATATCCTATACTTAGAGATGAATTTGAATAAGCATTAAAGGGTCTGAAAATGGTAAGGCACCGAGTACAGATAAGGTGCATGCAGACACTCTAAAAGCCGCTAGACAAGCAGTAACAGAACGTCCCTTCCAACTTGTAAGCTACATGTATGAGACAGGCGAGATACCCAAAGATATCAAACGTATTATCATACTAACTATACCAAAAAAGAAAGGCGTGGACAGATGTGAAAATATTCGAACAATATGTTTCACAGCACACGTGTCAAAAATATTAACTGGATTTGTACAAAGACGAATGGAAAAACGGGCTAAAGAAATACTAGGAGAAGACTAATTTGGGTTATGCGAAATAGGGAAACACGGGAGGCTCTTTTAGCCCTAAGAATGATAATGAAGAAAACAATAGAAAAAGGGGAAAGCGTGTATATAGGGATTGCAGATCTGAAAAAGTATTCGACAATGTAAAATAGAAAAAAATGATTGAAATACTTAAAAAGATTGGAATGTGTTATATGAATAGACGAATAGCACATAGCTTATACAAAGCACAAACAACAGTAATAGAATTAGAACAGGAACGTAGAGAAGTAAACATTAGGAAAGGGGTGAGACAGGGATGTGCCCTAACCCCATTAATTTTTAACTTGTACATTAAAGAGGCAATAAATACTGTCAAATGCAGGAAGATATTTGGAATTACTATGCAGGGACAAAAAATTAATATGCTTAGATTTGCAGATGATATAGCGGTATTAGCGTCTAGCAAGGAAGAGTTAGAAGCTGCTCTTAATGAAATGGAAACGGTTCTAACAGAGAGATGCAGTATGAAAATTAACAAAACTAAAACTAAAGTACTAGTATGCAAAGGAGGGGAAAATAAATCAAAAACAAAAATACAAATATGTAACACGAATTTACAAGAGGTTAAGGAGTTTTGCTACCTAGGAAGCCAAATAACGCAAGATGGAAAAAGCACAAAAGATATAAAACATACATTATCACAAGGTCGTGCTACATTTAACAAGAAGAAGCAATTTCTGTGTTCAAACACAACAAATATAGAAACAAGGAAAAAATTTCTTAAAACATATGTGTGGAGCACAGCACTGTACGACTGTGAAGCCTGGACAGTAGGAGAAGCGGACATTACAAAGGTAGAAAGAAGCCTTTGAAATGTGGTGCTACAGAAGTATAATGAAGATATCCTAGACAGGATGTACAGACAAAGTTAAGAACGAAGAGGTACTAAAAATGGTAAGGGAAAAAAGAAATATGTGGAAACGGTAAAAGATAGGAGAGATGGGATGATAGGCCACATACTACGGCATGAGGGAACAGTGCGGAATATATTAGAAGCAGAGATACGAATAAAGAGAAGAAGAGGTAGACCTAGGTTAGACTACTGCACACAGATAGCGAAAGATGTCGGCCGTAGAAATTTCAGTGAAATGTGTGGGCTAGTTCAGAATAGAAATCAATGGAGGTACGCATCCAACCAGTCCCAGGATGGATAAATTAGTGACGATGAAAGTAACTGTACTTCAACATGATGATTATTATAAGCAACTACAAGTATTGGTTGAGCAATATTCTCGAATAATGTTAATTGTGTAAAAGGATTTGATGGAAATCTATTATTTTTGCAAATGTCTATGTGCTGGGGGATCTTGGCAGCCACAGGTTGCTTAACCCCCTTCACTGAATCTCGGTAAAATGGGGTATAAAATTAGAAAACAATAAAGGGGGAACCGAGCTGTATACGTGCTGTGTGAAAATTTCAGGGAACTGTGTAGGCTAGCTCAATATAAATAAGTGTAGGTACGTGTCCAACCAGTTCTTACACGGAAAACCTAATGACGAAAAATAAGCGCAGATAAATCTGATAATTGTTATAAACAAGTTTAGGCGTTGGTTCTAAATATCTGCAACTAATGTTGACTGTGCAAAAAGATATATTGGTAAAAATATTAAATCAGTAAATGTTTAAGTACTGGGGGAACTTGACAGCCACATGCTGCTTACCCCCATTCACAACCAGTCAATGTCGAAGAAATAGGGTATATTATTGAAAAACAATAGAAGGGGACCGAACTGCATCTAACAAGAAAGAACAGCGCATACGATGAACAACAACAAACACAGAACAGGAAGAAAATTGTTGAAAGCATATGTGTGGAGCACGGCTGAGTATGCCTATAAAATACGGGCAGTCTAAAAATCAGACAGAAAAGCGGTAGTAGCCTTTTGAAATGCTGTGCTTCAGATGTATGAGGATGGACAGACAAAGTTAATAACAAATAGGTTATAGAAATAGTAGGGGAACGAGGATATCTGTAAAAAAAAATAGGAGAAGTAGAAGGGCAGAATACGTTCTAAGGCTGTACGCGCCATATCTGTCCCCGTTCGGGGCATTCCCTCTCTCCGCACGAGCGGGTCCGAATGGTTCGCGCTAGTTAATAGGAGTCGGTCGTCAAGTCTCGTGATAGCCACAACTAGTAAAAATAAGTCTGCTCTCTTCTACTAATCCGGCATTGGACTCTTCCTTTCCTGTCTACCTTCTTTCCTTCAACCCTTGGCCAAAGCGGTAGTTACAGTGTTTAGTGCCTCTCAAGTGCCCAAGGAACTTTCAGTAAGTGTTTTTATGCCTTTGTATGATTCTACTCCTATAAACTGTTCTCACCCTCACCCCTTAATAATTACAGTCCTCGCTCTACCTCGGAACCCCTTGTTTACGGCTTTTTGCACTCAAGGTGGTTCTATTTGTATCCCGTTACGAAAAACGGGTATTCGATAACAAAATTTTGCTCCATCGACCGGATCTAGTACTACGTTCATATCGTTCTCTCTTTCTCGCCTCATCGATTCAAAGACATACAAACGTAGGTCTTTATTAATTTACAAATTCGTAAATAATTTAGTACTTGATAATAGAAACGATTTGAAAGTGTTATCTGTACGTTTCAATTTGTTGTTAAATCGCACGTACATTCTTTCGAGTTCAAGTTCATTGCAATTAGATTATTGTTACCATATTCCAATATCAAGATCATTGCACTCCATTCAGAATTTGTTTGTTTACAAACAAACCGTCCTTTAATACGTACGTTAGTTTACTTAACTATTGTTAATTTATTCATAAAGTTGCTAATTATGGCGGAAGGTGATATTTTAAAGAAAAAACTTGAAGACTATTTCGCGCGCTTAACCGAAATTGCCGATTATGTTCGTACCGCAACCCGTTTAGCTGCCGTAGAAGCGAGATGTCTACGTATGCAAAGTATTGAACGACAACTAGATGTTGTCTACAATAAAATTTTAACCTATAATTCGGTTGTTGACGAAAAGGATGAGATTAAAACTCAAAGTTCTTCGTTTGATAATCTGTTAGACGTTATTCGTACGCTGTATTTAGATATCAAACAAAATGCATCAAAATCGGTTGATGATACTTCAACTAATCCCTCTCAAACTTCTGTAAGTTATTTAAAACCTCTAAGTATAACCCCCTTTGATGGATGTGTAGAAAACTGGCAAAATTTCATTTCGCTTTACAAGAGTCTGGTGCATGAAAACGACCAAATCCCGCTAATTCGTAAGTATCACTAATTGCGTAGCTATCTTAAGGGTGAAGCTCTCGCCCTAATTTCGGATCTAGCCCTTGAGGCTGATTTGTACCAACAAGCTTTTGATAAGCTAGAAGAACGCTATAACTCACCCCGTAGAATTACTAGCTATTATTTAAATAAAATATTACAATTTAAATCATCTCTCAAACTTCATCAATATTCACTTTAACGCTGTTAACACATTGAAGGCGGCGGATAAAGTCGAAGATTTGGCCGACTTTATACTATTTTCGTTGTGTTACCGTAATCTTGAGTTCAAAACGCAAAATGCTTTTGATCTAAAAGTAGGTTCCGAAGTTCCTACTTGTTCTCAGCTTTTCGATTTTTTATCGTTGCAAAGCAAAACCTCTGAGCTTTATGACGATATGAAAAAAGATAGGGTTATTAAACCTAATGCGCATCCTCGTTTCAAATCCAACTTCAATCAGTCCCTCTTAATGAAAAGTTCGCAAAATGCCGCTACGGCTAAAGCTGCCGAGTTTCATGCCCGTGCTGTGGTGAAGCTCATAAAATTTATGGTTGTTCAACATTTCATGCACTTAATATTGCCGATCGTTATTCCACTATTAAAACTTTAAATTTGTGCTTTAAATGCTTTGGTAATCATACTCGAGGTTGCAATTCTGAAGGTAAATGTAAAGTTTGCCATTCCTCATATCACCATACTTTGTTGCATAAACCCCTACTCAACGAGGTGGTGCATAATTCGGAAAAATCCTCTACTGCAATAGCACCCGAAATAGTTTCGGCTTGTAATGTTTCGAATTCTCATGAAAGTTATACTGTGCTGTTGGCAACAGTGCAGGCTCTTATTTTAGATATAAACCAGGATTTACAACCCGTAAGGTGCGTTTTTGATTCTGGATCTCAAATAAACGCAATTACGAGTACATGTGTTCAACGTTTGGGAATTCAGCGTACTAGGGATTCCCGCCAAGTTAGTGGAATTTCCGACGCTTTAATAAAGTCCAAGGAGACTGTTTGTTGCACAGTCTATTCTAAATATTCTCAAAATAGAATTCAATTCAAGGCTTCAATATTTCCTAAAATAACAGGAAATATACCGGGTAGTTCATTGCCCATTTCTGTTTATAATAAATTTAAAAATATGCAAATGGCTGATAAAAGTTTCCATCAATCCTTGCCCGTAGAAATTCTTCTAGGTGCCGAGATATGTACCGAAGTACTGTTTTCCGAACATTCCGCTATTATTCCTGGCCGCCCTTTGGCGATTCAAACCATGTTTGGTTACGTGCTGCTCGGTCAAGTTCCGTGTATTAACCCTACGGTTAATGCTACTTCACTTTTCATTCAATCTGATTCTATAGATAAAGAAATAAGAAATTTCTGGGAATTGGAAGAAATTAAAATTCCCACGGAAACCTCCCAGAAGATGTGTTTTGTGAGACGCATTTTCTCGCAACCCACTCGCGTGACGATTCTGGTCGTTACACGGTTGCTCTTCCTTTCAATCATAGTATTGAACCGCTTGGTAAAAATCGTCGGGCAGCTTATACTTGCTATTTAAATTTAGAAAGGCGTCTTTTACTCTCTCCTGAAAAGCTAAATGCTTATAATGGCTTTTTGCAGGAATATTTTGATCTTGGTCACATGTCCGTTGCCGAAACCCCTCCGATTATGTACTATCGCATCATGCAGTTTCTAAAATAACAAGTAGCACTACGAAGCTACGCGTTGTTTTCAATGGTTCTGCTACTGATTCATTAGGAATTTCTCTTAATGACAGGTTATATTCTGGCCCTAAACTACAAGGAAATCTGCGAAATAATATCCGCATTTCGTTGTCACAAAATTGCTGTTTGTGCGGACATCCAAAGGATGTACCGTCAGATTCTGGTTTGTTCCTCGGATCGTCAATTCCAGCACATTTTTTGGCGATCTACTTCTCGAGAAAATATTTGTGAATATGAACTCAAAACTCTCACGTATGGGTTAGCGCCCTCCGCATTTCTGGCTCAAAGAGTACTTCAGCAATTAGTAATTGACGAGGGTAAATCTTACCCTATGGCCTCCGAAGCTATTATGCATCACACATACATGGACGATGTAATTTTTGGTGCCTGTAGTGTCACAGAAGCGAGACAGCTACAGCACGAGCTTATTAAGCTTCTCTCTCTCGGACAATTTCATTTGCGTAAATGGTCAAGCAATGCCGTGGAATTGTTACAAGATTTTGAAAAATCGGAATTAGAAACTCTGATTACTTTCTCTGATCAAGTGAGCGGTATAAAAATTTTAGGTTTAGTTTGGAATCCTTTATTAGACGTATTCACTTATAACGTAATTACCTTTGAAGGGCCGTTCAATAAACGCGCCGTACTTTCTTATATGGCTCGTATATTCGACCCGATAGGTTGGTTAACCCCGGTAATTTTTATAGTCAAACACCTGTTACAACGGCTTTGGTTACAACAATTAGGTTGGGATGATTTCCCCGACCATAATTGGTGTTCTGAATGGCAAGATTTTTGTAACCAAGTTACAATATTATCGCAGCTAAAAATTCCTCGTTTGTCTCAATTCACGGGAACCTACAGATTGTTAGGATTCTGTGATGCGAGCGGAAGGGGTTACGGCGCTTGCGTCTATTTACATATATTTTGTGGTGATTCAGTGAATTGCAACCTAATTCAAGCTAAGAGCAAGGTTGCTCCTCTAAAATATTTAAGTATCCCCCGCTTAGAACTTTCGGGTGCCCTTTTATTAGCAAAATTAATTCATTCAATTACTTTAAATAAATTTTCTTACCCAATTTTGGAAACGAAACTATTTTCTGATTCTCAAGTAGTACTAACCTGGCTACAGACTCCTTCATATTTGCTCAAGCCATTTGTAGGAAATCGAGTTAGCCAAATTCTGGAATATACTACTATTTCTCAGTGGCGTCATATTTGCGGGGAAAATAATCCCGCAGACGTGGCTTCAAGAGGTCGTTCTCCACTTCAACTATTGCACAACGAGTTGTGGTGGCATGGTTCGTGCAATTTCAATTACGATTTTATCAACCTCAACAGCTCTTTCCCTCCTATAGGGGAAGTTCCCGAATTGAAACAAATTCCTGTCTCGCTTATTGCTACAGAACAAAATAAATTTTGTGATTTTATGGAGCGATTCTCTTGTTTATCTCATTTGCAATACAGCATGGCATATGTGAATCGGTTTATTCACAATTGTCCCCACCCCCGAGAAAAAATGTTAGGCCCCATTTCTTGCGACGAATTCCGAAATGGTCTGATGACTTGTGTAAAGTTGACTCACCGTCAGTTTTTTACTTCAGAATTATTATTATATGAAAAAAATAAGAATCTTCCTCTCTCGTTTAGAAAGTTATCGCCCTTTATTGATTCCCAAGGCTTGTTTAGGGTGGCCGGTCGCTTGAAACATTCTCAGTTGCCCTATACTAGCAAGCATCCTCTATTATTGCCTAAACGGGCGAACTTATCTAAATTAATTTGCAAACATTATCACCTTTTATCGTTACATTCAGGCCCCTCTATGACACATTCTCTTATTCTCCGAACTTATTGGAATTTTGGTCTGCGCTCTTTAGTTCGGCAAACTATTTACCATTGTTTGTCCTGTTTTCGATTAAACGCTAAGCCCCCTCAGCCAATAATGTCCGATCTGCCTCCTTCTCGTGTACAATTAACTCGCGCATTTGCTCACGTCGGAATTGATTTTGCTGGCCCTTTTAACGAAAGCTTCGTTAAATCGAAATTCTTCTAATCGAAAATCTTATCTATGTGCCATTGTTTGCATGTGCACCAGAGCTGTGCATTTAGAGCTGGTTTCTGAACTTTCTACAAACGCCTTTATGGCATCCTTTAATCGTTTTGTTTCTCGTCGCGGCGCTCCTGATTCCATTTATTCAGACTGTGGCAAAAATTTTATTGGCTCCGCTCGCATGCTGAAGGAAGCCAGTGAATTTTTGCGTCAAATATTTTCTGCAATGGCTGTTCTTCAAGTTAAGTGGCAATTTAACCCCCCATATGCACCTAATTTTGGTGGCATTTGGGAAGCTTGCGTAAAATCCGCAAAAGCCTTATTACTGCGAACTATCGGTCATCAGGCCCTCACATTTGAGGAGCTCACAACTATATTTGCTCGTATCGAAGCCGTGTTGAATAGCCGACCTCCAGCTTTCTACTCCTTGGACGCTACTGATAGCCCTGATTTCCTAACCCTGGTCATTTTCTGATTGGGGTCCAATTCTGAGTTTGCCAGAAATCACTCTTCCCGAGAGTATCAAATTACATTCACGTTGGCAACGCTTATGTCAAATCACTCAATCTTTCTGGCGCCGGTGGTCGAACGAATATTTACTCACACTCACGCAGCGGACAAAGTGGAACCGTTCCTTGGATAACGACTTGAAGGTGGGTCATATGGTTTTTCTCCTAGGAATAAATACCTCGCCTTTATCATGGCCGCTAGGCCGTATCGAAAAGCTATTTCCCGGTCGCGACGGAGTTACTCGTGTTGTTTCAGTAAAAACGTCTCGTGGTACCTTCGTTCGTCCCGTGAATAAAGTTCGTCCCCTTCCTTTAGAAAAGTAATGCTTAAATTTTTGTTTACGATTTTAGTCACTCTTTTAGTTGTTTTCTTTCTCTTTGTTTTCTTCTTCCCCACCCGAGTATCGGCGGGTTAACCGTACTCTGCGGCTAAGAGGAAATGCCTAGCTCTAATTATATTTCGTTTTTTTTTGTAAAATTTTTTCTTAATTTTAGGTGGGCGGTATGTACGCGCCATATCTGTCCCCGTTCGGGGCATTCCCTCTCTCCGCGCGAGCGGGTCCGAATGGTTCGCGCTAGTTAATAGGAGTCGGTCGTCAAGTCTCGTGATAGCCAAAACTAGTAAAAATAAGTCTGCTCTCTTCTACTAATCCGGCATTGGACTCTTCCTTTCCTGTCTACCTTCTTTCCTTCAACCCTTGGCCAAAGCGGTAGTTACAGTGTTTAGTGCCTCTCAAGTGCCCAAGGAACTTTCAGTAAGTGTTTTTATGCCTTTGTATGATTCTACTCCTATAAACTGTTCTCACCATCACCCCTTAATAATTACAGTCCACGCCCTACCTCGGAACCCTTTGTTTACGGCTTTTTGCACTCAAGGTGGTTCTATTTGTATCCCGTTACGGAGAACGGGTATTCGATAACAAAGGCATTTTTGGGAAATAGTGTGGGATATATTACAAGCAGAGTTGGAAAAAAAGAGATAGATGTAGACCTAGATCAGATAGTGATAGATGCAGACTGTGCGTCAAACCAGTTTCAGGACTGAAGACCTAATGATGATGAGGGTTCTTTTGTTAATGTGTTATTTCCTTCTTTTTTTTGTATTTAGGTATGACGGCGGGTGGGGATTTCTCCAACAGGTTGAACTGAACGGTTAATAATTTTTTATTTACTTCAGGCCTTTCCTAGATGGTTGTATTTGTAATACCCCGCCTATTCATCAACTGAGCCCGGGCATTTTTTCTTTGTCCGTCAGGCCACATTTATTTTGTTGTAACCACAAGGTAATTCTTCAACTATAAAAGTCAATGCACCTAGAACTATTACTACAAAATTGAAACTTATTTTACTCTCAGCTAAATGCCTGCATTGATACAGTCGAACAACAAATTACCAATAATTGTACAAATGCACTTAAATAATTATCAGGAAATAACTACATCACAGCTTACTAATGATTATAATTCCAGGCCACATTCTGAACACACGAACAACTAGGCCGCATCGCCACCTGTTAGATTTAGGAATCCGACCTCACCTACCCAAGGGCTAACGGCAGACTGTCCACTACTTCCAGCACCTTGCACTTAGTCAAAGACTGCGCTACAGCAGTCTTTATTATGATTAATAAAGTTTTGTTTGAGTTGATGGTTTAAAACCTCAAGAACTTTTTTTCCAACCTATCAGAATAAACTTCTACTTTTAACACAACCCTAGGCAGAGCCGGTGCCAGTCTCATAGTGCCACCTCGTGTAACTGTTTGGAATTTATAGCTTCAAGATTTAAGCAAAAATGCCGCTGTTTTTAAAACGACCTTTAGAGATATTTTTGATAGAATATTTGTCGCACGACAGTTAGGAATGAAGAAGTTTAACTCAAACAGGCACTGCTCTCTAATGGCTCGATTTTAAGTTAGTATCTCCTCCATAGCATATCATTGAATTTAAAAAGATTTTGAGATTTGTTTAGTAATACGTATAAATGTAGAAATCACAGTGTTGTTAAGAGAGGCTACTATATCATGTCGCTTTGAACAAATTCGGCACAGAACGGTCTTTGACGTTTATAAGGCGATCTGCCCTTCCATACAGGCAGTCGATGTCTAAGTTTAAAACAATTTGGGCAATATTCAAACACCTGATGAGCTTCATCAATTTTTGATACATTGGGTCTGTTCATTTATAGATTAATCCCGTTCTTCAACAGATCGTTTATATTATGACGACTATGATTTCAAAGTCTTCTTGTGTACTTTTAGCAAACTGCGTCATAATATCCCAGTTAAATGTATTGCAAAACTCAATAAAGTCCGTTCAGGTTGGCATATATAAAACAGGTCTGTTTTCCTTAAAAATTTTAAAATTGCATTTTATAATAGTAGAGATGGTAGATCTGTTCTAGCCATCACTTTAACAAGAGTATTTCTTGTGTTTCGGTGAAGTAGCAAACTGATTATTGCAATATAGATCCCAGGAGCGTCTAATGAATGCCCGGAGAGTCCGGCTAAAACTAATGTAAATTTCGAAATCTTGCAAGGTAAGTAGATTTTTATTACTAGCGCGCGGATACTCAAAAGCATGAATCTTACTTTTATGCAAGTTGTCGGTTTTATGAGGCGTTTAACGAACAGAATCCAGTACACGATGTTATGTTGCAGTGAATAACAGATTTCATTAAAATTGCACGACGCATTTTTCATTTTTGTACATGCCTTTTTCGTTTGATATATAATCACCAGTAAGGTTATCTGTAGTTTGACATTTCATTCATGCAAACTTCGCTCATGTTTTTCTCTGCGCGCTCTTCATACAATCCTCAAAATCCGGATATACAACAATTTAAGAATATGCGCCATTTACTTAACAGATGCGGCAATATAAATTTTAAAAGAAAAAACGCAATTACGTACGTTGTCCTTGTACACTTATTAAAAGCTTAAAGAATTGTAGACAAATAATCACAGCTTTAGGCAAAATATTTTTTAGAGAAATTGAATTCAGGATACATATACACGTTGTGAGATGTTCAAACAAAACAAATGAAACGGGGTTTTTAAAAGTCGATAAAACATACGTAGTAAGCAAGCCAGGGAGCCGTTATTTGTGATGGCAGGAGACTGCTTTTATTGCAATTGCCAATATACGTCATGAAAATTTAGAGGTATAATAAAACAGCTCAAGATTAATGAAAAAAACTTGAACTCTTAGACCTGCAACATTCTTTTGTAAGTACGCTCGACATTCGTAACTTTATGGGTAGCCTTTTTATAATAACTTCAATTGAAATGTATTATTATTTGTAGGCCCTTAACCGGAGTAAAGTTAGCTGCCAACAGTCAGCTGCCAATCTTACGGAAACACTCGAACGTACAGTGGCGTACCCACTTGCTACATAATGTTGTAGTAAATTTACACAACGACTTATTTTCGAAACCAGCACGAAATGTAGATATTTAAAATGCGCTTTTGGCGGCGCAAACGAATTTTCATTAGCGACCGTCCGCGAAGGCGGTAATTGCATTTTTAGAACAAAAAACGTTTTCCTGGTTTTATGAAACGAGTTGTTATTTTCAAAACTAATACAAACTATAGTTATTAAAAATGGGCTTCCGGCAGCGCACACGAATTTTCCTTAACGGCCATCCGTGGGAGCGGTAATTGCATTTTTAGCACATTAAACGTTTTCCTGGTTATATGCAAGGAGATGTTATTTTCAAAATTAATACAAACTATAGTTATTAAAAATGGGCTTTCGGCAGCGCAAACTAATTTTCCTTAGCGGCAGTCCGCGGGGGCGATAAATGCATTTTTAGCACATTAAATGTTTTCCTGGTTATATGCAAGGAGATGTTATTTTCAATACTAAAACAAACTATAGTTATTAAAAATGGGCTTTTGGCAGCGCAAACGAATTTTCCTTAGCGGCAGTCCGCGGGAGCGGTAAATGCATTTTTACCACATTAAACGTTTTCCTGGTTTTATGCAACGAGATTTTATTTTCAAAACTAATACAAACTATAGTTATTAAAAATGGGCTTTTGGCAGCGCAAACGAATTTTCCTTAGCGGCAGTCCGCAGGGGCGGTAAATGCATTTTTAGCACATTAAACGTTTTCCTGGTTTTATGCAACGAGATTTTATTTTCAAAACTAATACAAACTATAGTTATTAAAAATGGGCTTTTGGCAGCGCAAACGAATTTTCCTTAGCGGCCGTCCGCGGGGGCGATAAATGCATTTTTAGCACATTAAATGTTTTCCTGGTTATATGCAAGGAGATGTTATTTTCAATACTAAAACAAACTATAGTTATTAAAAATGGGCTTTTGGCAGCGCAAACGAATTTTCCTTAGCGGCAGTCCGCGGGAGCGGTAAATGCATTTTTACCACATTAAACGTTTTCCTGGTTTTATGCAACGAGATTTTATTTTCAAAACTAATACAAACTATAGTTATTAAAAATAGGCTTTTGGCAGCGCAAACGAATTTTCCTTAGCGGCAGTCCGCAGGGCGGTAAATGCATTTTAGCACATTAAACGTTTCACTGGTTTTATGCAACGAGATTTTATTTTCAAAACTAATACAAACTATAGTTATTAAAATGGGCTTTTGGCAGCGCAAACGAATTTTCCTTAGCGGCAGTCCGCGGAGCGGTAAATTCCATTTTTACCACATTAAACGTTTTCCTGGTTTTATGCAACGAGATTTTATTTTCAAAACTAATACAAACTATAGTTATTAAAAATGGGCTTTTGGCAGCGCAAACGAATTTTCCTTAGCGGCCGTCCGCGGGGGCGGTAAATGCATTTTTAGCACATAAAACGTTTTCCTGGTTTTATGCAACGAGATGTTATTTTGAAAACTAATGCAAACCATAGTTATTAAAAATGGGCTTTTGGCAGCGCAAACGAATTTTCCTTAGCGGCAGTCCGCGGGAGCGGTAAATGCATTTTTACCACATTAAACGTTTTCCTGGTTTTATGCAACGAGATTTTATTTTCAAAACTAATACAAACTATAGTTATTAAAAATGGGCTTTTGGCAGCGCAAACGAATTTTCCTTAGCGGCAGTCCGCAGGGGCGGTAAATGCATTTTTAGCACATTAAACGTTTTCCTGGTTTTATGCAACGAGATGTTATTTTCAAAACTAATATAAACTATAGTTATTAAAAATGGGCTTTTGGCGGCGCAAACGAATTTTCCTTAGCGACAGTCCGCGGGGGCGGTAAATGCATTTTTAGCACATTAAACGTTTTCCTGGTTTTATGCAACGAGATGTTATTTTCAAAACTAATACAAACTATAGTTATTAAAAATAGGTTTTTGGCAGCGCAAACGAATTTTCCTTAGCGGCAGTCCGCGGGGGCGGTAAATGCATTTTTAGCACATTAACCGTTATCCTGGTTTTATGCAACGAGATATTATTTTCAAAACTAATACAAACTATAGTTATTAAAAATGGGCTATTGGCAGCGCAAACGAATTTTCCTTAGCGGCAGTCCGCGGGGGCGGTAAATGCATTTTTAGCACATTAAACGTTTCACTGGTTTTATGCAACGAGATGTTATTTTCAAAACTAATACAAACTATAGTTATTAAAAATGGGCTTTTGGCAGCGCAAACGAATTTCCTTTAGCGGCAGTCCGCGGGCGTGGTAATTCCATTTTTCGCAGAAAAAAAGTTTTCTTGGTTTTATGCAACGAGTTGTTATTTTCAAAACTAATACAAAATATAGATATTAAAAGTGCGCTTTTAGCAGCGTAAACAAATTTTCCTCTGCGGCCGTCCCATACAAAGCGACATTCGACGTACGGATGCAAGATTTTCAAATATATTTCAAAGCAGTTAAGACTATTTCAATATTATCTTTGGCAAAAACATTATCCAGAATTTGTGATGAAATCTAGTTCAAGCCAGGTTCAAAGGAATTGATATACTCAATAAAAGCTCGGACTAGCCGTCAACCTGCCCCTTCTTGCCTAGATTTGTTCATTTTTTTCGTTATAAGCAAATGAACACAATTGACATAAACACCCGCACAATTGAGCACAAAACAAGCACAATTCAATATACTAAAAAACTTTGAAAAACAAAAATAGCGTGGTGCTGGAGGTCAAACTGTTCTCCTGGCAGCTACTTTTATTTGAAATCTTATTGTTTGTGTATTTAATTCTAAAAGAGACATTTGCACTCACACACTATTGTGCCACTTTGTATTTCTTAATAATATTTTAAACTGGTTTTCATATTTTATGTGCATAATTAAATTATACGCCTTATAGATTGTGGTTCTTTGATGTATTTATATATTTAGGCGACTTTGTTTTTGTTAAACTATTTTACAATATTTGACAAATGTGAAAATCAAATATGTATAAATGGTTATTCTTCTCAACTATAATAGTTTTAAGTAGAAAAATTATCTCTGAAATGCTCCAGTTCATTATATAAGAATTACGATGTGGCACTCTTGCAGCAAAAATCGCAATTTAAACAATGTACCATGGTAGGTACTTAAACAAACATTAACCCTCTTAATGAGATAAGACTATAACTTGAAAAGTTAAGAATGCACCAGGATTTTCAAGTTCGTCTCTTCTGTGTCAAACTACTAACTTTAAGTGGTTGTGTAAAATCAGGTTTAATTTTTGTGGGATTGCGTTTTTGATATAATTAGTTATAGTTGATGTTCTATAAAGGAGTATTTATGGACTAGAATTTAGTAATGGATTAGTGGTCAAAATTACAGTTTCGATACTTTGCTATAGTAAAATAACAATAATCAAGTGCAAAAAACTCATTTATTAAAGTATCGAATCTACAACTATCGAGAACTAAAGTAAATTTTATGAAAGTAAACGACGTAAACCATAAAAGTATTTCAGATGATCAAACTTAATCATAATTTAAAAGAAAATACATTCTAGAAAAATATATCAGTCAAAATTTAATTTAAGCTTGTCTATCTATTTGTATTCAGAATCTTCCGAATTGTGTGGTTCTGTTAAGGCATCCCTTACTTCAGTTGAAGATGGAAGAAGGTTATAAAATGTATGGTATTCTTTAGGGATTTGCAAATCATCACAAAGCTTTCTTAAATCCTTTTTCTTAGCATCAGAAATTAGAATTCTCTTCGAATATAGTTGCACTGGGACAGAGTTTACTGGCCGTCCCCTTTTTTGCTTGACACTGAATGTTTAAAATTCAACATCTTCATAAGCAGTTGTTATATTAACGGTCGTTGGGTCAGTTTTGGTATACCGAAACCAAACAGCTTGTCGGAATTCTAATGCTGATTTTTCTCCTACGCCGAGAATTTTGACTTATCTGGGTTAAAATCTGTAAAATCACAATGTCTTAATAAGGATACGTTGTAGGGTGCTGGTTGTTTACGAGCATTTCTTATTTGCCGTACCCACTCCAGAGGAGTATACACTGGAATCTGCTTTGTAGCTTTAGTTATTTTTTGATGAATAGAATTACATTCCATTAAAGAATGACCAGACTAAAAAAAATGTGATCTATTTGTTGCCTTGGATGATCTTTGACAGCTCTTAAACACATTGATACAAAGTTAGAATCTTCTTGTTGTCCGCCACAGCCATCGAACATCATGATCGCACTATCAATGTTTGGATAGCTCATGAGATAGGAGTAAATATTATTAGATATTTCCACGCTTCCCCTCTTTTTCTCTGTTTCATCCCAAACACACAACATTTTACCGATGCATCACCTAAGTTATACATAGTCAAATTGTAGACGGTTAATTTTCTGACATAAAAATGGACCATGTGCTCCTTTTGGTATACTAAAGACGACTTATAAATCAAACTCAAAAGCCAATTGTTCTTTATTTCTTTTTGAATTCTGCTTTGCTACATCTTTTAAATTACGAGCCGCTTCTTTTCTTTCTAAGTGTTTTTCAAAATCTCTTTTTTCATTTTCCGTTAAATCTCCCGTTTTTTGTTTTTGCTCGTGCTTTGAACATACTTTACAGTAATCTTTTTTAGGAACGTGAAAATAAGTTTGTACTCTCTGAAAATTCTGCGGTATTTTTCAAAACTACCACACCTTTTTCCTAATTCCTTACACTTTCCTACGTACATGTCGTACATTTTTGTTATATTTAAATGGGGTTTCAGATACCGGTACTCACTTTTCTTTCAGCAATAATGCGATTGCACACTAGGAAACGGTAAAACGTGTTTTTTAATGAAGTTTTGGTCTTTTTCAGCAAATTTGTTTTCAGGCTCATGCTTTCTTCTCATCTCTAGTAACACAATTCCCTTCGTATTTATTCTGCGAGGAGCTCCTCTTACTAAACCTTCAGAAATATTTAGCACGTCCAGAAAAAACTCACGGGAAACAATGACTTGTTCACCATTTTTTGAAAAATGATAGATTTTAGTAAAATTCCGTCTTGAAGTTCCGTCAGTTGTCTTTCTTGCCGTTATTTTACTACTTACGTGATGAATTATAAATTGACGTTGTTCAGAGGGTGTGGAAAGGTTTCTAAACCCTTCATAAATACCTTTCCTTCGTATTTAGTTCCTCACTCTAGTGGAGTGCAAGAAATACTCACGCACCCGTGATGATTTTGAAATGGTGCTTCGCTCAATAAAATTTTGATTACTGGAGCTCATACTAGCATGGAATATACTCATGTACCCGTGCTGATTATAAAATAGATTTGGTTGTTCACTCTAATGAAGTACAAATAATACTCATGCGCCCGTGCTAATTATGAAATGGTGCTTCGTATTTGGTTCTTCACTCTAGTGGAGTGCAAGAAATACTCACGAACCGTGCTGATTTTGAAATGGTGCTTCGCTCAACAAAATTTTGATTACTGGAGCTCATAAACTAAGTTTGGATTTGCAAGCAAACTAAATGTCGTTTACATGGAAGACGCTAATCGCTGTGACTCCTTGTTGATGGAAATTTGGCGAGGAATGATACTTGATTTCTCATAAATATAGTCTTGGAGAATAATTAAATAATTACTCATTTTCGAATAGCTTCAACCATTCTTCTACATTGGAATTGGACATAGAATATGGATTAATATGGAAAATCCTCTAGTTTACAACAATGGCTCATCCTTATCTACCAACTCGCAGTTGGATCAGCGTCATTTCAAGATTAACAGCATTCTGGCAAGATTGAAATTGCTTTTTTTACTAATGCTCCTTATTAGTATAAATTCCGAAGTCCTGATGCATAATGTTTCAATACCAATCTCTACCTATTCGATAACCTACATTGTTTGAAACTTTTTAATGTGCAAGTGTGTAATCAATTTCTTTTCGAATCTTTTGATAACTTTAATCTTTGTCCATAATATTTTATTGTTCCTGTTTTAATTTATTTTGCTGTTATTGTTTTTTTTTAGTTTTTAATGACTGCACTATGCTATCAATCACCTCACCCTGTCAATCTACATTTCGTCGGTTTGCTGTCAGAAATCAGTAACTAACATTTGGCTGAAAAATGACTTTACTGTTTATAACTGCATACAATCAAGTAAACTAGGTATTCCAGAAGTCATGAACTGTATATTTAGATTTAGAAAAGTCTTATCAATCTACATATACAGTTCATAACTTCTGGAATACCTAGCTTACTTGATGGCATGCAGCTATAAACAGTAAAGTCATTTTTCAGCCAAATGTTAGTTAATGATTTCTGGCAGCAAACCGACGTTCTTTTCTATTCTTTTAAAAATGTATTTTTTTAAACTCGGGGTCAGATTATATGAAAGATGGGAAGTTGTTATACGGTAGCTTATTGCAATCACCCCTTGGTGGAATTTACTCATTTTTCCTTTGTATAAATTGTTAACTGTTAAAATACTAATATTTAACTAACTATTCTTAACTTACATTGTACTAATTTGTCATCAAAACCCAGGCTGGACACTTCAAATAAATGTATTTCCTTTTTCTGTAATCCTGGTTTCTCGGTCTGTTTTATCACAGGAACTTGGCTAACCATGTTTTAATAATAATTAATGTGAGAAACCGTTAATTATAATCATGGGAAGTAAAGTTGCTCTTTCGATGCAAAAATTATAAAATGAAAGAGTCATTATGTCTCGTTCACTTAGTTCTCAGTACTCAGTCAGCTCAGTTTTTATCCACGAATCCGTCTGCCTCTTAGCAGCCTAGGCAGAAAGCAGCTGTCCAGCGCGGGCATAGGTAAAAATAATTTATAATCCATTGTAACTGTTTGGCCAAGTTTAGATTTAAACTATTATTGTTGTTACGTTTAATATAAATTAATGTTGTTTCGACTTCTTCATTTATGTGTTATTATCTAAGTACACAGAGTAATTCACAACCGACACCACAAAGTTTTATAGCGAAACGATGTATTTTTTCCAATTTTCATTACAGCAAGCCTATTCAAGTTGGAAAAGCCTACATTCTAAAAATATATTGCAATATACAAGGTGTCTAAAAAAAAGTTACATATGGAAGTCATACTTTTCCGTATCAAGCGCCGTATTTTTATCGCATATTTGAATTGTCCGTGGAAAATAAACCAGACTTTCATAAGAGGCATCCTATATGCAAATACAGAACGTTTTGATTTATTTTGCATCTTTTAGTTCTAAGGGTTTGGTAGGAATATCACTTAGACAAATTCATTCTTAGACCTTAATACTAGATTATATCCTACCCGATAAAATAACTTACCGAACTCAAATTCATCACAGAATGAATGTTCAAGAAATTTCGTTTCAGTTTTAGCACACCCAAAGTATAACATCGTTGATACTTTAAATGTTAAATTTTATAAGTCCATCGTGTAGTTAATTCAATTATCTTTTAACTTTTATAAGAGTTTCTTATGCTTAAACCTTTAATAACTTTCCATCAATAACAAGATTTTTAAAGCAGGAAAACGTTTAATGTGCTAAAAATGCATTTACCGCCCCCGCGGACTGCCGCTAAGGAAAATTCGTTTGCGCTGCCAAAAGCCCATTTTTAATAACTATAGTTTGTATTAGTTTTGAAAATAACATCTCGTTGCATAAAACCAGGAAAACGTTTTATGTGCTAAAAATGCATTTACCGCCCCCGCGGACGGCCGCTAAGGAAAATTCGTTTGCGCTGCCAAAAGCCCATTTTTAATAACTATAGTTTGTATTAGTTCTGAAAATAACATCTTGTTGCATAAAACCGGGAAAACGCTTAATGTGCTAAAAATGCATTTACCGCCCCCGCGGACGGCCGCTAAGGAAAATTCGTTTGCGCTGCCTAAAGCGCATTTTAAATATCTATATTTCCTGCTGGTTTCGAAAATAAGTCGTTGTGTAAATTTACTACAACATTGTGTAGCAAGTGGCTACGCCACTGTACGTTCGGACGTTTCCGTAAGATTGGCAGCTGACTGTTGGCAGCTAACTTCACTCCGGTAGGCCCTTATATATATATTGCCAAGTCTCATCACGACTGCATGGTATTCAAACAGATTTAAATGAATATTAACTTTTCACTTTTGTGTATAAATTACGTAGAGCATGCTTAGATTAGAATATTATTCGACAAGGAGAGGCAACATCTTTGATTTACGTTGTTTTCATGGGTGAGATAAAAAAACGTACAGCAGTACAACACTATTAAAAAGAACGACTTTGCTGTTCAATTGTTTCTTGAAATATATACAGACAGTATAGATACTATTTTTATAAAAGTTGGGTCTTTAAAGTTGTTTTGTAGAATATTCATGATTTGATAGGGAGAATTGTATGTCGGTAATTTATTTCATTAAAATCCGTGC
Organism: Platerodrilus igneus; assembly: GCA_036346225.1. Lineage (NCBI taxonomy): Eukaryota > Metazoa > Arthropoda > Insecta > Coleoptera > Lycidae > Platerodrilus > Platerodrilus igneus. The sequence continues at coordinate 8,027,852 of JARFIW010001599.1, forward strand.
TATAGTTATGCGTAGAAATATAAAAATTCATGGTTAAAGGTTAGACGCATTTTTATTCTTAATTTTTCTACATATTTACCAAACCTTATGAAAGAAATTGTGCCTGGTGTCAAATTCGTTTTCTTGAGGTAGGAGTTGTTTAATAATAGAGACAGTGTTTATGACAAGTGCGTTCGTGAATAGAGATGTTATTCACAAACGTACCTGTCATAGACACTGTCTCCATTATTGAACCACTCCTACCTCAAGACTTATCATGCTCATTGAAAAATGCTTAACTTCTACCTATTTTGTCTTCGACGGACAATTTTACAAACAAACTTCTGGCACACGAATAGGCTCACCTCTATCCCCTATTGTGGCCAATATATACATGAAACCTTTGGAATGCATCGCTCTAGAGTCCATATACCTTAAACCAAAAACTTGGCTCCGTTATGTAGATGACACTTTTGTAATCTGGCCCCGTGGACACCAAACGCTCGTTAATTTTCTAGATCAACATGAAGATGTTAAGTTCACTATAGAGATTGAAAACAACGAAACTCGGCCAATCCTTAACGTTGTGGTGGCGCGCCAACCCAACGGACGACTAGGTCATTCCGTATATCGAAAACCCACACACACAGACAGGTACCTACATGCGTCGTCACATCATCATCCGTCACAAAAATCATCGATAATCAATCTTCTAGTCCACCGTGCAATTAAGATTTCACAACCAGAACATTTATCTAATGAACTAACCCATCTATAACCTAGTCTTATAAAAAGCGGCTATCGCAACTCAGATATCGGCAGAGTAGTAAACCGACATCTACATCCAACACGAACCCCCAAACCACGCTGTAATCCCGACGCACGATCTTCAGCAATCCTTCCATATATACACAGAGTAATAGACCGAATTGGCAAAATTCTACGTAAACACAGCATCAAAACGATCTATAAACCCACTAATAAAATTTTACAAATATTAACAACCCCAAAAGATTCCGACAACAGCCTTAAAGTCCCAGACGTATGTAGTATACTTTGCAGCTGCGGTTTAGTATACATAGAAGAAACAGGACGGCCAGTGGTACAGACTAGACTAAACGAGCATAAGCAATACTTAAGAACAAGCCAGTACAATCGCTCAACAGTGACCGAACACCAACATGAAACAGGCCATACCATTAACTTTGACAAAACAAAACTAAATGCCAGAATTCCATTTTTCTGCAATAGAAAAATCAGAGAATCCGTAAAATCATTAAAAATTCTAATACTCTAAACAAAGATGATGATTAGTCCCCCCCCCATTCGAAATACAAGCCTATGTTCACAACAGCGGAACCGCGACGTTCACTGATCCGCTACGACCCTCCTCTCTATTCATAATAACTCATGGATCAAGTTCTCACTTTATATAGACAACCACTTTCGCTACTTTCACCAATTGCTTTGCCACAAGACACCTTTTAGCTCAAAATGGGCTAGTGAGTCTGCTAGTTTAGAAGAAACTTTACATAATCTTTACACTTTAAACTTGTCTACTAACTATTATCATTCTTATCATTATTTTAATTTTATTACTTGTTCTCTCTTCTTGACCTGATGAAACCCTTTACAAAAATGAGCGAAACGTCGAACTTAGTTTATAAAACAACAGGTCCCAACCCGGACCCATAAATATTCATTGGACTCTATTTGTAGATCTTAATGTCTAAATGTAAGTATTTTTTGAGTGTACTGTTTGTTAGAGAAAAGATGTATATGGATGTAGCAACTGTTATGTGAAAGATTGCTTGTCAGATAATAGTTGATGTCATTTTAAGCTGCTGTTTCATTTAAACTGAGCTAGCAAGAAAATTCGGGCATCTTCAGACGAGGATCCACAGCACTATTATCGACGAGAGTGTGCACGATCACCTGCGCGTGCACGCTCGCACGCGCACAAAAATACGTACACGTGCGCTCGTGCGCTCGCACGTGCGCTCGTATACGCACAAGTGTGCGTACGCGAGCACGTATGCGCACGCAAACACGCTCACAAACACTTATTGAAAAATTACACAAAAAATGTAAATTAATAGTGTGTTAATTAATTAAAGTGAAATAGAAAGTTAGACTTCTAGTAGAACAATGACAGGCTAATCAGCGCCACTTTCCAACCAGTATCCTCATTTCCACACACATTCTGGACCAAATAGTTTTCTTCATTTAGTCATGTCATCTTTTGCGATAAATGTATCTTGTTCGTTGTCAATTACTATTGGACCTTTCTCAGCTACCTGAATTTCTAGGAATTTTTTAGATAGCATTACCCCACAGGGAGTTACCCTCATTTTAAGATTTTTCTACCAGCAGCGATTTCTGACCGTCCTTATAAATTTTTTAGACGTGCGACCCATCAAATTAGTCTACAATTTTACGCAGAATCCGAATCTGAAAACAGATTTAACATCCCACCACCCCTTATCGTTTTACACACATACCCTCTAGCGAACATATATAAGATTATTTTTGTTTCTTTCGCAATAAATATATCTTGTTTGGTATCAATTCATATTAGATATTTCTAGGGAGTTCAGATCTGTAAATAAATTTTAAATAGAGCCACCCCTTACAAAGTTACACCTTTAAAAGCCCCAAGCCTCCAAATTTTTGCTCATCTATATTTAACTCCAAGTTTAAAACCTTTTATTCGCTACCCAAGACATATGCTTTATCCAACCATTTTCCGAAAATTTAAGACCGCTGGAATTTTAGAAATGAACCCTGTATAAGCCATAAGTGTTTGATATTTAAAACCATTTTCAAACAGTAATGTTCTGTTTTTAGATTAATGTAAAACATTCATTTCAATGTAATGTGTTTCTAATATATAAATGGGTAGGTCGAGTTTAGCAAACAAGAACCACACTCTTTAATTAGAATATTCAGAAACACGACTTCTAAAATTTTAGATAGTCTTTTCGCTAAGATAATAAAATCAATTTGCACAACTATTTATTTAAAAAATTAAATACATTAAACATAAACAAAGGGGTGCAACAGTATAACATTTTCCTTTAAGTAACTTAAATTATTCACACAGTGGTTTAAACAGTGGTTGCATTTATCACCAAATCTTCTTAATTCTTCGAGTCTAGGCACTGAGGATACACCTGTGTTTAAAATATTGTTTGATAAATATTTCGATAATAGCTGCTTCTTTTGTTCTCCTTTAACGTAGACAGTAACCCCAGGAGGTATGACTTCTTTTAGCAAATCGCCTACATTTGTACAACCATTCGTAGACTAATCGTCCCAGCAGAGTCCATGGATTTTTTCCTTTAACCACTCAACTTGCTTTTTGAAATCATCACTTAGGGAGTTATATTCCACCGTCATGTTCAGTTTCTCATGCCATATTACATTATTTACTATATCTAAAATGGCGATCTCCTTGCAATAGAAATCACCAGTTTTGTATTGATATTCTTGTAAATCGATTATGAAACACATGCTTCCTGCAACAAATCATAAATGGAAATGGGCTTCAAAGCAAATCTTTTCTATCTATCCAGCTAGAGAATTTTACCCCACCCATCGAACAAGTAGTTTATTTTTCCGCTTCTTTAGGAAATTTTTAACTAGTTAATTATCTGGAACTATGATCGGTTGGTACTAAAGCAAGTTTGTTTTCTTAATCCAAAGAAATAATTAGTAAACCAGGTCAGTTTTGTAAATACTTTATAAAAATACAATAGTATTTTTTGAAATATAAACGTTCAGTTTGGCACAATTCAGGTAGCGGGTGATGATGTTTTTCTTTCACAACCCTTTTACATAAACAATTCCATGTACAGGTACTATTTCTTGCAAAGATATACTGAAACGTTGAGCTGATAATTCATTGGTCGCAGAGATGTCCCAGTCTAACCCGTGTAGGTGATTTTTACAAAAATCGTTGTCTTCGGAAATTCTCATCTAAGTTTTCACTTCTTAACGGCATATGTAGAATTTCGTGCGATAGTTCGTCCGTTCCAATATTCAGTACAGCTATTGCTTTCACAAAAATTCGCTTGACTTGTACGGGAACCCCTGGATATTCAAAACATACATGTTTTCCTGGTGAAATTGATGTAAATTCACCTAGCGCATAGGTAGTCTTACCTACTAGTTTGTCGATACTTAATGGTGCTCTTACATCACTTGTAACGTCAACACCACAAAAACCCACCTTTAACTTGTAATTATGATCATCTCGACGGTACTTTAACAACTAATGCTCTGGAACATGGCTCCCTCGTCTTTTATGCAGACGATCAAGCGCGCGCTTCCTTATTATAATAATCAGTGTTATATGCAAGTCTTAACAGGAAAAGTGACGCTTATAATGGTTTTATAGTGGGTTTTACCTATTTGTATTTAACCACCAACACCATTTCTAGATTATTTTTTTTTATAAAAAATTGATCTTAACAATATTTTGAATATAACTCAGTCATGTAAGATATCATTTATTATTGTGTTTTTCTCAGCTTCTCAAATCTTTCGAAATTTTTTTCAAATCAAACGACCTTTTACAAACCATGCGGTATTCATCTTTAATCTATTTTTAAACAGTATTGCTCTGTCTTTTGAGATTTGCCTATCGTGTAACCTATTAAATTAGTATAGAATTTCCCGGGGAATCGAAATCAATTATCACATCTTTTAAAATTAGCCTCAACAAGGACCCGCATAATGTTTTAATATTCCAAAACCTAACAGCAAAACACCTCTGCATTTTTATTCAGATTTAACTCAATAATAGAGTAAAACTTAAAAATATTTATTAATATCTAGAAAAAATATTGGAAAAATTTTGACGAGTATATAAATATAGAAGAAGACGGTCAATGGTTAGCCCCAATCCGAAGTTTCATGATGACGGACGTTAAAGATTTTATTGCAAATAAACGTAAGCTTCATTTTATGCTAGATGCCGTACGAAAGAAGTTTGTGGAACGCAAAAAATGAGACACTACATTTCTGCAAGAATTCAAAGAGATGTACAAACAATTGATCGATCCCTTGCAAATCACCACTTCCCAGTCACGAGGAATAGCGGAAGAAATGCCAAAACCTATAAAGGAGATTAAAGTTGAAAACAGAGGCGAACTTTTAAAAAGATTAAGTTACCAGTTGACGACGAGTCTGTACATCTTTATTACGAGGACGTGTTGGTTAGAAAATGAAGACGAAAATATATTCAAGTTGGTTTATGGAGTAAAGTATAATCCCCAATCTAAGAGGCATAGTTTAGGAAAAAGTGGGCAGGAAATTAATCCAGAAAACCGTGACGTAACCTTAAATAATAGAGTTTATTCGGACACAAATCGGGTACAATCGGGGCATACCCGAACAAGAGTACTCATATAAAAGGACTGTTCGCGTAGAAGTTATAATTTGTCGATTATACAGTTTAAAAAGACGATTAAACAAATATGTATAAAGACTTTGGGGAGGTTATTCGAAAATTTTGCAATGCTATGCTAATAAAAAAAAGCTGAATGTGGGCAACGCTTTTCGATAGAAGGAGAAAAAAGTCGTATGGGTCAGTCATAGGAGGAAGCAATACAGCACTGTACTGCTGTGTCAGTAATGCCCGAGGATTTGAATGATTTTATGTAAATAATCGAGAAGATGGGGTTTATAAAACTGTTGGCAGATATTCAGATGAAATATATACTAAATTGTAAGTTTTAAAGTAAAAATTTAACCACCTCAACTACTATCATAAGAAATGAATGATGTGAATTTAGAAATTATTTTTGTATATAATAGCTTGTTTATGTAATGAAATATAAAGTATACATTGGAATTGTTTAATTCAAATTTCCACATAACCGAAATGGGCATCTAAGTTCTTATGAAAAGAATTATAACAAAGATGTGTATTTATTAAAAGGGTGCTATAAACGTTTTACAAAATTATTAATCAGAATCGTTTTATTTAAAATTATAACATAATTTATTTACATCTATTAATATCTGTAGTTGAATTACAAGAATTTAGAAACGTATATGAGAATAAATTGTAATATGCAGAATTATAGTGAGAGAAATTTCTCTAAAATCTATAGTTTAAAACTTAAACATCGCTGGTAAATGCGTGGAATGGAAACCTGTTGTACTCTTCCATATACTCAACTTGTCTACAAATACTGTTTTCAAGCAATCTTGGATAGGTTCGTATAAATTTGTATAACATGACCCCAATATCACTATTACTGTACTTGCTTTTAATTATATCATGTGAGAGATTCTGTAACACATCATTCCTATTACATCTTTCCACTGCTACATCTAACAGAAACAGATTTGTATTAGGAGTACCGTTTTCCGTTAGTTCTCTTAAAGTATTAGCGTGGTTGAGAACAATTTGAGATACCTCTAAAAGTGTTCCAAAGTTCCTTTGGTAAATAACATATAATTCTCATCAAATGTCACCTTCTTCACTAAAAAATTCTTATTTAATTAAAAAAGCCAGTTAACGATCTTGCATGCCAACTTCCATAGTGCGTATAATATGTGGAAGATTTGATATAATCTTCCTAAATACATTGAGCTACAGACCTACAATTATGATTTTGGATAAAGATTTTGTTATGGCGTATGGTTTTTCAAATAGCAATTTGGTTTGCTTTAACTGAATTGCGGCGTTTATATATTCTTTATGCGCTGCGATCGACTGCTTTTCCAAATCCTTAATTTGCTCCCACCCATTGTCTGCAATTTTTAGCTCCTCCTGTAAATCCAGTAAAAACGCTTTCACACACACTGCATGAGATAGTTAAGATGTTATTTCTAGAAGAAAATATTGATTAACAATTTTTTGAATTACAAATGTAAATATTAATTTCTTCCTCGTTTGCAGGTTAAAATTCAAACTAAGACTTACTCTTCTTTATCGATAGTCCTCACACGAAATTTTCAAAGGCGGAAAATCCTGTAACACTATTAATTGCACTTTGAACGACTTTACGTTTTACAAAAATTAACTTGAAAATGAACTTTTGGTATCATTGTCCCGTACTTATGTACATAGATAAAGTATAAGTATACTTTGGCCTTACATTCACCCAATTTAAATCAATTTATAGAATGCGTATTTCCGTATATTAACTAGAATTGTAGGAAAGTGACTTTTACAATTAATAGTCAGACGTCATTAACAAAACAATGCAAAGCTGAGGATCATACATTTCTCTAAATTTATTTAGAAAATTCGTCTTACTTTGAACTACATTTAAAATAGATTATCGAACCACTTACTAGCCTACCGTGCAGAATTAATCTAAATTTCACCTTTTGATCTAATTATTTGAATGTGGATGCACTAACTGAAAATTTTAACGATGCTTGATATTAATACATATTTTTGTTTTTTCTATTATTGAGTTAAATCTAAATAAAAGTGCAGAGGTGTTTTGCTGTTAGGTTTTTGAATATTAAAACATTATGCGGGTCTTGGTTGGAGCTAATTTTACAAGACGTGATAATTGATTTCCATTCCCCAAGAAAATTCTATGCTAATTTGATAGGTTACACGATGGGTTTATCTCAAAAGATTTGAATTACAATTCTATTTAAGTTTGTACGTGATTTTTAGATCTGATGCTCGTATAAATCATAAGAAACAAAATGTTATTTAACTAATAATTTATTGATAGCACTAACGCATGTGAATTTATTTAACTTTTTTATTTTTGGATAAAAGTTATTACTTGTATAATAGATACCTACTGATTTAAAATTGTTCCATTTTCAAAAAGGGTAAATTAAATAATGTAAAATGATCCATTTCGGCAAGGTTTATGCATCTACATTAAAACAACATATTTTTAATAAATATAGTGGTGTCCAACTTCACTTTATTTAGTTTCCGCTCCACAAAGAATATATCAACCCTGCCCTTCTCATGATCTCCCGTGGGATAATAGCCAAGCTAGCCGTCGGTGCAGCAAGTTTTTATAGTTTCACCTACCACGCGTAAAAATTCCGAGCTTTTTTAAGTTCCGAATTGTTATATCTTCTCTTTAGAGGCAAAATCACACAACGCGATATTAAAAAATGAATACTGCTACATTGGTGCCACATTGTAGGGTCCGAATTAAAATTTGAAATTGCTACATTGACCCCAACGCTTTGGGGATCGAAAGGAGTAACAATTTACGTACACCATTAATATACAAGAAATTTGCTACACAGGTTGTGTGACTAGCGGTTCGTACATAATGTGGCTGGTCGGTTTTATACTAATGGTAGTTACGTTTATTACAAACCCATTTTTTGTGAAATGTAACTTCATCAGCAAAATAAATAATTTAAAAACTCCTCCATCCCGGTGACGTTTTTCTGAACCTGATTCACACAACCTTATTTTTTTTTAAAACCTTCCTCTAGTAGCTTTTAGGTTTTTTGTATGCGATATGTATGCATTTTATTTCTTTTTAGAACACGTTGAACAACAGTGCGCAGTATACCAATAAGATTTTGCATTTCTTTAGCTGATATCTAAGGATCTACTGTAACCATTAAGGTACCAGTCCTACTATTGTTTTCTTTTACTGCAATTTACGTTCTTTCAGCTACTGGATATGCAACTTTTCTAGTTTGCATAAACTTCAGTAATAAACTTTCAAATACTTCTTGTATACGCTGTTTTCCAATTTGGTATTTTTCATGTTATATTCTTGACGTCAATAAACACTTCTTGTTATTTTTATCTTAAAGAAAAACCATATCTACGAATACTTGGATTTCAAAATGTATTATAACCAAGAATTAATATTTTATTTTACTCTAAAGGTAGACGATATTAGTAGTTATTCTTGACGATAGTGTAAGATAGATACTATTATTAATAGCTGATGAAATGTCAAAGTCTCAGCCAACTTGTGAAAAGTGGTAGTGTATTCATACTTCTAGGATGGAAAATGCCATAAAATTGTCAATTTCTCAAAACCTACTTGTTTTAAAGGTCATATGGTATAGACATGAATTAAAGAAGATTAGTAACTTTTCCAACCTGCAAAATGTATACAGGGGTTAAAAAATAAATCGCTAAGCTGTTTAGTTTTGAATTGTCCAGAAGAGGCGAAATGTCATAACAGATCAAGGGTGCACAGTCTAGTTACATTAATGCGGGAGGGGGTTCCTATATATAAACCAGTTGTAAAGTAAAAATGAAATATAACGAAGAAATTAAACTATCAAGCTATGCTACTAAAAACACTTACCCTGAAAGGTTTTCAACATGGTCTTAATTTGTGGGTGCCAACTCGTCTGATCTAGTGATATTCCTCTGGTAGACGAGTATTCTTGGGGATTTTTTTTTTGATAGTTATCCGAGCGCGGTGAAGTGGAAAGCTTTTATAATCAAAGTATGGCACTCTCCTAGCGGCATACCCACTAAAACCAGACCCCCTGGCGGGTGCGTTTGCCTACCGGCTTCGCCGCACTGCAACCTAAAAGGCTTATTTATTGTGCTCACCCTGGTTATGTATCATACTCAGTCTGCAAAATCTGCACCCCGAATAATAGCGTACAGGTCCCTCGACGAAAGGATATCTACTTTCTTCGGGTCTAATTTTGGTCGCCCGAATAGGCGCTGTCTCGATCTACCGAACGCCTCACATCTGCATAGTACACGCACTGCAGTCTCCGGTTCCTATAAGCAAAGTCTGCACTTGAGGTCTCCGTTATATTTTTGCATCCTCTGGAGGTATACCTTGACAGAAGTATATCCTGTCAGGAAACCCACAGTAATTCTGAGCTGTTCCCTGCTTAATCAAAGCAATTCCTGAATTCTGTTTTTGCTAAGCCTTTTTATCAGCGCTTTGCAATGTGTTAGTCCTGGTCTGTTATGATAGTCTCTTAGGTGTTGGTTGGACATCTATTCGCTAATATAGCTACGGATGGCAGCTTTTGTGACTGCCAAGGCAGGTTGGAGACCGATAAATGGCTTTTGCGCCCCCTGTCTCGTAAGTTCATCTGCAATTTCATTTTCCTTGAGTCCTTGATTGCCTGGTACCCACTGTAATGTAACAGAATTCTGCTATGCCAGTCCATTAAGTGCCTCAATACGTTCCCATACTAGTCTTAATTATACTTTCTGACTTATTAGAGCCTTAAGTGCCACCTGGCTGTCAGATACAACATAGATCTGTTTTTTAATAAAGACACCTCTTATGCTTTTCCGCACACTTTCCAGTATGGCGTATATTTCGGTTTGAAAAACGGTAGCATTTGCCCTTAGGGGAGCGCTTAAACGTGCTTTTGGTCTCTCCCTAAACAGTCCAGATCCGGACCCGGTCTCGCCCTTAGAGCCATCCGAGTACCAGATCATGCTTCTCGGAGGTAATCCATTCCCCGCTGCCATTTCAATACCCAGACAGCTTTTCACTGTCAAAACTTCGCTTGCAAGGTACCGATCCAGGTCCAACTTATAGTTACCCCAGTCAGTTTTACTTGGTTTGCGATATAATTCCTTCACCTGGTTGAGCCCGGTAAAGAAAAATCGGACGTTTCTGTGGTCTGAGCAGCTCCTCTCATCAGACACTTACCAGTTTTTTACTAAGTTGCGTATATATGGCGAACTTATGGCTATATCCTATGTTTATTTACGAAGGTTCGAGTATTACCTTTATTCAAAATGTGTAAGTGATTTGCCATTATAAATCGCATTATTGCTACACAGCTAGGATTGATCCCAGTACTGCCTCAAACTGTGTGGTGAGCATTTTCGTCGCAACCAATGACGAGGTGAGATCCATCCGCTCCACGCCAAACCACCAGCGGCTCTACTTCCCTTGAGGGAGGAAGGTAATGAGAGTCAACGGAAAATAAGCCGATCCGAGTATAATCTTTTTAGGCCCACCTGCGCCTAGTTCCACCCTGCCCGCCACAAGGTCTTGATGGCAGAATTCATTAAGCTGAAACCACTAAACGTTGTTGTTGATTAGTATACATGTCCTGGGTTTATCAGTGGATGTACTATACACAAGTGCCTCACAGATTGAACCCAGTCCTAGCACCTTTCCCTTGCAAATCTAAGGTTCCTGGATAAGGGCTATGTCGCAGTCCCCCATCAGCTTACATAGGGCTGTTGATGCTGCCCTACCGTTCTGCAGGTTCACTTGGACCACCCTTATCATCAGGTGAATTGCCCTTGATAGGCTTGAACAAGACGGTTCTCAGCCCATAATAGGCCTTGAACTTGGCTTGCTCAAGTACCTCATAAGATCCCGAATCGATCGAAAAGGCCAGGATAGTTCTTTCCTTATCAACTTTTCGGGAAAACACATGCCAGCCACTCGTTTGTAGACTGGGTTTCTGCTTCTGCAATCTGGTCCATGCCACTTTCTCCTCGAGGTCTCTGTCGGGGATTCATACTAGAACCTTGAGTCTCTTTGGGAGGTCCGCTGCGTCTACTTCTGTTAGGCACGTACCCTCTACTGTTTAAAAATAGATTAAAGATGAATACCATATGATTTGTAAAAGGTTGGTCTGTAAGTCAGTAAGAGGTCGTTGAAAACAAATTCCGAAGGATTTGAGAATCTGAGGAAAACACAATAGTAATTGATATCTTACACGACAAAGTTGTATTAAAATTACTGCTAAGAGTAATTTCCTATAAAAATTCTAAAAATGGTGTTGCAGGTTAAATACAAATAGGTAAAACTTAATATAAAACAATTATAAGCGTCAGTTTTTCAGTCAAGAGTTGCCTATAACGCCAAGTAACATAATAAAGAGCTGCGCACGGTCGACCATCGGCATAAAAGGCGGAAAGCCATGTTCCAGAGCATTAGTTGTTAAAGTACCGTCGAGTTGATCAAAATTACAAGTTAAAGATGGTTTTTTCTTGTGTTGACGTTGAAAGTGGTATAAGAGCACCATTAGGTATCGACAAACTAGTAGGTAAAACTACTTATGCGCTAGGTGAATTTACATCAAATTTTCACCAGGGAAACATGTTTGTTTTGGATATCCAGGGCTTCCAGTACAAGTCGAGCACATTTTTGTGAAAGAGATAGCTGTACTGAATGTTGGAACTGACGAATTATCCTGGTTGATTCTCCCCTCTCAGGGCGCGTCTAGTAGTCATTACATGTGATTTTCCAATGCTCTACCCGAAGGTATTACATTGGCCAGGAAGCGAGTTTTTTTTACCTGGAAAATTTTGAATTTTGCCGAATCCTTGTTGTTTCAAGCAAAGGGATCTTTAACGTGCGTGACAACACTCACACACGGGACCTCCATTTTACCTCTCATCCGAACGAGGGTGTATTTTTGCGAAAAATGCCCGCCTAACATTTTTCAAGCGGACCGTGTCGGGATTCGAACCCGGGACCTAGGGCGTAGTAGTCACACACATACCACTACGCCACGGAGCCGCCGCGTCTAATTGTCAGTGTTAACCTAGTGGTTGTTGCTGTTTTGACTATATCGGTTTGTCGTGCGAGTGTTCTGGGTGTTTGTTCCACTTAGTGGTCTGGAGCGAATTATGGCACAAAATTCTGCATATCCCGTTAAGAAATGAAAACTTGGATGAGGATTTCCGTAGGCATACAGATTTTTGTAAAAGTCACCTACACGGGTTAGACTGGGACATCCCTGCGACCAATGAATTATCAGCTCAACGTTTAAGTTTATTTTTGTAAGAAATAGTACCAGTACATGGAACCGTTTATTTGAAAGGGCTGTTAAAGAAAAACATTATCACCATTATCTTCCAGCTACCGAAGTTGTGAATCTTGAACAGTTTGGTATTGCAAATTTAAAGCAGTTACGAAAAGATAGTGAATCTAACCATTGTTTAATGCATTTGAAAAGTTTTCTGAACTGCGCCACGCAGAATGTTTGTAGTTTAAAGAATACTATATTTTGAACTATTATATTAATTTGTAAACATTATTAGTATTTGGAAAACGAAATTTCGCTTCCAAAATATTTACAAAACTGACCTCTATTACTAATTATAGCTAGGTCTTTAGACGACTTTAATAGCGTATAAGTGGATTGCGTTTAACAAATGAGATACAACTGTCGCTCGGTGATTCATTTAAAAACTAAGCAAATCAAAAACACCACAAATATTACGTACAAGTTATTTTATTATTTTATTCGTATCCTGTAGACAATCAGCATGATATAAAACGTTTAGTGTTTTATTGAGTTTTCTTTTAAAGGTTTAAATTGTTTTACAAAAACCTGGTGACCAAAAAATTTAAAGATAGAGTTAAATATAGATGGATAAAAATTAGAGATTTGGGGTCTTTTTGACAAGAAATTAGTACAGATACGAATTGTAATTTTCCAAAGTACCTATTTAGTATCGAGTTAACTAAATGTAAAACCAGAAAATTGATAAAATTTTGTGTACAGGTTTACTTTGTTTAAAACTTTAAAACTCGTGTTTTTGAATATTCTAATTAAAGAGTGTGGTTCTTGTTGCTAAACTCGACCTTCCCATTTATATATTAGAAACCGATTACATTGGAATGTTTTACATTATTCTAAAATGCAACATTATTGTTTGAAAATGGTTTCAAATATCAAACCCTTATGGCTTATAAAGGGTTCATTTCTAAAATTCCATCGGTTTTAGATCTTCGGGAAATGGTTGGTTAAAGCATATGTCTTGGGTAGCGGGAAAAAGGTTTTAAGAATGGAGTTAAAAGACTGCTGATAGAATTGGATACTGGAGCATGTATTTCTTTGTTACAGTTAGGTAACAGAAGACTTAAACAGTCACATTAGTGCAAATATCAACCACTTCGATACTAGTGACTACCCCGCGAATAATAAATACAATATACCGCTTGTCAACAAAAAAGTTGTAGGGAAATTCAAAAACGAATTTGATGGGAATCTAGTATTAGAATTTGTTGGTAGTAGGGCTAAGTCCTACTGTATTGTAAGCGAGAAAGACGTTATCAGAAAAATTAAGGGTGTTAGCCGTAGTGTTGTGGCTGGGATTAGTGTTGATAGTTTAAGGATGTAGTCATTAATAATACGGATACTCTCATGCATACGATGGTATCAATCCGGAGTAGAAAACACGATTTGTATACACAGCTGATTAATAAAATTAGTTTATCGGGCAAAGATGACAAGCGTTACGTCATCCCCCGAAGCATATCAACCTACGCATGGGGGCATAAAGATATAAGATAGTTGCTTATATATTAATATATTTTATGCGTATGTATATAGTAGAGTGTAAGTTAGTTATAAGACATACTCACCATTCCCAACCTTAATAATCCCTTCGCTCCTTGCGACATGTGTTTAGCACCACGCGGTGTTTCTGGACGGTAAAACATATTGTTAGATTAACGACAACATGTCTAATTGGCCGAAACACGTTTTCTCTTTTTTTAAACAACGCCTTAATGTCTTTTTTGTTACAAGTTACTTTTAGCTGCTTGGGTTCGGCTACACGAAGAAAATAAAATAATGTTATATTTTGCAATGTAAAAATTGTATTCTATTAGTGTATTAAACTGTAAATCGAATAAAATAAATTATTAAACTTTTGTGTGCTTAATTTTTTTGTTTTAATACCTCTAAGTGTTTGGTTAAAGGATTCTAAATGTTAAAAAGGAGAGATGATTAGAAATCGCTACTGGTAAAAATCTTAAAATTGCGGTACTACCTTAAGGAATGATGCTATCTAAAAAATTCTTAGAAATTCAGGTAGCTGAAAAAATCTGATATTAATCGATACCAAACAAGATATATTTATCATAAAAGAAACAAAAATAGTCTTTTATATGTTCGCTAGAGGGTATGTGTGTAAAACGGTAAGGGTTGGTCAGATTTTAAATCAGTTTGCAGATTCGGATTCTACGTAAAATTCTAGACCAGCTTGATGTGTCGCATTGCTAAAAATTATAAGGACCGTTAGAAACCGCTGCTGGTGAAAAAATTTTAAAATGGGGTAACTCCCTGGGGGATGATGCAATCTAAAAAATTCCTAAAAATTCAAGTAGCTGAAAAAATCTAATATTAATTAACATCAAACAAGATAGATTTATTGCGAAAGATGAAATGGCTAGTCGAAGAAAACTATTTGGTCCAGAATGTGTGTGGGAATGAGGATACTGGTGGGAAAGAGGCGCTGATTAGTCTGTCATTGTCCTACTACTTCTATGCAAAACCTAAATGATAACTTCATATCAAGCTAGTAATTGAAAGGTAGAAAATATATCTCGGGAGGCGCAATCAATAAGGAAAGTGATTTTAACGCCTCTGATAACAGAAGAGAAAATTAAAAGAGCCACGATGCATTTCTTCCAATAAGCTTAATGAAAAACGATGTTCAATAATCTTTTATTCTACTACGAAACGTCAGTAGTGCTTACTATATATTTAAATAGACAACTTATGTATATTTAGGAATTGAATGAAACTAGCTTTTGTAGTAATTAGAATGAGATTGGTTGGTGTCCAGAAAACATCTCAAATAATTTATTAGGTTAAATATGAAATTTTAAGAGTTATTTTCAGACAGCATTTCATAAAAGGTTTTAAATAAGAGAATTTAGTTAATTGGTTGAAATGTAAAAAACTGGATTCCTGTACAAGCAGTTTCCGAAAAATAATTACTGACAAATAGGGTTAATGAAGTGGGTATTTCAAACTTTTAACAATATAGGATTAAAAATTTTATTATTTGAATCCATGCTACGAGATTGTGTTGTAAATATTTAAATAACCTTAACGAGATTCTGTGTGTTTGGATATCAGGTGGTTTAAGTACGTTCTTTCAGTTTTACATCAATTAGGTTCATACAAAGTGTAACACTCATCCATCAAATTTTCTATAATGTGAAAAATGTTCTACAGGTTTTATGAAGAAATGCAAAATACTTAGGAATTCTAAACTCTAAACCTCAACCACCAGAGAGACTTAATTTATTGAAAACTATAAATTATGACAAGGTACACGGTTAACTGTTTGTCAAAACCAGCAATTAAATAAATACTATTTCACCAAAATTTCTATCAATTGTGATTGGTTTACTAATAGTTGTATTTGCAAGCTAGTTTCAGTGCTTTACTGGAACGTATAAACATTTTGAACATTTTATGTAAGTTATATATTGACGTAATATCGACGTCTTACGAAGATGTTCTACATAAACTGGATGCCAATAAATACAAGGTGGGGCAGTGAAACGGCACCAATTAAACAAATGACAAACAAAATTGAATTTTAAAATAAGTTGTTTTATTCTACATAAATGGAAATAATTGCCTTACATAAAAAATAATCAATATTTGAAAATGGTGCCAGTCAAATGACACACCTCTTTTTCCACGCATTGTCAGAGCCTGCGGGCAAATCCTTGCATCACGTTGCGAATCATCTTCAACGCTATGTTGTTTATTTTTTGCCGAATTCGATCTTTTAAATCTTCTCTGGTTCTTGGTGCATTTTCCTTGAACACGTCGGACTTCAGATAACTCCAAAGGAAAAAGTCTGGAGACGTCAAGTCAGGTAAACGGGCAAACCACGAGATGTTGGCATTTCTGCTGATGAGACGGCCAGGAAATGCGAGTCTAAGCAAATTCATCGTAACATTGTCAGTATGGCTTGTTGCACCATCTTGCTGGAAGAGTGTTTCTTCATCAGGATTATACTCATCGATTCCGTTCATACTAGAAGTTACCGATATATCAGCATAACGTCCAGAGTTTACTGTCACTATATAATCGTTTTCATTAAAAAAAAGTAGGACCCGGTATTGGCGCGAGATGACATTGCGCACCAATCTGTAACTTTTTCTGAATGGGGAGGTTTTTACCTTGAAAATCGTGTGGGTAATTTTCGGACCAATATCTAAAATTCTGTTTGTTAACAAAGCCACTAATATAGAAGTGGGCTTGGTCACTCATCCTTAAGTTGTTAATCCTTTCTCCATTTCCGAGAAGATATAGCATCGCTTGGCAAAAGCGCATGCGATTATTGTAATCATGAGGATTTAGGAGTAGCACTATCTGTATTAGGTATGAGTGGTGGTAAAGGTCATCTCTCAAAATTCTTCTTAATGTTCGATTACTGATATCAAGTTGTATATTGTGCCGCTTCGCTAATTTTCGGAGACCTCTTGGTAAAGCTTGACGCGTAAGATCAATGGTCTCCGGGGTCCGGCTTATTTCTTTTTACTACCACCTTTTTTCTTTGTCGTGCTAGCAGTGGTTTCACAATTTGTTACTCAAAGGGTGATAGCTTTACGAGGTGGCACTGGAGCCCTTAGGGATAAATTAAAGTCACGACGGAAAGCGCGTTCAGCACTAACAAAATTATGGGAGTTTTTGTACGTTGCGTACTCAACCAACGCTCCATGGCCACTAATTTCCATATACCTAGACGGCCAAGATCTTATCCTCCTATCCTCCCATCAATTCCTTACATGTGATTTTCCAATGCTCCACCCGAAGGTTACATTGGCCAGGAAGCGAGTTTTTTTTAACTAGAAAATTTCGAATTTTGACAAACCCTTGCTGTTCCAAGCAAGGTAGGGATCTTTAACGTGCGTGAAAACACACACAAGGGACCTCCATTTTACCTCTCATCCGAACAAGGGTGTATTTTTGTAAAAAATGCTCGCCTAACATTTTTCAAGCGGACTGTGTCGTCCCATCAATTCCGCTAACCATATCTGAAACAATACCGTTTCACTGTCCCACCTTGTAGGTTATGAAGTTGGGCCCATTAAATAAACCCGACGGATTGGGTCGCTAATAAAAATGTTGCGATACTAAGTGCTTTGATCCCCTTTCGTTGTCGGCGTCAATAAATAAAACTACAATATTCGCCTAACAAGGAAGTTAGAAGCCTTTAGACCAAAGAAAATTCGGTAAGTTGCTCTTAGTAATTAACAACTCCCTAAATTGAAATTGAATTACTGAAATCTTATGGTTGGAAATATTATCTTAAACTTATTTAATACACAAGGCACATTTTCAATGACTGTTACAGAAAAAACACAACTTTTAAGCTAATCCGACCTTGATTACTATAGAGTCGAATTTTATCCAAATAAACGGTTTCCCAGTATAGACGTCCTTCTCAAGCATTGAAGTACAATCAAAGTTATCAAATTGACATCCAGTTTAAAATCCAAAACACATTTTATTTAAACAGTTCCAAATCAATTAAAACAATTAGTTGCAGTGTATGCTTTAAATCTCAAAGATTTATTACCGGCAAATTGCTATAAGCGCAAATTATTGCCAAAAATTATTGCACCGACCAATTCAATAAAGCCACATTCTACATAACAGTCAATTAATAGACCTTTTATAGCATGAGACAGTGAGTAATATTTAGCGGGGTGTTTGGCGAGCATAAGAGTATCGAAATGAACCTCAAGTCGACTCAAATTAAATCTATTCATCCCTACATATAGATATATATAAAAAAATACAGTAGTGGCTAAGTGCCAAATAAAATATAGTTTATATGAGCATAGAAAATGTAACATGTAACAAGTAATTAACTCCATTAACATACAATTTATTGACGTTATTGCTTACCTCTTCTTAAATTAAATAACTTACAATCCCTTGAAACCTGACAGGAGCGGTAATAATGCAGAATCAGTTAACTGTGCGATAACGCAGATATAGTTGCAGTGTTTACGAAATGTGTATTTCACTTCCTCTATAAATGAGGACATCAAAGGAGCTGCAACATCGATGTGAAAGTAACAGCGGCAGGAGCTGCAAGAAGACCCACGAACGGATCTGCGAGCGAAAAATGTTTGAAAATATCTCTGAAAGGATCTTCGAAAGAATCTTTAAAAGGATGCCCAATGTAGTCTGCATAATCTATTAAAACAATTGTTTCAGCACAAAGTACATCATTGTAAAGTTAATCATAAATAATTAGATTTGGTATTCATATTTTATTGTACTAACTTGACTAGAAGTTCAACTTTAAACTAAGAAATTAAATAAAGTTATCTTATTTTCTGCTGCACCCAAGAATTCAAATAGCAACCTACAATATATAAATATGGATATGAGCAAAGGCGTCACCAAAGTAATTGTATTCCCAAAGGGTAATCGCTATGATTCCAGAGTCCAGACTAACCTTGCCACTTCATCACATCCAACACGGAATCAGCAATTAAATAAGGTACTAATGGAAGAATCATAAACGGAAAAGCCACAATCAACGGTCTTATAGCTTAATTAGACCTACACCACTCTGGACTGCTTAACGGATCACACAAAACCCTATAAGAATTACTATTGAAACCGATTTCATTCCAACTTTAATGAATCCTACTTAAGACTTGAAAGAATTTTGTAAAAACTGAATTACAGGCTATTTTAATCAGTTGGCAATTAACACCGCACGAAGTTACAGACACACTCAAAGCGATTTGAAAAAGGCTAGGATTGCACTAGAAACTCAGAAAGTCACTAGCATGGAAATGCAAGGACAGACTAGGACAAACATGACCATTGCAGGACATACGAGAATGTAGTGACACCTAAACGTTCGGGTGGGCTGCGTCTGAAAGCATGTAGGCTTGGTTTGATTATTTGTTTAATAAGTATAAGCAAAAATAATAAGTTTCATAAATACATGAAAATAAAAGTGAAATAGTTAAAATTGACTGAATTTAACAGTTAAAGTAGTTCGGAAGTCTTCGGAACTCTTCAGAAGGCTTCGTGCTTCCTGGTGAAACCAAAATAGACTTAACCACTTATTAAATGGATGTATATACAGCTTGAAGGCGGTGAAAAAGGCTTCGGTAGTCTTCGGATCTCTTCGCAAGCTTCGGAATCTGCTTGCGAGGCCGAGTAGGAACTTGAATAACGGTAGTTAGAAAATATTTACAGTTTGAAGAGGTCCAGACGTCTTCGGCGGTCTTTGGAACTCTTCGGAAAGCTTCATGTCTTACTTGTGAGACAACATTAAGTTACAAAGAATCATGCATTACCGTGAAATTTTACAGGGTGTCGTCCCGGTGGTAGAGTTGACAGACGCAATTACAATAACAAGTATGGAACGGAGCTTAACGTCCATACGCAGTTTGGTAACTATTGATTGATAAATTATAGTGACGTGACCTAGGTACGGCGGCGGACCGCGTCACTGTCGAATAATACGCAGGCTATGGGGAGCACTGCAAGGTGATTTCTTAGGCTATGGTGAGCACTTACGAATGTCTTACGGAGATTTTAAAATTATATTTATACACTTCCATTTCCTATGCTTCCTGTGTTAAAAAACATTAATGATGTCTTTAACCAATGGAATTGTGTATTTCGATTTTCAAGTGTAAAAGAATCTCCAAATTTAGTTTGACCAATGAGCGTGCTGATTTTTGGGTACCACAAAAAATGAGTTGGAATTTCTCGCGATTCTTAGTTTTTTTCTGTGTTCAGCACGTGTACTTTGATATAGTCAACTGCAATTCTTTACTCTGTTGTGTTCGGCTCGGGGTGCGGTGATATAGTCAACATTCCCCCCGCTGATGAGTGTAGCGTAGCTGGGTTGTTGTGAGGATGCGGCGGGGTCCTTGTTGTCAAAATATTTGTGCCTGTGGCGGCGCTTGCGTTTTCGCTTTGTGCGGCGGCGTCGGGCTTCGCCATGATTGCCTGTTGCTTCAACTAACGTAATTAATACATAAAATGACTCAGATAAACAAATTCTTCAAATAAAAACCACATACGACGCTAATGCATAATAATACAAGAACTGAAAGATATCAAGATTACCAAATATTCAAACTATGATCGAAGTTACTGACATTCAACTGCATGACAACGTAATCATCGAGCAGTAATCTATAGGAACCCGTATAGAATAAAATAAAGAGTAACATTCTTTTCAAATAAACTTGTAATTTTATACAAATTTCTAACTCAAAAATAAACCTGTAACAGAAGTGACTTTGCATTAACATCTCAATTTTTTTCTCGGGTACCAACATTATCTAAAGTGAAACCTATGACATTTACGGCATTCCATAGAAAGTTTCGGGTGGTAATTAGAACTTTGGATGGTAACTGCAACGCATCTGGAAGAATTTGGAAGCGGTAGAATTAACCCATCACCAAAAAATCTAACAAGAAAATTTTACTTATGATTTGAATCAGCCAAGTCGAATTACACTCAATTTTCGCTACTCGTAGTTTAATTTTTAATTATTACGTATACGCACTTTCTATATTTTCACTTTACTGGATCAATGAAAAAATCAATAAACCTTCTCTTCTAGTATGTCTACGGTTATTTATAAACAATAGTTCCAACAATAGAGCACTTGCGTTAAAAAAATTTTGATTCCACGCCTAGTGTGCTATGGGGAAGTGCACGCACATAATGTCTATTGAGCTATTTCCATTTTAAATTTACAAAATTCTATTCGTTGGAAGTTTTAAATAGCTATTTTGACGCAATTTTTGTAGGTAAAATTCTAATAAGGTTTGTATTGAATTAATGCTGTGATCTCTAACTGTAGATAACAGCTTTGCTTTGATAGGTGCGTACAAAAAAATTTTGCTGTGCTACATAACTTCATTTACTTCAATAATAACTTCCGGCGGCAATGATTGAAATGACGTTATAAGATATTCATTAATTTCTCCCAAATAAGTTCGTTTTAGTAGCGATTTCGCTGGATCATATTTACAAATAGTTTCCATTCTGAATAAATGCATAAGGTCTTCCGTAATTTCGCTCACACAAAGTGCATTTCCTACACCAAACGTATTTAATAAAAGTTGGCTCTTTACAATTCGCTGAATCAAAATTGGTATTCAACCCTTATGTACTAAAATAGAATCCGTATCCCCATCATCTCCCCCAAATTAAAATACGAAATTTTGAAATAAATTAAAAAATTATCCATTTCAGTTTTCTTCCATCCTATTTCTTTACTTCTCTCCCTGACCACGTCTTTGAATATATGTGTTGCACCTTATAAATTTCACGTTGTGTTTGAAAAATTCACAATTACCGAAATTCGAACTGTCCTGCGATATTTAATTGTATCAGTATCCTTTCTCAATGTATTAAGTGCGGTTCTAAATTGTATCTGAAGGTCAATATATTGTCCACATAATAGTGCAAAAATTTTCATACAGTTTAAAAATTCACTGCGCGCTTTGACAAGGGCTGCAGTAGATGAAAGTAAGCCATAAGGTACAACTCTAAATTTATAGATTTTACCTTCAACAAAGAAACCCGTATATTTCCTAGACCCTTTACAATGGAGTCAACCAGAATGAATTGCTTAAATATAACTTCGAAGAATTTGCTTTCCCCCCATAATCTTGCCAAAATGGAGTCCAGCGTGAAAGCACTATGGTACTGTGGTTTGATTTTTTGATTTTTGGTTGACATCTGAGCATAGGTAAATGCTGCTGTCATTCATCTTCGCCGCCACAAGAGGATTTACAAAACGTGTCTATGATCTCTCTACGGTACACTGCTCTAAAACTTTGTTTATTTCCAAAACAAGCTGCTTCCTAAACGCCGCTGGTATCGAATACTCTATCAATTAAAAAGATTTCGTATTTGCTAGCTCTAGCTTATGTTTATAGCACCTAGCAATTATTGGTTCTGAACTAATAAATTCTTCAGTACTTCAATAGAACAGTAACAACTTGCTCCTTAATCATTCCACGACATTTTATGGATCCGATTTTATTTAAATTCCATCATTTTCAATACAATTAATTTTCTTATAATCTGTTTTCGCCCTGATGCATAACTCATCGTCCAATCTCATACGATAATCACGAATTATAACAGGTTTGCTCTCGGCAATGTACCTTATTTTTTAAATTTATCTATTAGATTCATTCCAAACATGCATTTTAACTTGGACCATGGTACCATTAAAAATCTATGTTGCTCTACATCATTCCCTATTTTCAGGTTCAAAATCACCATGTTATTAACTGTAGCAAACTTTTCATTATTTGGCGCTAAAAATTGATTCATCTTTACAGTTATGACATTTTCTTTTAGCAAATTTTTATGGTTGATCATAAAACCCTGAGACGTAACTGGCTTCCACCCTAATGTCAACTAATATTTTAACTACCTTATCTTTGTGCTTATATTTATAATCGGCAATATTTTCAATCAAATTTACGAAGTAAGTTAGGTTAATAAAATCGCTACGTCGTCGTCACCGCCGTCGTCCGTTGCCATATTCCCATAATGATACAATAAATGATATATATGTACCTTGTTTAGTTTTTTACGGTGATTACAAATATGCTATACACTTTTCGATATCTCATTTAGTTTTCGAGATAATCGAATTTATTTGAGAAATGTTAACAGTTCAAACTAATATAAACTTTAATAGATATCCAAAAAACTCTTATTATCATTTCGGCTTCAGTATCACATCATATAATTTTTGTGCAAAAGAAGATCAATTAGTTCGCGAGCTTTTAGCTGTAGTTCATTGCGCTGGAAATGGCAGGGATGTGATACATGGAGATCACTATGAAGCAATCATTCCTAATTCGGCTGAAAATATTTCAACCGTACATCAAACTGACTTATTCGGAGGAATCACAATACCCGGGACTAATCACAGAATATATGTTAACAATTTTAATTAATTATTCTCTATTTTCTGTTTGTTTGAGTGGTGCTGGGAGCTTATATCATTAAGTAGTCCGACTCAAACTTGATTAAAACAATAAAATTTCTTAAATTATATTTATAATAATAAAATTGTGTTTAACATTTAAGTACTAGTTATTTAATTTAAAATATATAATTTACTTTTATAAAATTCCCGTAAGTTTGGTTATAAGGCGTACATGCGTCTTAGATTTTTTCTATAACTAATTTCTTTTTCTTTTTCTGCATTGTTTCCAAAAAAAGCTATTTTGCTATACAATATTACGGTCTATCTAAGCACTGTATTGATATTAACGTTTATTATCGAACAAAGACATGTAGCGCTTAATATTACGCACTATATAACGCACTAATATTATGAGCCAATGTTTTTGCAATTTCTAAAAACCTGCCTTAACGTACGTTTCTTGTCATTGAATAAAGGACGTGAGATACAACAATTTTAGTCCTGCTCGGATATCAGAGTAGTTAAAATGGCATTTTAAAACTTGAAGCACGACATTTGTATTGCCTAAAATTTTTGGTGAGGATAGGAAGTTGATTCTATATAAAGTTTAATTTTACACTCAAACTAATGCTCAATTAAAAACTAACATATTTGGAAGTAACCTAATCATGGATTCACATTACTAAGGTTCTACATTTAAAAATTAACTATACAATGGCTTTATCTATGTCAGCATCGTTCAATCTGTCGTTATTTCAACTGTACTCAGTGTAGAATAACCATCTGTTTTGATGTTGGAAATTATAGAGAAGTATTGGATGCATCTTGTCTCGATACCTTGTGTCTTTGTATACAAAGCCATTAATTATATGACCTAAGATTTTATGTTTTCTAATTTAATAAAATTTGCCTCAGAGCCCTAATGTTCATGGCACACGTAGATTTAACTGGTTTCTGGTTTGTTAAATAAAAGTTTTTTCAATTGATAGATAAGGAAAATCTGTTACCTTAATTGTGTGTCAAATTGCAAACATCTGCATGGTGTTTCATAATTACAAGAAGTTTTTTTTGGATGAACATTTCTTCTCAAAGATTTTATAAAACACATTTATCTAAAAGATTCTAAATCCAGAATGATTTTAAATGTAATGAGCTTTTAGTACTTGTTTCTGAGGAGTATTTATATTACACTTAGTAGTTTTTGTTTATGTTGCAAATTAGATTTTTAAATGTAAACATTAGAATATTTTGCTACGATTCTTGAAGGTAATTTTATATTAGTTAGGTATCTTTTTAGTCAAAAAAGTATCTCAATAATTAATCTTTTGAAGAAAGATCTTTGTTTTAAAAACACACATAAAATTATAAAAAAAAGAGCTGACTTTATATTTGAATTACTGTAGATTCAGTTCATAATTTGAAAGGCGTAAGATTTGGTCTTGGCTTAAAAGTGATTATTAAGTAATTTTGTCCTTTATCAAGAGGAGTAAAAGATTACTTTTGTTTGTTGGACTAAACTTTTAACATCTTTGGCCTATCGAATTTAATCTTCGCAATTGCTTGTTTAAGCATAAAGTGAAACTAGAATTGGAATAGTTCAATAATATAAAATAGTTGTTATTAAAAAATCAATCAGTGGGTACGTACACACTGTAGACATGTTTATTATTGTCTTTTTCTATTGTTCAATGATGAAATTTATTCATCAGCTAATGTATGTTTTTTTATTGTGGTGATCTAAATGTACATGAGTGGCTATGGTAAGATATTTGAACCTCAAGAAGTTCACCTAAATATTATTACTTATTTTATAAATTATCTTGAGAAGCGAACTGCTGTTTCCTGTTGTATTATACTAACTTGTTTCTATTTCAAGCTTATCCTGTTCATAGTCGATCTTTTTGTTACTAGGTATACTTACCTTAAGGTTCCTACACCATCACTGAGGTCATAACAACAAATATTCAAACGGGTGAAGTGGCGCCTAACTTTATTTCTTTCAGATTTTAGTTTTGTAATGAATATCCTTTGCTCATTGCTCTAAGCCGTAGTAAAGTCCAGAACCAGCGAATACACTTTTATCAACTTAACCACGGATACAGGTCTTTCAATCTCTTACTAAAATCCTCTCCTGTCGAATGTCCTAATCAATTAGATATGTCCCTGTAAGTAGTTTAGCTCATGTGTTTTCTAAGGTCCTCCGTCGCCCGTCTCTAATATTTTCTTGATTCTTATTTTCCCGAGCTAGCCCCTGAATCGTATTTTCTGTAGTAGATTTCTGCCTCACATCCTTCCTTTTACCGTGTCTCTGTCAAGAGCATCTATGTCTTGTCGTATGGTCTCTACAGTTCGTTCAGTTGTTTTGTTGTCCTCTGTAAAAGTTTTATCTAAAGTTTTTTATTTTTTTATCTGGGTCCTTGTTTTCCATTCGTCATCCTTGTCCCAGACTATCGTGTCATCTGAGATACTCTAAGAATATATCCCTATCAGTGATGTCTAGCAGTGCCACGTGTTGTCTCACTTCTGTTCAAAATATTTAGCTTGATACCGCACATTATGTTGGTTATTTATTGGAGGGTGGAGTTGTCTTCTGGCGTTAAATTTCTTTATGGCACATTGTCCACCCGTTCCCCTTTAGTTGCCATTGAATGTTCGCATAAATAAAGTATCCCTGACTTTGTATTGCTCATTATTCTCTTCATTAAAAGTACAAATTTTTTTTCAAACTCCACAAACGTCTCTTTTTTCCCGACTCCACCAGGCTAAACCAGATTTCGGCATTGCCATTTAACATAGCGCGCATTACATTTAATTTCTATTTTACATGCCCAATAATTGCTAGTATGACCTTTAAGTTCTTTAAAAATATATTGGGATTTATTTTTCCTTTACCGTAATATTTAGGAAATTGCTCCAACGGAATAACGTTACTGCATTTGACATCATGCATGCGAGGCAATCATGCTCCCTTTTTAAAAATTTCCACCTCTACCTCCAATTTTTCAAGATTTCTACAAGTTTTCCCAAAACCTCCCATTGCATTCCGCTCGCTTTCTTCCACGGTTTCTCGAAAATTACCCAAAGTACGATCAACGTTTTCCATTCTCATATGTATCTTTGTCTTCGCTTCGGACATACTTGAGTTGACCACTTCTCGTACCTCTTGTTTTATGAGCAATGTATAACTATCGATTATATTGTTAATAATATTTATTTCTGGAATCAATTCTTTTCGAGTATTTTCAAGTTTGTGTTTTAATATTTGATATAACTCTTCCAGGTTTCGTTTTTGTTCTTTCTGACTTTATTATAGGAAGTTCTTTAAGTTCATCATACACAATTTCTTGAATCCACTTTCCTTTGTTTGACTATTACAATCGTCAAACACTACCTTCTAACCCCTTATTAAGAAAACTATCATCCGTTCCTATCAACGCCCCTTCTAATTTAAGCAAATCCTTCTACTTTTCCTCATTCCATTTTATCAAAGAAAAATTTTCAAAAAGAAAACATTCACCCTGACTAAGAAAAATGTTATCTATCTACAATGTGAGTTTGAAAATTTTCGAACATTTCGAGAATTTTGAGCCCCTTTGTTGAAGGTGATATAGACATGTTAGGAAGATGTTCCCCATGAATTTGGTGCCAATAAGTATGTCGTATGTTGGACAAATTGAATTCAGTCCCGTGATTAGATCGTCAATAAAAATGCTGTGATATTGGACGTGATGCGATCCTCTTAGTTTTTAGAGATTGTAAAATAAACTGATATTTTGGTATAACTAAGATGCTAGAACTCTTACAAAGATATCTCGTACGTTGAGCGGCGATTTTCTTTTGCTGCTGAACTCGTTATCGCGTTCTCTATCCAACAGTCGTATAATCTTTTACCTAAATAGAAGAAACCACTACGGTGCTTATTCAGTGAGAGGAGCACACACTCTATCCGACTCAATTGGTATACTAAATCTCAAAAAACTTATTCAATACATAACCAACATTTCCAATTGTCGAAACGGAAAATACACAAGTTATAAACTAATCTGACCTTAATTACTGTAGCCTCGAAGTAAATCCAAATAAACCGTTTCCCAATATTAGACGTCTTTCTCAAGTTAAAGTACAAAGTTACACAAATAGATATTCATTTTAAAATCCAAAACATAAATCTTAATTTAGCAGCTGCAAATCAGTTAAAACAATTACTATCAGTGAGCACATTAAATCTCGAAAAATTATTATTTAAAATTTTCTGGTGGAGCACTAAGGCCACTTAAGGTGAAACTTGCAATATTAATTGCGGTACTTGGAAAGCTTTGGGCGATAACTAGAACTTTGGGTAGGAACTATAATGCTTTGGGAGATAATTTGAAGTCATAAAACCACCAGTTTAACAAAAACTCTAACAGGGAACTTCTATTTACGATTTGAATCGGTTAGCCCAATTACACTGAATTGCCACTATTCAACATTTATTTTTTAATTATTACGTATATGTAGCACTTTCTATATTTTTACCTTACTGTCTCAGGGAAGAAATAAATTAACCTCATTTCCTAGTACGTTTACTGCTATTTATAAACAATAGCTCCGACAACAGAGCATTTGCATGAAGAAAATCTTGATGACTCGCTTCTAGTAGGACTTGATGAATTGCACGTACACAATGCTCGTTGAGATATTTCCATTTCAAATTTAGAAATTTCTTATTGTTAGAGGTTATAATATTGCAAGTTTGTCGTCATTTTCATGGGTAAAAGTTCAATAAAGTTTGTATTGAATTAATTCTGTAATCTCCAACTGTAAATGCGGTTTCATTTTGATAACGTCTTTATCGCCTGTAATTGTAGTTCGTACAATAAAATTTTGCTATGCTATGTAACCGAATGCATCTAAGAACTCGGAGTTTCCAATATAACATTTACGCGACTATTAATATTTGCGCGATTTATCAAAATGCATTTTTTCAGTTTATATTAATGCGTTTATTCCATAATAACTTTCGTTGCGAATGAACAAAATGTCGTTATAGAATATCACCTAATTTCTCCCAAAATAATGTACTTTTTAATGCGGGGTTTGCTGCATCGTATTTTCAAATAGTTTCCATGCTAAATAAATGAATAGCCGCTAAGGTCTTTCCTAATTTCTCTTAAATAAAACGCATTTTCTACATCAAACGCATTTAATAAAAGTTGCCTCTTTTGTACTTGCTGATTCCGAGTTGGTATTTAACCCTTTTGGACTAAAATGACGTCCTTACAGCATAAATATGTTAAAGTTTACGTGACAGCCAAAGACTGTTGAAAACGTTATTTAGTCTCAAGCCTCATACATCGATGAATTTGAAATCATGAAAGATTCCAAAATACGACTTTTAGTAGTCAGGATCTCGTTTAAAAACCTGAAATTGATGATTCCTACGAGTTGCAGTCTCAACGAAAATCTGCTATGCGTATAATATTCTATTAAAAGTTGTTGTTAAATGTGTTCCTGGCGCTGCTTCAGCATTGACAATGTCGTGAGAAGGATTAAATTAAAAAAATGCACGAATTATGTTTTGTCAAAATAATTTAAAGACTAAAAATCGTATTGATATCTGTAAACGGCATTTTGTTATAATTCTGATAGAACTGCTTCTTCCCACATACCAAAATTTTGTTTCTATTACCATTTTCGAGGTCTTCATTGTAGCTTCCTTTACGCTGCAAATGTTGAATCAATTTGTATTCGTTTTTGCATTTCAAGAGAAACTAAATTGTATTCAAGAATTTTGAACAAAACCATAACGGTCTAATTAAATCTGAGCTTCGATAGAAAAAATCAATTCTACAAGACGTTTTACACAATTTATATGAAATTAAGATTGCCATTATGGAATAAACACAGCCAATTTTCAGGGATTCAATATCAAGCTTTCTGCAGAAAAGCAAGCAAGGCTGGATTTACTCTGCACCCAGAAAATCATTTGAGAGTGAAATACATTTTGTATGTGATTTACGCGGTATATTTGCATTCAAATAGGTGGTAAATATGACATATTAAATTTTATGGCTTTGGAGATCTAGAACTTTTTATTAAATTCAGTATAAAGCGATCATTGAGGAAATACGAAGTAGCAATTTTGAAAACCTTATTTATATGTTTTCTCTTTAGCAACTGACGTTTTCTTGCGTTCGTTGTGTCTGGGTTTTTTTTTTATTGGCCGAGAAACGGCTAAAAATCGTTGCATAATCTTTGCTAAACTCTTAGTGAAGCTGCGCTGTAATCAACCGGTTACGAAGAAATATATTTTGGTGACACGATAAAGTTTTCAGAAATGATGTAGCATATTAGAAACTTGCTGTACCTTTGATTGATAATTTAAAAGACTGTTTGAATAATATCATTAGCAACCGCCAATATCTCGAAGTCTTAAAAGTTTAAATTTTCACCAGAGGGAGTCAGGCAGGATGTCGCTACCCAACTTGTAAATCATTAAATTTCTTTAAGTATGCGATGGTCTATGTAAAGCTTTATAACAAACCGGTTTCTCCTTCACCATATAAAATGCCTGTCGTTAGCTTTCTCCTTTAAAAAATTAATAACGACGAATACAATCCTAAATTTTTGTTGTTCTACGGAAACGGTTAAAAACGCTTAATGATCCTACAGGAATTTATAATGCTGTAGGACGGGTGTATTGAGTTTTGACCTACCAGATTTCACTATATCCAGATCTTGTAAACGATAAATTGAAATTATGCTAATGATAGAGGAGAGTCGGGTACTATGAAATAGTCGGGAAATATGGAATACGGCAGTTTCAGCTCTGTTTGGTGCTGCTACCACTTGGGAATATCGTGAACTACTTCAAAAGACTTCCGTGGTGCTGTGCTGTGACAGTTGACGGCTTGTTGCTGCTAACTGCTTGCTACAGAACAAAGTTTGTTTTGTGGTTCTTAAGAATTTCTGCAGGTAAACTTTCAAATATTTGTACTACTACAAATTCAATTTAAGCATTAAGACTAAGTATAGCGTACACTAAAATAATTGTAGTTTATTGTTATGTGATTGGCTTTTCAGTGACAGTTTTTGTTTCATCAGATGGCGTGTCGGGTATTATGGAATACTATAAACAAGAATCATAAAAAAGTCAAAAATAACGTCAGGTCAAATTAAGAATTAAAGTTTCGTCTGTTATAAATTGTAAACCCATTGAGTTAAAAATATATAATAATTTTAATACTATTTAAACAGACGTCTACAGACTAGGCCTACAAGTCAGTAATTTTCTTATGCTTTGCTTATTTAAACTTACCCCTCCCTTTTGTTAGCTATAAGAGTTTTAAATTGTCTGTTTTTTCAGATACGTCTAAGAAGAAGGAAGATGAGCGAAAAAAGTGAAAATGTTGGTGTTCGAAGCAGATGACTCTAACTATAGAAGCTGTTCGAGAGAAGATGATGAGATACCTCAAGGCGTCTAAGGAGTTTTATGTTCCCAGAGCTTTTTCTTCCGGCTTGTCAACAGTAATGAGAAAAATGCTAAGGTTGCAGTCTCAACTACTCTAGGCTGTATAAGCCTCTAAAGAAATAAAAATGAGTTACAGAAATACTTAGTTGAGATGGAGGCAATGTTCTATGAACTAACCAAAAGGTCCAGCCTTGCCTGACAACTTGCGATTCGCAATAACATGCCCCATCCATCTAAGGACGAAGCCGCAGGCAAAGATCGGTTCTATGATTTCATGAAAAGGATTCTAAAACTTTCAGTTTGTAAACCTATGGGTAATCCTTTGCCACAGCCAGAAAGTTAACCCGTAACTGATGTGAAGCCGTTTTAAGTACGCGCACACTGTTCACCGGTCAAATTGACCGGCACGATTAAATCGTGTTTTATCTATATTATCTTTACATTAAAGGGTGATACGTTTCTCTAATTAGAGTCTTCCTTATAATATTTGTTTCAATAAACCTCTTTCCCTTCCATTCCTAAAATAAACTAAAATAAATAAATAAAAAACCACCCGGCAAAATTGAAGCATTTATTCAAATTAACATAATTATAGTACATTCATAGAATAAAAAATAAACATATAATATAGACAAATGATTCGTCTAATAATAATAAGAATTTCTGGTGCTGTACGAGGATTCATCAATCAACGTTCCATTTCTGGTTTTATTAATTGGAGGGCCAGTTGTTTTATGAACTCAATTCGTTACAATGCCAAATTATTTTTACATGCACTGTAAAGTATGAATGCATTGATACTACTTTTTTCCAATAATCTGAAAAATATGGCCATAGGCCACCGTCTTGTTCTTCGTCCTGAACAATAAATCGCACATTTGTAATCCAGGGCATCAACTCCAGCCTTAGTCGAATTGTAATACATAATAATTTCAGGTTTATTTGTAACGGGGTCAGTAGCTTTCGAATGATGCATAGAACTTATTAACAAAGCTACTTTAACTTTCTTTGGAGCATATGAAACCAAAGCAATATCTGACGTAAAGCCCTACAAACTTGAAGCAATTGATCTATGTTTGCTAGGCTGACATTCTGGTGGAATCCCTCTTTTATTCTTTTTTATGGTGCCAACATAAGTAAGACCTTTTCTCTCCAATAGGTGAACAAGGCCTATTAATGAAAACCAATTGTCGCCAGTTATATTGCGAATGGTCATTTTAATTGGTTTTGAAAGTCGTATTACAGATTAAGTCAGTTTAGGTAGCTCTTATTCTTCTGGTGAAGGAGTTCGACCGTCTGATTCTTTCTCAGAATATATATAGTAATGAGTTTGCCTATCTGTAAATGCAATTATTTTTATTCCATATTTACATGGTTTATTTGGCATAAACATCCCGAACTTACATCTACAATGAAAACTTACTGGCATTTCATCGATCGTTGCACATTCTCCAACACTGTAAAGTTCCTGACAATTTTTTACAAAAGATTCAAATATAAAGGATATTGGTGCTGTAGGATCCAGTATTCTGCGTTGCTTTCTTTTTTCAGGAACGTCGAATTTCACGGTACTTAGCAAAAAAATAAAGCGACATTTACTTTTAACTGCTTGAAAAATATCCCTTTGTGAACTATCAGTTGCAAAAATTGCATTTATATCTTCAGGATTTGATTTGACTGCAGCAGAAAAATAGAGGAATCCTTGTAAAGCCTTTAATTTTATCATGTCTAATATATTTAGTTCTGGACGATTTTGGTATTTGTATTTTTCCTTTTCTCTTTCAATTCGAGTATTAGTACAACGCAAAACTTCAGATAAAATATTGTTGTCCATACGTAAGTTCTACATTTCTTCCAGAGTTGCACTTTCTAGTCTAGCAGGTCGTCGTAAACCAGGCCGCTGAGATATTATGTTGCGTTTTAGTGTTTTTGTTTTTGGCTTACTTGGTTCAGCAGTCCAAGAAAATTAATTTTGTCCAAAATATTGGTCTCTGTAGGCTGCATTTACATTTTCATTCCTAGTTTCGCTGGCTTCATCGCTAGGCTCATTTTCATTCTTTCTTCCAATGTCTTTGTTCACTGGCTTCTTCATTCAAATCGGAGTCATGCTCACTTTCTATGACAAATTCGCAGTCAGATTCTAGGTCACTTTCTAATTCGTCAATATCCGGTAAAGTGTCGTCGTCAACCTCTTCAAACCATTTCATATAATCGTCTCTTCGTAGTCTTTTTCGGTTATCTTTACTCGCTTAGATGTACCGGGGCGTAATTCCACAACAAAACAACCTAAAATAAAATATCAAAATTAAATATAATAATAAGAAACTAAAAATATTTAACGTACTTACTGCATCCAGTCAAATTGACCCGTATGAAACTGAATTGATGAATATCTTGACAAATAACACGGCCACACAATTGCGCGTATAACAGTCGACTGACATTCAGATATAAGAAAATACACTGACGGATTAATGCCCCACTAGAGTAATAACCACGCTATTTAAATTTGAAATAGTGTAATGGTCAAATTGATCGGAGAATAGCAGTTACGGGTTAATAAAGACGAATTTTATAAGTTTTCCGACCTAATCGATGTTGTTTTCAAAAAACACAACTATTTTCCTAACAGGATATTTAAGGTAGACGAAATAGGTTTGTCAATTGTACAAAGTAAAATCCCTCGTGTAATAGGTCTGAAAAGGAAGAGACAAATCGATTCCCTTACATCAGCTGAAAGAGGTTCGCTTGTTACCATAGTTTCTTGTATCAGTGCTGAAGGTGATTTCGTACTACCACTCTTCAAGCTTCAACGTAAAAACATGAATGAATAGCTGCTTAAAGATGTTCCGACAGTGACCATAGCCTCTTGCCAGCCGAGTGGTTGGACACAAACAAAAATCTTTACCAAATGGTTTAGATATACCATTGATGTTGCAAAACCCTCAGCTGATTCATATTTCCTGTTTCTCCTTGATGGACATGCAACATACAAGCGAAACATTAACGTTATCAACTTCGCTAGAGAAAATCATGTTACGAACGTATGTCTGCCTCTCCACCCTTCACATAAAATTCAACCCTTGGATAAAACCTTTATGGGTCTATTAAAGTTTCATTATAGTGAGGAAGCGAGATCAATTTTACGGCACAGTTCAAGGCCCTTGAGTGCTTTCGATATGACAAAGCTATTTGGCAGGGTCTACCTAAAAGTACAACGTGGGGACATTGCAGCTAATGGCTTTAAAAAGGCTGGCATTTATTGTCAACAGAAATGTTTTTAGCAATGAGAATTTCATCGCTTTTCGCTCACGGCTCCTAGGTCTGAAACTAGACCTATTGAACCAGCACCTCCCCTTATTTCAAGTCCGTCAACTTTCAAAGATTCACCTCAACCACATTCATCTATAACTCCTGATGTGATTGTTCCTGACAAGCAAATGTCAATAAATCTTGTCCTACCTCTAGAGATTTTATCCCTACATCCAAAAAAAGCAGATACCAAATAGATACAGGAAAGTTGGATCCTCCTGCATAATAAATATGCTCTTAATATACAAAGGAATTAGAGGCCGAATTGGAAAAAAAGCAGAAGAAGGAACCCGAAGTTTTGAAAAGACAAAAGAGACAAAGAGCCCAGACACCACCTGTTAAAATATTAAACTTTGAGCTTGCTCCTAAACTCAGGCCTATGGCGTCTAGATCTACTAGAGCTAGATGGCTTCAGCAACGATGAATCTTTCTATTCTAATGTGTCATCTGGAATGGACTATATGCCATCAGGAATAGAACCGGACAACCAAGATACTTGATGCATTTCCTGTGAAGAAAAATTCTCTGAAGATTCGGAAGAGAAATTTGGACTAAGCGTCTAACCCTTATAAGGTCACAAAAATAACTTTGCGGACATGGCGACAGGTGTTACCCGGGTACCACAGTATATTTTACAGGATTTTAGGTGTGCTATCATAATCGCGTCAACTAAGATACGCATTCGTGGGATAGCAGGAACGGTCGAAGCGGTTGTTTAGTCTGAATTGTGATTTTATGTGGTGTGGTATACTGTTTAGCAGTGTTATTATAACAATGCGAAGAATTCAACATAATATTCCAAGTACTTCTGAAGTCGGTGAACGTAGTTTTGGTAGCAGTGCAGCGTCTGGTAATAGACCTTCTAGTAATAGAACTCCTTGTAGCAATGCAGCTTCTGGTAGTCGGCCTTCTAGAAGTAGAACCCCTGTTGCTGATCTGCCATACAATTCAACAGGATATCTTCAATGTATTTTTGTTTATGTAGATATCCAAGAATACGAATTACAGCTTTTGTAATTATTATTGATTGTTGTATATATGCATATAGAACGACGGATAAGCACCTCGAAAGTTTGTATGTAACGTCGGACGAAGAATTTAGTGATCAGTATGAAGATGACGACCAAAATGAGTAAGTACCAGCAGTAAGCGACGAACACTCAGATGTCGATGACGTTTGCGATAGAGAGAAGGTCCCAATCAAAATATCAGTAGCAGTCGACAGTGACGAGGAACAGGAATTGGATATAGAACCAGGGAAGAAACTACAACACCACCATCAGATAAGGTTTATCGTGCTACAGATGAGACTATCTGAAACAATAATCCACTACGTTCAACTCAAACGCGGTTGTTTAATATTATTCGAAAACGAGGTAAAAACTTATGCCTATTCTGCCCCATTCTAATGTCTTGATTTTCATTTTATCGGGTGCAGCTAAAATAGCCGCATTGCATTCACATATAGATACGTTATGTGCATTAGTGCCATCTGAAATAAAATTGATTAACATAAACCAGTCTAATCGAAAAGCTAAAAAAGTGTATTATGATTTCAACAAAAACTCGCCTCGGGCACCACGAGTCTGGAAAGATATTACGGTTCAGAAGCTTCAGGATGCTTTTTTGGGGATTCTACTAATAGCAGGCGTTCATAAATCAAATACTGAACATATTGATGAATTGTAGAAATCAGACGCCTTACCATTATACAAAGCAGCAATGAGTAGAGACCGCTTCAAACAGATTCTACGTTTTATCAGATTTGAAAACTCCATAGCAACACCGGATAGATTACAAACGGATAAGGCTACGGTAATAAACGACATTTGGCTTATGCTATACCAAAGTGTCCTGAAGTGTTATTCGCCTTATGAACACCTAACTGTTGATGAGCAACTTTTTCCTTATCGTGGATGAACAAGGTATACTCTGTATATGCCTTCTAAACCTGCTAATTATGGAATTTAAGGTATTCTGGGTATGTGATGCCAAAACGTTTTATCCATGCCGAGGATCAATTTACACTGGGAAATTAGCTGACAATGGGCGAGAAGTGACCATCGGTGAAAAAACAGTTATGCGTTTATGTCAACTTTAAAAAATTCGGGCCGTAATATTACCGCTGACAATTTCTTCACTTCAATGCCCCTTGCTTGCATGCTGAAATCGATTGGTCTCACTCTGGTTGGTACCCTTAGAAAAAACAAACCCTCAATTCCTAAGGTCCTTCTAGCTATCAAGGAGATAGAACTCTATTCTACTACTTTTGCGTTGCAGAAAGATGTTATGCTGTGTTCGAAATGTCCCAAAAGTAAATAAAGCAGTAGTTTTATATCCACAATACAAATGCAGTGAATGACACCTTAAAGAAAAAACCTGAAATTATTTCTCTTTATAACCATACTAATTCAGGCGTTGACGTTATGGATAAAATGCTGAGTAGTTATACAACCAAGAGGCGAACGAGTCGCTGGCCCTTGGCCTTTTTTACAACATACCGGATGTAGCAGCTCTGATTGCCTTCGTCATATATACGAACAACAATCTTCAAATCTATAATAGTACAAAAAAGAGGCGAAATTTTCTATAAGACCTAGCTCGTGATTTGTGTTTACCTGCCGTAACCCAAAAAAGTGAAAATGCCATAATATTGCAAAATCGATTTACTAGAAGCGAGATTGAAAGCATTGTAGGAATTTGTCGGGAAGTTTCATAGAATCTTAATTCTATAAATCAGCGGATTTTTCTAGACGCATCGCAGTATAAAGAATATATATAATGTGCTATCACAGCGAAGAGAAAATAAAAAGAAAAACTCGTAAAGCATGTAGAGTTTGTAAACATTCGGTGTGCCTTCAGCACACAGATGCAAGTGTTAAATTTCTTTACAATTTTCTTTAAAATTTTGTCATTATATTTTATAGCATGTATATAACATTAAAACATAATACTAACAATATAATAAATTATTACAAACATTTTCCATTGTTTTCCTGTATAAAATAAATACATGTGGTACCCAGGTATCACCATCCGCCTGAAGGATGTGAAATTTCTCTATGGTAAAAAAATGCAACCCCCATACATCCAACATATCTTAAAATTTTGAAGTGTGTGTATAATGACCTACTTGAAGATGTCCTAGAAGCCCATACTGATTCGGTTAATCAAAAATAAAATATCTTACATTTGATGCACTAAAAGTACCCGGGTACTACCTTCAGCCACATAAGGGTTAAGCTGCTCTTTGTGGGCTCATCATGATTGTACATCAACGGAAAAGGCAGATTACGTTTGCAATTTCTGTCAATAGACCTGAAGTAGATTCGTATTGCTCAGTGTATTAACGTTGTTGTCTATCAAATTGCAAATAAATAGGTTTCATGTATTCTACTTTGTTTTTCAATTATATAACCTGGTATTCCAAATTACCAGACTATTTCATATTACGCTCCATTTGTAATTTCTTAAAATAAATTTTCTATAAACAAGAAAATTAATAATTGTTTTTTAAACACGTTAAAGTTTACTATAGTTGATTATATTATGCATTTATATTGATTTTGAGAGTTTTTACTAAAAAACAGTAAATTACATGTACAAAAATGTAAATGATATACCATAATACCCGACTTCCTCTATCAGCAAAAATGTTACGCCGAACACGGTTCCACCTATAGATACCTATATAAGTTTTCACCCACAAAAAACTGCGTGTCTAAGAACATCAATAAGTGCGTTATATGTTATGTTACATGTTTGCTTTAGAATCATGTGCACTGAACTGCCCCAAAAATCCGCGCAACCGTAATCACTATTATCAAATTCTTTTACTTTGGAATAAATCCATTGGGTCTGTATTATTTATTTGAGCTCAGAGATAATGTGCTTAAATTAATTATATACTTTCTTTTCTCCAGAAATGTTTGTTCATGAAGGCTAGGTATTTAGGTCGAATAGTATAGAAGTTATTTTACTAAATGATAATAAATATACAGAGCGATCGAAAGGTCTGTCACGTCAAAATAAACCGGTCTCTAAATTTAATTATATTTGAAATAGTGCTATCAGGTACTGCTAGTTGGTAACACATGTCCAACAATAATCAGAAATACTTTGGAGATTAGTTTTGCTCACATATGGCGTATTGGTATTGTCGAGTTCTTTGCTTGGTAAAGATGTTTTAACAAGAGTAGGGAGTTTTTGTTACTGAACGGTAAATTTCGAATCGTTAATATGCGCGTGTTGTAGACGAATCTAGTGATTAATATGCAGAAACCGAAGTGCATAATAAGTCAACAATAACGAGATTAATCGCCTGTTACTGTGAATTTTGATCAGTTACGGACAAGAAAAAAACGAAAAAGCCGGCTATTTTGACTGATGTTAAACGGACGAAGGTTAGAAATGTGATGTTGCATTCGCCTTCAAAAAGATCGAGAAGATTATCGTCATACACACACACACACTTCAAATATAATGCTCAGAAAGCGATGAGTAAGTTAAAATTTCGTGCGTATTATGTTTGTGGTGTTTAGGAATTGATGGAGCTGGATAAAGAAAAGTGCATAGTGTACTGTTGATGGTTTCGGTCATTCGTCGACAAACATGGAATTTTAAAGTATGACCGCGTTTTCTTTATTCATGAGGCGTTGTTTCGCCTCAATGATTGCGTCACTAGTCAAAATACAAGGATTTGGTTAACCAAAAATCCTCGCGTCTTCCACAAACACCACTTGCATTGATTTCGGTCATCCGTCGACAACCATGGAATTTTAGAGTTTGACGGGGTTTTCTTTATCCATGAGGCGTGGTTTCACCTCATTGGTTACGTCACTAGTTAAAACACAGGATTCGGTCAACTAAAAATCCTCACGCCTTCCACAAACACCACTTACACTGTTAAAAAATTAGAGTATGGTGAACCATCGATATCCCGTCGTCGGACAGTGAGCCTTTTTTCACAATTACGGTAAACAGTGACCTGTACCAAGACATCATTGCGCAATTTATTTCGGTTTTTTGTAAATAATGAACGCGATTGTAGAGTGCAGCAAGACGGTGTCGCATGTTACATTTGAAATGAAAAAATTCATCTCTTACGCGAGTTTTTTGGCGTATCATTTCTAAAGGGCTATGGGCACCACATTCTCCGTCTACAGATTTTTCCTCTGGGGTTACGTTAAACGAAGGGTCTATAAAAATAGGCCACACACACATACACTGGATGAAGTTAAAGGTAATAACAAACATATATAATATCAATGTCGACATGCTGCAAAGAGTAGCCCCAAACATGGTTAAACGAGACCGTGCATGCATAATTGAACACGGCGGTCATTTTAAGCATATGTTGTAAAAACAATACTTGCTTAGCTTTTTATGTGAACGACGTTCCCATCGCTCTGTTAACTGTAATCTCAAGCAACGTGTTAGGTAGTTTCACAAACCTGCATCTACATTGAGGAGTATTATGATGTTGTAAAGAAATTAGCATTTTGTTTTAATTGTTTAGGTTTTCATAGATTGTCTGTATGTAGATCTCAGTCAAAATGTGTACATTGTGGAAATCCCAGGCATCATAGTTTATTGCATATGATTAATGATAATAAAAATCGTTCCTCATTAAATACTATACGAGATTGCCAAAATAGTGTTTCACTGAAAGATGAGAACAATATAGTAGTGGCTGAATCAAATTCTGCACTGCAGACATTGTCCTGCTCTGTTACCGAAAATGTTTCAATGAACAATTGTTCAATATTGCTAAGTACCGCTATTATTGGGATGTTTGATGCAAGTTGTTATGTAATTCCTATTCGTGCCGTAATTGATAGTGGTTCCCAAGTTAGTCTGATTACCAATGCTTGTGTACAAAAACTAGGTTTGGTACGATACAGAAATCATATCGCGTTGAAGGGGGTGTCTGATATCGCTATTGAGAAAAATAGAGGTTTTGTTAATTGTTCGATTACACCATTAAATAATTCAAATATCAAACTTTATACAAATGCTTTAATAGTTGATCGAATTTGTAGCGACCAACCTAATGTACCCTTAGTTTTAGATGTAAGGAATCGCTTTTCTGATATCAGTCTAGCTGATCCTTATTTCGATAAAAGGGCTCCTATTGATTGTTTATTGGGCGCTGATTTATATACCGAAATTATAGCAGACTCTCATTCTACTATTAAGGGACAACCATGAACTATTTCTACAATTTTTGGATGGGTTCTGTGTGACAAAGTGCCTCAACCCCTCTCACTGTCACTTAGTAACAAATCTGATCACACTTCGCTTTTTTATGTTGTGAATCATTAGACACTTCTCTTCGCAAATTTTGGGAAGCTGAAGAGGTCAACCGCCCTCTGCCGGTTAATCCTGAAGATTCTGTAATTGAATCGCAGTTTATAAAGAATTGTTCACGTGATCCTGCAGGACGATATATTGTTAGTCTTCCTTTTCTTGAGGAAAATCCCATTCTACCTGATACGAGGATGTACGCTCAGAAACGCTTAATTAATTTGGAGAAACGCTTACTACGCCAACCCTCACTTTATATTGAATATCGCAATTTTATGGATAAATACATAAATTTAGGTCATTTGAATATCGCTTCCTCACATTCTAATTATATTATTCTACATCACTGCGTAGAAAAGCAGGCTAGTAGTACCACCAAAATTAGAACGGTTTTCAACGCGTCGTTTCGCCCCACCTTAAACAGTAAATCTCTTAATGATTTTCTTTTATCAGGTCCTAAATTGCAACGTGATATAACATACATCATTTGCAATTTTCGACTTCACCCTGTAGTCGTTTGTTGTGATGTTCAACAAATGTACCGCCAAATATTAATAAACAAAGATCAACGTAAATTTCAACACATTTACTACCGCACTGAACCCGACGGTGACATTCAAGAATACGAATTGAATACGGTCACCTTCGGCGTGTCATCCGCACCCTATTTAACGCAAAGGGGGCTTCATCAATTGGTTGAAGAAGAAGGTCAACAATTTCCTTTAGCTTCAAAAGCAATAATGCAAACAAACTTATGTGGATGATATCTGCGAAAGTGTAGATACCATTCAAGAAGCATTACATTTACAAACGCAGTTAATAGACATTTTTAAATTAGGTTTTAGTTTACGAAAATGGATTAGCAATCATCAATCTGTTCTTGAGGGTGTACCCATTGATTATCGCAATCACGCTTTAATTTTAAATACAGAAGATAATTCTATTAAGATCCTCGGTGTTCAATATGAACCACGCGAAGATTGTTTTTCGTATCGTATAAATTCGAATTCAAGTGTTATGACTAAAAAAAGTATGCTATCTGAAATTGCAAAATTTTATGACCCTTTAGGGTGGCTTACGTCAGTTATTTTTTACGCAAAATAACTAATTCAAAAGGTATGGTTATTAGGATTAAACTGGGATGAGCCGCTTCCAACTAAAATTCAAGAAGAATGGAAACAATCCGTTATTGATTTACCCTTGTTAACAGAAATTAGAATTTCTCGTCATATCGA
This sequence comes from Platerodrilus igneus, assembly GCA_036346225.1. NCBI lineage: Eukaryota > Metazoa > Arthropoda > Insecta > Coleoptera > Lycidae > Platerodrilus > Platerodrilus igneus. The sequence continues at coordinate 8,069,767 of JARFIW010001599.1, forward strand.
TTTTAGGTTAGCACTTTCTCGTCAAGTGATCGGATTTTGTGATGGTTCGTCAAAGGGATATTGAGCGGTCATATATATCCGCTGCGAATTTCAAAATTATATTAATATTTATTTGCTTAAAGCAAAAAGTCGTGCAGCCCCGCTTAAAACTTCAAGTATTCCTCGCTTAGAATTATTTGCTGCAGTTCTTTTAAGTCGTCTATTAAATTCCGTCAAATGTTTTATAACACAAATCGAAACATGCTCCGTTCATTTATTTACGGATTCGTCAGTTGTACTTGCTTGGTTACGTACACCGCCTCATACCTTAAAAACTTTTGTGTCTAATAGAATTGTTGAAATTTTAAAAACTTCTCTGCCTACTTATTGGCATCATGTTTCAACACAAAACAATCCTAGTGATTGTGCAAGTAGGGTTATACAACCCAAATTCTTATCGCAATTTACTCTCTGGTAGAAGGACCCTCATTTTTTGTATACGCCCTTTAGTACCTGGAACTTAAATTCTTGCAGTCCCCTACAGGATAATTTAGTACCAGAATTAAAGTCTGAAACGCTTATTGCCACCACCGCTAAAATATTGCCTCTATTAGAATTAATAAATAAATGTTCAAGTTTTGGTAAATTGCAAAGAAGTATTGCTTTTGTATTGAGATTTTGTTTTTTAATTCTCGATGTAAAAAATTACAACCTCCACGACGTACTGGTCCGCTTTCTCCGATTGAATTACAAAATGCTAGTTATCTATGCATAAAAGAAGTACAGGCATTCTATTATTCTAATGAAATACATCAAGTAAAAACGAATTAGTTGTGTTCTCCTTCGTTACAAAAGTTAACTCCGTTTCTAGATAATCAAAACTTGCTCAGGGTGGACGGTCGTCTTGTGAATACGACTCTCCCCTATGACGCCAAGCATCCCATATTAATTCCCAGATATTCCCATCTGGCGGTCTTAATATGCGATTATACACATAAAATAACTTTGCACGGAGGTCCGCGTCTAATGCAATCTTTCATTCAATGTCAATATTGGATTCCCGGAATTCGTCAATTAATACGTCATCGTATTTATAAATGCATGCGCTGTTATAGATTAAAGGCTCAAACCTGTGAACCGCAAATGGCAAATTTGCCAAAAGCTAGAGTTCAGCAATCGCGTCCGTTCTGGAATACGGGGATTGATTTTGCTGGACCTTGGACAATCAAAGAAAGTCACAGAAGAAATGCTCCGCTATCAAAAGGTTATTTGGCCATATTCGTTTGTCTAGCTACCAAGGCGGTACATCTAGAATTCGTATCGGGTCTATCCACCCCTGCATTTCTTGCTGCCTTGGATAGATTTGTTGCTCGCAGAGGTTTGTGCCACGAAATATTTTGTGATTGCGGCACTAATTTTAAGGGCGCGCCTAATTATTTCGCCGATGTTTATAAAATGTTAAAGGGCTCTAATACCGCTATCGCTGGTCACATTTCTACTATCAGAATTAAATGGAACTTTAACCCACCATCTGCTCCGCATTTGGGGGGGTATGGGAATCGGGTGTCAAATCCGCTAAGCTTCATTTGCACAGAGTCTTAGATCCTAGAATCCTTACTTTTGAAGAAATGACTACTATTATTACCCGTGTAGAGGCAATACTGAACAGTCGTCCGCTAGGTTCTATTTTATCAGATCCAAATGAAGGTACGGATTACCTCACTCCGGGTAATTTTTTAAGTGGATCCCCTTTGTTAGCACCCCCATAAATGGATTTTGAAAGGGTTAAATTAAGCGGTGTGGATTGCTACCATTTACTTCAACAAGCTACCCAGTCATTCTGGCGCCAATGGTCAAGCGAGTATTTACACACGCTAATGCCGCGTTAAAAATGGTATGCAAATCAACCAAATATAAAGGTTGGTGATATTGTTCTATTAAAGGTTAGTGACACGCCCCCGTTGCCCTGGCCACTTGGAAAAATTCCTGAGATTTATCCTAGCAAGGATGGCAGAGTTAGAGTTGCCAAAATTAAAACTAGTACAGGAGTTTATGTCAGACTTCTATGTAAAATGGCAACCCTACCGCTGTTAGATTCTGAATAACAATTTTTTATTCTTTCATTACTAAAAGTTAATTTACCTATTTTGTTTCGAGTCATTATATTATAGTTAAGTTATTTAATATGGGATAGACTTATATTACAATAATGACCTTTTTTTTGTGTTTTTTTTGCTTTGGTATTTTTTATCAAAACATTGTTTTGGGTGGGCGGGGTGGGGTGCCCTTTTTGAATTTAGTAGAAGAGTGGTTTCCTGTTGATCTTCTGCAGTCGATGCTGAATTGGTAAGTACTTTTGTCTTGCACTTGCTTTATTTATGTATTTGGAACTTCCGCTAAAATTGTTCTTTAAAATTAGTCTGTACTACCGCTATCAAGCTCACCAGTTTTATAAAATTCAAGTGGAAGTTACTTATATTAATGTTAGGTGTTATGAGATTATATAAATAACATTTTGCAAAAGAACATTATTTAACAGTGAAGGCTAAACTAAAAATTATGCACGATGAACTAGAGCTAACGTAATATTCAGGGTGATTTGATTAAATATCCAACTATATAATGTAACTGAATGAATTTATTTTAAATCATTTTTTTTAAATCTGTTAGAGATGAACAAACTCATTTGTTGATCGCCAAGTTGAATTAAAAAAATATTTACCGAAGGACTTGACCGAGGTATTATAGATTATCGATGAATAGCAAATAATCTTGTAAGAGTGGTTGAGATACACTTCAAACTCATTTCTCAAAGCGAATATTAAATAAAGTTTTATTCTGCTTGACAGCTTAATAGGTATGGTATGGTATGGGTGGCAAACTCTATCTCTCTAGTTTTTGACAGTGCATGCGCTCACGTACCTATGAGTTTACTCAAATAAGAAGCATGCACGAAAGATTATGTTCTACTTAATATAAATTTTTTGCTAAATACGTTTTTGATATTGTTTGGTGAGCGATTTTGTTAGGAATGTATTTTATTTGAGCTGGAAAGCGGTATAAAAGAAATATCTCCAATTGACAATAAATGCCATGCCGTGATGTTTCGACTTTGCGCTCACTTCTTTTCTACCAATGTACCAATGAAATAACGAAGAAAATATACCTTAAATTCGGTCGGCCTTTTTTTCGTGTTATTAATATCCGAATGTTCTTATTCAAAGTTCTCTTGGCTACATTAGCGTTTCTATAAATGAACTTAATTGACATAAAATTTTTTAACATTGTTTTTTAGGTCAGCATTTTCAAAATAGTCAGAGTAACTAACTCTGACAACAATTAAAGTTAAAAATGGGCATCGTTTATTCCAACTAATTTATGAACGTCAATTGCAACTCCTTGAATAGCTACAAATACCCTTTTTCTTTCTTTTTAAATTTTCTGTCTTCACTAACGAGTTATGCTAGTATCTGAAGTTGTACAAAATTGGATTGCAACGAGAAAATTTAAAGGTGAAGCTAGTTTAAAATTCTTTCATATTTGTTGTGAATTGCCCTGCTCCTCGTTATGTTTATTTTAGAGTTGGTGAAAAGTAAATAGCAAATATAAGTACTAGACGCTTGACATGCGTTTGAAAATTAATAGTCAACACCTTCTTTCAAGTCGAGATTTTTCTAACTGAAGCTAATAATTACGTTTCTATTTAGAAAATACGCCCCATGTTTTTGTGCTCCAAAATGGTATTAATGTCAGCCTTAAAATACATTAGTACAGGTACATTTTACAGTATATCAAATTTTAAACGGTTGGGGGTATTTGTTCGTACAGTCGTACAAATATGTAAACGGGAAAGTAGAGAACTCGGCATCAAACATAATTCGGTATGGAGAAAATTTCATATAACAGTGGGCACAATTGAAATTAACCTCGTAGGTAATGTTAACCTAAATTATTTAAGAGCACGTCTCAGTTAGGGGTTTTGATGCGGTAATTCTAAACACAAAAAATGTATAATATACAGAATATACAGGATGAATTACAAATCTGAAACACTCGGGATTTGAATATTCTTGCAAACGTTCGGCGCCCTTTAATAGAAAAAGGTGAGTGTGTTAGTTAAATTCGCTAAACAAGATAACTTATAAGTTTACTTTGGCGTGAGTTTAAGAACGGTAGGTATAAAGCTTTTGACGCAGTGTAAGAATCCACGAGCATAGGTATATTATAAATCGTTGTGTACGCAAGTTACATGTGTATCGCTACACATGATAAATTACGAACCCCAATTTACTGTTCTTTATCCAGTCCAAACAAGTTTACTTATTCACAAATGCACAGAGAATCCTTAATGAACTGAAACGCAGAAACCTACAACACTGATGATATTTACCACAATATCTACAACGCTTGAATGTTTCCTAACACAGCGATTATACTCTATCTATAACTAACCCAATTGTGTACGCTGACGCACGTGTGGTTTGTATATCGGGTCACAACTTATTACAGAAGCCCCAGAATGTTCTAAATTCTACAAAATTATACTGGAATCGCCCCTTTTTGTGTACTTTACATGGGTTCTTTATTACACCCCTGCAACTGTCAATCAATCCATTGTTCGGGCGATGCTCGTTTCGAGTCGACTCGAATTAAGCAACTTTATATTGAAATACGGAAAATTATAGAACAGCAATAGTCATGAAGCGAAAAATTAGCAGCACGAGCAATAAATCACAAAGGAAATAATTGCTAAGGTAATTATTAGTTATCTGGCGGAGTAGCAATAATATTCTTGTGGTTAAAAAGAAGAATGACCTTCAAGAGAAATAAAAACACATTCCGTTCGCTTAGTCCTAAGCGGAGCAAGCGTTCGTATACATAGAGTTGGATCTCGGAAGTTGGAACACTTTAGTTATGCTACGAGTTCAGTTTCGTTAGTTTATGATTAATTGATTTTCATTGTTATTAATTCTCTACTCTTTTATTGTTACTGCTATTATATAGTGCAGATAACGCAACTCTTTTACAGCACATATAACGTGCACCATTAATTATGAAAACAAAAGCAATGTTGTAACTACTGTTCGCTACGGCAAATGTTTCGGATAGCGTTGTCACTTCTTTTATAGTGCACACTGCAAGTGGCAGTATGCAGTGATGGAAGAATCCTTCTTTGGGGGAATGCGTATTGAAATTTGAACGTACTGAGTAGAATGTGGCACTGGACGTGCTCAGTAGTTATCTGTTCAGTTCGCTAGGGTGAGTTCCAGCAATCATCGTACAGCTACTGCACTACATGCAAATCAGCTGGTACCAGTAACTACAGGGAACAGACGTGCTTCAATTAGGAAGCATGGTGATGTGGTGTATATCATTCAGAGTGTACTCACTAGACGAAAATACAACAAAGGCTGGTTGTGCCCAGCAAGTGAGTGATTTGTATTAACGACACAACGGCCAATAAAAGATTTAACCGTTGTGTATCGCTCGGCAAACGTGTTGATAGAAATTATTAAAAGTTGTCTACAGCCACGAACGGAGATTCGAACCGATTGTGGGGGAGAATACACCGACTAACTCTGCTAGACGGGGTATCTACATTCACTCACAAAACCGTAAACTACGCACTATTTTTAAGATCCAATAACTGGCGCATTTACCAATTATTTGGAAGGACACTAGTCCAGAGTTAAACAAATTTTAAGACAGTATGGAGCTATGGTGAGCCCTTTTCTTGAGGAGTACGTGACTATGTTTGTGTGATGACAAGTGTATGAATCCACTACAGTCGATAGGGTTAGAAATCCTGTTTATATAAAATAAAAATATGAATTGCATCAACATGCTAAGAATAATACATTTTTCAACAAAGTTTTTTTTTTGGAGAGAGGGAAATAATCGGCAATTTTTGCAGGTGTACACCCTTGAACGGGTACGTGTGCAAAAATAGGGTAAAGGTTAGGCTACCGTTAGTAATGCCCTACTATTCAACAATGATATCAAACAAATAGTCTTGCAAAGATAATGTTGAGGTTAAGTTGCCGTTAGAAATGCATTACTGCTAAAGAATGAGACCAAACGAGTACTTGTGCTGAAATAGTGTTCAGGATAGGTTACCGTTAAGAATGTTTTACTACCAAATAATGATACCAAAGAGATACGTGTGCGAAAATAGAGTTGAGCTTAGTTTACCGATAGGTTTGTTCTATCACTAAGAACCGCAGTCAAACGAGTCATTGGCTAAAGCCAGCAGAGAACGCATTATGACGTAGAATAAATATGTACATGGGCTTTAGACAGATGCTTCATTCGAGATTTTAAGAAAATAGTGCCCTTTTTCAACAAACACTTTTCTACCAAAACACTGTTTATTTTCTATTTTTGTTTTTGAAAAACCCTATCAAGACACGCCCGGTAGTATCCTACTTAAAGTTTAAAATTGAAAAATTCGAGCCGACACAAAACGAAGTGTTATCTATTGTTCGTTTAATGCCTTTACCTCTTTTAATTCTAAACTCTTCGGCGTCCTAACTACACCGACCGCATCTGAAGACTGTTCTGTTGCTTAACTAACTGCGGTGCGGACGCTGGAAGGGTTCCCGTGGCGGTATGGACAAGCGGAACCATTTATGCGGTTCCCAAATTATTCGAAGTAGCAATCGACGCTCTTTAATAGCTGGTGTCGTATTAATTGGATTAAAATCACACACAAAGATATGGACCTTAACTATCTGGAGCAATACCCCTAACATGTGGCGCACCATCGACAGTTCAATCTATCGAACCCACGATCGACTCTGGATATTATCGACTTCTTGTCGCCGAATTCAATCATCTGGTCCTTGAGATTCACTGACGTCATCCACAGATTCTGGAATTTTAGGTCCCTAGAAGACAATTACTTGGCCGCTAAATAGTAGACGCACGATGTTGTTTCTTTAGCCATATGCCTTTTCCTACTTTTGGTTGTTGCCGTCAAAGCTACTTCAGATCACCAAATTTAGGTTTAGACGCAAGCGATAGAGATAAGTCAAGCTTTGTCCCTACACAATGTGCGAAGGAGCGGCGCTGGCACATCGAGTAGATCGCCTTGAACCTCCTCTGAGACCCAAATCTTACCTCACTCGTATCGCTGTACACAAACATAAACCAGTCGTACTTTCGGCCAGAACTTTGTTCACTTCATCCAGCCCCCTGTTATTATCGGTGTCATCACTGTCATAAGGTGTTTGTCTAAATGCACTCCGCCGTTATTCTGTCCTTTGATCGCTTACGCGTCCGATACATTACGACGTATGCGCACTGCAGGTTCTAAAGTTCTATAATCATCTATATTGTTTTAATGAAACGTTTCCTGAGGCAAATGAAAATGACACAAAGATGCCCTGCAGTTGTTTAACTTCAAGTTAACCTTATGCGTTTTAAGTAAATATCGAAAACATAACAATATCGTTAAAAGTCATTTACGTTGCTCACCAAATGCATTATAAATTTGAACAACTGGTAACAAACAAAACGTTTTTATGACTAAGAAAGCTAGTTGCATAGCTTTAGCCATGGAGAGAAGTTACTCTAATATATAGGTAGATATACACTTTAATAGTCACAATATATTTAATGCGAGCAGGTGCGTGTAATAAAAAAATTGATGGGTTAATCTCGGAGCGCAGACCGTATCGTTCTTACTTGTGGCAATATAATAAAATGAATGTATTTAAAAAAAATACATTTAAAAAATTGTAGAAATGAACCATTCTTAATTGACACCCACCAGTCTAAAGTATCTGTTTAGCGCCGCTTTTGGAGACCCATTTCAAAACGAACTTCGTAATTTAACACTGGCCAAATCCATAAGTATATATTCCATTGGATATCACTTTTTCCGACAAATTTCTTGCTTCTAAAATACTTGATGCTTAATATGTTCTTCTCTGTTTCACTACCCATTTTAGCCGTGTTAATTAAAAACAAACCAAAACGATTGATTTGAAACACTGGAATAACTTTAGGTTTTTATTTTGAAAATGTCAAATCGGTACTTTTTTTCATTTAATATTGAACTTGAACATTATAATTATAAATTCTGGTATTTTATAAGTATATCAAAGTTATCTCATAGTGTATTGATATGAAACTTTAAGCATTCATTTACGACCTACAATTAATGGCACTTCTATTTAACTAGTTAACTAAAACCTTCCTCTAACGATTACTGTCAAAACCTATCAACTGAGAGTATCGCCTAGTAAACAAATGTAGAATTTGGAAATTTTAAATTGTTATAAAGTGTTTTTATTACTAAAATCATATATAAAAGGTTGTGTAATCACTCATCCATTAACAAAAAAGAAAAGTACTGAATGACTTACATGAGGTAATTCATAAACGTAATACAGAGGTTTTACAACTAGAGGTTCTGGTCCAATACCAAAACATACAGAACAGCACTATATGGACACGTAAGTTTTCAGATAGGGATTTCGAAAGTTACCTAGTATTCACAAGTACTGTTATGTTTGCAGATATTTTTGATTTACGAAGCAAGTTCGTCCACCTACTCAATGATTAATTAAAGTAAACCCCCATTATTTTATATTAGGATTCTGTCCACACGTTAAAATTGCTCTATACAGAGAAGGAAAGCAACCCAGAAGTTGTAAATTTATGCCCATATTTCTCAACTAATTTATTTGATCCTTTTTTCGTTATGCTACATCTTTCATTTTTAAGCTAACTATTATATATTTATATATATATATATATATATATATATATATATATATATATATTGAAATTAATAAGATGAAATAATAACTTAGACTTTTTAAGTAAAGCCCAAATGATAACTGAGACCGATGACGATAATTGGAAAATTTTACAAATTTATATAATAAACACAACTATATAAACCTACCTTTCAATTATGTTTAGCATTTTTGTGAATCATATTTCACATTGTCAAGTTTTTGGCTTATGTCAGTTATAGACAGGAAGCTACACTCAAAATTACGGCTATAAGCCAAGTATTGAATATATAAATATTGTGTAAAAAACTACATACAGGTTTCAGTCCTATTCAAGGCCTTATATTTTCCTTCTTTCAATTACTAGCTCGATTTGAAATGATCATTTGGGCTTTGCATAAAGGTCTAAGTTATTATTTCATTTTATTAATTATATATATATATATATATATATATATATATATATAGACATGATAACGCCGTACTCGGTGTCAATGGACGTTTTCTACTTAACTCCACCTCTCTGTGTTTTCCTAATCAAATTCTAAATCTCACTAATATTATTATTCTGCCACGGCTAGCTTTTATTATTCTACACAGATTGCACAACGTTACGATGAACAATTTTTTTCTTTTTCACCCCTTTTTGATTACCTCTTTGTTTGAATTATAAAATGAAGTCAATTAATTTCATATAATGAAAAGAAATATTATGTACAAGTTTTGAAATTATTAAAATACACCCTTCAATCAATCAATATTATGTCTTATTTATCCAAAAATTCATATGCTTTGCAATCAATCTAAAGTCACCAAAAACTACTCCTTTTATTAAAGAAGCCTGGAACGTTGTAAACCCCTTTATAATATTACGTATTTTTAACGTATGCAAAGTTTGTTGTTGACTTTGTTACACAAGTTTATGTAATTGAATAAATTCAGTAATGAAATTCAAAAATAGAAAAAAAATATCTTAAAACTAATAAGATCTGACCTGCTCTGCTTTGTTGAACCCCTTGTTTTCCCATAAATTGTTTCTTGCTTCTTTATTTTCTCCCAACTCAAAATTATATCAAAATCGTCGACGCTGCTTTGAAGTATTACATTAATCCATTTAAAACATTCCCATATTCGAATTATCCATACATTTGAAATATTATCCCTTAATTAGAGTCTTCCATGCATTTAAATTATTATACCATCCATTATCAACCAACATCAATTCAGAATTATTATCATCCAATTAGGATTAGAATTATAGACACACTTAAATCATTATTGACCAACTAGGATTGTCAATGCACTCAGATTCTTATATCTATCCACTCGGATTAATTATATCTATCCACTCGGAGCCGTTAATCGGCAAAAGAAATCTTCATATTTGTATCACTTATTTGTCACTATACATTTTCACTATTATCATATTAAATAATAAATTAGGCGTGACTTTTAGGTTCAGAGTATCGCAGCTTGCCTTCCTTAAGTTAAAACTGAGCTCTCTTATCATTCTCGCTGTTAATATAGGCTCAACCCACTTGGATGTGGGTTGGGTTTCCACCAAGTCTGTCGCTTATCTTAACCGATAAGGTCCTTGTATATCCTGCACTTGAAGTGGTTTTCTGATGTAATATATTTGTTTCCCATGTAATGTGTTTATTTGACACCTTATTGTACGCTATCTAGACCATCCGTTGTTTGTTTAGATATCGCGTTTTCCATAATTATACAAAAATACATGATGTAACTTCAATTTTGATTTTCATGTATGTTTATTGATTTACGCATCTTTGAACTGCATTTTCTTATCAAAAATGTTGATTGTTTTACAATAGTAGGCAGATTGACACGGGTTGTGTGGGTAGCTTGTAGTCTGCATGTCTGTAGCCATGGTTCGCCCAGGATCACATCCTCAGCGAGATTTGGGACTTCCAAGAATGTGACGGGGATCCTTGGTAGTGGGTCATCGTCGGCAATGTTTAATTGTGCCAGTTCGTTGCGCCCGACCGGCCTGTAGTCTGGCGTGGCTCGGTCGGGGTGCTGTTTTCCGAGTTCCTGGTTGTACTGCTGTACTTATCCAAACAGAACCTTTGGAACTCGATATAGGTGGGCTGGAACACGGCATATGGTTTCTACCATGTAGCCGTTTGGCCTCGGAATCCTGCAGTTGTTGTCGGTACATCCGCATTCATCGCTTCCATTTGCTGGAGGAATTCTGTGGGATCCTCCAGGAGGGTGCCAGAGAATGTAGGTTTCTCTGCCTCGGGGGTGGCTGTGGTGGCCATTTTGTTGATCGGTTTTGTTGAGCGCCACTAGGTTGTTGCAGTCCCAGAACTGTTGGTTGAGTGATCTCTTGAGTTGGAGGCGGCTAGTTGATGTCAGGCTGAACGTTAGAGGTGGCTTGAGTCTTCGTCTCGGGCTTGATGGTGGTCCTTGCAAGCGCGCTGTTTGCAAAAATCTTCTTATGAAGACGGCCCAGACACGTTGGGCGACATTTGTTAATGTAATCCCAATCCTAAAAAAATAAAAGACATATGTTACAAAATAATAAGTATTGCGGTACAGTATTTGCATTTACATAAAAAGGAGAGTGTAAGATCTTGCCCCAAAAATAATACGTTTCACAGAAAATCTCATGCAACAATAGGCACAATTGAGACTAACTTCAAAATAATGTTATACTAAATTATTTAAAAACGTGATTTGGTTAAAGGCGCTATAATAGTACTTCTAACCGCCAACAATAAATAATATTAAAAAGGGAAAGTTTTAAAACTGCGTGAAAAAGAAAAATGCTAGGAACATTGGCGTTCTTTTACAAATAAGTGCATTTCGGTATGCTCGTTGCGAAAGCCAAGAATTTAAATAATCATAAACTTAACAGGCCATATGTTACATAGTTTCCGACACGTTTCTGCAATTCCCAAGCCTACGTACGTCAAGATGAGTGTATAAGTATAACTTATATACCTCTACAGAAGATACGCGACAAGAGTACAGAGTTCGTTGAGGCACATCTAAACGTAGTTACCAATTTGTCATAAAGCGTGAAAACTAGATTACTACTTCTATACTAATACTAGACAGATTTCTTAAACGTTCACCGTTTTTCGAATTTCAGAAGCGAATCAGCTACTGCCACGTAATTTAGTAGCATTTAGTTGTTCGATTTTTGTTTTTAACGTGGTATAAAGTCTGTTGAAGCTGCAAGCAGAGACTTTTGCTTCTGAATAACTAAAAAGACACAAGGTAAAAATATGACAGAAATTGTTAAAATCCACTAAACGATAAGCATAATTTGGCAATACGCATATGTACAAAAATAACGAGCTACTTATACCCACATAGCAGATACTACAACTAACAGTCTTTCTGGCATTGTTTTATTGAAGTGTTTCAGAAACAAATAAAAATGCCTCGAAAGTGTACTGTAGTTGCATAACCCCAGAGGTTAACCATCTGGTGCTGTAGGCGAAGGCTTGAATGGCAGGGCTGAAAGAATTTATCTCAAAGCAAAATCTGTGAAAGTCGCTTGTGTCTCAAAATAAATGCATTTTAATTTTAAGTAGTTGATTGCAAACAAATATACGTATGAATTTAGTTGGCGACCTAGACTGTTGTAACATGCCGCCTTTGTGCTGTATTTTAAGTAGCAAATAAGTTAGTGCTGCTGTATGTGGAGAGTCGAGAAAGATTCGCGAAAGGTTAAGACTTAGCATGCTGGAGAATTGGCCGTGTTAACAAGAATGTTCATTTATAAATTGTTGAAATTGATTATTAAGATTTTGAAGGTATAGGAGGTGTTGAATTAAAACGTGATTTTTATGCAGGTGGAATATTAGTTTTAACAGGAAAGTCTGTAGTTTAGTATTTTATTATTGTTTAATTGGCCCCAGAAATTGATGCTTAATTATATGGAAAAATTGGTATTAATTTTTACAACTACTAACATTAAATGTATTGGTAGAGTCTATGAATTTACTCATCTGTATAAATTGAGCAGGTGCTAATTTCAACTACTGAACACGCAAGGACAACCACTAAGTGCACGCTTTCACATATCTAGGTAAAGGCTCTAGGTGTTTGGAAGTCGTTACACAAATTAGCGCCCAAGATGGGCGTTTAATTATATACGCTTCAATGGACAGATTATGCATGATGGCAAACTAAAGCTAAGATATATTTTAATTGTAGTGTACGCAGGTACATTGCTAGTGCTACAGGATTTGATGAAATATCTAAATCTATGCTCTTGCTAATACTCCCTTCCGCACTAGATACAATTGTTTCTATTATTAATCAATCTTTCTGTACCAACACATTTTCTAAATGCTGGAAACAAGCATTAGTTATGCCCTTGCCTAAAAAATCATTACCATCTTGCCCATCTGATTATCGCCCCATTAGCATTCTTCCTACTTTATTGAATATATAGCATTGGATCAATTATCTGATTTCTCGAATTCCAATAATCTATTCGATCAACTTCAATCTGGTTTTCAAAAGAATCATAATACATCTTCATTTCTAATTCGAGTAATTGGTGATGGTGATGGATCAAAAAAAGCAATGGATAATAAACAACTCACTATCCTTGTACTACTAGATTTTAGTTCTGCCTTTAATAATGTAAATTTTGAAATACTACTAGCCAAGTTAAAAGTATTTAATAATTTTTCAGACAATGCAATTATGTGGATTAATTTATATTTAATAGATCGTAAGCAGCGTGTTGTTACAGAAAAACATGATCGTTGGTCTACCTGGGCTAACTTATAGGCAGGAGTCCCACAAGGAAGTATACTTGGCCCAATTTTGTTTTCATTATATATTCAAGATTTTCCTCAAATTCTGAAATTTACTAAATATTATTGTTACGCTGACGATATACAAATTTACTGTCATTGTTATGCTAATGATCTTACACGTGCTGTAGCTAATCTTAATGCTGATCTTGCTAAAATTCACACTTGGGGTGAAGATAACCAACTTTCAATAAATCCATCTAAATGTCAGGCAATTTTATTAGGCAGCCGTAAGTTATTAAGCAAAATTAATTTATTAAATATTTTTAAAATAGAAATAAACAATCTAACTATAACACTTTTTCTTCAGTTAAAAATCTTGGTGTGATAATCGATCCTAGTTTATCTTGGAAAAACCATACTACCTATATATGCCAAAAAGTTTTTGCTTCACTTCATTCACTAAACCGAGTAAAGCGTTTTCTTCCTTTCAATCTTAAGGTTCGCCTTGCCCGATCTCTCATACAGCCTTTATTTCACTATTGTGATGTTGTATACCATTTTTACCCTTAGTTAATAGCAGTCGGTTACAAAAGACACAAAATAGTTGTGTTAGATTTATCTACCATGCTAAACGTCGTGATCATATAACACCCCTCTTTAAACAATTATCATGGTTAAAATTAAATGAACAACGTCAATTACATATTGCTATTATGCTCTATAAATTACTTCATAATCTTGGCCCATTATATTTAAGTTCAAAATTTGCTCCTTTATCACTAGGACATCATAACACAAGAAATTATCATACTCTAACTATTCCTATACACCATACTGAAATGTTTCATTCATCTTTTGTTGTATCTGCCTCAATCCTTTGGAATTCTATTGCCAATAATATAAAAGTCTTTCCTACATTAATTAAATTCAAAAAAGGATATTGCGAGTATCTGCTTATAAATTATTAATAAATATTTTGATTTTTTAAAGATTTAAAGCCCAATACATAAATAAATGTATGTGTACGTATATGTATAAGTTCTTTATACATTCATTTATGTGTATGTGTATGTATGAATATGTATATGTATGTGTGTATGTGTGTGTGTGTGTGTGTGTGTGTGTGTGTGTATGTGTTTGTATATGCGTAGATATGTAGGTGTATGTGTATGTGTGTGTGTGTGTTTGTGTATGTGTGTGTGTGCGTGTGTGCGTGTGTGTGTGTGTGTGTGGTGTGTGTGCGTGTGTGTGTGTATGTATATGTATGTATGTGTGTACATATATGTATGTATGTGTATGTGTATATATGTGCCTATTTATGAATATGTATATATGTGTGTATATGTACATGTATATATATATATATATATATATATATATAATTCTTTATACTTTAATGACCTTTATATTTATTATTTAGATAAGATGTTATAAACTTTTTGGGATGATTTTGGTCAAAATAAATAGTAATTTAAAAATTTTTGTTCTATTACTTAACGTTTCGGCAACACATTTTTGCCATAATCATAAGTCTATAAAATAAAAAAGATGTAGACAATCAATTACAAACATGATAACTTACATTAACTGTTGTTCATAAATATATAATAATTTAGATAATGACAGTGACACTACTTCATTTAATTGAAAGTAGTATACACAATAAACTGATATCAAACTGCTAGATCTCGATTGATAAATAGGCATAATCAGTGAAACATGACTAACATAGATGTTTTAAGATAAAATAAAAGTTCAGTAATATTATTGATTATAAAACGAGAATATACTATGCTTAAATTTTCCATATCTTGTTTGTTATTCATAGAGCTGGCGTCTTTGAGTATGTGGAAGGATTCCAAGAACAAGCGTTTTTTATAATTTTCTTCAGTCTCCATGATTTTAACTTGGTTATACTCCGGATTGTGTTTGGTGGCATACACATGTCTAGCTAAGGCGCAATTGTTTTTACCAAGTTTTGCGTCACTGCGATGTTGTGTCAAGTAATAGAACAAAAATTTTTAAATTACTATTTATTTTGACCAAAATCATCCCAAAAAGTTTATAACATCTTATCTAAATTATATATATATATATATATATATATATATATATATATAGAATGCTGTGTTTCCCTGTATTAGAATCGAGCCTCACGAATTGGGCGTCAAGAATGCTGTGAAACGTAAAAAAAAGCTATTAACTTAACTGGTCCGTTGACTTTCCTCTGTTACTCGCCTCTTTACTCTTTTCCGCCTCGGCTGCTCACCTAGTTAAACCTTCATCCTCAATCATAAAAAAACAAACAATTCCTATCACAAACACCAACGTTAACTCTATTTACATCAATATTCACAATACATTAAAATTTCAAAATTAAAAATTCAGCATAAATTTCAGTATCAGAAAATTTCAAGATTTAAATTTGTTATCATTTTAATGTGCATCCAAAATTAAAGTCTTTGTAGGATGCCTACTAATTAATATAACAATATATGCAGACCTGAGTCTGAGTACAAAGGGAGCATCTACCACCCCTTTACGTTAATTAACCAGGTTCGTCTAATTGAGCTCAAAGACATACCCAAATTTTCATCATAATCCAGAACATAAATACTAAATACCCCTTTCTACTTAAACAAGAAAATTTCACCTTAAAATTAAAAATTTGTTGTTAGTACAACTTCATTACTGTCCATTTTAAGTAAATAAATTATAAAGTTATTCAACACACACCAAAATATCAAAGTTCGAACAAAATAGTATAATTTACCTGAAAGTTACTGCACTCGTAGCTTCAATGTACATCGTCCCTTTAGTTAATCACACCATTCCAACTGGGTTATATTTACGGCTTCTGATTCTCAACGCTTTTAAAATTTTCTCCACCACCATTCATCTAAAGTTGTTTCAGGGCTTTTCCGGAACTCATCTGTGTATATCTGACCCTTGTTTTGTGGATCCAGACACGCTTATGAACCATTTAATTATTAACACCCCCGAAAAATAGCAAACAAATTCATGCTTCTTTCACCAATATACGCCAAAACTGCCTACTTTTGTGTATTCATTTGTCGTTGCAAATTTTGACTAATTAGTACAGTGATACTAACTTTATTACCTTGTATCTTCTTTTCTAAGTGCACTAAAGTACATTCATTGTAGCACGTAAAGAACAAACTGTTTTAAATCACCAAAATATACGAACAAACTGTTTAAATTATTCTATCAAACTCGGAAAACTAAAATGCACTGTTTAACGCATTGAATCAAGTCGAAAATCTAAGAGAGCTTGTTCATATTAACCTGGGTATATATAGAGGTTAGCCTGTCTGTCGGTCTGGTCCCCAAAACGGACAATTCTTCAGAATTTCGCATGCTAGGTTCCCATTCCGCAGCCCGGCATGCGATTTTTACGAAATTTGCACTCGCATCAGTTAAATCTCAGAAATTTCGACACGGCTCGCAACGTCTGGAAATAACTAATTAATCTTTATACAGAAATGTTATTTCTACCTCTCAAGTTTGCCTCTTATTTTCAACCAATCGCAACCCAGTGACGTTGCTCCACTCACGCCTTTTACTATATGTGTCTCGGTCTTGCGCATATTATCTGTCTCTATCTACCCTGTTCTTATTGGTGCAAATTGATATTCTTTATTATCGATTATTTCAGTCCATGTGGACTGTGAAATAACCCACCTTTAGCATTTTTCGTAACTATTAAGCTACGGTTTCTCCAAGATTCTCTGTAACCATTAATTATCTGCAAAATTTACGCAGAATGAGCTTTTTTAAAAATACACAGGTGTTCAAACATAATACTTCTAAATAACACTTCTACGATTTGCATTTTATTGGGTTTTTACAAGTTTTGATGCGTATTATATGTTCCTACTGGTTCAATTAACTTCAATTAAAATTAATACTCTTAAATTTTTAGTGACTCCTAATCAAATATTAATTATTATCTGTACATTTTGTTTAATACCGGTTACTTAAAATTGAGTTAATTAATATAAATTTTGCACGTAGTTTCTATTTGTTTCTTTACTAGGAATAATTAAATTACACGCAGAGCTTTTTAATACTGCTTCCTTTTTTTTTATCAAGCGTCTTGTACATAATTTAACTCCCTTATTTTTAATGAAACGAATGAATTTTTATGCTTCACGGTTTTTTAATAACGCGTACCTTTTCCCAAAGCTTCTACACGGTGATTAAAATTATTTGATGTGATTATTTAATTTTCTACCCTGGTCTAAATATGAGTATTATATTGCTATGTATAAACAAGAATGGCAATTATCGTTCTCCGACGTTGGGCTGTCTTATTAATATTGCTATAAGCTCCCTACAGGAACTTGACTGGATTTTTATCTTACACCTACCTTGTCGACCAATAAGAAAATTTGATATGTTACCGCCTTGCTCGTTATCAATTTCGTATTCAACTTATAACTCCTCCTTGATTGTTTAAATTATCAAATCACTCCCATTAACTTTATCTTATGACCTCGACTAGCATTTATTTGGAATTATAAAATTCAGTTAATTCGATTCTATATAATAAAACAAATATTATGTACAGTTTTTGTATATTGTTTGAAATACACTTTTCAATTAATTAATGTTGTAAATCTCATTTGTCAAAAATCATATACTTTTTACTCAAACCCAAAGTCACCAAAAAAACCTATTACTTTTATAAAAAAAGAAGTGTGGAACGTTTGAAACCTCTTATCATATTACGCACTTTATACGTATTCGAGTCCTTCATTTGTTGACTTTTTCACACTCATTTATATTAAGCAAATTCAATATTCAAATAAAAAAATAGAAAGATAATGTCTTATAACTAAAAATCTATCCTGGTCTATTTTCTTCGCATTGACGCCTCCATAATCAGCTTATATTTCCCATGCATTAAGCCATCCATTTGAATAAAAATTATCTTCCCCCAATTCAGGATTATTACATGCCCATTCGGAATTTTGTCTATCCACACGCTTGAACAATTGCATTTAAATTATTGCCATCACCCTCTGGACTACCATTATTAACTTATACTTATGCACCCCAATTTATTGTCATCTAATTCAGACTCATTACTTCTTATCAATTTCCCCAAACTTAGAATTGGATTATCATCATTTATTTACCCCTGACTTGGAATTGTATATTTTTCTCCCCGGCTCAGAAATTGTATTATTCTCCCCCAGGACTTAGAAGCCCTATTATTATTATGATTTAGTTTAAAATAAATTCCCAAAATCTACTTACGTTTAATCGGCAATCGTAATTTTCATCTTAGCCGCACTTATACAATTTTTCACTTTAATTACTATTACGTATCACACTTTATTTCATAGTGGCGCATCTCGGCCTTTGTTGAGTTGAAAACTGAGTTCGTTATCACTGTGCCTGTTAATATATCATCGCTCTCCTACTCCGTCAGTGGGTATGGTCTACAAACTCGTCGCTCATTTTAACGAATCAAATATTTGCATTTAAAGTAGTTTCTGATGTAATTTTCTATGCTTTCCAATAATTGTGGCCTGCTCGCAGCTGTCTTCGTTATCAAACATGCGGTGTTTTGATGAATCTAATTGCTTTTCCATAAACAACTGATGCAATTCGACTTTTAATTTTCGTATCTGCCTGTTATTTACGCAATTTTCAATCACCTCTCTTTATCACAGTTATTAACTACTTGTACGCATTTGCATTATGGTTCTCGAAGCTCTATTTCTTATCTCCGTATTAACCTAATTGTTTGGAACTCTTTTGAATGCGTGTTTAATTACACTTTATTATGTTTACTTATAAGTACGCGTGCTTCCACTAAAAAATATCATTATTTGCAATGCCTAAATTAACTAAAACTCTATCTACAGGGTATTAAATATTTACTATTTACTTAATGCATGTCTTCCTTATTCCTACGCTGACTATGCGTCTTCCTGTGTGTATTTGCGTCGCTTAAAACTACTTATACTTTATACTTATACTTTAACAGGGTGTTGACTGCTTACTATTTACAAACTATCTCCATTTCTCAATTTTTTACTAAATAAATGCAGTTTTCTGCTACCTATTGTAATTTCTCATTTCTAAACGACCTTTACTATAAAGTACACCCTTAAACAACCCCTTATCACAGTGTGTGTGTGTGTGTGTGTGTGTGTGTGGTGTGTGTGTGTGTATGTATGTGTGTGTGTGTGTGTGTTTGTGTATGTGTATGTATATGTATGTGTATGTATGTATATGTATGTATCTGTGTATATATATGTATGTATGTGTATGTGTATATATGTGTGTATATGTATATGTATATATATATATATATATATGTGTATATATCCCTAGTTAGGTGAAGAGTGTGCTCTATAGCCTAAATCTCGCTAGGATTTATTGAATTATATCAATCAAATTTTATATTGATTGTTTTTATATTTATAGTAATAATAATAAAGATACTACTACTACTGCTAGTGATACAGCGCTTGCCTAAAGGTTGTCGCCACACGTGTTTAAAATATTTCAGCCGCAAATTTACATTTAACTCATCGCGTCTCATAGTTTTCCTTCTGCATTTTTTGTAATCTTCAAATTTTACGGGTATACAGTACAACTTTAACAACACGGCCTACATTTTTTTTCATGAAAAAGTGTTTCAAGTTTAACAGGTGTCCTATAGTAAATGGGGTGTGCTGATCACGAATCTGTATTTAATTTTTTTCCAGCACGTCAGGTTTTCAGGAAAAGTGTGTTTGCAATTTTTTATAGACACTGCCAAAAAATATAGAGAAAATATTTATTGAAACTATATTTAATATAAAATTACACTGCAAAATTGAATTGTTCATTCAAAAAACAATGCAGTATAATCTGCGTTAGACAATCCTTGTTTTTTTTTTTGAATAAAATCGATCTCTTTTTCTCTCAAAACTGCGTTTTGTAGTTTTCCTTTTGTGAATTTTTGTGAGCGAGTCACTCTTTAAGGTCCAGCAGTAATCAGTCATCATTCTAATATCCCATCTTCCTTGGTAACGTCTCTTCATCTCCTTTATGTCTTGATGGAACCTTTTTCCCTGTTCCTTGCCGACAGCTCCAAGATTTTCGGGAAGAGTCAACGTGGGAATTCAAAAAATGAAGTTTGGCGCTCATATTGCATCCCAGTTTATTATAATTTTTGACCATTTTGTAGTTTGGAAACTTGTTGTTTTCAAGGAAACCGTCAATGATTTCTACGAAAGAACTCCATAATTCAGATTCACCATGGGTCACTGTATTCTGGAACAATCTGTCCGATTTTAAGGTTCGAATTTCAGGGTCTACAAAATTTGCTTCTTTAAGTTTAGCTCCAGAAAGTGCAGGAAATTTGTCGCACAGGTTTTTAAAGCAGTCACCTTGTTTATTTAAAGCTTTGACAAACTGCTTTGTCAATCCTAACTTTATGTGAAGGGGAGGCAAAAGAACTAATTCTGGATCAACTAATGCATCACGCAGCACATTTTTTTGTCCCAGTATAAGTCTTTCTCTGAGTGGCCATTCTTTCTTAACGTAATGTAAATTTCGTGCTCGACTATCCCACTCGCACAAAAAACATGGATACTTTGTAAATCCAGACTGCTGACCCAAGAGCATGAATATTATTTTGAGGTCTCCACAGAGTTGCCAACAATATTCTCAAGACTTTATTATGTTTAGCAACAGCTCAAGATTTTCATACGTTTCTTTGAGATGCATGGAGTGAGTAACAGGCATCGAGGCATAAGTTTTACCATTGTGCAACAAGACACCCTTCGGACCTTAGAAGAATCAATAAATAACCTACTTGATGTGGAATCGTAATTGTCAGCTCCCAGTTCCATGACTAAATCAGGAATATTATTACAATACACCAGTGAACCCTCTTGAGAGAAATATTCCTCGAACTCTTTTTCACGATGCCTATACCACGAAAATGTGGTTCCTGGAGCCAATAGATTTTTGTCTTTCAGTCGTAATCTTAAGATTTGTGCAGCATCCTTCGATAGGCCCAAGTCTCTCACTAAGTTATTTAGTTCAGCTTGAATAAACTGTTGAGGTTGGTCTGTATCAGGATTGAATTCGTCTTCATAGGTTTTTTCGTTGGAACTTTCATCTGACGATTGCTGTTTAATGGTGTGAAGAAAAGGTGGAGGAATGGAAATTCCTGGTCCATGAGGTACAGGTCGTTTAGCAGACGGTAAATCAGAATACTAAATAGAGGAGCAAAAGTAAAAGTCGTTTCCATGATTTGTTTGTACCCTCCAAACCATAGGAATGCCAAAGGTTAAAGTGCTACGTGTACCTTTTGTCTATTTCCTCAGTAGCTTGACACACTGAAAGCACACTGTGTAGAGGCCAAGGTTTGTCCTGATCACCAAGCTTTACACCGAAGTAAGCGTGATAAGCTTTTTGATAAATTCTGTTATGTTTCGTTGATGCTTTGCTATCGTTATATCACCACACACGTAACAAAATATATCAGGACTGTTTCTGCACTTTCTTGATGACATTATGACGCACAAAACATTCAGAAAACAAAACACAACTCGATGCTACAAACAACTGACGCTAACTAACTATTTCATAAACAACTGCCGATGCCATCAAGTTGACCTTGACAGATGCGGAAATGAAACAGTGTAATCATTGAAATGAAATAAACATAATATTATACTAAAATATTTTCAATCGATGTATCATGTATTTTAAAAAATAGCTTCAATGCAATTTAAGAAATATCATAAAGGTACTGCTTTGCTCCAATACAAAATATCTCACGAGATTTTTTAAATTTTGTGAAAAATCTTGACGTGATGGACTCAAACCAAATTCACATTCATAATCATGTCGGCCTGTGTAATCCAGAACGCGGTAATTGGAATTCTTCCGTAATGCGGATGGTCACTTAAAATACATTATGTATGTTGTGGTCCGTATCGTCTAGTATTTTATAATCCGGATCACGTGGCACACGTGGATTTTATGCACATCCGGCCGGTTATTTACGCCAACGACTGATTTACGTATTATTTCATCATGTTCAGGTGCACGAGAAGGTAGACAAAATGCCTTCAAAATGAAAACACAAAACTTTAGCTATAAAGGAAAAGCTTGTTGTATTAACAAGATTAGAACGGGACGAGAGCGGCAAACAGTTAGCTATTTCTTATGGCGTTAGAACATGTACGATAGTGGACATAAAGAAAATGAAACAAAAAATAGAAAGATAAACAGACCTACATACATATGTGTGAACATTAATTATTCTATAATAAATACGTATGTGTTTTGTGTTTTTGTTTCGTTTAAGTATGATCAAATGCCACATGCTAGAAAGACATTTAAACAATCGTAATTCCTAGAAACGGAGAAAATTCTCTTTGACCGGTTTTGTAAACAACGATCCGACACATTCCTATATCATATGAAGTTGTGCCAACAAAGGCATGGCTATTGTATAAAGCAGTATACGGACAAGATAATTTCCAAGCTAGTCGAGGTTGGATTGCAAATTTCAGAAAAAGGTAAAGTTTGCGTTCCTTAAACATATGCGGCGAAAAGTTATCCAATGACGAAACTGTTGTTGATCCGTTTTTATCTGCATTCTCACAAAAGATCAAAGAACTTAACCTGATTCCAGCCCAAATACATAACGCAGATGAGTCGCCACTGAACTGGAAAATGCTTCCAGGAAAGACAATGGTTCGTTCTCAAGAAAAAACTGCTCCTGAGCGGAAGATAAGCAAGGAGTGTACTACATTCCTAGCTTGTGCAAATGCTGACAGTTCACACAAACTCTAACTTTTGGTGATAGGAAAAGCACGAAATTCCAGAGCTTTCAAAAATCAAAACATTCCATTGCAATATAAATTCTTTTCCAATGGCTGGATGACGACCACAATATTCCAAGAATGATTTCACAAATCATTCGTTCATCAAGTACGAACTCATTTAAACAGCAAAAATGTGTCAGAACACGCTCTTCTTCTTATTGACAATGCTAAATCACGGGTCTATTGAAGACCTGTCTAGTGATGATTGTCAGTTTAAAGCATACAATAACAGCTCATTAATTCTATCAAAGAATCAGGCACGATCCTCAATTTTTATTCTACATCTTCGAATCACACCTGCACTTGTTACAGCTTCGTAAACAACACTTAATCGCATATATATCTAAATTAATCTAATGCATAAAAGAACGAAACCCTATAACTTGCTGAATAATCAGAAGACTTTTAATATACTACTCTAATTAAAAAAAGTTTTTTACTAATTGAATTTAAATATCTATAAGAATGTACTCAATCATGTACATAATATTCAAAAAATACGTATGTATTCAAAATAATTATAGGAGATTTATTCTACTGAGGAAATAATTTTGTAAGCTAATTTTATTTATTGGATTTGCCACTCAAGAGAATCTTACGTCTAGGCATGCAAATAAAACAAAATTTTATTTGTATGCAGTATAAAAATGTAACAATTCAATTTTCCCTTCTTTTCTTTTGCGTTGGAACAGCTACAGCTACTCCGAAACAGGTAGAAATAAGAATTTTAATTTTAAAGTGAAACTGCAAGGTCGCACAAGATAAACTCGTAGGACAACGGCAACAAGCGGATAAGTCAAGCATCTGCTACAGTGGAAACTGGAAACCAAACCCTCTACTTCAGATGTGCTGTAATTATTGGAATCTTCGTGAAAGTTTTATAACGTGACTTGTCCGAGCTTAGAAATAATATCCGGCTCGAAGGCCCATGCACAAGTAGTAAACATTCTAATCTTTTACTTTCTACCGTAAATCCAAAATAACCTTTTTACCTTCGATAAATGAAATATGACAAACAATAGCGGCTCGGATTATAAATAATTTTAAAACTCGGAGAGCACCTTCTGACACTATTTTTATTTAGCACAAACAATTTCATAAACACCTATACAATTTAATTACAGGCAGTTACTCAAACTGACGGATCCTCAAGTAGGTAATAATTATTTATCAGAACAAATAATATACATATAAATTATACCTATGGAGGCTCTGCTTGTTTCACCCTTCTAACATGGAATTCACACACAATAAGGATCGTTACGAGGAGACTGCGGTCGCCCGCAGGGCCTATTCTCTCTTATAGGAGGCGTAAAACACGAATACCAAAGTTTATCATTTTTCTTACAGATTCTTAAATGACGCGTTGTCGAAACCGTAACCTAATTGTTTTGTTCAATTAATCTATCCACTATAAATTTAATTTATCGTTTTGTTAGTTTCTGATTGTCTGTGGTGTCTATGTAGGTTTGTTATCGCTCTCGTTCAAACACCGCATGTGTTAAATGCTCATTTTGATTAATCGCAGTCCGCAGTAATTATTGTATATGTATTTGATGTGGATTTACCAGTGTTAACATTAACATCAATATCATGTTATTTCTTTAGTTTAGAAAATCAAGACCATGGCTTATAGAAGGAAATGTGCAGTTTTTAACTGTGATACCACAAACACTTAAAATAGGGGCTCGACTAATGTCACATAAACATTGGTTTACATATGTAATGTTAGCATGGATTATTTAGGATCATTTGCAAACAATTATGTAGTGGTGTGGACATCCAAGGAAAGTGTATTGCTGCGATAATAAGACCAATTTTATGAAATCTGAACAGAGTGGGTGTAAATGTAAATGAGAAAAAACAAAGGAGGTAACTTTCGTCATATGGTTTATCAATACAACTGAGTTTTTCTATGTTAATGTATAAATAGGAAGGTTTAGGACCATAAGTTTATATTAAGAGAATTTGGATTGTTGTAGAGAAAGTAGGTATCTTGAGTTAAAAACTGGTTCTTTCCATATGCATATTTAATATTGCTATTGTTACTCCAGTTAAGAATTATTTTGTATAGATAAATATTTTTATATGTTAGTTTGTTTGTTGGAATTTTTTTTATTACATAGGTATTTAACAAAAATTAAGTTGATGGCAAAACTATAGACTGGGTTTGCATTATGCGTAAGTCATTTTAGACATTCTGCCTTCGAAATGCATTTGTTCAAATTCAATGTGCAAATAATTGGAAATGGCAAAATTGTTGTAACTTGACATGAATAGCCATAGGTATTGTCTAATAACAATTTGTTATTTTCAGTTAAGAGCCTTAATTTGAAACAGAGGAAATTAATTTAATAAATATCTAATTAACTTACATCGTTTTCAAATTTCTAAACTTCAGAATTAGCGATGAGGGCGCTTTTGAATTTAAATAAATAAGGTTTCCTACCTTTCCTGTACCTTAGTGTTTTATCACCGCCAGATGGCGGACCAAGGTGCTTAATAAACTGTATTATAAATTTCTTTAGTACTGGGTCAGTTGGAATAGATGGCGCTATTAATTAAGTTTTGATTCGATGTATAGAGGATTGTCATCTTATTTATTTATTGGTCTGTGGTCACCCGTGCGAACCGCCTGGACAACAAAAACAAACAATCCACAATAAAAATGCAGACGGATGGACATGGGTAGTAAAGTGACGCAACGGGGGTGGCCGCTGTAGGAAAGGATGATAGAACGTGTATACAGAAATGAATCGTGCGAGTGGAACCCAAGCAATCAGGAAGTCGCCCTGAAGGATGTTACACAAATGCTAAACACTTCAAGTGAAGACACTTTTGATGATTCAGATGTTAACCAGTGGATAGAAAAGGATGAAAACTTGGTTCCGAATGAAACGCAGACCAGTGAAGAAAGTGATAGCGAAGCTGAAATCCTAAATTTAAAGTTAAAAATGAGGAGGCAGTTCAAAGTTTTAATGTATGTTTAAAATGGGCAGAAGATAATAATGTTCCAATTCACAGCGTACTAGTTCTTCAAAGACTTAAAAAAAACAGCTTTCATGAACCAATATAAACAAGCCCATCAAACAAAAATTACATGTTTTTTTTTAAAAGTAGCTTAGGTTTGTGTTACCCTATGTACATACACTTTTGTTAATTTTTTGCTGTTTTTAGTAGTTAGGCGTCGCCGTGGATCAATGTAGTAAGCGTAAGACTACGGATCCCAAGGTCCCGGGTTCAAATCCCGACACGGCCGACTGCTTGAAAAATGGCAGGTGAGCATTTTTCACAAAAATTACGCCCTCGTTCGGATGAGAGGTTAAATGGAGGTCCCGTGTGTGAGTGTTGTCACGCACGTTAAAAATCCCTACCTTGCCTGGAACGGCAAGGGTTCGGCAAAATTCCAAATTTCCAGGCAACAAAAAACTCGCCTCCTGGCCAATGTAGTACCTGCAGGTAGAGCATTGGTTTGTAAATGAACTGTTTTTAGTAGTTTTAGTACTTTTTTGATTTTTGTGTTTTGCAATACATAGATGTATACATAATTATGTATATCTTCTTCTTCTTCTTTCGATTTCGGCCAACTATGAGCCACGTGTAATAACTTATTATGATTATCTTTCTCCCCTCTTTCTTCTCTTCCAGGATTCTTTCATTTTTCTCCGTGTTGTTTCTTTCTTTCTTCTGTCTATTTTGCTACAGTTTTTTTTTCTTCTTTTCCTTGGAAACCTTTGAACTCTCTTAATTTTACTCTGAGTTTTTCTTTTTGTTCTACCTCTTTTTTATCTATTTTCATTTCTTCCATGTCTTTTCTGATTTTCTTGATCCATGTCATCTCTGTCTTAGGGTTTCTGTCGAAGTAACTGAATAATGTCTTTGTTAATCTTTCATCATTCATTCTTTTAATGTGACCGTAAAATATCACTCCTATCTTTTTCATTGTGTCTATTATTTTCTCTGTTTTTTAATAAAACTCCTTATTGCTTCTCAGTTTCCATTTTCCGTCTTCACATTTTGGTCTCAGTATTTTCCGTAAAAATTTTCTTTCTCTTTCTTCTACCGCGTCTAGCTGTCTGAATGTGTTCAGTATAAATCATTCTAAGGCATGGAGGCCCTCTGATTTGATAACTGTATTATAGTGCCTTATCTTTGCATTGATGGATATGGACTTCTAATTGTATATATTTTTTGTCAAGTAAAATGCTAGTTCTACTTTTCTTGCTCTTGTTAGGATGGCTTCTTTGTCAAGGGCGTTTGGTTAAATTACTTCTACCACGTATTTGAACTTGTTTACTCCCTTAATTTTTCCATATTTTGTTGTGATCTGTTTTGGTATATCTCTTATATTAGTCATGTATTCTGTCTTTTTATATGATATTTGTAGTTCAGCCTTTTCTGCTGTCTCTCAGTATATCAATTTGTTTTTTTGTGTCTTCTAAGTTTTCCACTAGTATTGCCAGATCGTCTGCAAGAGCCAGACAGTGAATTTCCAGATTATCTTTCTTTCTTCCTATTTTTATTTTAGGAATTCCTTCTTCTTCTATTCTTTTCCTCCACTCTGTCATTACCTTCTCCAGTATACAGTTGAAGAGTAGTGGGGATAACCAATCTCTCTATCGAACACCTGTTTTGACCTCAAAGGGTTCTGAAATTTCTCCCATAAATTTAACTTTTGATTTTGTGTTTGTTGGAGTATTTTTTATATAGTTGCGATTGATTTGTTATCGGCTCCGAATTCTTCTAATGAATTAAATAGTGTTTGTCTATCTATAGAATCGTATGCTTTTTTAAAATCAACAAATGTTACATGTACGTCCTTTGCTCTCAGTCTTCTGTACCTTATTATAAGTTTCAGGTTTAAAATCTGTTTAGCACAGGATCTTCCTTTCCTAAATCCTCCCTGGTAGTCACCTATTTGTAGGTCCATTTGGATCTCCAATCTATTTTGTAGTGCTTTGGAAAGGATTTTGTATGTTACTAATAGGAGCGAAATTCCGCGATAATTATTTGTAACTGTTTTATCTCCTTTTTTGTGTATTGGGTGGATCATTACTGTTGTCCAATCTTCTGGTATTTCCTTCGGTTCCTAGATATTTTCTATTATTTTATGTAGGCTTTTGACTGTCTTAATATCTACGTTTTTCCACATTTCTGCTACTATCGAGTCAACTCCTGGGGCTTTGTTGTAACGTATTTTTTTTCTAGTTACACTTCATTCTTTAAAATAAAAATAAAACAGCTATAATTTAAAATATTTAATTTGTGAATTACCGTCCAATAGAAATTAATACATAAAATTGATAATAACACATAGATTCTTTTACGTTTATGCTCTAAAGTTCGTTACTAAGCTCTGTCGAGTTGTCAATTTGTTCACTTCATTATCAGCGTTCGAACGAGCAAGCTGCTCTGCAGAATAAGTGGAGTCGAGATGGCCGTGTGTAAACACGTTGCTTCTAACAGTGTTAGAAAAAGAAGATTAAATGATTGATTCTTGGTGTCTGGAGGTCGAGCCTAACAGCTGTAGCGTGAGCATGATTTTCTATAAGCTTCACTCAGAGCAGTTCAGTTGATCTCTGCAGGCCTAAGGAGATGAAACCCCCTTTTGACATCATTTATACAGTTGGAATAAATTAATTAAATAGATTATACTAATATTTTTTCTCATAGTGCAATATCTTAAGGACATATCTTGTATAATATCTTATATAATATTGTAACGCAATATCCTGACGCAGTATCTTAAGGCAATATTTTAAGAAGGCAATTGCATGTGTTCCGTATATTTCAACTTCACAAATAAATAACATCAGACAAGTAAACCTTGGAGCTAAAATTTTGTTGGAGAATTAAATTCAATTAAGCTGAGGTTGGTTTCTTTTTGTAATCGCTGTATTACGAAGAACTTTGATATTCGATGGTTATGGAAATTTCCGACAGCCGAGGTCAAGGTCCCATACCTTTCGTTTAAAGCAGTTTCGTAGCACGTGAGTGTACCTTAGGATTTAATCACTTTGAACATTAATTAAATTGCTATAAAGAATATAACATTAAGAATTTGAGTAACGTAAAAAGCTTTTAATGAAACAACAAATTAAATAACAAATCTATTGTGTGTCAGAATGTTTACACGTACACAAAGTGTACATTTGGTAAAGCTGTAAATGACATTTTATGTCAGATATATAAAAAACATAGATTCAGTTGTCCTATCTAGACGTCACATGTCGTCCTAATTTAATTTAAAATATGTTTAAACATTTTGAGGTCATGAACTTGCATTTTTCATCGACATGTGAAATTCGAGTACTTACTGTTAAATAAAAATAACTTAGAGTAATTACATTTTACAATATCGCACTTTGATAGTTAAATTTTATTGTGAAGGTCAAAGAAGTACTTCATTGATTTAAAGAAATTTATGTATTATGAGTAACTTAGAAATTCCTAGTCAATATATTTAAACTTTATAGAAAAGATCCAATCAGAGATCTTCCTAATTTTGAATGCAGGACTTTGCTAGTAGGTTTCTGTTCTAGAAAAATAATTTAGAGAAAATTTTATAAAGATACGAATTCAAATATTATAATTACGTGACTCCAGAAATTTATCCGAATAGGATCTATTTTGTTTTGAATGACTTTTTATTATTTAGAAATCAAAAAAAAAATTTACAAGTCATCCCCGATTAGAAATTGTGTGTAATGAAAACAAATTCCCTGGGTATATATTTCAGAAGCCTTAATTCTATTATTTTATTTTTGGCAAATATTTTTGAGGACACAAATGGTGTCCATGTTGTACCTTTGTTTGTTCACAGGTCAAGCCGAGACATCTGTATGACATCTGGTGTTTGAGGTCTTGGTAAGTGTGTTTTAAAGAGTGAAATTCAGGTTTTATTGCTATGTTAGTGGTGTTGACATTAGGTTTCCGCATTCCCCTAATACAAGCACAGTTAAATTTTGTTGGTTATAGTATTGAAAAATACGGTGGCGCTCATTAAATATATTTTTGGTCTTTTAACAACCCATGACCCAAGCTCATGATCTACCCAGAGCTAACACTCGACTAGCCGTTTATGTCTTAAGAGTTTTTCTTTATCTCAAGCCATTCTCCATCCAACTTTACCTTGGGCTTACATTAAGAAGAAGAAATTCTCGACCTTGTGATATCAGGTTAGGGTTTAGGAAATTTAAAGGTGTAATTTTTTAGCTGATAGTCACGAGGATAAAGTTAATAATAAAAAATCAAGCAAGAAAGAATTTTTTATTACATTGTTATTTTTTAGTTCTTTAATGATGTGTTGAATTTCTATTAAGTCTGGTAGTTTGGAGTTTCCAAATTTAAAATTTGGATTTCGTTTTGTAAATTTTGTTTTTGGTTCTTCACAGTTTAATAGTTTTTTGAAGTATGTTGCCAGTATTTCACAGTTTTCTCGGTTATTCAGGGCTATGTTTCCTTTTTCGTTTTTGAAACATAGGTTTGGTGGTTGGTATCTTTGAAGGTTCTGTTTAAAGGATTTATAAAATGTTCTTGTGCTGTTCTTTTTAAAGTTCATCTAGTTGTAATTGAATCTTTTCAGAATTTCTCTTGTTTGTACTTATTGTTTTTGCAGTTTGTGATATCTGTTCTTTGAACAAAGTACAATTTTTGTCATTTTTGGTTGAGTGCAATTTTTTAGAGATTTTAATTATAAGTTTAAGGGTTTCTTCGCACTGTTCATTCCACCACCTGTGTTTTATCTGCCTCTTGAGTGGAGCTATCTCCATTGACGTCTTGACTATTTTTGTTTTGATTTGGTACCATTCTTGTTTCACTGTTTAGTTTTCCTGCAAATCCCGTGTTTTTAGATTTAGTATTTCTGTGTTAATCCTCTGTATTTTAGAATTATTGTTAATTGTTTTTTTTTGGGGAGATAAATTTCATTTTCAGAGCTTCAATGTTTGTACCTTTCCGAACTTTTACATTCATAATTTCCTTATTGAATGAAATGGCGACGTGATCGATCTGAAATTCCCACAAGCCGTGATTTGGTGACTTACATGTTTTTTGTTTTCTTGGTAAGTGTCTAAAATTTGTGGACATTAGTTTAAGATATAGGGCATAATATTAGAAAACAATAGAAGAAACACGATATTTATTATAAGCAACTAAAAGCATTGGATGGGCAATATTCTCGAATAATGGTAATTGCGTGAAAGCATTTACTGGAAAACTATTATTTCGGCAAATGTCTAAGTTTTGGGGGATCTTGGCAGCCACAGGTTGCTTAACCCCCTTCGATAAATCTCAGTGAAATAGGTCATAATATTAGAAAACAATAGAAGAAACATTATATTTATTATAAGCAACTACAAGCATTGGAGGGGCAATATTCTCGAATTATGGTAATTGCGTGAAAGCATTTACTGGAAAACCATTATTTCGGCAAATGTCTAAGTGTTAGGGAATCTTGACAGGCACAGGTTGCTTAACCCCCCTTTAATAAATCTCAGTGAAATAGGACATAAAATTAGAAAACAATATAAGGGGAACCGAGCTGTATTGCTGTGTAATTATTTCAAGGAACTATGCAGGTTAGTTTAGAAAATAAATAAGTGCAGATACATGTCCAACCAGTTTTGAGACGGGAAACTCAATGACGAAAAAATAAGCGCAATAAATCTGATGATTATTATAAACAACTAGTTGTTTGTTGTGAAATATCTGCAACTAATGTTGACTGTGCTAAAAGATATATTGGAAAAAGTATTAAATCAGTAAATGTTTAAGTGCTGGGGGAACTTGGCAGCCACAGGCTACTTACCCCCCTTCGCAACCACTGAATGTCTGAGAAATAGGGTATATAATTGTAAAACAATAGAAGGTGACCGAACTGCATCTAACAAGAAAGAGCGGCGCCTATGATGAAAGACAACAAACATAGAACAAAAAGTTGTTGAAAGCGCATGTGTGGAGCACAGCACAGACAGTATGCCTACGACATACGAGCAGTCTGAAAAGCAGACAGAAGAACAGTAGCAGCCTTTGAAATGCCGTGCTTCAGATGTATGATGATGGACAGACAAAGGTAATAACAAATAGGTTATAGGAACAGTAAGGGAACAAGTATATCTTTGGGGAAAAAAATATGAGAAATAGAAGGGCAGAATACGTTCTAAGGCATTTTGGGGAATAGTATGGGATATATGACAAGCAGAGATAGGAAAAAAGAGGTGGATGTAGACCTAGATCAGATAGTGATAGATGCAGACTGTGCAAATTTCGGGGAAATCTGTAGGTTAGTTCAGAATAGGAAACAATGATGGTACCATAGATGAAATGGGTCACCTAAAATGTGACCCATGACCCAGTGACCCAAATGAGGATGTGACCCATTACCTAGTGACCCATGGCCCAAATTGACCCAGTGACCCAAATTGACCCAGTGACCCAAATTGACCCAGTGAACCAAATTGACCCACATTGACCCAGTGTACCCAATTGACCCAGTTACCTAAATTGACCCAAATTGATGCAGTCGCAAAAATTTTCTTACTGTCTCAAATTGGCCCTCTGTGATGTCTTCGATTAGTGAGCGAATTTTATCGAATAACCGATTATGAAATTTGGAAATTTTATTATTAATTTTTAATAAATATGTGCTGTTCTACGAATTACAGTTACAAAATAAATTTTAGAACTATCTGGCAGAAGGAGTAGCTGTTGTCCGAGACAATTTTAATTAGTGTGAGAATGTTTAACAATTAAATATACTAAATGATCAAAATATTTTTCAATGACAGACGCAATAAAATATAAATTGAATAATACCGTTACCTGACATCGAGTTGATACAGGAACATTGTTTTATATGATCTTCATCATTCTTTTAGTTAATTAGTCTTATCAAGAAAACTCGGTCTTACGGAGATTTATAAAAGTCAGCACTTATGTATAAGGTTTAAATTACAATTAAGGTGATGTTTATCCATGCTTAATGATAATGATATACAAATTACAAAAATAATGGACACTGAAAATAACCGGGTATATAATATTAAGATTTTTGCTACAACTTATTTCAGGTCTTATGTGAAAGAATACTATTATTTGAACATACAAAATTGTATACGTTCACAACACTGCATTCTCGCGGCACAGCGCCACAGCACGTTTCTTGAAAAACATGTAAAAATGCGTTTCATATTATATAAAAAGCGATGTATTGATTACAAAACATTTTAGCGTTTGCTTGAAATATGAAACGAATGCTAGCAACTAATGGCACCAATAAGCTTATGCATTTGTGAATATAGTTAATAAATTGAGCTGAAAGAATGGGAAAAAGATTTTTATGACTTCAATAATTCAATTTGTTACTGAATCAATTGGGTCAGTTTGGGTCACTGGGTCAGTGTGGGTCACCGGATCAATTTGGGTCACTGGGTCAATGTGGGTCACTGAGCCATTGTGGGTCACTGAGTCAATGTGAGTCAGTGGGTTAATCCGGGTCAGTACACGAGACCCACTGACCCAGTGACCCAAACAAAAAAGTGACCCACTTGGACCCAGTTAACCCATGACCCATTTCATCCCTGGATGGTGCGCGTCTAACCAGTTTCAGGACTGAAAACCCAATGATGATAAGTTTAAGATTAGCACCTTTGGATTATTTTATCAGTCTCTCTCCATTTTTGTTGGTTCTTTTGTGGGCAGGATATTCTCCTACTGTATTTTTGGTAGTTTCTTTCTTTTCCGATCTGTGCGTTAAAATTACGTAGCAGGATCTTAATATTTTTTCCTGGGATCTTTGATAGTTCATGTTCTAAGGATTTCCAGTATATATCAACTTTCTCTGGGTTTTTTTTGTTGTCTTCGTTAATGGGAGCATGGCAGTTTATTAGGGTATAGGTATTATTTGCATATCTTAGTGTCATGATTGCTAGTCTCTCATTTGGTGAGTAGAAGTCTGTTATTGAGTTGATTATATTCCTATACGCGATAAAGCCGTTTCCTAGATGTGGTACGTCTTTTCCAATTGCGTTTAGGCCTCTTTTACCCTTGAAGATCCAATATCTTTCCGATTCCATTATAATTTCGTCTGTAAGTCTTGTTTCTTGGAGGGCTAGGATTATGATCTTATATTCATCTAGTATTTTGGTGAGTTGTTTAAGTTTTTCTGTTTTTAGTAGTGAGTTTATACTTAGCGTTCCAAGGAAACATATTTTTTTTGTTTTGATTTTGAGAGTTGACGTTTTCTGAGGTTTTTGTTTTTGTTTTTGTTGTTTGCATGTTGTTTCGGGCTCTTCAGAATCCGATGGCCCGATTGCGCCAGTTTTCGCGACGGAGGATTCCCCGTTTAAGATACCTCCTAAAGTAGTTTTAATTAGAGAAATTTTTGGCACGCATTATTTGATATTTGTGTTGGGGAAAGGATTTGTATCCATTCCATGGTTAAAACTTAGATTAAATAGTCCTAGAGTACTGGTTAATCCGCTCCTAACATTGAGGCAGCCGATGTTTACTACCGTTTATTATGAAAACAGACGCAGCTCTAGTTTTGGTCCACTCCGGATATTTCATTTCCCCGGTACCACCCATATCTGGGAGGCTTTCCCCTATCCGCTACCTGGGAAGGCGCCCGAAGGAGGACTAGAAACCTCGCACAGGAATTATCTATATCATTTTTAATAAAATGTGTTTCCTACAGTGGATAGTCTGTAAAAATGGTTTGTTTTGTTAATCCGGATTTTTTACTAATCCGAAACGGTTTGGTTTTAATTAGTCCGGATTAACAAGGTTGTTCTGTATTGTTTTATTAACGTCACACACTATAGTAGGACTGATAACTGAAAGACCACACAACTTTCATGCAAACTTCTTTATTCCATTTCATAACTAATGTTTGAGCCATATGTTATTTCATATAAGATAGAATGATGACAAATACGTTATATGTAGTAACACTGACCTTTTAAATTAATGGTAAAGTATATTACGGTTCACAATGCATATATAACCGAGCCGACATGCTATACTCCGCTATTTAATTATACAAGACAAATATTGGTGCTCGCAATGGCTATATCGCTAATGAAAACAATGAACTTTAAGTTAATAAAGGTGTATGCATACTAATGTCAAAAAAGTTACGTTTTCAAACTTGACGCCACTTTTGGGAGTCTACATACGTGAGAACGCTTTTTCTTTGGGTCACATGGAGACTGAGTTTTCCGCAACCAAACATGTAAGACGATTTTGTTCATTTAGCATGTCGACAACATTAAAAGCAGATCACATAAGATTAGTATAAAAATGGCGGAAACGCCCATCATTAAACGACACAATGCATACAGTCTGAAGCCACCGAATTCACTTTTCAAGTAATAACCGCCCTGAAACGAAAAAGCAAAATATAAATAAAAATGAGCACTTCTTTCTTCAAGGGCTGTAATTATATGAACTCTTCTACTTACGATTTTTATTCTGCTAATTGGCGTTTCCGTTGATATATCTTATAAAATTATTGATTCTCTTTAACGCGGTGTTTCTTTGTCGGTGTTCATAAATTAACTAGATGCAAAACTCCTGCCAACAATAAAAGTTGTAATGAGGGTAACTCGTTTCGACTAATTTAGAAACATCAATTGTGTGACTCCCTACATAGCTACAAACCTTCCACCTGACTAAGAAGTTTTTCTAGTTTTTGAAGTTAATCCGAAAAATTGAAATATTACGAGCAAAACTTAAAAGTGAAACTAATCTAAGATTCTTTCTTATTTATCGTTAAGGTACCATGGTTCTTGGTAATTCTAACTTGGGGCTTTGTTCAATTATGCAGAAGCCTTAAGCACTAAGTACTTTACAAAGTATAAACTGTCAACATTCGGCATTTTCTAGAAACCGTGATTTTTAAAACCAGAAATGATGATTATGTTTGTAACTGTGAACTAGTCTTTGTGCTTCTAACTGAAAAACCCCTGCCATAAAACCAATTAGAGAGGTATATTTTGCAAAATTTCAAATTTTACAGTGAAATCTTTTAGCATATATTTAAACGAGAAAGCTGAAAACCCAGCTTTTGACATAATATGGAACGCTGAAAATTTCCAACAGTGGATAAAGTTGAAATTAACCTCGAAGGTAATGTTAACCCGAATTATTTAAAAGCGTGCCTCAGTTAAGGGCTATGAAACTCTAATTCTATACGCAAATAATAAATAATTTAAAGGATAGATGATCCTTCTGTGTACAATTTTGAAACACCGAATGGATCGGGAAATTGCTACTAATGTTCAGCTTTTCTTTTTTAGTACATTCATTGCGAAAGCTATGGATAATCATAAATTTAAGAGGGCGCATGTTAGAGAGTTTTTGACACGCTTCCGCAATTCTCAAGCCTTCTTATGTCAGAATAGTGTATGCACGTTACGTGTATATCGCTAGAGAAGATGCTCGACAAGAATACTGAGTTCGTTGAGGTACACCTATATTCGGTTGCCATATTTGCCATAACACATGAAAACTGAGTTACTGCTTTTATCTTTATACACCTAAATGATCATCCTTTCTTGGGTTTCGTACAGAGAATTGCTTGCTGTAAGCTATACATAATTTAGTGATAATTGATTGTTTGATATTTGTTTTGCGAAGCTTGTAGGAACTTCCGTTACATCAAAGTAAGTAAATAATGAATATAGTAGAAACATGACAGGTACTGTCAAAATGAACTAAGGGTTACACTCAATTTAGCGATACGATGGGATCCCTAAAACTACAAATAAGAGATACTGCAGTAGATAACATTTCTATCTGTTGAAGAATTTCTTGAAGCCAATAAAAATGTTGCAAAGATATCTTAAATTATACACGTATATGTGAACATTCTGGTTTTTTAGATGAACCTTGAAAATGCTGGGGACAATTAAAGGTATAGTCAAAAGCTACTTACGCCACTAAATAGATGTTTTCTAATTCTAGAGTGGTAACTAGCAAGCAAGTATACAAAATGCTTTTAGATTTTGAATGGAGGCTTAAGCACCGTTGTAAAAAAACCGGTTATTGAGTTCACGCTAAAAAAAAGGAGTTAGGTGAATTTTTTGATTAACACCAGATAGGAGCTCTACACCAAATCTATATAAGCGTGCGCGCATGCTGAACACTGCCAATAAAACAGGTTTTTATCAAGTGGGGGGTTCAGGTCGAAGTAGAATCTGAAACCCAAGTTGCAACAAAAGATCTTCGAACGCAGTTAAATTTAATAAATAGTTAAACGTTATTTGTACATCATTCTATGAAGAAACCACAACGATCGCCTGAAAAAAACGTAATCGCAACCTAAGGAAAAATTATGAATAAAGAAACGTTTATACAAATTGGCGAATAATATTAAGTCGATTGAACCTAAATTAAGAGTAGGTTACTCTGCGGAATAACCATTTCCTCAATGAATTAAAGAGGACATCGACGGCAGGTGATGTAAGCGTTTGCCGGCTGTTCTCATACCAACTAGATAGGTTAATGTATACCTATTCGTACTAGGCGTTCATAACATGTTTCTGATACACAGTAAAACTCCAATGATTCTAATAACACAAGCGCTTGCAATTCAACAAGAAGTAGAACGTTATAAATGAAGGTCAGTTATTTATGGCCGCACCCTATCTATATTTAACAATCCAATATTAGTCCTATCAGTTTAGGAAAAATATTTGTAAATAAGCTTCATATTCTAATTAAAGGTCGAAATCAATACCCCATCTTGAGGTAAATTATAATAGATCCTACCTGCCAATATTATTACAATGCCAAACACATTCACTACTCTCCACATTATTCAAAACCAGGCGACTTTCTAGTAACAATATATATATATATATATATATATATATATATATATATAATATATAATATATATAAATATATACGAGGAAATCGACAACTCAGATATCGAGCACGTTCAACACATCGCACCTCCACTAGACGGAAACCAACACATTCGAAAGAAAACACCCAGAAGCATATTAGATGGGTGAGCCGTAAACACATACACCAAGCACAAATATCCTCCTGCCAGCTAGACTGGCGCAAACCATACGATGTCATACCCTCTGCGAGCAGAAAATCAAAGACTTATGAAGCAGTAAAATCAGTTAGCAACGAGACAGCCAAAATCAATTGAGTAATGCTGTAAAAGGAAGTTAGACTTGAGAGGTCCAGGATCGACTAAGCTGAGAGTGAGCTGAAAAAGGTTTATAATGGAAATATCAAAATACGGGGCTGTTTATAGAGTTATCGTTTAGAATCTATTGGATTTTTTGTGGTCATGCTAATATAAATTACTATAAGAAATACCAACTTAGTGTGACACATTTTTCGCAGTAAGGTAAGAAATAGTATATGCCTTTTTTTTGGAAAGTAGTTAGGTTAGAAACTTTTTGGAAATTTTTTTTATTTTTATGGTTGCAAAAGTTGTTTACGGTTTGATATATTATATCTGACCATATAGGAATCTATAGAATACCTAAAGTAATTACACTTTTCATGCCAGGGATCTTTTATCGGATATTAAACTAACTTATACCCTTGGATATGGATCATTATGTAAAAGACTTTCTGACAATGAGGTGACTTTCTTTCAGGATATTTTAAGAAGGGGTGCCGAATTTCTGGGGTATATATGGTTAGTACCAATTCGGAGAGCATAAATTAATTTAAAACTAAAAAAGCCACATAAATCTCTAGGCAAATGTACATATGCCTGAAGGGATGTAGTATGATTTGATGCAAAGAAAAATTAAACAGAATTTAAAATCTGCCCATTAACTGTTTCAAATGGAATGCCGTGTGTCGACGAAAACCTGCTTTCTTTATTTTTAGGTACAGAGTTGTTCCGGAGTCAATAGTTCGACCAAATGCGAACATTTTAAAAATCCGTTACTCACGAGGGTTCTAGACGTCGAAAAAATTAAGCGGTGCTTCCAGGTTTGAAATTTTGCAAAACCGGCTCAGTAAAAGCGTATCAAATCCATTTCATGACTCTACGCATTTTAGCTGTTAGTTATATTTAATTTGATAAGCTGATAGTGGCTTTGTAGTTTACAACATACATAAAAAACGCACAGTTTACAAAAGTTATACTAAGGGTACTTCTGACGCTTTTTAATTAAAGCTTTAAAAATTTGCAACATCAATTTTATCTTTTCTTGCTTTCCAACTTAAGTTTGATTTATAATTATGACAGAAAGCGCAAATTTAAACCTAAGTGGCGATGGTTTACTAGTTAATTTGTTTTATGATAATTTCTAATCTATGCCATTGGCAGTTAATTGTCCTATCTACGACTTCTGTGCACCAATATCCGACAAGATAACTATAATGTAAAACCGCAAAAGCACGTTTACTAACGCGAGGAACTGGGTTGATTTATTATATTTCAGAAAGCTCTCAAGAAACGGTTTCAGTTAACAAAGGTTTCTGCTTATATCCGGAAATAGGGTTAATAAACGGAACTAGAAAAACGAGGAGAGCCATTATAAGATAGATAATTTGAGAAGCCTCTCGTCAAAGAAAAGCTCGTGATCTTTCAGATGTTTCACATGTCATACTGCAATACATCTATCTCTGTAAGATTATTGGTTCCG
Source organism: Platerodrilus igneus (assembly GCA_036346225.1). Classification (NCBI taxonomy): domain Eukaryota; kingdom Metazoa; phylum Arthropoda; class Insecta; order Coleoptera; family Lycidae; genus Platerodrilus; species Platerodrilus igneus. Next base: position 8,109,735 of record JARFIW010001599.1, read on the forward strand.
TTGGTCCTAACTGTCTCTCTTGATTTAGGACATGTAGCCGATAGGATGTAAAAGATGGGAGGTTTATTTTCGTACCCTTCCAGTGTATTTTAAGTTCACCTTAGTTTTCAAGGAATTATTCCGACGGCATTTGAATTATACAAAGAATTTATAGTTAGCAAACGCAAAATTCTAACATTAAGTGGCCTTGTTTTCTCTAAACTATATACCAAATAAATTTATACCAAAAATACATGCATCAAAGGTTATTGCGCTGTCACTGAAATAAGAGAAAATAATAAGATTAAAATGGGTTGCATCATTCAAAAGTTTATACTTCTTCATTGCAAGGAGTAAACGATAGAGTTCATGTTAATTAAAATATAAGATTGTTTACTGAGAGGCGTTATTTGAAGTCTTTTTTGGTTTAATAAGGTTGTTCTTTCTAAGGTGAACCTCCTGTAGCATTACTCGTGCTACTGCTGTTTGTAGTATACATCAAATTAGGTCTTCTATCTTGTTCCAACAATACAAAAACTACTTCTTACACTTGTCGGTAAATTGATATTACGTGTCGATTTATAGCAAAAGGCTTCAAACAAGAGCTTTATTTTAGTATACGATGGGGTTAAGTAGGAAAATTACAGTATGGTTCGATTGTTATACATCAAAGTACATCCATTGTTTATGCCAAAACAGGTTATCGAAGGAAATCTGTTAACGCAGTGCGTGGGTTTGTATACAGCAAGCGAACTACACTACTTTGAACTACTACCAAACGTATTTTAGCAATATATAAAATGTTTTCCGAGATATATACATCCTAGCATGCAATACAGATATTGCTACCCGCCTTATTTTATCGTGATGTGTCTTTGAAAATATTACTTGTTTACTTTACCAGGAGACAAACGTGATAGCTATCAAGGACATGTTCTTTCACTATATGTGCCTTATAAATCACTGCGCTGGCATTAATCCATTTAAATTTATATATATTTTTAATTGTAATTCCGATCCAGGTGCAGCAGTGGGTTTGCGAGTTGGCCGTTGAAGCCAAAGAGGCTCAAATTCGGTCCGGGACTTTGTATTTTTAGTCTGTCAATTGCTAGCTCAATATGAAATCATCATTTAGCCTTTACGTAAAAACCTAAGCTATTATTTCATTTCATTAACAAATATATGTGTGTGTGTGTGCGTGCGCGTTGTGTGTGTGTGTGTTATAAATAGGTCATATAAAGGGTCAATATGCGCCATATTCTGTAAATAAAACAACCTAAGACCAGAGAAAATCAAAATTTTCTAATACTTCACTTTCTGTAAAGAAATGCCCAACATAATATTCTGATATATTGATAAGAAATACTATTTAAAAATACGCTATAAATGCAAATTATATAGTATAGAAACTCCGTTAAACGAGTTCTAATATGCAGAGATTCGTCTTCCTCAAAAGTACTAAATATTATATAATAACGCTTTGGATATACTGAACATTAAAGTACTACTTTATTTTTGCAAAGAATCTTGTATTTTAAAACAAAAAAACTACAAGATTCCAGATTTTTATAATAAACTCGTAAATCGATAAGAAAATGACAGTTAATTATCTTTTACCATAACAACATGAATAAACATTGCAACTAAGGCGACTGTAAAATGCGATAAGGCGTTCTACGACCTGATATACTAAACAACAAACAATTACTGGTAACCACTTTCATCCATGTTTCCAATTAAAAAACTATTTTTACAGCCTCATAAATTAAAATTGACAGCTATAAGCGTGTAAAATGATTGGCATTTCGCGGAAGTTATATCATGCTGTATGAGTTAGACCTACTGAAAAATGATGAACATTTTCTGTAGTCGTTATATTCATAAAGCACTTTCGATTGACCCCTTTCGTTTGTGACTACGAACTGTAATAAAAATAAAATTGCATGCAAGGTCACCTTATATACTTGTTACATACTTGTAATTGTGTTATATTGAAGTTTGAAACAACGTCTTTTATAAGAAGTACTCTATATTAAAGTTATTTAGTATTATAAAAGGGCTACACAACAAGTTTTGCATTGTACTAAAATTGTTAGTTGTTAGTAGAAAATTAATATTTATCTTTTGGAACTTGCTTAAATTAGAATTAAGAGCTTCACTTATGAGAACAAATATTAGAACTCGGTTTACTGGTTCTTTTTAACATGCATTAGAAACTTGTTTTAAATGATACTTTTAAAGAGGTGATTATTTACAGATTAGTTAGAACACAGGTTTGATTTATGTACCAAATACTGTACTAATTGTGTTCCGTTTATATTGTACATAATTTACCGATTAATTTATCTCCGAAGTTGGAGTTTGTTGATTATTTACCTCCGACCGGTATATTAACAACGTTCTTTCTTATTATTCACAGTGAACTACTCTGTGATACCACCCCTAGTCTTACAGAAATCTACAAAATTTACGTATCGGAACCAATGTTGGATAAAAAAATCTGCAAAAATGGTGATAAACAACTCTGGATAGCTAGTGATTTGGCTTGCCTAAAACATTTTTTATTAAAAATAAAAAAATCTTGAGATAAACAGAAATTCAATAAGGTCAGCGTTGCGATAACGTCAACTACTCTAACGTTGGGTGATCTAAGAAGATCTCCAACCATAGGTAACGTTTCAAATTTCGGCACCGAAGTAAAAAAATGCTAATACATTAAATGAGACCATAATACAATTGTCTGGAATCTGTATATCCTGTAATTTTGTAATTAAGTTAACAGTGTTACTTACTGAATGTGGTGGTATAAATTGTGTTCAATATTTAATTAAATCCAAAGTAAATTAAGACAAACAGCGATTGGAGTATCTATAAAATTTACTACAGGTTTTATTGGAATTCCGGGCTTGTGTATTTTAGGCAATCCGTATAATCCAGGTGTAACTGGGTTGCTCAAAATCAAAGTTTTTGGATCATTGTCTGTTTAGTTTCATAAATGGCACAACCGAAACTGTTCAGAAGAACTGTTCACCCGAAGGTTAAATTTAGAGTTGAAATAGAGCCGGAAAATAAAATTAATTTTTTAGGCTTAACTACTACTAGATTAAATAATAATTTTTATTAAAAAATTTACAGAAAATCAACACAAAATGAGACCACATTATACTAGCTTTCTCAAATCACTGTTGGCAACAAAATAGCAGCGTTTAACTGATATACTCTTAGACTTTACATATACATTTATCAAGTACATATTACAATAACGAAGTTAACATATTAAAACAAATTGCCATTAAAAACGGATATAAGAAACAATTGGTTTCACGATTATACTTATTAAAATAAAATTTTGAAAACGGAATCAACAGGCTTACTCCATTAATAACCAAGGTTTGAGTAACCACTGCATTTTTATTCCTTTTATATGCTCTTCGCTCAATTCCCCAATTAAAAAAGTAATAACAAAATAATCTTCCCATACAGTTTCCTTCAATACAAATAACACTATGAAACAGATTTTGGTAAATACTAAAGACACTTTAGACACTCTATCAAAAAATGCGATATACAAACTTAACTATCAAGACTGTCAGGCATCGTATGTTGGTAGAACACGTAGAGCTTTAAGCGTTAGAATAAAAGAACATCTTAATAGACCCGACAAATTGATGTTTGGACATCACATTTCTTCCAATAAGCATAATTTTGAACCTAAATTAAATTTCTAAATTATTACATCATATAGTTTCCAAACATTTCACCAGATTAGTTTTTAGAAGATATGGAAGTTTACAGAGAGTTGTTGGACAACAGCCTGTCTCAATATTCAAACCAATCGTTATGGATCGTTTACACCTAATCATTTATAAGCGTCCAATTTAATCGAATAGCTTATTTAACACTTATACACCCTACATTAATGTACACTTTGCAAACCAGCTATCCCAACCCACCAACATTTAACCTACAAATACACCCACTAATAAATTAACTTACTTACCTAGCCTTTATTAAACACTAACACAAACTTACTAACCGTCACCCGAACGCCTTAATTTGCATCTTAATAACCAATATCGTAAACTACTAACAATTAACCTACAAGTATCCTTACTAACGAGTTTAGACGACCTTCTAATTTGCAAAACTGAGTCTTTTGTTTCCAACATTGTGACAGTTCTAGTTATCCGTTGACGTGTTGGTACATTACAGTATCTATACCTTTCAAATTTCGACTTTAGGTCGTTTGACTTCATCTCTCAAACCAACTAGCCATATCTAAATTTATAAATTTAATCATTCACAACAAACACGGCTAACTTAGTTGTTACACAGTTTTTTTAATTTTGCAATGTGATATCGTTTATAGTTTTCTGAATTATGGTATTCTAATTAAATTCGACAAGTAAGTTAATCCAATCTAAAATATGATACATGTAGTACAATATTATATTACTTGTAGAAAATGCACTGAGGATGGCTCACGTCGAAAACGCATTGCTATCTACTAAATTTTTTAATTAAATTTTACACGTTTGTACATCGGTTTCTTAATTTTATTAATTAAAAGGCGTACACAGCCAATTGGAATGAATGACATACCCCTCAAAGCATAAAAAGTGAGGAGAAGATTGACGGGAGCTAGCCAGTGAACGGAAACAAAGAATTAATTACTGGCGACCCGATAAACAGAACATATGTAAGGGTAATTGTTAATAAGGTAGACGAGAAAACCCCTTGGGCTGTGAGATTAACCAACGGGAGTTAATCGTGATAATATCTTCCTAATCAACAACGATCGGACTGTAAAGGTAGAAATTTGGATAGATTGGTTCCAAACCAACATAAATTGGAGATTAATTACGCGTTGTTAAGTGAACTCTAGCTTGGCTCAAAGGAAGTCTTTATTTAAACTTACATTCAAGTTGTAAAATTTATTAACAGTTTATATTTTTTGCTTGTGTTGGTGGTGTTTATGAATTAAGCTTAATAAAATAGATATTGACCAAACTAGGAAACGTTTGACCGAGTTGTATTGTGAAAGGTTTATATTATTGCGAAAAGGAATTGAAATTTAAATAAAATACCCGACGATTTACCGAAATAAATGTTTTTGGGTATTCTAATAATATGATTGATCAAAGATAATTTTATTTTAGGAAGCAGTAGTGTGAATTGTAAGGTAAAAGTTGTTGTACCTGTTTACAGGAGAATGCTATGACTATTATAGTGAGCTAGAATTAAGTACCGCAGTAAAACAAAAACATTTGTTTTCTTTGTTTAGGATATAGATTGCTTGTAAGAAAAACTTCATGCCACCAGAAAGCTGACATAATCAAGAACACTAGAAAAACTCGTTTTTCAGAGAATCGTACACTAAACAGGACGAGTTAGACCCCATTAAGACATTCCAAAGAAACAGCCTTTCAAGGTAAGTTTTAATGAAAACGTAGCTTGATAATTTCAATTTCACTATTACCTTTTTGTTTTCCAGCATCACTGTAGTTATCCGGTGCACCCTTATTCTGTTACAAATTTTTCAACCCTTACTGAAATTTCAAAATATATCATTCTATCGATTCTTGCACCCGCAACAATTATTTTCAATAGAATAGGTATGTTTGTACTCGTCGTCTAACTAGAACTTTATATTTGCTAGTATGCACAGTTTTCCTTTTGTTTAAAAACTAGGTACTATCGCAGAATAAAGATACGGCAGTAATTATAATTTAGTAAGTTTAATAAATTTAGTAAATTTCTATAACACCTCCGATAGAGCTAAGTATTGGTTGTTTTCATCCTCGGTCATTTTTAATAGAAATCCAAGCCCTTACATGTGATTTTCCAATGTTCCACTCGAAGGTACTACATTGGCCAGGAAGCGAGTTTTTTTTACCTGGAAAATTTTGAATTTTGCCGAACCCTTGCTGTTCCAAGCAAGGTAGGGATCTTTAACGTGCGTGACAACACTCACACACGGGACTTCCATTTTACCTCTCATCCGAACGAGGGTGTATTTTTGAGAAAAATGCTCGCCTAACATTTTTCAAGCGGACCGTGTCGGGATTCGAACCCGGGACCTTGGGCGTAGTAGTCACACACATACCGTACATGTGATTTTTCCAATGCTCCACCTGAAGGTACTACATTGGCCAGGAAGCGAGTTTTTTTTTTTAATCTGGAAAATTTGGAATTTTGCCGAACCCTTGCTGTTCCAAGCAAGGTAGGGATCTTTAACGTGCGTGACAACACTCACACACGGGACCTCCATTTTACCTCTCATCCGAACGAGGGTGTATTTTTGTGAAAAATGCCCGCCTAACATTTTTCAAGCGGACCGTGTCGGGATTCGAACCCAGTACCTTGGGCGTAGTAGTCACACACATACCACTACACCACGGAGCCGCCAGTCACACACATACCACTACGCCACGGAGCCGCCTGAAATCCAAGCCCGCAGAATAAGGTACTAAAAATAAAATACTTAAAAACATAAAAAATTTGATTTGAGCTATACGAACATTCCTCATTTGATTGAAAAAGACAACAATCATTTTCAGGCATCGTTGATATTTGTAGCCGTTTTCACATGACAAAAAAATGCAATTTCACACTCATCCAAAGTAATTGCTGCCTTAAACATTTAAACACAAATAGTATAACCCCATCAAACTTAATTATTAATCATGCCCTGATTTATCCAAGGCAATTTTGCATTGATTAGAGCATTATATTGATACATATAAGCGGTATAATTTGACGGCATAATTTAGTATAAGCCTCTGTTCATGGCAGAACCAAATATAGTAATTTGATAAATTAAAATTTATAGATGTTTGTATACCCATTAATATTTGGAATTATTCAACAATTTCGTAATAGTGTATCTAAAATAATTTTATAGCATCGACCGCGACTACATTTTCTGTTCACATGGGTTACAAACTAATTGTCTTTTAATGAAAATCAATAGCCAATGTTAAGCTTGCTCTATTATACTGAAATTTTGCAAACTGAATGTGAATGTATTCATTTGCTTAACCATACATGCAACCCGCTATCGACCAGTTGTTTAAAGAACAATTAGATTAAACGATGTTTTGTTAAGGGAGTCAATAACTTTTGTAAAACAATATTCTAATGCTCTGACAAGCTTTTCTATGCGAGTTACGTATCCCCCAATCCATATATGTATAATTAAATAGAAATTATTAGGAAATTATTAAGAAACTTAAGTTAGATGCAACATTGTAATTCAAGGATAAATAAGAAAATGTTGTTGAAAGTTCACAAGTAAGTTGCGAGAACGGATGTGAATACATTGTATTTCAGACGTAAGTGATACTTCAGGTGCAGGTCACAGACGGCTAAGAAACCGCAATAACTTAGAATTAAGATTGTTACATTGTATTAATGAATAGAATAAAAAAATAAGCAGACATGAGCTCTGCAGTTCCCACAGAGATATGAGGGCCAGGGACAACATAAATACCCCGGGAGCCCCAGATCAGTCAGTCAGTCTAAAGTATTTTAGTTTTTACATTGTTGATTGCTTAGGCTACTCGCCCTAATTTAAATTCAATAATTATTTAATTTCGACTTAGTATAATTCATATAGTTTGTCAAAATTCCATATGTAATTTCTGTTAAGTAAATAAATTTGTTACAAGAAGTTTTGGAAGAAGACTTTTTTAAAAAGACCGCTCCCAAGGCCCAAAACGTAACTTGCGTAGTCATTAAATTTTTAACATCTGCGGAAATTGTCTTTAACATTCAACGGACTTTCTCCTTTTCATACCCTTGTTACCGTATTCCGTGCAGGCAAGAAAGAAAAATAAAGTAAACAAATAAAATCGTCCGCATCGAATACAGTCACAAAACAAGGTGAATTCAAGAGTTGAAAACGTCGTAAAATGGTGTGAGTCTCACAGAGAGGAGAATTGGAAACCTCAGAAAGTAATTTTATTACAAACCGATAGTTATCAACCATGGTATCAAAAGGAATATTTACAAAACCAAAACGAACAAATGCGTAACGTCCTGTTAAAACATGATGTAAACGAAAAGTCAACTCAACAAACATAACTCTGAAATATATATAAAAATTTAAACAAATATTAATTAGGGATTATTTCCCAGTCACCTAGAATTATAAACTCTAAATAACAAGTGCAAATATACTTAGATAATGTTTCCAGCTCAAATAAATCCAAGAAAAAATTAGAGAATATATTTACAGTAATACAAGGCTATTTACCTGCTCCTTACCGAGATGACTTCCTTAAACTAATAGTGTAACCCTAAACTGAAGGTAACCAGGTGTTATACTCAATCTAGGTTATAATTAGTAATCAATTTCGAGACGTTAGCATTTCCTAAATCTTAAGCTAAAGGAAGTAAAATTGCTTTAACGCTTGCTTCTGTTTAGCTTAATTGTGACTTGCACCAATCCTGTAATCACTTTGTGCACTAACACGTGAAAGTAAATTTTACAGCCACAGTCTGTGATTTGTTGTATCCTAATCACGAGTAGGAAAAAACTAAAGCACTGACGTGGTTATCAACCAAAGAGAAAAGGAATACATAGGTTCCACAGTAAGCATAAACGGGAGCAGCGTATTCGTTTCATAAATCCATTTGTATGCCAAAGAGGACTAGCTGCCTTTCGAAGGGACTGTCCGCTTAGTATGTATCCTTTTGTACCATAGCAGCAGATCAACAAGTGCGTACTTACAATTTGACGGACCGGGTACCGGTCCTAGTTACCGAACTTGACAAAGTTTGATTTTATAAACACCGAGGCAAGATAATCCCTCTTAATAGAAAGCATCTTAAGTAACACTGCGACTTTTCAGAGCCTCTTCATGTAAAAAGGCCTCTGTATCGAATAGAATTCCTTTCGACGCTCAGCCTGTATATATAGATGAAGATAACCACCAAGTGGTACGGAGTTTTCCTGTCAAATACATTTCACATCGACAAAATAGCACCTGCAAAAGTAATCTCATAACACCACCTGCAACCAAGCTCAATTAATGAAGCAAACGACGACTTCTAGGAAGTATGTCTGGTGCGAAAATTCTGCCTGACGGTATTCAAACAACGTCTGTTCAAATTGTTAGGTATATCGACAACCCGCATTCAGAATTACATTAACTAATTGTATAACGGGTGGCCAATCTCCTGTTTATTTCGAATAATACTACTGGAAAAACATAAGCAGTTGAACAATTTTTGATTGTTCGCAATCGGTGTCCGTGAACTCATGTGTAATAACGTCACGCGATAGTAGTGTTTCATGGTAACTCATTAAACGCATTTATTTAAGAGATGCAGGTGTTTTAAACATATTTCAGAGAACCCATAATGCGGAAATTTTTAAGCTTTGCTAAACAAAACAAATTAAGATAGAATAGATTCCAAATATTAAACGTTTAGCTAGACATTTTAAAGAATACTTGGGAAGTTATCATTTCAATTTGAAAGGTAGTCGAACTTGTTAATGAAAATTCGCATGGTCGCGAATTCGATAAGAAATACAAGATCGATCAGGAAATGTGCGATGCAGAAACTGCACGTGACAACCTTGCCATGCCTCGCATCACATTCTTATTATGTACATTCTTGTATTTTCTTTATACGTTTTAATATTATGTTTTTCTCCTTAGGTTTTTGCACTATATACTTCTTTCGTGGAAGGTATACGTTTCAAATACAACTAGCCTTCTTTTCCGCCTTCTTTCAAATACAGCCCATAGTATTAAAACACCGCTACACCCTGCGCAAAACATGCAATCTATCCTTTTTGTAATTCAATATTTATTAGTACGTAGGAATATGTCTGTCTCATTTTATTAATTACCACCTTAAGCACTGCACTTTACGCTCTAGTGTTTTCTTCTCACTTTTGCTTACTCTAGATGCTACTGTCACGTCGACTGTTCTGCCGCTGACCAGATTAACTACATTAGAACATAAACGTAGCGTTTGTATACAAAAGATGATTGATAGGCCCTGCAGAGAAACTTTCTTCAGATGAAATTTGTTGACAGATACAAGGTGTTTGCTTTCAAGGCTTATTTGGAATACAATAAGAATCTCGAGGGTGTTATTTACATAATTTCTAGAATGTTCTCTTGGTAACTTGTACAATTTAAATCAATACAAATTACGCTCATAAATATTGGGGGTTAGTTCTAATCAAAGTTGAGTTCTGATTGAATATTTGTTTACGATACCTTTTAGTTTAAACTTCAAGAGCTGTGATACGAAATAAGTAGTGTTACGTATGTAACATAAACTGCTGTCGATATAAATTACTATGTTGATATAAATTACTCTAGTGGTTATACAAATTTATAATTAGTGTTTTGATAGGTAATTATAGTGTTTCGTTAGTAATTTAGAGAATGGCATCGTAGTGTTAAGAAGATATTACTTGTACTGTTTGCGATTAGCTGAAAATAAAGCGTTGGTAGAGCTATTAACAAATTTCATTGTAACTATGAGTTGAAAAAGCTTGGATAATCAGTTTCAGAATAAAAACTGTTTTTTTACAAGTATTCGTTACACTGCTTTTAAGTAATTGTATAAAAGATTTTTGAACAATTTCTAGTTGTATACCCATAACACGCAGCCAACAAGAGGAAATGGATAACAAAATTCTTTCTTTTTTCAAAAACTTAAAGTCAGTCGTTCAAGAACACGCAGAGAAACAAGCCTAAAAGTCTGCAAGCCTGGCAGCGAACTTAAAAGAAAATTCGGAAAAACAAGAACGAACTGCAGCAAACCTTACAAAAAAATTGAACCAAACCGCAGCGAAATTAGAAAAAACTAACGCGAAGTTTCTAGAAAATTTTCAGAAGTTTATAAAAAAAACTATAAAATTGCAGAAAACCTGGACTCTGAATTCACCGATAGTTTACAAAAATTGGAAACAAGGTTTTAGATGATTCGCATGAACTGGAATCCAGATAATCAGAAAAATTGTTAGAAAACTTACGTGAAACAAAAAAAAAGTGGTCATAAGGTAGGAGGAACGGGTTACTTCCCTAACAGTGCAAGTACAACAGATCTCAATCCCTGAATTTAAAAATTGCAGAGAATGCAAACAGAGTTTAAGGTTCAGAAAGTTACCTTGGTAGATATATTTCAAGCAAATCGATGCTACCGCAAAAGCTAACAGCTGAATCAATAGAGCAATCGCATTGACTGTTGCGTTATAAGGCGCGACTTTAAATATTCTGCAGACAATACCAGACCATGACCAAAAAAGCTACGAGGCTCTAACATTAAGGTTGGCATTGAGGCACGGAGACTATCATCTGCAACAAGTAAACCACGCTCAAGTGAAGAACCGTTACTAAAAGTCCGACGAAAATTTGCAAGAGTTTGTAGCAGATATTGCTCGTTTGGTAAAACTAGTCTACCCAACAGCACAGGATAGCTTCCGAGAACAGCTGGCAGTGCAGACTTTTATTGACGAGATACGCGATGGAGACATCTAGCAAGCAAGTACCCTAGATGATGGGTTAACTCATACTTTAGAATTTGAAGGCGAAAACAAACTTCGCATCGTAGTAGTGGCAAAATAAGGCGCTCCGTAGAGTAGCAGAACCAAGAGAGCATAGAGAAGGTGATTCAACGAGTACTTCATAAACATAAACCAAAAAGGGAGGGATCCATATGCTGGAATTGTGGAGAAATGCAGTCCAAATGCAATCAACCGACGAAGGAAGTAGATAAGCTGCAAAGCTAAAGGGGGTTGACAGGCAGAGGTAAAAGTCGACCTATGTGGACTCTGCCTCAAAAATCAACACTGCTAGTCGAAGTCTTGCGCTGTCTTTCGATGTTGAGGGCAATTCCAGCACCGCAATCTCCAAAATGGGCTCCGCCTCTCAGACCCCACCACCGCAGGCGCAGGCTCCTTCTCCGACATTTCAACCTCCTGCTGACTCTCTAACATCACGCTTTTCAGCTTAACCTTCAGCTTCTTACCGATCGCACCGTTAGCCCCAACGTAACTAACTCCGTTGGGTTGCCCTCTTTCTCCTTGGCAGACTTGTCGTCTCGGTAGACCACCATGATAGCAAATGAAGAATCTAACAACAGAAACCAACAAGAAATCCCGCTCAAAAAACGAAGTGACCGTCGCGACAATTAAACAACGCAAAGCTATAATAAACCACTAGACATCACAAATAACAGCGACAACAAAATAAAATCGCCAGTCCAATAAAAATACCTCGATTACTTATCAAATGAGCCGGAAACAACCCTGTATTTGTTTATTTATTCTATTTTTAAACCTCGATTACAACTTTTAAATTAAAACAAGGGAATAAACTTCAAGCAATCAAATTTATAGAATCTTTGGCTCTGGTTGGTCCGTTCAAATTTAACTATTAAAACGAACTTAGTATAACGGTATAACCGTATGCAGTGGAATGCGGTACCGGAAACCCACTAATTACTTGTTTACAGAACAAGAGACTCTTGTGATTCTGTGTATATGGGTACCGCTGAGAGAAATTCCAAGAGTAGTATGAAGGAACAAACTACGATGTAGTCGATTTGGTTAGAGCTTTGGGATAAAATGATAGCTAGTGGTTGTGTTTATATAAAGCAATCTGGATTAGTTAAAAAAGGACCACCTCGATATTTTATGGTTTCGAGGAACACCTTGTTATGCATAAATAGGAGTTTGATAAATCACAATTGTAGTAATATAAATGCAAGACATAATAAAGGATAAATACCTTGTTTTAACATGATGTGAATGTATTTTCTATATGTTGATTGGAAAACACGTCTCTTAGGGTGCACGACCACTGTTCAGAACGTTCCGAGACTGACTGTCAATGTTAGTAAAAAAACGTCGACTTTAGATTCGCACTGCACTGTTGCCGAAACGCACACAATACACTTAAAGTTACGAATAAAGTCTTTGCATGTTGTATTTACGGGAAAACATATAATGTAGTCTTGCATGACGAAACACCATTAAACAAATATGTCGGCAGTCCATGACCATGCCATCTTGCAAGGAAAATATACTATGCGGTTCAACGGCTCTCCGAAGCTACACAACTAACTATTACTCTACACGTCTGAACATCGACGTAATAGAAACTGAATAAACCAAACGAACAGAAAAACAACAGAAAAGAAAAGAGGTATACTCTATTCTACACAATATGTTGAGCAAGTCCACTGTGACTACTTCCAGCTTGGGACGAGAGAACACATTTTCCACTTGTCTTGTTTCTGGTATAAGTATAAGTCGCTGCAGAGTAGGGGAAAACAGTTGACTTAAGTTAAATTCTTATACAAATTTCTAATGCAATTCCTCAGACCTGAAAATTAGAGCTTAGATGAATCTTATGCACCATTAGGATAAGTTTTGCACAGAAAATTAAAGGTACGGCTTCTAGATGGTTTTATTTGCACGTGTTATTTCTATTCATGGCTTCTTTGAAAACACTACACGATTCACTTTAATCCATTGAGAAAATACTACATACAATACCACAGCATTACTTTGAATAACAACACAAATAAGCTCCTTCTCTAAGGATTTATATACCGTGTATCAATTTCAATTCCCTTTACGCCAAACATGATATGTAGCGTAATACGATTATTTATGTTGAAGGAACATGCATTTGAAATCTTAAAGAAAGATCTGATGCCAGCGATACTTTTAATAATATTTACTTGAAAATAAACCGTTGGAAATATTTTCACGCTTTCTTTTGTGTCTATCGGAATAAATTTGAATGCTTACAATATATAATCTTTTCATGTATAACACGTTTCTTTTATAGAAGTGTAATATTATATAAAGAAATATTCAACGCGTACAAGTCAGCATGAGATGCTATATATTATAGCTACTTGTACTTCAGAATTTGTGAAGCGTTTCTTCGCCTCTATAAGTTGATACCTTCTTATCCACTATTTGTGCGTGTTAATAAAAGGAAGACTTCCTTATAATAAAAAAAATCTTAAGCAAAAAGCCACATACGTTGTTTTATTGAATTACGGGCAGTTACTTGGTGTAGAAGTGACTGGAAATTTATGAAGCTTTAAATAAAAGGTTAAACTATTTCTACAGCAGTATCTCCCGCACAAAAATGCTATATTTGCGACCCAGTTATACCCAATCTATGTGAACAGTTTCAATTAAAGTATAAAGATATGGTGGTTTAGTGCCAATGCAGTACGCGATGTAAATCGGCAAGGTCTAACACCTACCAAGAGAAAAAGGAGTTTGATCTTTCATGAATCTGATTTATACAAAAAGTTCGAAATCCCTTCTAAAGTCAAAATTCTATAAAAAAATGCATTGCACCAGTACAGTGTAGAATTGTTTATTTTATAAACTCTAAACATTATAGTTGTTACTTTACAGAATAATCAGTGGTGGCATATGTCGTTTAGGGCGGCTGATTTCGAGAGAAAACAATTAGCCAATGATGCGAGGACCATTTATAAGAGCCTACAGTTTATAACTCCATTAATACTTAAATACTCAATGGTTGTGCAAGATGCACTGCTTGTTTGAAATTAAGCGGTATATCATATGTAAACAGATATATATATACATATATATATATATATATATATATATATATATTGTTGTGGATTCAAAGGGTTAAATTTGGGGTAAACAATAAAATTTCAACCACCCTGTATAAAGAAAAGAACAAATTATTTACGCGCAAAATTTATTTAATTTATTTAGGGAGAACGGACAAGTAATGACGTATTTTTATAATTAATGATTGAAAGGTTAAAGGTAGATAAAGAAAAACAGTTTAAAACAAATAGAATACGCATAATTAATTTTAATTTGTTTTAATTCAACACATAAAAGCATAAAAAAACCCACTAGGGTAAGGAAAATCAATAATTCCAAGGCAAAGTTTTTATAGTAACAAGCAAACGTCAGTTTTATCTGATACGACGAAATATAAAATCTAAGAATTGTTGTGCTAAACGCTCGATAATTAACAAACAACTGCGTTTTTAAAAAGATTACATTCGTCGAAATTATGAGCATATTAAGACAGGACTTCATAGAAAATATTTTCAACCGTCAGTTTGGTTTGAACAAGCTAACAAAGTTCTTATAGATCAAGGAAAATGCACGATCGGTTATATACTACAGATAGAGACAGAGATAAAAGCGTTGATATTGAAAACGCACGTACCATATACACGTGGAGTGGAGATGAGCTGTCAGCAATATCGATTTTCTATAACTCAAGTGGGGTTTTGAACGCGACAGCAGACATGCATCAGACAGAGATAAAGATAGTACACGCGGTGTTTTATGACGACAGAGAATATTATCATTGGTTAAGAACGGACAGTTTTCCAAACGTAGACACACGCGGCAAGTGGGAGCGCTTTCGGATACGTAAGGCACGTAAACGGAGTAAATTTTAGGAATTTTCAAGACGATTGTATCAAAATTTGTAGAATTTAAATTTGAAAATAAGCTTTTCACGTGAAGTGTGTCCGGAGGTAGGATTTTGGAACAATACAAATACTGAATGGAAATTATTAAGGGTTTCTTGTCTTCTCTTCGTTTCTATACTACTGCACTACGATAAAGTACTGAATACAGACCAACATTATAGTAGAGTTTTTTTTTGTGAGTATTAGATGTCTTAGTAATACAGTAAATATAGTGCTAGCACGTGTAACTTACTAGTAGTGGCTTTCTATTTATTAACGCGAAATACGTGTAGTGTATATTAAATTAATTGAGCTCCGGCTACTACTATACTAAGCTAAAAAATCAATAAATGGAAACATAATATATGTGGAGTAAGCATCACAAACAACCAGGATTGTATGCTGATATGGAATGGTACTATGAAATGAGTCGCTTGGCTCTCAATTGGGGTTATCGTCTGTGGTTCCGCTGAGTATCACAGCGCATGGTCACAAAGCCGAGTTGTTCTGGTAATCGTCGTCGAAGGAATGGAAGCCTGAAGCATTCTCCAGGTAATTTATTTGAAATTTCTGTTGTCTGATAAACTTTTGTGAAATGTCGGTGCTGTGTGGGTGAATTTTGGGGTTTATTTATGATTATATAAACTTATTGGAAAAGCTACATGTACTGGACAATTTATTGGGGTTAAATATTGAAAAGGGGTGTATTTAAAACTTACAAAATTTTATTCTGAATATAAATTAGATTGTAAAAGGTAAACGGGTCTATCAATTTTGTATTAATTTATGCAAGGTTAAGGGCATATACTAAATAAACTGGGTTAATATGAGCTTACCATACTCCAGTGTACAGTCAATCTAGGGTAATATCTGGGGCCCATCTACTCATATTTTACTGAATTTGTTTGAACATAATTAGAAGATCAAGGACTTTAAAAACATATCACATTTGAGTTTGTAATTAGTGTATCAAACTGTTTTTTCATACATGTAAATAATTTGTCTGTAAATAGCGGTAAATAAAAGATTGTATGATTGTTGTAATTTTTGGTGATTTTATTGAATGATGTGCGAGTGTGAACAAAGAATGGTTGTAAATTTAGGTATCCAAGAAGAGGCACAGCTTAGCTAGCCAGGGTAGCTGCTGAAGATTTTTGAAGCAGAAATAATAAGGGTAAGCAATTTTTTTTTAAAAGTTGTGCATTTTTGAAAATTATTTGATATATATATATATATATATATATATATATTATTGCGAGACTTACTATTGATTTGAGTCCCACGCTTGGAAAGCCAATTTATTGCGAGGTTTGCCGCTGGTGATCAGGCAAAGCTTATATTTAAAAGGCCGCACATCTTGGGTGCCTATTATATTCTATTAAAGGCAGCATAAATAAAAAACTTAACTGCCACTTCTACGGCCCCACGATTTGGACGCCATTATATTCTGAAGTCTAAGTCCCACGATTGGGTCATTTTATTGATAGGTTTACCTGGTACCTGGTACCCCACTTACGCATCTGTTAGGTCAACATAAATTCTCTGACAACCTCAACCTCTAAAAATATGCTACGGCTGCTCTGCTGATATTTGAAAAATACTACTCTACTATTCTACCAAAGATAACGCGACTACGGCACTTCACCTCGATTTATTCAAACAACAAAAAAAGTTTTGCACCAACAATCTTTGTCAATTGTTATTTCACACATCAGTAAAATTATTTACAGCATAGTTTTGAAATACTATATTTTCCTTTCAAATTATTTTCGAAATAAAATTTTATCTTTTAATAAACAATTTAAAGTAACAGGGCCTAACCATACATGTTACGTTACCCTTGTTTTTAACATGAACTCATAGTAAGGCTTTTAAATACGCGTGCTAAATTTCGCACTGTAAATTACCAAAAGGCACTCTTACCTTGCACACAGTCAAATATTACAAAAATCATTTTATGAATAGAATTCCTACATGAATTACTTAAATAATAAATCATTGACGTTCAATAATTAACTCTTTACTTTATAGAGTTTATAAAAATATACCCATAAGACACAAAATTGTCATAACACACCAAATAACCACAAAATTAAACAATGTTTCACAAAAAAAATTTTTTTTTTACCTGGAATGCACCATCGCACATGAGACTACAATCACAGAACTAAAAAGTGAGGCTATATTCATCAATCCAAGCTTAGGTTGTAGCGATTAAACCACTAAATCATAAATACCTGATGTCCTCACCAAATTGTATAACACCATCCGTGATGGCAATCAGCTGCTTCAATCTCTCGACTACCAAGTGACGGTACATCCAATTTCCCCAATTCTGCTACTGGTCCATTTACCATGGATAAACCACAAAATTGACCCATCAATGCTCTCTACTCCATTAGTGTGCATAACTTACACCAACTACCAAAATATAAAGCCATTCTTACTTACAGTACTCAAACATGCTTCGCATTTGTCAAAATGTATTTCATAAAATTTTTGGACTGCTCGTAAAACATTACACCAATTTGTGTAAGATATTCAAATATTAAATTCACTTTAAAGCAAATAAGTAACAGTAATTTTTTTACCAATATTAGTGGACGCGCGATGACCAGCAAAAGAGAGCTCTATCACTACGTTCTCGTGGTTATATAGCCAAATCTACCCTCCTTAACTTGAAATTTCTTCTAAATACATCGATACATACAAACTAACCATCTTGGTAAGTTTCTAAACGGTTAAGGCCATTCCACAAACAAGATTTTCAACTGCCACTAAATTCCAACAACAAGCGCGCTAACCTTCAACAATTCTCCCTAAATTTAATATCCGAGCACCAAACGCCGTCGAAATATCAGAAATTTTAACAATACAAACAACAATATACCACGAAAATACAGTTTATCTTTGCAACGGATCTTTATTTCGCCGAATCCTAGCCCCTACTAAAATAAGTTCCTTGGTTAACACACGCCCATCATAATACTCGTATTTAAGTCGTCTCATTCTAAGCTACATACAAAAATTTTCCTTCCTTACTTCGTACTCACTCCATATTTCATATTTCTACCACAAGTTATCTCTATCCCAGTCTATAATTTATTCTACATCCTCTATCCTTTTTACACCATGTTTGCAAATTTGGTTAAACCCCAAAATAACATTTACCCTGTCTCAACAATTATAAAGCAATCGCCTGTCTCCCTTCTATATATGAAATTCAATAATACTTCTATGTTCCTTAGTTCCTTGTATACAAGTTTCATCTGTCCTTGATAAAATCAACCACTCTAAATAATATACAAAATATGTTCATCCTACTCCTATAAACACACAATCTATTCATCCTTCTTTGTCTCACAGTTTTTTTGCAAAGTCGAACGAACACTTAATACATGCTATCGTTCTCAAATTCTAATACATGCTATAAACAATCTTTCCTTATTTTATGTCGTTCCTTGCCTGTTTAACCGTCAAATGCTACCCAGAAATCCTTGAAAAACCACTTTCAAACTCGTAAACTAATACTAAGAACGTGTTGTTTTGTCTGCCCCTCTTATTCGAATTTACTAGAACCAATAACCGTTAAGCTTATTTCTCTCAAAACAGTTTTACACTTTTTATAAATAATGCTAGGAAAATATCTCCATCTTTGTTTAACAAACATTGTAACGGCCAATTAAGCTCTTGAAAGTTATACAAATTACACTTTATAAACTATGATTAAATATGCCCGCTAATGATATTTACATTTATTACACCTGTTAATTCATGAAAATTAATATTTCAACTTTCTTGATTGTGACCAAAGAATTATCGATTTTTACGCTAAAAGAATCTGAAAAGCTTACGACTACTATACATCCAATCTGCTATAAATTAAGATGCTTGATTACCACTGCGCGTTTAACACATATCTACATCTGCAATTGATTAGAAAGGTTTTTGTTACTTTGCATCGAAGCATCCTTAAAGTTCTTTGAGAATATTCACACACGCTAAAAACGATGCAAATTAACTCTTGCACTGAAATTGTCATTACAATCTTTAATTACTACACTAGTGATTAGGAAAGCGTTTTAAAGTTTGATTAATTTGTATTTACATGCAGAAACTTGCAATAACTTATTAAATGCCTTATGTAATCAAAATTAACATACAAATTACCCAGAAATATATATATATATATATATATATATATATATATATATATAGATTCTTTTTTAGCGAACGTAAATATATGGACAAGTTGATATTTTAATTTTTTGGGATATTTTTCGTTCGGATGTTTTTATTAAATATTCATTTGCTGGTTCCTGACGTTTCGATTTTATTTAAAATCTTTTTCAAAGAGCTAAAAGTATAAAGATTATAACAGTATTAAAATTATATTGTATGCCATAAAACTATAATTTTAATACTGTTATAATCTTTATACTAGCTCTTTGAAAATTTTAAATAAAATCGAAACGTCAGGAACAAATATATTATACATCCGAAAAATATCCCAAAATAAATATAATATATATATATATATATATATATATATTATATATATATATTTGTAAGTTAATAACCTTGCTGTAGATTTATTTATTATGAGTTGTGGGTTTCAGGTCTGCTGGATTAAAGAGTACTCTTTTTTATCACCTAAATTTTCGGATATATTTCTATCCTTTTTCAAAGGTGCTACAATATTAAAACGCTATTACAATATTAATAACTAAAGTACTTACTAAATTGAGGTTACTAATAAATTGGCGTTGTATAAATATAAAAGGCAAGCACAATTCTACAAACTAAAAACATAAAAACATAAGTATAACATAAAAAATTTCATATTTCTGTATACAGTAACAATTTTTTGAAAGTTTGATTTTGTATACAAAACTTTGTTTTCTAATTATGTGCAAAAGGTGTTGCTAAATTTTCTAAGTAATAAGTATGTACGTGTATGTGAGTGTAACAATGTCGATTACATAATTTGGTTGGAGTAAGATGTAATAAATATATTTATCTTGGTGTTGTATTTGTATCTGAATTATTATCAGACTGAAAATGTAATAAATATGTGTATATAGTACTCAAATTATTTATATCTGTTCTTTTATTCATGGTGTTAGGGTATCTGTAAATGTAGCACATTTCTTGAAATTCTCTTTTTTGCTTATTGCTTACAATATTTAGAATTACTGGTTCTGAAAAGTTAATTCTATGAGAATTATTTAAGTTTGCATGGATACTCAATGCACATGCATTAGGTTTAACGCGGATGTCACTTCTGTGTTGAGTTAACCTTTGTTTTAGATTTTTAAACAATGAAGCGAACATTACTAATAATGACACTTTACAATACCATTCTCTTCCTTACATAAAAGAACTGACACCAAAGTTGTATAGTATTTTTAAGAGATTTAACATAAAAATTGCAAGAAAGAATATACTTACACTAAGAAATTTATTTTCAAAAATTAAAGACAAAACTTCACCATTAAATCAGAGAAACGTAATCTACAAAATTAACTGTTTAGACTGCAATGAAGAATACATTGGGCAAACTTCCCAAAATCTAAAACAAATGTTAACTCAACACAGAAGTGACATCCGCGTTAAACCTAATGCATGTGCATTGAGTATCCATGCAAACTTAAATAATTCTCATAGAATTAACTTTTCAGAACCAGTAATTCTAAATATTGTAAGCAATAAGCAAAAAAAGAGAATTTCAAGAAATGTGCTACATTTACAGATACCCTAACACCATGAATAAAAGAACAGATATAAATAATTTGAGTACTATATACACATATTTATTACATTTTCAGTCTGATAATAATTCAGATACAAATACAACACCAAGATAAATATATTTATTACATCTTACTCCAACCAAATTATGTAATCGACATTGTTACACTCACATACACGTACATACTTATTACTTAGAAAATCTAGCAACACCTTTTGCACATAATTAGAAAACAAAGTTTTGTATACAAAATCAAACTTTCAAAAAATTGTTACTGTATACAGAAATATGAAATTTTTTATGTTATACTTATGTTTTTTTATGTTTTTAGTTTGTAGAATTGTGCTTGCCTTTTATATTTATACAACGCCAATTTATTAGTAACCTCAATTTAGTAAGTACTTTAGTTATTAATATTGTAATGGCGTTTTAATATTGTAGCACCTTTGAAAAAGGATAGAAATATATCCGAAAATTTAGGTGATAAAAAAGAGTACTCTTTAATCCAGCAGACCTGAAACCCACAACTCCTAATAAATAAATCTACAGCAAGGTTATTAACTTACAAAATATAGTATCGCAATATGGGTTTTTATAATATAATATCTGAAAATTATGGAGCTGAAGCAACTTTCCTCCTAAAACGCTGGGCAAAATTGAACATCAAATTGGCATCTATGAATAATAGAAAAATATTTCTTCTACAATGCAAATCTAAGTACATTTTTCCAAAGCACA
The DNA here is from genome assembly GCA_036346225.1 of Platerodrilus igneus. Classification (NCBI taxonomy): domain Eukaryota; kingdom Metazoa; phylum Arthropoda; class Insecta; order Coleoptera; family Lycidae; genus Platerodrilus; species Platerodrilus igneus. The sequence continues at coordinate 8,131,669 of JARFIW010001599.1, forward strand.
TTCCTCAAACTTTAAATAGTTTACATAACTTGCTGACAAATAATGGTAATACCACTGCTTATATAGTAAAACGTTTTGAAGATCAACTAAAAATTAAAATTGTAAGATTAGAAATAAGTATTACTCATCTAGTGATTAGAAACACAAATAAAGATTTAAAATTTATAAAAAACAAAGTTGCTAATATTATTCCAAATCATATATTAGTTGAATACCAACGTAGACAAAACATTTTATATAATAAAAAATTTTATGACATTAAACTAAATAACCTAAAAAAGATTAACAACTTGTCGAAAATGCATGACATACCTTTTAATAAAAGTGACATTTGGTTTAAAAATATAAGCAACTTTGTGATACCTGATGATATAAAAAATATTTTATCATTAGGACCTAAATTTAGCTTTCCTCCTTCAATTAATTATAGAGTTATGATTGAATTATTATCAGATTTAGAACATATTATGAGCAATATTAATCAAGACGAAATTAATTTACACAGATCACGTGCTACTAACACAATCACGAATTATGTTCATAAGTACTCAAATTCTAAACAAAAAATTACTCAAGATTATTTAAAATGCAAGACATTTCTTAAGGAAAACAAAGAACTATATATCGTCAAAGCTGATAAGGGTAATGTAACTGTAGCTATTTCTAAAGCAGATTACCAACAAAAAATATATGCAATTCTATCAGATAATTTAATATATAAAAAAATTAAATCAGACCCTACATCCAGAATTCAAAAAGGATGTTTAAATATTATTAATAAATTAAAAAATAATAAATATATTTCAATAAATCAAGCAAAATCTTTAAATAATTTTAGTAGTTCCACGCCAAGATTTTATGGACTTCCAAAAATACACAAAGAAGGATATCCATTAAGACCTATTGTAGCATCTAACAACAGTCCTACCGAAAATTTATCAAAATTTATTGCAGATATTCTATCAAAATCAATGAATAATAATTCTTATAATGTTCAGGACTCGTTTGAATTTGCAAACTTTATAAATAATTTTCAGTTACCAGACAATTACATCCTGATTAGTTTTGATACAATATCCTTATTTACAAATATTCCAAAAGATCTGGTATTAAGTAATATAACAACTTTATGGAATAACATATCAAAAAATTGTACAATACCAAAAGAAAAATTTTTAGAAGTGATTGAATTTATCTTTGACAATAGTTATTTTAGTTTTAATAATGAGTATTATCTACAAATTTTTGGATCTCCGATGGGTTCAAATTTAAGTCCGATTATAGCAACTATAGTCATGGATACTCTTATTAATAATGTAGTTAGTAAATTGCCATTTGCATTGCCTTTCTTAAAGAAATTTGTAGATGATGTAATAACTGCAATTCCCAAAGAAATGGTCAATGAAACTTTAAAAATTTTTAACAGCTATCATCTAAATTTACAATTTACATGTGAAGAAGAGAAAGATAATACAGTACCTTTTCTAGATACCTTACTCATTCATAATAGCAACAATAAGATAATCCTCGACTGGTATCAAAAACCAACATGTTCGGGTAGATATTTAAATTATAACTCATATCATAATTACAAAATTAAAATTAATTTTATATTAGGTTTAAAAAGCAGAATCAAAAAAATTTGTCACCCTTCATTATATCAAAAAAATTTAAATAAATTACGAATAATTCTAAAAGATAACAATTATCCTTCAAAAATAGTAAATAGACTGTTATATAACCATCCAACTAATAATACAAATAATATTAATTTAAACAATGAAGCGAACATTACTAATAATGACACTTTACAATACCATTCTCTTCCTTACATAAAAGAACTGACACCAAAGTTATATAATATTTTTAAGAGATTTAACATAAAAATTGAAAGAAAGAATATACTTACACTAAGTAATTTATTTTCAAAAATTAAAACTTCACCATTAAATCAGAGAAACGTAATCTACAAAATTAACTGTTTAGACTGCAATGAAGAATACATTGGGCAAACTTCCCAAAATCTAAAACAAAGGTTAACTCAACACAGAAGTGACATCCGCGTTAAACCTAATGCATGTGCATTGAGTATCCATGCAAACTTAAATAATTCTCATAGAATTAACTTTTCAGAACCAGTAATTCTAAATATTGTAAGCAATAAGCAAAAAAGAGAATTTCAAGAAATGTGCTACATTTACAGATACCCTAACACCATGAATAAAAGAACAGATATAAATAATTTGAGTTACTATATACACATATTTATTACATTTTCAGTCTGATAATAATTCAGATACAAATACAACACCAAGATAAATATATTTATTACATCTTACTCCAACCAAATTATGTAATCGACATTGTTACACTCACATACACGTACATACTTATTACTTAGAAAATCTAGCAACACCTTTTGCACATAATTAGAAAACAAAGTTTTATATACAAAATCAAACTTTCAAAAAATTGTTACTGTATACAGAAATATGAAATTTTTTATGTTATACTTATGTTTTTTTATGTTTTTAGTTTGTAGAATTGTGCTTGCCTTTTATATTTATACAACGCCAATTTATTAGTAACCTCAATTTAGTAAGTACTTTAGTTATTAATATTGTAATAGCGTTTTAATATTGTAGCACCTTTGAAAAAGGATAGAAATATATCCGAAAAAGAGTACTCTTTAATCCAGCAGACCTGAAACCCACAACTCCTAATAAATAAATAAAATATATATATATATATATATATATATATATATATATAAACACCCACCTTCTTCTTCAATAGTACAGCACGATCTCAAGACGCTATTACAAAGATGCCTTGTAATACGGCGGCCTGGAAAGTAAACCTCTGAATTCGGTTCTGAGTTGTTGCATACACAAAACTACTGCTATTCATCTTAAAGGGGTTAAGAACAGGAATGGATGAAATACGGCTAAGTAAGGTAGATAATGCATAAACATCTCGCCAGCCAAAATATATGGTTATCTATTTTATGACGTATAACACAAAATAAGCAGAAACTGTAAAAGTGAACTTTTACAAATAGTTGTTAGATAACCATATGCAAGCCTACAGAAAGCATCGGTTAAACACTAAGGCTCTGTTGGCAAAATCGAGAGCCTTCTTATACGTCTTTTAAGATTATGCGTGCCGTTTTAATCGTAACGACACGAACCACTTTGATTTTGTTGAAGCGTATGGAAATACACCCTCGAACGCCTCCAAGAATTTGTTGTAACTTTTGAACTAATAGGCAACGATGTAACTCAATTCAACTCGAAATAAACTTTATTTATACGCTATTTTTAGTCTGAAGGCCTATCCTAGCAGAATGTTACAAATACATATAATTAGGTGATACATTTTCTTGTAATTAGGCTGGTTTTAATGCTATGTCCCCACGTCGTTTTGGTGTTCGGAGTCTTCAGCGGGAGGTAAGTGCACTGGTTTACGATGCGTGTATGTTTTGAGTATTAGCATGTGGGTGGCTGAGTATATATGTGTATCTATATGTGCTTATGTAGGATAAGGACTGTGTGGTTAATATTATAAATTATATAAAATGTTTATACGTGTTTGTTGCGTGTATAATGAGATATTAAGTATTAGGGAGTTTTGTTGGCAAGGATACTGTAAAGAAAGGGGTCAAATTGGTGAGGTAAATGAGTGATTAAGAATTTAAAGCTTGGGAGGGGAGTTCATTGGTCTAAGTGGATTTCGGTTTTTAGAGTTTTTGTAGCGGAAAAGATAGGGACACTGATAGATGAGGTGAAACGGAGATTTCAAAGAAGGTTTGTCGTAAAAACATTGAGGGGAAGATGTTAATTGGAATCTGTACAGGTTACTACGAAAATTACCGTGCCCGGTAAGGAATTGAATCGTGGAGGGACGAGAGTAAGGATATGAGTTGAGGTATCAGAAATGGTTGGAAAATCTTATAGGTGTAACTGCCATTGGGGGATGTGGTCCAAGGGTTCTGCTATTCGTGGATAAGGGAGAAGGATAGTGTCGTGTAGCACGATAGGTTGGTTTTGTTTGAGGTTTTAGATTTGTTGGAGGAGTTTAATTGCAATTCTAAAGACGGAACGAGAAAGATCGTATATAGGGTAGTTGTGGGGGTAGTTATGTATGTGAGAGAATTGAAAATAGGGATGTGTCTAATGATTGTGTCGTGTTTCTGTCTACTAGTAGAGAGGGCAAGAGAAAGCCAGGAGTCTGCACCATAACGGATTATTGGTATGACAATTTGTTGCAAGATCAGACGACACAGCCTTATATTCTTACAGGTCTCCGCCCGTCTTCAAGGCAATCCTAAATTTATTAACTTCACGCTCATTTTACCAGTAACACCCATTATGGTGGTCGATGACCTAGAGAAATGAAAAATAACAAAACGAACTTTATACCTTGTTATAAAGCTTTGTCTGTAAAACGGCCTTATTTGCACTGATACGAAGCTTACAAACACTTATTCAGTTTATAATTACTTGTAAAAATGAGGAGTCTATCCCACTATTAAAGATAGCAGTGTTGATATTTATCACCGCCGCATCACCCTTTAGCGATAAAAATGCATAGGACTATACTGAGAATCGAATGACTATTTTGCGAAATACTAAAAACAATATGCTTTCTCTCTTTTCACATAAGCTGAATTTTACGTATATGAAAAAGCTTTCTTTCCATTAGGGAGAGTTTTTCAATTTGGCGCCAAATAGGCAATTTCGATGCGAACACTGTGTGTGCAGCTTTAATAGAGTTTTTAATAAAACGGTGCTGAACAGGTTCTAGCACAAAAATGACTAAATGCCAGTAAGTTTAACATCTAGGGCAAGTTAAATCAATTTCAGCCAACATAAATTTAAAGTTAAATTTTCCTGTATTCGTATAAAAAGTAACCCGGTATATATTGTTGAAAGTTGCGTAGAATAGCTTTTATAAAATTGCAGTAGAAGTATGGGAAAGAGGGTGGGTTTCTACATAAAGCACAACTAAAGGTCTAAAATAATGATATTATGCGCGGTATAGTTTAGCATTTGCGACTTGAATATGGATGAACTACCGACGTATTTATTGAAATTTGTAACCCGCTCATTATACAGAAGTCTGTATGCGACAATAACGGCTTCTTGATTTAATATAATACTTAACCCAGCGAAAAGTCTACTTATAGTAGAATAAAGAGGGCGTTAATAAAGTTTCGAATATCAGAAGAATGCTGTGTAAATGAAAAAAATGATTTAGATTTCCTATTCTGGATATCTAATTTTTTGTTAATTATTTTAAAGTATCTCAAGAGTATGTTAAACCGTAACTAATTCATAAATATAGTGTTAAACTTTATTTATGCTTTTGAAAATGAAGTTTCTATAACGACTATATTTTATAGTTGTTTATTCGGTCCTATACAAGTTTAATTTTTTTTTAATTTGGCATCGACTGCAAAAGTCATCAGCTTTTATAAGTATCAGTTAATATATTATGTCGATGTGTACTAGTTCGTATATAGTTTTCGTTAAATTTTTATAAACCTTCCAATGTTTTTACAGTAATTTAGGCAAAAGGTAATACTCGTTGCGGAGTTTTTTAATACTTCGGCGATATTGGTATCTAGGTTGTAGTATTGTCGTTGGGCAGTGAATTTTTTGCAGTAGAGAAGAACATGCCGGACAGTCAAATAACGTCCACATTCTTCATACACTGGTTTATTTGTTCCAGTTATAATGTATGATGTTGTAAAGTATAAATGGCCAATTTGTAGACGACAGAAGACGACTTATTTTCCTCTATTTAACTTGCATAGTGACGGCCATGCTTGAATATTGTTTTTAACCGCGGTTGGGTTTGCACCATAGTTTGACCATTCTTTCTGCCATTGATCTAATACAGACTTGCGCGTGTATCTATTGATATTTGTAATGTCACAATAAGTTACATCTGGTGTTTCTTGTAAACTTGCACGGAAAGCACCCCTATCAGCTATTTCGTTTTCCTCAATTCCTTTATGACTAAGAATCCATACAAAGGTAACTCGTTTTCCGAGATCGTTAAGATGATGGTGAATGTTAATAATGCGCTGAATCTGGGAGTTTGTGGTAAATAGGTTTTTGATAGTTTCTAGGATACTTAATGAGTCCGTGAATATGACGAAGCGCGGGTGGTTAGTATACAAACAATATAGTTGGGCTTACCAACTCGCATAAGCTTCCGCTGTAAAGGTGCTAGGTTGTTTGCAAAACGTCCATGTGTGTGTGTGTGTGTTTTCACCTGTACTTGACTTTGAGCCATCAGTGTAGATTTTTTTGGTGTTTTAAAAAATTCCTAGTAATGGTCGGAATAAGGAATGGTATACATTGTTAGAAGTACATTCTTTTGGTTAACGACTCGGGTGTTTGAGTATTTCGATTTCTTTTTGCACTATGGTGCTGTTTCTGATGGATGTAATGGTAGTGTGTCGATGAGGGCGATGTTGCATAGTGTCATCAACTCTCCTGCTCTAATGTAGGCTGGTCTGGCTTTAGTTGGCAACGTTGCATACGAATTATGTTTTAGATCTTTGAATAATCCATGGTTGATATGGTTATCTATGGCTCTAATTTTAAATGTGTATTTTAAGAAACTTATGTTCCTTCTATATGCGGAGGGGGGGGGCGCCATTTTCACTGGCAATTGCAATCGCTGAACTCGTTCGAAAAGCTCCTGTGCATATACGTAATCCTGTTGTGTGTATTCGGTTCAATTATAGGAGTCTTGTTTTCTAGCGGACGAGTAAACGATGCAATCATATTCCATGTGAGACATCACGAGTGCTCTATACATCATTAGGAGTACTTCTCGACTTGCTCCCCACTTTATGTGTCAAACACATTTTATAATGTTTAATACTTTTTTGCATTGGGTTTCGAGTTTGGTAATATGTTCTCTCCAATATAGTTTTTTGTTCAGAATCACACCCAAAAACTTTGTTGCTTTTTTTACTGGAATTTTATTCGTGTTTAGAAATATTTGTGAGTGCGGATGTAATATTCGCAATCGGCAGAAGTGGGTACATGTGGTTTTTGTTTCTGATATTTAGAAGCCTCTAGAATATGCTTTGGGTACTAGGTTGTTTAGTTGTTGTTGAAGTACTCTTTCGGTGATCTTTATCGATTGGTCTCTATAGAAAATTGTTATCATCCACTTATGCTATTCCTTTTACTGGGGGTTCTATTACTTCTGATAGAAGGTTAATAGAGACTGCAAATAAAGTATCACTTAAGACAGATCCCTAGGATATACTATTTTCCATTGGTTTAGTTGGCGATGATACTCCAGAAACTAGAACTGAAATTGAGCGGTTTGATAGAAATTCCTTTATTATGGTTGGTGACTTTCCACGTAGGCCCCATAGGTGTAGCTGTTGTAAAAGACCATGGCGCATATCAAACCATATGCCTTCTCGATATCTAGGATTATGGATACTAAGTGTTCTCTGTACAGGAAGGCTTCGTGGTTTGCAGAATCGATATATACTAATGCGTCCATTGTGGAGTGGTTTCTACGACATCTTACTTGTAATTGTGATAAAAGATTCTTTCTTTCCAGGAACCAAGTTAGGCGGAAATTTACTATTTTTTCAAAAAGTTTGCTCATGCAGCAGGTTAATGGGATTGGTCTATAGCTAGAGGGATGCGATGGATTTATGTCAGGTAGTATTGGGATAATGACAGTATGTTTCCAGAGGTTTGGATTTATGCCATTATCCCGTATAAGGTTGAAAAGATGAAGTATTTTTATTTTTTCTGAAGGAGGGAGACTGCATAGTTATTTATATGTAAGGTTGTCTGGTCTATTTGCAGTTTTCTTGCATATACTCAATGCGTTTTCGAGGTCTTGAATCTTTAATTTAGAGTTGTAGCCTTGAAAGTGAGCTGTGGTAAAATTTATATCTGTTTGTTCTTCAGTTAGTTTGGTCGTTTTAAATTCTTCTTTATAGTTCTCAGAACTACTAAGATTTGAAATGCTCTGCTGTAACGTTAGTGATATCATAAGGGTCTGTAATAATTGTACCATCAACTGAAACAGATGTAATACTGGTATTTTTATATTTACCTGATATACTTTACTCCATACTGTCGAAGTGGGTGTCTCTGAGTTAAGTTTAAAAACGAATTCTACCCAGCATGTTCTATTACCATCTACTACTAACCGCCTAGCTTGAGCTCTTAATTTTTTGAATCTTATTAGGTTCTCTTGGATGTTTTTTTTTAATTGGTTAAATGCAAATTCGTTTTCGTGTATCACTGATGCTATTTTGGTTGACCATCAAGGAACAGCTCGTCTTTTGTATGGACCACCCAACTGTGGAATGGCTTTGATTGCTGCTGAAAGTATCGCATTTGTTGTTGTTTTAGTAGCGGTGTTTATGTCTGTGAGAAGTGTAGGTATCGCTATGGTGTTGGAGAAGGTATTCCAGTCTGTTTTTTATGTGATCCATCTTTTTGGGAGGTTTATAATTGGGGTAAAGGTGTCGTTTGAAATCACTATAGGATAATGGTCACTAAAATAAAGGTCAGTGATTGTTGCCCATGTAAAATGTGGTGCAATCGATGCAGTACAGAACAGAGCTTTAAGTCGATGGCCGATTCTGATCCATCTCTCGCGTTAATATGAGCAGGACTACTTGAATGTAACAAAACCAGGTTTCAGTTATCTATTACCTGTTCTAAAAGGCGTCCAAATGCGTCTTTTATTAAAGATCCCCAAGTTGAAGGGTAGGCATTGAAATCCCAGTAATTATAACTGGACTTGGTAATTGATAAAGTAAATCTTCTAGTTGTTTATCGTTCCAATTTGCGTCAGGTGTATATATGTCACAGATAGTGGCTTTAATGGGGTAATCCATCTGAACAGCAACAACTTGCAATGTAGTTTAAAGGAGAATTTTTTTGTATGAATATTTTCACGTATAAATAGAGCAACACCTCCATGACCTCTATTAATTGAAGCTATATCCTTTCGAAAACATTTATAACCTCTTAATTTGAATCGTTTGTTGGTATGAAAATGTGTTTCTTGTAAGGAGAAACAAAACGGATTATATTTATTTCGTAATATTTGTAGTTCGGAAATATGTAGTACACAGCCATTACAATTCCATTGTATTAGTTTGAATTTTATTGCGTTAAGGGTAATACCAGTAAATGGTTTAATAGTATAATCCGTTTAATACAAAATTAAAAAGATGTTTTTAGAGATCGTTCAGGAGGGAAACTTTTTTTCTTTTTGACTTCTATTTCAGGTAGTATAGTGGGAGAGGGAGTTCGATCACTCTAGATCCTTTTGTCGGTCCATAGGTTAGTCAACTGCAAATGTGTCGAATCGTTATGCGATTTATCTTTACGGTGTGTTGTGGGGATGGTAGTATGGTTTTGTAGTGGTGTTGGTTCTAGCATCCCTTATTTCTGTAGTCGACTTATAACTGTCCTTCTTTGGTGTATACCAGTACCAGGCAGACGCGTTTTTAGCAGTTTTATGTCCTTTTTGATGTTTTCAAAGAAATTCAGTATGATAGTACCAACTTTAGGAGTGTCAGCAATTTGACTAAACGATTTATGGAAGAGATTGTTAACGTTTACCTTGCGTTTAACCTCATAGTAAGGAATTTCTTCTTCAGTTTTGATTTTTTGTATTTCATATTATTTTTGGTATGTAAGGCAAGATCGACTGGAAGGAGGTGTTTTCTATTGCAATTAATACAGGTACCCGGCTGTTTGCAAGGTATTCCTTCATGAATTTGTTCTCCGCAAGTGCAGATTTCGAGGTTTGGACATCTTGATGAGACGTGCCCAAACTTCTGACACTTAGAGTACCTTATGCGTTGGGGAATGTATTGTCTTACGTTTAGTCGATAAAATGCAGCCTTAATTTTTTTGGGAGGTCTATTGTGTTAAAAGTTAAGAAAAAATTTCCAGTGTCTGCTAACATACCGTTCTTTTTATTTTTTAACCGTTAGATGGATATGACATTACAGCTTTTCATTCTCTATAAAAAATTTTCGTCTGAGCAATTTAAAAAGTCTCTGCAGTAGATGACACCTTTATTGTAATTTAATGTAGAGTGTGGAACAACTTGTACCTGGTGTCCTATGAACTCAGTGATGTTTGTTAGCGCTTTACGTTGTATAAATGTTTTTATTTCTATAAGCAAACCTTTTATCTTTTTGATGTTTATTATGTCTTCAACTATATTGTAGAGTCCTTTTTCTATAATAAATAGACTTATCTGTTCGAAATTATTCTCGTCTAATCTTTTGATTATTAATAAACGAGGAAAATTACTTGTCACACTTTGGACATCTGATCCCATTTTAAAGGATGGTCCCTTCAGTAGATTTTTTCCCCAAGTAGGAGTTTTATGTTTTATGTTCTTTGGGATTGAATAGGTCGTTATAGCGACAGAGTTGGTTATAGTAGGCTTAGGGTCGGCACTAGGTCCAGCCATAATACTTGATGCGCATTTATCTAGAGAAGTAATTAAATTCACATTAGGGGGGGGGTCGTCATAGGGCTGACGTTCCGTACCAGGCAGATCCCCACCACCTGGTGCATATATAGAACTACCCTGACTAGACAGAGTAGGTCCTAGTTTTGAACCTGGCACCTCAAGTATATTATTTGGCGCGTTTATCGTTTTAGCTTTGGTCGTATTCATTTCATTAAAAAGAGCGATAGAGATGTGTAATGTGTAGATGTGTAAGGTGTGTGTTTTACTATTAAAATGTGCTTTAGCTAGCACACGTGTGTGTGTGGGGTGTGTGTGTGTGTGAGTATGTGTTATGTGTAAGGTGCGTGTGTATATACGATAATGACATCGATTTCCGCTCCCACACCTTGCCAACCCCAAGCAGAAGTAGCACTGCAGTGGCTTCAGCAAAACATTCTACCACCTCAGCATGGCTCAGGTTGGGCACCACCCAGCACTACTAAAAGGGCAAGATTGTTCTTCAGCTGATAGGACAGCCTCTTCTTTAGTTAAAAGAGATTGGAGTCCCTATCCTGTCTGGCAGTCCGAGTGCGCCGCCCCCAGTTTTTGAACTATACCCTCTAACAGTACCACACTCTGCAAAAATTCCGAAAAGCTAAAGGGCGAGAACACGGTGCCCAAGATAAGTGTATGTGACCATTTTAGTCGACTTTTAAGACAGGCAGGCCGTACCGTGGGGCTATTCTTTAATCCCAGCGCCCACATGGGGGAGGGGAGAAGATAGGGGTTTGGTAGGTGGAATGGTTAATAGGAAAACGGCTGAAAGAAGATAGGTGTTGGACAGCGGACAGCTGAGCTCGGGTACCTCGGGTTTGCCATGCCCCTACCTGTTTGGGAACTAACAGGTCCCTGAAGGCATAAGTTTAATTATTCATAATTATTTGCAGAGAATCCTTAATATACCCAATTACCGCTGCTGAGATTATTAATGCGAATTCCTAACAATGTTCACTGCACTAAATTATTTTTTAACACGATTATATTATTTCTACAAATTCGACTACATAATTCACTAGTACACCGTTAATTTATATACATGCCTACTAACTGTCCAATATTGATTTATATAGGCATTAAACGTATTTATTTTAACCACTGGTGTAACAATTTATTTCATATCACTTGTTGATTAATACCTTCACTGCTTTAACTGTCGAATCGTTTGGCTTATATACCTAACTAACCTAACTTTCTAAGGTTGGTAGAGCTTTCTTAAAGTTACTCGAGTTTCTTATTTTGTTCGCTTTGTATCGGTTTTCTAAATACACTCCTTTAGATATCGTTCAATCCATTCCTTCATTGATTGAAATACCTTTTTCAATTCTAGATTGAACGGCGTTATTGCTACAACGTGACTAAGAATGCCTATTTTACTAAATGAATACCACAACATATATAAAGCGAAACAACGTTATAGCTATACGTTTTTATGAAAAATGAAACAATCGAATAATGGTTGGACAACTAATTTTTTACATATAGATATATACAACGTGTTAGTTATACATTTTAGATCTAGTGTGACAACCATTTTTGTGGCGTATGGATATATGCCATCATCTACCGTAACACGCTTCTTTTGGTATTCTCCATTTGGTTGATGTCCCAGGTCGTAACTACCTCTTAATGTTCTTTTTCAGTTTTTCAGTTCCTCTTGCTTCTCCGCATAGTAGAAATAAGATCACATCTAACTCGAACTACTCAAGCTGGCACACGCATTGACACTTGTGTAACCAATAATGTTTATAGAAAATAACCATCGCTATTTTTGCTGTTTATGCAATTCTCTTACTCTCACTTACGATTTCTGAATAGTAGGTTGCCCCAATTGTAATTACAAAATACTCGTTTTGATGTAAAATGTGCCATTCTGTTAATATTTTTCTTTAGTATTTACATATTGAGTTCCCGAATTAACACTTGTTGCAACCGTAGATATGTGTTACCAAGCTGCAGCTCAAGGGTTTCGCAGTAATCTTTTCGTTCACTTTGTGTACACTAGCTATTTTTCAATGATCTTTTGACAATCACCTATCTGAATCTGTGAATTTAAATTAATATATTTCTTTTGTTGAAGCTTAGTAAACAATTTATAGCTTGCAGGGTTATCAAAATAAATTTGATAACTTCCAGCGTTCTACGTTATCCTCGTGAGATCCAGATTGAATCAATCTAGAATATTTTGTGAATCTTGAACTTGAGAGAGGTTATTTCAATATGACTTGGTTATATAATGATATTCTTTTAAACTACACTAGGACCGATTGTAAAATTTATTTTTAATTCTTTGTAAAATACCTGTAGATGTTTGTCGAATTCGTTACCTAATCCGTTCTTTGAATTCGTCTAGGTTTTCGGCTTGCTGTACGTAAATTTTGATTTTCAAGTATTCCATAAAGAGAGTTTCTTAGGGCGAGATCAAGAGAACATGTTGGCTTTTCATTTGCACCTGTTTTACTATTCCATCTATTGGAAGAAGTTAGTCCATTTATTGAGCACGACACGAACAGAACGTGGAGGCTTGTTTAAATATATTCTATTATCAGGCAAATCAAGGTGTACCTAACCCGGGTATAGGACGCACGAGGCTGAAACTAGTTCGTGTTTAAGAAACGCCTGATAGTTGTCCCTGTTAAAATTATTATTAGAACATTAGGCCATATCAGTTGATTGTCAATGACACCAATTCAAATATTAGTTTTTGCTGGATACCGATTATGAGTTTTCTTCAACCCATGGGGATTTTCGTCAGAGAAAAAGTAATTCTTTCGGAAACATCCATAGCGTTCCTAATCAATCCACAAAATTTAACTCCGCCATCTTTATCGTTAGCCAATTATATTTTGTAAGACCCCTTATTTATACATTTCAATATTTTTTGCACGATTTATGACTAATAGAATTTTCATAAAATCCTTTTATGCGTGCACTTACTGAAATTTTCAACGTCAATAGTACACCCAATTTATTGGTTTTGTAGACTTTAGAAGGCGTTTGTCAAGGAACATCTCCTACAAACCAAACTTATCAGAATCTTTTGTTACGTTTGGACGTACAGAAAATAGAGACAGATAAAAAATATGAAAAAGTAACCTCAACTGGATAAATTAATATTGAAACAGACTGCATAGTTCTAGTTTCATGTGTAATAGCGTTCAGTGGCGTTGCATTTTAATAAAATTGATCTCTCTGGCAGTTTAAATCGTTTTCTAAAATGACAACGCTATAGTTTTTTGGTGAGTTAGTCTAGATGAGGTTCGTAGTAATATCGGTCACTCTAGCAATTTTATGAATTGTAAAGCATTTCTATTTGTATCAACAGTTTAACTATAATTTGGACGAGGTTGTGAATTTTGGACATGAAGTACTAAAAATATTTTATTAGGCGTGGCTAGATTAAGTCAATTTTCATTTTGTTTAAAAGGAATTTTACAAATTTTTTATTTTTCAGGATTTTTTAGTCTTGAACATTGTTTAAAATATACATAATATGCGAATACATTTCAAATAACAAAAGGTCGGTCGTTTGCGAAAGAGTCAGGTAAACCAGGTTGTTTAATGAATCTTTTGGATTATAATGAGGAGGTCAATGCTACTACTATGGTGTGAACTAAGAAAATTCTCTTTTATAAAGACGAATGTTCGAAATGGTTTAAAATAGTCAAAGATTGTGTCAGACTTCAGAAAAGCCAAAAGCAGATTCCGTGCTAGTTAAAAAGTTTGTGCTAGGTAGGATTCGTAAGAAGATGTCGAATTTAGTGTATAATTTAGTTAACATGGATAGATCTGGAGCAGGAGTATGGTATGTGAAAGACTTGTAACTCAATTTTTATTGAAGCAAGAGGGTGCTATTTCCACAGATTAACTGGTGTGTTCCGGATTTATATTTACATATATTTATATATTTATATTTATAGTTTAAACACTCTAAGAAAAAGTACAAAATACTACTATGCAAATAAATGCAGGACCACAAGCAAACCTCAGGAGTTTACCAAAGATAATACAGCTTCATAGAAAACAAATTGACCAAGGGCGCCATGAACCAAGCCATACAAACCATATGGACATGGAAGACGCATTTAATAACCTTTGGTGATTGTCACTTTTTACCTGACTTACGTCCATAAACTGTCCATCACAACTGTACCTATTCCTTCAGAAGATACTACAGGAACAGGTACGTAACTTTACAATGCACGAAGAGAATTACCAAACATATGAACAAGGGTCGCCCGCAGGGTTCCGTTTGCAAACCATCATTCTGAAATATTGTAATGAATAAACTTCTGGAAAAGCTGGATACTGTTGGCGAGGTCTTGTTAACGAATACAAACACCGACAACATCCTGCTGGTGGTGGATGGCAATTCTAGAATCCTTTGTCTAGGTGGATTAATTTTAGAGTTATTTAATTTTTACAAAGTCCTTAGAATTTTACAAAAAGCGAAATAAATCAAAACGCTCTGTATTTAGGAATAGGGAGTCCTTATGGAAATCTAATTTATTTTCCACATACAATTAAAAATGCGACACAAAACATAACTTTGATTTGTTGCTCTTTGTTGGGACACATTGTATATTTTCAAAATATTTTTAAAATGTAGTTTTTTCGAACCTACATAGACCTACTAATAAAAAATTTGAATATATACACTGCTTCGCTATAAAACTCTGTTGCGTTTTCCCTGACTTACTCTGTATAACTAAGGTTAATCTTAATTGTATAAGTCGAGATCGAGACCAAGTCGTGACTCTCAAGTCGAGACCGAGACCGAGACCAAGGGTGTCGAGATCGAGACCGAGAGCGAGACCAAGGGTAAGAATGGAGACCGAGACCAACATGGTCTCGGTCTCGTTCTCGTCCACAACTACACACAACACATATACATACACACACCCTCACCCGCACACATGCACACACACACATAACACATGCTCTCACGCGCGCACACACACACACACACACACACACACACACACTGGCGATTACTTTTTAGGGAAAGCCAGGTCTACTTAAGTTTCAGGTGACAGACTACTAAAACGTTGGAACATGTAACTAAATAAATAAATAAAGAAGCAGTAGTTCCCTACTCACCTCTTTATTCAGTTTTGGTTTTCAGTTTTTAGTATGGCCACCTTCGACCGTGGAACTTCGTGATACTTCCGTTTTAGTAAACTGCTGGTTGATTGTCGGACGTCATTTATTAATAAGGCATTATGACTTTATATGTATGATAATTGGTACGTTCGTGCACGTACACTACTTATTTTAACGCGTTAACAGAGGAAAAGCTTAAATGTGTTTGTAGAAGGTTTATGATAATGCTTCCTACTACGTGAAAGTAAAATTCATAAATATTCCTTTTATTTTGGACCTTCCGTTGTTCAATTTATGTTCATATCCTACAGGTGAAGAATTTAGTTCGGTGGAATTTATTTAGTGTATGTTGTGGTTATTGGTTATATAGTAAGTTTATTTATGTAATACTCGTTGTGGAGAAAATCACGTTTATCAACCAAACTTAGTTTGGTTAATGGGATCTCAATGTCTGTCCGCCACCGTCTTCGCCGCCGTCGCCGCCGTCGCCGTCGTCGCCGCCGTCGTCCGTCGCAGGGTTCCCGTGACTTTATAATATATAATACATGAATCTTATTCAGCTTTTACGCTGATTACGAATATGCTATACACTATTCGATATCTCATTTTCTTTTCGAGTTATGCGACTTTAAAATCGAAATTTTACAAGCAACGAAAGTTTTTGTTAATAAAAATAATTATAACTTAAATTCAATTTTTATTGAAAATGTGAACTATATTTAATAATACAATATTCGTAAGTTGGGTGTGAGCTGTACATGAGGCGCATTTTTTTTATCTACGTTTAATAAACCAGATGTTCGTTGACTTTTTTGGTTGAATGGAGAGTGTCAATCAGGCATTTAAATCTAGCGGATTTAAATTTACTGTCGCGCTTACGCTGGTCTCACAATTTGAAGTGAAGTTAGGTCAGTACGGTCACACTGATTTTAGTAGTGAAGTTGGAAATATTTATGTATTGGTTTTCTGTAAGTTTGGCTTATAGTGCAAGGAGTACCTGCGTTTTGAAGATGTGATGATGATATAGGGACGCTCAACACTACGTTATGTGTAAAGTAAAATAAAAGATCTATTTTGGTTAGTGTTTAACGTGAACGTTTTTGGCTTTACGCTTGGTTTGCTTTGTTGCCGCTTAAATTCAATATTATTTCTTGCAACTTTAGATTAGGAGTTTTGTATAAAGCTCTAAGTATAAGATAGGTATTTAGATTTGTATTATTATTATTAGGGTTTTTGATTTAATAATATTTGGTTAGTTGAGATATTATATATTTACCTGAAGAAATTTTGTAATTGTTAAGGATATGTTGTAGATACCTGTAGATTTGTGCATTTTCCCAACTTGACTTTTCGGATTCCGTTCCTATGGGAGGTTTAGTAGTTGTAGTTTCTGGAACAGTCACCCCTTGCTGTGTTTGCTACCCATTTTTAATTTTTTTCTGCAGCTCAAGTTTGTGGATTATGTATTTAATAAGGTTACTTTAGGTGTTGCACCGTAGTTAGTGTTGTTTTACTTAAGAAGGGTTGATTTGCGATAAAAAAGAATCTTTTAATTTCTCAAGTAAATTTCGCTTAGAAAAGACATTTTGTTTTATGGAAAGAGGCAGTGTAACATATCTTTTTGCCGGGTTTTGTAAGTGCTTGGATTATTTGCTTTGCAGTACTTAGTGTGCTAGTTGCTTGATTCAGTGATTGGTTCCTCAAAATTAATCGCTATTCAAGTGTTAGCAGTATTATCCTAGTAGTAGTCAAATTTTGCTTAAAATAAATAATAGGGGCGTACGCTTTATCGAATGTTTATATGAACTCTGTTCAATTGGGAAAGAGCGCAATGTGGTTTCCACTAATTCGTTAAATCGAGGAACTTGCTCTAGGGTTCTAGAAAAAGTAATATGGCTTTAAGTAAGAAAAGAACGTGTGATTTGCGAATCGTGATTTCGAACTTGCAGCTTTGGGTTGGATGACTTTATGTAAGCTCTGCTTTCTCTGTTAATGCGTTTATTATTATCTACGCACAATTTTAATAAGATTATTGTGCCACGAGGCCAGATCCTCCTAGATGTATATGGCGACCTGATTTACGTAGTTTTAATTTATTAGTTTGAAGATGAGAAGGAGACTCAGTTAGCAATTTATCTTGAAGGAGTGAAGGAAAGCTGCAGAAGAATTCAAATTTTTGTCATTTTGCAGTTTCAGAAAATTTCTATATAAGGTTCTTTTGATACTAGACATATGGCTCCTTGTGTCTTGCAGTGAACTTTCGGCATTTATTTGGCGATTTAAAGTAAGCGACTAGCTGCATACTTGTTGCCTTGCCGCCTTTTATTTTTAAGCTTAATAAAAAAAGGTGTTTACACGAGCAACTTAACCTAACAAATGTCGGTCTATGCAATAAGAGTTTCTTCTTAGGTACTAATATTTACATTTAATGTAATGCTTATAACGCAAAACTGTTTGTATTGCGTATTTTTAACTTGAAATATAAAATGCTAGTACTTGTACTAGCACGGTTGGAGATCCGGTATATAGATCTGATATATAAGAACATTGTAATTATGTTGTGTAAAACGTTACTGTTTTATATAAATTTAACGAGGAAAGTATACTGCACGATAATTAAATTCACTGCCGCTTTCTGGAAACCATTGCCTTGATTGCATATTTGTCATATATTTTGTAAATAAAATTATTAATCATGAAAAGGATACAAAAGTACTAAATGAGTAATATAAACTAAATTTGCTGTTTTATTTTGGACAAATGAATCCAAAAGTAGGTACACATAACCAATATTGAAAAAAAATAATACATTAATGGTGGCCTATCGGTAGTAAATTTATAGTGTTTTTTGCTTGGTTTGATTAGTAATACTATTTGGTTTATGTATTAATAAGCGTCTAAAGCGATAAGCTCCTTTTGTAGCCTTGTCTTACGGTAATCGTCAAATAGCCGCAATGGTGTTGTTTGGCAACGATAAATTTTGTACATTAAGTAATTTATCCATGTTTTACTTTTTGCAATAGCTGCGTAGTAAAAGCACGCTTCTCATGTCCTGTCTTTGCTCTAATTGTATTGTTTTATTACAGGTACCGCGCGCTTCTTTCTGATAACTGTGTTTACACAGCGCAAGTAAAATTTTTCTCCAAGGGTTTCCAAGTTCTCTCTTAGAGTACATCTTGTTTTTTTATGAGCCTAGGACTTGCTGACCCTTTTTAGTATTTTTACTTTTATTTTATATAGCGTCGTATAAAGTATAGCACTTGATGACTCACCACCATCTCTCATTCCCCTAACCATGAATAGACCTCTAGCAACGAAAGGAATTCTGTAGTCACCCATCCACTTCAGGATGAGGTTACTAGATTCTTTTCAACCGGTAACGCGGATTTTTCATTTTTGTTTAGTGTACCTTGACTGATTTGTCATAAATCAGAACACCTTTGCATAAATACGTCATTATTAATATTTATATTTTGTAAGAATCTGACTGATAAGGCATCGGCTCAAAAATTTCAACAGGGTAGTAATAAATTAAACTTCACTCTGGGATTGATAGCGCAAGAACAGTGCGGAGAATTTCAGGCCACCAAACAAATTGCACCTAATAAACCAATACCCCCAGAAAACTGCCCAAAAGCAATATTTCTTTTTGGTGAATCCAAGTTCGTTTTCTGTACCTTGAAATATAGTCTGCTTTTTGTTTACTTTGCTAAACTCTAATTCGACAAGGCGTAAACGATGCACATCTTTTACATGAAACCTTATTAAATATTCCATCTTTAATTTTTTCTAATTTTTCCTTGTAATAATAACTTTGAAACGCGCTTTTATACAAAGGAGCAAAATGCATATTTTTGATTTTAAAACCTAGGGGTTAGTTCTCGCCTCCTGTAGAAGAAAAATACGTAAGCCACCGTAAAATCTAGCAAACTTGAAACAAAAATTGACGTGCCTCGCTAGTTTTAAAAAAGTTCGGTCCAATTCTATTTAATTTATTTATGTAAATTTCACCAAACTGTATTATAAATTTTAAAGAAATTCGGGTGAAATTTTAATCAAAGAAATCACACATTCTGTGTATAAAATATGTAATCAATAGTAGTGCATAGTTAGGTATAATCATATCATTCGCTTTAAAATGTAGCTGGTTCTTAATATTATATTAATCTTTAGCTGATCATCAATCTTAAGAATTTGACCTCGTTGCTGAGTAAAAGTAGTTAAACTGACGGAAACTTTCGAGGAAAGTATATATTTCAAAGAAAATTTTTTTATCGGTTTAAGTCGTATTTTAGTGGCGTTTAATACAAATTTCCTTTCAAACATAGATAAACGCAATATTGAATATCTTCAGAAAGTTTTGTATTTATTCAGCTTAGTTAGGTATTTGAAGAAGCTGTTTTCCAATTTCTGAAGCTAACCAGAAACATCTACCAACATGCTTTTAGAGTTTAACAAAATTGACAGAAATAGAGAGTACATATCGTATGTAGGACTAAAGTATTAAATTCACTAATGCAAATTTCTACACAATGGCTTTCGGTTGAATAGACAAATCATTTATAATACAAAGTGTATTTTCATAAGCCCTAGGTTCTTTCAATTTTGCGCCAAACAGGCAATTTCAATGCGAACACTGCGTGCTGATTTAATCAAGGTGCTAATAAAACCGTGTTGGGCGCTTTGTTGAACAATAAATAAAAAAATACGGGCAAGTTTAGCATATAATATTCAATTCAGAGAGCGATGAAATATCGATTCTAAATATTCTATTGAATTAAAGCTGCAGGTGCTAATCTACACAAAACTTGTGATACATAGTGATTATAAACGTAAGCCCCTTTGACTTCTATATCTAATGTTGTACAAATAACAGAATAACGAAATTAATACGAGTGTAACATGTTCAGCAAAATCTAATCCGGTCAATAAACTGTTTACCTTTGTATTTTCGAATTTAATATTTAAATTGGAACCCACAATAGCTCCTCCCACCCAAATAAACGCTTTTTTTGCGATAACGTAGACTTAATCATTTTTGCTCTAGAAGATTAAGTATTTTGCCTTCAACAGTAAAGAACGGCTTAAAAAATTCAATCGATCCTAGATACGCGTCAATCTAATAAAAAAGTAATGAGCATCAGTAAAAGATTGTACAGTTTGCCGTTGCTATTGCAATCATAGTATTTACCAGCTTTGTCAAATTTTTAGCAACCTTTAATTCAGCTAAAACTGGCTTCGGTACAGGATTCGTTCTGTTTAAGCTGGTTATGCATACTAAAGGAAAGTTTATATATTAAAATGGCGAAATTAGCTATAGGCCTATCACCTACATCACTGCCGACGTGCGTTGTTTTGCAAACAATAGGGAAAATTTTAAAGCACCAACTCAAAGTTATTGCAATTTTAAAATTTTCAGTTTTAATTATAAATTGTATTCATGTTAAGCGTTAAAAAGCACTTAACACTATGTTTATTAATTATTCTGTTAAGGGATTTTCAATTATTAATTTTAGTACCTTGTTACACCTGATTTTCTTTTTAATGTAACTACTTCACCTTATAGGCGGCATAACCTGTAGAAACTAGAGGGGTTCCTGTCTAAAATTCAAGTTCAGGGTGAAATGTATGTAAAGCGGCTTTTGATACAAAAGGACCCTCGAAAGTAATCTTCAGGCCAGCTAAGTTTTTTTCAACTTAGGGCAGAGCTATAAGCTAGGGTCGTAGGATGATATACGATAAAAAAGAGAATATTATGGACGCCCCCGTATCTTATTAATAACTATAATGTCTAAGAATCCGAAGATAAAATACGGAAATCTTCGAAAAAAAAAACTTCTAAACAATCAAAACGTATAAAAATAATACTTACAAGCTTTTAACACTGCAAGCTTCGATTGGAACGATGATCTCGTACTGTCTGAAAATATAACCACTTCAAGAAGTTCTTAGAACTAGGGCTTCACTAGAGCCTAGTCAAATTATCACAAAAAGATTCAAAAATTAGCAATTTGAAAATATAACTCTAAAATATCTTACCAATAGAATGTTGGTAGCTTTTCTCTCTATACTCAATTTTATAAATTTGTTTGTAGCAATTGTGGGAAACTATTACCAACTTCAATAAAAAAATTTAGAATAACATAATCTATTTTCGATTTGGTTAAAGAAATATATACACACATTTTATACAACTTTACGTGCATTAATGTTTTTTTAGCAATCAAACTATAAAAGTATATATACGTTATCTCTTATTAATTTTATGTATTTCAAAAATCTTAATTTATTAAAATTCTATTAAGGAAGATATTGTGTTTTTAAAAATACGTAACAACTTTTAATTATTACCGAAAAAGGATCCTGTTTTGGTTTACAACGCTTTAATTATGTTGTTCACAACTAGGGTGCCTTAAAATTTCAACTTAAAATGTTTAATAACGAAAACTTTGCAATACTCCATAATTAAAACTTGCAATACTTAATACCAGAAAAAACTTTGCAATATTCCATAACTAAAAACTTTAACTTGCACGTGATGATGTTATTTCAAAACCATATCCTATAAACTACCTTACGGTTGACAAACTTAGTAATAGTTTCTACTACAAAAAACCAAAGGAATTTTTCGGCACCAGGCCACCTGCCTGTTGGAACCCATCTTCAAACAAAAACTACTCGACCACGCGCCGAAAACTTGTCTAAGTAATTCCCCTTTTATTATAATAGACTAAAGCAATAAGGTGTTTTACTACGCGAGCAAGCTCAGTGAGCCGGATTCTTGCATCAACACATTAGCGAGTAACAAGAAAACTGAAAACACAGATAAAGTTATACGTGTGATAACGAATAAATATTATATTAGTGGAATAGAAATTTACGCTTTCAATACCATAAATGATGTTTCTAAATTAATAATTACAAAAAAACGTAAATTAATTGGAACCAAAATCGTATTCGTTACAACCTTACACATATGTGTGTAAAATAGTTTTAAAATCTAGGGTATTGACGCATATTAATGTGGCCTAGGTTTTCCAGCAGTGTTTATGAGAAGGAGTTTGTTATTAAAATGTAATTTTGCGGTGTAGACATTTCTCACAGTGTGGGAACCGACATGTTGTATTTTTGACAAACGACGCGCCCAACCTAATAGTGGTTGTATGAACAAATAAATAGAACCTAGAACCACACCCATGATGGCATTCTGGAAGCGACTACATCACCTTGAACACTGGTGTGAGTGCTATATAAAATAATTTAGTTGAGTTTTCCCGACAATCCCAACCTAATCCATTACCTTTTTATCTGTTCCTTTTTTCTGTCTAAAGATCTAAGCATATCAATGTCTCCGCTACAAAAATTTGAGTACAACTGTATTGAGAATCCACAATGACGCAACGGAGATTAATAGCAATAATAGCATTAATCAAACAACTTCACAATTTGCAGTATTTCAGGGTAAGCAAATTATTAAGTAATTTACAATGATAAATATTAAATGTCAGTGTTCATATTCGTTTGTAAAATTTGTTGCAATATAGTGCATCCTCTTTTTGAAAAGCACTGGTAAGTAGAACTGATACTGTAACTCTTAAGTATGTGATAATTGGCGCCTTTATATGGTTCTAGTTTACAATCCCCTACACTCGACTTTTCAATGCTCCACCCGAAGGTACTACATTAGTTAGGAGGCGAGTATTTTATCTGAAAACTTTTAACTTTGCCGAACCCTTGCTATTTTTTAAGGTGCGTACAAACGCCCACATACGAGACCTACATTTTATGTTGCATCCGAATTAGGGCGTATTTTTGTGAAAATTGCTCGCCTAGTATTTTACAAGCGGTCTATATCGGGAATCGAACCTAGGTATTTAAGAGCTCATCACAGTAGCGGCCATCTTGAAATTTCTATAGATCCAAATTTCTTTACTATTAGGCACCCAAATTAAAAATGGTTTTAATAAAAGTTACTTATTAAATAATTGTCTATGTGGGAAAGTCATTTAGGGTTTTTTAAGTAAAAAAAAATTTTTTTGCTGATAATAGAGCGATCTAAACAAAACCAGTAACTTTCCCAAATGTCTGAATAATTTTTGTTAATTTTTATCAAAATTGCACACTACAATTTACTTTATTTATCGAATAAATCAAATATTAGTATTTTTTAGATAAATGTACCTGCAATGTGCTGCCGTGGAAAAATTTAGAACTTCCATGTCACACACTATTGTAAAACAGAAATGGTTTGAATACATAGTATACAAAACAAAACACAACAAACATACAGAAAACGCTATACTATTGAGATCAAACTATCATTATTAGGGTTTTCGACAATATTCATAATTGCTCGCAAATCTATTTATAACTTTCATTATGAATATTATTTAAGGCCTCGCATTTATTGAAATGAGTTGTTCTTCATAAGCTTGGATTTATATAAATTTTTGTTCGGTTCTCTATTTAGTGAGTAAATAATTGGTATTCCCGCAGCTTTAAGGTAAATAATAATGAAACACTGCATTGCAATAGTGTTCTACATTTTGTAAAAAAAAATTGAAATAATATACTACATAGTTGATGAAAAACTGGCTTGTAATATTGGGAAGGTATGAGTGTAGTGTAATGTAAAAAAGAATAAACACAGAATCGTTTCATTTTTATGTCGAAGTTCAATTAATGTTTTGGCATAAACTTAAAAACGACCGTGTCACGCCAGTAATGCCGTGGCTGCAATAATAGGTTAGGTTACTGTTAGAAATAGATATTATTATTAAAAAAACACAAATCACTTAACACGCATATCAGAACAGTTGTTCTAAAACTATTGTATACTGTTCTGACATGCGTATTAAGTGATTTAGGTTTTTTAATAATAATATCTAATTTATCCTAACCTGTCGTTGCAGCCACGGCATTACTGGCGTTAGACGGTCGTATTTAAAAAGGCACCAGTAATATTTCGCTGATATTTAGGCTTGTGTAGTAATAAGGAATAATGTGATAAAAATTTTTAGGGTTAGTTAGAATTTACAAACCATGTTTAATTAATTTTTTTACCGTAAAACTTCTGTAATACACGTAAAAGGCTTTTGTTAATTATGGTACAAATTCACCATTTACAAACTCCCATACGCAATTGTGATGGAACAAAATATGTCAAGCTGCTTGCAAAACATAAATAAATTAAAGCAAAACAAACTTTGGACTATTTAAAAATGCAAAACATGCATTTTTATTCTACTAGAGGAATGTTTATTGTGTCCGTTTCAGTACACTTTGTTTATTATTTTGTCGTTAGAAAATGATAAAGGAAACGAAGGTGTGATAAGAAAAGAAACCAAACCAATATTTGTAGCTTTTCACAAACTGTAATCAAAACCCACTTGACACTTTACCTAATCATTTTTTATTAGAGATACATTTAAACCATTATTCCGTTTTTCCCTTTATTGGCCAATTAATTGATATAACAACTTTGTCAATTGCATATTAGAAATTGTAAAATAATTGTGCGATGCAAATGTAGGAATGTTAAATCTTGTAATTTCTTGTTCCCTAATAATTTTTTTTACATTAGATATCGGAATTTCAAAGGTTTTCGCTGGTTATAAATGTTAAAGAATATGTACATTTAAAATATCTGTGAGGTTTATAACTGGACTAATAAGTTCCGCAACACTGCCATCTATATGTGCTCCCTGGCACTTCATAAACCAAGTAGGCGTAGTATTAAACTTCATATCCTTTTATAATGAATATCTACATTTCGACATTTCGTCCCGCCCTATGTTACCTCACCCCAACCCGCGCTTTTACAGCAGATGGTAGGTAACCTGTTGAGGTGAGCACTTAAGTTCAGCAATCATACGTGAATCTGTCTGAATTATGGAACCACCTTGTTGTAGTTAATAATTCGCACATAACCTATCTAATAAATATTTTATAACCCAACGTATACCTCTTTTCCAGTTTAAAAAAGTTTAAAACAAAATCTTTTTAGGAAATTTTCATATTACATTCCTAATAACGTTAGTGATTTGTTTCTACACTACCTGCTTCCGAAATGGTCGATTGCCTGTTTGTTTTGATCCAATATTTTTAATTTATATGTTTTTACTTAGTAAAGTGATTTGTGTATAATTTTGTCACGATATTCTAGTACCGTAACTAAAAGGATGTGCCGACTAGGCTGCAGCCGAAGATTGGGAGGGAAGGGAGAGTAAGCTGAAACGAAAGTAACTCAACAAGGAGAAAATTAATCATTGAAATAAAATAAGGTTTGTACCTGCAAAAGAAAAGCAATAATTAATGACAGGACGTCAGTCCGTACAACTAAAACATATAGGTAATAAAAAAATAACTTTGTTAAAAAAATTCAAGTTAAAAATTAACTTTATTTGCTGCAATGCAGTGCTCACTTATTCAGAAAACCATCCATTGATTATATCAAAAGGTTGCCATCTGGCAACTTTGCTCATTTTTTATTATTATACAAAATATTTACATGCAGGTCCAACTTTAATCAAATCAGAATTGAGGAGAAGGTTTTGGTAAGGTAAGGTAATTAGGTGATTAGGGAATGTGTTAAGTGCGTACGGTTTTTAAAAACTTTTAACCGGCCTCACATGGCTAGCCTTCCAGAATCCAGGGTTATACCTGCAAAACCCTTTAGTCATTGTGGAATGGATTTCGGCGGTCCGTTCTCATGTAAATCATCAAATTTGAGAAAGGCACCTATCACTAAGGGTTACTTGTGTACTTTTGCTTGTCAAACAGTGCGGGCGGTGCATTTAGAATTTGTTTCAGATCTCACAACTGACGCATTTTTAGCTGCTTTTGACCGATTCATCTCCCGCAGGGGTCTTCCGGGTAGTGTTTATTCAGATTACGGGTGAAATCTTATAGGAGCAGCAGGTAAGCTTAAGGAGTTGTCCGATTCCTAAAGCAACACCAAAAAGAAATTCTAACTTCAATCGTTTCACTGAATATTGAATGGTTTTTCAATCCTCCATTTGCAAGCAATTTCGAAGGATCGTGGGAGATCAATGACAGACTTGTTAAAAATCTCCTTTACAAAGAGCTTCAAGGCAGAAATTGAACTTTTGAAGAGTATGCCACAATATTTTATCGTATCGAAGCCATTCTGATTTCGAGACCTTTGTTAGAGGTTTCGGAGCAACCAGATGACTTGGACATCCTTACGCCAGCCCATTTTCTACTATAAGGCTCATTGCATTCGGTTCCTGAAGATAAGTTGATGCAAGGATGTTTTCAAAATGTAGATGGCACCTAATTAACAGTGTCAGCCAAATCGTTTGGAAAAGATTTCAAACACAATATTTACATACAATTCGCCAAAGACAGAAGTGGCAAGCCCATCGCCCAGATCCTTCCGTAGGTCAGATGTTCTGTCTAGCGGAAATGAATACAAAGCCTCTACATTGGCCAATAGGCGTTTGATCTGCACCCATCTAAGGATGGTGTTGTGCAGGTAGTTACGGTTAGATCTAGCGGCAAGGAAGTTGTTCGCCCTACTAACAAATTACTTTTAGTACCAAATTCATATTCATAATCTAATTGTTTGTGGTAGTACGACTTTTTGCAGCATTTGGACCAAACGGTGCCAAAGTGCTTCTTTGTTTGGGCTGGAAGTATGTTTAGGAAACGCACACATATGACCAGCACTTTGTATTACTACATTAAATTCCATTTAAAGAATCAAGTTTTATAGAAGAGGTTGCTAGGGGCGACGATTGCCTGGGAAACCATAAGAAGTAATTTCAGAGTTTATATATATATATATATATATATATATATATTGTTTTGGTTGTTGTTAACCATCGAGATCTCTCTAAAAACCAATCAAGCCCCACGCTTGGGCCAACATAAAATTGCCGTGGAACTTACAATTTTATTCTCCTTGTCTATACCAATTCTCGCCCCACGAATTGGGCGCCATAAAAATTTCTGAAAATAAAAATTTAGAAAATTTCTAACACTACCTTTTGGAACGCCTCCTTATTTCTGCACACCCTGGCTAGCTCAGCAATCTTCTACTTCTTCCATACCTACCATCCTAAGTACATTCCTTTCTCACAAACACAATCAAATGAAACTACTCAAATAATGCAACAAGACATACAACCTTTTTATTTACACATATCAACAAGTTTCCATAAGCACGAAAATATTTACACATTGGTACATCCAGTTTGATAAAACTGTTACCATCTCAATCGTTAAATCTTTTAAAATTTTATGATTTTCATATATCTCAACAATTTTATTATAGACGAATAGATGTGCCCGTCGTGCAACCCTAAATTGATTTTTAATCTGGTCTGTTTTAAGCTCAATATAACCCAGTTACGCTAAATGCTTTTAAACCTCGCAATTTTTGTTTAAAATAAAGCTAAAGACCCGTTTATTCCTTACAACAACAATTTTATATCATCAATCAACATTTTTAAATAATCAATATTAATCGTCCTGTACATATACCCCTTTTAAATGAGTTTTTATGGTAATAAAATACACCCCCAAGAAGTCAAAACACTCAAACACAAAAATATCAGCACAAATGTTTAAGCAGAAAGCAAGAAATTAATTTTCTTTACCTGGAGTAAGCTTCGTCCCTTGTTACCTCTGAAGATGTGTACCAAAAACCCTCGTCGTTATGCCCATATACTTCGTGACGACCACTTGTGCAAATCACTCTTAATACATTCCGGTATGTTACTAACAGCTTTATACACTTTAAAATAGGATGTTAATCGAATAAACAATAATTAGTACAACGTAAGAGCACGTAATAGCAATTATGTTAGAGATATAAACGCTATATAAGATCTAAGAGCAAGAGAGCTTTAATATCTCTCCCAGAGTATTTATATGCTTTTCAATATCCCACACGGAACCTCTCTTCGTTGAAAAGCTTATTTTTAAAACGATTTCTCCAAATTTTGCTTGTAATGTCTGAAAAATTCCGAGTTTATCGGGTTGTTACACTGAAATTCATTTAATAACCTCAACGGACGAGAGCTTCTCAAAACTGTTAGCCTTAAACCCCTCATAACGCTCCACCTCTTAGCTACCTCTCTTCGTTCCACCCATATTTATTGTCTCTTTCAGAACCAATCTCAAGCTACAGAAAATCAATATTGTTGTTGGCCTTCAGGTCTCCCGTGTATTTTAGCCGTGTGTTGTAACCAACGTTTTCTTATACCTTTTCTCTGTCTATTTTACATTATAGATCTTTTATATTACTTAGTCTTCAAAGTATTTGTTATTTTTAGCAGCTTGTCAGACCGACCGTTGCAAACAATTTTTTAGAATTTTGTGCCAACGTTCATTCAAGTTCTATGAACTTGGCATTCAACGAACAGGTATTTCTTCAAAACCCCTTGTCGTTTAAAATAATAATTCCGAGTTTAACCACTTCTTAGGAATTGTAAAACGAACGTTTTCGTTTATTTGAATGGAGATATACGTTTGAATTATTGATTTTCTATACTTGAAAGCTCCGTTTCCTATCCAATACGCGTGACTTAAACTATTACAAATAATTTATGCCTATCCTTGAGAATTCATGTACCCTAAAGCTTCTTCCCTTTATGTAATTTTAACCTTCTGATTTAGAAATACAAAATTTGTTAATAACCGTCCGTCTTCACTATCTAAATTGATTAATTTGGCGCGTAAATAAATTGTTTCTATTTCCTATATACACATTTTTTAAAATTTCATTATCTAGACCTATTTAACCTGTAATTCCACAATATATATATATATATATATATATATATATTTATATATATATATATATATATATATAATACATTTTTCAAGATCTCCACATTATTATTCAAATCATTTCTATAACTAGATTCATCCACCTCCAAATTAAAACATATCTTGTATCTGGACAAAGCAGCCATTTGTATTTATCCATAATTAAATTGATTCCTGACAGTCCACGCACACATAATTTCAAAGGGCGTATGAAGCAGAGCAGGTTCCGATACACCTGCGTAAGAAGTCTTTATCTCCGGGGAAGGTTTTGTCGATATCTCTAATACGTTAAGCTGATATACATTCTGATCTGAAATGAATCGAAGAACAACGCAAGTTGTTAATCAGCTGTTTTAATTTCAGAATATCCTTGAGGTATTTTCAGGACGCTAGATTGGCCGCGCACCAAATTCACTATCTACTTTAATTTGCTACGCCAGTGCCCCCAGAATGCAATATGTAAAAAGCTGGCTTCGAAAATTTATAAAAAATAGTGTTGCGAAGAAAACTGTTGGAGATGCTTCCGGATGAGATACTACGGCAGTGCTGGTTGGATTTTTTGCAGAAACTGCTAATGCCTTCCATTGGATTCTTACGTCACGCTTAAACACAAAACTTAATAGTTACATCGTAGGTTTATAAATTTTGGATATCTAGACATTTATTGTGGGTAACTGAGCTAAATGATATTGGGCCTCGTCTTTGTTTTAGTAATTGGCGTTAAAAAGTGTCTTGAATTGACAATTTTTGAAATGTATACCATAGCGTGACAAACTTAAGGCTCTTATTTATTTTTCTGAAATATGTCCGAATATGCAGTTTCTCTCGATTTAACCTATAAAACGTTAAGAACCTATATGCGTTTAAGTTGAGTTATTGTGATACAGTTAATGATAGAGGTATATTATAGCTATCACGCCCATAATCTTGCGACAACTTAATTTCAAGCTTTTCCACAACTTTTCCATTAGCAATAAAAGCACCTGCTTTAATAAAAAATAATTGAAAGCAGATTCGCTCTTATATTTAAACTTCAAACGTTTTACCACTTAATTATTTTTACTGTATAGCGTTGGGATATTAATTCCATTGCTATTCTCATTCAAACGTTTAAAAAGAAAATGAAATGGAAATGAGCAATATGCTGATATTTTTGCAAAAGGCGTTTAATTGCTTGATGTATTTTTATAAATAGCTGCTTTTATACTGCAAACGCAGTGGAGTATGTTACTCAGAGTTCGCTGGTTGAGTACCTGCATTAAATATATTAAGAACCAAGCAAAGTAACAGAATTAGTTCTAAATACATAAACAGATAATTTATGGAGATTGTTGAAAAGGCTCCACCGATTATTATAAATGCTAGCCAACATTTATGTACTATAGAGCTATTTTCGCCTTTTACAACTGCCACTATTAACAGCAAAATAAGAATTTTCTCTAAGCAAGTTTGTTTATGTGTCATTTTGGTGGGTATCAAATAACTGCTAGTATTTAATTTTTATATGTAGTTTCCTGCTTACTTTATATTTAAATTAGGCACCCTTTTTTTAAACATTAACACGACTTTCTGCTGGGAATTTTGCGATTGACCTCAGTGATGGTGTAGTCATACTGGACCTATTAGAATTGACACCTTGATTTTAACCTTGAAGCTGTGAAATGTGCAGTAGGAGCTCCTTTTTTAACCATTTTCCTTCATTATCTATCTTTTATTAGGTTTCTCCTCGGGGTAGTGCAGTAGATTTTGGTGGCAGCCACGTACTCCACCTTGACGATTATCTTGAAGAACCTGGCTATCTAGACGTAGCATTTTATTACGATTGATTCCGGTATTGTATTCATTGTAATATGTTAATCCGCCACATATTCAGAGAGCACAAGAAAAACTTACAATTATTGAGGAAATTTCTGTAAATTATGATATGGATATACCCAGGGTGTCCGTTCATGAATATGGATTGCGTCAAAAACCGACAACCCAAGATATCTTGTAATTGTAATTTCCATGCAAGAAACGGCATCCCATTAAGAGCATTTAATTATAGATAACAGTTAACAACTCACCGAACTAACATGTTTATTCTGCCAGACCCAAGTTTCACTTCCATATAGAAAAGCTGGCACAAACTCAATGTTGTAAATGGCCAGCTTTGCATTTATACTCAATCCTTTAATCCTGTTCACTGCCCACATACTTCCAGACACTTTTTCCAGCATTTGCCCTTCTTTCTATTGCACAATTCAGCTATCCATTACTCAAAAACTGTTTACCAGTGTACACGAAGTCATTCAGTTCTCTATGGTCTCATTGTACATTCTCAATAGAAAATCATCAATTCCGCCATCTCTGTCAAAAAGTATTACTTCGTCTTATTTACATTCACTTTCGATTGCATGTTTTCACACGCTATCCACAGTCTGTCTAGCTTTCGTTGCAAATCGTCTGACGATTCAGCCACCAATACTGCGTCATCAGCATACAACAGCACACTGACATTTGTTTCACTAATTTTCACTCCTTCCATTCCTTCGAAAGTCTGCCTGATACATTTATCCATAAGTTTATTAAACAGCAATTGAAGATATCACACACCCGGGCTTTCACCTTTCACAATGTCAAGGTATTGCCCCATGTTACCATTCACGCGAAAATACGCTCTACCGCCTTTGTACATTGCTCTGATAGATATTTTTAAGCATTTGCTTTCACGGTATTTACGCAGAGCCTTCAATAATCCACTTTTTTTCACAGAATCATACGCCATTCCCATATCTACAAATGCTGCATACATTTTTTCTGGCATGCATACACTTTTTGACAATTTGTTGCATTGCAAACATCTAATCCACCATCCTCTTCTAGGTATAAAACCACATTGAACGTCGCATATCTTGATCTGTATTATTTTACGAACTACCTCGATCACAATTTTTCCATGCACTTTACTGGATACACAGTCTTATCCCATGATAATTATTACATTCATACTTGCTGCCTTTACCTTTGTGCAAAGAGATAATGATCGCACTCTTTCAGCCTTCAAGCATCTTTGCTTGTTCTGTACACAACGCTGTCAGTTTGTACTACGGAATTGCACTTTAGTATTTTATTTATTATTCCATCTGCACCTGCGATACTTTCCACACCTCATCTACGCTGCATTCGAGCTTTATACTGTTATCTACGTTTTCAGCCAGCACATGACTGCTCTATTTACATCCAATCATCTGTATCGTTCTTGCAACCACAGCGACTTAAAATACCCCTTTCAGCAGTTTCTCACATTCATTTCGTCCCTAACAATTATATTTTTACTGTTAACAACACCATTCACACGCTTTTTTCCACCCTTTCTTGTCTTTGTTACCCATTTCCAAAACAAGTTTTAATTCTCTTCAAAATCACTCTGCATTTTTTCACCCTTCTTCTCCCTCAGTTGCTCTTTGCTTGCATTTAGTAATTCTTGTACTCCAACACAAATATTTGCACCAGCTAACAGAATCACACGATCATTTTTTTCGCGTTGGTCTAATACTCCAACTACTGCCAAAACTGCTCATACTCTCTATCATCATTCACCGAAGCATGACACGCTACAAATAAAGGGATCGTTCTGAAGCCCACTTTCATTCTAACGCACAAGATGAGGGGAGACACCAATTAATATAGTTTCATGCACGCTTTTGCGTGATCATTGAGCATTAAACAAATAGTTTTCGCCCCGATCTCATTGCTCTCTACTCCAGACTACAAACCCCAACATACCGTCGTCTAATTCAACAACATCTTTACCATTGCTCTGCGTTTTGCTCACACACAGTACATCCATGCCCCTTTCCTTCATTTTATTCATGATTTCATACTTTTTACCGTACACTCACCTGATATTCCAAATACCAAATCCCCATTCCTGATTCTTGAAGTCGTTGCCTTATGGGCCAGACGTTTTCCGTCTTAGTCGCCCCCCTTCGACGGTCTAAGGGATTCCTAAATGTCCTGTTAGTAAGTCTTAATTAGGTTGAACCAGGCTACCAGCCTAGATCGCAACCATACTGTGGTAGCCTTCCCTACTAACGGTAACGACACCTTACCGTTCAGTGTTGGCATATTTTGCCTCTGTGTCGCAGACGTCGCCACGATTCACAGTCCTTCAGGTGTACCTAACTTCTTCAATACAAGTTAAAAATTTTGCTTCCAAGAAGGTTACCTTGTAAGTCAGCAGAATGTTACCCGCGTTACAACAATTAGAAGGTAACTACTGTGCACTGACACACATCGAGCGTCCATCTAAAGTTTCTTTCTTTTTATTTAGACCTATATCCAAGTTCCAATGCGTTTTCGACAATATAATTGCATCATTTGCATACTCAGATTTTGAATTTTCTCTTCTTGAAGTACGACATCAATCTATTATATTCCTTTGATTTTATTTATTGTTTGCTCAATATTAAGTAAAATGATGATATAGCACACCTTTATCCTGCACCTGTGAAATATTTTAACTGCCCAACAAATTGTCTGTGCATGAGAACAAAATACACGCCTTCCGATTTGCAAGTGTGTAGTACTTGCAAATAACTTTATGTATAATTATTTTTAGGGTGGGCTTTTATAAATGTGCACAAAGATGCGATATTTTTTCAAGCTAGTTTTAGACGGTTAAATTTGCCGTCTCATTTATTCTATTTCAAATAATAATTAAAAAGTTGAATTATTACGCTCACCAGTGAAGTCGCTTGTAAAATCATTAAGGTGTCATAGTATTTTGATACTTCAGATGAGAGCTTGCCACCTATTCTGTTTAGTACCTGTATTTGACCGGGTATTTCGAAAAATGAAATTTTCAGTTCGTACGCGCGCTACTATCGAACGCAAGCTAACGAGGTTTCAAAACCAGTTGATATTTTTTTAACTATACATGACGATGAAAATCAAACAATTTCCCCTAAACAACATTTGGAAATTCAAAGAACGTTAAAATAACTCGTTAGGGCTGTGAATGGAATATGAATTCATTCAAACAACCATCATTTGCGAAACAGATAATTCTGCACCAACAGAAGACGATTTGCTGAATTTGAGCTAATTTACTTTTTGGAGATAGGTCAAGCCGAACATTTAATTAACAAACTCACAGTTTTGAGGAGTGCCTCCACAAGCCATTCGGACCGTAATTAACATTTATGTCAACAATCTCTTGCTCTAAAGTTACCCAAAATCAACACCGCATGATTTATTGGTGACAATATTGAGACGCCGCTAGAAATTACATCCATTTCTTCCAGTCAATTTATGACAATCACTACCTTTCTGTAGCTTGATGAATTTAGCTGCCGAAGAAATCAAATGGTTAAAGTTTTTCACCAACAATTATCAGATTGCGTTCCTAGCATTAACTTCAAGATACAATCAACCCCAGTTAATAATACGAAATCATTTAGAGCTTTTACTGGGGTTGAGATTATTAACTAACGGGTATAAGTCTAGCCGTCGAAAGATTACTCATTCGCTATTTAAGCATGTCAGAGAGCTTATGGACTAACTTTTGTAAGGAACTAACCGATATTGAGATTTCTCGTTACGTTCTATGTAAAGAACCTCTCGACATTCAATTTCTTGGATTTTGTCACCCCACCATGCATAGTTATGTCATTTGTATTTATCTTCGCTTTTCTGACGTTAACCATGTTCCAAACTATTTACTTTATTCCAAACTACGTGTTAATCCCCTCAAATCTGTTTTCATACCTAAACTCAAACTATGTGGTACATTGCTTGTTGGCAAACTCGGCAACAAGTTTCGAAGGCTTTGCACCTGTCAATTTCAAAGTTATTTATTTGGTTTGATTCTGCAATCGTATTAGTGAAATTGAAGATTAGTCCTCATTAAAAGTGACTGTCTGCAATAGTTGCAAACATTCAGGAATTAGTCTCGGATGAAGCGTGGCGTCACGTTTGCACTAGGTGTAACACAGTAAATTTGTTGTCTTGGAGAAACAAACCCCAAGGGTCGATACACAACTCTATGGTGACAAGAATCACCGTAGTTTCTGAAGGAAGCTGCCATTTGGCCCAATTCCTATTTTTGTAATTTGGAACTGCCAGAATTAAAAAAAAACTACCAAATTATCTATTTGTTTCTATTACAGAAATTTAATTTTTAAGATCTTCAAGTTCCATGCGCTTTGATCAGAGTTATTAGTTATTGTTATCTGCTTTATAGTAATTGTTAACATTTAGAAAGGAATGTCTGTCCTGACCACTCACTCTGATTAAACTTCAAAGCGGACTATTAACTGTAATTAAAGTTTCTAAGTCAAACAATTATCGGAAGTATTTAAACGATTATAAAAGTACTGAAATTGTAATTGTTTTGTATATTTAAAAATACATATTATTGACACTTTATTATATGTTCTAAATGTGCACCTCCTCGTTCGAGACAGACTTCATAACGATGTTCTAAGTTTCTGGTCATGTTATTGAATACAAGGGTTGTCTCAGGGCTGCGAAGAAGACTCTAACGGCATCCTTTAATTCATCGATGGTTTGTGGTGCCCGTTTGAAAACGGCATTTTAGCCATCCCCAAATGTATGCGTCTGGAGTGTGAGGTCTGGAGAATGTGAAGGATAAGGATCAGTAAATCGTGATATGAATTTGCTTGGAAAATGTTCTTGAAGAAATTGACGAATTGCGGCAGCAGTATGGCAAGTTCCCCGTCCTGCTGAAAAATTGGTTTCGAAATTGCCAAGTTACGTGCACAAGAATTGACGTAGATCAGGGATAAATCGTGTTAAAATTTGTCTGTACCTCTGTTGAGTAATGTGTACTTTGCCTACCATTCTCTTCGATAAAGACTGGACCAATGATTCCGTGTCCGGAAACAGCCACCAGACACTCACTTTTTCACTATGTAAAGGAACCTCTTGAACCTCATCGGGTCTGGCAAAGCCCAGAAATCGATTTGTGCGACGATTCACATAGCCTGACAAGTGAAAAGTGCTTCGTCTGAAAACCAAACATTTTCAAAAATTCAGGTTTTCATACTGTAACGCGAGAATTTGGCGCAATATTCCACTTCTGCGATGAATCCCGAGGATGTAGTTGTTGATGTACCTGAAATCACATACGAAAATGTACCCAGCTCCTTCAGGATTCTTTGAAAGGAAGTTCTTTTAAATCAAGTTGTAACGCTGTCCTTGCCTGGCTGACTTTCGGATTTTCTAAGATTTGCTCAAAACACGTTCATGGTTATTGTTGTTGTTAACTGTCCTGGGACGCCCTGAGTTTCCTTTTCGTTGGCACAATACACTACCTGTATTTCTAAACTTTTCAATAACCTTCAAAATTACAGCATTACTTGGAGAACGTTTATTAAACCTTTGTGTGAATTGATCAGACACGTATAGCAAACTTGCACCATTACGTCGGCCGATTCCGTATGAACGAAAATAATGCTCTACCAGAAACACTTTCTCCTCTGTACTTAACACCATTTTTAACAATTAGGCCCTACTAATTACTTGTTTGAGGTTTACTTGACAGGTCTATACTAGCTAACTTGAGTGTGACAGCGCACGCATAAAAACACCGCCAACTTAGTTTCAGTACTGTTTATTTCGGGCAATACTGTATTTAAACGATTATCAAAAAATAAGCCATTAAACCTACCTCCTCTATACTATATCTAATTAAACTTTTAGATTATGAGGGATTTATACGTGTTGGAAGCAGACTCCAAAATTCAAAGTTAACTTATGGTTCGAAATATCCAATTTTCTTGTACGGTAAACACCTTCTCTAACAACTGGCCCTGGAGAATAAATATCCTCAATTGCTGTTTGCTGGATATCAAATGTTGTTATCCTCATTACGTGATCGATTCTGGATTACCTCCGATCGCAATCTAACCAAACAAGTTGTTCATAAATGTATTACACGTATCGATTTTCATCAAGAGGCACATAGACAATTATGGGTAATCTACTTGTGGCACGGATAGATCTTTCATGTCCTTTTATAACTATTGATGTTAATTTTGCCGAACCAGTACCAACAAAAGACTGTAAAGGACGCGATTCTAAGAACTCAAGTACATATCATTATTTACATTTGTTTCTCCACAAACAATGACCATTTCGGGTTGATATCAGATTTGACCACTGAATCCTTTTTCTCTTTTCGTAGATTTGTAGTACGTAGGGCAAACCAACTGATGCCCATTCTGCCAATGATACACATTTTGGTCTGTTTTCATACCTAAACTCAAACTATGTGGTACATTGCTTGTTGGCAAACTCGGCAACAAGTTTCGAAGGCTTTGCACCTGTCAATTTCAAAGTTATTTATTTGGTTTGATTCTGCAATCGTATTAGTGAAATTGAAGATTAGTCCTCATTAAAAGTGACTGTCTGCAATAGTTGCAAACATTCAGGAATTAGTCTCGGATGAAGCGTGGCGTCACGTTTGCACTAGGTGTAAGACAGTAAATTTGTTGTCTTGGAGAAACAAACCCCAAGGGTCGATACACAACTCTATGGTGACAAGAATCACCGTAGTTTCTGAAGGAAGCTGCCATTTGGCCCAATTCCTATTTTTGTAATTTGGAACTGCCAGAATTAAAAAAAAACTACCAAATTATCTATTTGTTTCTATTACAGAAATTTAATTTTTAAGATCTTCAAGTTCCATGCGCTTTGATCAGAGTTATTAGTTATTGTTATCTGCTTTATAGTAATTGTTAACATTTAGAAAGGAATGTCTGTCCTGACCACTCACTCTGATTAAACTTCAAAGCGGACTATTAACTGTAATTAAAGTTTCTAAGTCAAACAATTATCGGAAGTACAGTATTGCCCGAAATAAACAGTACTGAAATTGTAATTGTTTTGTATATTTAAAAAATACATATTATTGACACTTTATTATATGTTCTAAATGTGCACCTCCTCGTTCGAGACAGACTTCATAACGATGTTCTAAGTTTCTGGTCATGTTATTGAATAAGGGTTGTCTCAGGGCTGCGAAGAAGACTCTAACGGCATCCTTTAATTCATCGATGGTTTGTGGTGCCCGTTTGAAAACGGCATTTTTAGCCATGCCCCAAATGTATGCGTCTGGAGGTGTGAGGTCTGGAGAATGTGAAGGATAAGGGAAGTCAGTAAATCGTGATATGAATTTGCTTGGAAAATGTTCTTGAAGAAATTGACGAATTGCGGCAGCAGTATGGCAAGTTGCCCCGTCCTGCTGAAAAATTGGTTTCGAAATGCCAAGTTACGTGCACGACAGAATTGACGTAGATCAGGGATAAATCGTGTTAAAATTTGTCTGTACCTCTGTTGAGTAAGTGTGACTTGCCTACCATTCTCTTCGATAAAGTACGGACCAATGATTCCGTGTCCGGAAACAGCACACCAGACACTCACTTTTTCACTATGTAAAGGAACCTCTTGAACCTCATCGGGTCTGGCAAAGCCCAGAAATCGATTTGTGCGACGATTCACATAGCCTGACAAGTGAAAATGTGCTTCGTCTGAAAACCAAACATTTTCAAAAATTCAGGTTTTCATACTGTAACGCGAGAATTCTGGCGCAATATTCCACTCTACCTGCGATAATCCCGAGGATGTAGTTGTTGATGTACCTGAATCACATACGAAAATGTACCCAGCTCCTTCAGGATTCTTTGAAAGGAAGTTCTTTTTAAATCAAGTTGTAACGCTGTCCTTGCCTGGCTGACTTTCGGATTTTCTAAGATTTGCTCAAAACACGTTCATGGTTATTGTTGTTGTTAACTGTCCTGGGACGCCCTGAGTTTCCTTTTCGTTGGCACAATACACTACCTGTATTTCTAAACTTTTCAATAACCTTCAAAATTACAGCATTACTTGGAGAACGTTTATTAAACCTTTGTGTGAATTGATCAGACACGTATAGCAAACTTGCACCATTACGTCGGCCGATTCCGTATGAACGAAAATAATGCTCTACCAGAAACACTTTCTCCTCTGTACTTAACACCATTTTTAACAATTAGGCCCTACTAATTACTTGTTTGAGGTTTACTTGACAGGTCTATACTAGCTAACTTGAGTGTGACAGCGCACGCATAAAAACACCGCCAACTTAGTTTCAGTACTGTTTATTTCGGGCAATACTGTATTTAAACGATTATCAAAAAATAAGCCATTAAACCTACATCATCTATACTATATCTAATTAAACTTTTAGATTATGAGGGATGTATACGTGTTGGAAGCAGACTCCAAAATTCAAAGTTAACTTATGGTTCGAAATATCCAATTTTCTTGTACGGTAAACACCTTCTCTAACAACTGGCCCTGGAGAATAAATATCCTCAATTGCTGTTTGCTGGATATCAAATGTTGTTATCCTCATTACGTGATCGATTCTGGATTACCTCCGATCGCAATCTAACCAAACAAGTTGTTCATAAATGTATTACACGTATCGATTTTCATCAAGAGGCACATAGACAATTATGGGTAATCTACTTGTGGCACGGATAGATCTTTCATGTCCTTTTATAACTATTGATGTTAATTTTGCCGAACCAGTACCAACAAAAGACTGTAAAGGACGCGATTCTAAGAACTCAAGTACATATCATTATTTACATTTGTTTCTCCACAAACAATGACCATTTCGGGTTGATATCAGATTTGACCACTGAATCCTTTTTCTCTCTTTTCGTAGATTTGTAGTACGTAGGGGCAAACCAACTGATGCCCATTCTGCCAATGATACACATTTTGGTGGTGCAAATTCGGAACGGAAAGAACAATATAAATTTTTCAAGCGGTCTCTTCTGAGGGAGCTTTGTGGCACTTTATATTTCAACTTTGGTGGCAGGTGGAAGGCAGGCGTCAAGTCCTGCAAATTTCATATCAAGCGTGTTCTAGGTAACCACATTTTGGCGTTGATCACGTAGGTAGAGGCAATTTCAAATTCTAGAAGTTGGATTCCCTCACCACAGATCCTAATCATCTTCTCCCTCTTACTCCTTCTCACTCCTTGGTTTGAATACCGTTGTCATCATTATTATATCCAAATGTCACCGCAATTGCAGATGTTTGATTATCCACTTTTTAAAGGCTTCAACAAATAAATCTGGAAAATATGGAGCGAGAAATACATTTCTGAGCTTCAACAATGACAGAGGTAGAATACACATCAATCAGAACCTGAACTAGTTCAACCTGTAATAAATATGACAATCTCCCCATTAAGATGGAAATTTGGTAGAAATATTCAGTTACATCCTAGTTTAGATGAAGTGAAACGTGTTGCGTGGGTGAAGATACCTGCGAAAGTAGTGCTTCGCTCGTTCGCAAAATTGTGCTCCTTACCAGTTGATGCAATGAGTGTCAACAATTAGTGTATCTAGAGTTTTTCTCGCGGTAGTTTTATTTTGCCTCTATTGGCACATATATGTATTACTTTTACCCTTTTTTAGAATTATTTGTTTATTATGTGTCTTACTATTTTTCTAATTTAAATTGTAAAATTTTGAAAAATTTTCCATTTGCCCGAGGACATGCTAAGGACTCTATATGCATTGAAACGCCCCTCTGGCCGTTTATGGGATCAAGAAACCAGAACTTCAACTTAGACAGCAAGCAGAAGTGTTATAATTAAATTCGTGTACTATAGATATAAACTGTTGTTCTCAGTAAAAAATAAGCTTAACTTTTACAAGTTTTATCGCTTAATTCGGTGAGCAGAGTTAATTCACATAAAACCACTACAAGCATTATTTGTTCATAATTGGGAAGCTTGTCAAATCCTGGGCCAAATGTAAAACGCAGATGACCAGTTCCTCATCAAATCAAATATCCAAATTTTTGTAATAAGTTCCTGGTACTGAAGGCTTACGATTACAACAAAATTTTATTTTTTAAAAATTCTTAATATATTGCTTTTGTTGTTAATTCGAATCTGCATTACCTGTACATATTGTTTTGGTTTAACTTACATCGTTCATCGCTATATAATTAGTTTGTCGTGCCCAAACACTACTGAAAACATCTACAACTAATTGGAATTTAAGGAAAAAGTTTATATTATAAGCCAATGACTCTGCCCTATGCCTGATCTACAGGGTGGAACTACACCAAACTTAAATATTTAAGAAACTACCGCATAATAGTTGTGGTTCTTAGTTCTTATTAAACACTACATTTGAACTGCTTGTATAATTTTTTTACTACAAATTAACTATATTTCCTGCAAAATCTATAGTTCACGCAGGTTTATTCCTCTTCTGCAAATTTCAATGTTTAGAATTTCTGCAAGTATCCTCTCTGGCACTTATTTGCAGTAGTTATTTCTATGGTTGTTAATTTGTATGCATTCGCATAACGATTAATTCAGTCTGTCCTATGACTTTTATGCGAGCCAAGG
The DNA here is from genome assembly GCA_036346225.1 of Platerodrilus igneus. Taxonomy (NCBI): domain Eukaryota; kingdom Metazoa; phylum Arthropoda; class Insecta; order Coleoptera; family Lycidae; genus Platerodrilus; species Platerodrilus igneus. The sequence goes on from JARFIW010001599.1 coordinate 8,173,532, forward strand.
AAAAATGCTGCTGCAAAATCTCTGTTAGTACATAAATGTGACAGTTATAACATAATTATGTAACTGTGGAATTGGTTTCTCAGTAATGCCCCGTGCGTAAGGTTACAGCCTAATTGTTTTGGTGTTTATTGTGCAGTGTTATCAAATAATGACATTTAACATACCATTTAATGCTTCATTTTATAAGAACTTTAATATATGCGCTGGCCGTGCTTCCTAGTGATATTATTATTCCTTTCAGGTTCTCTTCAGCTTCCCATACTAGGTAGTTCTTTTTTTTTCTTTTTGTGGTTTGTATCGCTTCTCGCCTATTGTAATTCGTTGACACTTGTCTACAGCGTGTTTGGTGCCTTCCGAGTCTATTTTTCTGGCACTTCAGTTTCCGCAAATAGTGATGCCATATAGATAATCAGTTAACTATTCCTAACGATTATTCTGCCACTGAACTTTCTTCGTTCCGTTTCTCTTAGTTATATGTATTATATATTGTCGTAAATAAAACCTCACAAGTTGAAGTGCAATAACAAAGTCAAGAAACGCCGTGGTTGTTAAGAACTGACTCTTGAAATTTAATTTGTTGATCATGGTATTAGTTACTGCAAAACGTGAGTGTTAAGCAAAGAAGAAGTTAAGAGGTTGCAGGCACCTGGATGTATTGGTATAGAAGAATGTTTAAGCCATAATAGGGTCGATTTAGCATATTATGTGATATGAAGAAATGCATAAGAACATGTTTGAAGGTTCGGTAGGAAACAAAACTAGATAAAGGCTAAGGATCAGTATATAAGACCAGATTAAGAGAAGCGTATGCAAAGATGGTTATAGACCACTGAATGAGCCAGCTCAATTTTAAGGATTTTGAAAATCTGTTTATCTAAGCTTGAGGTTGAGCCTATACATACATGCTCTTACGCTACCAAATTTGCACTACGATAAATTGATTAAATCATAGTTATTGAAGATAATATAGAGATTCAATAGAATTTTACTAAAGTAAAATTGCATTCAGTCTATGTAAAATATTTTTCACTTACTGAATGCCATATTATAATAACGAATTAAAGTTTAAAATCAACCATTCGGCGGCAATTGTATAAAATCAAGCCGGCTGTTAGAGGTTATACAGTTTTAGGATATTTTACGAAAAATTTATGTTACGAACATCGTAGCCTCACTTTGAGTATATCAGAAATTTGGCTACGATATAAAATTAAACAGAAGGGAAAAGAAAAAAATAACCGGACTCAATCGGCGAGTAGGCGGGGTTTTAAAAGTCCAAAAATAAAGAAATTGCCTGAAATAAAAAATTAAAAGTGCAGTTCAACCTGTAATAAAAATAAACACACCAATTTATAACAGCAAAATAAATTGTTTATTGTATGAAATTGCATGAAACTTATCGATTTCTCCAAACTACAGAACATACCAACCCAGAAAATATGTACAATTTACTATTTACAATTACAATTACAGTTAATGTCCTGTAACCCTGGGATTATTGAAAACGTTTTCTCCCACACCAATTAACATAACTTGCAAATGAATTCTAATATCGGAAATATCTAGATATAAATAGGATAGCTGTATATAATAGTAGCAAGTCGGGAATTTCTTTCTCTCAGATATACAAGTAGTAGAGTAGAAGAAATTCCTGCTTGCATGTGTATATCACAGTCTTCAGATAGACAAATAAACAGACAGGATACGTCCACATAGCACCCGAAAAATCCTTTCTTGGTACTTATGTATGATAATCTTTAACTGCGTAGGCAAACAAATAGGACCCATACTAGTATGCAGTTAAGAAATACTCACCCGCCCGTCCAAGTTGATGCGTTGGTCACACCTTCCCCAAGAACGGAGAGCAACAGTTGGGTCCGGGACGACGCGAGCTGTGCATCCTTCCTACAAAAAAGCGGTAACTACTCCATTAGTCAGGAGCCAATGTAATGAACGGTTATGCCCACCTGAGGAAACTGCAAGAGGTACAATTAAAATTAGATCACTTACAAAGAAAGATACATTTTTGAAACTGACAGAACTTACCACACCAACGGTGTACACAAAATTTCTGTAGATGAAAGATAAGGAAACGACAAGTATTCTTTGTGGTATAGCTGCAGAAAGAATAATCTAAGGAACTCGTTTTATAACAAGAATTAAATTCAATCCCAGCATTATCAAACACACAGGCGTTAATAGAAACTCGAAACAACTTGTATCAGAGAAGTGTGTTCTATTATTTCAAAGAGTCTTTAGGATTGAGTATTATAAAAATTAATTATTTTCTATAGTAATATGCACCAAGACGGCGGATACTTAAGACAAGGTACCGATTATTTAAATCATAGAGGAACTTTCCATTTTGTAGCAAGTGGGTTTAAATGCAATTGTAGTAAAGCGTACTTATTGTTATAACGTTTCATATACATGATGGTGTATGAGTATCAAAAGCAGAATTTATGCGAATGAATAATGAAATAAAATGGTGTAAGGTTTAGTACACCGTTGAAAGGTGGACGTAACAGATAGGTACCTGTTATTAAATTGTGTTGTACCTATGACCTGAGTAAAACTAATTGCGATTGGGGTTTGATAGCCATCTGCTGTCTATCAAAACATTGTCACATAAGCTGCGGGAAGTTAATCTATATATTGAGACGTTCACTAAAAATAGTCTTCAATCATACATACTTTTGGAAGTTCGATTATATAATAGTATATTTAGACTATCGCTTCCTGTAGTATAATTGAAGTGCTGTGTTAATGCTCTCACTTTAGAATACTCTAGTTACTCTGTTGTAGATTATCGAAAACAATTTGTCGTTAAAAAATACGAATGCGTTACAAAGTAGCTGTGAATTTAAACTCAACACATACTATGTAAATAACTGTCTACTGCACGCGGAAACCGAAAACAAATGAATTTGAATGATGAATCGATGCGTCGGTTTGTGGACTACCTACAACTACATAGCATATTTTATTCAAACTTATAGCTGCGGCATCTTACGAAAATGTATTGTATATTGACGTTAAGGCGTGTTTGTAGAGAATTCGCATTCTTTGCTTTACATAATTAGTATAACGATTCTTCGATTATAGAGACAATTGATGAAATGGTTTAAAAATATAAAATACGGACGTTCAGCGTTGCTATATATTCGGATTTACATACATAAATCTCAGGTAAGCAGAAGTCTGCAAATCAACCATTTTTAAATAACCAAACACGGTAAATCTCTTTATATAATATCAAAATTTATGGTCAAAGGTTCTCACCAAAATGTAGATTACGCTTTTTTAAAGCGTATTTTTACAGAGAGTAAAAGTGCTAGTAAAAAGTATCTTTAGCAAACGAAATTCTGCCTTTTTTAGGTGGCTGTGCCTTTGATGATTAACCTCTAATGACATAATCTAGCTTATCCATTTCTTTCTTCATCCAAATGTATTCCATACATAAAAGCAACGACGCCTTTAATATGAAACGAGGATGATCTGGGTCATAGAGTTTTCTATCTATTACATTTAGGAATAGTAGTTTCCGAATTAGTGTTACAGTTCTGTACAAAGTCGAACCAGCAAAGAATGACTATACTCGGTTTTTAATACGAGTGATTTAAAATTGCCGCTTAAAAATACACAGCTCTTATTGGTTTCTGGCGAGGAAAGTATATACAACTCAAAAGTTGTTTTAGGCGTGCTATTTAGCATACGGTTTGACGGCCATAATAGTTTGAACAGCAATTAATTCCTATATGCTTGCTATTCTAAATTGCTTTCTTTTTCTGTATATTGACTTGTAAAGCAGATCCGGTGGGAACTAATTATTCTTTACCTGCTGTTTATTTCATTTATACGAAAATATGGATGTAACGCAAAGTATAGGTGGTTTACTTTTGTTCCCTAAAGAACGTGTTTGTTTAGGCATGGGTCAAGTGTCCATTGTAGAAACGCAAACTGTAATTGATATAATTAAGAGCTTAAAACATAGTTTTCCAGAAACGAGTACTACTGCCAGTGCTTGAAATAGAACGAACATTAGGTGTGATAGAATAGAAAACAACTTTTCAGCTAACCATCAAATGTATTTTAGGAATTGCAAAATCAATAATTTATCGTATCTAAAAAACTTCAAGCAAGCAGGCGGATGTCAAGAGCTCTAAACAAATACCAGGTAGAAATTTTTTACTTAGATACATTGGATGAAAGTGCTAGAAGTGCTGTGAGACAACTTATTTATTAGATAGATGAGTTACCAACCAACATTGAACAAAATAATGAGTTCAATAAAAGCCTGTGAAAATTTATCACAAATAAACCGGTCAACATTATATAAATTAATAAGACCAATTCAAGTTTAGGTATGATGCATACAATGTAGGCTATGTTAAATTTTTAACAGATTTTGCTATTGCAGACCTTTAAAGAAGCAGGAAAGAAGACGAAAGTATTTAAAACACATTCGAAATTTTAGAATGGAAAGAAGACCAATATTTTATTAAGATGAAACATGGCTGAATGAAGGTCATACAAAATCGAAAATCTGAAGTGTGATAGATGAACTTGTAACTAATATACACCAAGTATATATTGGCGGCTTATGGGTTTAAAAAACCCCCTGGAAAAGAACAGCGATTTGTAATACAGAGTGCGGCTAAACTGTTGCCCTATTTTTAATGCTTAGTAAAACAAATATTATTTGAAATACAAATAACTTACTATATTACCTAAAGACTGCAACTAAAACGGTTTCATTTTAATTGGTTTTGAATAGAATATATGCCAAGTGTTGTCAACCATTATCGCAGCACTGTCGTAAGCGATTTATGAAGTTTCGGATAACTTTTACTAACATTTCTGGCGGAATTTGGTGAATTTCCAGACGGATTGCTTCCTTCGGTTGCATTATGGTCCTTGAACGATGTGTGTAGATTTGAGCTTTCAGTTAGCCCCACGGAAAGAAGTCGCATAACGCCAACCTCGGCGAGCGCGCAGGTCATGGAATGTCGCTTCGCAAGGAAATTAAGTGTTGGGAAAACATTTCTATCAAAATTTGCATTTTGAATCATTGCTATGTAGCGTTTTGAATTGACGGAAACAGCCGATTTCCTTCTTCAAAAAAGTAAGGACCGATTATCCCAATTTCTGGCACGACGCACCTGACGGTGACTTTAGCACTATGCAGAGATTATTCGTATATCTCTTTCGGGTTATCGGCAAAACAGTACCGAAGGTTTTGCTTGTTAACGCTGCCAGACAAGTATAAATGCGCCTCGTCTCTAAAAAAATTGCTTCCTGAGGTAAACTTTCAAGCATGTTTTCACAGGCAACAACACGATTGTTCCTATCACAAAGTGATAATTTCTGTACCAGAACCATTTTGTACGGATGATAATGATGATCCTCGTGCAGAATTCTTAGTACAATGCGGTCTGAGACGCAAAGGGCTGTTGCAGAACGTCTAGTCGACCTTAACACTGAGCACGTGACTATCTCGACGTTATCGGGTGTTCGAGCTATCTGTGTACGCCCACCACCCCTTTGTGATAACAGATTTACTTTCTCTGAAGTTTTGACTCACAACACAATTGAATTTCTATTAGGGACCTGTTGATTTTAAGGAATTTCATATTTTATAACGAACGCTCGTTGTGCTAATTTTTGGCATTAGGAAACATGATAGAATTTCCCATAAGTTGTTGCATATTGGTTGATTTTGTTAATAAATATTCATATGACCGTGAAAAGAACGTAAGAAATGTAGAATCTCATTGCGTTTGAAAGAAAATATTTACATACAAGCACGGCACGTACCATACTGAAATTTTAATAGAAAAATAAGACAGTTATTTAACAGTGCGGTATATCCTAGTAAGTAGGTAGTATATAATAAACGAATTATTCTGCACTTTCTTGCCTATTTAGGAAATCTACATTTAATTCCTTTGATTTTCATACTAATTACACTTCATAACTTCAAGTAAAGTAATTCTAAGTTACAAATTAAATATTGGTGATTCAATTTGAGCTTTAAGTTTTTACTTTTTACTCTGACTGAACTATAAAAATAGCAGAGCCATTGCACCACGCCCCTCCAGATCTGGTGTTGCTTCTGTTGACTTTAGGATTCCATTAAAAAGGTTGGGGGCATCTGGACCACATGGAGTGGTAGTATCCCATGTAGCACACTACGTACAGTGTACTTACATTTTTGGTACATTTTACGTACTTACGTACATGTACTTAATATGTACATTCATGGTACGTACATTGATGTACGTACATACAATGTGCATTATATACATACATGGTACGTACAATGATGTACGTACATACCTTGTGAAATATATACATACATGGTAAGTACAATGATGTACGTACATACCTTGTGAAATATATACATACATGGTACGTACAATGTACAATGTACCTACCATGTGCGTAATATGAACATACGTGGGACGTACAATGCTGAACGTACATACCACGTACAAAACATGTACATACATGATATTTACAATTATGTACATACCTGGTACGTACAATGATGTACGAACATTTGACACATATAATGGGTGTGTCAGTGTTACTACGTACATACTAAGTACATACTGTTTACATACGTGGTATGCACTATAATGTATGTGCGTACGTCACGTCATCCTAATGTGAATACGCACTTGCATTGAAGGAAAATGCACCACCAGTTTTCTAAAAACCACACCTGCATTTACGTGTTCTAACTGATACGGCAATAGAATTGTTTTTATAATTGGATATGCAATCGAAAGTCATTGACGCCTTTAACACGACCAGTATATGAATTTTAATATTATTATAATAATAAACCTCTTCAAAGATCTAGTTGTTGTTTCTTTTATATTATATTTATAATATTACAACAAGTATTTTTGAACAGGTTTCATTATTTTTATAGTGACCTTTTAGATTTATAAAACAAACTACCAATAATTGTTCAATACAGAATTCAACGAATGGCGTTTGACATAATTAGTGACGTATTGCTGGACGGGTCTCTGGTCACGGCCTATTATTTAGATGTTATTGGTTTGCTAGGTACAGCCAGCCAGAGAACATAACCTCTCGTTGGTTTATGTTTTGGCGGCGCCTGTCTTTTTTACATTCTAAAATTCAAAAGTTTATATGGTAAGTATATACCTAATATATTACTTTATTTACATATACAACAATACTTTTATCGCCTATAGTTTAACACGTCTAAATGCGTATAAATACGCACAATAATATTTAAAACGTTACAATTGCCGTCAGCAAAACCAATTGTGTTCTTAGTGAATATCAACGGTTGGGCAGAGTTGTTTAATGTTTTCACAAAATACGGTAATATTTTTTAAATGCCAAAGTGTAATAAGTTATCTCGTACCTATTACCGAAAAGCTCAACAATTATCAACGCTTATGATTGACTCTATAAACTCCAGTGAAATAAGTGTAACAGCTTTTAATATTAGTGTGAACGCTACTAATAATAATGCTACACGTTGTGCAATTAGTAAAGCTCCGACAGATTATACCAATAATTTACCAAACACTCGACCCGATTCAAGTTGTAGCTTAATCTCCAGTGGCAGTAATGTAAGTGATCATTTAGATGAAGGAGGTGAGGCAAAAAAGTTCTTACAACAACCTTATGTACCAAATTCTACAACAAACGACTTTTCATTCTCACTTGCAAAATGGGCTGCAACTTTTCGTATTGAACAAGTTGCTTTAAATAGCTTATTACAGTTGCTTCAGAGGTTTGACAAAAATTTACCTATAGATTCTAGAACTTTATTAAATACCCCTAGAACCATTACTATAAAAGACATGACCCCTGGAAAGTATTACTATTTTGGTTTAAATGTAGCTGTTAATAAATTGCTGGACAAATTTGATCATTAAATGATCTAAGACGTTTCAAAGCTACAGAGTTTCGCCAGTTCCTACTTTACACAGGTCCAATTGTATTAAAATCTATTTTATCAAGTGATCGCTATGTGAACTTTTTAAGTTTGCATATTGCTATAACTATTTTAGTAGCGGAGGATTATTTGGTCTCTCAAGGAAGCTATGCTAATGATTTGTTGATGTATTTTGTAGATACATTTATTATCTTGTATGGTAAAGACCAAGTATCACATAACGTTCACAACTTATTGCATTTGTATAAGGACTGCCAAAATTTTGGTGTTTTACAGAAGTTTTCTGGGTTTCTGTATGAGAATTATTTACAATTTTTAAAATCACTAATTCGCACTGGCAGTTATCCTTTGCAACAGATTATTAAGCGTATTTTAGAAAAGGATAGCTGTAACATTAAATCAAACAATAAAAGCAACATAGGAATCTGCCCACAACCTTTTAAGAAGCATAATAATGGCCTATTGTTACAATTTCATAACTTTATCGATCAATATCAAGAAGTTTGTTTTCAAAATTTTGTTTTGAAGATAAATGAAGGAAATAACTGTTGTGGGTTAAAGGACAACAGTATTGTATGCATTGAAAATGTTGTTACCAAAAACGATAGTGGATGCTGTGAGTTGTATATAATTGGTAAGAAGTTTAATTTTAAAGAAAACCTATATTTACAACCATGTCCTTCATCTGCATTGAATATTTATATTGTCAATGATTTAATGCTCGATTTACAAATCTGGAATGTGGATGAAATTAAATTTAAATTTTTTAAATTGGTGTATGGTGACAAATTTGTTGTTATGCCTTTAAGACATTGCGAATATTCTTGAAATTCCTTTAGTAATGTGCGAGTAGTCAAAAGTTCAATACAAACTCGGAAATAGCTGTTTTTGTAATGTTTTAAAGTAAATCTCATATCGTTTAATAGTATTAACAAATGTTATTAGCTGTTATTAGAATTGTTATCGTATAAGTGTAAAACTAGCCTCGCCTATAGTGTCATTAAAAATTCTGTATGCATATTCGAACTGTCATACAATGAACTTTAAAAAACTAGATTGTATTCCAATTGTTAATTATAATTCGCATCAAAAGAGAACTCAATTATGGATGAAGTATCAGAAGCTACTTGGTCTGTTGTTAAGTTTCCAGAAGAAGATTCTGTGTCCGCAGTACCAACATCATGGATGCTAAATGGGAACCAATGCTACTGGCCTCCTTATAACAATAAACAACAAATTCGTGCTGCTATAGAAAAACACGAATCACCTAATACTGAAAGTTGGCAACTTTTTCCATGTATTGGATTCCGAAATAATGTCTTTGGTATGCTTAGGTTAGGTAATTACAGTTGCTTCATTGTTATAAATTCTAGAAACTTTTAAAGAAGCTACTAAAAAATCCAATTTAGCCACAATAACATCAGACTTGGATTCTGATGGAAAACATGATCTAAAATATACAATGTCTTCAAAAAAAAGGAAGATATTCAAGAAAACATACAGCTTTTCATCAATTGAGGAAGAGGTGGATAGTAGCTTACTTCAACCACCTCAATACAGACTTAAACCTAAAGGTAAGTGGATGCTTTTGAGATGCCCTTTTGTCATTGTGTCTGTTATAGAATCAAATGAGACAAATGTGTCGCAACTGTAACTGGCATCAATGATAACCTACGTCAGCATAAATCATTGCTTCACCGTCGAAGTGTATTAAATCAAGTATCGTTATCTTCTGAAAACCTTATGATTCAAGAAAATCTATCAATTAAAACTGTTGATAACAGTAATACATCAGCAAGTGAAGTGGATAACCAGTCCGTAAAAGTTATGAGTAAGTTACTTATTTTTATACTTTCACTATTAATGTTTTAATAACATTTTTTAGAATATCTTGAAACTATAATTCGTAAGCAAAATATCTTACATGTAGCAGTAAATCATATAAGTGATCGTATCTCCGATTTAGAAAAAGGTCTAGCTCCAGTAAATGCACCTGAATATGCTACCACTCATTCTTTATTTGCTGAAATTCAAAATTTACCCGCTGATACACTAGAGGATTTAGAATTGTTAGAAAACTATTTAGAAAATCAAATGAATCTTGCAGTAGGTTTTTAATATTTGAGTTATTACTTGAACTATTATATGGGGCATTTCTATACAAGATATACTTCTGTTGTAGGTTAAAGAAATGTCGCATTTGGGAGGTAGCACTATATATGAATTTATTGTTAGTGTTAGTGGCAAAGAATATAGTTATGAAGGCAGGCGTAAAAAGAAATCCTTTTGTAGTTTAAAACTGCATGAACTACTCATGCGTAAGTATCTATTATTAATGATTAAAGTATGAAAATAAACTAACATTCCATGTAGAAGCTTCGTTGCAAATATTTAAAAATTCCACAAAGAAGGAAGTAGAGCTGAACATTCAAAAGTGGATACGCAGATGTACTGAGAGAGCAAAGGCAAAATTAAGGAATTCAAATTAATTTTAATAATATAGATCACTTTTTGAACTGAATGTATTATCGTGTTGTCGAGCTGTAATAAAACATATCTTCAAATAATTTCCGCTTATGTACTTCATTAACAGTGTTAATGGTGTACTATTTATTGAATGTGTTGTAACAATTTTATTTTCGCAGTAAAAAATCTATTCATGAAAGGTACAACGAATGTTAAAACACCTTTATTAACTAAAGTAATAATACGTGTAACAATCAAATCCTTACATTAATACAGTATCTAGAGTCGTTAGTCTATTTGTTTCGGAGTTCGGTGTATTCCACAGCCACTGGCGCGCGCGTGAGAGGTTTGACAACCCCACTCGGGACCCTCCCACGATAGAAGAACGCGGCAAAAGCACTCGTCGATAGGTAAGAGCAGCGACAGCATGCATTTGAAATTAATGGCGAGTGACCTCCGGGTCGCATTATTTATGTGACACACTTCCTGAGTAACGGTTGGTATTGTATATTCGTTATCATAGTACCTAATTTAACAATTTGTTTAGCGCAACTACAACTTACGAACTACGACTTATAAACAACGCAATGGAAAATTATATTTATAACGAAGATTAGACAATGGAAGATTACGCTACAAAATTTATGCATTTTGAATCAAAGTAAGAAACACACTTCGCTGCAACACCTGTATTTGAAGCATGGAAAGCAGGAATAATTAGCTGCAGATTCCGCACGGCGATGTAGTTTCCATTCCAGCCAAGGACAACAGCCCGGGGTTTGGTTCGTAATAGCTTTAAGATTTCCTCAGTGCTTCATTCTAAAAGCACGTTATTTCGTTTTGTTTTATAGAAGCACAAATTTGTTATTCAGTTTATGTGTAGCTAAGCTGGTTTTCTCCAGTATCAAATTTAATTTCACTTAGTTTCGTAGATATGTGACTACACGTGGCTTCAACATAAATTAACAGCTGCGGTTACGTCACCTGTTTGTTTGAAATATGCCGTCAACAATTGCACAATTGCTAACAGATGTTTAGTATTACATTACTACCACCTTTGATAAAATTAGAGAATATCTTTGTGAATATTTTGACTTCAAATTGATTTTAATACCGTTAACTTAAAGAGAAAATTTTGTATATTAATTTGTAAATGACCTACACAGATCTGATTGCGTTATGAAACCTTAGTATAACCAGTCACACTGGATTGTAATATATTTGAGTAAGGATCATGTTGATAAACCTTACATTAACTTTGCAAGTATTTCAAGTATTCATTTTATTTTATAGCATTGAATTTTATTTACAGAAACGGAAAAAATTCTCTCTAGTAAATTTATAATCCACGCTTAAAGTCTTTTATTCTGATCTAGTTTGATCAGACCTGATAAACAAAAAGCAATAAGAGTTAAATTTTTATGACACCCTTATGTAGAAAATATTCTCTATGCATTTTTAGGTATATTTGAGGGACGCAAATTGTGTTCCCATTTTCTATGTGACTTAATTATTATTTTTCCTTACAGGAACAGCGTCTTATTCTGTTAAGACAAGTTTTTGTGTCAGCGAAGGCGATCTTTTTTCTTTGGGTCTCCACGTCCGCCCTTAGAAATTTGCCATGCCATTAACATAAATCAATCTGGACTTGGTGGCGCCTGTTTGTTTTAGTTTGAGTGTGACCCCCCTACAGATTTCGACTTACCCCCCCATTGCTCATAGCTCTACCCAAGGAATAGACCCCTAGTTACGTCGGAAGACTTTGTTTTGCAGACACCTGACTTGGAGCATGGTGATAATAAAGTAGTGTCGGCCAGAGAAATATAGGAAAACATTTCACTGGCACCCATGTGTGGGATTGGCCAGGAAAATTCGTTACACTAGCGCCCATGCGTGAGGCTAGCGGAGCCAATTAGAGAGAAAAAAATAGTTACACTGGCGCCGGCAACGTTTGGGGCCTCAAAATTTGTTTGTTCATAATTTGATTTACTTCGAAATTTATTTGTTCAAAATTTAATTTGCTTCGAAATTTGTTAGCTCAAAATTTATTTTGCTTTGAAGTCCATTTGTCCAAAAATTATTTTGCTCCGAAATTTGTTTGCTTAAAGTCTATTTGACATTTAGATTTGTTTGTTCGCTTTTGATAAAAGATAGGTTGTAATGTTAATCCCCATACAGTCAATTAATTAATTTGGTCAAATTTACTTTTGGCTTTCATTCTATTTTGACCCCTTATAATTTTTTTTGATATCGTTTTGGCAAAAATAATTTTACCAAAAACATCTTTTGATTTTTAACTTTAGTAGTACGAATTTGTTTTGATAACTTTTGTAAGGTTTGGATCAGTTAGATTTATCGGTTTGATTCCATTAGGCTTGAGTCATCATGTCGGAAAAATTCCAAATTGTTTGTCTACTTAAAGAAGAATTGGAGTATGAACTAAGAATCAGAGGAGTGGTGAGAGACAAGTGTTGGAGAAAAGGAAAATTTTAGGTAGATTGTTGGCTAAAGAAATAGATAAGCCTGGTTGTTTGATTGATCTTTCGTGTTATGAAGTAGACTTTGCAACGGAAAGTAAAGAAATTTCAGTTTCAGTCGAGTCAGTTCGTAATGTTGTGTCCGAATTTGAAGGTGACTCATCAGACTCAATTTTTAGGAGAGCTTGTTCAAGGTTAAACCACCTTTCGGGGCGAGTTAAGCGCATGAAAATCCCTTCAGTAAATTCCGAGGAAGCAATTAAGTTCAGAAATGAGACAGTAGCAACGATATTAACCCTTGAAGCTGACTTATACGATAAAATCAATAAAAGTACAGAGTCCACCTATTTGGATCGGTCCGTTGTAGTATCTCCTTCAGTTGCTAGTGCACCTATTCATTCGACTTCGTATGTAACGCCTTCCGTACCTATAGGTTCATGGCCTGTAAAATTCTCAGGTGATCCCAAACAACTATATTCATTTTAGATAGAGTTAGTGATTTAGCACAATCTCGTAAGGTATCCGAAGCTGATTTATTTGGATCAGCATGTGAACTTTTGTGGGTGACGCTTTAGTTTGGTTTAGAACAGTGAAAAGTTCATTGAGAGACTGGAACTCCTTGTTAGAACGTTTAAGGAAGATTTCCTACCTGGTTCTTCAGATGATGACATTTGGGAAAAGATCAGAAATCGTCGCCAAGGTAAAGACGAAAGGATTATTTTATTTGTCGCGCATATGCAAACCTTGTTTAGTAGACTGACCAACGAACCAGCAGAAGTTACTAAAGTTAAGATGATAAGAAGAAATTTGGTTCCTGAATATATTTCAGCACTTGCATTGTCGGACATTCAAGATTTGTCTACCTTAGTAAATTTGTGTAAAAGGTTAGAAAAAGCTTCTTTGATGAAACTAAACTTGGTTTCAGCATCTTATAGTAAACCTAACAAGATTTGCAACCCTCTAAGCATCAATTTGAGAACAAACCTCCTGGGTTGAATGAAAAGTTTGTGCTGTTAAGAGTAGGGTGTTTCAGAATAAATTAGTTAATCCCCAAGTAACAGTAGCGGATAAGAGCTCTTTGGAGTCCTCAGTTTGTAATTCCTTTAGTCCCGATAAGAGAAATAATTTTGTTTGTTGGAATTGCTCCGTAGTGGACATTGGTTCAGAGATTGTAGAGCAACTAAAAGATTTTTGTTTTGGATGTGGTCGAAAAGGCGTTAAGGCTACGTCATGCCCACAATGCTCAAAAACCAGCAAGGCGGCAGGCGCATAGTGGTCGGCATCCTGTTCCGCGTAATAAGGCCATGGTTATGATTTGTAAACAAGAAAAATACTTTTGTAAAGACGAGTGGTCAAGATGGCTTACAGTTGTTAAAAATTTTGTCAGGACTCTCCGAAGCCTAAGAATAATACTTTGTTCATTGAGAAGCAGTGTGATAATCGACCTTACATTATGGTGAAATTAATGGATAGAGACATTACCGGTCTTCTAGATTCGGGATGCACTACCTCAGTGGTAGGATCTTTAGCCCTTTCAATTGTTAGAAAATTAGACTTGAAAATTTTTAGTTCAGCAAAACGGGTATCACTACAGCTGATGGTTCAATAAAGTCTGTTGTAGGCTCAGTAGATTTGCCAATTTGTATAGGTAATGACTGCCGCATCCTTAATGCATTAGTGGTTCCGTCCCTACCGCATACATTTATCTTCGGTAGTGACTTTGCAAAATTATTTAGTGTAGTTGCTGACTTTAGAAGTAATAATTGGTTTATCCAAAGTAACATTGGGAACGACATTGGGTATATAGGTTCGTCTTCCATCCCTTTGAACACTGAAGATTCTTTATTTGGTTTACATGACCTTTCAGATGCTCAATGTGCAAGCACAAGAGTTAATAAATTCATTTAGTGAGATTAGCAGCGACGATAGATTAGGACGAACTCACCTAATCGAAATGGACATAGACACAGGCAATGCCAAACCCTTCCACAAGAAACCATATGTCATGTCACCATATATGAGTAAGATATTGAATGAGGAGTTGGACGACATGCTTAAACTTAAAGTTATAGAACCGTGTACTAGTCCGTGGTCCTCTCCAGTTTTGTTGGTTAAGAAAGCAGATGGAGAATATCGTTTCTGTTTCGATGGTAGAACCCTGAACGACTTAACTGTTCATGATTCGTACCCCCTTGCGAACGTAGATAGAATTCTCAATATGTTGAGAGGTGCGAAATACATTTCGTCTCTGGATTTGAGAAAATCGTTTTGGCAAATCCCCCTTTGTGAGTCGTCTAAAGATAAGACTGCCTTCAGTGTTATTTCACGAGGACAATTTAGTTTTACATGCATGCCATTTGGGTTGAAGAATGCTGCGCAGACACAACAGCGTTTAGTAGATGCGATTTTTGGTCCACGTTTTGAACCCCATGTATTTTGCTATTTGGACGACATAATATTATGTTCGTCATCTTTGAAGAACACCTAAAGTTATTGGTAGAGGTTAAGCAACGTCTAAAAGAAGCTAACCTTACTATAAACATAAGTAAATGCGAATTTTTTAAAAAGACACTTAAATTTTTGGGTTATATAGTAGGTTCTAACTCACTTCGTACAGATCCCGATAAGGTGTCGGCAATGGTTAACTTTCCTCGTCCGAAAACCACAACGGAGATTAAAAGGTTTATAGGAATGTGCAGCTGGTACCGTCGCTTTATAAAGAATTTTTCGTCTTTAGTTTCGCCTATTAATGACCTCATTAAGAGTAAGAAAAAAGGTCAAACTGTAAACTGGAGTGCGGAAGCAGAAAATTCATTTGTGCTGATCAAGCAAGCATTAGTTTCTGAACCTCTTCTTTCGCAGCCAGACTACTCGGCACCCTTTATTGTTGAGTGTGACGCAAGCAACACTGGGTTAGGAGCTGTGTTGATTCAAAATGTAAAAGGAGAAGAGCGTGTAATTTCGTACGCAAGTAAAACCCTGAGCCGTACCGAGCGCAATTATTCCACCACAGAGAGAGTGTTTAGCAGTTATTTTTGCAATTGAGAAATTTCGTCCGTGGGTAGAAGGAGTTCGCTTCACAGTTGTCACCGATCATTTTCGTTACTTTGGTTGAGTAATCTTCAGAATCCAACTGGAAAACTCGCCAGATGGTCAGTTCGATTAAGGCAACATTCATTTGATTTGGTGCATAGGAAAGGAAAGTTTAATATAGTCCCAGATTGTCTTAGTCGTGGTGTTCCTTTAGAAAATCCAGAAGTTAATTTAGTAGAGATTAAACTTGATGGCGTAGACTTGTGGTATGAATCTTTGAGAAAGAAAATTTTGTTGTCGCCCAGAAGCTACCCACAATGGAAAGTGGAAGATGGGTTTATTTATAAGTTTATACCTTCCTATTACCGCATTCGGCGAATGTTGTAGAGTGGAAGTACTTAGTGCCAAAATCTCAGCGTATAGATGTCATTAAATCATGTCATGACCCCCCTTCAGCAGGACATTTTGGTTCCTTAAAAACTTTGTCTCGTGTTCAAGAATTATATTATTGGCCAAAGATGATCTTTGACGTACGTAAATTTTGTAGGAAGTGTTTGATTTGTGGTGCTCAAAAACCACCCAATAAAGGTCCCCTTGGGATGATGGGAAAGGAGAAAGAGGTTGGACTACCGTTCCAAACCATTGCGTTAGATTTGATGGGTCCGTTTCCTCGTTCCAAACGCGGACATAAATGGCTCTTAGTTGTTGGTGATTGGTTCTCGAAGTATTCGATTTTGCAACCTTTGCGTAGTGCCACGGCACATTTGATCGAGAAATTTTGGAAGAAAAGTATTTCTTGTCTACGGAGTACCACAGTTTGTTATTTGTGATAATGGTCCACAATTAATTGGACGTATTTTTAAAGCTTTGTGTGCAAGGTACGAAATTCAAAAGATTTGGTATAATGCTGTTTATGCTCCCCAATGCAATTTTGTGGAAAGAATCAATAAGACAGTTGGTACAGCAATCCGTTCATACGTAGAAGAACATGATACGTGGGATATTGAGATATCAAAGATCCAATACGCAATCAACTCAGCAAAACATGAGTCCACCAACTATTCGCCAAATTTTTAGTTTTTGGTCGTCAGGTACCTTTAAGTGGAAAAGCTTATAATGATAATTTTATACCTGGTGAGGATGTTGATGTCGTCTCCAGTAGTAGACCTTCTTATGTTTTGGATCGTCAACCTTTGTTTGATATTTTTGGAAATGTCCGTGAAAATTTGCATGTAGCTTATCAACGTTCGAGTAAACGCTACAATCTTAGGAGAAGAGACATTTCATTCCGAGTCGGAGAGTGTGTTTGGAGAGCTAATAAGGTCCTCTCGAGTGCTAGTGATAAGTTTTCCGCTAAGTTAGCTCCAAAGTTCGTTATGAGTAAAGTTCGAAAAACATTCCAATTTAGTGTATGAGTTAGAGAACGAAGATGGGACAAGAGCAGGAAATGGCACGTAAAGGACTTGAAACCAGTTGAAGCGTCGTATCCAAAGGAAAATGATGATCCTGACGATTAGTTCCGGTCCGGTCATCTCTTTGATGTTAAGTAATGCAGTAGTGGTTTGCTTTGTTTTGTCCAGATTTTTGATTTAGTGTCGTTTCACTAATTTTGAGTATTTTGTTTGAGAAGTGAAATAAGTGGTTAGAGATTTTGTAGATTTTGTAAGTTTGAGGTGTGCCTTGGTGTGCACGCTGGTCATTTTGCTCGCGCGTTACTCAGAGATGTGTTTAGAAGATGTCTTTAACAGATATCTTTACAATGTAGAAGTAAGTGGGCTATTTGATTGTTGGTCCTAATTTCTACATATCTAGGTAGAGAGAATATTAGATTATTCTTTCCCTTGTTTTTTTGACCGTTCGAAATTCTTTGGTTTGATAAGGTCAAGGTTGGCTTGGTGAGTCTCACCATTTGGTCCATCACTAATGAGATCTGTTGTTTGTTGGAACTTAGTGATAGGATATTCAGTAGGGTGTAGGATATTACAGCCCTGACTGGTTCGATTTTGTATTTGAATTTGTTAAGTAACCTTATGGTTAGGTTACCTTCGTTTTGATTATCTCTTTGTAATAAAGTGATAATATTTTGTATTTGAATTTGTTAAGTAACCTTATGGTTAGGTTACCTTCGTTTTGATTATCTCTTTGTAATAAAGTGATAATATTTTGTATTTGAATTTGTTAAGTAACCTTATGGTTAGGTTACCTTCGTTTTGATTATCTCTTTGTAATAAAGTGATAATACTTTGTATTTGGATTTGATAAGTAACCTTTTGGTTAGGTCACTTTTGTTTTGATTATCATTTTGTGATAATAGTGTTTTAAATTTAGACCTATTAGTAAGGTCTTCCTTTGATTGTCACCTTATAGTGATGATACTTTGGATAGTTATGCTGTTTTGATGAGGAAGCATTCCTTTTTTTTGTAGATAGAGCTAATTGAGCTCCTGGAAGTGAAGTTTTTTTTGGAATTAGAAATAAATTGTAAATGTTTGGTTATAGGTAATAAATATTAGCCTTGTTAGGAATAAGGACCCCAGGTTAAAAAAAAATCATTGTGAATTTAATCTTTTGTCCCGTGGAGTGTTTGACTTTCTAATTTGACCCTCCCAATTTTGATTAATACCGATTGTGACTCCCCGATTTTGTCTCCCAATGGACGTCAGGTACACGTAGTTACCAACACACTCGCATTTGTAATTATTTGTCTCCCCCATTTGAATAAATTCATAAAATTGCATAGTTAGTTAGGAAAGTAGAAAAGGCTAGTATTATTAAGATAAAAATTTTTTTTTGTATTTGTTATATTTGAAGTTTATTCCTTAAAAAATTTTTTTCTTTTAGGAAAGGGTAGTGTAACAATTTTATTTTCGCAGTAAAAATCTATTCATGAAAGGTACAACGAATGTTAAAACACCTTTATTAACTAAAGTAATAATACGTGTAACAATCAAATCCTTACATTAATACAGTATCTAGAGTCGTTAGTCTATTTGTTTCGGAGTTCGGTGTATTCCACAGCCACTGGCGCGCGCGTGAGAGGTTTGACAACCCCACTCGGGACCCTCCACGATAGAAGAACGCGGCAAAAGCACTCGTCGATAGGTAAGAGCAGCGACAGCATGCATTTGAAATTAATGGCGAGTGACCTCCGGGTCGCATTATTTATGTGACACACTTCCTGAGTAACGGTTGGTATTGTATATTCGTTATCATAGTACCTAATTTAACAATTTGTTTAGCGCAACTACAACTTACGAACTACGACTTATAAACAACGCAATGGAAAATTATATTTATAACGAAGATTAGACAATGGAAGATTACGCTACAAAATTTATGCATTTTGAATCAAAGTAAGAAACACACTTCGCTGCAACACCTGTATTTGAAGCATGGAAAGCAGGAATAATTAGCTGCAGATTCCGCACGGCGATGTAGTTTCCATTCCAGCCAAGGACAACAGCCCGGGGTTTGGTTCGTAATAGCTTTAAGATTTCCTCAGTGCTTCATTCTAAAAGCACGTTATTTCGTTTTGTTTTATAGAAGCACAAATTTGTTATTCAGTTTATCTGTAGCTAAGCTGGTTTTCTCCAGTATCAAATTTAATTTCACTTAGTTTCGTAGATATGTGACTACACGTGGCTTCAACATAAATTAACAGCTGCGGTTACGTCACCTGTTTGTTTGAAATATGCCGTCAACAATTGCACAATTGCTAACAGATGTTTAGTATTACATTACTACCACCTTTGATAAAATTAGAGAATATCTTTGTGAATATTTTGACTTCAAATTGATTTTAATACCGTTAACTTAAAGAGAAAATTTTGTATATTAATTTGTAAATGACCTACACAGATCTGATTGGGTTATGAAACCTTAGTATAACCAGTCACACTGGATTGTAATATATTTGAGTAAGGATCATGTTGATAAACCTTACATTAACTTTGCAAGTATTTCAAGTATTCATTTTATTTTATAGCATTGAATTTTATTTACAGAAACGGAAAAATTCTCTCTAGTAAATTTATAATCCACGCTTAAAGTCTTTTATTCTGATCTAGTTTGATCAGACCTGATAAACAAAAAGCAATAAGAGTTAAATTTTATGACACCCTTATGTAGAAAATATTCTCTATGCATTTTTAGGTATATTTGAGGGACGCAAATTGTGTTCCCATTTTCTATGTGACTTAATTATTATTTTCCTTACAGGAACAGCGTCTTATTCTGTTAAGACAAGTTTTTGTGTCAGCGAAGGCGATCTTTTTCTTTGGGTCTCCACGTCCGCCCTTAGAAATTTGCCATGCCATTAACATAAATCAATCTGGACTTGGTGGCGCCTGTTTGTTTTAGTTTGAGTGTGACCCCCTACAGATTTCGACTTACCCCCATTGCTCATAGCTCTACCCAAGGAATAGACCCTAGTTACGTCGGAAGACTTTGTTTTGCAGACACCTGACTTGGAGCATGGTGATAATAAAGTAGTGTCGGCCAGAGAAATATAGGAAAACATTTCACTGGCACCCATGTGTGGGATTGGCCAGGAAAATTCGTTACACTAGCGCCCATGCGTGAGGCTAGCGGAGCCAATTAGAGAGAAAGAAATTCGTTACAGTGTATATAAGACAGAAATGTACCTAGTATGTACAGGGGTTGTTAGTAATGGACCCTCTTTATCTAAGTTGTTTTTATTCTAGATACAAAAAAATGTGT
This sequence comes from Platerodrilus igneus, assembly GCA_036346225.1. Classification (NCBI taxonomy): domain Eukaryota; kingdom Metazoa; phylum Arthropoda; class Insecta; order Coleoptera; family Lycidae; genus Platerodrilus; species Platerodrilus igneus. Next base: position 8,194,174 of record JARFIW010001599.1, read on the forward strand.
TAAACAAAAGTGTGAACTCTAGCTTTTAGAATTCCATACAGAAGTCACACAGGGTATTGCAGAAATTTGTGGTAACAGTGATATATTTTTGTTCCATGTACGTTTTACGTTCAGAGAAGTACTAAACTAGCATACTATATACCTACACCAATGTACATAATATGTATACACATTGGTGTACGTATATAGTATGTACACTATGAATGAACTTTTTACATACGAAATAATGTACTATGTACATACACCAATGTACGTACATTGTTTAATGTACATAGTGCGTACAATGTTGTACATACTTTTCATGTACAAATATAGTGTCAAAGAAATGTACTATGTACATACAGCAACGTATGTAGTATGTACATACAGCAGCGTATGTAATATGTACATACACCAACATATGTAATATGTAGGTACACCAATGTATGTAATATGTACATACACTAATGTATGTAATATGTACATACGGCATTGTACATACAGAGTATGTACAATGGTGTACGTACATACTATGTACAATGTTGTACGTACTTTTTATATACAAAGCAGTGCCAAAGTAACGTACTATGTATGTCCACTGTACATACATTGTACATAATTGTATGTACATGGAACATACTCATGTCCAGAAAATTTCGTACACCGTACGTACATAGTATGTACTTGTGTTACATGGGATGCGTGTTCATACTTAAAACTTGGTGTTGGAATTTACTTTCCAATAGAATTTGTGACTCACTCCTTCCGTTCAACAAAAAGGGTATTCTATAACCATTACCTGCGGTCCCTTGCATTCCTACTAAAACCGGAATATCACTCTTTTACCAACCATCTTGGTTGTTGTCCGCACGCGATGGTCAAGTAAAATTCCTTATTTTTTCATGTACGATTTAATTTACAATAGTACAAAGTCAATTTCAGAAAATAAGTGAGTGCAAGTTTCATCATTTCATTAAAGACTATCCATTGTAATTAACATAGTAAGTACATATTCTTATGTATAAAGAGATTGGATTTTGCTCCTGTGTTTAACCCATTGTTCATTGGATTTATGTGTGTAATATACTTGTACCCAAGTTCATTGCCCTTATCTATATTGACAAGAAATAAGTATTTCTGCAACCCTAAAAAAAAGGACAAAATTATACAGTTCTATTGGATTTACACAGTTGCTTCGAAGGATCCAAATAATCAAATTGAATTCCTATTATGGTCACGGGTCGTTAGTATGCAATCACATCAAATGGTGTTACTAGTCTGAATTTCTATAATTGTGTTACATACACTCAAAAAACAATATAAAGCGGTGAAGTAGTCCTATACGGAAACTGACATCCGAAACACAGTCTAATGTTCTGGATTCAAGAATCTTCACCACTCTAACTGGACATCAGGTAAGAATATTGAGGACCACATTTGTTTAATATCTGTTTGGTTATACTCCCGCTTTTCTCTCCCGAGTATCCTTTTATGTACTCAACATTCAAATTTTGGCGTACTAGTCTGAATTCCTATAATAGTGTTAACATCTAGTAGGTATCCCGTTCTAGGTTGTATCATTACCATAACAACAATACAGAATTATTTGTATAGATATACCGAAACAATGCAGACAACTAAAACATGCAGGAATATTAAAAGAGTTCGATTTGAAATGCGGATGATTTCAGTTTTACGTATTCACTGAATGTTTTCATTATCTTTTATTTTGAAGCAATGTTCAAGCAACTGAAATCAAACTTGTTAACTTGTCAGTTCCAAATTCGAGGTACATATTAATAAACATAAACCCCGAATAAAAATGAAATGAATATTTACATTCGTAACTGTAAAAATATGCGAAAATTGAATCAATTAAGCTATCCCTATTTACAAACGATTAAAAAATTCCAGTAAGTTAGTTGTTATGCAAAATATTGGGTTGGATTCGTATAAAAACCTCAACTGTAAAGCGCCATAAAGCTAGTGCTATAATATAGTAAAAGAGTACTGAAGCGTAATCTGAACATTATATAATAAATATGTGCGAGAGTTTTTCATAAAAGGTAGAGTCGTTCCGATCTTCTATGGCTTTACACTTTTAGATTAGAAAACTTATATACCAACTAGTTATTAGGAAATGGATTTAACACAATTATGTTCAGCTGTACTCTAATCCGTGATAATGTTCATAAGGACAAAAACTATCAGAACTACTGTTGTTTTATTCCTTGTCTTTATCGATCGGGATTATTATTAAAGTACATTGCGGTGAGGAAGTACTAGAGCTGGATGTAAACGTCGCGCTTCAGCCAAAGCGATTCACTAAAGTTTTTGGTCAGTAATTAATGAAAGTAGGAATGAAGTAGAGATGTCCGTTTGCAACAACTTTTTAAATAATTGATTCTGCTGTATGTGTTAGAATGGGATAGCAGAGCAAATTAAATCCACAATAAAAGCAAAATGCAGAGTGTTTTATACACAAAGGAAAAATTTTGTTATATCAGAAACGGTAAGACATACTGTCGGTTAAATGGGAAAAAAGTTGCCAACTTTGGGGTATATTAAATGATTTTAAAAAATTGACACTAGCTCATGCCGTTCTTAAGTTATACAAGGAAAAGTAGAAATATGATTTTTCGTTTGTTGGGCCTGTTAACTTTATTTAAAAAGTATATCGAAAAGTGGTAAAAGAAAAAGTTTTTTGATAAAATTTTGAATAATACGCTGTCATCAAATCTTCATTGCAAGGTTTCATTCCATTAGGAGCCGCTTTTGAGCAATGCAATCGCTTCGTGCATGAGACCTTCTGTATATGTTATTTATTCGTATAACCGAAATATGATCGTAATGTAAACGAAGTATTATAATAAACATAAGTTAATATAGTTTGTACTTAATAAATAATCCTATCGCCAACCGATACAGTATCGTAAGGATGATGTTTACGATCGTACTCTGAAACATACTACTTGATCGTTTATGCGATGCAGAAAACTGTGCACACATCGGTCGACAGTGAGTTGAACATACAGCATGATTGGCTTTACACAGATAAAACTGAACACGAGGATCAACACTCCACTTTGAGACACCCCGACCAACGCCATCGAATCGCATAAACCCATTATAGGGACGCTACTTGCAAAGTTCATCCATGACAACGCGTTCGTGAGTAGGTCCGATGGTATTTCTTGTGTGGGAATGTACTTCAAGTTAAAAACCTTATCCTTTAATGGCTTTCGTATAAAATGATACTCCACTTTGATGTGCTGACTTCATTGCCGGCACCCTCTTGTAGATGACGGTATGCGCCTTTCTCGTCCTGAACATCAAAACGTCCAGCTCGTCGAGATCACTAGTAGCAACGCTTTCGTTATTGCTTGACGACGTCGTGCGCTGACCTCTCGATATTGAAGACAATTCCTGCGCCGCAACATCCAAAAGGATCTCAGACTTGCTCCACCCTACCACCTCCGACGCAGACTTCTGTCTTTATTCTGTCAGACAGAACCTTCAGCCTCCGACCTGTCGCTCCTCTTCCTCCTTGGCATCGGCTCTAACCTCATGTTACAGTCTAATTTCTGGTAACGACATTTCTTTATGTTTCTGCTAATTTGTAAGGTAAAATTCTATGTTTGTATCATTAACCCTATTTAATTGTACGTTTGTTTAATTTAAAGGTTAGGTTATTCTTCCTGTGGCAATTAATTTAGTTAGCTGTTATTTGTAACGTCATCGGTTAATTCAAATATCGTATCTTATAGTTGCAATCGGTTATCTTAGGAGCATTATCAATTCAAGTTTAGCATTTTGTTTTCTGTCATTCTATCTACTTCGATCCTGGTTGTTGCTTTATGCGGTTTAACCGTCCGCCATTTTTGGGATTTGTAACTCCGGGAATTTTCCAAGCAATCTATTTGATGACTACGTGTTTTAGGTTATGATTGTTCAATAAACTCATTTGCGAGGATTTATATATCGAAGTTAAGGTAATTATTACATTATTCGAGTTCATTGATTTGTTATACACGTGTTTTAGGTATAATCTGTAGTTGTTGTCCATGTTGACCATTGATCGTTTGATTATTTCATAGTTTATTGCTCGTTGCACGGTAGTTGTATATATGAGTTTAAACAGATTACTAATATTAGAAGTTGTAGGACTTCTAGTGTTACTTTAGGTGTACTGTTTACCTTCAGGTCTCCTAGTGTAGTTAGGTGTTCATGTACAACTTTCGTTTTAGTCGTGTCATGAAGGTTATTGGGAATTTCGTCAATGCACCATTTGGTTTGGTCCAAGATTCACTTGATGGGTATTGTTATTGCATGCTTATGTTATAAAATTTATTTGTCATTTATATCAAATGCCAGTGTAGTATAAGTTATGGTATTGCGTTCTTAACGATTTTTGTGTACAATTTTATAGTACTTTTGTTGTAATAATTTGGTGATATTGAAATCACTATCATACATAAGTATTCATTCCATAGCGATCAATAACTAAAGAAAATCTTTATTTACATATAGGTGCACAATTATATAATTTATTATACCAAGTGAATATTTTTGTAACTGATGTCGGTGCACCAATATCCCCATTACATATAGTACATTAGTAATATTATTTGTTCCATTAAGTTCCACATATTTAAAATAATAGAGTAATAATTTGCATGAATTCTTGGTCCAATAACAATACTACAAAAACGTAGAAAACATTGTTATTTTGCATTTGGTATTTAATTTGGTACGTTTGGTTACTTTGTGTGTGCGATTTAGGTTCTATTTATTGTAGAAAATCTGAATATCATTTTGACGGGAGAACGTCCCAATTGAGTTCACGGAGATTCAGGTTATTTCAATTGAGTGGCGCTTATTATTATTCGATCTAAGACTTCCCTTAGGGATGTATTTGTGAGGCGCACTCCCTCCTTCACTGGTCTAGTTACGGCAACTTTTCTAGTAGTTTCCGTTGTTCGGTTATATCTACTCGTTTTTGTTTGTGTATGTATTTTGTCTTTAGGCATCAGCGCCTTGCGGTTCTTACTAACCAACGTGTAATTGGTACAATTGGTAGCAGTTGGGCGATTGTAACGAGTTGTCTTTCAACGTGCCGGCAATTGTAACACTCATTGAACCACCACGATGACAAAAAGTGACAAAAGAACAACAGAAACCAACAACAAACCCAGATCAAAAACCGAGGTCACCTTCGCGACGTTCAAACGACGAAATGATAAAATAAACCATTAAAAACGTCACAAATACCCAACGCAAAAACATAAAATTGCTAGCCCAATAAAAATACCTCAATTACTTATAAAATGAACCGTAAATAGCCTAGTATTTGCTTATTTATTCTAACTTCAAACCTTCAACCCAAATTTAACTATTCAAAAGAACGAGTTAATGGAATGCAATGGAATGCGGCACCGAAAACCCACTAATTACTTGTTTACTCGGTTACTGGTACAAGGTGTTATTGCTACACTACTAATTAAACCAAACGTTCCACTTAAGTAATCGTTAAGTGCACGTAATCTTGAATATTGTAATATGTTATTTAAATTTTTAGCAAAGAATTGCTATTTATTTATTTAATTGTAAAACAGCATATATTATGTTTTAAAGTTCTTCAATAGTTGCACTCGAAATATACAAAATTTTACAATATATTTCTAGGCTTCGCGGTTTTTACCAATCAAAATTTACAAATTTATCACAAACGCCTTTACAGCTGTTTAGAAATGATTAATTAGGACCTGATTTATTAGATTTACAGTTTATTACGCAAAAAAGTGTTATTTTTTAAATTTGTTTGATTTGAACATGATTTATAGTAGATTCAGAGAAAAACGCGATTTATTTGTTATTTATTCGATTAGATTTTGTTTTTTATTTCGTTACACTATCCAGCTTTTAAAATATTAATCTCGCACAATAAAAATCAAAACTCCAAAATAATAAATATAAAATCTCTATGGAAAAACTTACTTGTAGCTGTTAATCCAGGAACACCGTAAGGCACGTCCGCTCGGTTCAACTGCTAAAGAAAAAGCGAGACGAGATACCGATAAAAAGATGCGATGGAAGTTTAACACCTCCGTGGCAAAACGAAAGCGGCATTATAAATTTAGATGATGGGTCGAGGCCTGGGAAGCACGGGGTCGGTTATATAAAAAGCGTCCAACACAGTGATATATTCGAGTTTCATATACCTGAGACTTCACAAAGCACTAGCTATGTTTTCCTTTCTTTAACGTGTCAAAAATTCAGGTATATTTCTGATACTATTTTTCTCGCCATTTCACTTGTTAGAACTAATAACTCTTGTCCGTCTATTTTCTTTATTATCGATCTATCTTTAATTTTATATTCTTTATATTCCAATAACGCGTATTTTCTTACGAGATCCCGATTTTCTATTTTTCAACTACTGACTGCATCTTTTCAAAACGCTTGCCCGTCCAGTCTACTGCTTCATTAAATATGTTCCCTGCAGATAGGTAACCATTCTTTTTATTATTACTTCCTCAGTTTTTTGTGTTTGTATAATTTGTTGTTACGTTGTATTTTCCTGAAAGTATCTATACTGTTTTCTACTCAATCAGAAATCCACTACCCAACAAATAAAAATCGTTTTCTGCCTTGCTGTATCGCTTTTCACAGTCTTATAAGGTTCTAGATATAAAACAAATTGCCCTTTTTTATTTTCTTACACTTGCACCAGTTCCGTTCCGATACCGTAGCCTGATGCGTCTGTTCTAAAAATGAATTATCTTTGAGGTTCGGATACTTTGGTATCAGTTCTTGGTAAAACGATGCTCTTAGCTTTTGCAATGCTCGTTCTTTCGCTCACTTTATTCTTGCCCTTTTATAGAAGTTCTAGTAGTGGTATACATAATTTCGAATACTCTCGTAATAATTCAATACACCTAAGAGTCATCTCAATCTCTTTAGGTTTTTTGGTTGCTTTAATTGTCTTAACTGTTACACACTTTCATTTTGTACATGAACTGAATCTTTGCCAATTATGTATCTTAGATAATTAACTTTTTTCTTATAAAATTTACACCTGATTTTGATCATCAGTCCTCCCTGATCTAGCATCTGAATTACCTTCCGAAGACATTTGCGGTGTTCATCATTATCTTCTGGAAAGATCAAAAAACACATTGTTCTTTACAAATATTTTAAACATACAACGTAAACTTAAAACGTGATTTATTACTGACAAAAACATTATGGGCAAGTGAAGTCTCTTCTGATTATTTTCTTATTTATATAATAACAAGGTTCCTACGTCATTACTCTTTAAAACTTCGATAATTTTCTAGTTGTTCTTATTCATAAAGGATGATGTAATTTTATCGAAAGTTCACTAATCGATATACTACGTTATCTAAATAGTTGTCAACTTGCTTATTTATTGGGTAACAAATATCTTACTATCTTTCGTTTATTGGTGTAGTTCAATAAATGCATGCATCTTTAGTAGCTTGCTAACGCGTCACTTTTTCTGACCTATGATCGCTAAACTTTTTATATTGCCTTACAGTCTCACTAATTTGCGTGTTCATTTATATTATCTGTCACCTGATTATATTTACAATTTGATTTAATGGCTGTTCCCCATACTTGGGAATTAACTGGAATTTCTAAAATCTAGAAAGATGAAATGCAGTTTTGAAGCTAAAATACACGCTTCTCGTTCGTTGCTTCCAATTTCGTTATAAAATAAAGTTGTAAAATGAACTATAAAGTACTCAGAAAAGCACGGATATTTGTATTACCTTTATATCGCTTTCAAAATGGTATTTGGTTAGTAGAAGATTTCCACAGATTTTTCAACTTACATAATATGCTTTGGAGCGCGTTATAATCCGTATTTCGTAGTAAAGGATGATTTGCATTTTTACGGATTTTAAGTAACCTGCCCATTTAGAGATACGGAAGTAATATACAGAGTGTCTCTACTCTGATATAATTATTTACTATTAGAAAATATTTGAAAAATTTCCTAGACTTTCTCGGGTTTTGTGGTGTTGCATCCGCGACCTCTATATGACCCCTATCACATCAATATATATTAATATGAATTATTGGACCTCAGTAAAAACTTGTTAACCAGAACCATCAAAACACGATAAAGCTTGTATCTTTTGCTACTTATAACTGACGCATTTTGGTTTCATTTATCATTTTCAAAATATTATCCATTTAATGAATTATTTTATAAGTACATCCCAGAAACATCATGTGCAAAATTCAAATCAATATCAAGTGAGGTTTTGTCAATACATTAAAACATTTACTGCTAATTATCAAAAACAAGTAACAAAACAGACACATTTTAGATCATAAACGGGAAACCATAAATTATTTAAGTATTGGTCAGCCCTGAACGAAAGCATACGTGAGGATGAATGTGAAAGGTTTATTCCTTTCGTTATGGATTAACAAACGGGCGTTAACGTGATGAGATTTTGCGGATTTTTGATACATATCAAAACACTTTTATATTTGGGCGATATCATTCAAAGCAATAACAATTTGGAGATAAGAATCCGATAACAAACTAATTTACACTTGGCTCTTGGAATTGCTCAACCATCTGGACGCGTAACTGCAAGTCATAGCTCATTAGAAACTGTGGTTTATTTGTTTTTATGAAATTTATGCATAACGCTTGATCAATTAAATAATGCTGTAATTATAACACGTCCACCGCTGGTTAAAGTATAGTATCATGTCATTATTGGTATAAAAGTTAAACAGTGCAAGTTTTAATTAAGAATTTGAGAATTATTGTAAATTATTATCATAGACTCATCAAGGTTATGATTAACTGAATGTGAACTGATTTATGCAATTTCTTTGTTCCGTGTGTGTATTCGTTTACAGGAATATTGTGCTGTCACAGATATTTAAATTAATGTAAGTAGCTTAAGATTTTGTGTGTAAACCTGATTACAAGAATAATAAAAAACTCATCATCGTTAGGTCTTTAGTCCTAGAATTGGTTGGACGCGTACCTCCATTGTTCTCTATTCCGAGCTAACCTACACATTTTCGAGAAATTTCCACAGCATATATCTTTCATTATCTGTGTGCAATAGTCTAATCTGGTCTACTTCACACTTTCTTTTTCCCAATCTCTGCTTCTAATATATTACGCACTACTCCTTCATGCCGTAGTATGTGTTCCATCATCCTGTCTCTCCTTTATTTTAATGTTTTGTACATATTTCTTCTTTCGCCTACCATTTTGAGAATCTTTTTATTCCTAATTTTGTCCACGATATCCCCATCCTACGTGTATAGCACCATATTTCAAAGGCCTTTATCTTTTTCCTGTTCGCTTTTCCAACTGTCCACGTTTCACAGCCGTATAGTGCTGTACTCCACACATATGTTTTCAACAGACTTTTTTTTGTTTCTATGATTGTTGTCTTTGATTACTGTAGTTGCTTTTTCTTTTAAATGCAGCACGTCCTTGTGCTGTCGTTGTTTTATATCTTTTGCATCCATCTTGTGTTATTTGATTTTCTAGGTCGCAGAAAATTTTAATTACTTATAAGTTCTCGTTTCCTATTTGTATTCTGGTGTTTGACGTATTTACCTCTCCTTTACATACTAATACTTTAGCTTTATTTTTGTTAATATTTATACCGTATCCCTATGCTAGTACTGTTTCCATTTCATTAACAGTTGTTTCTAACTTTACCTTGCTAGATATTAATACCGCGATATCATCTACAAATCTAAGGATATCAATCGTTTGTCCCTGCATAGTAATTTCAAATGTTTTTTTGCATTTGACATTATTCATTGCCTCTTCGATATACATGTCAAAAATTAACAGGAATATGGCACATCCCTGTCTTACCTCTTTTCTAATAATTACTTCTCTACGTTCCTGTTCTAATTCTATTATCACTATTTACTTTTTGTATAAGCTATGTACTATTTGCCTATCCCTATAATTCACTCCAATCTTTTTGAGTATTTGAAACATTTTCTCCCATTTTACATTGTCGAATATTTTTTCCGTATTTACAAACCTTATACACACACTTTCTTCTTAAAGCTAAAATGGCCTCACGTGTTGCCCAGTTTCGCCTAAACCCTAATCGATCTTCTACTAGTATTTCTTCAACCCGTTTTTCTATTCGTCTTTGTACAATTCTAGTTAATATTTTTGACACGTGTGCTGTCAAACTTATTGTTTGAAAGATTATACTGCATTAACACCTTTCTTTTTTAGTATATTGTACATGTTGTTTTGTTTGAAATTCTTGCGTATGTTACCTGTTTCATACATATAACCTACAAGTTGGAGGAAACGGTTTATTACTACTTGTCCAGCGGCTTTTAGACCTTCTGCGTGCACAATATCCATATCTGGCGCCTTATTATTTTTCAGACACTTTGATGCTAATTCAAACTCCTCTCTAAGTACAGGATATCCAACCACTTTCTCTACATTTTCTATAATAACGTTTCCCCCCGAGCCCTTTATATCCTTTGCATCCCTAAACTTCATTGTAGTTAGTTTGTATGCTTCGAATGTTTTCCTATTTCCATCTTAGTTTCTACTTCTTACACTTTTCATCAATCCATTGTTTTTAGCTTTCTTGCATGTGCAAATAATTTCCTATTTTATGGCTATGTATCTCGGTTTTACTACTTCGTCTAGTTTTTTGTATTTTAGTTTTTCTTCTATTAATTTCAGAATATCCTTTCTTACCTATGGGTTCTTATTTTCTTTTTTTTATACTTCAGAATATATCTGGCCACCATACTTAAGCTGTATTTAAAGTTATTCCGTTCTGTTTCTACTTCCTTAGTATCAGAGATGTTTCCGATATCCTTCAGTAATTCGTTTGACTTTTTTTAAATCATTTGTGGATACCTTAATCTTTTCTGTTTCTTTTTTTAAATTTTTAAATTTCATAATTACTATGTTGTGGTTAGTATCCACATCTGCTTCTGGGTAGATTCTGCAGTCTCTTACTTGATTACTAAACAGTTGTCGAACGAGAATGTAATCTTTTTAATATCTCCTTATGTCTCCTGGCATCTTTCTCGTCTATCGTCCTTTAGCATGCTGCTGAAATAATGTGTTTTTGATTGTTAAATTGTTTTTGTCGTCAAGCTCTACCTACCTATTTCCCCTGTCATTTCTCGTACCTAAACCAAATAAACCTACTACCGCTTTTTCCGTACCATCACCTACCATCGCATTAAAATTCCCTGTAATTATTACATATTCATGTCCTTTTACGTATCTTAGTATGTCTTTGATATCTTTGTAGATCGCTTCTATCTCCTCCACACTGTAGGTAGAGGTGGACATGTATACTTGAAATATTAGCGTATTTATAGGTTTAGATTTTAATCCAACCATGCGCACTCTTTTGATCTATTGTAAGTAGTTTTCTATACAGTTTGCTATCATGTTCCGCATGACTGCATCCACACCTAAATTTCCTTCTTCTGATTTCGTATAATTTACCCTAAAGTGTTCGCTCCAAAAATCTCCCGCCTCTGGTCGCCGAACTTCGCTAGTCCTTACTATGTATAATGCTAACTATCCAATTCAATTTTCAGGTTCTTTAGATTACCTACTTGCTTCATACTTCTGACATTCCTCGCCTGACTCGCAAAATGTTCCTTACTCTTCTTTTAAAATTGTCGATCACATTCTCCAAGGTAGTCCCCTTCCGGAAATCCAAATTGGGGAATATTTTAACTCCGGAATCTTCTACGCTAGAGGTTACCATCATCTTAAATAACAATTTAAGTGCGTTGTGTACTTTGGAGGCAATGTGATGGTTTCTCGTTGCCATCCACATCGTAGTAAGATGTCTTAGATTGTCGTACTTACCCCCACGGTCTCTGCCACTTTAACCGAAAGAACTACTGCCCTCTTTTGAGGACTTCTCTTAGTCTGGTTCATCACTAAAAACACCACTAGGTTGGCTAAACCTATGGTTCGGCTCTCTAGTTCACTGAAACACTCAAGCCATTATATCCGTTCTAGTATTTTAGAACTTTTTCAACGTGCAGTTCCGTTCAGAATGGAAAATAAGATGATGATGCTTTATAATTAATTTAGGTCATGCAGTGAGCCAATATTTGTTGTCTTTTTGAGTGCACATTAAGTGTATCGTTTTTGTAAATAGAATTCCACCAGAAGGTCAACGTGCTTCGAATCCTCAGGAATACTCCTTGTCTAGCGAAATTCTTACTAAATTGGACTCGATCAGACGAGTTGACGCCCATAAAGTAGACAGTGTTCACAACCTTTTTAGGTAGGTGTTATTGGCAACGTATTACTCAACTACATCTTGTTAATTATTACCCTTTCGATTTTTCTTTAATTCCTTTTATTGTTTCTATAGTAATTCGTTTCCACCTCACTCGTCGGCCAGTGTAATCTTAATTTGCTACAGGATTTCCGTCCGTTCGGGGCAATTCCAAATTCAATAATTTAACGATTTGTTCATCAATAGCAACTTGTGAAATTGGGCGTACACCGTATTAAGCATTATAATAAATTGAAATATATATATATATATATATATATATATATATATATATATATATATATATATATATATATAAAATACTCATATTTAGACCAGGGTAAAAAAATTAAATAATCACATCAAATAATTTTAATCACCGTGTATAATGAATATTATTAGATAATACGCGTTATTAAAATTATTTGAAGCATAAAAATTTATTAGTTTCATTAAACATAAGAGATTTAAATCATGTACAAGACGCTTTATATCAAAAGAAGCAGTATTAAAAAGCTTTGCGTGTAATGTAATTATTCCTAAACAAATGGAAATTACGTGCAAAATTTATCTTAATTAACTCTATTTCAAGTAACCGGTATTGAACAAAACGTACAGATAATATCTATAGAAACTTGTAAAAACCCAATAAAATGAAAATCCTAGAAGTGTTAGTTAGAAGTAGGATGTTTGAACACACCTGCGTATTTTAAAAGGCAATTTCAGTTTAATTTGTTTAGATAAACATGTCGATTCTAAGGATATTGGAAACGGTCAGATGCTTTAGCACGAAATACAAAACAGGGTTTATTTAAAAGCTCTGAGAATTAATATTATTTTGAACACCTGCGTAGTTTAAATATCACGTACGGCGAAAATTGTGTAGATAACAAATGGTTTCAAAGAATCTTGGAGAAACCGGGGCTTAATATTCACGAGAATGTGCGAGACGGGGTTATTTAACCCAGATAGTCCACATGGACTAAAATATAATCGATAATAAAGAATATCAATTTGCACCAATACGAACAGGTTAGAAAAGGAAAGAGAAAATGCGTCAAGCAAAGACACATATAGTAAAAGGCGTGATTTAAGCAACGCCACGAGGGTCACAATTGGTTGAAAATAGGATGCAAATATCAGAGGTAGAAACAACAATTTCTGTACAAAATTAATTAGTTTTCCTCGGACAGACCGACAGACAGGCTTTTTGCTATATATACCGGTGGTAATATGAATTTCGGCCTCTTAGACTTTTGACTATTCGATGCGTTAAAAGCTCTTACATCCGCGACTTAATTCAAGATGTTAAACAGTGCATTTTAGTTTGATAAAATAATTTAAAATTTTGCTCGTATATTTTAGTGATTCAAAATAGTTTGTTATTTACGTGCTAACATGAATGTACTTCAGTGCACTTAGATACAAGGTAATAAAATTTAGTATCACTGTACCAATTAGCAAAATTTACAACGACAAATGTATACACAAATCTAGGCAGTTTTGGCGTATATTGGTGAAAGACGCATGAATTTCTTTGCTATTTTTCGGGGGTGTTAATAATTAAATGGTTCAAATACGTGTCTGGATCCACGAAACAAGGGTCAGATATACACAGATGAGTTCCGGAAAAGCCCAGAAACAACTTTAAATAAATGGTGATGGAGAAAATTTTAAAAGCGTTGAGAATTAGAAGCCGTAAATATAATCCTGTTGGAATGGTGTGATTAACTAAAGGCACGATGTACATTGAAGCTTTGAGGACAGTAACCTTCAGGTAAATTATACTATTTTGTTTGACATTTTTGTGTGTGTTGAATAACTTTATAATTGATTTACTTTAAATGGACATTAGTGAAATTGTACTAACCATAAAATTTTAATTTTAAGATGAAATTTGCTTGTTTAAGTAGAAAGGGTATTTAGTATTGATGTTCGGGAATATGATGAAACTTTGGGTATGTCTTTGAGCTCAATTAGACGAACCTGGTTAATTAACGTAAAGAGGTGGTAGATGCTCCCTTTATACTCAGACTCCGGTCTGCTTATATTGTTATATTAATTAGTAGGCATCCAACAAGGACTTTAATTCTGGATGCACGTTAAAGTGATAATAAAATTAATCTTGAAATTCTTTTTAAAACTGAATTTTATGCTGAAATTTAATTTGAAAATTTAATGTATTCTGAATATTGATGTAAATAGAGTTAATGTTGATAATTGTGGCAGGAATGTATTTGTTTTTTTTTTATAATTGATGATGAAAGCTATCTAGAGGAGCAGCCGAGGCGATTAACAGAAGAAAATCAACAGACCAGGTAATTCAAGAGGTTTCACAGCATTCTTGGCGACCCAAAAGTGAGGCTCGAGTTCCAAATAAAATTTTTGTTATTTTATTCCAGGAAACTGGCGATCTGAGAGAGAGAGTTTCTGTGTGTGTATAAATTTAAGAGTATTTTGAGTGTGTGTGAGTGAGTAGAACGTATGCAGAGAAAAGAGTGGTTAAGGAGTCAAGGAGTGGAAATTGGAAGTGACGATAGTGCATTGTGCGAAAAAAATTCTAAAATGGAAGAAGCTGGAGGCAGTAGAGATCAGTCGAGAACGGAATCAGGGGATCAAGGAAATGAGTTAATGATGAGAATGTTAGAGGAAATGCGATTAGCTAGGAGAGTCCAACAGAAAATTAGAACAGCTAAGCGATGAATCTAATAGAGCTAGGAAGAATCGAATAGAGCGAGGAGGTCCAACCGAAAATTAGAGCAGATAAGCGGGAAAATTGAACAAAATACTAAAGAATTTACAGAATTTAAAGATAGTCTTACCGTGAAACTGGGGAAGTAGAAAATAGGGTTGAAAAAATGAGCGTGATATTACAGGTCTTCGACAGGAAATGGGACATTTAAAGTCCGAAGTACGCATGTTCTGTGAAGAAGAGATTAATGTAAAAATGACTGAAGTGACGGACTCATGTAGGGATCAGTTAGGCAGGGTAGAACGCGAAGTTAGTAGTATTAAATACAACATGTCAAATTTAACGGGGGATGGTCCCAGATTTTCTACAGGTGGAGTATCATTGGACCAACACATGAAATTTTATGGCGATAACAGGGTAAATCCACAAATTTTTATTAATAGTGTAAGAAATCTAGTGGGAAATTTATTTGACGAACAGACTAAACTAAATACGATAAAGGCTTTATTAAAAGACAATGCGGAAGCGTGGTACAATTTAGTAGGACAGGACATAGACACGTATCAGGACTTTGAAAACAAATTTCTAAAGCACTACTGGAGTGACCACAGACAAGATCAGGTACGAGACGACTTAATCACAGGAAATTTAAGGAGAATTTTCAGGAAGTAGGAGCAATATGCTATACGCAAGTATAGCATAGCAAAGCAACTGAACCTACCACTGACGGACCGACAAATTATTAAGTATTTATCACGACACTTCGAGGTAGACATAAGACAGCACGTAGCACTACAGAACATAGTGGACAGAGAAATGTTTTTGGAATACCTGCAGAGGTACGACGACATAAGTAGTGGACGACCTCGGGAAAACAGGGAAAGACAGATCAACACAGTTAGGTTTGACAATAGACGGGACAACTATGCTAGAAGGGGGAATAATTACGGATGCCAGCGACAGAATTGGGAACAGAGACGACCATACGTTAGGAGTAATAGTTTAGGAAGGGGACCTGCACAGAGACCGGGACCTACCTGAATGAATAGTTCACCAGACATGAGCGGGACTGCTAATACAGACACGGAACGAGTGGAAACGCCTAGGACATACGCTGAGGTGACGGCTAGACCAGGACCAAGTAGGGAAAACAGACCTGGACAGGATTTTTAGAACGCGACAGACCACTAGATTTCAGTGTAAATGTATATGAACATCCACGTGAATATTTCAAAATTGAGGAGGAAGTAGAGCCAGAAACTAAGGAAAAATTATGTTTGCCAATTATTAATTTAGAAATTTTTGAAAATAACGAAGAAGTATTACTTGATACAGGGGCAGAGGCGAGTTTAATATCGGAGGAATTCGTCAGCAAAATTAGGGATAAGGTTTGTGATGGAACTATGCCTATAAAGCGTAGCCATTTAGTAGCTCCAAATAAAAAGAAGTTTGCTGTAGTAAATAGTGTTGTGGTGCTTAGGATAGATATAGGAGGTGTAAGCTGTGAACAGGAGTTTGTAATTGTACCTGGACTGAAGTTTCAGAGCATTTTAGGTGTTAACTGTATGATGAAGTTATGGGTTTTGATAGATATGGAACGGAAGGTAATAAGGATTAATGATATGGTAGTGCCATGGAAGGGCAGTTATGAAGTCACAGAGGATGACACGGGGTTGAATATTAATGTAGTAGAGGTAGAGGATGATGAAGTTAAACAGATCAACACAATAAGATGTCCAGAGGAAAGGAAAGTAGAGGTTCAAGCTTTAATACAAAAACATGCAGAAGTAGTGGGGGTAGAAGCAGCATATCAGGAGCAGGTGAAGGCGAAATTAAGTAAAGATGGCAAGTTTGTTTTTAATCAAGTAGATTTAAGGGATTCATTCTGGCGGATTCCATTACATAAGAATTCTAGAAGGTACGTAGGATTTTCCGTAGAGAGAAAAATCGATAATTGTAAAGTAGTATCGTTTGGTTTGTCGGCAGAAAGGGAAACAATAATAAATGAGAAACAGACAAGTGTAGGGACTGAAGAAGAAGTAATATTTAAGAGTAAGGATAATAGGGATGATAAGTTTATTGTATGTGAGATAATAAGGATGTTAAGTATAGATATAGAAGGGGGAGAGATAGGGATGAAGAGTATTAGGATGGTAAGAAGAAAGACGTGGAGGGTCAAGAAGAGAGTTAGATTTAAATAGGATAGGGATAGAATAGGTGTATATAGAAGAGTAGAAGTAAGTGTTGATAGAAAATAGAACTAGATATAGGATAAATATGGGAGATAATTAGGAATAGGTTTAGGATGAGAATAAAGAGTAAATGTAGGAAGAAAATAAGATAGGTTAAGTATAGATATTTCATATAAGATTAGTGGAGAGTTAGGAATAGAGTAAGAGTAGGATAGGTATATAGGATTAGGTCGGGGGAAGTGAAGGATAGTGAAGATTAGTTAAAAGTTAGGAATAGGATAGGTATATAGGATGTATATAGGATTAGATGAATAAGTAGGATGAAGTTAGGGATAATTTCAGTTTATAGAATTAGGTGAGAGTTAGGAATAGGATAGGGATATAGGGTAGGTGTAAATATTTTTTTGGATTGGAGACAAAGTAGGTAAGTTAGATAGATAAGGGTAGAGAGAGATAGGCAATTTTTTTTTGTAATTTTTTTGTCTAAATGCTTAATATTTGCATTCAAATAAGTGGGATTATTTGTATTCAAATAGGGGGAAAATACTCATATTTAGACCAGGGTAAAAAAATTAAATAATCACATCAAATAATTTTAATCACCGTGTATAATGAATATTATTAGATAATACGCGTTATTAAAATTATTTGAAGCATAAAAATTTATTAGTTTCATTAAACATAAGAGATTTAAATCATGTACAAGACGCTTTATATCAAAAGAAGCAGTATTAAAAAGCTTTGCGTGTAATGTAATTATTCCTAAACAAATGGAAATTACGTGCAAAATTTATCTTAATTAACTCTATTTCAAGTAACCGGTATTGAACAAAACGTACAGATAATATCTATAGAAACTTGTAAAAACCCAATAAAATGAAAATCCTCGAAGTGTTAGTTAGAAGTAGGATGTTTGAACACACCTGCGTATTTTAAAAGGCAATTTCAGTTTAATTTGTTTAGATAAACATGTCGATTCTAAGGATATTGGAAACGGTCAGATGCTTTAGCACGAAATACAAAACAGGGTTTATTTAAAAGCTCTGAGAATTAATATTATTTTGAACACCTGCGTAGTTTAAATATCACGTACGGCGAAAATTGTGTAGATAACAAATGGTTTCAAAGAATCTTGGAGAAACCGGGGCTTAATATTCACGAGAATGTGCGAGACGGGGTTATTTAACCCAGATAGTCCACATGGACTAAAATATAATCGATAATAAAGAATATCAATTTGCACCAATACGAACAGGTTAGAAAAGGAAAGAGAAAATGCGTCAAGCAAAGACACATATAGTAAAAGGCGTGATTTAAGCAACGCCACGAGGGTCACAATTGGTTGAAAATAGGATGCAAATATCAGAGGTAGAAACAACAATTTCTGTACAAAATTAATTAGTTTTTCTCGGACATGTTTGCGTGCCGTGTGAGAATTTCTGATATTTAAATAGGGTGAGTGAAAATTTCGTAAAAACCGACGCGCGAGCGACGGACTGGGAACATAGAATGAGAAATTCTTAAGAATTGTCTGTTTTGGGGAACAGACCGACAGACAGGCTTTTTGCTATATATACCGGTGGTAATATGAATTTCGGCCTCTTAGACTTTTGACTATTCGATGCGTTAAAAGCTCTTACATCCGCGACTTAATTCAAGATGTTAAACAGTGCATTTTAGTTTGATAAAATAATTTAAAATTTTGCTCGTATATTTTAGTGATTCAAAATAGTTTGTTATTTACGTGCTAACATGAATGTACTTCAGTGCACTTAGATACAAGGTAATAAAATTTAGTATCACTGTACCAATTAGCAAAATTTACAACGACAAATGTATACACAAATCTAGGCAGTTTTGGCGTATATTGGTGAAAGACGCATGAATTTCTTTGCTATTTTTCGGGGGTGTTAATAATTAAATGGTTCAAATACGTGTCTGGATCCACGAAACAAGGGTCAGATATACACAGATGAGTTCCGGAAAAGCCCAGAAACAACTTTAAATAAATGGTGATGGAGAAAATTTTAAAAGCGTTGAGAATTAGAAGCCGTAAATATAATCCTGTTGGAATGGTGTGATTAACTAAAGGGACGATGTACATTGAAACTAGGGATGGATTCGGGCCGAGCCGGGCCGGGCTTTTAGATGCGGCCCGGCCCGGCCCGAAATAATTTGCTCCGGCCCGGCCCGGCGGCCCGGCCCGAACCAAAACGTATCGGCCCGGCTTGAGGCCCGGCTTGAATTTCGGGCCGGGCCGATTCGGGCCGAAATGTAACTAAAACCTTAAGTGATGTATAGATTTTTCAACATCCAAATGGAACGTATCGTTTGTTAATATATGTATTTTCAGTTGTATATAAATACTTCTTTACTATTATTATGTTTTTCTACAAAAGTTGAATATATCAATCTTAATAAATTATAGTTTATAGTATCATTTTAACCTCGAGGAATCTCAAAGATATTTGGAGATGATGCACACTTGCACAGGCAATCCAAAATAGAAGGTGGTTTGCGTCAAACTTCAACCTTAAGTAACAAAATGCATTTTAGAATTCATGTACTACTACTAGTATATAGTAAAATATTTCAAGGAAAGTATTCAAAATTAGACTGAATATTCTTTCCTCATATTCTAAACAAAGAACGTTGCCAATTTCTATTTTACAGATTGCTTGTGTATATCTACATTTCGAGAATGTGCTAGCATCCGTTCGGAGACCTGATTATTCAAGTCTCTCGTATCAGGTAGACATTACTTTGTTGTCTATGAATATTTTTTTGTCGCATGCATTACTGGAAATTTTAATTATTATGAAAAAAAATGCCGCAACATAGAATATTATTTAGTATTTACATTTTAATTTTCTATATCCATTTGTTATTTAAAGCTATAAAAAGCTAATCGCATTGTATTCGGTATGGTTTTCAACAAAAGATACATTCAAATAATTAAATCTAATTAAGCTGGTTTTTTTGTAATCAGGCAGTTTAAAATATTTTTACATATACAGAGTGGTTTCGATTTATTCATAAATAATCTTTAGTGCGAGGCCACAATAATAAGTTAATTAATAAGTATAATACAATAAACCAGCTCAATTAACATACGTTGCAATACTCCTTCAGATTAATTAAATATAACACGGACGATTTCTATTTCAAAGTTCTTGAAAAGTGGAAAGAAGTGAATATTACTTATCGAAAAATAATCGAAATTCACAAATCGGTTTAAATCAAATCATTTTCGTTTTTGATTTATTTCCATTATGACACACTAACCAATATGTGTGTAACTGTACCTGGGTGATATATTAAGAAAAGCGTTAATTATAATTTTGTTTAAGAAGCACCTAAGAAATCATTAAATGAAATTTTTTACTAAATCAATAAATTGTATATTTCGTTATATAAACTTCAGGCCGGCCGAATAGCCGAAAAGCCCGAAAAGCTTGAGCAGTCTGGCCCGGCCCGGCCGGGCCGACACGTGCTTGGCCCGGCTTGGGTCCGAAAAAATTTGACCGGCCCGGCCCGAACCCCGGCTTGATATTCGGGCCGGGCTTCGGGCCGGGCCGGGCCAAAGCCCGGGCCCGTGGCCATCCCTAATTGAAGCTTCGAGGACAGTAACCTTCAGGTAAATTATACTATTTTGTTTGACATTTTGTGTGTGTTGAATAACTTTATAATTGATTTACTTTAAATGGACATTAGTGAAATTGTACTAACCATAAAATTTTAATTTTAAGATGAAATTTGCTTGTTTAAGTAGAAAGGGGTGTTTAGTATTGATGTTCGGGAATATGATGAAACTTTGGGTATGTCTTTGAGCTCAATTAGACGAACCTGGTTAATTAACGTAAAGGGTGGTAGATGCTCCTTTATACTCAGACTCGGTCTGCTTATATTGTTATATTAATTAGTAGGCATCCAACAAGGACTTTAATTCTGGATGCACGTTAAAGTGATAATAAAATTAATCTTGAAATTCTTTTTAAAACTGAATTTTATGCTGAAATTTAATTTGAAAATTTAATGTATTCTGAATATTGATGTAAATAGAGTTAATGTTGATAATTGTGGCAGGAATGTATTTGTTTTTTTTTTATAATTGAGGATGAAAGCTATCTAGAGGAACAGCCGAGGCGATTAACAGAAGAAAATCAACAGACCAGGTAATTCAAGAGGTTTCACAGCATTCTATATATAAGAAAATTATCCTACTAGAAATTTATATAAAATGCAAGCTCAGTTTGTTATGTAAATTATACCTATCTAAATATCAGCCTATTTCATTTATAACATAATAATTTCTAGACTCATCTATTTATAAGGAGTCATCATTAGCCACATTTTCATTCACTTGAACACCATTGTTCATATGTAGAAATATGAAAAATATAAAAGCAAACATATTTAGTTCACCATAGAAAATTTAATGAGTACATAACACAAAATTAAACGTTCGTAACTATAAAGTATGATTCGTTCAACTTGTATACACATATGAAAAGTTTACTTAAATTCTCCTAATAAAGACACTATCTGTTAGCAGCCTAGAAAACCATGCATATAGCACGAAAATCGTCATCGACGCTATAATAGCAATAAACTTAGAATATAGTAGCAAGTTCTATATACAAATAAACTACGTTATTATCAATTGCTATTAACTAATATCAGGAAGAACTGAACATCAATTCCTGCACCTAGAGACTTTTGGCGTTCCAGAAGAGCCATTTTGATCAAAGCGAATGTATACAGACTTTCTAGTTGAGGAAGCTTCGCAAATTCCACATTTATCAGTTATTTATTTACTGGATCTAAAAGATACATACAACATTCAGCAAATTTCATAGGTTCTAATTCTAGTATCCCAAAATAGACAACGCAATCTCATTTGAATAGAAACTTTAAGCGATGCATAAAATATTATCTTTCAATAGTCGAGCCTAAATCAGGAAATGCTCAGTAATATTAAATAAATTCACAACTCCATTTAGAAGCGAACAATAATTCAACTCAGCAAAAGAAAATAATAAAACACAGAGGCCATTATTCTTAATGTTGGAACGACATGTATGAGAGGTTTCCGATAGGAATCAGTTTATGGCATTTGCAATATTAGATAAATACAATCACAAATCAAGCCCAAATAAATTCTGATCCCTACAAAGCTTTGCGGGAAGTTAGGAAATTGCCGAAACAGGGCGTGATAACATCCTTATTACAATATCCATCAGTAAAGCGTCAAAACTCGTTGCGGTACGTCAAAGTAGGCGTTACAAGTATATGTCGGAAATTACAGTCTGCATCACTTTATAATTCGAACAACCCATTTTTATTACAGCTTCGCATTTTTAATTTCATTTATTAAAATGTTGCATTTGTTCATAGTTTTAAATTTTTTGGGACTGGCTTAGCTCATAAGAGAACAACACTGCAGAAATTTATGCTGCCAGTTCCAAGCGAAATAAACAAATAAGGAAACAACCGGTGTAATAACCTACAGGTTTTAGTAGTTGGTAATGATAGGTATTTTTTGAAACTTATTTTCGGGTATGAAGTTGGTCTGTGAAAATTCGCTTTTAACGTTGTATATAAGTTAGAAGTGCGCCTACAATATTCCAAGTGCTTTTCTACACTCTTTATTGAAAAAGGTTTTAATTCTACTTTCTATGCGGTGTTTCTTTAGCGTGCTGAGAGGCGTATATATTGCTATGATAAGAGGGTTATTTAGGGGTAGATTGAGTCATAATGGTCACACAATACATGTAAATAGTACTAGAAGTTAGAAAACTACATTTATTTATCATGAAAGATACGTAATTCGCATATTATACAAAGGGCAAACATTTAACATCATGTATAAGGATCACAAATGAGTTTAGTCAATGCCGGGAAGCATGTCCTTTAACAATAAAAACACATTCAGCAAGAGAAATAACTATACACGCAATCAAACTCGTTTTAAACGAAAAAGTATTCATAAATTGTAAATAGATACGCATTTAGTACAATAAAAGTTGGAAAATCATAATGCAATTTCTACTAAAATTAAACATGCGATAATGAAAAGAAATATCAAAGCGTCTTGATAATAAACGCGCCTTTCGAAAGAAATAAGTTTTGCAAACGCAGGAGGTAAACAGAAATATGTTAATTTACGTCATTTCTCCTATGTGATTTTCTGCATGAATTTTATACAATACCCAAAGTATTACCTAGACAAACAAAAGCCATAAGTTAAAATTACGTGCCAAGGCGAATTAAAATTTCCTGTAATAACATCAAAACAAACGGTCAAGTATCAATACATAATAGAAATTCTAGTAGACTACGTGACCAAAAAATTGTTTTGCCGAACAATTATGAGACGTTTGCATGTAAAAGCCCAAAATATCCAAAACATCCTATGGCTGGTTGTAAACTTTAAACAAACAACACCGATTACCAATTAATTTTAGATGGAGCGGTGCTTATATAACTGGCGAATTTGATAAGCAGGCAGTATTTATTCAAACTGAAAACAGTTCACGTCGCTTATAGTCAAAAATTTACGCAACAAATAAAATTGATTATTTAAATATTTGTAAACGGGATGTTAAAAATTTCGAAGTTAAAATTAGTAAAAAATATATAATACAAGTTAGCTGTTTGCTGAAAAACGTAAGTAGAAGTTTATTAATTAATTAATTTTAAATATTTGTAATGTAGGGCTCTAAGAAACTCTAAGCAAATGTAAGCAACTCTTAGAGAACAAAGAGCAAATCTAAAAAACTCTAAGCAATTCTAAGAAAACTAAGGGTAAATCTAAGAACAGACTGGTAAATCTAAGACTAAATAAATTAAAATTACTGGTTAAACGGAGTAGAATTTGGAAACTAAATAAAATAATAATACTAGAAAGAAATTTGAATAAAAATATTGGTTTAAATCCACGTAAAGCAGCACAAAACAGAGCATTGTTTTAAGAATTGAATGAAGCAACCCAATTAAAAGTAATCAAGGGTTACTGATCCACTGCACGCAGTAGCAAATCCAGGGAGAACAAAGAAAGACCCACCAGGTAAACTACAGGTTAGAACTATCTAGCATAAGGCATTATTTTTTTTTATATTGAAAATTGACAATATTTTATCATACCTGAGTATTTTGTAAAGAGTCAACAAAAATCTTTTTTATACGTGAAAATTTTAATTATGTTTACAAACAGGTATATATGTATAGATTTCAGG
Organism: Platerodrilus igneus; assembly: GCA_036346225.1. Taxonomy (NCBI): domain Eukaryota; kingdom Metazoa; phylum Arthropoda; class Insecta; order Coleoptera; family Lycidae; genus Platerodrilus; species Platerodrilus igneus. Next base: position 8,218,589 of record JARFIW010001599.1, read on the forward strand.
CATATCAACAAAAAGAGTATATAATGATCCCTACAATTTGCAATGTGTTTTCAATGTTGGACGCGTTTTTTCACAATTTCAGTTTTACAATTTGAACCCAGCTGCTTTGATATACCTAATTTGCGAATCATATAGTTTTTTTGTAGCTACAACTCTTCAGGGGTATGTACAATATTAAGAAGCTACCTAGAAGTATGTTAATTTGGGCATATGGTCATACCTTAGTGATCTATAAATGCTACACTAATCTTTGGATATAGTATCTTATATAATTAATCAGACTAATTATATTCACCTGTTTAATTACGAAAACGGGTGAATGATTTTGTACACTTTCGTTCACATCACTTGAACACTTACCTACGAGGGTCGTTTTCTTCAACCCCGATGGGTCATTAAAAAACATGTGTACATAAACAAACGGCTTAAGTACTACATGTATGTACAACTATAATTACTTTTCGACATAACCACATGTAATATTAAGGTACTTGTCGTACCAGTGGACAAGCTTTATAGTTCACTTTGAATAAAAATAAGCTCTTGGTCAGTTTTGAAGCGCTGTCCTCGTAGCCACTTCTTCAGGTCAGGAAAAACATAGAAGTCACTCGGCGTTAGGTCGAGGCTTGTATGGCGTTTACTCGAACATATCCCATTAAAATTACAGAAATCAGTTGCATTAGTCGTAGTGTCAGACTGCATGTGTTCCATAAAAAACACACGCGTTTCGGTTACTGAATATCTCTTTAAACTTCTCTCGCTTGTTTGCTAAAGGTATGCATTCGTTGTTGTGGTCGTATTTTTGTTTCGGTTGTGTCATATTGTACACATGTCTCGTCTCCTGTCAGAAATTGGTTTCAAAAATTTATCTCCTTCGGCGCAATATAAGGCAACGAACGTCAAATATGAAGTCATACCGCCAGCTTCTTGGTTGTCGGTCAGCGTTTCTAGAAACTTGCAAGCACGTAACTATTGTTGCCTAAATATTTCGTTACAGTAGAGTTACAGTAGAGTACGGATTGCACAGACAAATCATTTGTGGCGAACCTTTGGTTTTCTTTAGCTACTTCGTCAACTCATCATAGAAAGCCATCGGTACCGAGAGGTGTACGTCTTTGACCCCTTTTATCGTGCTCTTAGTGTATTCCTAGTCGTGCGCACAAAATCATTCTAAAACATTTAACAAAATTGTTGTACACGAAATTCTTATTAGGTAAAGTATTTTTTATAAATAGATATTTAGGACACTAGACAATAAACATACTTACGGTTCTTATTATTATATACAGCTGTAGTCCAGTAGTTTGAGCTCTTGCTTAACTACACCCTAACCCTTTTTAGATTTCAGTATATTATACCTTTTATACAGTAGAATATGCACAAACGCTCTACTTACGTAATGCGACAATCGCAATCTATAAGAATTAATGGTCGGGCAAAAAAATAATAGGTTTGAATGGAAGGCTAGTTGAAAAAGTATAAAACAATTATGTGAAAACGGTAAGTGAAGACGATAAGTGTCAAAGCAGAAGAGTTAAAGGATTAAAAGAGATGACTAATAAAAGAGGTATATACAGTGTAGGTATGTCCGCAACGTGGCAACGTCTACAGAAGGTAGCGGACTGTGACGTTACTAATAACAACTAATTTGTGACGTGGAAGAGTTTTTGTCGTTTATTCTATTACAATGACAGAACTTCAGCGCAGTCAAACAATAACGTAAATTACGACATTCCGACTAACGCCCTGCTTGGTCACTTTGACCTTATCACTAATGAACATATTACATTTTTAGTTTCTTTACCACACCATTAATATCAAATAAATACTTTTCAACAATATGCTACGTTTTTTTCGTGGCAACCACGTTGGGCGCCAGTTTCTGTTACGTTAATTCGTGGCCGTGCGTAACACAAAGAAAATCAAAGAATGACCGGGCTCAATCGGAGAGTAGGGGGGGGGGTTGTAGAAAGCAGACTGACATATAATGTATGCGGCGGTAAGGAGTTAGTGACAATACCTGCAAGAAAATTAGTTAAGCAAACCTGAAAAAAAAAGAATAAGCATAGCAGCAAAGAAACGTCTAAGTTATTCAGTACTTTGTAGAATGTAAATAAAACTGTTTAGATAAACTATATAATGTAATCACGATAAAAGCATTACAACAATTTTTATCACAAAGTGAGGTAATATTGGGGAGTAGCAGAAACGTTTCCTCACACACCAATTAAACATAAATCAGACAAAATATTAACAAAAGATAAATAGATAAGACACAAGTGATATGAGTAATTCAGCAGTATTGATTTTTTTCTTTCTTGTTTTTTTTCTTAATGTTTTAAAATAGCATGCAAGTCTATTGTAAAAGGTATCAGAACGACAAAGATATGGTAAAGCAACGGATAGATATTGAAAGTAATAACCAGTAGGAAATAGTTCAACTTACAAAAGTCCTTCAGCAACGCTTCCTTGCAACTGAAGTGTGGGATTCAACGATGTCCTGCACTAACGAAGCACTTCACCCTTGACTGTGAGGGTGTTGATGGAACTTATCACACGTTACACTAATCACACCTACGTATTTCACTGGTGTTAGCAGCAGACATTATCACGCGTCGGCACTATGTAGCCTTGATCAATTTCGTAGTAATTCTATTTCCTAAGACAATAATTTCGAAATATTCTGTAGCACTAGTGTAATTTCAACTGGGACCAAAGGTATATTATTTTCATAAACATCCCAAAAAGCAGTGAGAAACTTCAACCAATACCTTTGTAAACCGGTAATCTGTTATATTTCGCAAATAACGAAATTTGCGCAAACAATGATCTATTTTAGATTCTTTGTTGTTAGAAAATTCAGAAACTACAGTATCACTGTATTTAAATAATCCAAAGTATGCGCTACTCTGAACAGAAAAGGACCGCGAAACTAGATCGCACACACAGTTTAAATATCAAAAGACAAAACAACTAAAAAGAACCATAATGGGTAAAGCACGTGTATCACTCAAGCAAGTCCGTCAAATGTTCCTTAAAACATTTATCTCACAAGAAAAACGACTAAAGACAATTAGTAAAGTACGCGTAAACAAATAAAACCATCCGTCAAATGTTCCGTAAAGCACACGTGTCTCGACTTTAACAAGCTCTACTACTTTTATTTTCGACAGAAAATCAACTCAAAAAACACGGCGTGCTTGTTCAATGAACAATACGAGAATTGATACCGCAGTAATTCTCATTATTCTCAAAGCAGAAAGGAGCAGTATTTTTCAACGTACTTAATATATCGGAAAAACACAAACTACAACTCCTGTTTCAAAGGACCGCGCAGGAATCATGTTTTCCCAGGTGTTGGTTTTAACGACCTCCTATCGATAACTAGAAAATCAATAATATCCACTCATTATAATACGACGCATTCACCTAAGGATGTGTTTCAATCTCGATCACCTAACCACACTATCGAATCGTGGAGAGTGAAAATCGATAATCGCGTAATATAATATAAAGAGATTATTCGCAAACGAGTTAATAAATATCAAATATAGAAATAGTAGTTTCCGAAATGTATTTACTAATTGGGAAAAAGCGTAGAATGTTAAACTATAAAAATGTCCGTTACAAATTTCAAAGATTTGTTACAATCTTCAAACTAGAATTGCACTTTGCAAGCAATTTCTATCCATTTCCTATTTTAGGAATTCAATTACTTACAGCTCACGATTATGTGAATTTTATAGTAAAGCCTCATCTTTAATTTTGCTACTAATTATACTTTTTTTTATAAAACTATTGAACTATTTTACTAAAAACAGATAAAACAATTTTTTTCAGTGAAAATACTTCAAACTAATAATTTGGGCTTTTCAAACACGTGCAGTTTTGTACGTGCATTGTTATTTATCTCAAGTGGGGATGTATAACTATGATTCTGTCGTGAATATGGATAGTCAACTATTGGAGATACATATTCTTAGGCAATATAGACATGGTCTGCATGACTTTTTATGCTTTTTTATGTTGATTTACATTAGAAATGACGTAAAGTAATTGTTGCACAAGAGGTGCCCACTCTTTGAACCTAGTTGTAAATATAGCAATACTTTACCTAATAATTTTACCATTATCTTAAAAATTATCTTAGAATTTTATCCTTATCTTGTGGTAATTATTGAAAATTACCTTTCTAGATTACCTTTATTTTGGGATTATCTTTAGGAATTATTTTGGGATGCTATCTTTATCTCGAGAGTTCCTTTAGAAATTATATTAGGAGTCTTAGCGCTATCTTGTGCTTTACTTGGGATTACCATTTGTAATTATTTTGGGATGTTACTTTATCTTGAGGTTATCTTTAAAAATTATCTTGGAATTTTACCGCTATCTTGAACTAATCTTAGGAAAATACGTTTGTTCCTAGTACTTAGCAAAATGTTTAATAATTGATATTTTGAAATCAAAATTTATATAACTTGAGTAAAAAATAAAATTTGAAGGAAAGAACCCAATCGGCTTTAGCTTTACAATTTGCTAGGGCAGTTAATAAAACCTATTGAAAATGTTTTTAATTCATATTACAGATAGGCGGAATAAGGTGTGTATACTTACCTGATTTTTGTAAATATTTTAGTAGACTGCTTTGTATATTAAAATGTTTAGAGTATATAAGAAAAATCTTGAGAAAAATAGCTAGTTAAACTAAGTTACATTTTAGGTCTTAGAATTTAATTTAAAATTGTAGGATAAGGAAAATCATTAGCTTTTCAACAATTTGTTGCTAACGGAAATTGCAGCAAAAAATAGCGGTGCACGCATCAGTGAATTATCGGGAAATTTATTTATTATAGGCTGTCTCAGAGAAAATCAGTTAGTTATCAAAGGCTTTAGGTTATAAGTAGCTGTTTCAACTTCGAGAAACAAGAGGATCTTTTTTGTTCTTTTTCTTTCCTTTTGTAATGTAGCCGCAATTGCAACATGTTAAGTGATTTAACCTGTAATATACCTGTTTAGTTATTCCTAACCAGTTTCCACTTTTTATATCCACTAAAAGTACTGTGCTTTGCCTAGAGGTTAAAGCAATTCTTTTGCTTTGTGAATCCGGTTCCGTTTAGTTTATAAGTTACTAATTATAATTTAAGAATAAAATGTTTCAATACGCATAAACACGTGAAAGTACCGTCTCGAGAATTTTTTTAAGCAGTCGGGAAAATGATGTGACATTTATTGTACTTAAAATCGTTTCTGACGAGAATTACAGACATTACTTTAGTAAAGGGACTTAATCAAAGCGGTTGTGTCTTGGTGGGAGTGACGTTTAGGACGTGTTTTTCGATGTTATGACCCATTTACCATACCCTCTTGCCTTTGCCTTATTTTTTCAGGGCACTACTAGAATTGGAAAATCCATGTGACGAAAATCTGAAGGGAATCTGGAACACGACTCCATGGGGGCTTGACTTCATCGCCAGGGAACGAAAGTGTAATTGAAGACCTATTATAACCTTGGCATAGAAACGTACATGCCTAAATAATAAAATTTATGATTCCAGGGTTAAAAAAGCTTTAACGCGGGCGCAATTCAATAGATATAAAAATTAAAAGAGATAAGGAAAAGCAATTTAAAACAGATAAAGTTTATGGTGGTACACATCGTATATTTTGATTCCATATATCGTATTGTGTAGTAAGCAAAAGAGTGTATTAAAATTGGTAGTTATATTTAAATCGCAATCTTAGAAACAAAAAAAAATAATTGTTTAATCTCTGTTAAATACATATTGGAAAGAAATTTAAGGCAGTAAATTATTTTAAACTGCAGAAATGTAAACAAAACATTCTAACGGTTATCTATTATGTGGCAGAATGTTACTTTTTAATTAAGCTTTAGATTTATGAAATAATAGTTAAGTCATTAATGTACATAGCAAATATGAGCTTTTCATGGTTTTAGTTAAATTAATTAAATGTAATGTTACATAGCTTCAATATACATAATTGCAATTACCATAAACCAAACCCAAACACTAACTAAGAAATTAAACGCATATGAGACAAAAGATTTGAATTAACCATCGTACAATACATTACAATGTACTCCTCTATAGTGCAAAAACGGAAGACAACGAATGTTAGTCAAAGAAAATCGCATCACAACACAGGTACTTTCCATTCATTTTACAAGCTTGATGGGTAGACTATGAAAAAAATCCCTGGCAACATACGAGTGGAAAGAAAATATCGTAGTTGGACATCCGACGAGAAAGAATTGTTTGGTTACCTAAAATCCGATAACAAACCAACATCAAGGTGTAGTTATTCAAAAACCTTAAACGGTAATGACCCGCGCGGAAAGAGGTCGATATAGCGGGTAAAGATTTAGTAATATGAGTAAATATATTGGAGTGGAACGAAACGTCGCTTCAAGAAAAGATAGTGATTAATGTCACCGCAGGGACGACAAACGCGCATACGAACTGTGAACTTACTCTGGCGAGGACGAGGTATTTTTCATGCAGCTGTGGATGAAATTGTTGTTGCTGTGACCGCTTAGAGGCGTTGTGATTTAGATAAGTGCACCCCACAATTAATTTGTAATTTTAGGTTGTGTTGGATCAATGATAGTTGTCGATGGAAGATGAAAAAAATTAAATTAATAAATTGGAAAGTTGGAGTTACTTCTACGTTCTTAACCTTATAATAGGCGAATCAACCGTTGGTATTTATAAGCTTTTATGGTTATGTAATGTTTTTGTATATGTTTAAATTTTAGGTGTAGACATGGTTAGTATTTTATGACTTAGAACCTTAATCGAACATCAAAGTAATTAATTTCATTGACTCAGGATTTACTCACGAAACGAGTGTTAATTAAATTCAGGTATAATTATCATTTAAAATATTAAGTATATAATGCGTACTGATTTTACATTATTTTGGAATAGCCAATTAACTGATGCAGGGGAAGTTGGTAGCTGAATGTTCTTTTCTTGTTTATTAAGAGGGACATTTCCAATAATTTCTATTTATAATTGTCATTAAATATTGAAAACAAGAAAAACATGGAGGTTGAATAATAGATTTGTTGATGGCTTAGAGTTAAGGTCTTTTAAGATTCCTTTTCTTGTAGCAATAAATATTTTATGTTAATAGAGCTTCCATTTTGGTTGATTTTTATTTAAATCTATCTAAAAACTAAGTACACAGACACATTTGTAAATGGTATCCAGCTTCGCCACTGATGGGATCTTATTTGGAGGAGGCATTTTATTTTGAGAAATTTCTTTAATTATGACAGAATTAATAAGTGTTTTTAAGATATTTCGAGAAAGATATTATATAAAGTGATAAAACTTAGGAAGATTTATGCGGAATAGCAGTTTTCCGTGTATATATAGTACACAAACGGCATTACTTTTGCATACGGTCTGACGCCCCTTGGTTTTTACAAAAGTAGAAAAATATTCAGGGTAAGTGCTAGTGTAGCGTTGGATTTTTAGTATTTCAGTTATTTTATTTATTATATTTGAATTTTTATTTTCTTTTATAACTTCTTTCACAGGAACCCATTTCTGCACCACTGCAGTTAGCCGAAGCACACTTATTTTGTTACGGGGTTTCCGACCCTTCAGGGAAAATTAAAATTAATTAACTTCACCCGCGTTTTACCCGTAACATCGTAACAAGGTATTTTGCATGTAGCGTCTTTCATAAGCCTAAAAATTTATTGAAACGTAGTGGTTAATAGGCAGTACTTTCCTATTTTAGGAATTCAATTACTTACAGCGCACAATTATGTGAATTTGATAGTAAAGCTTCAACTTTAATTTTGCTACTAATTATACGTTTATTATAAAGCTATTGAATTATTTTACTAAAAACAGATGAAACAATTTTTTCAGTGTAAATACTTCAAACTAGTAATTTGGCCTTTTCTAAACATGTGCAGTTTTGTACATGCATTGTTATTTATCTCAAGTGGAGATGTATAACTATGATTCTGTCGTGAATATGGCTATTCAACTATTGGAGATAAATATTTTTGACTGCATGACTTTTTATGTATTTTTATGTTGATTTACATTAGAAATGACGTAAAGTAATTGTTGCACAAGAGGTTCTCCATTTGTATAACAATGTCAGAAAAATTTTGCAGCCGGAAATTTATCTACATATTACTGTGAGATCAGGTAAACACCCCTTATATTACTTACTCTGCGAAATAGTAAAGTAGAGAGCAAAGCAAAGGGAACATCTATTTTAGCACCACGTATATCACAACAAGTTAGGAAGTTACCATCAAGATAACACCAAACTTAGTTAAAGTTATCCTACATACTTGTGTTTGAAGGAAGGAAATAAATGCAGGAAACGTTAGCTTGCTTAAGGTTTTAGTATTTGCATAACTAATGCAAAATTGTGGCATTCTAAAGTAAGTATGCCAAGAGATTTATTTAATGTTATTATCGCACCTGAGTAAAGATTTAGTAGAAGGAAGCAAACCATTTATGTACATTAAAAATTTAGTAGTCGCAATTAAATTTTCAGCCGCCCTGCAATAATATATTACGTTTGAGGGGGTATATGTTTTAGAAAAGTAAATGCTTGTTGATAGGTAGGTTACCAAAGTAAGCTAAAAAATATGGATTTATGTTGAAAATAGTTTAGCATGCTAAAAGATAGATAACGCAGTAAACTGGAAGGTCGTTCTCAATGTTGAATCACCATACTTACCGTTTGTGTTTACTACAAAAGTTAATCTCGTCAAATTATTAATAAATTAAAAAAAATTTACTGAATGAGTTAAAAATGCAACAAAAATACGCTTAAATACACCTAGTCTTCGCTAATTCTGTCAAGATGTCGAGAATAATTATGAGGTTTAGTTTGAAAATAATTCTCAAATGAGGTAGTATTCTTTCACGGAAATCACTTTCATATGCATCGGTAAATTGTAAACAGGCAACTAGCCTTAATATACTACAAATCATTTTGTTTCTTAACAAATTCGTTTGTTGGCAGGTACAGGTCGGTTTACAAAAACTTCGATAAATGTCGGCACCAAATGAATAGACAACACTATAGGAAATTTATGATTAAGCTTTCCGTTTAACTATACTTTTACTACATTGTGTATAATGCAATGGCTTCTAACGATTACTTTCCATAGGCTGTCGTGGTTGTATGCAATCATTCAAAAAACTATATAAATTTTGCTATTGGTTTAGTCTTGAGGTGTGAAAATATGCACTAGTAGAACGAATTTTGTACATCGAATCGTTATAGGAAAATTACCCCAGCGGTGTAAAGTTCTGAAAAACAAAACATTTTCTTTCTTGCTGTTTGCACAGCCTAGATAACCATTGTTGTAAAATTTTGTGGTGAATTTCGAATAGCTCTGTGGTAAAGATAAGTGGACACGTATACGACAGAAAAGTGATAATTAAGAGACAACACATAATTAATGATTTCAACCAGACCAAACATTTACTTCAAACACTCACCTGTTATTTACGCAGCCGTGCCAACGGAAAAACGATGTAAACAAAACTGTAGAATCTGTCCGGCTTTTACGGGAAACAAAAAAATCTATTCTCCTTTTGGCAGGTGTAGCGAAGCACATTTATTTCGATAGCGATTGTTCTGAAGAAAAGCGGTTCTTCTAATTAATGGTTTTACGTAGAACATGTAAGCAGTGATGCGGCGTTTAAAAACGGCAAATCGATACTGATAGTTGCTTTGTGTGTTTTCCAAGTCACTACAATGTTCTTGCACGTGCGGATAACAAAGTTTATCATTCGCGGCACTTGCAGGCGCGTGCTTGAAGTAAAACATGGAATTTTACAATAACAAATTGAAATATACCGTAACTACTTGACCTTCACATCTGCATGTAGGTTTGCGTGATTTAATTATCACTAACGGACCATTCGCACCTGAGTTAGAGAGCTATCCAAGAGATAGGGCAAGAAGGTCATTTTCAACTGATTTTATTATAGGGTGGCTCAAAATGGTCAAAAAGTTAGGAGGCGTTGGCAGGTATACTCTCTAAATAATAATAGTGTGTATTGTTTTTGCTGCAAGATATTCAGCACTACAGAATCCAATACAACCTTATCAAATGAAAACGGAAACAGCGATTGGAGGCATACTGGAACGATTCTGTTACGCCTCGAACCTTCTTCCTACCATCTAAAATGTTACGATAAGTGGGTAGAAGCGGAAAGAAGGCTTAACACAGAAATGACGATTGACCATAAAAACCAAAGAATTATTACTCTAGAAAAACAACGATTGAACAATATTCTTACTCAACTTCTTGCTATTACACAGTATCTTGTTCAGCACCAGTTGGCTTTCCGGGGAACATTAAAAATCCTTTTCAAAAACGACAACGAAAATTACCTCAGTCTTATTGAGCTTATTCCTTTATGAAAAAACATTTCTACAGAATTCTATCAGACAAAAAACAAAGGTGTGTGACATACCTGAGAAAACCGTACAAAATGAGTTGCTATCTCTTATGGGTGCTAAAGTACGAGAAATAATTTTAAACGACATTAAGGAAGCAAAGTACTACGCCCTGATACTCGATTGTACTCCAGATTTAAGTAGAAAAGAACAACTGTCTGTAATTTTGAGGTATGTTCACGAAACCAAACAGAAAAAAGTTAAAATTTGTGAGAGTTTTTAGACTTTACTGAGATCACAGACACATCATAGAAGAGTACGGTCTTGATATTCAGAATTGTAGGGGGCAGGGCTATGACAACGGAGCTAACATAAAAAGAAAACATTCTGGTCTACAAAAGCAAATTTTAAACAAAAACAAATATCTTATTTTGTTCTCTGCGGCTGTCGTAGTTTGAATTTGGTAGTAAGCGATGCATCTAAGTTGTCAGTCCGAATGGTTATTCTATTTGGAACAAAACTGCGTCTGTACGTGCCATTAACTTCATCAACTAACGGTTGGATCTTGTTTTTGAATAGTCTGTCTCAATCTAAAAAGTCTTCAACTTCAAGTTTTAGACCTCCTCTAACTTTGAAAGAGATTTGTATAACACGGTGGAAAGCAAGAATTGACACTAAAAACAGTTAGATATAAAATTGCACAAGTTTGGCAAGCACTTTGGGACCTGCACGAGGATGCTTCATTTAAAGACGAGGTTAGGAGTGAAGTTACTTCTCTTGCACGAGTACTTGAAGATTTTGGTTTTTGGTATCTCTCATTGCTTGGTATGATGTCCTTTTACAAATTAACATAGCAAGTTAGATTTTGTAGTCAAAGGTTATCAACTTTTCACAAGCTATTGCCACTTTAAAATCTATAGGGAATTTTTAGTAGATTTTCGAGAAAATGGATTTGTATTATGCCTAGCAAAAGCTAAAGAATTGGCAGAACTAGAAGTTAAAGCAGAATTCAAAAACACGAGAATCAAAAGGTAGAAAAAAACTTTGATTATGAAGCTAATGACGAACCTCTTGGTGATTCACAAGAGCGTTTCAGACTAGAGTTTTTTTTTTCATTAGTTGATACTGCCGTTTGGCAGTTGAGGAAAGGTTTCAACAGTTGAAGGAAAAGACATCAAAAGTTGAATTCCTTTTTAAACTAGATGAACTGCCCAAGCGAGATGAAATTATTAAGTGCAAAGACCTAGAAGAGTTATTGTCAGATGGAACTCATAGTGATATGAAAGGCACGGAGTTGTGTGTTGAATTAATTTCTATTAAGGACCTCATGCCTAAAGAAGGTATGTTTTAAAAGTAATTAAGGTATTTATTTTTACTGATTCAGTTTTACTTATTTTTTAGATTTTTATCAGACACAATTTAATTTATTGTATAGCTAAGCTGATGAAATTTCTCATTTCACTATGATTTTAGTATTTTTCACTTAATTTAATACGTAAAGATATTATAATTTAGAATGTACTGTGTGAGTATGTGTGCCTGTATAGACTGACCTTTTAACTTCTTTTGTGAATTTTTTAATTGTTTTTGTTCATTGGAAGTTGTCGGCGGAGCTGACTTCTAAAGCTGGTGTAATATATAAAATAAAGAAAATCAACAAACTTCAGAACAAAGCCTTCAAGGCCAGCATTAGCATACAATATCAGATTTCAAATATTGCGTTTTGTTGATGGTATCTTTGGTTTGGTTATATTGTTTGTTTGTTTTTAGGCCAGAAATCTCCACTGGACGTCCTAAACTTGTTATTATCTATAGATGCTAAGGATGCTTACATCAACATATGGATAGCGTTGCGTGTCATTCTTACTTTACCGATGTCAGTCGCTTCTGCAGAGAGAAGTTTTTCAAAGTTAAAGTCGATAAAGACTTATTTAAGTCCATGTTTATCTCAAGAAAGACTTAACAACCTTGCAATTTTGTCTATAGAAAATTAAGTGTCTTCGTCCGTAGGTTACAGTGATAGTATTAATTTGTGTGCAAACATTAAGGCAAGAAAAGTCCACATCTAACTAAACTATTTTATTCTTTTATAAAAGTTGCTTTAGGTAGTAAAAACTTTAAACTACATATATATGTATATATAAACTCCCGGTATGGGCATTTAATTAAAAGCTTGCACACACATAATTGTGAAGGATGTACATGTCAACTACCTTAAATTGCTGTAAATACAAGTTAAAAACTTGCACTAGTTGACCGATCACTCTACGCATTTCATGAATATATTATGTCAACCATCATAATGTACCCGGAATTAGTGTTCATATTACGATTTTTCAGCTTTACTTATTTATTGGAGGCAACCTAAATGAAAAAGGGATTCCTATTAAAATTGAGTTGTACGCCACAGGAAGCAGGTTTAAGAACTTAAAAGCCCTGTATTTCACAAAGAATTTCAAAATATAGCCTAGCGGGGCACAGTTAATTTGAGCTAATACAATTTAGCAAAGTGATGTTATAATAAACGACATGTTAGCGAGAAATCGTACGATCGCTCTTGTAATTACCCTGTGTAGAAGATCTGATTCTCTGATCAGAAGGGTGTTCAGTTTCCCTAAAGTAATATATACCCCTCTTGTTTATCAGTTTCCTCGCAGTTTGCTGTTATCCAGTATGTATTTTCATTAAGCAACATGTTCTGAATTTGAACTATGGGGGAAATACATTTATCACACACGATGTGTAGTTAAGAGCTTTATGTAAATAATCTAATAATAATTTAGGGAAATCTTACAGTTGACTAAATATTCTCAGCTAGAGCTTTTGTATATCCTTGCAATAGTTGAACGCACTCCTTTTAATTATTTTGTGACCTAAATGCCTCAGTTGTGACGTGATAAATAAAAATATTTCACCCTAACGATAACGATCTCAAATTGTATTTATGTTGGGTCTTGATATATGTTAACCGGGATGTAATTACCCCTTAGCGTTTACCATTTGATTGCGTTTTGCATTTTATAAAGGAAAAAGTTCGTTCAATTATAATCCCTTTTGATTTATATTTTTTTACAGAACCAATTGGTCTTGATCGTTATCCATGTTGCTAAAATTTAACGCGACTGCAAAAATAAAATAGAAATTCTGGAGATAATGCAGAAGCTTTATATCAGAAACAAACACAGCTAAACAGTTCTGATTAGCAGGCAACTCTTTGATCCTATGGGTACGACATATTATCATAAAAATTTTATAGCCTTTTGTTGTTTTACTTTCTGAGCTTTTCGGAAGCACAGGTGCTCTAGGACGGCCTTTTGAACGAACCAGAAAGTAGTAACGGAAAAGGATGTACTCAAAAGTTGAGGATCAGTGCGGATAATGTTGTCGGTCTATTTAGATCAAGTAAATTGGAAAATGTCACAAAACAAATAGAGAAAATGGAATGAAATGACCTTGTTCATGTTAAGTTAAATTGAGTGAAACAGAAGCCTCGCAAAGCATAAGGATACAGTTATTGTAAACAAGGGAATAAAAAAACTAGTATCAGAGAATTGCAATTATTTTGTGTCGCAATTAAAACAAAGTGTTTAACACAGCAAGCTCATTAGTTTTGACATGATGTTTCTTCATATCATTACTCCCGTAAAATACTTCTGTTCCTACTTCAATAATACCCTTTTCTCTTCCACTAACACTACAGTGCCCGGAAAATTTCTATATTTGCTAGAGTTTAAAACGTAATCTACAAGTATAGTTCTAGGAAGTTGAATTTATTGTAACAAGTCTGCAAAAACGCTTTGCTCATAGCTATTATGAGCGCTGATTACCTATGCATCATATGAGTATGTGACGTGAACTAAAAACCGAGTTGGTTAATGGAACATGATTTTCCAATAAACAATAGAGGGTTCCAATTTACCTTTAGAGATCTATTTTTTTGATGAATTACAATTATGCGACGTCAATGACGTGTTAAAAGAGCAAGTTGATAAAAATGCCGTCCAAGTTTGTGAGACATGTCAGTTGGTTTTATTAGCGAGATGGTTAGGTTAATGTATGTTTGTTTCTCACGCACTCGCTTATAGTTAATTCAGAGACAATCAAAGTGTATTTTATATCAGAGTCGAATCCTTCACTTTTTACACTGGTTTAATTGAGAGTCTACTAGCACCTTCGCTTTGCTATATTTTTACTACTCATTTACTGTTTTGGATAGCTTTTTATATTCTATATCCAAGACTATGTCTCCACCAAAACTATGCGAGTTAGTTTTTGAAATGGGTGTATTTGTTTCCTAAAGATCTTTACAAAATCCTGTTTATTGTAATAGTAGGAAGGTAATAAAAACTTAGTGATTATTTAAATACTCATGTCGAAATGTAAAGAATCAAATAGCAAGACGGAGGTGCATAACGAGATTTTGGAAAAGCTCCTAAAAACAACAAAATAAGGATTTGCATAATAATAATGGTTGGCTAGAGAGTCATGTTTAAATAGCTGATGAACATTCACATATTAGGAAAAATTCTTAATTGTAGTGGAAAATATTTAAAGGTTAAGTTAGTTTTGAATTCAGACGGCACTAGAAAAGAAGATGGCGGATTATTTGTTATCAGAAAAGTGTGATTTTGAAGTTTTCATTAAATAATTTATAACCTGACTTATGTATTTGTTGAAAACGCCTGAACCCTTTTATCTATGTATTTATGTGCTCCAACAGTTTTATCAGGTATGGGGTTTAACAGGTGTTTACAAATAATTTAATTGTAAAATACGGAAGATTGTTAAAGTCATTGACTTGTGTAAAACTTTATGTAAACACAATTTCGAACATTGCAATTTTGTGATTTCACGTGAATAATGACTTCGAAAGAGCATTTTGGATCGTTTTACACACAGGCAATGAAAGCTGGAACTACGAATGCGAATAGAAGTAATGAAAATGTAGCCCTGGTGAATACTGTTAAGCTTGCTACAGAAGGAGCTGCGAGCTGCCCAACTTATAATAATGAACAAAATTCAAACACAGCGTTTATAGATACCGTTAATGCGTTACTACAAGAGAATAGTCAAATGCTGCAACTCTTAGTTCAAAATCAAGAAACGCGAAATCAACAGCAACTGAAAAGTGAAAGTTCAAATTCAGTAGCAAATTTTAATGTTATGCCTGACTTATTAAAATCTATCGAACTATTTGATGATTAACAAGGGTCAATTGTTGCAAAATTGTGGCTTACACAGTTAGAGCATACATCGGTTTTAAATCGGTGGCCAGCTGCATTTGCGTATCAAACGGCAGTTTGTAATTTAAAAGGAGCTGCAAGGTATTGCCTAAACAGTCGCAATGAAGAAATTTGTAAATGGAAAGATTTTAAAATTGCATTTAAGCAAACTTTTATTTTTGAACAAAGCAAGACTGAATGCTGGCGTCAAATGCAGTCACGCATGCAAGAACTGACAGAAAATGTTAGTGTTTACTTCCACGAGAAAGTGGCTTTATGTCGCCAATTAAGATTGGATTTTACTGAAAGGAGCAAGTAATTATTGGATTAGGATCTTGTGAATTAAGCAATTTTTTGTTGTCTGTGGTACATGGTGATGAAGATGCCAGGCTAGACGGGATAAAAGAAATGACAAAAGAGAGGTGCAAATATTAGTAGCTGGACCTTCACATCCGGTGGTAAGGCAGTCTCGAGTTAATACAGAAAGTACAAAATATGCTACTCGATTAAGATTCGGTGCCACTGGTAAGTGTTTTAATTGTAATGACTTTGGGCATTAGGTTGGTAATTGCCCCAAACCTAAAAGGCCACGAGGTAGTTGTTTCAATTGTGCATGACCAGAACACAAAGCAAACTATTGTCCGCAGAAATCTGTGTCATCTACAATGCTGATCGAGGAATCACTTGAATTAGATCCACCTTACTTTTTACGCATATTTTTTCCAAAAGTTGGTGTATTATTTGATTCGGTAGTAGATTCTGGTAGTCCAATTTCACTGATTTTAGAGACTTATGTAGTAGCTGAATTTATTGAACCATGTAATGATAAGATTATATTTTTGACAGGTATTAATAATTCTAAGTTGCAAATTTTAGGGTCTTATACTGATAAGGTTGAAATAGATGGGAATTTTTATGATATGACATTTTATGTTGTCAGTAAAAATACTATGTTATGCTCTTGTTTGTTAGGTAGAGATTTTATCAGTAACACAAATGTTACCCTGAAATTTACTAAAAATGATGTTTCGTTGGAACGATCAAACGATTACCCTGAGTTTCGAAGTAATAAAGTACTTTTAATATTAATGAATAATGATGTTAATGTATGTAATAAGAAAGAGTTAGATATTAATAGTAACTTATCACTGAATATTGTTGTTAAAGCACATGATATTCTTGATAGTCATTATTTTAATGCAATTAAATCAAAGGACCCTAAGACTAAATTTCGAATGCATTTAACGTTAGACAAACATGAACCATTTTTTTCACGTCCGAGAAGATTGTCCTATTATGAAAAGACTGTTTTAGATAACATTTTAGAAGATTTGCTAGCTAAAGGCATTATACGCGAAAGCCAATCCCCTTATTGTTCGCCTATTGTGCTGGTAAAAAAACGATCGGGGGATTACAGAATGTGTGTTGATTATAGAACACTTAATAAGTACCTTGTTAGGAATAAATTTTCGCTACCATTGATCGATGACCATTTAGATAATTTGAGAGACAAGAAGTACTTTACCGAATTATATTTGAAAAGTGCATTTTACCATGTAACTTTGGACAAAGAATCACGCCGATGTGTCTTTCGTGACGCCTCAAGAGCAATTTAAATTTTGCAAGATGCCGTTTGTGTTGAAATCAAGCCCATCCACTTTCATGCGCTTTATCAATGAAATTTATGGAGATTTAATTCGTGCTGAAAAGGTGCTGATATTTTTAGACGATATTATGATCGCTACGACAAGTATCGATGAAAATTTAGAAATTTTGAAAAAGGTTTAACTTATGTTAAATGAGAATTTGTTGAAGTTAAGACTTGACAAATGTTCATTCTTAAAGGAAAAAATTACTTTTTTGGGGTACGATATTAGTGGAAACGGAATTAGCCCAAATAAAAAAAATTTGGCAATTATTGATAATTATCCAATTCCTACTAATATTAAAGAAGTGTATAGTTTTGTTGGAATGATGAGTTATTTCAGACGGTTTGTAAATAATTTTGCAATCAAAGCCAAACCACTATATGATTTATTGAAGAAGGGTGCTAAGTACAAATTTGGGAATCCGAATTGAATGCATTTGAAACGTTGAAAAACAAGTTGATTTCTAAACCTATTTTGTCAATTTATTACCATATTCGTGAAACAAAATTACACTGTAATGGTAGTTCAATTGGATATGGATCAATCTTGATGCAGAAACAGGATGATGGGAAATTACATCCCGTATTCTATTCTAGTAAACGCACCACAGAACAAAAGGCAAAATATCACAGTTACGAGATCGAATGTCTGGCGATAGTTTATTCTTTGAAACGATTTCATGTTTACTTGCAGGTTATTCCTTTTAAAGTTGTTACGGATTGCCACAGTTCTAGACTTACCTTATTAAAACGTGATATAATCCCCAAAATTATGCACTGGTATTTATTACTTCAAAATTATGATTTTATAATCAAGCATAGACCAAATGACAGAATGAGACATGTTGATGCTCTCAGTAGGGTGCAGAGTATTTTTGTGTTAGAAGAGAACACTTTTGAGCAAGAGGTAGAGTAAAGTAGAATCTAGACCCGGCAGTTGTTGCTATTCACACAGAGCTAGAAAAATTGGAACACCCTTTATATGAAATGCGTAATGGATTGATGTATTGCAAGTCTGGTAACAAAATTTTATTTAACGTCCCCGAGGATATGGAAGCTAATGTGTTACACACATATCACAATTATATGGGTCATATGGGTGTTAGTAAAACATTAGAACCTATTACTCGTTCCTATTGGTTTCCTTACCTAAAAAACAAAGTCGAGAAATATATTCAAAACTGCATGAAGTGCATCGAATTTAATCCTAAGTCAGGAAGGGTTAAGTGATTTTTGCACAATATACCCAAACAGAATATACCCATTGATTGCTTGCATATTGACCATTATGAACCGTTAGAGACTACGAAGTCAAAAACAAATACATTTTTGCCATTGTTGACGGATTTACAAAGTTTATAAAATTTTACCCTTATAAAACCACTAAAACCAAGGAGGTGATTTTACACTTACGTTCTTATTTTTGCTGTTATAGTCGTCCTCCTTCGGACCGTGCCACATGTTTTACTTCTGTAGCTTTCAAAAGTTTTCTTAATATGCAAGAAGTTGGTCATGTATTTATAGCAACTAGAGCAACTAAAGCCCATGGCCAAATAGAGAGAGTCAATCGGACGCTAACTCCAATGCTAGCCAAAATGGTTAGATATACGGAAATTATGTTGAGATGAAATTTTGAATGAAGTTGAGTTTTGCTTCAATAATACAGTAAGCCGCTCTACGGATCAAGCGCCTTTCATGCTGCTATTTGGTAGAAATGAATTAGGAGGCACTCAGGATTATTGTCGTGATTTTTTAGAATTGTGTGAGAAATCTGTGAACGAGTTAGTAGGCTTGCGTGAAAAAGCTGCTGCAACGATAGAAGCGGTACAAGCCAAAAACAAGAAGTATTATGATGATAGGCATAAAGTTGCTAATGTTTATAAAGTAGGAGATTTCGTCCTGGTATCTAATGTCGATACTACTCCCGGCGTTAATAAGAAATTAATCCCGAAATACAAAGGTCCTTATGAGATCGTTAAAATCCTTCCTAATGATAGGTATGTAGTGAATAACATTATTGGGTTCCAACAAACCCAAATTCCTTATGATGGCATTTTAGATTCCTCTAGACTGAGGTCTTACAGCAAACCTGAAAATAATATTCTGAAAATTGAAACTGATTATGATTTTACTTACCTTTTATGATTATGTAGGTTACTTAGTTCTGAAATAAGGCTATGTTTTTGCTTACGTTTAGCATCATTATGGATTAGCTACCATTTATGTTAAGTGTTGTTTTTCCTTATGCTTTTATGTAATTACTTCACGACATGTACTTTATGCTTAGAATATTTCTAGATGATGAAAATTAAGCTTATTATGGTACACACTACCAACTTTATGACGTATGTTATTTATGCACCAACGTTTATGGATTATGATGCAATACTTTATGATCATGATTTATGCTTAGGTAAGATTTATGAAAGCTGGCTGTTATGTGTATCTGGCAACATGTTCGGGACGATCAAATGTCAGAATTGGCCGAGCTGTAGTGGAAAATATTTAAAGGTTAAGTTAAGTTTGAATTTAGGCGTCAGTAGAAAAGAAGATGGTGGATTATGTTGTTACCAGAAAAGTGTGCTTTTGAAGTTTTCATTAAGTAATTTACAACCTGACATATATTTGTTTAAAACGCCTGAACCCTATTATTTATGTGCTCTTTCATAATCAAAAACTTTATTTCTAAACATCTGTTATCAAAAGTTTTTAAGGGATGTGGCATATTTTATTTTTTAAATATCAAAAACATAGATTTTACGTTTTGTAGAACATCTAACCTGACCAGCTCCTTGCGTTTAAAAGCCTAATGTAAAAATTACTAACTTCTTTGCACGATGTTAATGCGATTTTTGCCTTAGAATCTTTTATTTATAGCTGCAGTGTTAGTGTCTATTTACTACAGTCAGAAATAAAACGAAGAAGGCTCCAGCCTACATGCCTTTAAATTTAATGATTCGTTAACCCATCAATTTTAGACAAACTAATTATTTTATTCGCCTTAGACCATCACTTTATTTTTCAAAACCATTTATAGTAAAGCTGGCTGGTACCGCTTATCCAAAGTAAATAATTGTTTTTGATGAATAACAATAATTCGACGTCAATGACGTGTTAGAAGAACAAGTTGATAAAAATGCCCTCAGGGTTTGTGAGACAGACAAGTTGGTGTAATTAGCGAGATGATTAGGTTAATGTATGTTTATCCCTCACGCACTCACATATAGTTAATATAGAGACAATTACCATGTATTTTATATCAGAGTCGATTCCTTCACTTTTTACACTGGTTCAAATGAGAGTCCACTTGCACCTACGCTTTGGTGTATTTTTACTACTCATTTACTGTTTTAAATAGCTTTTTTTTTACTTTCTATATCCAAGACTACGTCTTCACCAAAACTATGCGAGTTAGTTTTTGAAAAGGGTGTACTTGTTTGCTAAATATCTCTATAAAAGCCTGTTTATTATAATAGTAGGAAGGTTATAAAAACTTAGTCATTATTTAAATACTCATGTCGAAATGTAAAGTATCAAATAGCAAGACGGAGGTGCATAACAAGATTTTGGAAAAGCTACCAAAAACAACCAAATAAGGATTTGCATAATAGTAAATGGTTGGCTAGAGAGTCACACATTAGGAAAAATTCGTAATCAAAAAGTTTATTTCTAAACATCTTTTATCAAAAAATTTTAAGCGATGTGGCATATTTTATTTTTCAAATATCAAAAACATAGATTTTACGCTTTTCAGAAAATCTAACCAGACCAGCTTCTTGCGTTCCAAAGCGTAGTGTAAAAATTACTGACTTTTTTGCACGAAGTTAATGCGACTTTTGCCTAAGAATCTTTTATTTATGGCTGCAGCGTCAGTTTATATTTACTACAGCTAGAAATAAAACAAAGAAGACTCAGCTTACAGGCCTTTAAACTCAATGACTCATTAACCAATCAATTTAAGACACATTAATTATTTTATTCGCCTTAGACTATCACTTTATTTTTCTAAACCATTTATAGTAAAGCTGATCGCTATCGCTTATCCAATGGAAATAATTTCAAGAGCCTTATTAAATGTTAAATGACAATGATCTAAATAAAAATATATCTACATTACAGTAATCTTTCGTATCAATAATTTTAAATTATTTTTAAGTATTTGTCATATTTGCGGAGATTGCCTAATTTGTGCACTACTATTCAAATCTCATTTCTCAACTGGAAATACTATAAAAAAACAGGTGGAGTAAATGATAGGTTATTACGATACATTACTTGCAAACTTTTAAAAACTTTAAGAAGTGACGTTTAATATCTTGAAAGATCTTAATAAAAACATCCAACAACTAAAACGTGTCCCTTTTTTGACGCGTATACAGTTTTTAGTACTTGTTTTTAATGTAACTTCATTATAATTTTATGTATAAATTAAACGCCTTTCTTCTGAACACTAACACGACCTCGTGTTGGGAATTGTCCAGTAGGCTATCAACGGTCGTCTTATGAACGTTGACCAACGAAGATCGAACCCTTAGCGCGAGTGTGGATGTAATAACCTGCCCAGCAGTAAAGTAGACATCTCTACCTGCATCTCGAAGTTGTGAGCAGATGGGGCTGGTAGAGTAAAGTATGCTACAGGGAAGCAACACCTCGTTCTACTTCGATTACGTTTCCTACTTTTATTTGTTTTGTCCTAAGTACCTTCTGTGGGAAGTTCCGCAAGATTGTCTTGGAAGCGCTTGGTTAAGAATTATAAGTAGTTAAATCATCTTTTTGCTTTTGATATTGTGCCACGCCCCAAAATTTATATCTGTTTATATAACCTTTCAATGAACTTAATGTTTCAAATTAACTTTAAAACATTTTAAGGTACAGGAATATTACAATCAATTTTAGCTGTAGCATTTAACTGTAATTGTATCATACCATAGATTTTCCACCTACGCCAAACTTATACAACACCATGTTCATGCCGATTTTTTTATATTCTAACAATACTCTTAATTTCTCTAACGCATTGTTTCATGATACAGTAATATTTGACACGTGTACGACAACAAAGTCTAACATCAGCTACTCGGGTATTTCAATATTATATTTCTCATGTACCTACTAATGGAAAATTACTAGTACAACGGCTTTTAATGTAAATAAAGTGCACTAAAGCCTGTAATATTTGTTTCAGCCCAAAAGACATATAAATAGAGTTACTTACATTTCGCTTCTATCTACAGCATTTTGATTACTGATATAGATTTCCAACTCCAAGAAGTTATACATTATCAAATGGTTGTGCATTATATGATTACAGAGTGATTAGTTACGTCTGAATCTGTAATTTTACTACCCATTGGCTTTACATGTTTTAGATGTATTGTTATCCCTTGCTGATCAGTTTTCGTTAAACGCAAGTTGGCTGTGTTTAGTCTTCTTTTGGATTTTTTTCACAACTTCACATCTTTTTTGAAATTTCCAACCTGAGTTTGACTCACCGAAAATTCCATCCAAAGGGTTTTCTGGTGATATTATTTTTCACATGCCATAGGTTTAGATTACAGACTTTTTAGAATTTATAAAATTGACCACCTAGTGCATCGCAATGATTAGTTTAAAAATTACCACATCATGTTGAGTCAAATTTTATTTGAATTTGTAAACATTTCTTTTTGTAAATGTAAATAATCATTTTTATTATTAATTACACAATTACACTAACAGTTGCAAAACTTTTATCAGTTCAGCTTGTTTAGATAAATACAATTTGTATCGTACAGATACAGGATTTCTTTTTATAAACTTTGCATTTGGTTATATCTAAAATTAAAAGCCCTTAACCACTAGCCTCTACTTTCTACGGTTGTTAGCGTTAGGTAAGGTCACTTAAACTTGCAGATGAAGAAAATATTCTCAGAAGTGCTTTCGTGCTCCAGTATTATATAGTTTATCTTTATCTGTATCTGTCTACTAATTATGACCACTTAGTAGTTGAGAACCGCATTTAGATTATGTAAAATACACGGAGTTTATAAAAGAACTCATTGATTTAAAGGTTTATTTGTACAAAGTAAAGTTAAAATAATAGCTAATAAACCTATAAAGTATTAAAAAGAATCTTCACAAGTTTTTTTTGATATCCAATAAAGTGCAGCATTTGTTGCCCTGGCCAGGTCTAAACGATAATCAGTTTCTTTGCAGGTATTCAGCAGCATATCAGGCGTGACGGATGTTACAGCTGCAACAACCGTGGAGTCAGATCCGGGCTCCTTGGTGGCCATGCAATCGGCCCACGTCTACCAATCCACCTGTTAGAGAAACGTAAGTTCACCGCATCACGGACACGGTTGCTATAGTGGGGTAGCGCGCCGTCTTGTTGGAAGATAATCAGCCCCTTTTCTAGTTCTATATCTGTGGGAAAACGTATAGTTTAAGCATTTCACAATAAATGTCCCCATTAATTGTCTTCTCTGCGAAGATAAAAGGTCCTACGATACGATCATGCATCAATCCACACCAAACATTGACTTTGGGTGAGTCTCGCTGATGTTCTATGAATTTATGCGGTGACTCAGACCCCCAAATCCTACAGTTGTGTCGGTTGACAGACCCACTTACGTGAAAAGGCCCGTCTTCTGAAAACATACTATTTTCTAGTGAGTTCTCATTTTCTTCAAATCTGTTCAAACTGTAGAAAGCTAAATCGAATTTTTTCGCTTCGTCATTAGGCTTGATTTCATACAAAAGTTGAATTTTATGCCCCCGTCATTTAAGCCTGTTTCGCATTACTTTGTGCACGGTAGACTTAGGTATTCCCAATTCCAAACTTCGCTTGCCAATGACTTTTTAGGGCTACGAATACAAGATGTACGGATCCGTTTCACATTCTGTTGAGAAACTGAAGACCTACCCGGTGGCTTAATTTTTAAGACACTACCTGTTTCCCGAAAGAGATTACATCACTACAGAATAGTTTTGTTAGTAGTTGCATCACTGCCATATTCATGTCGATAATTACTCGATTGAATAAACCAAATCACGCACTGAAATTTCTGCTGTGGCATAGCCATGATTGATGAGTGACGACTGCCGGCAGGCGGAAGCAGTAACACTCTTCCCTCACCATGCTCGGTCCAAGGCCACGCACTGCGATCAAATATCAGCAAAACAATCTTGACGATATACTCACCTCAAGTTTAAAACCCGAAGGTTCATTACTGGTTTCGTTTTTTAATTAGGATTTTTAAAATCAAAGAGTCCTTTTATAAACTACCTGTATTGTATTTAAGGGTGTTTTATAGTTTTTGGTATATTCATTTCACTATACACCACAGCCCACAGATTCCAAAATCATTATACTATTGTAGTATTGGATTTGGAGTAATAAGTTTGCAATAACAATTTCCACAACTTATTACTACTTCAATAGTAAAGGTAATTATTTTACTACACATTATTGATAATTGATTTTGGAAAAGTTCTTGAAATTATTTACTTAGTGCGTTTCTAGTACTGGTATTGGTAGTTGCTGTACTCCAAATTACGAAATACCGCACTAAGTAGTTTACGTGTACTGCAAATTTTTATTTTCAGTACATTATTGAATATTGTAAGTACTTGGTGAAGAAAACTGGTACTTGGTACTGTAAGGGCCGGTTTTTCAATTGACGTTTAAACCGAGTTCTAATGAACTTAGTTCATTTTCTGATCTCAGTTTAGCCTGTTGTCGGTATTTCAAACACCAGTTTAGTTGAACCAAGATTTCGTTTTATTAAAGTTAGGTTGGTAGTAGATTTTCCTAACACGGCTGGGTAAATAGTTTGCGTATAATTTCGTTGCTGTTATAGTGAGTTGTAAAATTATTTTATTTAATTAACTATTTTTGAAAATGGGTAATGCTAAAAAGGTAGCAAATTTTAGTAAAGCAGAGGAGCAACTATTGGCGAGTATAAGGACATATTTTAGTAAAATATCATCTCCTATTTTCATATTTTGTTTCAATTAATTATTTTGCTGAAATTATCTAATTTCAATAATTGTAGATATCGTCAGTGGCAAAACACCGAAAAGTATTGGAATTTAAGAAGCCAAAGAAGCAGCGTGGAAATTGCTTGCTGAGGAATTTAAAGTTCATAGCAATACTTTTCGGAACCATCAAACGCTTCGTCAAAAATACGAAAACTTAAAAAAAAAACGATCTAAAAAAGCATTTTCTGATGAAAAATGTTACTCTCGAGGTACAGGAGGTGGCCCATCGATAGACGTTAAAATTACTGAAACAGATCTGTACATTAAGGAAATGTTGGGTACACAAGTGACAGGCCTACAATCAGAATTTGGTGATGATGTGGAAGTTAATATGACTGAAGGTTTGAATTACATTTTGTTACGCAAAAAAGTTTTAATAACGGTTTTCTATCCCATAGAGCAAATAATACAATGCATTGAAGATGAAGACGAAAATAAAGAAATGGAATTCACTTATGAACCACAGTTTTCCAAAACTGATACCAATGAAGTCGTTGAATGCAGTAGTGTTTCAACTTGTAAGATATTTTATAAAAATGTATCTGTATTTACAAATAAAATATTTTCCGTAGCTAGTATAGTACCCTCAACAGGAGCACATAGAAATACATGGGCAACTTACACACCCAGTATGTTACAAACACCTAGGAGTGTGCAGTTAATGCCAACACCATTGCAACACAAAATGAGTAAACGTTCTCAATTTATGGTTCAAATTTTCTTATATAATGTTTTTTTTAAGCAATTGAAGATATTCGGCATGGGACAAACGATAATAAAGAACATTCTGCAAAACAGGATATGTGTAATAAGCCAAGGACAAGTATGTAAAACAATTTTGTACTTTAATATTTAACTGTATTTACTGTATACAGATTCCACAAGAAATAAGCGCAACAGTACAGTGGATGCTTGGAATTCTGTCGCAGAAAGAAAACTAGAATTAATAGAAATCCAGAAGCGAAGTTTGAAAATGGATATGGAGCATAAACAAGCGGACCATGCACTGAAGGTGCAGTACTTAAAAGAAGAACATGAACTAAAATTAAAATTGCTCCGCCTAGATATTAAGATCAAAGAGAAGCAACTTAAAGACTAAACAACATTTTTATTTATTTTATGTACATATTTTATTTTAGTTTTCAATGTTCATTTATTAATAAAAAGTTACGTTTTTAATTTTTTTACATTTGAGTGCGCGAAAAAATTATATAAAACAAAAATATCCAGTACTTAATACCTAATAAATTACATACGATCCTTGAATACTATTTCATTGCAACAGGAGTGATAATAAAATTAAATAACACCCTAGAACTCAGAAATATCATGATATGTATCTGCTAACCCTGAATAAAATGTTAATTAAACTAATCTTTCAAAGTACTCGTTGATTAAATTATTTCTCATGAAATTATTAAATAGTGTATTATTCCTATTTGGAACATTTGGTACGTCCAGAAGTTCTACAGCAGCTTCAACATCAGCGTCGATAGGAAGATCTCGTTCCCTCATATCACATGCAATATTATGCAACACTGCTGTAGCAACAATAATCGCTTCAACTCTATCAAGTTTTTGGCGGATCCCAAAGGCAAGAACTGGAAATCTCCTTTTACATACACCATAGCTGCGCTCTACTAGTCCTTATCAAGGATTCATTAAAAAGTTGTTCTGCTGCAGTAACTGGATTTGCTAGTGGCGTTATTAAATAGTTTTTAATAGGATATCCACTATCTGCTACAAATAAGTTGTCCTGCATTTCTCTCCTTTCAAATTTACCTCTGAGAAGAGAATTGTCAAAAATAGTTGCATCGTGCGCAGAATCTGGCCAACGTGCCACTATGTTTTGTATTTTTAAATCCGGTCCAGCAATTGTTTGAACATTACTAGAAAAGAAATTCTTTCTATTTCTGAATGTTTCCGCATTGTTGCCGTCGGGTGATTGAATTTTGACGTGGGAGCAGTCAAGAGCACCTATACACCTAGGAAATCTGGTTATATTAAAGAATGCTTGACGAACATTCAAAATTTCCTGATCCGTGTTTGGCATCTTGATATAACGTGGACGCGGTTGTGCTAAAGTACGAGACACTTTATATATTGCCTTACTAGCAGTACTCCTATGAATCCCCATAAAATCACCAACAGCAATTAGAAAGGACCCTGTAGCATAAAATCTGATGGTTAAGAGCACTATTATAACAGGCGAAATTGCATGATTCCTAAAAACAAATATCTTTGATAAACCTATACATTTTAAATGAAATATATATATTACCTATTGGTATTGAAACTAATTGTACCACCGATTTCACAGTTTCTTTGGACAGACGAAATCTCAAAAAGAAATCACAATTATTCCACCTATCAAAATGATCTGGTCTTTCCCTAATGGTGGGTAACCTCCTTGGTCTATTCAAATAGTTTAAATACTCCCTTATATCTTCATCCTCATCGTCTAACATAATATCAACTAAAGACAATTCCATTATTTAAAAGTAAACAACACCTACTCGCAATTCAGAATAATTATTGAGGTTAGGTTCATTGGTTTACATCTTCAGATTTAATTTGATCAGAGTTTAAACCGCCGACAATGATGGATCAAGTTTAAACCAAGTTTAACCACTGAACTGATATTGAAAAATTCAATTAAACCTAGAACGTAGTTTAAACTATGAACTCGGTTTAAACGTCAATTGAAAAACCGGCCCTTAGTAAACCAAATATTATTTAGTACAGGTTATTGGTTACTTCCAGTACTTTTAATGAGTATAGTCACAGCCCTGTTTGCACTGCAGTATTTTTTACTTTCAGTGCATTACTTGAATATTGTAAGTACTTGGTGAAGAGTACTGCTACTTGGTACCGTAAGTAAAACAATTATTATTTAGCACTGGTTACTTAGTTACTTCCAGCACTTTTTTACGTACTGCTTACAGCTCTGCCAGTGACGATGCAAAAAATAGTATACAGATACCATTTTCCTTTCTTTTTTTGAAGAAATATGCTATTGTACATACTTATTTAAAATATACCTAACTTGTCTATCCACTATTTCTGCTCGCCAAGGCTATGTTCGAGGCAGTCCTCCTATAAAATGTTTATACTACCATTTTGGATGTATAGCAATTGTCTAAAAGGTAAAAATACGAATAGTGATGCACTTTTTCAAACGTTTTCATTTTTAAAAGCTGAATTTACTAAACATATGTTAGCAAAATCTTTTAGATCTTCTAGTAGTGCATTAATTTAATAAGAATGGCAATTTTCAGGATTGATTCTGTTGTTATTATTTTTAATAATTTGATGCCAAATTTAAAAATTGTAAAATGATTTCTAAGATTCTTCAAAATATTTCTGAGGATTTTAGTCGACTATTTCGAATTTAAGGCCTATAGCGCCTTTATGTTTCAACTAATGTTGATTGTGCAAAAGGATATATTGGAAAACTATTTCTTCGGCAAATGTTCAAGTGTTAGGGGATCTTGGTAGCAGCAGGCTGCTTAACTACCTTCACATACCACTGAATATCGGGGAAATAGGGTATAAATTTGTAAAACAATAGAAAGGGAATTGAACTGCATCCAACAAGAAAGAGCAGCTGCTATGTTCGAAGACAACAAACATAGAAACAAGGAGAAAATTGTTAAAAGCATATGTGTGGAGCACAGCACAGTACCTCTACGAAATAGCGGCTGTAGGAGAAGGAGACCGAAAAACGGTAGAGGCCTTTTGGAATGTTGTGTTTAAGATCGGAGAGGATGATAGCATGGGCAGAAAGTTAATAACAAAGGGGTTATATAAATAGTTGGGGAATAAACATCTGTGGAAAACAAAAAGAATAATAGGAAAAGTGAAAGGGCAGGGTAGGTTCTATGGCATTTTTGGGGAATTGTGCGTGATATATTACAAGTAAAGATGAGATAAAGAAGGTAGAGGTAGACGTAAATCAGACTATTATTGCACGCAAATAGTGAAAGATGCAGACTGTGGAAATTGCAGGGACATGTGTAGGGTAGCTCAGAATAGAAAAAACTGGGGGTACGCGCCTAAGCAGTTCCAGGACTGAAGACCTACTGATGAAATTAATTCAGTTAAGCACCTATTGTTTTACATATATTTCGTTAGCTCGGCATAGTTTAATTCGATTAAAAATCGACCCGATTAATGTTGAACTCGATCCAAACGCGTTTATATCGTACGTAACCAACCCCCTTGAATAAACCTTTTTCCGATCCGTTTTGAATTATGTTCACAACCTCACACGCATTAGCTCAGAGATAAACATAACCTTTTGTACGGGACGACATATTCACAAAAGTTAGAAGATAAATTAACCCATGCGACACATACGGCCGCATGGGGTGCAAGCTCGAGAGGGGCGCCAGCGATCAAAGCTGGTGTGGTGTGCAGTCTTCAAAGACGCATATTCGCAGCGAATACTCTATTTATATACAGCGCATACCAGTGTTTATTGCAACTAAGAGTGAATAAGCAAAGCACATTTTATATACGAACAAATGTGTTATAGTGCGTGTATATTGATTAATAAACGTTAACGATATCTTTCAATAATGCCGTGTAATATCAGTTAAATTATTGATAAAAAGTCAGTGCAAAATGGTTTGTAGTAAATTCCGCAGTGTTGATTTTTATTTCTCTAGCCAAAACTGGAGATATGAAGCACCAAAGTGTAAACTTCCAATATTTTCAAACTTCAGGGTACAGAGAAAGAGTAATAAGTAAACCATTCATCTAAATGTCAGATAATTAAATCCACTTCCCAATATCCAAGAAGTCAGTAGGCTATTTCACTTTATCCAGTAATTATCAATTCTGTTTGTTCTTATTATCTCCAACATGTTACTAAACTCTGCTGAAACCTGTATTTAAAACTGAAACTTATACTATTGTAACACCGGTTGGAGAACTTTTTCCATTTAGAGTTAGTACAGATACTAAACACAATTGTGCATTATGTTAAAAGTTTACATTGTTTGAAAACTAACAGTACACTTTTATTTCGGAATTAAAGCGTGGCACAACTTAACAGTTAAAGTTACCGCAATCCCAAATAAATTTAGTGTTTGTCTTAATAAATTTCAATTAAATCAAATTACCGCTTTGTGCTATTAGCAATATACAAATTTGGAATATGTTGGTCGTTATTCCCTATTTTCCTAACAACAATAAAGCTTTTTAGTAGTGAGCATTCCGTTTGTTTATTTCTTAAAATACCAGGGTAATATTCTTATAATTAGTGTTAAGTGCTTTCACACATTGCAGCTACTTGGCGGTTCTGTTTACAATAAACTCAATCACATATAATCGTTTCACGGACTTCCACTTTTCATTCAAGTGATGATGAATAATTGGGTTAAATATTGAACAAATGTTAAAGATGTGCGGCACAAAATAATGATTTCTTTATCTTAAAGTTACACTTATAAAATTTTTCAAATTATTTTGATAGGGTTTATAGGTAAATAAGATTATTTTAATGTAAAGGTCAAAAAGGAATAGAAAGCCGTTAACGTTAATTTTTTTAATTAATCAGTCGCTTCTTGGTAAAATAGGCATATTATTATTAACCCTAGAAAGCTACCGTTAGTTGATGGTACATTACAGCTAACTATAGGTAAATTTTACGTTCACACAATATTTATTAAAATAGTTCAAGGAAATTAAAAGTTCCAACATTTTGTTATATATTCTATCTTTATTATTTATTACCATGTTATATACGAAAATAAATTAATTTTTTTGGACACAGTTCATACATATTTTTAATTGATGTACACCACATAAAGCGTGTTTACACTTGTAACAGTAGGTAGTAGTCATTCGTTTTTTTGCCGAGGGGTATAGACTGCAGTGACTTTTTTTGCCTTTTTATTGGGTAGCTGGTTGATCAGTAGTATAAAATTGCGTCACTTGTAAAATTTCCGAGATGTTTCCTTTCAATGTTCGGAGGAGGGTTGACACATTTTGAAGTCTTTCTTACTGCCATGGTTCGATCAATTGCTCGTATAGGTTGAGCACAAACTGCAATCTGGATAATGGTTTAGACCAATTTTTAGTTACATTATGATGATATACAATATAAACATTCACGGATATTATATTTAACATATTGTAGAATATGCAAAGGGGCCATCGTCTGGTCTTTCTGTTGCAACATAGATTTTGAGACATCTGATCAATCTTTTGTGCAGTTGTATACCTGAATTAATTCTGATTTCCAGTTTCTTACTAATTTCATCCGTATAATGCATAGTGGAAAGTAAAATCACTACTTTATTGCGTTTTGGTTTGTAAGACACTAGTGTTATTTTATCATCAAATACAAACATAGATATACCACATGGCCTAGATTTATTTTCCAATAACTCAAGAAGTATTTCTGGTTTAGTCTTACGCACTGTTCCGATTATTTTTAGATTGTAGCTGTCTAGTAATTTAGTTGCCAGGGGGATATTGGTAAACCAATTGTCCGGGTATTATTTCGGTTATTTCCATGCATAGGTACCGTTAGTTCTTGAACAAAGTAGTTGGCTAATGGAGCTTCGTTGGTGTTTGTCGATTTACCGAGGTATTCCAGTTATTACATATTTTGTACTAATGTCACAAAGCATTACAAGTTTAATTCCATATTTGTTTGGTTTGCTAGGTATATACATGCAAAACGGACATTTACCACGGAAACCTACCGGTTGTTCGTCAATAGTAATGTAAGCACCTGGTTTGTAGGTTTTGACAAAATTTTCTATAAATATATCCCGGATATTAGAAATAGGGGCAAAAGCGTTGTTGTTTCTGCGTTCCCCTCTGCTTGAAGCATCATCAAGTCTTAAGGAATTGATCAAAAAATTGAATCTCTCCTTGCTTATTATTGCTCTGTATCTGTTTGCAGAATAGGTAGAGTCGAATAACATATCAGCTGAAAGGTGGTTGTCTTTCAAGGCAGCAAATAAGAATAATAAACGCAGTAGTGCGTTTAATTCATTGAGTATCGTGTCAGAAACAGTAGCGCCTTTGATGTAATATTTTTCGCTCAACGGTGCAATTTTTTCATTGGTACGTATCAACACCCTTTTTCAAAATATTTTTTTGGTGAAAAACACCTTATTTGTATCTATTGACTCTGTGACTTTGTTTGCATCTGCCGTAGGCCCTAGTCGAATACAAACGACGTTTCTTGCCGGAGTTTTACCACCTGTAGCAACTACCAGTATCCATTCTGGACCCTGGATATAGATCTCTTGAATTTTGTTTCATTATCCTCGGCCGCTTTCTTTGCAGTCGTTGTTGGTGACTGTTTGTGACGGTTGGGATTTAACTAATTTTTTACGTAAATTGTGACACTCTTTAGTTTTACTTGCAATTGGTTTACGTTTAGTCTTCCCAACTTTTTTCAATTCTTCATTATAATAATCGTCGTCGAGTTGATCCGGCATATAAGCTTGGTCTGTAGCATCTTCACTGTCAGACGTGTCATGTTATCAACATTGTCTATAATATCATCAATATCACTGAAAAAATTAGCATTTGCAATATCTTCTTAGTCCTTATCTGTCAGAACCCTTTTTGCTGCCAAAATTCTTTTTGCAGACATTTTACAGACTAGTACTATATAAAACCAAATCAAATATTACAACACAGTTTTTATACGTAAACGACAATCATACGTATATTTTACGTGCAGCGTTCCAGTACAAGCCACTAACACCCCACGTGCGAACTGAGAACTGAAGTAATTATACATCGTTTATGATAAAGAAATAGTGAAGAAAGCACTGCTAAGACAACAACGCCCCATCCTCAAAAATATAAATGTAGCAGCTCGTTAAGAGGATCTGCACGTAAAACATACGTGTGTTATCTTGTTAGGGTTAAACAGATTGATTTAATAATGCATTCAAATATTTAAAATATTAGAAGAGTCCGAAATATTGAAAGTAGCGGGGCATAGTGGGGTAGCAAAATTAGAACTACTAAAAATAACCGCAGGATGTCAGGATATTGATGCAGCTATTGGTTTCCAGTAGCCAGTTGACAAGCAAGTGAAGTTAACGTTCTAGATTACTGGAACCTGTTGTTTCGAAATAAAGATGCAAAACGCAGTTTTCTTATTTATTGAGTAAAAATTCGTAATGACATAACGTGTAAAGCATTTGTGCTATAGTTTCCAACAAATTTCCTGCTGATGGGGGTGTCTTTTGGGCTTGCTTTCACTTGTTTAACACGACCGAATACGTTCAAAATCGGTAATCACAGTTTTGTTTGCTTTTCTACGTTATATGCGGCAAAGGGGTAACTGACTGAGACAAAGCGGGCAACACTAATTTGGTGCCCCACGATGCCCTATATTTATTGTCTAATTTTTTGTTTATGAGCACGATTTTAACAGTATAGATAAAATGGCGGGGGGTAAACTGGCTGATGATTTTTTTAAAGAAGATATCCCGATATAACCTCTAGACCTATTACCACGGTCATAAAAGGACAACAACTCAGTTTGGATGCCGAAATAGGGTTTACCGTTGTAGAAAGATTTTGCACACCTCTGTAAGATTTTGTTCAGAATACTGCAATAGTAGGATTTATGTTAAATGTTGAAGATGGCTTTAAAGTTTGTTAGGTAAAAAATAATTTACAACCGGTAAACAACGCTGGTATGTACAAGAAGAAGTCTATTTTGACGTGCTGTGCCAATGATAAATCTTTTCTTCGTTATCTACAGCATTTTTATGTTTTCCTTTCCTCGAGTTTGTTTTCTGTTTGTTTTCCCCTATAGCTTGTGGCATCATGCATATAGATAGGTCGCAATTATTTTGTGATATACCTAGAATGTAGTTTTTATTTTGGGTTTTTCCAAAATCTTTCTGTTTTTATCGCTGTCCCCTTAACCTATTCCAGTTTAGCTGTGGCGAGAAGTATGTGTATTATCAGGGTGCAATTGAGGTTTTTATTTTTCCATCCCTGTATTCTGCGTCTGTTAGTCTTCGGGATCTTCTTATTAGTGCTTTCGTTACAGATTGCAGCTGTGCTAGATGAGGAACTGACAAAGCATTTAGGTAGCTTTTCCTATTGTTGTATTCCGATGATCTTTGTAGGCCAGACTTCTATTACTGTACATTTCCACAAAGACATCTAGAAACGGTAGTTATTTATTTTCGTCAACCTCCATGGTGAACTTGATCTTGTGGTGCTGTAAAAAATTGTTTAACTATTCCCTTCTAGGCGTTCATATTACAAAGGCATTATCTACGTAGCAGAGTCGCAGTTTTAGTTTAAGGGTGTCTTTAATAGCGTGCTGTTTTATTCTTTCCTAATATAAGTCGGCTAGGGTTTGTGAAAGGGGCGTTCTAAGTTGTGCCCTTTATGGCTGTTTGCATTGTTGATAATTGTGCATAAAATAGTACATTAAGTACATAAAGGTCTAGCAGGGATTATACTATGACGGTTCCGTGGAATAGTTAGTTTGCCTGTGGCTACTAGGCACAAGGTCCCGGGTTGTGTTCCAAACACGGACCGCTTGTAAAATGGTTGTCGAACATTTTTCACAAAAATACGCTTTCGTTCGGATGAGTGGTAAAATAAAGACCCGCGTGTGTGTGTGTGTGTGTTTGTTGTCGCGCACGTTAAAGATCGCTATCTAGCTCGGAATAGCAAAGGTGCAGCAAAATTCAAAATATCGAGATAAAAAATACTCGCTTTATAGTCAGTACCTTCAGAGTGAAGCATTGGAAAATCAAAGATATGGAGTTTGTATTCTTCAGTTATTGTTTCGAGTGTTTTCTTTATTGGAATGTTTGTAAAAATGTATACCACATATTAACTTACCATAGTACGTTGCGGATGCACAGTGTAGTTTTTAAAATCTCGACGAGCTATGCAAAGGGTACACAAATAGAAGAATAAACGCGAAATCGGAACAACCTAAAAATGCTCTAGTTAACGACAAAAAATTTATTCATTAATACAACACGTTAAAATAACCAATCTACAATAACTTTTGAAAAGGCAAGATGTGTACTAATTATGGAATATAAAACGAGAGTGTCATCAGGGAAGTTATAGAAATACAGAAACGTCGAAACAAAATGAACAACTGAAACGACGAAAAATGACCAATTCTTAATACGATTAAGAGTAGGAAAGCACAAATGAATACAACTACAGTGGACCATACACATTCAACTCCAGTTAAGTAAAAAAGCTAAACAAAGTCACGGTCAATAAATATTAACGAACCAAGGGCATACAGGCAGTAGCTTTTTAATAGGCCTTATACGGAGAAAATACGTTTTGAAATTCGTTTCCACATTCCTTGATTATAGCTCCGATTTTATCTGCATACTTAGATCGTTTATGAAAACTAGACAAAAGGTTTTCTGGCTTCCACTTTTTTCGTGTCAAAGATACACGTTCGAAGACTAACTGTCAAGTTATTTGCTAACGGTATGATGTACGATTTAAATACAAAGCCGTTATTTTTGCAGGGAAATGATTTACAGTACATAGTTCTATCTTAAAATTACTTCTTTAGGTAGATATACCAATAAGCGAATCTATTTAAAAATTGTGTTAGAAAATATGACGATGTGGTAGTTTTCAGTTTATTTCCTAATACAGTATTGCCCGAAATAAGCAGTACTGAAACTAAGTTGGCGGTGTTTTTATGCGTGCGCTGTCACACTCAAGTTAGCTAGTATAGACCCGTCAAGTAAACCTCAAACAAGTAATTAGTAGGGCCTAATTGTTAAAAATGGTGTTAAGTACAGAGGAGAAAGTGTTTCTGGTAGAACATTATTTTCCTTCATACGGAATCGGCCGACATAATGGTGCAAGTTTGCTATACGTGTCTGATCAATTCACACAAAGGTTTAATAAACGTTCTCCAAGTAATGCTGTAATTTTGAAGGTTATTGAAAAGTTTAGAAATACAGGTAGTGTATTGTGCCAACGAAAAGGAAACTCGGGGCGTCCCAGGACAGTTAACAACAACAATAACCATGAACGTGTTTTTGAGCAAATCTTAGAAAATCCGAAAGTCAGCCAGGCAAGGACAGCGTTACAACTTGATTTAAAAGAACTTCCTTTCAAAGAATCCTGAAGGAGCTGGGTACATTTTCGTATGTGATTCAGGTACATCAACAACTACATCCTCGGGATTATCGCAGTAGAGTGGAATATTGCGCCAGAATTCTCGCGTTACAGTATGAAAATCCTGAATTTTTGAAAATGTTTGGTTTTCAGACGAAGCACATTTTCACTTGTCAGGCTATGTGAATCATCGCACAAATCGATTTCTGGGCTTTGCCAGACCCGATGAGGTTCAAGAGGTTCCTTTACATAGTGAAAAAGTGAGTGTCTGGTGTGCTGTTTCCGGACACGGAATCATTGGTCCGTACTTTATCGAAGAGAATGGTAGGCAAGTCACACTTAATCAACAGAGGTACAGACAAATTTTAACACGATTTATCCCTGATCTACGTCAATTCTGTCGTGCACGTAACTTGGCATTTCGAAACCAATTTTTTCAGCAGGACAGGGCAACTTGCCATACTGCTGCCGCAATTCGTCAATTTCTTCAAGAACATTTTCCAAGCAAATTCATATCACGATTTACTGACTTCCCTTATCCTTCACATTCTCCAGACCTCACACCTCCAGATGCATACATTTGGGGCATGGCTAAAAATGCCGTTTTCAAACGGGCACCACAAACCATCGATGAATTAAAGGATGCCGTTAGAGTCTTCTTCGCAGCCCTGAGACAACCCTTATTCAATAACATGACCAGAAACTTAGAACATCGTTATGAAGTCTGTCTTGAACGAGGAGGTGCACATTTAGAACATATAATAAAGTGTCAATAATATGTATTTTTTAAATATACAAAGCAATTACAATTTCAGTACTGTTTATTTCGGGCAATACTGTATAACCAACATTGCAAGCGGAGTAAATTAATAGAAATTAGCATAATTGGAATCTAGTCCATGAAAGTTTTGATTGTCAGGCTGAAGAATATTTGACATTTTGTGCTAAATTTTGCTCTGAATAAAGGGATTTTATTAAAACAGTTAATGTAAATTCATTGCTACTATTTTCTCAAGGTTTTTATCTTCCACTATATTACATGTAAAAAAACAATACATCTTTATAGTTTCTTGGGCAAGTATTTTTCCCAATTGTGTGCTTTATATAATAGTGTCTGAAAGTTGACATTACTGGTCAGATTATCCGAATGTGTAAAGTGCAATAAAACTTCGTGTTTTAGAGGAAAAGAACTGTTATCTAGGTGTTAGAGGTAAAAGTAGAAAAATTTCAACTAATATACACGATAGCAGTCACTCGTGCAAACTACATAGCACTTGTAGGTCGATCTATGTTGTAGGATGCACCGCTAGAATGGCAGATCAGTATTGTTTGTGTGTAACACTAGCCCAGATAAACAAGAGGTGCACAAAACGAGAGTAGGGAGAAAATTATAAGAATTAATTGAGATGCAACCAAATTTCTAGCACGGTTGTGAACTTCTTGAGTGCTAGTAATAATGCTAGAATGAGAGATAGCATCAGCCCTATAGTAGGGGACAAAGAATACTACTATAGTAAGCCCGATTATTGTAAAAGGCGATTAAAAGGCGCAGCAAGGTGCTAAAAGATATTGGAGGAGAGCCGTGACGGATACGGCGTTTTGCTAAAAATCTTTAAAAACTGTGTTTTGGAAAGATATGGGAAACTACCACAATATTTCCCACGTATGCGTGGCCTTAAACACGAAATATGTATGATGGAGAGCTCACAAGTAAAATTCTTGTCCGGAGGTAAAATAGCCCCTCATTCGAATCTCCGGGGCTCTTGGGGCTCGTCATCGTAAGAATTTAAAACAACAGTTCGATTTAGCGATAGGGACTTGAAATAAGGAAAGGAAAGCTGGACATTTTAGGTATTAGTGAGGGGAGATGGCTAGATATTAATGACTTTTAGAAAGATAATTATAGAATAATTACAACTTCTTCAACTATTGGACAGGCAGGGGTAGGAATAGTGTTAGGTAAAAGATTAGGACGTAAAGTTAAAGAGTACTTACAAGTTAGCGATAGAATAATTATGATTAGATTGAGTACAAAACCCACAGACACTGCTTTAGTACAGGTTTACATGGCAACAACTCAGTACGAGTATGACGAAGTAAAAAAAGTGTACGAGGATATAAATAGTATAGCGAGAAAAGTAAAGGGAGATGAGAATTTAATAGCTATGGGCGAATTTAATGCGTCAGTGGGAGAAGGTAGTGAGGGAAAAATGGTAGGAGAATTTGGGTATTGCAAACAAAATGATAGAGGAGAAGTATTAGTTGAGATTTGCCAGAACATAGATTAGTAACTGTAAACACCCTATTCGAACAACGTGTTAGGAGAAGATATACCTGGAAAGCGCCAGGTCATAGGGGTAAATACCAAATAGATTATATTTTAGTTAAACAAAGATTTAAAAACCAAGTTAAAAACTGTCGTACTTATCCAGGGGCTGACATAGCTAGTGACCATAACTTAGTTAAAATAAAGTGTAAGCTACAATTCAAAAAATTGAGAAAGGTAAAAGAGAGGCATGGGATCTAGGTAAGTTTAATGATAGTGAGGTAAGAGAGGAATATAAACAAGTATTAGATAATAAGACCAAAGGGATAGCTATAGGAGGGAACGTAGAAAATAGATGGAAAGAAATAAAAAGGGCTGTACATGATACAGCAACACAGACTATAGGTAAGGAAAAAGTAGAGGCGAGAAGACCCTGGGTAACAAAGGAGATATAAGGATTAATAGAGAATACAAGAAAGCTTAAACCTTTCAGAGAATTGGATATTGAAAGTAAGCAAAAATATAATAGAGTTAGAAATAAGATAGTACATGAGTGTAGAAAAGCTAGAAATAAATGGATGGAAGAGAATTGTAGGTCAATATAAGATGATTTGAAAGTAGGTAAGACAGAAGTAGTACATTATTAGGGAAATCACCGCCTCATTTCCCCCAGCATCCTCATTTCCCCACACATCTGGACCAAATAGTTTTCTTCAACTAACCATTTTTCATCTTTCGAAATAAACCTATCTTGTTTGGTATCAATTAATATTAGAATTTTCTCAGCTACCTGAATTTTTAAGAATTTTTCAGATATCACCATCCCCCAGGGAGCTACCCTCATTTTAAGATTTCTTACCTGTAGCGACTTTTGAGCGTTCTTATAAATTTTTTTATACATGCAATACATCTTGTTAGTCTAGAATTTTACGTACATCCCGAATCCGCAAACAGATTTGAAATCGGACCACGCCCTGCAAAGTTACACTTTAAAGTCTGGAACCTCTAAATTTTGCTCCTTGCTCTATAAGCAAAACTAACAAATAGTTTTCTTCGTCTAACCAATACATCTTTCGAGATAAACCTATCTTGTTTGGTATCAATTAATATTAGAATTTTTTCAGCTACCCGAATCTCTAGGAATTTTTTAGATAGCATCACCCCAAGGGAGCTACCCCAATTTTAAGATTTTTTACCTGTAGCGACTTTTGAGCGTTCTTATAAATTTTTTTAACCATGCGATACATCTTGTTAGTCTAAAATTTTGCACAGAATCCGAATCTGCAAACAGATTTAAAATCGGTGCACCCCCTGCAAAGTTACACTTTAAAATCCGGAACCTCTAAATTTTGCTATTTGCTCTGTAAGCAAACCTAACAAATAGTTTTCTTCGACTAGCCATTGTTTTAATATTCAAAACCATGACTTTTAAAATTTGAAAAACAGCTATCAATTTTCAGGTTTAAAATTTTACCAAGTACGTAACACGTAATCCAGCAAATATTCTAGAAAACACCATATCGCTTCAAAACTACTGTCTTTACAATCATGCGAAATACCAGTGAAAGCCGTATATAATTTCTTTCTATTAATTATATTATTGAATGTATATTTGGGAATACAAGAAATATGTTTCAATGACGTACATTAGAAACCCCCGCATAATTACTTGTAGATTAATAATAACACAAGGTACTTTCTACAGTGCTCGCATCTATCACCAAATTTTGCTTTAAATTTGTAATACCTTGTTAATGCGATTATTATAGTGAAAGCGGATGACTCCTGCTACATTCTTATAAAGGTAAAACGGTGTTTTATATCATGCTATTGTTTACAGGATAGTTGCTAATAAAGAATTAAATTTTAAATACTTCTACATAATATAATAATGTTTTACAAAATTAATATAAAAGTTCAAAAATAATGTTCTTTAAAATACAAACGTTCTGTTTGGTGCAGTTCAGAAAATACCAACCATGTTAATTAGTGAATTCATAGTATCGATTTAGATTCTAATAAATAGAAATTTTGTGTATGACATCATTAACTACCTAAATTTCAGAATTATCAAAATGTAATAAACCACATTAAGTAATGTTCAATAATAATCATAAAACAATATTAGAGTAAGTAAATGGGTCTTATTATATATTGATATCCTACATCAATTACCTAAATTACCTTACGTGACGCTGTAGAAGCATTATAATTCAATATTTTCGAAACTTCCAATGTAGCATTAATTCATTTGTAATTATTTGTAATCCAGCAAATATTCTAGATTCTTAACGATCATGTGAAAAGCTGTTTATAATTTCTTTTCTTGGACTTTCTATTAATTATGTTTGTGCATTAGAAATTAATGAATAATTGCCGAAGATTCACACAAGGTAACCAGCACATATTTAGGGGAAAATACAAACCTCATTTAGTAGTATAATTAGCGGTTTTCAAAACGTATATAACGCAGTGTTATTAGAAAAAATTCTATTAGTTTCGCACGCTTTTGTGTAAAGCCCGTCGAAATTTTAAACTGTCGTTTCGTGTAGCTCTTTTGTGAAAAGTTTTGAAGGTTTAAAGGTAAGTATTATTAAAAATATTATTAAAGTAGAACTGAATTTATTTGCAAACACCAATTATTATGTATTCTGTTATTGGTTCTTATTTGTATTTTAAAACATTAATTTTTCCAAAGTAATGCGCTATTTTACAGATATATTTTTCCAAAATTTTAAAGGTATGCTTTTTAGCTTAGATAAATAAAACAATTCTCACAAAATATTTTATTAAAAAATTAAATACATTAACAAAAAGGCCTCAATAGCAATACATTTTCTTTAGAACAGCTTAAATTATTCAAACAATGGTTTAAACAGTGATTGTACCTATCACCGAATCTTCTTAATTCTTTGAGCCTTGGAAGTGAGAATACACTTTCCATGTTTAAAATGTTGTTTAATAAATATTTTGATAGTAACTGTCTTTTCTGTTCTCCTTTAACATAGACAGTAGCATCGGGAGGTATGACTTCTTTCAGCAAATCGCCTACATTTGTATATCCACTTGTGGACTGCTCATCCCAGCTGAGCCCATGGATTCTTTGCTTTAACCACCGAACTTGCTTTTTGAAATCATCACTTAGGGTGTTATACTCCACAGCCATGTCCAGTATCTCATGCCATATTACATTATTCGCTACATCCAAAATGGCAATCTCCTTGCAATAGAAATCATTAGTTTTGTATTGATATCCCTGTAAATCGATTATGAAACACATGCTTCCTGCTTAAAATCACAGTTGGGAATGGGGTTCTAAGCAAATCTCTCCTATATATCCAGTTAAGGGACTTTACTGCCTCCTTTTATGATTTTTTTCAACCGGGTAATTATCTGGATGATACTAAAGCAAGTCTGTTTTCTTAATTCAACTTTTACCATCCCCCAACCACAACACTAATAATTCGCGCCCGTGCTTCCGTTTCCGTAAAACTTTTTGCACTAAGTACGTGTCGGATGCTGCTGTAAGCTGAATTTCATCGCCGTAAAAAGCACCTAGAATTGGCCAACCTTCCAAATCTTGTAGCAGATAGGTTATCGGTCTCGTTTGTTGTACTTTAACAATTTTGGGTGAAATCCTCGATCGAATACTGCTTTATATTTTGATATACGCACAATGTCTCCAACCTTATACAACTTCTTACGACTTTTAGAAACGCTGTTAGCGGTGTAAATTTTTATTCTTTCCGGATGTTCTTCTGCATCCATAGGTGTCATGTTAATAGCCCGATGCGGTGTATTATTGTATTCTTCTATAACCTTAGGCAAAATATTCACCCATTTATGACTGCCTTGCAAGTAAAATCTTCTGTACAATTTGTTTTTGATTGTTCTGATTAACCGCTCAACCA
Organism: Platerodrilus igneus; assembly: GCA_036346225.1. Classification (NCBI taxonomy): domain Eukaryota; kingdom Metazoa; phylum Arthropoda; class Insecta; order Coleoptera; family Lycidae; genus Platerodrilus; species Platerodrilus igneus. Next base: position 8,261,186 of record JARFIW010001599.1, read on the forward strand.
TACTAGCCTTGATTGCGGAATACGTAGAGTAATGGTTTATCTTATATTTTTGCATAAGATTTTTAAACCAGCGGTTGTAGTACTCTTTCCCAAAATCCGTTTGTAGATTGATTTTTACGTTACTTTCTCCTTGCAGCATTTTGTCCAATATTTTTTTCATAGCATTTGTAACTTCTGATCCGGTTTTATTTTTTAAAGGTGTTGCTAAAGTATATTTTGTGAAACAGTCCACTGCTATTACAATATATCTGTACCCATTGTTCACACGCGAGTAAGGTTGCATTTCGCACAAGTCCGATTGGATAAGATCACGTTTCACATGTTTCAGATTTGTATGACGACGCTGAAATTTTTTTCTTGCAGGTTTAAATAATTCCTTAACGATGACTTCTTTACTCATTTTTGCTTAACACTGTTGCTAAACTAATAGGGTTATCTTTATCCAATTGCACCTTTGACATAAACTGAAGCTTTGGTTTGTAGTATTTGTTTTTTATAGCTGCTGGTGACGCCTCGTAAATCGATGCTATTGCAAGACCGAGCTCCTTCTCATTTGTTTCAGAAGTTGCAGTCAAATTAATAAAAACTGTATAAACGTTTTAAAGTCAGATACAAGCTTATCCAATTTTTCATTTACATATTGTTTATTAACTGCATCATATGGTTCAACTGGTTGAGCAAGCATTGCGATACGCTGGTTTCTTGCATTGAAGGCTTTATCTTTACGCTGTATATCATCAGAACTTTTTAGACTGTATGAAAAGGCTTGATTCACGAGCTTGATTACAGATTTCTTATTAACACAATCACTATCGTCTTTAGGATCCATTACATCAACTAGCCTCCTTTTACGAAAACTAATTGTTTCTTCTCCAGACTTGAATACTATAGTGCTTCTCTGATTAACACAATCACTATCGTCTTTAGGGTCCATTACATCAACTAACCTTCTTTTACGAAAACTAATTGTTTCTTCTGCAGACTTGAATACTATAGTGCTTCTCTGATTAACACAATCACTATCTTCTTTCGGGTCTGATGAATTCACTAACCTTCTTTGCTGCGTATCGTACCCATCACCATCCAACGTTAGCACAAATCCTCGACCTGGAGGACCGCGTCGAATATCAGCATCTTTACGCTCTGAACGTCCGAAGCGGTCGATAGGCATTTTAAAACTGTGTAATTATTTACTGAACTCACTGTATTATACCTTCTTCTCTCAACTCTTCTATTATGGACACCATCTCGTTAATGTTTTCCTCGCTTGTATTTCCAGCTCGGTTGGATGCGTTCAACAATCTCAGCCGATCCACAAGTTCATGTACATTATTCCAGTAGACATATTGCACCGGCTTTGAATTTAAACTTTTGTAAAACCGATTAGAAAAACCTAAACCCGCTCCCTTAGACTGTTTTCTTCTCTTTGGCTGTTTTCTTTCGGGATTCCTCCGAAATTCGGTGAGATATTTTTGCACATATTTGTTACTTTTTGTTATTTGTTGGAAATCCGCTTAAATCGTGCACCGCAAATGGGTTAAACTTTCTTCTCAAAATCGAAGCAGATTTGATCATTTCCAAGTAATTCGGCAAATCTTCATGCAAATTGAAATCGCCATCTTTGGGGCTAATGTCTTTGTAAACCAGCAGATTGTATAAACCCCTCGTACCTTGATATATCACATTATTTAATGTTATATCGCTAGTTTCCGGGTTAATTATCAATACACTTTTCCACAAACTCCATGTATCGGTTTCCATATTATACTTTACTCCATAAATTGATTTGTCAATATTTTCGTCCTCGTCTCTAGCTAACACATCCGCATAGTAAAGATGGAACTGTTCTTCTGGAACGAGTTGTTTAATTTTCTTTATAGGTACGTCCATGTTTTCGACTTTAACCTTTGTTGTAGGTGTGGGAATTTTTTCGGTGATCGATTGCAACTGGGAAGCGGTTATTTGCAGTGGATCGATCAATTGTTTGTGCACCTCTTTGAATTTTTGCTGAGATGTAGCGTCTCCCTTTTTGTACGCTACAAACTTTTTTCGTACAGCATCCTGCATAAGACGAAGACTGCGCTTATTCGCAATAAAATTGTTAACGTCCGTCATCATGAAACTTTGGATGGGAACTAACTGTTTTTGAATAATGTTAAATATTTATATACTCGTCGAAATTCTTCCTATATCGACCATTATCCAAATCAAAATCTTTCACAATAGTTATAAAATTATGTTTTGAGTCACCCCAACACTGTAAGCACATTTCTTTAAATTTAGGATATGTCATGTCACCGCTTATATGATCCGAAAAGATATGGCGAAGGTTTGTGTCATCTTGTTTCCATAATGCGATTACATTGGTGTTATCTCTGAGTCTATGTTTTAATGCACTAGCGTAAGTTTGACATAGATAGAACGAATCTATTGCTTTATGTCGGCCGAACGAGAAAAATTGAGTGATTTTACTTTGCTCGTTTACAGGTATATCATCGAAAACCATAATTGAATCTTCTTTGGTATCTCCGGGTTCGATCAAATCATCGTAATTTTCAAACTCATGGTACCCAATTTCTTCTTTTAATGGTGTAAAAACGTTTCTTAACAATTCGTATTTCGGTTGATATAAACTTTTCGAAAATACATACACATTTTGGAATCTAAGACAGTTCTCGTGCAGGATCAGCGATATTAAAGCGTTAGTCTTCCCACAACTCGATGGTCCCGCGAAGATAGCTCGTATGTTAGACGGGAACAATGAACCATGTTTACCATCCTCTCTTGCACTAGCAACATCAAAGTTATCATAATTCTGTATAGGTATTTTAACTTCTTGTTTCGCAGTCTCCATATTGCTTCGAGCGTACGCTTGCTTTTGCTGCTGCTTGCGGTGATAGCTTAACGTCTCTTTCGGTATATTATATTTTTTACTGATGGAGTAAATACTTGATTTACCCAGTAGAACTTCTTCTATAGCTTTTTCTAATGCTTTGTTACTGTATCCACTATTTCGTTTTCTTATGTAATTGCGAACCATGCTAGCCAATACTGCCGGAGACACTTTCACCCTATGGGGCAATTTCACTCTATGGGGCAATTTCACTCTATGGGGCAATTTCACCCTATTCTGATGGAGGTAAATTCACTCTAAAATAACTAGAACTTATGTACAGAGTGGGAGATGCTCACCATTCGACAAATAAAAGTAGACTAATTGAAATAAATTAATTCCTTGCTTTTATACAATTTTATTAAAAATATATATACAAAATATTTAATTGTGAATAAATCTATTAACAATTTCCGTAAACGGATTATATTCAAACATAGAGTCATGTATAATTAAAGCATAAGCCTTCATCGATGATTCAAAATTTCTTGAAGCTTCTAATTCCATTCTTACATCAACAGTTGCATCCTTGATGCTTTCAAATTGATGACGACAGTCGATTACAAAGACAGGTGAGTCCTTAAACCTGTTGTAGTCCATTAAACATTTATTTGACGATTTGTTCGGATAGTATTTTTCCATAAAAGATGCATAAGACAGGTACGCTGGCAAGTAGTCATTCTGCTCGAAATCCACATTTAATCGACCTTGAGGGAACATCTGAGAGTTTAAAAACACTTTGACATTGGTTATGTTGGCATTCGTAAAGCTTGTAGCATTTTCTTCTTTCCTGTCGTACTTCCCATTTTGCAGCGCCAGTAATATCCACCGAGCCTTCTCTGTTTTGTTCGATACTTTAATTCTCCATACTTGCGACTTTGATTGTGTTAGAGATGGTAATTCGAGTAGTTCCCATTTTCTGAATGCAACCATTATAGACGATTGATTTTGCATTTCCGAAAGCAGCGACGCCTTGGCAAAGTCGCTTAATGTTATATGCGGGACCTCCCATGAAATACGTTGTATTTTGAACGTTACTGTATTTCCAATCGACTTGTAGCAATTTACGTCCGACTTGGATCTGATTAAAATCAGCTCTTAAGGCATGTTGACGATAGTTTTCTTGTAATCTTCAAAAAACCCAAAAATGGTTTTTAGCGGTATAGCACAACTAAACCGTCCATCTTGAATATGGTATCGGGTTTCCACCGGTATGTGTAATAGATTTTGTTTCTGATTCTTCCATGGATACTAAACCTTTAATAGTTCTTGTAATTCCAGGGATTCGGCAGACATCTATTATTTGATTATTACCCAATTTGTATTGAATTTCCTCAAACAGAAAATATGGTGCATTTCTAGTAAACTCGTAAGCTTTAGGGTCTGGTTCTGCTGCTCTAATCGGGTCTACAGTTGTTGACGCTTCCCTTAATGTTTCCGTAGGCTTATAGGTACCCCTTATAAATATGAAACTTTCATGAGGGTATGTGATGTTATCACTGCTCTGGATTTCAATTGAAATTCGATCGTTGTTTTCTGCATTCAATGTAAAGGGAAGATATGTATAATAATCTTCCTTTATTATGGTCTCGTCTAATTTATAACCTCCAAACACATCCAATTTGGGCACGTCCTCATATTTAAGCCTTCCAAGTTTAACGTTTTCTGCCTCCCATCATTTATAACTTCTAACCCCAAAGATTTTAAGAAACGTATTTCTTCTGCTGTAAGTCTCTCGACAACTTGACGCTTTGACGTCGTATTCACTTCTAATCGTCTGGGGGTGTTGTAGCGTGCTTTATATACAAAATCGATAGGCATTTTCAACTACTTTTTATTTCCAGTCTCACACAGGTGTATATTTCCGGGGAAAAGTTTACCAATTCACCCAAATGATCGACTAGTCTGATTGTAATATTATCAATTTCTGTCACGCTCAGCGGATAATATATGACGTGGTTAGGTTCCTTTTCCAGATTATACCCGGGTGGTACAGATAGACTGAATTCAAATATGCTGTGGGTAAGAAAATTGTTTCTGAACGATCCGCTGGTGATATTGGTTTCCACAAAAATGTTTGAGACCGATATTATGTTCACTTGCTGATTAGCGATATGTACGGTATCTGCAGTCAATTTGCGGTTGGTAAACCACAAGATGCTTCCAATATTGTTTTTACGGTTTGCCCCGAAATCAATCGGTATACTGCTTCGTATAGAACACTTTAATGTATTATTGTTGGCACTCAGTTTAAAATATTTTTCAATGTTCTCGTTGATGTCCGGCTTCTGACTGAACCATTTTTTGAAAACATCCTGTATATATGCATTTATTTCTTCTAATTCGTATGATCCAGGTTCAATGGTTATTCTGCGATGCTCTGGATCGTTAAAGTATAATATGTTGTTTCCTGAATGTATGTTTTGCACAGTGCTACAAGTGTACAGTCCCACTAGACCCAAAGCATATTCACCGTCTTGTTTCAATTTAATTAGTGGGTAAATGGATCCTGTCGATATGACATTACCATACCCGAACACGCGCACTGTTTTAGCCATTGTCACTAAGAAACTTTAACACTAAATGTCCACAATTGTATGTGTTGTAAGTCTGCTCCGGTGCACTGTTGTAGTAAATTTTACAACCTCGAAAATATCTCTCCACTTCTTCCGGCGGTCTCAAGTCTCCAAACGAATCGTAGTAATACACACTATTTCCGCGTTTTCGGTACCCCACCCAATGTGTGCCCGTACCTTTGGTGATATCCAAATTAATCACACCCGATTCGTTGAGATGCGGTCTAATCTTCTGTAACTGATCTCTAGAAAAGACGTTGCGAAAATGAGGAATGTTAGATGCGTGTTTCCTTATATCTACATCGGTGAGACCTCTTCGAGGTAACTTGCTTAGTTTTTTGATACTTTTTTACAAATGCCACGCCCCTGTTTTTACGGTTTCAAGAATAATGCTGTGCCTTTTTTGTATGGTTTTAGAAACATTCCATTTCCTTTTTTCCCAACAGTAATGGCTTCCATAGATCTGTTGTGTCGTTCGCTCTCCTTAAGCTGTTCGTTGGCTGTCTTGACATCATTTACTGCTTTAGCTATCCCCGCAGCACCACCTGTTAGTGCCCCTAGGGCACTTAGCCCAGCGAATATCGGAATCAATGGTAGAAAACCTCCTTTCTTTGGAACGGGTATAATACGTGGGACTTTAATTTTGCTTTTCCCACCGGCTCCTTTTATGATTTTTTTACCAATTAGAATACCAACATCTAACAGCTTTTTCAAGTTGTCGGAACCAACTCGGTCTACTGCGGATCGTATTTTCTTCAAAAATCCACCTTTGAAACTTAATTTCTTCTTTAAGCCCATACCCATTTTTCTCTTCGCTTTCATAGCGTTTGTCACAAACCAAGCTGCGGCTTTTTCCCCAAACTTTGCGTTTTTAGACTTAAGTCTCCCCCAGGCTTCTTCTTCTAAAATTGTATCTGCTCGGTGTCTGGCTGGAAGATCATCGGGGTACTTGGAGTATGCAATGTCGTGGTCTTTACACAATTTATCCAATTCGTTTATTCCAGGATCACCTCTTGCTAAGCGCTCATCCAATTTTCTACCAGGACCGCAGTACTGATAACCTGGAATATGCAGCTCAAACGGTAACCTGTTTATAGCGCTGTTGATTAAACCCTCTCCAGAACAGATAATCATGTGTTTACTCAAAAAATCTCAAACTATACTAAACAAATAAACAACAACGAGTCTATTTATACTTTTTCAAAAATTTACAATATATTATAGTTTCACAAACTACTTAAACAATATATTTACAATACATTTACATCCACGTTTCTTGGGTTGTCTTTTATAAAATACTCTTTTTAGTTATCACCATAACCAGAATCTTCAGATTCCGACAAATTTAAACGTCTAAACATTTCCACTAATGTTCTTGTACGTATCACGTATTGCACAAATATATCCGGAAAACATATAACCAGCTCCAATGCATTTAGTGCGCTCTGATTCAATTCGTTGTAGAATAAAATATTGCCAATTCGAACTTCACCTTCAATCAAGATTTTAATTCGTTCCTCCCCTTCAGTCAGAGTATTAAACCGATCGCAATCATTTAAATTAGAATTAGCAACAAACCCTACTAATTCGCTGTATAATGCTGGGAAGTCACGACTTTTCAGCTGCTTAAGTTGATACTCAAACAACTCTCGCATATGGAATAGTTTACGGCACTCCAATTTGTTTATAACTATCGAGCTATTGCCCATTATTATTTTTAACTGGAACGTTTCGTCCTCGGTTGATCGAGATACTGGTGACAGAGTGATAAAGAACGGAGCTCCAAGTTGTATGTGTAGATCTTCCATTTTGGGTGCACCATTTAATCCAGTGTTTAGCACGTCACGAGAAAATACGTTGATTTGAAATTCCACTTGAAAATTTGTAAATGCTAACCAATTTTCGTATGTCAATTCCAGAACATGGTTGCCACAATATTTCTTGCTACACACCAATCGTAATACCGGTTTTATTCTCTGGTTTATAACAAACCCAATTTCCACATTATGAGGGTGTTCACCCAATTCACTTAAACTATACGTAAACTTATTAATCAGATTTTCGGTATACGAAACTTGTGCATCATTAACATCTACAGACTCCATTGCTTTGCACTGATTTCACCGAGATGACTGAGAAGGAATCCTATGCGGCTCGTCCTTTTAAATGTTTCAGGGTTGTTGTTGCGCATGCTCTTCATTATCATTTGCAGTATTTTACAGACAGACATGAACTAGTTTGTAATCCGATTCAAGGTTAGTTAAGAATATTAGGTTTTACTGGTGTGATTAGACTAGTTTGGAATGCTACTCAAGGTTAAACGACGCCGGGTTTCTCCTAATTTAAAAGTAAACTAGCTAATTGATTTTTACCGACGTGAATAGACTGGTTTGGAATGTTACTCAAGGTTAAACGACGCTGGGTTTCACCTAATTTAAAAGTTAACTAGCTAATTGATTTTCACCGACGTGAATAGACTGGTTTGGAATGTTACTCAAGGTTAAACGACGCTGGGTTTCTCCTAATTTAAAAGTAAACTACCTAATTATACCAACAGGGTATAAAAGCATGGTACGAGGCAATATAATTCAGTTTCTGTTTAGTCTTTGACTAGTTACAACTGTTAAAAGTCTTTGACCAGTTTTAATTTCTTTATAGAAAATGGCTTCCTTTACTTGTGATGTGTGTGGGGTTGTCTTCTCGAGAAACGATCATTTAAAACGACACCAGCTCCAACAGCATGGATCGGTGCCTGAAGCCAAAAAGGGTTTGTTTGCCTGCGAAGTGTGTCCTGCATCCTTCTCGCGGAGGGATAACTTGAAACGTCACAAGGATGCCAAGCATGGTGTGGTTGTTCCCGTTGCAGCTCCATCCGGGGTCAAGCGACCTGCTGCGTCGACGGTTAAGGGACCTGCCCCCAAGAAGTCGCGAAGATGCGAAGAGTGTGATGTGGACGTCACCAACTTGGCAGCCACCAGCGCTCCAACACTCACAAGACTAATGCTAGTCGTGTCCTGGATGGAGGCGTAGAGGTTGTAGCTACCGCTTTTAAAACAAGAGTAGCTACATACAGAATTAAAAATGCTAATACTAGTGGTATGTATACTTTTAAAACATTGAATGAGTGTTTAACCTAATTATTTCTAGACATCTCAGAATTTTTGCGTCAGCAGAAAGAGAGGTTCATCGCATTAGTTGGTGAGAAATTAAAAGATCACCTATCCCTCAAGGTTAACTTGAAGGAGTTTGGTGGTTACACCAAGATGGACAGTGTTGAAGATGTTAAATCTTTCAACACTCGAAATGTTGTGGTCACCTCCTCCAGTAACCTAGGGGAGATCTACAATTCCTTTATGGAGGTAATGTCGGCAAAGTCTGAGGAGTTCCAGGAGCGTGATTCTGGTTAGTTTCTACAATTATAGATTTTTTTCTAATTTGTAAGTTTTAGGATAGAGTCTGAAACAGGCGTTGTACTTGGAGATTAATGTAAACAAGTACAACCCTTTGCGTGGGTCTTCGTACATCGAGCTCCCCAAATGGGTTCGAAACACTAGGGCTGTTATTAATATACAAAATGAGGACAACGCATGCCTTGCCTGGTGTGTTGTGGCTGCGCTCTACCCCGGTGCTCACGATCCGCAAAGGGTCGGTAGCTACCCCATTACAGCACCATTCTCAATTTGACAGGACTACAGTTCCCAATGCTCATAAAGGATATACCCCGGTTCGAGGAGCAGAATGCTATAAGCATTAATGTTTTTGGCATAGAAGGCAAGTCGATTGTGGGACCACTTCACTTTACAGCACGCAAGAGGGATCGGCACGTAAATTTGTTATATGTTCAGAAAGGCGGAAAGGAGCATTTTTGTTTAATTAATAATTTAAACGGCTTGGTTGGAAAACAACTATCCAAAGAAAAAACATGCAAATGGTTGTGTGATGGATGTTTAATATATTTTCGTTCGGAGGAGGAGTTACACCAACATACAGAGCACGAATGCAACCATATTGTGACTACAATGCCGACTGCAGCTAAATGTGTGCTGGAATTTGTTAATATTCACAAACAAATGACCGTACCGTTTGTGATATACGCTGATTTCGAGTCGGTGCTAAAACCTATTAGTACTGCTACTCCAGATACATCGACTTCATTCACGAATAGCATCCAAGAGCACACACCTTATAGTTTTGCATACTACATCAAATGTTCATACGATGATAATCTTTCAAAATTTGAAATATACAGAGGACCCGATGCTGCAAAGGTGTTTATGGAGAAAATGAAAGCGGAGGCTCAAGGGTTAGGAACAATTCTGAAAACCAACGTTCCGATGGCACCGCTTGAACCGTTAGACGAATTGTTATTCCACATGGTTGATGATTGTGGGATATGCAAGAAGCCCCTTGGAGCTGACAGGGTCCGTGATCACAACCACCTAAATGGAAAATTCCGCTTTGCAGCACATAACGCGTGCAACATTAATTACAGGGTACCTCATTTCATCCCGGTGGTGTTTCATAACCTAAGCGGGTACGATAGCCATTTTATTGTGAAGGAGTTGGGGTATGATAAAGAGAGCGTCACTGTAATCCCTAATAATAAGGAGCGCTTCGTATCGGTCACTAAAAATGTGAGGTTATATGGTGAACAACCAGAGGAGTGTGATGGCGAGCCTGAAGAATCTGACAATACAGCGGGGCAGCTCAGGTTTATAGATTCGTTAAGATTCATGGCTTCATCGTTGGACAAGTTGAGTCAGAATCTTGATACTACTCAGTTTGTGGAAACTCGCAAATACTACCCCGATGAGCAAGAGTTTGGGTTGTTGACGCGGAAAGGCGTTTTTCCATACAACTATATCACCGATGCTGTAGTACTCCATCATTACCACCGAAAGAAACCTTTTTTAATAATTTAACATCTACGGATATCAGCGATGCGGACTACGAGCACGTATGGAAGGTGTGGAATACGTTTGGCATTTGCACGCTTGGGGAGTATAGCGATTTATACCTGAAAACTGATGTGCTACTACTTGCAGATATTTTTGAAAACTTCCGCTCTGTATGCAAGCAGACGTATGATCTGGATCCATGCCAGTACCTGACAGCTCCAAGTTTGAGCTGGGATGCAATGCTTAAGTATACTGGTGTAAAACTGGAGCTGTTGATGGACATTAGCATGCATAATTTTATTAAGGCTGGAATCAGGGGAGGCTTGACTCAATGCAGCCAACGATATGCTGGAGCGAATAATAAGTATATGGAGGATTACAACCCTGACGAGCCATCCAAGTACCTAGCATATCTGGATGCTAATAATCTTTATGGGTGGGCAATGAGACAGCACCTGCCCATTGGTGATTTTAGATGGATGGATGCTAAAAAGATTGCTCTCCTGAAAGAACTAATTTTGAATATACCTGAAACCAACGAGAAAGGTTATATTCTAGAAGTAGATCTGGAGTATCCCGAACATCTACATCATTCCCACAACGATCTACCCTTCTGTCCTGAAAACATGGTACCTCCATCACCCAAATCAAAGACGTCTAAATTGTTAGCAACTCTGTCGGAAAAGAAAAACTATATTATTCATTATCGGAATTTGCAACAGTGTATGCGATACGGTCTAAAACTAAAAGCAATCCACCGGGTTTTAGAGTTTACTCAGTCTCTATGGTTGAAGGCGTATATCGACCTTAACACCGGGTTGAGGATGTCGGCGAAAAACGCATTTGAGAAAGACTTTTATAAATTAATGAATAATGCGGTGTTCGGTAAGACTATGGAGAACGTGGACAAACGTGTAGATGTGAAAATCGTGACCCGGTGGGATGCTTCTGGTAAATGGTTGTGCGCGAACAAGCTAATTGCTCGACCTAACTTTAACAGTTGCTTAGTGTTGGGGAAAATCTGGCGATTATACAAATGAATCGTGTAAAAGTGAAGTACGACAAGCCGATTTATGCAGGATTGTCAATTTTAGATCTATCCAAAGCGCTAATGTATGACTTTCACTACAGTACCATGGTTCCTCTGTATGGTCACAGACTGTCTCTGCTTTATACGGATACAGACTCCTTAGTGTATAGTGTGCAAACCGAAGACTTGTATAGTGACATTAGTGCAAACATTGAGCATTTTGATACAAGTGATTACCCTCCAAACAATAAGTACAGTATACCGCTTGTGAACAAAAAAGTTGTGGGGAAATTTAAAGACGAGTTTTGTGGCGATTTGGTGTTGGAATTTGTAGGTAGCAGGGCTAAGTTCTACTGCATTATTAGTGAGAAAGACAATATTAAAAAAATTAAGGGTGTTAGTCGTAGTGTGTGGCGGGGATTAGTGTAGATAGTTTTAGGGGGGTGGTGGTTAACAATGATGATGCCCTCATGCATACGATGGTATCAATCCGGAGTAAGAAACACCAACTTTATACACAGCTTATTAATAAAATCAGCTTATCGGGCGCAGATGACAAGCGTTACGTCACCCCCGGAAGCATATCAACCTACGCATGGGGGCATAAGGATATAGGTTAAGTTGTTTATATTTGTATATATTTTATTGTGTATATATAGTATGTAAGTTAGTTATAAGAAATACCTACCATCCCCATCCTTAAAATTTCCTTCGCTCCCGGCGACATGTAATTACCTCCACGTGGTGTCGCTGGACGGTAAAACATATTGTTAGATTAACAACAATATGTTTTATTGACCGAAAACACGTTTCCTCTTTTTTTACATTAATCTTTTTTGTTATAGATCTATTTAAACAACGCATTAATCTCTTTTTTTGTTACAGGTTAAACTACTTGGATCCGACTACACACAGGAAATAATGTTATACTTTGTAAAATTGTATTCTATTAGTTTATTAAACTGTAAATTGGATAAAATAAATTATTAAAATTTTGTGTGCTTATTTCTTTGTATTGGTTAAAGCATATGTCGTAGGTAGCGAAAAAGGTTTTAAAAAATGGAGTTAAATATATACGAGCAAAAATTTTAAAGAGGTTTGAGAGTTTTAAAGTGTAACTTTGCAGGGCGTGGTCCGATTTCAAATCTGTTTGCAGATTCGGGATGTACGTAAAATTCTAGACTAACAAGATGTATTGCATGTATAAAAAAATTTATAAGAACGCTCAAAAGTCGCTACAGGTAAGAAATCTTAAAATGAGGGTAGCTCCCTGGGAGATGGTGCTATCTGAAAAATTCTTAAAAATTCAGGTAGCTGAGAAAATTCTAATATTAATTGATACCAAACAAGATAGGCTTATCTCGAAAGATGAAAAATGTTTAGTCGAAGAAAACTATTTGGTCCAGATGTTTGGGGAAATGAGGATGCTGGGGGAAATGAGGCGGTGATTTCCCTGATAATGTACTACTGACAGACGGGGCTTACAGGGCAGTTAAAAGATTTTTCGGTGAAGATTTGAAAAACTATAATGGTATTAAAGACGAGAATAATAAGTTTCTTATAAATAAAGTTGAGGTAGCAGACAAGATGGAAAAGATATTTAGAAGATTTATATAAGGAAGACGATATGGATGAGTTAGAGAATAACCAAGCAGAGGATGTAGAAATAGGGTTCTCAAAATTTAGAGAGGAGTTTGATAGAGCTATTAGGGATCTTAAACTAAATAAAGCGCCAGGGATAGAGGATATACCCCCAGAATTAATAAAATATGCAAGTCAGAAAACTTTAGACAGATTATATAAACTTGTAGAAGTAATATATGACACAGGCGAGGTCCCAATAGATTTCGAAAAAAAATTATTCCAATCCCAAAAAAGTCAGGAGCTGATAGGTTTGAGAATTTTAGAACGGTTAGTTAAACTTCCCACGCTTCCAAAATACTAACAAAAATAATTAAAAAAAGAGTAGAAGCTTTGACTGAGAATTATTTAGGCGAAATATGGTTTTCCTAAAGACAGATGGACTAGAGAACCGATACCAATGATTAGGGTAATTATCGAAAAAAGACTACAAAAAAATAAAAACACTCATGTCGCATTTGTAGATTTAGGAAAAGAATTTGATAGGGTTAATTGGATTGTTATGTTCAGGGTTTTACGAAAAATAGGAATCTCTCGTAGGAATAGAAAAATTATTTACAGTCTATACAGAAACCAAAACGCAGTAATTAGATTTTGTGAATTAGAAAAGGAAGCTAAGATTAGAAATGGTGTTAGACAGGGCTGTATACTATCTCCCTTGATTTTTAATGTTTTTATTGGGGAAGCTTTAAACTTAGCTAGGTAGAAAAAAAAGATAGGTATTAGTGTACCGGGACAGAAAATAGACATGTTACGTTTTGCAGATGATATAGCCATTATAGCAGAGTCTAGAAAAGGGTTACGAGAATTTCTAAATATTATAGATGAGATACTACAAAGTAACTATAGTATGAGAACTAATTCAGGAAAGACAAAGATAATGACAAGCGAGTTACAGCCTAGTTCTAAACCAAAATTAAAAATAGGTAATACCGAGTTAGAGGAGGTAGATGAATTTTGCTATTTAGGTAGTATAATTACAAAGGACGGACACAGCGGAAGGGATATAGTAGCTAGAATAGCTCAAGCTAGAAAAATGTTTCTAAAAGAGAAAAGCTTACTAATAGCTAATAGTAATAGTTTAGATAATAGAAAAAGTTTTTTAAAGTCGTACATATTGAACGTTCTATTATACGGTAGTGAGACTTGAACAATTAAATAGGTAGATAAGAAAAAGATAGAAGCTTTTGAAACTTGGTGTTATAGGAGAATCTAAAGATTGGTTGGGCAGATAGAGTAACAAATTAGGAAGTTTATTGAAGGATAGTTAAGTAACCCTATATGTGGAAACGATTAAAGGTCCGGAGAGATAGATTGATAAGGCACCAGTTAAGACATGAAGTACTATTTAGTAAGGTCTTAAATTATAGACTACTAAATAAAAATAGAGTAGGGACGCCTAGACAAAGCTATATTCGTTAAATTATTAGAGATTTAGGTTGTTAAGGGTATGTAGACCTTTTTAGACTAGCTCAGAATAGAAAACAACTTAGAGCTGCGTCGAACCGACCTTAAGTAAGTTCGAAAACTAACCAAAGAAAGTAATTAAAACAAATCAGTTAACTAACTGTCACCATGACATAATTCACAATTGGTTAGCTGTCTGGCATGTTGGCAGCGATTCGTTGCTTATGCCTTACTATAACATATAATTTAATAAACGTCACCATGACATAACTAACAATTAGTTTGTGGTCTGGCATCTTAGCAGCTATTCGCTGCTTAAGCCTTACCATAACATATAACTTAATAAACGTCTCCATGGCATAACTCACAAATAGTTAGCGGTCTGGCATGTTGGCGGCGATTCGTTGCTTAAGCCTTAACATAACATATAATTTAACACTTTTCCTTTTTTGGAGGGGATAACCAGGTAATATTTCATTTCCTTATAAATGGGAATCTATAAACATGTTGGAGTTATTTAACAACCATCAGGTTGCTAATATCTATATAGAGCCATGTAGATAAGAAAAAGATTGAAAAATATAGGAAGACCTAGACTAGGCTATATTAGTCAAATTATTGGAAATTTAGGTTGTGAAGAGTATGTAGAACTTTTTAGATTAGTACAGAATAGAAACAAGTTAGAGCTGCATCAAACCGACCTTAAATAAGGTCGAAAACAAAATGATGATGATGACAATACAATTATCGTGCATGATAGTTTCTTAGACTTATTTGTTTTAATGTGAGTAATATTTATTAAGAAATTATTAAGCAAGCAATTGATAAGAACTGATTTTTATAAATAAAACAGAATCTTTTTTAAAATAGCACATCCATTTAATTATCTAATTGTATGTTGCACTTAGGATTTGACAATTTAATTTTGCAGATATACGTCCTCCGAACTCAGAATGCTGTATTTCCACAAAAACATTTTGTTTTAAAGCAATCGTTGATCATCCACTCTACTTTAATCCTTTTAAATTCTGAATGGTTTCGTGCTTTAAGATATATCTTATAGGCGAAAAGTTTCCTATACATCTAAGAATTCAATCTTTTAGCTTTTGCAGCGGAAAAGGGTTACCGATATCGGCTTTTACATGACTAAGAGTTGTGCTATGAGTTATTCTGGCAAAAAATATCGTGTGCATTTCTAAAAGTACTAATTACAATATATCACTACTTGAATTTTATTAAAAGAAATACAAAACACATTCGTAGCAAATTACCCCATTTAGGTATAAATTTGTGGAAAACTCATTTTGTGGGTTATAAACCTTTACAGGTTTCCTGGCATCAAAATATGTAACAACAGTTATCAGTATTTTTGTCAGCAACTTTGTGTTTGTAGTTATAAACCGATTCAACTTTTAGTAAAACACCCTTTAGTGTATTAAAACAGCATTTTTTAAGAAAGAAATTACTCAGAAGTAGAAAAATACTCCAAACTCTTTATCACTTGCTTTAGTCATAGACCCAGCAAGCGCTGGGCAAGTTTGATATTAAATCCTTCTCTTATAATCGGACATTCATTTTCGCAGGCAATAACGCAGTCCCCGTTTGAGCAAACTGCTGAGGCTATAGATCACAAACCGTTCGTTTGCACACTCGCAGATAACGCAAATATTGAACAGCATCGTAAGCGGTTGTTTAAATAAAAAACCGCGCCGTGATAAATGTAAACCAAGTTAGTAAATATATACGTACAATAATATATGAAAATTCTTCTGCCTATAACGTTTTATGCTGTTATAAAGTACAATGAATTCAGTTTAGGACTTCTAAAAATATCGACATATTTCTCAGAATGTTGTAGAAGAATTGGAAACTTGTCACAAGGATGAACTGCGATTAAAACAATGCATTATAGTCGCCGAATAAGGAGTAAAAGCCATGAAGGTAAACAAACATTTCTTTTCATACTAATGTTACAATTAAGTTCGAATTTCGGGTTAAACAATTTGTATATTTGGATCAGACCATGATTTTCAGTTAAAACAGATTACTTCATACATTTTATATCATTTTTCTAAGCTTTGAGATACTAGTTTTAGTATTTAGGGATCATAAATTAATACAGACGAATAAACCTCAGATTATTTATCACACTTCGCATAAGTTATGGCACCTGTACAAAATTCGCCCATATTCTTCAGTATGGTTTTTAAGTAAGGTAACTGAAGGTAATATGGCCAAGCTGTCAATATGGTCAAATCCCTGTATTTTACAGAATGTTAACTTTATAACGTAAATAAGACTTTAGGTTCAACAACTGCCAGATTCAAGAGAGGGGGGAATGCCAAACTCATACCTAATGCGCGGATAACCTTCAGTGTTCTGAATATCATCTCAGTGGCGTTACTTAACCTAGTTATTAATTCTTGCATGAACGAAAAATTACATAAGATAGGACGAGGTAAAGCTTTTAATATTTTCTGTTGTGAATTAGTAGCACAAATACAATAACTTTAAATTGAATGTAAACATTTTTATAAATGTTGGGTGTTCTTGTGAAAATTGTCATCAAGGTCAACCGTATTAGATGGGAGTATTATGGCCAGTTCTTATGTAAGGCAATATGCCCATGGCCATATTACTCTACAAATGCCAAAGCTGCAGATATTGTTTTTAAATTCTTAGAAACGGCTTTTGGTTAATATTTTGTATTTTGTATTAATTTTATTATTGTTTCAGAATGCCTAGGCACCGTGAGTGTCAGAATTCGAGAGGCAAATGGAAACAAGAGAATATAAATGGTGCTGTTGATGCCGTAAAAAGTTGTATGCCTGTTAATGCAGGAAGTCATACATATGGGGTCCCGCGGCGAACTTTGAGACCAAAAAGTCATCTTTGGGTCGCAAAACTGTACTTACTTTGGATTAAGAAACTGAATTAAGCCATAGGATTATTAGACTTTCTAAAATAGGATATCCTATTACTAGTAAAGTATTAAGACGATGTGTATATCGTTTCATATTGATAAATAACCTCAAAAACGCATTCAATGACACCAACAAAATGGCCGGACGGTATTGGCTTGAACGATTTATGGGTCGACACACTGAAATTCGCCACAGAAAGGCACAAAATGTAAATTCGGCCAGAGCACAAAAGATAAATAAAATTATTGTTCAAGACCACTTCTCAAAATTAAAAGCGATTATGGACCACATGAATATTATCGATAAGCCTGAAAAAATATACAATATCGAGGAAAAAGGATGTAGATTGTTTTTACACCAGCAGCATGAATATTATCGATAAGCCTGAAAAAGATACAATATCGAGGAAAAAAGATGTAGATTGTTTTTACACCAGCAGCAAAAAGTTTTAGCTAGACGCGTGCTAATAAACACGGCCAAAACGTATCTATTGTATCATGTGTTAATGCAATTGGAACAGCAATACCACTCATGATAGTTTTTAAAGGAAAGCGATTGGCAGTCGCTTGGAGTGACTCATTGCCTCCAGGAAGTACCATACAAATGACAGAAAAGGGGAGTATGATTCAAGAAACATTTGTACTATGGGGCTAGACCATTATTAAAAAATCAAAGTATCTGGTGAATGTCTTGTGATTTTTGATGGGACAAAGTGTCATTTAGACTATACAATTGCAGATTCTGCTGAAAGATTGAACATAACCTTATACTGCCTGCCTAGTAATACAACCCATGAATTACAACCAATGGACAAAGCTGTATTTAGAGACTTTGAATATCATTGGGACGATGAAGTAACCCAGTATTTTTCGATTAATCCAGGTGAACGACCCATATCTAAATTGCCGTTTGGAGGTACTTTTTCGAAGGTGTGGGATAAAACAATGACACCAGCAAATATCAAATCTGGCTTTAAAGCTATGGGTATATACCCCTACGATGCTAGCGCTATTCCAGACATAGCATTTGCTCCTAGTACTGTAACAAATCGAGAATTTTTGGAATCAGAGCAAAGCACATAGAGATATATATGTACCGGCAAAAGACAAATAATGAGGCATACAAATGAGTTAGACAATGAAGCAAAAAATGAAAAAACATGCAAAACCATACCTACGTTCCAAAAGTCAGATTCCATCCGAAAACAACTTCAACCATCCACGTCCGGTATAAAGCACAATCAATTAAAAAGAACTGACAAAGACAAAAAAAAATTTCAACATTAAGTGGAAGACGCCGCAAAGTAAAAGAATACCTTCCTTCAGACACAGCAGTGAAGGTGATTCCAGCATTAGTATTCACGATGAATCTAATGATACGGTAGATTTTAATTCTGACTCTCAAAACTGCGATGGAGAGAATCTTAACGTTTCTTTTAAAGACATATTCCAGACTCGTGGCATCAAAACTAAAGTCAAAACACCAAGGAAGCCAGCAATTAATTGTAAAGCACAGGTAATCAGGAAAACCCTCTATATTGAGGATGAAAACCAAACGGTTATTAATAAGACTGCAATTCCATAAAACGCCAAACAAATTCTAAAAGAATCTTAGTACTGTAGGGTATGCATCGAAGATCTGCAAGAAGATATGAGACTTTGCAATACTTGCAAAGGATATGCTCACGAAGCATGTGCTGGACTTACAGCAACTGCTAAACTGAAAATTTTTATCTGTCCATTGTGCGAACAATAAGTTGCTATTTGGTGTTAAATATTTTGGAACAAATTTTTTAAGGTCTGTAAACTTCTTTTGTTCTTAATTTTGAGATTAAAATAACTGTATAAGTAACTGTTTTATTTTTTGTTACTATTTGCTTGCAACATTTTTTAATACTATTGTTATGGCCTATTACCTTTACGACAAATTCATATAAAATCTACGATGGCCATATTTTCCAAAATGCGTGGGTAATATGGTCAACAAGCAATTTTTTTTAAAAATGTTGTCAAATTGCTAATGATTTTTCAAAACGCATTTTTTTAGTTTCTATATGCGCATAATATATCTCAGGTGTCGTTGGCACCATGAACAGTTTAGAAAGATTACTAACTTTTTAGAGAATCGCAAAGAACCCTTAATTTGGCCATATTACCTCCACTTACCTTACGTTTCCAAATGAAATTATTCTTCGAACTCTTAGAAAACAAGATTCGGTTGATTTGTCTTATGATTTTTCTTCGCCAGAGTACTAACTTTTCTAGGTAATTTTAATTGATTATACCCTGCACTTTTAACTGAACTGCCTGTAGCTTCCGATATATGTTGCTTGGTGATATCATTTCTGTTTCAGGAGTTCATCTCGTTTCACGTTCGGCAAACCTGATTCCCAGTTTCCTTTCAACAATTTATTCATATTAGTAGTTTAAACAGTGGTTACTTAACATAATACCAACTCTATGTAGATCACTTGTAATTCTCTGAATTTTAATTATTTTCTAATGTTCAGAACTTGAAAATGTTATCCACTCGTTGCGACAGCAGAACAAGATTTTGTAGCATTTTAAATGGTTTTAACATCGACTTGTAGTTTAACAGGTTAATTGCCCAGCATACTTTTCATGAACTGAAAATAAATTCGTCAACCCAACTGGGTTCGCACAGGAACTCCAATTATTACAACTGTTCGCCCAAGTGGTAGACGAAACAATGCGCTTTTTTGATGTATAGTGGAATCACCTATACCTTACTATTGGTAAATTGTTATTACGATAGGCAGACCATACACCACATTATGTAGAAATTTTTCTGTATGATTCGACGGAGCAGTTTTCTGTAAATAGTATGCTCTGTAAACAATAGCAATTTTTGACATGTTTATCTACCCAAATGAGTTACTACAATTGGAGGGATATACGAGATGTTATTGAGTGTCTTTAAAAATTTTCAGAAATCTCATTCCAACATGTAGGAAGAACGTAAACACGAAGAGATTATTAAATCTGCGACGACTATTGAATATAATAACATAAAAAGTTGTAATTATATTGCTGACGAATTTCCAACACATCACTCCGCTTTCAGAACATTTGTTCGATGGTAGCAGAAGCTAGCTGATGATGTCATATTTGAAACATCAGTTGTTAGTACATAACTTGTTTATTCTTCTAAGTAAAAAACGCCAAAGGAGTCATTGCTTTGGTTTTGAACGAAATTAGTTTAGTCTTTATTAAATGTACCTGAGGAGGAAGAAAGTTACCGAACGCCAAAATTGGCTAAATCGACAAATACTATTTAGTTAAAACAGAAATTGTTATTAGTCATAAAACAAAACGGTAGGTCATACTATTATTTAGCATAATTACTTTTAGCTACGTTTTGAACTGTTTTAGAACGTTAAAAAATTTGTGAACACTGTTCTGATAAAATAACACCTACACCAAGCAAGCAAAAACAAAAACGAAAAAAATGAACACATTTTGCATGTCATGACAAGGATTTTTTGGCCAAAACAAACCGTACACGCGTGGGATTAAAAATACAAAGGTAAACCATCCACAAGAGGAGATTTCGTTATGTGAATTTAAACCTAGATAAGATGAGAGATATTTTGCTAATTAAGTAAAAGGTACTCGTTAGGAATAATTTTATGCTTGAAAAACTATGCTGTATGTGTTCTGTACGTTTTTTTTGTGTGAGAAAAAATATTTTTGACTGTATGGATGCCTTATGATAATGCTGTTTGATTTCATTTTGTGAATTTCAGTATTTCCGTTGAGCTAGCCAGCAAAGTAAAGTTAGAAGGGAAGGTAAGTCAACAATTTCAAATTTTACAATTTGCTGTACCAGTATCACAGCACACTTTTAGCGGCGCACCAACTTGACCGTTAACACAGCCATATTATAGCGGCGCACCAACGCCGGCCGTTAGCACAGCACTAATTAAGCGGCGACCCAACATGTGGCACGATTAATTCGTCTAAAAATTAAAGTTTATTGTCTTGTTGTATTTGTTTTTAGAGTTTCTTTCTTTGTAATATCTGATTAGTTTCAAGCATGACTGATAGGATAAAAAAGATTCGTGAAAGTTTGCGAGCTGAGGAAGTAGAAGGTGGTTCGCAAGAAAGTGTTTATGCGGAAGAAGGGGAAAAAAGATAACCCAGAGGTCAAGAATGTGGGATAGATCCCAGGAGTCAAAAATGATGACTCTCTTATTAAGTCTAAATCAAAATGTGCATGAACTAAAAGAGAATACAAAAGAAATGGGTGAAAAAGGTATCAGGGAAATGAGCGAGAGATCTGATAAAAATACTCAGGAGTTACGAGCAGAATTTGTGGAGAATATAGCAAAATTAAAAAGAAAGTTTAAGATTACAAAGTGAGAAGAATGAATAGAAATTTAAAGGCATGAGTGAGAAAATAACTTTAGAAACTAACAAAATCATAGAGGAAATGAAATTTGAAATTAGTAGAAAAGTAGTACAAATTTTAGAGGATATGGATGAGGTTAAAGAGGAAATTATGCGGAGAAAAACTAATCAGAATGCAATTGAGAAAGACACTAATGAAAAAATTAAAATTTTAGATCAAAATGTGAACGAAATCAAGGAAAGCTGTCAAGCTGAATTTAAAACATTCAAAATGGACTTAGGACATTTTGAAAATAAATTTTAAGATCCACAAGAAAGGTTTAAAAATATTCATGTTGGGGAACCGATGAGATGAAATCCAACTAGTGTTCCGTTGGAACAACCCTCAAAATTTTATGGAGATCATAAACTTGGCAATATAATATTTTTGAATAACTTAAGAACTTTAATATAAAGTAGCTGGGATGAGCAAACGAAGTTAAATATTGTAAGGTCCATGTTGAAAAGTCCATGTTGAAAGGGAATGCAAAGATTGGATTTGAACTGATTGAAAGTTAGTTAAGTTCGTTTAAAGAATTCGAGATTAAACTTTTAAAATATTTCTGGGGAGACAAACAGCAATTAAAAGTTAGAGATAATTTATTGATGGAAAATATAGCAACGATTCAGGCATGTCAAGTGTGTTATATATGATCAAAAAGTTTGGCGTTGCCAAACAATTTGATCCTCCTTTGACAAGCAAATTGTAAAGTATCTAGCAAGTCATTTTAAAACGGAAGTAAGGCAATGCAAAGCCTTGCAGAATATTGTTGATAAATTCTTCTTAATCTTCTTTGAGAATTAAACCACTCATAGTTTTTAAAATCATCTTTATTTACATTTCGATCCATGACCTAGGTCGTTGTCAAAATAATAAAATCTTCAAGTTTGACATTTATGACTTAAATTGAAGGTGACTTTGATTTATTGATTTTCAAAATATTTGGTTTGAGTACACTAAGCAAAAATTTTTAAAGTTTAAAAAAATGATTGCCTTCAATTTGTGTTGCGGCCTGGGACCGATTTTTTAGGTATGTGCAAGCAGCGTGAAATCAGCTGATTAATTTTATTGGTGAATTTTATATAAATTCAATAATTTGGAAAACATTTTTTAACATGTTTCTATTTATACAATTGATAGGATGGTTATTAAAGAAGTGTGCGATTGCGTTACCGTAAGGCTTAAGCAGTCGTTTTTTTATATTTATTTTGAGGGGGAAAATCATTATGATTTAGGCTACCTCTTTGGTAGATTTTAACATGGTTCTGCGGCGACCCTAAGACGGGTTTACACTTGTCAGGTACCAATACTGTTCAACGGAGATTGTATATAGTTTTGAGGTAACCCTATTGCGGGTTTACACTTGTCAGATACCAATGCTGTTTTACAGGGGTTGTTGATATGCTTATTGTTATGTAATTAGTTATTGTATGTATAAATAGAAATCGTGTATGTAGGCTGTATTTCATGTTAATATCGCAAGGAAACCCAGGAAAAACTTGCTAGTTTTTCCTGCAAAACAGCATTGGTATATGACAAGTGTAAACTCGCAATAGAGTCACCTCAAAACCATATACAATCTCCGTTGAACAGTATTGGTATCTGACAAGTGTAAACCCGTCTTAGGGTCGCCTCAGAACCATATACAATCTTCATAGAACAACATTGATATCTGACAAGTGTAAACCCGCCATAGGGTCGTCTCAGAACCATGTTAAAATCTACCAAAGAGGTAGCCTAAATTATAATGATTTTCCCAGTAAAAATAAATATAAAAAAACGACTGCTTAAGCCTTACGGTAACGCAATCGCACACTTCTTTAATAACCATCCTCTCAATTGTATAAATAGAAACATGTTGAAAAATGTTTCCCAAATTATTGAATTTATATAAAATTCACTAATAAAATTTAATCAGCTGATTTTACGTTAAGCGTATTGGCTACCTAAAAAAAGTCGGTCCCAGGCCGCAACACAAATTGAAGGCAATCATTCTTTTAAACTTTAAAAATTTTTGTTTAGTGTACTCAAACCAAATATTTTGAAAATCAATAAATCAAAGTCACCTTCAAACGTCAAACTTAAAGTTTTTACTATTTTGACAAC
The DNA here is from genome assembly GCA_036346225.1 of Platerodrilus igneus. Taxonomy (NCBI): domain Eukaryota; kingdom Metazoa; phylum Arthropoda; class Insecta; order Coleoptera; family Lycidae; genus Platerodrilus; species Platerodrilus igneus. The sequence continues at coordinate 8,285,071 of JARFIW010001599.1, forward strand.
GATTCTAGGTCATGGATCGAAACGTAAATAAAAATGATTTTAAAAATTATGAGGGGTTTAATTCCCAAAGAAGATTAAGAAGAATGCTAAACAAACCACAACAAACATATAGGGAGTATTTATTGTTAATAGAGATATATTTTTAGAACTTCTTCAACGATATGATGGTATGGGTCAACCATGGAGAATGGAAACCAGACCAAAGGGCCAGCCCATGAACACATTTACATTCCAAAGAAATAATGGACAGGAGAGATATCAGGGCAGGCCATTTGAAAGGGGGAATGTGCAAAGAAATAATTGGAATAGAGGAAATGCCATTAGGGGAGTCGGGGGAAAGGAGAATAATAAATTCCGTACCATTGAGAATAGAACCGTTATCCAAGGAAGGAAAAATAGAACAAACGTTCAAAGAGATAAAATGAATGGTAGCAACGATAATAGAAAGACATCCGCTGAGTTAGTTAATCAGGCTGGAACATCAAATAGGCAGGAGTTTTAAAAGTAAACAAATCAAGGAAGAGAATATAAAAATTAAAAAATATGAACATGTGCGTGAATTTATAAAATTTAAGTTGCAAAATAATGAAAAAGTTATTGAAGAAAATGATTTACTACCTTTACTAAAATTACAAGTACAAGGTAAATAGATAAAATTACTTTTAGATAGAGAAGCTGAAGCAACATTAGTAAGTGAAAGTTTTATTAAAAATAATTTAGATAAATAAAAAAGATTAGAGGTTCAGAATGAAGACCTTGCCGAACATCAGAAGACTGTAAAATTCTTTAGAATGGCAAGAGCTAATTTTTGGTATCTGGAGCTTGTTCGATGCATAGAGGATAGTTCCGCTAAGCAAATACTGTATGAAGAATTTGCTAAAGTTAGTGAATATGGCAACCACCAGTACTGTTTGCTGGCTGATAAAGGTTCAAAATTAGATGCTATCTTGTAAACCGCTGTGGTGTTACAAGTTTGCCAAAAAGTTACTTTCTGTCTCTATAAATCTGATGTTACTGTTTATTTTCATTTGAAGAACATAATCAGGTCAATAAATTATTTCAAAACTGCAAAAAGGAAAGCATGTTTCAAAACTACACATTACATTTCGAACGCAAGTGCGCAAGCATGAGTAATAACAGTAGTTAGTTTGTGTAAACATACTAATTACAATAACAAATTTTTATAAAATAATCAGGTTACTTTAATGTAGCTTTTATAATAACTAAAAAAGTATATAACCACGGAATTGTCAATATTGGTATTTCATGCAATAATACGCCATACATAGGAGAATCTTTTACACTATTAGTAGCATAGTTGGGACCGATACAATGAACATGTACTCGAAAATCGAGTACCTGATACTGAAAATGTATTCGAATACTTCTTAAAAAAGTTCGAGTATTTTACCCTAGAAATGTACTCGAATACAAGTATTCGAGTACTTTTTTCGGATACTGAGTACGGATACTTTGAGAATTTAATAGGGAAAATAATTGTTCCCACAACCCTCCAGAAACGTGCATAATAACACTTCAAGTAGGCGCAAAACCGAATGCTAACACGGTAATACACACATAATACATGTGTGTATCATTAGCTTTATAAACTTACTTTAACAAAACTAGTCATAAAGATAACATTTGGTGCATATATCGGTTTTAGTTTCATATATTTATAGTATTTATAGTTTATACCAGCATTAGGTACTTATTTACCTAAATATATATTTCTGGATAAATAACCCACTAAAAGTAGTAAATCCAGGCATATTGTACACACATTACTGCTAACTTGTAACGGCTACCAATAAAATAACTAGCATTTTTTGTTTTTGTTATTTGAAATTGTACTTCGTTATTTATAGTAATTTTTAAATAGTGTAGGTAATTTAAGTTTGTAAAAACAAAAAGAAACTTACTTTTTGGTTACCAATACTTACTGCATATCCAACATTTCACACAAAATAAAACACGACACAATTGCACCCTTGGCGTTTAGACGTTCTCTGTATCTGTAGTCTTTACATCAGCTAATAAACGAATGAGTGATATATAAATGAGAGTTGTAGACAATACATTGCAAGTTTATAGCTTGCGGATTAGTTTGCTATGCTGTTATGTCGTCGGCGCTAACCATTCAAGAATTCAAGTGAATAATTTTTATTAAAGTATCCGAAGTTCTGGAAAAGTACTCAAGTACCGGATACTTTTATTTTTAGTCTCGGAAACGGATACCGGTTACAAAATTTTGAAAGTATTCGAATACAGAGTACTGGGTACACACAAAGTACTCAAATACAAAAGCACTCGGATATTTCCCAACTCTGATTAGTAGAAATGAGTTATATTTAAAAGTTCCAGGATATAGTAGATCCAAACAAGATAACAGTAGTATTATTTCAATGTTGCCTAATCACTTTCAGACAGACGGCAACTTAGTGAAATTCACAGATATCATATCACAAATGATCAATCAAGACATGATAATACAATATAATGTTAAATGTTACAATGTACCCAGTTTCAGGATCTTTGAGTACATAAGATAATAAGAATCACATATCAAACTGTACTAATTCACACATTTATCATCTAATATGAATGCAGTGATATACCCATCGAATGCCAGACAGCGGAAGAAACATTAAATTAATTACTCGCGAGCCACTCACATTAACAAACCCCTTGGGCTATAAGAGTAGCCAGTTTGAGCTAAATGTTGTAATATCTGCGGATTATCCGATGACGACGCAGAAACATAGATCAAATTTTGAAGAGACTTGTTGCAATCCCATCTAGAACAATTTTATATTCGTAGCAATTAACTGTATCAGGTTGTTCCGAAAATACATGTTGATATTTGTTAAAAAGTTTGAATAATATTCGTTTATGATTTTTGTCAAAGCTTTCCACATGACACGCAAATTGCTTAATTTGAGCTTCGGAATACTTCAAATGAGCCCTACTTTCCTGTATAGGTCATCCTCTCCGCATTTCAATACCTGACAGATGGACGTTTACGGAAGCGCCCTGGCAAACAACTACTGCAAAATCTAACAACAAGTCATTATCACGTGCCAGTCATATCTCAGATCTATTTGACGAAGTAGGCCCGGTATAACTAATAACACATTCTCACACCCGCTATTCCCTATTTTGAAAGTTAGAAAAACTTTTTCCTTAACCTTGTGTATTTTATTCCCTAGTGTTCCCTTGCCATTGGAACATTTTGCCAGTATTATAGAAATATTTGAATTCCGTTGCAGCAATTTTATACAAAAAACTTTATATCCCTGTTACCTGATTACCTGAGTCTATCAAAAAAAAACGGACACCTTTAACTTCGACTTCAACATTTAAATTGGACAGGACTGTTACTGGTTTGACTTCTGTCTCGTTTTCTTTCAAAATTTTGTACTATTCGTTCCTACACTTAGTCAAAATTTATTTACTGTTATTATTATTTGAAGAATTATTACTGTTATTATTTTTGTTCAAAGTTTGTTGTTGGGTTGTTCAATGCTTTCTTTTTGATCGGCGCGAATTTTGTACCGAAACGGTCAGAGTTTTTCATTATAATTGTTATTTTGGTGAAAGTAAACTAAACTTAGTCAAAATTTATTTACTTTTATTATTATTTGAAGAATTATTATTATTATTATTGTTCAAAGTTTGTCTGTTGGGTTGTCAATGCTTTATTTTTGATCGGCACAAATTTTGTGCCAAAACAGTCAGAGTTTATCATTATAATTGTTATTTTGGTGAAAGCAAAATTGTTATTAGCTTCGCGTTAAGAACGTCCTTCTCTACGAGTTTTTAACGAGTCCTGAACCTTTTCATTTTTAATCACTTTAGGGCTCGGTGCATCATTTCGAATAGCAACTTTGCTTAAATGGCTTTTTATATCCTCCACTCACCTACAATTAGCGTTTATTATTCCGCACCTAATTTAGTGTGAAAAGTGATCGACATACATCCTGCTCTAATGATTTAAGCGAATATTTTGCCTCCCTATTAAATTCAAAAGCAGTCCACTTTAGAGCCTGCTTCATTCTTGCCAAAATTAATTTACAATGTTATGCAGCGTTGATTAGTTGGTTTTTGATAAAATATGTAGTTGTTCGAAGATTCCATGCTGTAATTAACATCTCTTTGACAGATGACATTTTGTTGTTATTGAAATAGAACTTATAGTGCAGCAGAGATAAGTAGAATTTCCTTTAAAAATTTCAGTTACGTTCGCAAGAAGGTGAGTAGAAACTTTTTGTTACTTGGCATGTACGTCGAATTGAAGTGAAGAGAATTTGAGACTTAATATCTAAAAATTAGATTTCTTCAAATGTAGAGGTTAGTTCGTTATTTGTCTGTATTTTGATAATGGACTTTAGATCATTACAGTCAGTGAATGATTTTCTTAATTAAAATTAATATTTTGAAGGACAAAGGAATTCGTAATCTTATACAACATAGTCTAAAGATAGTTCTTGAATTAAAAGTTTGATAAGTATAATAAATAGCCATCTAATTAGTGAACAAAGAGCTTTGATTCGTCTTAGGAAATTCGATATTTTTAATTAGTTTTTTGACAAGTACAATTGTACGTGTTTCAATTTATTATTTATAAAACACTATTTTATCTAAAATGAAAATTTAAATTACCAGATTGCCTAAATGATATGAAACAAGAGGATTAATATGTGTTTATGGATTATGATTAGTTCAGAAAATATCCTCTTCCCTTTATTCAGCTACGGGAATTGGACAGTGTTTTTCCGCCCGAACCTCAGGGAAATGAAGAACAGTTCAAGTCTTCGGGGTTTACTTCGAGCTGCAGCTCATTGTGACGCACAGTTTTTTGTTGTGCCTCTTTCCAGTACTAAACCCTTTGCGTCCTAAGAAATGGTAAACATCGGGTTCCTTTTCAGATTGTTGGGTTTTGAACCTTTTCTTACTGGGCGATTGTGGATGTTTTCATTCCAAACCCTGACATTTGCTCTTAACCTCGTAATGGTTGATCCAGGTCTTATTAGTGATGATTCTGTCTAAGAAGCCGTAACCTTCGTTATTATAGCAATCCAAATGCTTTTGGCAGATGTCTAAGCGTTTTTGTTTATACAAAACTGTGAGTTGTTTTGGGACCCGTATTGCACAGACTTTATGAAACCCAAAGCTATTCTGGAGATTTCGTAGACAAAACCATGACTAAAGAAGATGCGCCACTTCATCAACAGCTACTCGTCTATCTAACAGAACCCTGTCATGTACACGGTCAATGTTGTCGTCATTTGTGGTCGTAAATGATCGTCCGGCTCCTTCCTCATGCGAATCACTCGCGCGCCTTTGTTGATTTTTTCAATCCATTCGTAGATACTCCCTTGCGGCATGGCACTGCCTCCGAAAGTCTTTGCTGGACGCAACCCCTGATACACCTTCCGATAACAAAAACCGGATCACTACCCACTATTCCATTGTGGTTCAAACTGGCTGTTCCGTGGCGTAGTTGGTATGCGTGTGACTACTGTGCCCAAGATCCTGTGTTCGAATTCCGACACGTTCCGCTTGAAAAATGTTAGACGAGCATTTGTGATAAAAATACGCCCTCGTTCGGATGAGAGGTGAAATGGAGGTTCCGCGTGTGAGTATTGTCACGCAGGCTAAGGATCTTTACCTTGCTTCGAACAGCAAGGGTTCGACAAAATTCAAAATTTTCTAGGTACAACAATTCGCTTCCTGGCCAATATAGTACATTCGGGTGAAGCATTGGAAAATCAAATGTAGTGTAGTGCACACTTCTAATGCAGAGGCCATGATCTATCTGCAACATACAGCAATTTTACTGTTAATGATCGGATGGTAACAAGCCGCTTTGCAATGTGTGTGAATTTTAAACAACAATATTAAAGGATATCCTTTCTTTTCTTATTCGTACACAGCGTATAATGCCGGTCATTCTTATAATGTTTGTATCTTTTTTGTTTTCACCATTCGCTGAACAATCTCGCCTCAAATTGGATGCCAGGATGTAGATAACGATATAATCAATGTTAGTTTTGGTTTTGTTGAACACTACTAATAAATAAATATAATGAAACTGCTTTCCTCTTGTTCATGGGTTCTGAAAAGATTGCGCAGGAACAAACTGAGTTTATAATTAAAACGCCAACCGGATATTTACCATCTAATGACAAATCAATATGAATACACTTATCTATTTTAAGCAATCCAAAACGTCAAGTGCGGAAACTGGAAACGTCAGCAATCGCACCGCTCAAGCTTCAACTACTTACTACTGATATGTTACTGGCTGATGTGCGTAAATTATATTTACTGAAGAATGCATTTTTTGTTGGGACCATTCCGCAGTTCATATCACTTTTTATTTGCAATTCCGTACAAATTGTTTTATTACTGACTTCTCCAAATAAACTTTTCCTAAATCTGTGTATATATTATATTAATGCGTTTTATCACGAAATTGTTATCATCCAGCGCGTCGCCGACTATTAACTTGACATCTTCACTCACGCTGTCTATGATTGCCTACTTATAATCCAAATTTCAATATATTGTGAACTGCTTGTCTATCGCATAGAATTTGTGAATACCCAGAGTGCCTTCTGTATACCTACTGTTCAACGCAGCAAATGTTGCGAATTCAGCAACAGAAATAAACATTCTGCGTGGATTTTGCTTTATATAACGCAGAGATTCGAATGTAATACAACCTTAAAGTTACAGAATTACCCCAAAATCCCTTAATTTAGAAACTTCGGCAGTTAAAAAGGAAACAGCCATCGTGAATTTTTATAAAGTTATGCATTTATTTATTACAATCACAACCTGTAGATGTGAATTGAAGCTTGTTGTCCTTTATCTTAGAATTGCCCTACGAAAACATCGTTTATTTAGTACAGAGAAACGTAATTGCCATTAACGGGAATATTTCCCAAATGCATCATTTACAATACCGACACGTTCTGGAATTCTGACGTATACATTAGTACAGTGGCAAAGTACAACCGATAATTACAATTAATTTTTAATGGGATTACAGGAGAAAATGAATTAGGGGTTGAAAAATCGATTCAAAAGCTTAACGTTTGGGAGGAGCTCCCAAAAGGTTTAATAAAGTGCTGCGTATATTTTCTATATTATATTTCATTCTTTACTTAATTCCGTTTGAACGACCGAGAAATAATTTCTCTATTGCTTAAATGCTTGATATTGATTCCTTTTTGTTTGACCAAGTAGTGAAATGGTGTCCGATCTACTTTAGTTTTGTGAAATAGCATATATTCTGTTAGAACGGGATTAGGAAAGGTGTATTAACACTTAATGATTAGGCTATTAAACCTTAATATAAAAGGGTTTAATTAAGATGTACCTTAGACTGTTTCCAATAACTGTAAACTTTAAATGCTAGCTATGGGCAATCCTCTGTAATCAATTGAACATCAAACATATGCGCTTTATGATTGAAATTAAAAGGAATATGTGCAATTAACATCAATTCTACTTCTTTGATTACTCCATTGATAAAATGATGAGGTAGTGTCGTGCTAGCAAAAAGAAAATTGAAACAGTAACAGCGAATATTTGCAGTTATAGGACGTTTTAATTAACAAATTCCGTTTCTCCTAATGGTTTATTGCAGGCAATAAAAAGGTACGTCGGATGTAGTTTTTGAATTAAAAGTGGTTGATGTGCGGTTTCCCTATTGGCGTTATTTCCTGGGAAAAACATGAAAACGAATACCTGACCCCACAATATCAACGCAATTCAAGTGGCTTTTTATTAACGAAATATTTTGAATGAACTCCAAAAATAGCCTTAGCCTAGTTAGGTTGATCTAACGTAAGTACGGCAAGCTCAATATTGCACGTATACAAGTAAATTCATTGCATTGTACCTATTGCATATGATACATGTTTAAGAACTAAGTTCACTCTGATTCAGCTTTACTACGCGCTACTAATTTAAAAACACATCAGTTTTTCCGAGGACACTCTTTTTGACCATATCCTTACTACAGTGCCACCAAGCAAACAGGGCCCGGAAAATCTGTGAACTAATTTCCAACAAGAACATATGGAACCAATCAGAAAGCGATTTGTTTCAAAGTACACTGCGGAACAAAGCATTTTTAAACAAATTTAAAATTCCATGGTGTGTGTAATGGCATGTCATTGTTAATTAAATCTTCTAAAAAATACAATAATGACATTCATGTTGAATATTAATAACCTAACCATACAAATATTTAATTTGACAAATAAAAGCTTTCTACTTTGAGTGTACTTCTTAGCAGGCAGTGATACCAAGAACACTCCTCCCAGGTCCTATGTTTGCTTGGTGGCACTATATGCAAATTATATTTTTGAAGAAATTCAAGTATGACATTGACAAGTTGGTGTGCTGGTGTTTCCTGACTTGCGTGCGTATGACTGTGGGTATGTCTGCGGTCATGACTGTCTGCGAACCTGCGCACACACGCGCTTGAATACGTACGTATGTACGCGGACATGTATGCAAGTTTCCCGAAAATTTATATAAACTTTAGAATTAGGGATCTTATACAAGAAGTACTATAAGGTTTGGAAAATTACGATTGACATACAAAAATAAAGAAGCTCGTAGGATTAGAACGGACCTTAAAAGACTATAACTTTTATATTTTGTCATCATTGCCGCATAAACATCCTTCCTATTTGGTACAAGTACTTGAGAGGCTAATTGATTTTCTATCTATACCTACTCTGAGAAGTATTGGGCTGTTAACAATTTCACATGTAGTTTGTGGACGTCTCGAAAAATAAAACTTATACAAGTTTACCTTTATTCATGGGACTCACCGTTATTGGTGGACTCATGTATTGGAAATCGGAAATTATTATTAATGTATACTTAAAGTTCGTTCTAATATTCTAATTTGACGCATTTTCGTATATTTTATGTCACAGTCGCTAGCATTTGAAGTTTATAAAGATGCAATTCATTTTTAACCCTTTAAAACGCAAATTAATGATTTTCTTTAGTGTTGATTTTGTAGTTCTAACCAATCAAAGATAAAGTATAAAATCAGCAAAAAAATATTTTAAAAAATATTTGCTACTTACTGTTCAGTCTTGAATGGCCTCATTGTTAATGTTGAATTAAACATGTTAATGCTTCTCAAATGTATAGATTGCTAATTGCATCATAATTTATTTTATAGAGTGCTTTGTAACAAAATAATAATAGTCTTGTAAAAAATGTCATTCAAGTTCTGTCAATTTTATATGTACACATTTTTTGCTTTGATTATTATAAAAGTCAACAAGAAGCAGGTTTTTTATTAACTACATGTATATCAGTTGTATGGAGATGCATTGAACGCGAAAGATCGTTTAGAGAATGTTAAAAAATTAAAACTTTGTATAAATTGTTTGCGCAATACTCATTTTGCTTCGGAATGTAAGTCAGGTGGTTGTAAGACTTGTCAAGGTCACCATAACACGCTATTGCATTTCGAAAAGATAGATACAAGTTTGAACGAAAAAAAAACACCACAGGTGCAACCGCAAATGAGCGAAAACTTAAGTAGTAATTCAATAGCACTTACTAACTATTCTACAAACACTCACGAATTACTTATCTTATTGTCCACAGCAATCGTTTATATTGAAAATTATCACGGAGAGTTATTCAAAGTCGAATTTTACTTGATTCGGCTTCACAGTCTAATTTCATGACACAGGAGCTGTTCGAGAAATTAAAATTACCAGGTCGAAAAGTATATTTGCCCGTAATAGGCATAAATCAAAATCAAATCGATATTACATGCTGTACTACAGCAACTATTAAATCAGTTTATAACGCATACAAGGTTAAGCTTTCATTTTTAATATTGCCCAAAATCACAGAACACATTCCTAGTGTATCTTTTAGTACTTCAAATATAAACATTCCGTCACATTTATCATTGGCAGATCCATCATTCAACCAGGAAGGAGCAATTGACTTATTAATAGGAGCTTCGATCTTTTTTGAATTGTTATGCGTGGGTCAGATAAAAACTGGTTTGAGAAATCCTATTTTACAAAAGTCAAAACTTGGGTGGATATTATCTGGTCCAATCAACATGTATCCTAATATAAAAGCAATATCGTGTAATGTGTCGACTAATGTGAAACTTGAAAAGCAATTGGAGAAATTTTGGGTCATGGAAGAAATTTCGGAAATGTTGAAATACACGAAAGAGGAGCAACAGTGTGAAAACGAATTTGTTGACACACTTAAACGTGATAAATCGGGTCACTTCGAAGTTCGTTTACCGGTTCGCGAAAATTTAAATGAATTGGGTAATTCGTACTTATATGCAGAAAGAAGATTCCGTTCTCTCGAAAATAAATTGTCAAAAAATTCAGAATTGAAAAATCAATATGTGCATTTCATGAACGAATATGAAAAGTTGGGACATATGTCAAACATATCTGAAAACAAGTTTTTAGCTTAAATTCGAAAAACATATTTTATTTGCCACATCACGGGGTTTTTAAGCAGGACAGCTTGACCACGAAACTTCGCGTAGTGTTTGATGCATCGCCAAAAACAACAAGTGGCTTGTCGCTTAACGATGTGTTAATTGTCGGTCCAAAATTACAAGATGATCTTTTTGATATTCTTCTAAGATTTCGTAAACATAATTATGTGATAGTCAGCGACATAGCCAAAATGTATAGGCAGGTCAATATAGCTGACGATCAGCGTGACCTTCAACGCATTTTGTGGCGCGATAACCCAGAAAACAAAATCGAGCATTTTCGTTTAAATACGGTAACATATGGAACTGCGCCTGCTTCATTTTTAGCGATCAGAGCATTACATCAAGTTGCATACGAAAATCAAAAATTGCATCCAATTTCTAGCAAAATAATTTTAAATGATTTTTACGTAGATGACTTATTTACGGGGTCAGACACGATCGATAACGCGAGATTTATTAAAAATGACATCACAAGTCTTTTAAGTTAATCGGGGTTTGAGCTGCAAAAATGGGTTTCCAACGAAGGAAGCATTCTCGAAGGCTCTAAGAAGGATGAACTTTTGGAATATTACATTTCAGAAAATAAAAATAACGACACCAAAGCATTGGGAATATTGTGGAACGCTAATTCAGATATTTTTAAGTACAACGTAGAGCGGCTTCGCACGAATGTAAATCGCGTAACAAAGACAGAAATTTTATCTACAATATCACAAATCTTTGATCCCTTGGGTCTTATAGGTCCAGTAACAATTCGAGCAAAAATTATTCTGCCGCGACTTTGGCAGTTAAACTTACAATGGGACGAATCAGTACCCATTGAATTGTACACAATGTGGAACTCGTTCCTTAATCAATTATCAGGTATAAACAATATAGTCATCGCAAGGCATGTTCAATTAAATGAGGTAATAGATGCACAAGTACATGCATTTTGTGATGCGTCGGAATTAGCTTACGGTACATGTGTTTATTTAAGATCAAAAAATTCCAGGGGCAGAATTTTAGTTCAACTTTTATGTGCAAAATCCAGGGTCGCCCCACTCAAAAGTATCACGCTTTCGCGCTTGGATTTAAGTGGAGCCCTTTTGTCAGCAAAACTGGTTGACAAGGTTATAAGTTGTCTGAAGATTGAAATAAACAGAATTTTTCTTTGGACCGATTCAACAATAACACTAGCATGGCTAAATTCGGAGCCATCCACTTGGCAAACGTTTGTATCTAATCGAGTAGCCCAAATTCAATCACTATCTAATATTTCAAATTGGCGACACGTATCATCATCTGACAACCCGGCAGATATTATATCACGCGGAATCGATCCAGTTTAATTAGAAAATTCAGATCTTTGGTGGAAAGGTCCGAAATGGTTATCAAGTGACTTTTGTGATAATTTGTCGCCAAATGAAAACAATATAATTATAGAGAATGTTCCAGAAAAATGCAAAATTAAATTGACTTTTTTCACTATTCAATCAGACATCGATATCTTTGAACGGTTTTCCACACTTTTTAAATTACAAAGGGTGATAGCTTATTGTTTACGATTTGTCAAAAACACCTCAATCAATCAGAAAAATAAAATTGCTGGTATCTTGACTCTAGGCGAATTAGATAATTTATTGATTGCACTCGTGAGATTAGTTCAGCTACAGAGCTTTTCGACAGAAATACGTGATTTAGAAAATTCTAATCAGGTTTCGCACAAGAGTAAATTATTATCCTTAAATCCTTTTTTGGATAAGAACAAAGTATTACGTGTAGGTGGTAGACTCGCACGGTCGTCCATTACTGAAGATAGGAAATTTTCAATCCCACTACCAGAAAAGCACATTTTTACAACGTTAGTTTTACGTGACGAACATCATCGACAATTACATGCTGGAGCTCAAGCAGATTTGGCAAATGTAAGGTTAAAATTTTGACCTTTGAATGGTCGCAACGCAGTGCGCAGTGTTTTGAGAAAGTGTGTAACATGTTTTAAGGTTCAACCTGTAAACGCCTCTTACAAGATGGGCTTACTTCCTTCTTCACGAGTCACACAAACTAGGCCGTTTCAAATTTGCGGAATAGATTACGCGGGTCCGTTCAATTTAAAAGACGGTAAACTTAAAATTGTAAAATTGTTAAGGCATATGTATGTATTTTCATTTGTTTCTCGACTAAGGCTACTCATATGGAGTTAGTCGGAGATTTAACGACTGATTCCTTCATAAATGCATTGAAACGATTTGTGTCAAGGCGAGGTTTGTGTAATTGCATATATTCAGATAACGCCACGACCTTTGTTGGGGCGGACAATAAATTTAAAGCAATTTTCAAGTTAGCATTGCAAAATCATAATCAAGTTTCAAGTTTATTATCAAAAAATAGTATTACTTGGAAATATATACCCCCTCGCTCACTCTATTTTGGTGGTTTATGGGAAGCTGCGGTAAAGTCAGCCAAGTCTCATATGAAAAGAGTAATCGGTAACGTAAATTTAACTTTTGAGGAGTTATACACTGTTATTACACAAATAAAGGCAGCTATGAACTCCAGACCTATGGTTCCATTATCAAACGATCCTAACGATCTAATCGCCTTATCCCCTGGACATTTCCTCATTGGAGATTATTTTAATTTAGTGCCACAGGATATCGTTGCCGAAGAACCTGTAAATCGATTATCTCGATTTCGACATTTGCAACAGATGGCGCAACAATTTTGGCGTCGTTGGAGTCGGGAATATTTAACGACCTTACAAGAACGATCCAAATGGAGACAGAATGCTGATCATAATTTAAAGCTGGGTGCTTTAGTTGTATTGAAAGAGGAAAATCAAGCTCCCTTGAATTGGAAAATGGGACGCATAGTTGAGGTTTTTCCCGGTTCAGATGGTATTGTTCGAGTTGTGACTGTCAAGACAATTAATGGTGAAAACACGTCGTTCAGCAAAAAACGTGTGTTTATTGCCAATCGATCAGTGAACAGTGTAGCTGTTAATCTTTGTGTTGCTGCACATTCACTCTTGTTTAGTTTTTTATTTGATTTCATAATTATATCATGCATGTGATAACGTTCGGTTATAATTTTCTTTTGTTACATTAAGTTTATTTTGAAAGGCGAGCCTTTCAAGGGCGGCGGGTTGTTCAGTCTTGAATGGCCTCATTGTTAATGTTGAATTAAACATGTTAATGCTTCTCAAATGTATAGATTGCTAATTGCATCATAATTTATTGTATAGAGTGCTTTGTAACAAAATAATAATAGTCTTGTAAAAAATGTCATTCAAGTTCTGTCAATTTTATATGTACACATTTTTTTGCTTTGATTATTATAAAAGTCAACAACAAGCGGGTTTTTTATTAACTACATGTATACCAGTTGTATGGAGATGCATTGAACGCGAAAGATCGTTTAGAGAATGTTAAAAAATTAAAACTTTGTATAAATTGTTTGCGCAATACTCATTTTGCTTCGGAATGTAAGTCAGGTGGTTGTAAGACTTGTCAAGGTCACCATAACACGCTATTGCATTTCGAAAAGATAGATACTAGTTTGAACGAAAAGAAAACACCACAGGTGCAACCGCAAACGAGCGAAAACTTAAGTAGTAATTCAATAGCACTTACTAACTATTCTACAAACACTCACGAATTACTTATCTTATTGTCCACAGCAATCGTTTATATTGAAAATTATCACGGAGAGTTATTCAAAGTCGAATTTTACTTGATTCGGCTTCACAGTCTAATTTCATGACACAGGAGCTGTTCGAGAAATTAAAATTACCAGGTCGAAAAGTATATTTGCCCGTAATAGGCATAAATCAAAATCAAATCGATATTACATGCTGTACTACAGCAACTATTAAATCAGTTTATAACGCATACAAGGTTAAGCTTTCATTTTTAATATTGCCCAAAATCACAGAACACATTCCTAGTGTATCTTTTAGTACTTCAAATATAAACATTCCGTCACATTTATCATTGGCAGATCCATCATTCAACCAGGAAGGAGCAATTGACTTATTAATAGGAGCTTCGATCTTTTTTGAATTGTTATGCGTGGGTCAGATAAAAACTGGTTTGAGAAATCCTATTTTACAAAAGTCAAAACTTGGGTGGATATTATCTGGTCCAGTCAACATGTATCCTAATATAAAAGCAATATCGTGTAATGTGTCGACTAATGTGAAACTTGAAAAGCAATTGGAGAAATTTTGGGTCATGGAAGAAATTTCAAATGTTGAAATACACGAAAGAGGAGCAACAGTGTGAAAACGAATTTGTTGACACACTTAAACGTGATAAATCGGGTCACTTCAAGTTCGTTTACCGGTTCGCGAAAATTTAAATGAATTGGGTAATTCGTACTTATATGCAGAAAGAAGATTCCGTTCTCTCGAAAATAAATTGTCAAAAAATTCAGAATTGAAAAATCAATATGTGCATTTCATGAACGAATATCAAAAGTTGGGACATATGTCAAACATATCTGAAAACAAGTTTTAAGCTTAAATGCGAAAAACATATTTTATTTGCCACATCACGGGGTTTTTAAGCAGGACAGCTTGACCACGAAACTTCGCGTAGTGTTTGATGCATCGCCAAAAACAACAAGTGGCTTGTCGCTTAACGATGTGTTAAGGGTCGGTCCAAAATTACAAGATGATCTTTTTGATATTCTTCTAAGATTTCGTAAACATAATTATGTGATAGTCAGCGACATAGCCAAAATGTATAGGCAGGTCAATATAGCTGACGATCAGCGTGACCTTCAACGCATTTTGTGGCGCGATAACCCAGAAAACAAAATCGAGCATTTTCGTTTAAATACGGTAACATATGGAACTGCGCCTGCTTCATTTTTAGCGATCAGAGCATACGCAAATCAAAAATTGCATCCAATTTCTAGCAAAATAATTTTAAATGATTTTTACGTAGATGACTTATTTACGGGGTCAGACACGATCGATAACGTGAGATTTATTAAAAATGACATCACAAGTCTTTTAAGTTAATCGGGGTTTGAGCTGCAAAAATGGGTTTCCAACGAAGGAAGCATTCTCGAAGGCTCTAAGAAGGATGAACTTTTGGAATATTACATTTCAGAAAATAAAAATAACGACACCAAAGCATTGGGAATATTGTGGAACGCTAATTCAGATATTTTTAAGTACAACGTAGAGCGGCTTCGCACGAATGTAAATCGCGTAACAAAGACAGAAATTTTATCTACAATATCACAAATCTTTGATCCCTTGGGTCTTATAGGTCCAGTAACAATTCGAGCAAAAATTATTCTGCCGCGACTTTGGCAGTTAAACTTACAATGGAACGAATCAGTACCCATTGAATTGTACACAATGTGGAACTCGTTCCTTAATCAATTATCAGGTATAAACAATATAGTCATCGCAAGGCATGTTCAATTAAATGAGGTAATAGATGCACAGGTACATGCATTTTGTGATGCGTCGGAATTAGCTTACGGTACATGCGTTTATTTAAGATCAAAAAATTCCAAGGGCAGAATTTTAGTTCAACTTTTATGTGCAAAATCCAGGGTCGCCCCACTCAAAAGTATCACGCTTTCGCGCTTGGATTTAAGTGGAGCCCTTTTGTCAGCAAAACTGGTTGACAAGGTTATAAGTTGTCTGAAGATTGAAATAAACAGAATTTTCTTTGGACCGATTCAACAATAACACTAGCATGGCTAAATTCGGAGCCATCCACTTGGCAAACGTTTGTATCTAATCGAGTAGCCCAAATTCAATCACTATCTAATATTTCAAATTGGCGACACGTATCATCATCTGACAACCCGGCAGATATTATATCACGCGGAATCGATCCAGTTTAATTAGAAAATTCAGATCTTTGGTGGAAAGGTCCGAAATGGTTATCAAGTGACTTTTGTGATAATTTGTCGCCAAATGAAAACAATATAATTATAGATAATGTTCCAGAAAAACGCAAAATTAAATTGACTTTTTTCACTATTCAATCAGACATCGATGTCTTTGAACGGTTTTCCACACTTTTTAAATTACGAAGGGTGATAGCTTATTGTTTACGATTTGTCAAAAACACCTCAATCAATCGGAAAAATAAAATTGCTCGTATCTTGACTCTGGGCGAATTAGATAATTCATTGATTGCACTCGTTAGATTAGTTCAGCTACAGAGCTTTTCGACAGAAATACGTGATTTAGAAAATTCTAATCAGGTTTCGCACAAGAGTAAATTATTATCCTTAAATCCTTTTTTGGATAAGAACAAAGTATTACGTGTAGGTGGTAGACTCGCACGGTCGTCCATTACTGAAGATAGGAAATTTCCAATCCCACTACCAGAAAAGCACATTTTTACAACGTTAGTTTTACGTGACGAACATCATCGACAATTACATGCTGGAGCTCAAGCAGATTTGGCAAATGTAAGGTTAAAATTTTGACCTTTGAATGGTCGCAACGCAGTGCGCAGTGTTTTGAGAAAGTGTGTAACATGTTTTAAGGTTCAACCTGTAAACGCCTCTTACAAGATGGGCTTACTTCCTTCTTCACGAGTCACACAAACTAGGCCGTTTCAAATTTGCGGAATAGATTACGCGGGTCCGTTCAATTTAAAAGACGGTAAACTTAAAAATTGTAAAATTGTTAAGGCATATGTATGTATTTTCATTTGTTTCTCGACTAAGGCTACTCATATGGAGTTAGTCGGAGATTTAACGACTGATTCCTTCATAAATGCATTGAAACGATTTGTGTCAAGGCGAGGTTTGTGTAATTGCATATATTCAGATAACGCCACGACCTTTGTTGGGGCGGACAATAAATTTAAAGCAATTTTCAAGTTAGCATTGCAAAATCATAATCAAGTTTCAAGTTTATTATCAAAAAATAGTATTACTTGGAAATATATACCCCCTCGCTCACTCTATTTTGGTGGTTTATGGGAAGCTGCGGTAAAGTCAGCCAAGTCTCATATGAAAAGAGTAATCGGTAACGTAAATTTAACTTTTGAGGAGTTATACACTGTTATTACACAAATAAAGGCAGCTATGAACTCCAGACCTATGGTTCCATTATCAAACGATCCTAACGATCTAATCGCCTTATCCCCCTGGACATTTCCTCATTGGAGATTATTTTAATTTAGTGCCACAGGATATCGTTGCCGAAGAACCTGTAAATCGATTATCTCGATTTCGACATTTGCAACAGATGGCGCAACATTTTTGGCGTCGTTGGAGTCGGGAATATTTAACGACCTTACAAGAACGATCCAAATGGAGACAGAATGCTGATCATAATTTAAAGCTGGGTGCTTTAGTTGTATTGAAAGAGGAAAATCAAGCTCCCTTGAATTGGAAAATGGGACGCATAGTTGAGGTTTTTCCCGGTTCAGATGGTATTGTTCGAGTTGTGACTGTCAAGACAATTAATGGTGAAAACACGTCGTTCAGCAAAAAACGTGTGTTTATTGCCAATCGATCAGTGAACTGTGTAGCTGTTAATCTTTGTGTTGCTGCACATTCACTCTTGTTTAGTTTTTAATTTGATTTCATAATTATATCATGCATGTGATAACGTTCGGTTATAATTTTCTTTTGTTACATTAAGTTTATTTTGAAAGGCGAGCCTTTCAAGGGCGGCGGGTTGTTCAGTCTTGAATGGCCTCATTGTTAATGTTGAATTAAACATGTTAATGCTTCTCAAATGTATAGATTGCTAATTGCATCATAATTTATTTTATAGAGTGCTTTGTAACAAAATAATAATAGTATTGTAAAAAATGTCATTCAAGTTCTGTCAATTTTATATGTACACATTTTTTTGCTTTGATTATTATAAAAGTCAACAACAAGCAGGTTTTTTATTAATTACATGTATATCAGTTGTATGGAGATGCTGAACCTCAGTTGATCCAAATAAGAGACAAATAGCAATCAGTGCAATGCAATAATTAATTTTAATCACAAATTTTGTAGCACATTGCACTGGTCCAAACAGCTACTCTACAATAATGGAGGGGGATGGCTATATTAGTGGGCACTAACCATGGTGACCTTATATGCTCTTCTAATGCTTTGTGGTTATGTACATTGCCGTTTGTGAATAAACCTAAATGTTTCTGTTATTTATTACTATTTTACAAAACGACAGGTAAAATGATAAAAAGTAGGTATAAAAATTCAAGTTGGTTTCCATGAAAATGCGTATAAAATAAGTTAGACATAAAGCTGCATCGCATGTTTTACAAACAATGCTAGACCTACTAAGCTTCGTTGTTGTACTGCAGTAGGTACACTTTCTAGTATTTCCTTTTATAGGTAGATGACATCCCACGTTATGCCTTCTGATCGAGCTGTTTATGCCCACTATTTGGCCACTAATGTTCTGTAATTTTGATTTTGTAATAATTACGCTACTCTTCCTACCAGAACGATTTTTGGAACAATAATCTCCAATCAACTGGTCGGCAAGAAGCTTCAAAAGTTCAGATGTAAAAGTACTTCAGCTTTTCTGTTATTTTGCTTTACGGATGTTTTGAATGTAATATAAGCATTTGTTACTGCTACTTCGATAAAATAATAAAAAAGTTCAATCCACCATTTCCGTGAATTTCAAGATATTGAATAGGTTGCCAGCATCTGACCGAATCTATCAACTCCGCCTATATATTGGATATGGTTAGCAATTGGTTGAGGCAATTTACTAGTTAATGTTTTCCTGTTGTATCAGTCCTCAAAACTTTTGTAACAACACTAGGATTATGGAGTGAACTGACAAGTACAACACTTTTTTTACGTCTATCACGCCGTTTACAAGACAAATGACTCATAGTGTAATCACTTTCACCTGATTTTAATTTTTTTGTCTTTCATTAACAGTGCTTTAGTGTACTGCTTGCGGTTGCTACGAAAAGTACCACACGCAAATGTTTTATTTTCTAATAGTATTGATAATAAAGTTATCAGAATACAAACAGCGTCCTTTTTGTTTTTAATTCTCGTATAACTGCAAAACAGTTTGTTCTCCTAATAATCCTTCTGGTGTAGATTTCGTTTTATCTTTATAAACTTCTAAGCAAAGCACATATCCGGATTATGAAAGAGCAATAGCCAAAACTTTGAAACCGTGTTTGGTTGACTTCAGTGGTATGTATTGTTTTAGAGACGTGCGTCCTTTGAAGTCAACCACGATTTCATCTATGACCAAGTTTCTCGAAAGATTAAATTTTTTTCGAAATTTTTCATTGAGAAATATAATAAGAGGCCTTATTTTGTATAATTTATAAAAACCTTGAGTTTTATTTTCAGACATCTTGGTGTTATCATTAATATGTAGGTAACGTAGAATTAACAAAAACGTTTCGACCTCATTATATTCGTTATTCTCTGGACATAAAAATTTTCGTTGGAAGACCAATAAAATCACAAAGTAGATAAATTGTAGATACTCATCAACATCAACACCAACATTCCTATAAAAACCAGTAGTTGAGTAGCTTCTAGACTTAAATTTATACCTTTATACTGAGCAAATAAGTTAGATTGTTCTACAATATGCTGTATGGTTTCGTTGCTAAGGAAACTATTCAATACATCTAACGGAATTTTGTCGTGTGCTGTAAATGTTGGTCCATAATTATTTACAAAAATACAATTTGCATAAACAGAAGAATTTGCAGCCTCGACATTATTGTCGTCATCACCATCAATACCTTCAACGCTGTTTATAAAATAAGTAGCCGTCAGAATATCCAGAATAGGCATGTTTGTCTCACATTCTGGAAAAAAAACATGATTTGCAAGTGAGTCATCAGAATCTTCTTTAATCTCTTTTAAAGGTTCTATTAACTTTGCAGTTCTTCCTCTAGCACTAGCACGTGTTGAGCGTGTACCAGGTACATTAACAGCACGTAGTGTTGATAATGTATTGAACTCTGATGCTATAGATAATTCAACTGCAGAACTACTATGCCTCGTACTAATAGAGCTTGACACATTTTCAGTACATAATTGATGATCCGCATCGCTATCACCACCCGCATGGGAATTATAAGCCTTCAATAAAATCAAACAGCTCCTATGGATTCGGGTTTTCGAGTACAGAGTATTTGTAAGAACAAACCATGACGAAAAAATATTACGTTACCTATTAGAAGAATATATCAATCTTCCTAGCGCCACAAATTACGAACCTTCCAATAAGTCTATAGTTATCTTATAATATGATTAGTCACTACCAACAAAACTTTTGTAAAACATGGTTACTTTAGCGATAACAAATAATAAACATCTGCATGCGTGTATTCTGTAGGAGCGATTTGTGGCTAATGGCTGAGCCACATTGGTATTGGCTAGCTAACCATACGCATATAATCTACAAATGCGGCTATGAAATTGGCAATGCCTTTTATGGGCAACTTACCGACGGCACGGATTTGGCGTGCCAAACCTTTTAGTATTGTCGGTGTAGATTTTGGTCAATTCCTTTTATTAAAGGCTTGTCATCTACTAGTTTCTATTAAATTCAATGCATACATTTTGTGTTTGTTCAATTTGCCATCAAGGCAGTTTATATCGAATTAGTTTCTAAATTGTCTACAGACGCGCATTGCGCTGCTTTACGATAATTAGTTACACACCAAGGACGTTGTACTCAAATATTTAATGATTGCTGTTACAATTTCGTAGATGCCAACCGCGTTTACGAGAAAAAATGAAGTGCTAGTTCAATCCTCATAACATCCCTCACTTCGCTGGCTTGTGGGAAAAGCGGTGTTAAGTCAGTGAAGACACACGTAACCCAAGTAATCAGAGAAACAAAAACTTACCTTTGAGGAGCTCCACATAGTTCCGACTCAGATTGAACATTTATTGAATTCAGGACCTCTCCGCACCTTAAATTCTTATAACGATTTGCAATGTCTAAAACCAGGTTATTTTTTAAGCATGGGACCTCTTTCCTTACCACCAAATGAGAACCATGCTAACCATACCTTATGGTTAAAGAGAAAGCGGAAGCTCCTTCAGAAGTTTCACCAAAATAATTGAGTTTGATGCAGGTCTGGATACTTACATATCCGCAATCAGAGGGTTAAATGTAATTTCGATGTTGATAACAAGCCAGTGGAAAAGAACACATTTTCCTCATCAAGGATGACCTGCATCCACCACTTCAATGTAGATTCAATCGTATCTTGCGTATCATTGATGTCCAAACCTTACATGACACCTTTAAGTGGTCTTTGGCCAAACTAGCACTACTACCGGTATTTCAAAATTTTATCTGGCTTATAAATATAGTAATACGGTTTTTTAGAAATGCATTGTACAATAATATAGATATTTTAAATTTTATAGAGGTAGTATTTGCGCTCGCTATAGCCTATCCACATAACGATATTATTTGTGTCTCTCTTAGCAAGGTCAAATCCTCTGCGATTTCCTTCCCAACCTATTTCCATTCTTTCTTAAGCTCAAAGTAATTGGTAAGGTTATTTCCGTCATCATAAAATATTTTAATAGTGACATATAATTACACTGCTGGGAAGATAGTCAGAGCTACGTTTCATTCGACTTTCCAATGCTCCACCCGACGGTACTACATTGGCCAGCAAACGAGGTTTTTTACCGAAGATTTTGAATTTTGCCGAAGCCTGCTATTCCAAGGGATGTAGGAATCTTTAACGTGCATGACAACACTCACACACCGGACCTACACTATAATTTAATTAAGGGGCCGCTATGCTTGCGGCCACGTCCCCAATGCTCCACCCTAAGGTACTACACTGGGTACACCGGACCTACATTACATGTGATTTTCCAATGCTCCACCCGAAGGTACTACATTGGCCAGGAAGCGAGTTTTTTTTTGCCTGGATACACCGGACCTACATCCAAACGAGTGCATATTTTTGAGAAAACTGCTCGCCTAACATTTTTTCAAGCTGACCGTGTCGGGTTCCAAACTAGAGACCTTGAGCTTAGTATAGTTAGTGCTACAGCAATTTGAGAATACTGCCATATATCGTGTTTACGAACATACCTTATTTTCGTAAATCTGTACTAGCAGCAGTGATGAAGAACAACACCTCTACGAAGGATGTCATGATGGACAATTCTTGCGCACTTCTGGTTTCCAACAATTAATTCGTGCCCTCGTTCCCCCACTAAACTTTAGATGGTAGATTTTTGGGACACAAAATGAATTATCAGTTTTGTTTAGAAACTTTTTGTTCTCTTGCAGTTTTTCGTACCTGTGACCGTTATTTAGGAAAATAATAAGAAACTATTTTCTGTAAATCGCTAGATTAAATTAACATTTTTTAAACAGGTCTAGTAGGTTTTGGATTAATTGTGAACAATTATTTGTTTTGACTCATTTCGACAGTACGCTTCGCATTTGAACTCGTAGCTTGTGTCTGCATATGTTTATTAAAGTAAAGGGAGTCGAAAACTGTATGCTGTAACAGTGTTTTAAATACTTGTAACTATCACCAAAAAAAAATGCCAAATTCTACGAATTCTGAAATGGCTGAGATACATTTGATCTAAGGCCTTGCGAATGGAAATGCACGAAAAACCAAACGTCTGTACATGAAACGCTAATCGAATACAGTCATTCATACTTGATCAACGAGTATATTCGAATATTCAGAGGCGTCATGTAGAAACTGGATACCAAGATACCAATGATGCAGGTATATCACGTTCTATTGGAACACCACAGAAGTGGCTGTTCTAAATACCAGAAGTTTCGATGAACATTTAAATGTTAGTCATCATGTTGTATCCTGCGTGATTCACTACTATATCCTTACCACATTCAAAGGGTGCAGGCTCTCTTCCCTCAAGATTTCCCTTTAAGAATTAATTTCTGCCAGTGGTGCCTAAATAGATTAGCAGTAAACCCCAGTTTTTAATTGTAAAATTTAATTGTTTCTACCGACGAAGCCAATTTTTTAATGAATTCTATTATAAATTTTCACAACCACATACGGGCTAAAGGCAATCCACATGGAATTGTAGACACGCATTTTCAAGTGCAGTTCTCATTAAATGTATGGGGTGGTATAATTGGGGATCATTTAATTGGCCCTTTCTTTTTGCCTGGTCGACATACTGGTCACACATATAGCTATTTTTTGCTACACGAATTGCTTTTATTACTCGAATACTTACCGCTTTTGCTGAAAAATGAAATGTGGTATATGCACGATGGCGTTCCGGCACATTTTTCTATTTTAGCGAAAGAATATTTAAATGAAGTGTATGAGAACAATTGCATAGGACGGGGGTGGACCTCAGTCATAGCCCCCTAGATCCGCTGACTTAAATAGCCTAGATTTTTTTTATGGGGGCATTTCAAATCTCTAGTGAGTACAACACCAGTGAACGACATTGATGATTTACGAAATCGAATTATAACTGCATTTGAAACCGTGAGGAATACACTGTGGGTTGTAACGAATACAATTACTTGCTTCATAAATATACGTTTTTGTTCTAAATATCTATTTAACAAATATCCATTATTAGACAGAAAATATTAAAGTCCGATAGTAACAATATATTACCAATTCATACATAGAGCTCCATCTATATTTAAAGACACGAAGTAAAATTAAAGATTTCTTCTATCTGTATGTTTATTAATATAATATTCCTATTCTGCGCGTGCTTGGATAATAAAATTGCTTCGTGGCCAAGGTTCATCATTTACCATTTGAATGTAATCAGCGAAGCAAGTGTTGAAACGTGGGCTAGCAGGTTTGAAAAACATGCCGTCCCAAAAAGAGGTGCAATGGTGTCGACGGATACTATGACCTCGATTAGTTGTTGTACCGACCTAGTGTGACCAAGAAATACATATCTACCGTAGGTAAATAATTTTCAAGTTTGCATCCAAATCATTTCCTCAATTCTTTTCAGCGCAAGTAAAAGTAAAAGTAAAAAATAATATCGAAGTCAAATTTCAAGTCCAATTTTGAAACGCAAATTTTATAGTAATGGAACGCAAACTTTATGTAAGCAGGTAATGTATCAAATTGTGGAGTGATAAATCTTTCGTATCTAATTGTTATGGAATACAGAAGCACAATTGGTTGTTAGTGGTATTGAAAGTACAAAGTCTCAAATGTAGCTATGCAGGTTGGTGAAAGTTTCTGCAGATGTTGTTTCGTATAGAAGTCAAGCCCGTGCACGTGCCAGCCGCGCGCACCTACTTTTGTAAGTACTCAAGATGGTTGACGAACTCGGATGCCTGGCAGATTGTTTGTGGTGAGTCATCTACAATTTTAGATCAATTTTCATTTCATGGAACCATTACTGAAAATGTACAAATAATTTTTGTAAATTCTATATGTTCATTTAAAGTGGTACACGTAATTTTTGCAAACTCTATATGATTATTTAAATTGGTACACAAAATTTTTATAAAATTTATATGGTCATTTAAATTAGACACGTAACATTTTGTTCAGAATTTAATAGTTGGATATTTCATAAACGCTCTTATAAACACAAAGAAATTTCTATAAAATAATTTTTGAATTTACAAGGTTATACTAAAGTGTATTCGTAACTAAACACGTAACACGTTGATATTTGTTTGTCACATAAAATATAAGTTTTTGGCAGTACACTTGAAGTATAGTTTAATTCAAACAATAAGTGTTTTTGACCTTTGATTCCATCAATTAAATCAATTAAAAATGTAGTTCTGTAATCTACGGAAAGTCAGAGCATTTAAACAATTAATTGTAAACCCGAAAAGGATCCTATTCAGGTATCTTACATAAATTGTAGAATAATAATGAAAACACTATATTTCTTATAGAGAATTATAATAAATTTTCACTTATAAAATTCATATAAATAATCAGAGACTAATACTAGACCTTAATAAAAGTAGATATCTCAAAAGTTTCAGTACATATAAAATTGTACAAATGATGTATATATATTTTTTTTTGTAAATCAATAGAAAGAGTACTAAGTTGTCTTAAAGCTTTCTTTCATTGAAGTCATCAATAATTTTTCTATAGAAGCAAACAACCACATTTATGAAATTTTTGTAGTGGAGAAAACTATATTATTGGTGTGGAGTTTAAAATTTTTTGTAGTATAATTTTGACTAGTTGATCTTTTATAATTTATTTTTTTTGTGATAAAGTGACTAGGCTCTAACGTAGCCCTAGTTCAAAAATGTTTAGAAGTGATTAAATTTTCAGATAGTACGAGATCGTCGTTCTCATTCCAGTTTGCAGAGTCATAAGTAAGTATTATTTTTCTATGTTCTGCTCGTCAAGGATATTTTTTTTTCTTTTTGAAGATTTCCGTATCTGGTCCTCGGATCGATTTTTATTATAACAATTATTAAGGTACAGTGGCGTCCATTAAAAATTCTTTTATTATCGTATACCATCCTACGACCCTAGCTCATAGCTCTGCCCTAAGTTGAAGAAGCTTAGCTGGCTGGAAGATCTCTTTAGAGGGTCCTTTTTTTACTCAAAGCCATTTACCATCCTCTCTACCCTGGGTTTAAACCTTAAACAGGAACCCCTCATAATCTATTGAGGCTCTTCCGCCTACAAGGTAGAGTAAATACACTATCTAAATCTATATAGAAAAAATATGTAACATTGTATTTGAAAGAGTACGGGCATCAATCAGCAGAAGAGTGGACGCATGTATAAGGATAGAAAGAGGTTACTTTCAATATTTGCTTTAGCATAATTTCCTTGTTATAGTTATTACTTAGGTTTTAGATTGTAAATTTGTTGTATTGTAAATACCTGCTGCGTCGCAGAAAATAATTTCTTTTTATTTTCCTAAATAACGGTCACAGATAGGAAAAAACTGCAAGAGACCAAAAAGTTTCTAAACAAAACAGCGGCGCAATTGAAATTTAGAGGGAGGAACGGAGGATAGCTTCCGAAGAACTACCACCCTGTAGATTCTCACAACCATTCGACACGCCCAATGATTTAAGCGCTACAGAGTAACCTATATTCCAAATTTAATCTCAAAATCTCAAAAACTGCAGCAGCTATAAAGAGAAAACCAAGAAATTTGCGATGCTTCAACACCCTGTAGATCGAAAACGAACCGTTTGCGGACCTATGCTTATATAAATTTTTAGTCATAAAATTCACCAAAAAATCACACCTTATCGTATGTACATGATCTTTAGAAACATCCTGTATATACGTTGTTGATTAATTTTATATACCACAGTAGCTGGTATTGTTTTTATTAGGATTGGTGCTTCGCGTATGTATACATTGTGTGTACATGTGTATACACATTACTCAATTACCCAATTGATCTGACAACCGACACCCAAGCAGTATTTGTATTCTCACTATTTTGTCAAATTGAGGCAAAAATAAAGGCCTCCAGAAACACTCTCTTAAAACACATTCTGAATTATTGAACTTTATTTTAAAATTTTTTAGTATTAAGCTGAAATAGACTAGCAATATGATGCAATAAATAAACCATGCTTAAGGTATGGTCAGGCAGAGCTACTTTGGCTGCAATTCGGCATACATAGTTGAACAGCTTAAGTTAATCGTCGTGTGGACCCAACTTAAATGTAGCACATGCAGCATGAATGACTTCTGCATCTCTATACTCTGCGAAACCTGAAAAGTACCCGCGTGTAAAGGAAATTTTCAAAATTTGAGATTGCTGTAAAAATATTAGTTTTGTTGAAAACCCGTTTTACTAACTGCTATCTCCATTTTCCATATCAAATGTACCTTTGGGGCCATATACTGCTTCTCAATGCATTTGAGTAAATAAAAATTGTGTAATACACAAACATCGCAAACAATTTAAGGTTTTTTTCTTCAGATAGTTCTATGATCCTGCATAGAGCACGAAAGCGTGGACATAAAATTCCAAATACATTTTCGATCATTGTTTTCGCACCACGTAAACGATAATTGAAAATCCTTTATCTTCATCATCATCCCCCATCATCAGTAACATCAACGTATTTCACTGGTGTTGTCCTTTTCACCAGATGCATTTCACCTGGAATGTTTAATAAATTGCTTTCAAGTGCATTTGCTACAGTACTATTTAAATAAACACCACTATCTGATATCAGACCTGTATTACCAACATTTACGTTCAGAAATCTGTAATTACATCTGAAAATCCTATAAGGATAATACTGTGCGTATATTTGTAATTGAAGTATGTACTTTCACTGATATCTGGTGCTTTTGTAAGTACGTTTTCTGTCAATAGTGACGATACAGTTTGGAAAGTATTATTTAGCAAAAAGTTATTTGCTACATAGGTTGACCTTTTTCTGCGTTTTATCACCTGTAAATTCCAATAATTATTAGATAGTTGTGATTAGATAGTTGTGATTAGATAGTTGCGAGTGCAAATTGGAATAAAGACATACATTTCATCAGCTAGAATTCACACTGACAAAAGATTATTTAATTTCGCAATAATATGGTATGTAGCTAACCTGTGAAATCAAACATCGGGTCTTTGTCGATTTATCCGCAGATTGCATCATTAATCTTCTGTTGCCAATTCACATCCAATGGGTATCCACGACTTCCCTTATCAATAATAATCTTTCACATGTCTTTCCCTTACTGGTTCTCGAGTAATTGATTCATTCCTTTCCGTGAGATGTCTAGCTTCTGTCATTCCTTCCATTCTGCATATCTTTGGAGAGATGAGTATGTCTTGTATAACATTCCTATTGCTTGTGTAGAATTCTGTGAATCAGATATGACCCCATATGGTTTCATCGTGTAAAAGTCACTCTGCCTAATGTTATTTCATATCCCATACAGTCTAAATACATACATTCTATTATATCATACTATTAAATTATATGTAACCTGAGCATTGTCAATTTTACTAAATAGAATCTATATTGTAATGACATTTTTATCTTGTCAGGGGTAATTACTGTGTCGCTGCATCGTTAATTTTGCTTAATTTTATTAAAATTTGTAAAATCGTCTCCTATATTTGGGATTATTATAATACAGAGCATGCATATTAATAATTTCACTTTTAGTTACTGCGTTAATTAATCTAAAAGTATTCTTAAAATAAAAGGATCACGCTATGAAAATTTACAGTAATAATTACACTGCTATCTGCTGAGCTAGGTAGTTATACATGCCTAAATCCCTGTATTTAACTTCATAATACGTAATTTAGTAATCTGTTTTTCCCTTATATGCGGTTTGACATGATTGATGAACCTGAGTTCCGTTGAAATGCACATTATACAGAGATAAAACTTTGGTAGCGTCAGGTTTATTGTGCGGGCTCCATTTCATAGAACTAAAAATTTATGGCAGTGTCCTGCTTAGTGAATACTACTATTCATAAAATTAGAATACTCAGGCTACATCAACATTTATTTTATCCGTTTCAAGATTAATTTTTTTCTTGTGTATCTGATTTCTATTTAACGTAACGCCAAGGCGTTACATAAATTCCTATCTATTTTTCAGTAGTTGTTTAAACTGGAATTGGATTTAGTAGTCTACTTTATAACATACATTAAAATAATGAAAGAAAAGTTATCAATTCTACGTTTAATGAGAGATTTATTCTTCGAGCTGATGTACGTATATTAAAAAATAGCAGTTCACGTTGATTAGAACCTTTAATGCACTTCAGTGTCTAGGGCTGGATGGCGTTGCGACATTCTCTTCTGCCATAAGGATTCACCTATAAACTTGTATCGTTAGATACTGCTTAACGTTTTGTTTACCCTAGTTTCCTTAGCGACATAAACTAGATAAACCTTCTTTGTTTAGAGATCTTTGTCTAGAAATACGAGATCCTTTCTCTTTGTTATAAAATTCCGTTCTGAAGTCACTAGATTTTGTAATTTGTAATGAACTTGTTACGCCTCGCTAATTAACAGAGTACAAACTCCTGTACAAAATATATTGATTTGTTAATTGAATGTACGCGTTTAAGTTTTTATTTTGTCGAGTTAAATTGTGTATATCTTTAGGGAATTTTAAGAGAAGGTTCAAGTAGAGTTCACCTCATAACATAAATTCCTTTAGAACGTTGAGTAAGCAATTACCCGAAATGCTTAAACTGGTATGGATTGTAAATTTTAAAGCCTCAGAAGTGACTTACATGCCTGTTGGTTTCGCGTGCCAAGAATAATTAATTAAATGTTGTTTTAAAACATTTTTAATCAAGACATTCTAATGATACAAAGTTGTATATTTCTCGAATTTCCAGTGGGATTAAAATGGCGTGATCTCGGGAGCAGTGAAAGAAATTAACTGAAAACGATAAAGGTTTAGTTAAATTAAAAGAAAAGTTTAGCAAGAGACTTAGATAAAGACTGAAATTGCAATAAAATTTGGGCGAGGGTGTTCCTACTGAGGGCAGCACAAACGAATCTCTTAGCGAGAGCATTTCTGAATCCATATTTCAATTTACTGCTTGTACTTTATGAAAATACTATTACAAACATCTAAGTGTCATAAATTGTTGTGTGTCGTGAAGTAAGGTAAGTCAAAAGCATCCGTATTAAGCCGTACATGTAAGAAGGAACAGTGGCTATTTTCTTGATCCCACCAATGTCAGTGCCTAATTCCTAACTAAATCTCTGCAAATTAAACATAGATTTACATAAAAGTTTTCTGTATGCTGAGCATTTTATAAGGATATTTGGTTATGTGAGCACTTGTCAAGACTAATTTCATTGAAACGAAATCAGGATTAACGGCAAACAAAAGCAAACAGCTTACGCCACAAAAAACGCATTAGGATTTTAAGTGCATCTTTAGAATATTTTAAGTCCTACAGCTCAGAAGTTACGCTAAAGATCTAAATCGTTTCTGACAATGCTTGAAAGTGCGCCACTTTGTGAAGTGCACTCTTTACTAGGAACACTATTTATGTATTGAGAATAGAAAGAATAATCAAATGAATTTGATGAAAAATACTTTTATTGCTTTTCAAAATAATCGCCTTTAAGATCTATACACTTTTGCATGCGATTAAACCACCCTTCAAAGCACTTTGTCCAGTCAGAAGATGGTAGCTCGAAAACATGCGTTTTGAAGACCTCAATTTTTTCTTCGTGGGATGAAAATTGTTGTCCATGCAGTTTATCTTTAATTACTGAAAACAAGAAGAAGTCATTGGGTGTCAAGTCGGGGGTGTAAGATGAATGACCCATGAATTCAATCTTTTATGTGTCCAAATACTCGTTTGTTGCAGGTGATGTGTGTGAGCTCGCATTGTCATGATGCAAAATGATTCGTCGTGATTCGACATTGACGCTTGTGTGAAAGGTATAATGTTCTCTGATATACAAAATTAGTGATCTGTTATTTGTTGAATACCGACAGATGTGCTCGTTAGGCATGTTGCTTTAACCCATCGCATGGTCCAGTAGATTAGGGCATAAAGTTCGAATAGATGCTCATTTTTACAAAGCCCCTTGTGAGTGACAAGTAATATTTCTCATCATTGGCAAACATTAGTAGAAGATCATTCTCATTTTCATTGTCGTGGCATGGAGCCGCCCTGTTTTTAATAATCAGTGGTAAGTTTGTATTAACAACGAATTTTAATGCTAAGATGTTGTAATCTTTTTGGCACAGTAGAAGAAACAAAGTTAGAATAAAGTTAAGGCGAAAGTAGGGCAATATAAAGTAAAAATGAATTGGATTTATAAATTTTCTACTATGTGAATGCTCAAATCTGGAAATGACGTAGCGGAATGAGTCTAAGTTTTTCTACAAATAAATATATGGCTGCTGAAATTAAAATAGCGGTGTTTTAATTTTGAATTGTAGCAGGTGCTGTATGCAGGCGTTCCGTGTTTACGTCGTTGTTTGGAAAATCAGGTACTTTAGTTAAGTGCAGTATTATCGATTTTTAGGTGTTCTTCACTTATTTTTTGTCGTTGTTTGTGTGCTGCTATCAATGTGTTGATTGTATTGAAACAATAGAAATCGTAAATTGATAGTAAATTTATTGCAAGGAACATTCGTATTAATTTAACTTTTTCCAAAAGTGTGCATGATGTAGAATTGCCAAAAAGGGATAAAAAACATTTGAAAGTTATTTAAAAACGAATTAACAATCCGATATGTAAATGAAAATTAAACAAGTAATTCATACACTAAACAGAGTTTCGATGATCACAACAGTAATTCTGGAACATTCTGAATAAGAAGATTTAAGGTCAGTGTATGCGACACCCAGAAGATTTTCGGTTATGCATTAGGTGCAGCACACATTAAGTCTCGTTCATTCTTTAATTTGCTTGATTAGAACAAAAAAATCGTCTATGAAAGAAATTGTGTACTTCGTTCATCCTCCTTTTCCAAAAAATTTTATCCACTTTCTGAAATCTGACCCCAAATAAAATTTCGTAAGTTTTTGCATACTCTATCATAACGATACTTGATCTGTCCATAGCAACCAATAACGAAAATATTGGTCCACAGCAAGCGCAAATTTTTGCATTGCCATTTGAAAACAGCAGAAATTAATATTTATCAAGTTATTGTAGATAAATAGTTTATTGCGTATCGAATAGAAAAACGCTCCAGTGCGACTGCAAAGACTGCTGGTAGACAGTGGTAGATGGGAGGGGGAATGCCCCCTTCCTCGTCAGCTGGAAAATAGTCCATAAAATCAATGCTGGTAGCATTTTCATTATTGGTCTTGCTTGCAATATGAGTACACCACAATATAAAACAAGTTTGGTAGTATATTTCGGTTTGTTTAAGTTGTTTTCTATTAATCATGAGTAAGATTGTAATGCGTGAAGAGTAAGTGCGCTGTTCTGCAGAATTAGTTAGACTATTTTTAATAAGCAATCTCTTATTACTAATTAAAAAAAAACGTTTTTTTCTGTGACGGGAAAAAGGTTTGACATTTAATGTTTCTTGACAGGTAACAAAATGTCACTTTTTTTCCCTGGGAAAAAAATGAGTACTTTTTTCCAGTATGTGCCAATAAGTAAGAACACGAAGATATTTAATTTAAGGCCGGGGCCATACTTGTAACATTCGGGTGTAACATAACATCGTATCATAACGTCGTCGCGTTCAAAACAACCGATATAAACAACTTAAGTAAGCAATTTTTGAAACCACTCGCAGAATTAAATTGACAGATATTTCGATTACTTGTTTGGAACCTCAATTGACATCGAATGGTTTTTTGACTTTAATATATTGTAATATTTTTTTAATATTAAATCATCATTTTGCTTGTCTCAGAAAAAAATAGTGTATTATACACGGGCAAAATGTAAGATTTTAACTCCCGGTGTTTTGTTTCCCTCCGCTTCGCGAGTTATGTATCCCCCAATTATCTATATGTATTGAATATATTGAATCTAATAGGAATTATTAGAAATTGTTAAATAAAGTATAAGTTCATTGCAACAATGTAATACAAGGCTAACCCAGAGAGGTTATCGACAGTTCATGAGAACGGACATGCAACTTTGCATCCGAGAGGGCAATGATACTGCAGGTAGCAGGTCACAGGCGGCTAACATACCGCAATTACTTAGAAATAAGATTGTTACAATGTAGTAAGTGTACAATTAAGAGAAAAGCAGACATGAGATCTGCTAGTTCCCACAGCCGTGTGAGGGGCAGGTGATTATAAAAATCGCGGGAGCTCAAGGCCCGGCAGTCAATCTTCCAACTCCATACTTCGTTGTTCAGGCTACTCATCTTATTACAATTAACCAAATGTTTTTGAATTAAAGTTATTTTACAAGTTATTTAAAATTCCATTGTAATTTCTGTTTTAAGTTAAAATAAAAATTGTTAAGTGTTTGGAATTGTTTTTAGAAACACCGCTCCAAAGGCCCGAGCCTTAACTCGCGTAGGGAAAGAAACACACCTCGAGCTATAATCTAGTACTTTTTCCCTTGTACAATAAATAACTATTGATCTTTTTTGAAAATATAAAAGCCCACAGTTAACAATTTCTGAACCAATTCTCCAATACCTCTTAAAACTGATGATTCTGAAACCTCTAATAAAAAATTCATAACCTCCTTACTCCAAAAAATCAGTTCTGAATCCAGTAAAATTGTGACTATGTAACTTTTGTGAAATGTTCTTAGAGGGTTATTATAAATTTGTCCAATTTTATTAAAAATGACGTTGTTTTTCACATATTTGAATACTCAATACAACTTACCTTTTGGGTTTTCTTAATTATTCCTATAATTAAACAACACGCCATTAGACACATTGCATTTTATGTTTAAAGTAGCACCTTAATAATACGGGGAGAAACAAATTTTCAACTAAAACGCAATAGGTACTGTTAAAACAAATCTGTGTACTGAGAGATCATGGTCGTTTATCTTGAGAATAAATTATGAGGTTTGTAAAATTGTAATTCCATCCGGGATTTCATCGTATACCGTTAGGTTAAAACTAGTTAAAAACTTTGTATGATTTTTTCAAACGGGCTGTTTTTTTTCTACAATTGTATAATGAATGCATTGCTGTATGAGTATTGCGAACTCTACTTACTAGTAAATTAATAGGAAGCCGTGCTGGTTAAACGGTTAGTCACTATTCACGTTAAGGGTTTGCTTAAACGTTTAACTCTACGAAGATAAAGTGGATGAGCCACTTTATTAAGGTAACTGAGAAGACCTGTCACCCAACATATTTTATTAGCATCTTAAATAAAAGAATCTTGTAATATCAAATCGAATGGTATATTTTATTAAGTACAATTAAAGGAACGTTAATATACCATCAATTTAAATTAAAAGAAAATTATATACAAGAGTTACAAATGTCACGTCTATGTTCGGCGCACACTGCATTTCTGCACTTTGCACAAAGTGTTTTCACTTTCGCGTCCTTTTCTCTATGACATAGAACACACCTGACTTGCTCCACTAGCTTCGTCGGTGGTTATGGAACTCCCTCTGGCTCTTGATGGCCGAGGAATTTTCGGATACTTTCTATTAGCTCTCGATGTAGGTTTCCTCGCAGTCGTCGTTCAACATGAGGTTTCATGAGCGGCACCCCAAGGTATTTTAGGAAATCTTTTCTTTTCGCCTGATTTTTTGATACATTAGAATGTAGAATTATGGCGTGATATCTGCTTGGTCTAGCATTCCGAAAAAAATCGCAAAGGCCATCGCCGGGTTCCCCTCGCTGTCGAATAGTTATGAACCATTTTATCAAATGTATCTCCACCTTTTGTGAAGTTATAGAAATCTATAGCATCTGGTTTTCTTTTGTAACCTGGTTCGCATTTGATCCTCTATGCATTAACAGAAGAATTACAGACTTCCTCTTTTTTTGTGAAACGACACAATAGGTTTCTCTTTGTCAACTGCAAATTGTGAAGAAAGGACTCCTTTTTTTATTAGGCAAAAATGACGGAGGGATTTCTCTCTTATTAGCACGGATAGTGTCTACCATCGTGAGCTTGTGCTCCTTTAGTAATAAATCAGCAAGCAGGAAGACCGTGAACCAGTTATCCATCGTTATGTTTTTATTAGTGCCTTGAACTGAAATTACGTAATAATATGTGGCATGTGGCAAGTGGTTCTGAGGTATCTCTATTTTCTTTGTCCACATAAGGTATCGCATCTATCATATAGTAGGACCGTGCATCGCACATCGTTACTATTTTAAGCCGTATTTATCGCTTTTTGTACCAACGTATACCCTAAAAGGGCATTTTTTTCTAAAACCTAAAAGTAGCTTATCGATCGTAACATACATATGTGGACCATAATTTTGCGACAGTTAGAAATCAAAATATCTCATATCTCGCGAAAGGGTGCAAATTTGTCACGACGATCACAAAGATTTTTATTATCAAGTCTAATGCAAATAAGCAGAAATTTGAATCTCTTTTCACTCATAGTAAGGGGTGCTTCAAATTGCGCGGGTTTTTTTAAGAATAAGTAAAATATAGATAGCGCACTGAATTCGTCTGGGTATTTTGACATTAAAGAAGTGTGATGTATGTCGTTTATAAAAATGGCTTCGTACACGATACAACAATGCGTTCAAATTGTTGAATTATTTTATGAAAATTGGCGTTCTGTGAAAAGTGTTTTTAGAAAACTACGTGAATTTTATGGTTTACATAATCGTCCAGCCGAAAGCACTATTGGTCGAATTATTAAAAAATTATAAGAGACCGGTTCGGTGGAAGATCAAAGAAGTGAACATTACAGTCGCTGCGGTTGTTCACAAGAAAATATTGATTTGGTTCGTGATAGTGTTGCTGAAGATCCTAAAATGTCCATTAGACGACGTTCACACAAGTTGGACATAGTGGATCAACAACATGGCGTATTTAGCTCTGAAGGCATATATGGTTCAAATAACACAGGCACTAAAGCCATTAGATCATTTAAAACGTCGTTCATTTGTCAATTTCATCAATGAACAACAGGTTGATTTTTCTCAAAACATCATGTTTTCCAATGAGGCACATTTTGAACTTGGTAGCTATATTAATAAACAAAATTGTCGTATCTGGGGCGAGGAAAAATCCACGAATTATTCATGAGAAACTTATGCATTCTAAACGAGTTATTGTTTGGTGTGCATTATGGTCAGGTGGTGTAATTGAACCTTACTTCTTTGAAAATGCTGCTGGTGAAGCAGAAACTGTCAATGGTGATCGATATCGTCATATGATAACCGAATTTTTGTGGCCTGAATTAATGAATATTGATCTAGAGGATATTTGATTTCAACAGGTTGGCGCTACATCTCACTCTGCACAGGAAACAATTGCTTTATTGAGAGAAAAATTTCCTGGACGTGTAATCTCAAGAAATGGTGATGTTAATTGGCCACCAAGATTATGTGGTTTGACTCCATTAGACTATTTTCTTTGGGGTTATGTGGAAAGTCAGGTTTATAAAAACAATCCACAATCGATTCCTGCTTTGAAAGCTGAAATTATTGGTGTCATTGGTGAGATACAGCCTCAATTATGTCAAAATGTCATTGAAAATTTTAACAAAAGAGTGGACGTCTGTGAAGCTGCAAGAGAAAGCCATTTGGCAGATATTATTTTTCGCATATAAATGTCATTAGTGATACTTCAATTACCAATAAAAAGTTTTTGGAAATGAATGCAAATTATGTGTCTTATTGTTAAAAAAATCCGCGCAATTTGAAACACCCTATATATTTATATTTTTACGATCCTGTAAAAATTTCCTCAACCGAAAGGCGATTGCCTTGTCTTCATCCTGACAAATATAATAAACCGACTAGTGCGTAGCTTTCTAAAGCATCAGTATTTATTGTGTAGCTTTGGTCTGTGTGGTTCACTTTTGTAATATCAATTTCTTGATTTGTTTAAATTACTATACTATCAATCAAATAATGTGAAACCAATGACTGAAAAGCAACGATTTCAGTCAAAAAATTTTTAGCGTTATTTTTTGCAAACGGTACTTTTATTATGCTTCATTGTGGTGTTATAAACTGTTGTGCTACTTCTACTGACTATATATGCCCATTCTTACCCTATATGGACCTAGCAAGTGTTGAAACTTCGTTATTTCCTTCTTTGTCTGACAGAGTTTCTTGTTCTTAGTCTGTGTCTGATTGAAGTTCGATATTATCCTCAGTTTCAAATGAGCTGTCATACATTTTAAGTGCCTCTTCTTCATCCAAAACACTTCTCACAAAGTCACTATTCTTTGGATCATTTACATTACAGAAGTGATCCATAATTCTCCGCAATATTAAGATACAACAAAAAATAATAGACATGAAGAATTCAACTTAGTAAGATAACTGGAGTGACGTTAACCCCAGGGTGAAAATAAGCGGGCAAACAATTTGTATGAGATTTGTGAATGTATTAGCAATAGGAAGACCTCTGGGAGAAAGGACATTAGTCAGAACAAGAACGGACAGGAAAAAACATGTTCTGCTCTAGATTCTTTAGAAATCTCTCTGGGGTAACCCAGAACCCCTGTTACCTTACGAGGGGTAAACAAAAATGTACTTAAATAACTAAAAGTCCCGTCATGAATCCTGCCAAACGAAAAATGTACTCACGGAAACAACTAGTTATTTGTTTATTAAAAAAAACAATAACAAAGTTTGATACGTACGCGATTTAAGTATGTAAAATTACGATATTTTTGAGTTTTAAATTAAGCAATTGACTGCACTCGCAATTCTCGTAGTGATTTGAGAATTCTAATATTTGTACTTCACAGGGCTGTCCGTCTGAATAGCTGTCGTCGGTGTTGATTGACACAGATATTGGCTGGGTGCCACTTTTTCAAACTTTTCATTCGTGAAGCCATACCTAAGTTCATTTAATGAAAGGAACTTGGTTTTAGGAATAATGACTTGATACTGGCTTGCAGCTTTCGTAGGGAAAGCAAATAAATGAAAATAATTATAAGGGTTAATTTCTACTGTGGAGATTTCTTTTAAAAAGTAATTTTATGATCCTTTACGTAACCTTTTACTATGGTTATTTCTTGAAATAAAAGTATATTGGATTCGGTTACTTTGCTGTTAGTTATGAGTGATCTAATTCCTAATAGTTCTGTCAATAAATCAATTGGTTCTATAAAACTAGCAACTAATGTGTTTAGTTTTTGCAAATGTTACAGCGTTTACTAACGTGGCTAAAATTTGTTGAATTATGGTAATTGTTGATATCATCTGATTGAATATTGTGTTGAATCTTATTAAATCTCGCATTCCTAGCTTTGTGGTTTGCATGTTTCTTTCAAGGGTTATTATTCTGTTAGTTATACTGTCCTTGTTCCTTACTAATTTACTTAATGTATCGTTGAATTTTATTATGGTTGACTGGTTTAGGGATATTTGATTTCTAACAATAGTTTTTAGATCATTCTTGTTTTCAATTAGTTGTTGTATCACGTTGTCATATCGTTCAGCATTTTGGTTGCCTAATTATCTGATCGCTTTTATAATATTACCTATTCCGTTAATGAGTCCTCTTTTCTGTCTAGTGATTTGGTCTGTTGATATTAATTGAGTAAATTTGTCATTTGCGTTTTTTTAAGATGTTTTTCATTATGTTTTTGTAATTAAGCATTTCATCGCGTATTCTTTTCCGAATTTGGCTGTATCCATTGATTGTTTCACTCATTAGTAATTATCTATAAGTATATATAGAATTCTTGTTTTAATTCGATTAAGTCAAATTTCTGTGCGAACGTCCAGTAATCTATTGTATTCTGCATACTTCCAAATTTTACTGGTAGTATATCGGGGTTGTTTTTAATGTCTTCCACTATTATCTCATTGTCGTCCGTTCTACCTGGGTGGAGGTTGACGGCAAGGGTGATGGTCTGAAATTACATGATGTCTTAGAATTTTTAAATGAATATATTTTACAATTTTTCCATTGTGTAGTACGGCTACATTTCTATCTGAGATCTTTTTGATTTTAAACGGGCCTAAATTTCTGGGGGTCGTTTTGTCTATTTCGCTTTTAAAATTTTTCTCATACACGGTTTGTCCTACTGAAAATTTATTTATGTCGGTATTCTTATTGCGGATTCTCGTAATACGTTCTATATCGTTATCTAATTTATTTTTACAGCATCATAAGTTATTTTTAATTTCTCTTTGTGATCTTTTGCATACTGTTAGTATACTTCTTTGTTATAGTGTATGTCATAAGGGTTGCGGGAATCTCAGTGTCCTAGCGTTAGTTCGGGGGGTGTAAAATTAGTTGATGAGTGGATTGTGTTGTTGTACGCAATTAGTGCGTATAACATTAAAAGTTAGTGATATGTTCCTTTTTACAGTTTAATCTTAATAGTCTGATTTGTTCTTATAGGTTAGGTGTAGTCTTTCAATTAGTCCATTTTACTCTGGGTGATTTTCTGTTATAAAATGAATTTTTTTTTATGTGGTTCTAGGGTATTTTGTATAGTTTCATTTCTAAATTCGCTGCCATTGTCTAAAGTTATTGTTTCTGGTGTACCGTAAAATGTAAAGTATTGTATGATTCCTTGGGTTACATCGATACTATTTTTTGAAGTGATGGGTATCGCTTGGCCTACTTTGGTGAATGCGTGTACGATTGTTAAAAAGTTTTGAACTTCTACTACTAGAGTGTCTGCATGTAATTTTTGAAAAGGTTTATCGGGTGTTTTAGTTAACAATAAAGGTATTTTTGGGGTGACCTGTCGTATTTCGCTTTGTTGCATACTTCACATTGGTTAATAAAATATGTGGTTAATTCTTTATATCTTTAAAGTAATATCTCCTTATGAGTTGTTTTAGGGTTTCGTTGATTCCACGATGGTTGGTTCTGCCTTCGTATTGATTTCTAATTGCGTCATTTATTTCGTCAGGATCATCTATAGTAATTAATTTTCTTGTAGATCTAACAATTTCCGGTCCTGAGTTTATTACATAATCTAATATATAATATATAATAAATAATAGAATATAATAATATATAATAGATAATAAAAGTAAAAACATTTTTAAACCCCAGTATATGCTTTTAAAGTTTTAATTACATGCTCCTCGTAATTGTCTTTGGTTATTTGAATTTGATATCTTTTTTTATTATATGTTTTTGTGTATTTTACTGGATTGGGTTTGTTAAAACTTTGGCATCTATGAATTGGTTTGATTTTATGTCGATAGCTTCATTTAAAATTTTAATTGCGGTTTTTGGTTCTTCGGTTTGTGTCTATCTCTTCTGGGTCTTCTCTTATCTCTATTTCGTCTACGTTACCTATAATTGATTCCGTTTCTATTGCGTTTAGTTGTATTCTGCTTAGTGCATCTGCGTTATTATTATAAATTCCTTTTTTTGTATATAATTTCATAATCGTATTCTTCCAGTCTAACCCTTCATCTTTGTAATTTTGAATTTGGTTCCTTGAGTTTGCATAGCCATACTAATGGTCTATGGTCGGTGTATATGTAGAATTTTCTTCCATAAAGAAAGATATAGTCTAAGATATTTTGTTGCCCAAATTATTGCTAATAATTCCTTCTCGATTGTGCTGTACTTTTGTTCAGTTTCGTTTAGTGTTCTAGATGCGTAGCTGATTGGTGTATCGCTACCTACTTTTCCTTGGCTCAATACTGCGCCTAATGCTACGTTCGATGCAGTGGTTGTTAATATAAACGGTTTTGTAAAGTCGGAGTATTCTAATATGGGGTGATTTGTAAAGATTCATTTAATTTTCTCTATTGATTTTATAAATTCTGGGGTATGTTCAATCTTATTACCATTCATTAAACAGTTTGTTAATGGCTTGGTTATTTGTGCGTAACCTTTGATGAATTTTCGGTAATAACCACGAAGTCCTAAAAATACTTTAATTTCTTTATTCGTTTTCTGTAAGGGTAGTTCAATACTGCGTTCGTTTTATCGGGGTTTGGCATAACTGCTTGTGGCGTTATGATATGTCCTAAAAATGATACTTCTTTTTGTAAAAATTCGCTCATGTCTAATTGAACTTTAAATTGTGCTTTTCGTAGTCTTTCATAAGCTTCTCGCAATCTTTCGATGTGTTCAGTCAGTGATGTTGAGTATACGATAATGTCATCTAGATACACAAAGCATTTTTCATTGTGTATTCCTCTTAAAATATTGTCCGGTACTCTTTGAAAAGTAGCGGGTGCGTTCTTTAATCCAAACGGCATGCGTTTGTATTTGTTATGTTCTCTGGGTGTACTAAAGGCTGTTTTGGTTGTGTCCTTCTCATCCATCTCTACTTGGTGATATCCTGAGGCGAGGTCTAACGTTGAAAAGTACTGACACTTTCCTAGTTTGTCTAAGATTTCCGTAATATTGGGTAGCGGATATTACCCGTCTACCGTTTTCTCGCTGAGTTTTCTGTAGTCTATAAGCATTCTGTATTTACATTTACCTGAGGCATCTAATTTATTCGGTACTATTAATACGGGGCTGCTCCATGACGAGTTTGAATCTTGCATTATGTCCTGCTTTAATAGATCTGCTACCTGTGTATCAGCTTCTTCTTGACCTGCTTGGGGTAGTCTGTATGCTTTGGTAAAAATTGGCTTATTATCTGTTAATTCTATTTTATGTTTAACGGTGATGGTAAAAGTTAAAGGCATTCTTTCACAGTGGGATATATCTCGGTATTCGAAATATAATTCTTTGATTGCTTTCTCTTCTTCGCTATTAATATCTTCATTAAAACGGATGTTCATTAAGTTATCTTTTAACATTCTGTCGTGTCTCGTAGAGTTTAAATCGCTTTCATTTTCTTCGTCGAGTTCCATTTCGTTAAAATTTACTTCTGTGTCTATTGAATTTATCAATTACATTTTTATGGGGTAATCTTTTGAGTTTAAAATGGTTGTATTGGCGTAGCTGTCTTTTATTTTTACTAACGCGGTGGGTGTTTTTACTCCGGGTTGAAATGTCATGTGGTTTATAATACCTACTTCTTTTTTGAGTTTACTAAGATTTTTATCTGTTTTTCCGTCCTGGGTTCGATTGTGTATTTTTGATCGGTTTGTAACGTGCATTTTTAATGGCTTAACATTTCTGTAACTACTATTTCTATATTTTATATTTAATCCTCATTGGGTGTCTACTTGATGCTTTCTTTACCGGTTCTGTCGTTGTTGGTTACGATAGACGACTTTGTCTTCTTTTAGAAAAATGTTCTTTTTCTTATACTGGTGTTGGTCCTTCGAACCGAATAAAAAATTTTTTTTTTGTTTGGTTCCTTGTCTGTTTTTTTTTAATGTTACTATTTTGGAATTTAATGGGAATTTGTCCGTGTTTCGTTTTTAATAATCGGCTTTTGATATCAATATTCGCGCCTAACTTTCTTAGAAGGTCCATGCCGATTAATCCGTCGTATTTGTCGTTGAATTCAAAGATGCAAAATTTGTGTTTCAGTTTTACGTTGAAGGTTTTTGGTAGGGGTGTGTTTACCATAAATTGGTGTATTGTCGTTTTGTGGGCTGTCCTGATCTTGAAGAGTTCTCTTTCTATAAAATCTAAATAATGTCTTTGCACGGTTCGGGGACTAATTAGAGTTTCTGAAGATCCGGTATGGATTAATAATTTGAGTTCCGCGTGAGGTATTTCTATACAGAGTAGAATGTGTAGATAGATGTAATTAAAAAATACGTTTGGTCGTATTTGAATCTGTCTAACTGAAAATTTGCACATGCATTTTCTTCGTAATTTTCGTAAGAGTTGTTGCATTCGTAATTTGTCTCATCGTCTCTACTCGAAGTTGCGTCATTATTCGCGTCCGGGTTATCAAAATCTTCTACTTCTTGGTGGAATAGTTCTTCGGAAGTGTAGTTTCGTTTTTGGTTATAGTTTGGTTTGATTTGCGATATTTTTGTGTTTTGTCTTGTGTTACCAGATGAAATGTCCACAGAAGTTGGTTTGTAGTAACTGTTGGGGTTATTATTGTTATTTATCATCGGTGTGTTTCTGCTGGGGTTTACGCCGCTTGGTTGATTTACGTTTTGATTAAACCTTGGTGTAAATGTGGGTTCTGTAAAGTTTAAATTAATTGTGTGCTTTGAAAATTGTCTAAATTGGTCATGGAAATTTGCGTTATTAAAATTTAGGTTGTTAATTAGTGATTGATTTATTGGTGCGTTAAATGGTGTAACTTTTGGTTGTGTGGTTATTTGTCTCGCGGCTTGTATTGTTTTCATTGGCGAGTAGTTTTTATTTGCATTAGGGTTATATATTCTATTTCTGTAATACATGACGTTTTTCTTCTCTAGTATCATGTTCATCGCTTCTTCAAAGTTTTGGGGATGTTGGAATCTTATTTTGTCTGATAACCGTTCAGGTTATGCGTTTATATATGTCTAGCGCCATTTCATCGTACATTTTCGTTTTCAATAAACGAATATTTTGATCAAGTTCTTAGATTTTCAGTTTCGTTGAGATTAA
This sequence comes from Platerodrilus igneus, assembly GCA_036346225.1. Lineage (NCBI taxonomy): Eukaryota > Metazoa > Arthropoda > Insecta > Coleoptera > Lycidae > Platerodrilus > Platerodrilus igneus. The sequence goes on from JARFIW010001599.1 coordinate 8,328,533, forward strand.
GCTTCGTACATCTTGGCATCTGATACCGAATTGGTAAGGTGATTGATTGGGTTCCATCCGGAGGTTTATTAAAACTCGGATAAGACATTTATTGTTCCTCTGGTCGCCAAAATACGCTATAAGTAGTCGTTTCAAGACCTCCCATCGCTCAAGGTCATCGCGAATTGCGATTAATATTAAAGCTCTGCCTGTTAATTTACTGAGAATCAGGCGTAGACGCACGACATTGCGGTCAGCGTCACCTTCTTTATAGAAAGATTTTAAAACTGTCTCGCAGGCAGTGATAAAGATACCTAGAATTGCTTGATTCCCGTCGTATACGGGGATTGAGTCGAGGTACAACCACATATTTTCCATGTTATGAATTTAATTCTATAATTACTTTTCAGTCGAGTTTGTATTACGATTAAATTAAAGTTGGTATCTATATAAAGAATCACTTATTTTTTACGTATGCAATTACAAAGTGCTATAATTTTTTGATGAATTCTGCTGAGCAATTGTCTCAGTTGCGTTAAACGTATAATTATAAACTTTGTTGAGATTGTAAACTGCTGTTAATTGAGTTTTAGGTTTTTTGAATAATTTTAGTGATGGTTTCCCGCAATAAATTGTATAAGAATCGCGTTATAATTTAGCACGCTTTTTTTCCGACTTGTGCTGAGTAATTTGTTTCAATAATAAATAAATTATACATAGACTCGCGTTATAAATATACCTTTGTTATAATTATTTCTTTCATACATTTGCTGATTGAATTCTTTCATTCATAAGTTCCTGTAGAATGTGATACTAGTAAATGGTGAAAAAAAAAATGCAAATAATATTTTTTTTTGTTGCTTACTGACTAATATCAAATATTAAAAAAGAAAATGGTTAGGGTAGATGAACTTACATAATTTTGATTGTCAGTTTCATCTGTTTCCTTTCTATGGGCTCAGTTGATTTTGTACCTTGTCTAAATTTTGTTATTTGTTCTTCCAGATTAAGAATTGATATTCCAGACCACCAATTTCTTGAATCTAGATTTCCTAGTGCCCTTCTGGATCTGTTCCGACTGCGCCATATAGATTTTGGGCCTTTTTTAATGACTTTTTAAAAAGTATCTTTAAAAAACTCACCTATCGATTGTTAGTTATACAGATTTACACGTTGCATTTTTAATTACAAGTACATTATATTCATTAACGTATTGAGATCAAAATTATTCTAAGTTAATATTCACTGAATTAAATGAACAAAAATTAGTATGAGTAGCTGAACAACCAACAAGGTTAAAGTTGTAAAGCTTAAGACTGACTGGCCATCTTGGGCTCTCGAGGGTATTTATGTTGTCCCTGCCCCTCACATTGCTTGTGGGAATTGCAGAGCTCATGACTGTTTATTTCTTTATTCTCTTATACAATACAAAGTAACAATCTTAAATTTAATAGTTGCAATCCTATTATCTCCTGTGACCTGCACCTGCAGTGTCATACTACGTCTGGAATACAATGTATTTACATCCGATCTTATGTCTGGTTTATGAACTTCCATTAACCAAGTTTAATAATTACCTTTGGTGACCTATATATCCTAATTTTTGGGATATGTAACTCCCATAACTAAATAATTTTTGCTGCGGTTACAATGTACCCAAAAATGATACCTCTCGTAACAAATATTAAGTTATCCTAACTGTTTTTCTTGAACTAGCAAAAGTTTGTTTTAATGATCAAAACATTTTTTCTGTGTACTGCTAGTGGTGCGCTTTACCAAATAGAGATTGTTTCTATAAAGAAATGGTTGTAACTTGTGTATTTTTTAAAGAATTTATCAAATATAGAGTTACACGATTCGCAACCTTTAATTAGCAAAGTAATAAGCACCACAACTTTCTGTAAAAAATTGTTTTCATTTTGACCTTAAGTTGATAAGAGTAACTCCTTTCAGAGTATATTTCTACTTTCTGGAGCAATTTAAGTAAAAAAAATATTTACTTTTGTAGGACTATTTTTTTTATGTAGCGCGTTATTTGGGTAGCAAACCAAAAAATCTAGCGGACTAAAATATGTCTTCCATTGAAATTTTCTAAGCATTTTACTCAAAAATGCTTTATTTAGGCATCACACAATTACATTATAAACTATATAAACATGGTTCCATATATAATTGTGTTATGAAACGGAATCCGCTTAAAGGTTAGCATGGTACAAGAGGTACCTGTGCCTGTATCATTGCTTTTTTGCTGTTATAAGCTAATTGAGATACATTGCTAAAGAATTTTTACGCAAATAGTTGTGTTGAAATGCGCTCCAACGAGTAAAATTATGAACTATTAAACATAACTATTAGAGGTTTAGTATTATCTGAATGGCGTCAAACGTTTAAATTAATATAAAATTTTTACCCACGTTTAAAATTAAATGGGAAATGTAGATTATACCGAAAGCTATAGGGTGATTAAACCGAATTACCAAGCTTATTTGTTATAGCCCTGGGCAGAGCAAATTCAATATTTTATATTCAATTAAGGTTCAACATATTTGTATCATGCATCCGGAGGTTATTTTCCTAAAGCTCCCTAGATTGTGCAATTAGTTTATTTAGTAATATCCATTAGACACAGCAGGTGGAATTTAATAGAGCTGTAGTCCTTCTGTGTTCAAACTGCAACATTTTTAAAATTTTTGGAAGTCGTTTATAATGTAGGTATTTAGAAAACCAAGCCAGCTCTAGGTTTATTTAAGTTGACTTGCTAAGAAATATACAAGCATTATTTTCTAATACATTTCTATGCAATGCTCTTTACATGCGCCTTTCTGACGTTAATTGAATTGTAATAAAAGCTTTTTGCGTGAGTGATAATCGCCCTATCTGTACTAAAGGTTGTAATAAATTAATCGCAATACTCACACTTAAATTTCATATCCCTACCAAATGAAACCATTTTTAAATAAGGAAATAGTATCAATTATGCCTTAACCTTAATTGCGAGAGCCAATAGCAACTACTAATTTTAATGTGCATTTAATGCACATTTACAAAATGCATTGTTTCCCGATTCTTAATATTGTACCTACTTGGTGGTTTGTTTACTGCACCTGTTTGTTCTTTATATTATATTACATCAAATGCTAGCTAAGAATCTACGTTAGTTCATCAGTCGATAGCCACTGTTTTGTCTGCTTGTATCAGACTCTTTCTCCCAATCTCCTTCTGCACGTTACTATCTAAGAACGGCAGACCTAACTTCAATTAATATTACATTTCCATTCTTTTAACTGTTTGCAAGAATTCAACAATTTTGTAAACAATGTTTTATTACTGGATCTCAAGGATGTCGCAATTATGGTATCGTAACACAGGAATAGCTGTACCATACTCTTTTGCGATGTATACCAATAGTGTGTCTTGAGCGGGATTGGGACATTCATCTCCACCTAATATGCTTGGAGTCAGTATGGCACATTTAATTACCTATTCGGTAAATCCGGCAGTCTAAACTATTTATCCGCGTTGGAACGTCGGGCCATTTTGTCAGTGTATGTCGGACATGTTTTACGATGAACCAATAAGAACATCTAACGTTTCGAATCTAATTATTCAAGTGTTTTGTAACTATCATTTAAATCATGTAACATCATCGCAGTTCCGCTGTCATTGTAATAATCGTACGTGTATACGCCCACCACTGAGAGAGGTGAGAATGGGGTTTCTGATGTAAAATTACCGCCTAATTCTGAGGTTTGAAATCAGAATCTGAAGAATGGTAGCTACATGCTTAAACCTTGCGTAATTGAACGCACATAGTCTAAAATCTCTATATGTGCTATTTAGAACTACAATGGAATTGATTGAGTCGTATGAAATTTATTTAAAAGAAAAACTTTCGGGGTTGTCCAATGAAAATAATTTGATTTACCAAATATTTGAACTGCAAAAATTCCTGACCCTTTGTACTAGCTTCTAACATTTAGTGTATTGATATTTCAATCTGAAGTCGTTATATATTTTGGGAGCTTTCGGGCGGTTTAATGGAAACAGTTTAATTTTACTGTCTCTTTGGGCAAATATATAAAACTTTTAGCATAACTAAATACTATCGAAACAAATGCAGGCACTTGTTAAAGCGATGCAATCCGTGCCATTCGTTTAAGTTGATAATTTACCCGATCGGCAAGCTGCAAAAATAGTTTACTCTTAGTATGGAATTCCATTTGAAAACAAGTTCAGTGCGAACAGCAACTGTCCTCTTACAGAGCTGCTTTTATTTGGTTCGTATACTTTCAAGATGATCGTACAGTCCCAAAATTTATAGCTAATAATTCAAAAATAATGCAATTTATATAAGCAAAAATCAACAGCTTTGTAAGCTGTTCAAAAAACGTGTTCATATTATACCTGCCACTTATCCTGATGAAGACAGAACTGACTGATAATGTAACAATCAAATATATATCTTTTATACGCGTCATTTTTTAACACGAGTGTCACTTTACTATGAAATGCAGTAGTATTGTATATTTAATTTCTCTATATTAAAAACAATAGTATAATAAAAAGGAAAAAAATTTGTCAAAAAATCTTAAAATGTTCTTATACAGGCAAGGCTGTCGATTATTTTTTATTAGAAAACTTGTTACGATAAAATAACGACATGTTGTTATCCATTAAAACATTCTACAAATTATTCTGTTGTTCGTCGAGCATCAATATGAGGTCAAGCATGATAATTATCTAGACAAAGATTGGAAAGAAACATAAACTACTACACACTAACGAATAATTATATACAAAATGCTAAACCTAAAATTCCTAAAAGTTATGTAAAATAACGCCATTTTCAACGACATCTTTAACCTATTTCTGTTTTCGATTTACCCTGTAGTTTTCAATATTTTCAGTTTTGCACACCCAGTACAATTTTGCACTAGCCATTTTTTAACTATGTCACATAACCGACGCCCCCTAACGATATGTTTGTTGACGTAATCGACGCCACTTTGAACGTCATTTTTCAAGTAGTTTCTTTTGAACTAACCCTGTATATTTCAAATATTTTCAGATTTGTAACATTTGATACAACTTTTGGACTTATAAGGTATACTAATTGTGTTTGGAATCTTTTAAAAGAATTTTTGACAGGCATTCCTTTTCCGGCGGGATATTTTCTAGGCTGACCACCAAGCTCACCAAAATCGATACAGTTGTTTTTGTATGTCTTACGTGGATTAACTGTTTGCGGGCGTTGAAGGCTTAAATTTTAAAATAAAAAAGCTTTACTTTCAGATTTCTTTTGTAAAAGTTAGTAAACAATCATATATTTAGATATACAAACACAGAATGTATTACGTTATATTTTATAGCGACAAAATTATGAGGAAATAGTTGTTGGTTATGATCTGTTTTATACGTCACTCATACCTTGCTTATAACACGCCAATAAGATTGAAGTATTCAAAGAAAAAATGTATTCAAAGGGAGTGGTGGATGGTGCGTATAATAGATATGCATCAACAAGGTGTTTCCAGTTTATTTCCAGTCTCGGTCGAATATAGTCAAACGTTCCATAATCACTTGGCACACAATGTTAGAAGATTTTCGTAACGTGTTGAATAATTTTTATCCTATTTAACCCAACGCAAAATATGCTGCGAAGGTTGAAACAAGTAAAATTTTATACAACGCCAAATGATTGTCCTATATGCAAAAATTTCAATAAGATCATGGAATATTGCGTTGCAGCAGCTGTTATACACGAAAAAAACGGAATATTTTACAAATGAACTGGAGGAGTTAGTGTTATTACAAGAATTTCTTCTATTCCAAATAGAGTACTCTATAGATATCGAGATTAGCAAAATCCGCATTTTTCACTTGGTTTCTAAACTAATTTTTTTTTGTATAAAACGAATTCGTACATATATTCAAGTTGTATAAAATTTGATCTAATTAATTATATCTTAGACAGCATCGAGGGTTAGAACTGTCAATTGTGGTCTGTGAAAAGTGTGTACTAGATTGCATCCTACTGCCAAAATCTCGGACATGTGCTTAGTTTGCGAATAGTTACAAAGTCGTTTAATGCTTTTAAAATTTTCTCGAAATAAAATCGTACGTGTGTTACCATTTCTGAACTACATAAGATCATGTAATCACAGTTAGTATTCCGAGCTTCTGTCCGACCTGTCGGAAGCGTCGCTCTCGACATGTCGAACGCGTTCAGGCGTCAGTCCGATACGACGTCGTAATAACTAACAGAAACAAAAAATTTTAATAAAAGATGAAGTTTAAGAAAATATGCTACATAATAATCTAAAATAATATGCGCAATATCTACTTCTGCGTTAAATCTATATTATTATGCCCAATGTTGAGGATTTTATATTTCCAGGTATGACGTGCCTCATGTCATTTTTCACGGATAAGACAATTTTGTTAATTGACACATCCTAAAACCTCTGTCACAATAGCTTTCTATTTTAAACATCTTCCTAGCGTGTAAAGAATTGGAGAGACTGAAATTTTCTTAGAAATCCAAATCGGCAATTAATTTAGATTTGAACCCATATCCAAAAACCTAAAGATTTACAAAGATGGTGCTTTCCAAATAACGCCAACTACTTGCAGTTATTTAAATATAGAACATTTATATACTTTGTAATAGTGTAACATGTTTAATTTCAGCATTATTCGCATTTAATTACGAGGATAATGCGCTAAGCGTGCCTTATTCTTTATTAATCTTCTTATATTAAAATATCTGTGTGACATAAAGTTATTTCCACGAGCATCTCTAGCTGTCGCTTACGTATTTCCCCACCTTTAACTGTGAGTTTGAATACTATCGCTATCATTCGTTCTAGTTTGGTTCGTAGTAGCAGTCTAGTTATCAATTCAAGAAGATGTATTCCAGACTAGAGGCATGCGACCTTAGGTTAAATTTTTTGTGTGAGTGGTTCAGGTCATGCTAGACTTGAACAAGTTTCAGTATCTTCTACTAACGCGCGTCATGTAGAATCCGTCATGTAGAATTCATCATTTAGGATTCATCACTTAAGATTTGTCAATTTAGAATTTGTCTACTAAGAATTTGTTAACTAAGAATTCGTCAACTAAGAATTATGGATGTTGGTTTTGATTGCAGTCGTCCCAAATTAGAAATGGCTAGTAACCTTGCTTGAAGAATAAGAATTTCCATCTCGATTTGTCGTGGAGCAACAGAGGCAGTTTGGTTCGTTATTAGATATAAGATATTTCATGCATGTGTTTTGAATGTCATAAAATTTGATATACACACTATCATATAAAGCACGTAATGTTGCTATTATGTTTTCAACATGTAATCTGAGTAGTTCTCAATTATTGTTGAACTGGTTTTATAAGTCGTAGAACGAAATTTTGTCAAGTTAGGTTTATATAATTACAAGCTTTGTTCCATCTGAACCTTAGATAATTTCAACGTATGTTTTCGACGTCATACTTTTTTTGTGTTGCACACTTGACAGATGTTGTCATGAAAGCAGATGCTTTGTGCAGCTGTCATTGAAACTAAACATTCCTATTTTTGTGATAGCATTTATCTACATGTAAATTATAAAATCTAAATCTGAAAATTTAAACACACGCTGTGTAAGAATCTAGAAATTGTAATCTACTTGAAAGATCTGCCCAGGTTAGAACATTAATTCAGTGTATTATGCTTACAAATTATTTTCACTCAAATGTTTAAAGCAGGTTCATGTTTGAAGTGTAGTTGTTTGTTCTAAAAAGTCAAAACCTTGACTTTGATATAGATGTTAATGATGAAATTTTTTTTTACTTGTTAAAAAGTTTCGAAATTTTAAAAAGAGAGTTTTTTTTTAGTAAACAATTAGTTAACCTTTGAGGTTTTATTTTGGTCAAATGCGATCAAATCTGATTCCACAAAGATAAAATTTTTGAGTAATAATTTTGTGCCAATATCATATTGGATATACATTTTTTATTTTTTTTGATACTATTATAGGACACAAACGGTGTTCTATATTTTTATTTATTTAATCTTTACAATTTCTTACAGGAGCTGCGTCTTATTTTTGTAAAACAAGTTTTTGTTAACGAAGGCGATCGTTTTATCTTTGGGTTTCCACGTCCGCCCTTAGAACTGTGCTCTGCTATTATCGTGATTATCTCAGGACTTGGTGGCGCTTATTTAGATTAGTTAAGCTTTGGTTTGCAAACAAAATTCGACTCCCCCCACCACCACTTCTTTTTGCTCTATCCAGGAATAGACCCCTAGCTATGTCGGAAGATTTTTGTTCACTGGCGCCCATTTGGAAAAATAAGTTACACTGTCGCCGGAATGTGGGGCTGGTATAAACTAAAGTGGTTACACTGACGCCACGCCCATAAAACAAAAAACAACGTGAGGCATATGTTTTACTTGCGCCACAACGTTCATAAATAAGTTACACTAGCGCCTCAACGTATAAAAATATGCTTTAATAGTCTTATAGACACAGTTTCTTATGAATGCATAAAAAGCAAAATCACACCGCAGTGACCAGGTTCTGCGGAGTAAAACTAGGCTCACAGAATTTAAAAAATTCAAAAAGCAGTCGTGGTAGATGGTTCAGTAGTCCAATACGATCGCAGGGATTTTAAAAATTCGAAAAGAGTGGCAGCTAGATAAGGTACGCGTAAGGGAACTGCAGGACACGGGTATTTCTTAAATAATGTGGTGGATTCGCGAACTTTGTAGTAAAAATTTATAGATGATTGTAACATACAATTTTAGTGGGCACGTTCTTCTGTAAAACGTCATCTTTAAAACGCGTCATGAATTTTTGTCGCTACATTATCAAGCTACCTTTTTATTAAATACGACACAATATTTCTTCTGACTTACCTGTACATTATATTTCTAGACATTGAACAATCCGGCATATTTACATTTAGATCAAACTACCATGACTAATGGTAGACGTATTCAAAAGCTAGGAGTTTTAATAATTCGAACTGTCGTGAGAGCAGGAACAGGGCAGGCTGCTCGTAATTGAACAGCAACGCGCGATTATTCTTAAGTAATGCGGTGGGTACACAAACTTTGTAGTAAAAGTCCCTATAATTTCCCGATGTTAATTCTAAGCAAGGAATGCACAATTGTATACATGCTTTTAATTACAGATACATGAACTCCAATACAGTAAAAAATAGAATTTAATTTTACATATAAAATTTAAATCTAAGGTATTGTTGATGAATAATTTTGCCTGGCATGGGGAAAGTAATTCGAGCATAGACAACGAAAATCTATACAAATTGTTGGTTATTTTCCAAAAAGAAAAGCCAGTGACCGATTTCGCTGTTCATTGCAGCTCGTTAGGCGGGCGCATCTCTTTGCAAAACAACCAAGTTCTGAAATTCTAAAAAATCAAAGTGTATTCATAGTACAAAATGTGCCGCATGCGACCTCTATACTCGAATATAATCAACTAACTATTGGTGACTGATTCCAGGCTCCGACATGATAGTTGAGATAGCATTGCTAGACAAAATTTTAATAGCGGGTCAAAAGACAAGATGAAAAGAGAAGTAAACAAATAACTTGTTGCCTACTTAACACTGGCGGACTTTCTAATAAGATACTGCACCCAGTGCTAAACAAGGAAGTTCGACAACGGCATGTGGAAAGTAACTCGAGCATAAGGAACAAAAATCAATATAAATGGTTCGTTATTTTGCAAAAAGAAAACCCCGTGACCAGTTTTGCCGTTCATTGCAGCTCATCGGAACGACGCGTCTTTTTTGCATAATAACCAACCAAGTTCTGAAATTATACACAAATAAAAATGTAGGTATAATGCAAAATTCCCCGCATATGCCCTCTAAATTTGAATATAATCAACTTGCTATCGGTGACTGTTTCCAGTCTCCGACATGCTGGTGTAGATGACATTGCCAGACAAAATTGTAATAGCGATTCAAAATATAAGATAAAAAGGAAGTAAACAAATGACCTGTTACCTACACAACGCTAGTGGATCTTCTAAGAAGATGCTGCACCAAGTGTTAAACTAGAAAATTGGTCAACGAAAACCAATACGTTTTAATTTAAATATTAATGAATAATTTTAGCTGGCATATGGAGAATAATTCGAGCATAGGGAACGAAAATCAATATAAATTGTTGGTCATTCTGTAAAAAGAAAAGCCCGTGACCTGTCTCGTTGTTCATTTGCAGCTCAGGCGGACGCATCTCTTTTTGCAAAACAACCAACCAAGTTCTGAAATTATATTCAGATTAAAATTTATTTATATTACAAAATGTTCCTCATGCGCCCTCTATACTCGAATATAATCAACTTGCTTACGGTGATTGTTTCCTGTCTCCGACATGATAGTGTAGATGACATTGTTAGACAAAATTTTAATAGCGATTCAAAAGACAAGATGAAAAGGAAGTATATAAATGACCTGCAGTTGGCGTGGGTGGTCTGTTGGCGGTGACGGACGTCACCGTTGTGTGGCTGCGTCAGACCTTTCCATGGTCGTATACTGCTTGGTGGGATAGTAGTGATTGAAAGGGTACCTCTTCCTGGGACATCCGTCCTCAGGTATGCCTTTCTTGTTGTGCGCCTTGCACATAATTGGGCAGATGGACGAGGTCAGCTCGTGGTTTGCAGGTTTGCTGTCCAGTGGTAGTAGGCTGGTGCTGGCTGTGGTAGTTGGTTGTGTAGGCCTATTGACTACTGGTTGGAATTATTCCCGAAGGTTGTTGGGCAAGAATTCAGCTGGAAACTAGTGAGTGGCAGTTACTGTTTCGTTCCAGTAGAGCGTCTTACGGTTATATGCTCCAAAATGTATGGAGCTATGTTCGCAATACATCACCACTTCAGATTCAGCCAGAATGATATCTTCAGCGAGGTTTGCTACTACCAAGAAGGTTTCGTGGTCCGTCACTTCTCCGAGGGTAAATGGCGTGCGGAACGTGCCTTTGATTGCCATTTCTGTCCCTCTTTTGGCTAGACAGGCGAAGGCATGATGGGGTTCTACCCGTGAACCTGCAGGTATTCGACCTTCCCTAATCATGCACGTCGATGCTCCTGCATCTAGTAGTGCGGTGAAGGTAATCTTCTGTATTGTGACAAAGATTCTTGGAAGTATGTCATCGTGGGTAATGTTTAGTCGCGCAAGTTTGTTTCGCACGATCAATCGGTGTGTTGACGCAGCCAGGTGGGAGTGCCGTTTTCCTAGTTTCTGGTTGGACAGTTTCGGTGACAGGGTCTTTGACTGCAGAAGCAGCACCTTGGTAGTTGTTCTGTTATGGGATCCTCTAGAAGGGTGCCAGAGAATGTGGTTTTTCTGCTTCGGAGGTCGTTGTGGCGACTTGGTACAGGTTCTCCACTAGCGTTTTGATTGAGACTATTTTGCTGGTTTGTTGTGTTTGTTGAGCGCCACTGGGTTGGTGCAGTCCTAGAACTGTTGTGTGACCGGTGGCTCCGTGGCGTAGTTGGTATGCGTGTGACTACTACGCCCAAGGTCCCGGGTTCGAATCCCGACACGGTCCGCTTGAAAAATATTAGACGAGCATTTTATACAAAAATACGCCCTCGTTTGAATGAGAGGTAAAATGGGGGTCCCGTGTGTGAGTGTTGTCACACACGTTAAGAATCCCTACTCTGCTTGGAACAACAAGGGTTCGGCAAAATTCAAAATTTTTCAGGTAAAAAAAAAACTTGTTTCCTTGCAAAATGTAGTATCTTTGGGTGGATCATTGGAAAATCATATGTAAGTTGGTTGTGCGACCTCCTGGGTTGGAGGTGGCTGGTTGGCGTCTAGCTGGACGTGCGATGTCGTTCTTTTTATTTATTTATTTCAACGTTTCAGTAATCTGCCACCTGAAATTTAAGCAGACTTGGCTTCCCCACAGAAAGTTACCGTCAGTAAATGGTGTGTGTGTGTGGTGTGTGTGTGTTGGTATGTGTGTGTGTGTGTGTGTGCACGCGCGCGCCTGAGGGCATGTGTTATGTGTGTGTGTGTGTGAGGGTTGTGTGTATGTGTGTTATGTGGGCGATGTTGATGTCCGTGATACGTTCCCCCTCTAGGACCAGGACCATCGACAGCCGGATATCCCAGTCGTCAAGGAAGAACGCTCAATGGACATTGCCTTGTCAGTCCGGACCATCGGCAGCCGGAAATCCAGATGTTGAAAAGGAAATGTAAGTGTGCGAATAGGCATTTGTGTTTGTAAGGTGTGTGTGTGTGTGTGTGTATGTGTGTGTGAGGGTTGTGTGAGTATGTGTGTTGTGTATGTAATGTTGGTATCCGTGTTACGTTCCCCCTTTTGGACCAGAACCATCGGAAGCCGGATATCTTGGTCGTCAAAAAGGAACGCTCAACGGATATTGCCTTATCAGTCCGGATCATCGGCAGCCGGATGTTGAAAAGGCAATGTAAGTGTGCGATTAGGTTGTGTTTGTAAAGTGTGTGTGTGTATGTGCGCGGGCTTGAGGGCGTGTGTTATGTATGCGTGTGTGTGTATGTGTGTGTGTGTGTGTGTGTATATATGTGTGTATGTATATACACAGAGCGGTGGTGATCAGAAGAAGACTGAGAGAATAATTACATCGACGTGCAGCGTTATCATATCAAAAAACTCTTCGTCTCGGACCTGTTGATGGTTCTTGCAGGCGCACTGTTTGCAAAATCTTTTGTGAAGACGGCCCATTCACGTTGGACGCCTAAGTTTCATAAATACATAAAAATAAAAATGAAATAGTTAAAAGTATAGGTACATGAAACTCTAAATTAATGCATCTGCAACTGCAGTATGTCCTGAGTTTTAGGAACTAGCTCTTAGATGACTGTGGCTGAAGTTAATTATTTGGTATGAGGGAAAGCAATAGATATAATTTATTAATATTCTCTGAACGCTGTAAGTTTGAAGAGTGGTATATGATATAATAAATTAATGAGAAAATTTTTTCGGGCCAGCTGAAGTGCCACAAGTGAAATTGTAAATTTCCTTACAGTAATTCAAATTGTGAAACTTAAGTATAAGACGTTTTGTTTGTCCACTACAAGGAACGACTATATCTGTTTTTACTATTTATCTCATTGTAAACGCACTTTATAGAATGCTCCATTGAATACTAGAACAAATTAATTTAGAATGCTCGGCGTAGTTAGTATTATTACAACTACTCTCTTAATTTACATGTTCATATTTGCGGAACGATTATCAGAGTTGCCAGTTTACTCATTTAATTTACATTTTAACAACAGTTATATTATTCAAACAAAACTTGTGCTTTGCTTTGTTGAAGCGAATGTTTAATAAATGTTGAATATGATTACCGGCTTTGTGTACATATAAACTTTTGACAGTAAACGGGTTTTGTTAAAAAGTCCCTCTGGAAAGCATTTAATTTATAATGTTGGAAGGTTTGTACTGCACCTTTTCAAATGTTCATGCTTCAATTAAATCGCTCAAATGTAGAGTATTAAGAAATACAGTACCCATGGATCAAACGAAGCCGTAGTTGTAATTAATTGATAGAAAAATTGACCATTGGTATTAACACCTATATTACCAATGCTTATTATAAAGCTCAAGACTGGTATGTGAAGTGGTAAAGTTTGCTTTTGATAGTTGTACAATTCTTGAGGTAATTTTTACTGACTTCTGGGCAGTTTAATATAATTCGCTAGAATGGGACATCTTCTTAAAGTGAGTGTACGTACAGCGGCATATGAATCAAAATATACCAGACAACAAATTGCTTATTTGTAATATAATCTTAGCAGAACAGTCATGCACTTTTAAAATCATTTAAAGTTGAGGTTGGGCATATAATGTGGCTGTAATGCGGGTTACTAGTGTAGAGTTGGGGAAGCACCACACTATTGTCGATATACTGAAATGTACTACAACTTACTGTTCTTTGTGGGGTAAAATGTAAGCCCGATTATTCACAATTATTTACAGAGAACCCTTAATACACTTAAAAACGCCCCAAAAACACTGATTTTAATAACTTCAATGCTAGATAACACTAATTTATTAATCAACACGACGATTACACTGTATTTATTACTGCTTTACAAGCACTAAATGTTCTATCTTAATTTATATAGACACTAAAACGTATCTATTTTGTCCACTCAAACAGCAGGTCAGTTTGTATTACATCAGACTAATATTCGGATTATTGGATCGTATGGTTTATAATGTATCCAACGTAGCTTCCAGATGTTAGTAGATGCTTCTGAGACCACCTGTTTTATTCGATTTAAATCGATTTGCTAAATATGACCTTGTATATGGCAATTATTTTATTTTTCGTTTAGGGTTGTTAACTTTTTCAATTTTAGATTGTTCGACGTTATTGTTACAGTATACTTTATACTAGATATTTGTTCTGTAGGAGCGGGGATCCCGTAAGAATATAAGAGTGCGTCGGCCAACTACAGTGCTGCGGAGTAGGTTTATATCAAAGAAATTAAATAAGAACGTAGAAAGATAAAGAAAACAAATATAATAAAGAAAAGCTGAAATACAAAAAAACGTTACTTTAGCACTTATCCTGAAAGTTTTTTCTACTTTTGTCGAAATCGAGGAACTCCAAACCGTCTGTCATGACAAATGCTTTTGATATTATTTATTCCTTGTACGGAAGACGGTTATTTGGCATAAATTTCCCTTGTTTCAGTGTTCTAATTTTTATCATCTTATTTACTACCTTTCTCGAAAATAGCTAATCAACGCTTATTAATTCCATCATACTTAAAGAAATTTCGCAAAATAAAATGTTTCTTCAGAATAAGATTTCATCACTAGGGTGGCTTGATATTCTTTACAAATGTGTATATGTACTTAGTTTTTAAATAAATTCAAATAAAAATCAACCAAATTTTATTGAAAATACAAGTATGCTTTCCTATAAACAATTTCTTAACCTCAAATTTGGTCACGCATTGCTGAAAGAAAAAAATCCGAAAAAGACCTTAACTCTAAGCCATAAACTAAGCTATCCTTCAAGATTTTTCCTGTTTTTAGTATTCAATTAAATGATATGTATTACTCTCTACGTTTGTCAAAATCGAGGGACTCCAAACCGGTGGTCACAGTAGTTGCTTTTGATATTATTTATTCCCTATACGGAAAACGATTATTTGGCATAAATTTCCCTTGCTTCAGTGTTCTAAAGTTTATCATCTTATTTACTACCTTTCTTTGAAAATTACTAATTAACACTTATTATTTCTATCATATTTGAAGATATTTCGCTTAAAATGCCTCTTCGGAATAAGATTTTAGCACTGGGGTAGCTGGATATACTTTACAAATGTGTCTATGTACCTAGTTTTTAAATAAATTCAAATAAAATACCAACCTGAATAAAATATTAACAAATTAATTTCAATAAAAATACAAATACGCTTTCCTATAAACAATTTCTTAACCTCAAATCTGGTCACGCATTGCTAAAAGAAAAATCCTAAAAAGACAACACTAAGCTATCAACTAAGCTATCATTCCCGATTTTCCCCGTTCCAAGTATTCAATTACATGACATTTATTACTCCCAATTAGCGGAAATGCCTTTAATAACTACACAATAAACAGTTAAATACCAACTTTTCATAATCTGTTCATTATGTTTGCGAAAATACTTTAATATGAACGCCTACATATTCCTTAATATTAGAAATGATAACACTATACTTAAATTTAATCAACGGTCGCATCGTCGATAAATCCTTAATAAATTTAAATAATCACTTTCATGTTCGATTAACGAACTATGTCATATAATACCAACCTTGTAATACATTCTAAATTTAAGTTCACATATACAAAAAATTATATGGCCGTAAATCTGATAACTACTTACGGTATGGGGTGCGGTTAATGAGTTATGGCATGGGAGATTGAATCAAATGCGAATGTCATCCACCACTAAACCTATATAAAAATTATTAACGAGACTATGCTACTAAGGAAAACGTATGAACCTTAGGGATTAAATGGCATTTCAAGAGCAAAGAACTTGACTTAATAATATTTCTAGTTCAATTCTTGAAATAAAGATATTACACATATAACACATGTAAGGAAATAATTCGAGTCACAATTCAAAAATACTAGCATTACCAAATAAAATTATAAATAAGTGTTCCTTAAAGAAGCTTTACTCTAAGAGCAAATTCAATGTTCTTTACCTGTAGTAATTTATAAGCAATTAACTTAAACTAATTATTAATAATATCTCATGCTGTACTCTTTGTTAGTCAACCAATTTCAAATAAAATTTGTTTTTATAACTGAATGTGTCCATTTTACAAAATAAATATCACTCTCGTTATGAGGTTTATTTATCTACAAAAAGAAGCTAGTTGGGTTTAAAATTCAACTAATTAGATGTCTTTCAAAACAACATGTGTGTGTTATCCATTGAAGTTATGTAATTAATATATCAAAATTTATATCACTTTATGAATTCGTTTTACAGATCTGCGAAACGCTTTACAAAAATCTCTTTATATTGCTACGAATAAATTTTAGATATATTAGCGATTCAGATAACATATGAATATACTTGATTATTTAAAAAAAAGGTTTAAAAGATTCTGTTAGGTACAAATTCAAATGTGTTCTCAATAATTGATCTAATTAGTATTAATACACCGTCGGTTAACAAAGTCTTCTACATATAAATTTTAAATCAAACGGGACTTCACTTTTGCATGTCACTAAGTCGACACAATCTATTTAACGTAACTGTACATTCTACAATGTTATATTGAATTTAATGGTGTTCAATTTTTATTAGCCATACTAAAAAATAAAGTTTAATCAAAAATTGCCAATTACGGTATTCCGAATAGCTTTAGACTACTACACTACTTTTACTCCCACCACCATTCACAATCTTTCTCCGCATCCCTCGGTCCCAACACATTTTCTTTGCCTATGCAACATTCATACATTGTTTCTGGCATGCTCTTTTATTCCTCGGACTTCACACCTGTCGTTCTTTCAGTACCTCCTCTACTACATCCAACCATTCTTTACACGGTCTGCCCCTTGTAACTATACCTGTTATCTTACTAAGTCTCCCCTCATTCATTCTTTCCACATGTTCGAACCATCTAAGCGTGTTTTGCTAGCTCCACTTCTAAGGGTCACTTGCACTCCACACTGCTCGGACCCATTCGTTTGGCACTTTACCTCTCAATGTTTTTCCGCACGCGTCTCTGAACAACCTCATTTCTGCAGTTTTCATACGACTAACATGGTTCTTCTGCCAAGCGCGCGTGTTACTTCCATACAGAACAGTTGGCACAAATACATGGTCATAAATAGCCAGCTTTGCATTTATACTCAATCCTTCATTCCAGTTCACTGCCCACGTCCTTCCAGACAATTTTCTACCAGTACTTGCCCTTCTTTTTATTTTACCATGCAGCTTTCCATTACTCAAAAACATTCTACCTAGGTACACGAAGTCATTCTTTTGTTCTATCGTGTCATTTTCTATTCTAAATACAGTCATCAATTCCGCCATTTCTGACAAAAATCATTCCTTTCCTCTTATTTACATTCACTTTCAATAGCATATTTCCACACGCCTCTGGCAGTTTGTCAAGCATTCGTTGCAAATCTTGACGACTCAGCCAAGAATACTGCGTCATCCGCATGAAACAGCACATTGACATTTGTTTCACTTGATGTGTCAGTGCACGTCATGTAACTCCTACTGATCGTAGCGCGAGCAACTCTCTGCTGACTTACAAAATAACCCGCTTGGAAGGGGAAGTTTTAGCTTGTATTGAAAATCATTAGGCGCACCTGGAACAGTAAGATTTGTGGCGCGGTATGTGACAGAGAGGCTGAACATGCCAACACTGAACGGTAAAGTTTTGTTACCATTAGTAGGGAAAGCTACAAGGCACGGTTGCGATCTAAGCTGGTAACCTGGCACAACCTGATTAAAATTTACTAGTAAAACTTTTGCGCTAGCCTCGGACCCTCAAAGTCATAGTGGGCGACTGAGACGGAAATACCTGGCCCATCAGGTAACAACCGCACGAATCAGGAATGTCGATTTGGTACTTGGAATGGCAGGATAGTGTACAGTAAAGGGTATGAAATTATGAACAAAATGAAAGAAAGGCGCATGGATGTGCTGTGAGTGAACAAAACGAAGCGAAAGGGGAAAGATGTTGTTGAAATAAAAACCATATGTTAGGTTTGTGGCCCGAGTAGAGAGCAATGAATTCAGGGCGAACGGTGTAGGTTTAATTTTGAATGTTCATGCAAAAATCAATACAAATTGGAGTCTCCCCGCATCTTGTGAATTAGAATGACACTGGGCTTCATAAAGATTTTTGTAGTAGCATGCTCCGGTGAATGACGATAGGGAGTGTGAGCAGTTTTGGCAGTAGTTGCAAAATGTATTTGACAAACGTCAAAGGAATGACCGTGTGGTTCTATTATGTGATATGAATAGTTGCATCAGAGTACACGGAGAAAATGTTGATCAGGTATAGCTCCGTCTATTGATCAAAAACCAAAGAAAATGGAGATATGATAGTGAGTATGTGTATGGAAAAAGAACTGTTTGTATTTCAACACATGATTTAAGCATAAAAACATACACAAATACGTACGGCAAAAGGAATATACGAGGAGCATAATTGATTTGGTTGTGTTTGATGAACGTTTAAAAGAACTGGTGAAAGATAGGCGTAATGAATGGATCTGAGTGTGGTTCAAATCATTTGCTGGTGTTGTCCAGAATTGGTCTTAGCCGAAAGTGGGCGTAGAAAAGAAGGCAGAATGTGATACAATCAAAGGTGAAGGTAGAATGCTTGTTGGAAGAGTAGACTCAAAGAGAGTACTTTATTATGTTAGAAAGGAAGTTGAATGACTGCAAGCAGGAATGAGAGAATGCTCTGAAGTCTGATGGTGTGGCGAAAACCTGCGATAGTTTGAAGAACAGTGTGATGAAATGTGCTTTGGAGGTATGTGGAACAACAATGATTGGTGCATATAATAAAAATACATGGTGGAGCGATGTGATCAAAATGGTTGTCGGGAAAAAGAAAGTGGCGTATAAGAGAATGTGTGCAGAAAAGGATGTTCAGTTAAGAGAACCACTTCAGGAAGTATATAACAAAAAAGGACGATATGCGAAAATGTAGTGACGGAAAGAAAAAAGCAACTGAGGGAAAGTGAGGGTGAAAATGCAGAGTGATTTTGAAGGGAATAAAAACTTTTTTGGAAATCGATAAGGAAGTAAGCGTATGAATGGCGTTGTTAACAGTTGAAATGAAATTATTTGTGAATGTAGCGAGTGTAACAAACCTTTGGAAAGAGTATTTTAAGTCGTTGTATGGTGGCTATAAGAAGAATGTAGATGACTGTATGGATGCTGAAGATAATAGTAATGTCCTGGTCAAAAACCTAGATAATATATAAAGTTTGAAGGCAGTGTAGCTGAGGAATGGAAAGCGGTAAGAACTTTGAAAACTTGCAAAGCAGCAGGTGTAGATAGATTCACAAGTCAAATGCCTAAGTATGAATCCTGGGTGCTGATTGAATGTTTCTGCAAACTGGTGGAGGTGTGTATAGAGGAAGTGAAGGTGCCTGAAGATCGGAAGAAGTCGATCATTATTCCTTTCCACAAAAGTAAAGGCAGCAAATATGAATGCAAAAATTATCGTGGAATAAGTCAATTGAGTGTACCCAATAAAGTGTATGGAAAAATTGTGATCGAGAAAGTTCGCAAGAGCACGCAGAGCAAGATCTGGAGCGTTCAATGTGGTTTTATGCCTGGAAGAAGATGTGTGGATCAGATGTTCGCAATGCCACAAGTTGCCGAAAAGTGTAAGCATGGCAGAAAGAAAATGTATACATTTGTAGATCTGGAGAAAGCGTACGACTCTGTGAACAGCATTGAATTATACAAGACGCTGCGTCGATACGGTGCTTTATAAAATCTATCAGAGCGATGTACGAAGGAGTGAAGCATGTTTACGTGTGAATGCTATCATGGGGCATTACTCTGACATTGTGGAAGGTATAAGACAGAAGTGTGTGATGTCTCCATGGCTTTTTAGTGTATTTTGGATAAATGTTTCAGGCAGGATAGCGAAGGAATGGAATGAGTAAGAATAAAGCTTGTGCGTAAAACTCAATGTGTGGCGACTTGATTACCAGAAAATACTACAAACCGTTTATACGAAAACTTAACAACTTGTCCTTTGTGCGATGCAAGTGAAGACATTACACCTTGCTTACAGTTGTTTTATGGGAGAATTTTCATCAAATATAATTTGGTCGCCTTTATAATTTATGCTAAATAGATAGAAGCAACAGCTTTACTTAATATCCTTCGTTAAAGACATTTTCCAACTTTGAAGTGCAAAATTTGAATTGTATGATGTTTTACGCTATGATTGTTTAAATGTATAATCGAATGGTATTACTAATTTCTGCTTTATTTTATGATTCCAAGATTTCAAGAGTTTCATGGATCCCTGTTGAAGCTAAAAAAATTACAGAGACGAATAGCCATAGATTAAAAGCTGAAAATACGAACCACGGTTTATTTGAATGTGTTACGGTTGAAATTTTCACTACGACTTTTGATTTTTAGCAGTGTATTAAATAGTTAATTCTTTCCGTATTAGATTGTACATACTTTAATATTGATAGCGCGTTATCAGGTACGAGTTTGCAAATCAGCTGTAGTGGTATCATCTTCACATAATTTTTCATTTGAATCGTACACTTTTAATTTACGCTTTGGGTTCGTATATATGCCCGCTTTCGTTGAAGGGATTTTAGCGAATTAATTTGAAAGGAAATTATTCTGAGGTAATTTAATATAATTTTCCTTATTGCCTAATTGGGATCACGGCGATTTAACTAAAGTTGAGTCCTCGACTGCTATCTGGTAACCACCTGTTACACATTTTGTTTGTTTGTGCATTGAACCCGATTGTAGATCGCTAAGTAAACCGCGATTTTACTGACTGAAATTAGGGGATTAAATTTTAGGGTTCTAATTCTGGTTCAGGTTTGACTTCAGGTTTTACTTCAAGTTTTACTTCAAATTTTACTTCAAGTCTAGTCTAGTTCCATTCAAGATTTATGTTCCACGTTTTGTTCCACGTGCTACATTCTACGTTTTACGTGCTGCCATTCTATGTTCTATAGTACCGTTGTAACCTGTATATTGAATTTCGAGTTCTGGATGTGGCATCTATAATGAAAAGGAGAAGATGTTTACAAGTAAGGATCCAATAGACCCACGCGAAATAATTGGTGGCGATATTCTACCTGCTCGCGCCATTTGAGCTGGAACATCGCCATCCACATCAGCAGTTGGTGAGTCCGTTCCATATCTTTTGTTCATCGCAACGGTTTGGTTGACTTTGCATGCTGGTGAATTACATTGTAGTATAATTGGGTTTAGGGTTGCAGTGTCCATACAATTATAATAGGGTTGGGTTCTAATTTAGGGTGTTGAACATTGCATATTCACAATAATTGATAGAGTATCTAAAACTAACGACCCCGCCTACTATTATTATTATAGGTATTATTGCAGATACCCGCAGTACTTAAGGGTTATCCTGCTAGGATCCTAGTGCAACCCCTTATTTGCGTAATAGTCTTTTTAAATCGGCCGTATGGTCGCAAATTTATGTTGCCTTGTTGGCTGTGTTAATACTTGATTTTAAAGTAAAATTGGAATTAGTCAATCGATGTATTGGTATATGTATCATTAGAGTTGCACCATAACAAGTGGGTAAGTCCAGTAATTAATTAAATTATAGTATATGTGTTTATTGTTATTAATTTGATATATTCTTGTATAGTAAATGTAGTGAATAGCTATGAGGTCTACATTACTGTGTGTCAACGTATGTTAGCTGGATTGTATGCTGTGTGGGTATAATTTGTGATCGTTAGGAATTTCCTATCTCAGTTCCGTCGGAGCCCAGCTGTTAGAGTTAGGTGGCGCTCATTTTTGGTAAGAGGTTTGGTTGATGGTTTACCCCACTCCCCGCCTCGGTACTGGGTTAGCTCAGGGTACATAGAAGCTGATTGCTCCGACTGCCCCGATAAGCATTTACCTTGCTTACCTCATTAGCGATTTTAGTGTAAATTAGAATTCAATTTGAAATCCCCCCTTGCTCATTTTCGTTGTATTGCGAGCGCCACGTCCCGTTATAACTGTGCAGTCAAAATATTTCACCACAACTGAAGTTCGTTTATGATTGCGAGCATTAAATCGGCCTTTAAAAGTGAGATCTTCCATATGTTGACTCTTTAAAAACTTACAGGCGACTGCCTACGATTGAGAAATTTTCTTGAATAGCGAGTTACCAAAGCGCTTTAGTATAACACGCCACCTGCATTTTGAATTTAAATCGGAATTATGAAGGTTGTAGAATGCTATTTTAACCTTCGAACAATATTTTATGGAACTAAATACATTTTTAACGTAACATCTTCAAATGAGAGCTATACGTTGCACCCTTCTTTTTACAGGTAGGAATGGGTGTACAACAGAGTCTAAACAAAACTCTGGCGGGACTAGCATCGACTGTTTGTGACTGCGGTAGATTGCAAAAAACTATATCTCAGTTGTTTAGAGGCAAAGTTAAATTTTACCCTGACAAGTTATAGGGATGCAATTTAGAACATGACAAAAGAAAATACCTTAATACAACTTATATATTAACGTTTAGTGAATAACATTAGTAAAAAAAATTAAATATATACCGTTATTTTCTTAAAACCAAATTTTCATGCGATAAAATCACTAAGTGTAGTTTATATATCTACACTCTCATAATTTTAAAATTTTGTCTTAAAAAACTCTACCAGATAAGATATTAGAAAATCTAAAATTATGATTGTGCTTAGGCACAATTTTAAATTAACGTTCTAAGTAAAAAGAAATCATAAATACGTTTTGTTGTATTTAACATTAGTTAAGAGAATTTGAATTAAACATTTAAATTGAACATAACCTCAAAATCCAAAAAAAAGGTTTATGTCTACAACTTCTAAGGTTATACCAGGAAAGCAAAGGTAATATTAAATTAGTTAAGGTAATAGGTAAGTAAAAGTATGAATATATTTTACATGCATTATTTTTCTAGATATTTGAGATTTAAAATGTAACACATGCACATTGTCCCGTCACCAAAGTAAATAAGATAAATTCATATCTGTGTTCATGATATATGAAAGAAACGTATACTTAAGCATAGAGCTCCGACGTGTATAAAACTATAGAGGTTTCGGTTCCTCCTTACTGTTTGTTTAAACCAACACCATCCATATTTAGTTTGGTATTAACTTCAAACATTAAATTTGTAAGAGTCAAACCTTTTTGTTCCACATCCATATGTTTCGTCAATGGACATTTAATTTATTTTAGAAGGTAAATAAACGGCAGCTTGAAGTTCTTGTACGATAATAGATAATATTTGCAAGGTAGTAGAATTAATGTATTAGGCTTAGATAGCCTAGCACGCATAAGTAAATACTCCATCAGAGAATATTTTACCAGAGAATAACCCAGCAGAGAATATATCACCGCAGGATATATCATTGGAGGATATGCCACCGGAGGACCTTAGAAAATAAATGTGTTACAAAAACGAAATATTGTAATACGCCACGAAGAACAAACTGAACGTTTTTTTTTTTGAACGGGTAATTCAGGTAGACTTTCTCCATACACACTTTGCTAATATTCTAAAACGATATTTATGTATATCAAGAAGAATAAAAGAAAAACACATTCTACATACCAGATACAACATTTTGACCTTAGAAAGGACATCTTTATCGGGAAACGGCATGTGCACAAAAGGAAGTCTGATTACAAGAGCACGAAAATTTATTATGGTTTTGAAAATAACCACACATTTTGAGAGAGGGACAAACAACAAAACCATCCTAAATAACAGATTCATGTATACACCAGTTGTGTATTTATTTAAGAGGTTTACCAATTACAAAATTACATATGATCATAATTATTTATATTATTTATACTAAAAGGAACATTAAATTAAAACTCAAGATCAAGTTATTTAGTGTATTATTTTATAATACTAAAGGGAAATGTTACACAAATCAAAACTAACTTGTGATTGTTAACGGTATTAATGTAAAATTAACATGAAGAATACTTGTATATTGAAGGAAGTGGAACCACAACGTGACATGGCAAGGAAACGGTGAATTGACATGTTACAAGGTATACAAACATAAGGCTTGAATTGCAAACAACTTTTCTTTGATACCTTCAATAACACTTTATATGACTATACATATAAGAAGATTTGTAAATTTTAGAAAATAACCCAATATGTACTAGGTTATCATAAAGTAAGGGATATATTTTAAATCATTACAACTTTTTAATAAATTAAGTTAGTAACATAAAATAAACGAAATCTAGTTGCTTAATGAATGGGATTTTACCGTATCTATGAGAAACAAAAGCGATTGTCATAACAATATGTTGACACTAGTGTCAAAACGAAATTATTCAATTTGAAGTTTTATTTTGAATATTAAAACTCAATGTAATACGTTGAGTTCAAACGTTCAAACTGTAATAACATGGATTTAAAAACCAAGAATATGGTTTAGTTCAGTGCTATTAATGAATCCGGCAGAAATTACACTCGCTGGATTACGAAGATTTCGCACGAGCAATGGGTTTGAGAGCGGGACCCTGTCAATATGAAAGCGTACCGCAATTCTGATACAAAAATTTGAAAGAACAGAGGTCTGTAACTGACTTACCAAGATCAGGAAAGACCAATAATTAGTGACGTCCAAGTTGCAGAGGTTCTTCATGAAAATCAAGACATAGCCAGAAGCAATTCACTCGCAATCAGCAGTGCAAATGCGATAATCCAAGCGATTGCAAATGCCGTATACCACGGTTTGGAAAATTTTACGCGAAATTCTAAACATGTATCCATATAAACTGAAAATGCTGTTTGAATTAAAGGACGCAGATTTGGCTACTAGGTACGATTTTTCTTTGCGAGTAATGGCTCAGATGGAAATTGAACCCGAATGGTTATCCCGTATTTTATGGACAGATGAGGCACATTTTACTCTGAATGGTGGAGTCAATACTCAAAACTGTAGAATCTGGTCTGCAGAAAATCCGCAACAAATCGTTAAAAAGGTCTTCATGACAAGAAAGTCACCGTTTGGTGCGGTTTTACAGCTGATTTTATTATTGGTCCGTATTTCTACGAGGAAATGCAGAATGGACAAGCCGTATCTGTAACTGTAAATGGTGAACGATACTTGCAAATGTTACAAAATTATGTTATTCCACAGCTGCAAAACGAGCACTACGGAATTGAAAACATCATTTTATGCAGGATGGAGCACCCCGCACATTTTCGACCAGTCAAAGAATTGTTAACCAACGTTTTCAAGATCGCGTGTTAAGCAGACATTTCGTAAATTCATGGCCACCAAGATCACCTGATCTAAACCCAGCGGATTACTGGCTGTGGGGTTATTTAAAAGTTTAGTGTTTGAAGACGACCAACTACGCTACAAGAATTAAAAGACAGTATTACGGAGCAAATTGGTACAATTCAACCAGTAAATGCTTTACAAATGTGATGTACTATTTAGGAAGGTCAAAGTGGTGAATTTACAACAACAATAATAGGAGAGTCATGATTGACGAATCTAGCCTAGGTGTAACTTGGAATTATTAGTAAGCATAATTAAATTCCATTTTACATAAGACAATTAGATTAAATACATTAAAATTACCCTAGTATGTAACGTTGAATTGCTTAAAAGTTAATTAATTTAAAATATATCTTCGACTTTTTTCATAATCACCTCTATAAACCCCAAGATACATTTTAACATATAAAAGAATACTTCAGTACTATCAAGTCCAATGGGAAAATACTATGTCTTGATTGAATACATACATTGCAATTGTTTGAAGGCACACCAACGTTAATGTAATTTATAAACCTTATGGCTTTTATCTAGCAATAAATTTGCAAACGCAATTTATACATCGTCCTTTAATTCAGTAAGGGTACATCCTAGTAGACATACTAGGTTTTAAATCTATCTTGAACAAGTTTACTGCTTGATGCTGGAGGTATGTTTGACATTAACAACTAAACAACTCTCCAACCGGGAGATGTAATTTTGATTGAAATTTTTCGACTAAGGTACGTCATGAGACAAAAGAATCGTTTTGTCGACTTCCTATAGGAGCTCGCTGCTTTTATGATTGAGGATGAACAGATTTTATAGCAGGTACAATAAATATATGAGGGCTGCATGTACAGTAAAGCTGCAGTTTTATTATTCATTAATTTTTTGGTTTTTATATTGGGTTCAGGCAAGCTGTCAGCTAAATGTTTTCAAATTACATAAATCGAACAAAGCCTTTATATATTGACCGGCATTCAATGTTTTGCATTTACCATTGATTATGTATCAGTGTAGTGTCAAAGTATACGTCTAGGTAATTAGAAATATATTCATTTGTCATTATTAGGAATGCGACATTGCTCGCCAACATGATCGAGTTGAAATTTTGAATGAGATATATGTTACTCCCTGAACCTATAATACGTTTGTGAAATTTATTGCTGATGTGCATCGCGTGGCTTTGAGTTCCGGCGATATATATTGAATTTATTATACAACTGAAAAATTATGCAGACATAAGGTGAAATATTGGAGTACACTATATCGAGCAATGCATGAAAATATTGGCTTTATATGTTTATACCATTATTGTTTGTTGTTCTAAGCGAAATTTGCATTAACAATGCACAAACTTTATAAATTATTAATCTGAGAAGTTTCAGTGTAATGTTTTGTTGGTTTTACAACTTAATCACAGTTTCTCTGCTGAAATGAAAAAGCCAAAGTTATTTGATAAGGGTGAGTTACGGTTCTACCTATACCGATTCTAGTAGTCTCGGAGCCAGCATAACTTTTCGTTGCTACATTTGTTTATGCTTTGTTTATTTTTTTTATTATTCTAATATGTTGCCTGTCAACAAAATTCAACTCTGCACCTCGTTAGCGGGACAACAATTTATAAGGACGCATATTATCATGTTTGAAAAAATGTAGTGTGGTCAAAGTTTATAGGTTTAAAATCTTTTCATCGTTTAAAGACATCTTATTAAGTTGTAATGTAACGTCTGCATTGCTTATCCAGACCAGTGTATCTGCATTGTTATTATGTTGAAAAAATTATCAGTGTTACAAATAGTTTATGTCTGAAAATTTATTTGCATTAAAGTAATTTCCAAGGAAGTGAAAAACCTATTGCGTTTTGACGGAACCTCTTTCAGCAGTCTATCGAAAAGTTGTTAATGAATAAATAATATGGAGTTTATTTATTGATTTTACAAACTTCTTCGATTATAACGTCACTGACAGCAAGCTTTTGGCAATTTGATCGCCTCAAACCATCGAAATACTAATTTATTTTCGATTTCTTCCCATCCGCAATTGTGAGGCAACAACGCGGTTAGATGTTGGAGATGAGCGTTGCATCACACACTGGAGATATAAATTGCCCTCAAGAATCGTTAGCGCAACTCCAATTTGTAGGGTGGTAATGCTGATTCATCGAAGTACTTAGATTTCATTTTGAACTGTTCATTACCTATGTCGCTGATTTTACAAACATCTTCGATTATAACGTCACTGACAGCAGCTGGCAATTGATCGCCCTCAAACCATCGAAATACTAATTTATTTTCGATTTCTTCCCATCCGTAATTGTGAGGCAACAACACGGTTGGATGTTGGAGATGAGTGTTGCACCACACACTGGAGATATAAATTGCCTTTAAGATTTGTTGGCGCAACTCCAACTTGTAGGGTGGTAATACTGATCCATCGAAGTACTTAGATTTTATTTTGAACTGTTCATCAATGTCGTTGCAGTGAAACACTTCCATGAACAAAGCTAATCGTGCGTCATCCACGATACCTAATCGTTTGCAAGCGTACATCTCACAAACATATTTTTCGAGAGTTGAATAGTATCATCGATTCGATGTCTAGAAAGCTGCATATTTTCGACAAAGCATCAATAAATTGTGTGGAGTTTTGTAAAATTGTGAAAGGTCGCTTCTTGGCCCTTTTAGAAAAAAGAAGGATTAAAATCACATCCCGTGAATGCGTGAAACCCTGGAAGTGCCCAGTATAAATTTTGCCCTAATGTTTCGTACAGTTTGTTCACATTTATACATCTTTCGTGGTTACCAACTCCAACCTTCAACCAAATTTTCACATTCTTATTCAAATATTCTATGTTGTCTAGTGCTATAACCAAAATATCTGTGTTTGAACATCTTATGACAACATTTGAATCAGGTTCCACTTTACAAGCGTAAAAAATTACTTTCGTGTCTGATTCCTCATGTGAAGGGCACACCAAATCTTCTACCTCAGTTTTCACAATAGTGTCATTAATTTCTTTATATCGGAAGCATGTCTTATGATTAATATAAACTATTTTATTTTTCATGAAAGGTGCCATTTCAGAATTTCTCCAATAACCCACAACAAAATTTACTAATGCCCATTGAAAGTTGATATTTCTCATTTCTGAAGCGAAATCTGCAAGCCGTTTTTGATCTTCACCGTTGATATGATATCTTTCCTTTCTGATAGTTCCACCCAATGTATGCCCATTATTTTTTATAGATAGAGAGAAATACTGATCAAATGTTATAATTATAGTGCGCGCTGCGTTTCCCGTGAAAATTTGTAAAAATTTTTGGGAAATTTTCTCAAAAGTTAGTGGGATCTCTCTCATAAGGTGTAGCATGAAAAACCCATCATAGATTATGACGTCTATAGGTGGCAGTGTTTCCTAATCAATTTTATTTTCCAGTAATTTCAAGAGAACAAATTTATCAATTTTGCACATAGTTCCGTCGATGTGGCACAGTGATAGTGGAACTGGAGTTAGAGGATAGCTTAAATATTTTGCAAGATCTATTGAATTTTTAGAGAAATACCTAGTAGTCTTCCAAATAAGTCGCGTTGCATGTGGAACTGCAACCATTTTTCCAGACATATTAACTTTTTTCTTTAGTAAATCAACAAAGCTGTATATTTTATTTCTCTTTATTGCTTTTTTAAATCGTTTTTCATCTGCTGCACTTTCTGTGATATACTTTTCACTTTGTTCGTTACCATTCTTCTTAACGTTGAGCAGGAATTCTGAAACATTTGCTTTAGCCGCCTGACCATTGGAAATGTGTTACATACCTTGCTTATCTAATATGGTTGAGTAAGGATAGATATTTTGTTTGATGTTGGCAATTAAAGTTTTCAATTGTTTGGTCGACTGACCGATATAAACTTTTTTGCAGATCTGATGTAACATCTTGTCGATTCCTCAGTCCAGATTGTTCCATAACATGTGTAATTATTTTTGCTCGTATACTGTGGCTTTTACACCACCGTTGTCGTTCCGATATAAAATTTGACGCATGAATGACACCGGTTAGTTTATTGGCAGCGTCAGCATTTATTGTTTGTTTAAGTACCAGATCTATTGGTTGACGGGAGAAAGGCTTGCTAGTCCTTTTAATTCCAAAAAAATATTTCTCAAACTGCTCCTTCAATTCGGAGTGAATCTCATCCTGTTTTGAAGATTGTCTCTATATTTAACCAGATATCTTCAGTAATTTTGTTGATTGAATATGAAGAGAAGGTTGGTGATTTGTGGAAGTACAAATTTAAACATTTCAAAGTCTCCACATCGTATGCTTCGGTTTAACATAAAATAATAATGAACAAAATTAACGTATATTAAGTAGAATTGTGGGGTTTTCCCATGATCTCCAGCTAATGTACTCGCCTCATATCTTTCGTACTCCCTCAATATACATAGTAAATGTTCATCGTTTATAAGGATTACGTTGGCGTTTGTTTTTAAGGTCTTCAGGATATTGCAGTGTTTCATCAGTTATTCCAATATGTTTTAATTCCGCAAAACTTTCAGAGTGCAAAATTTGTATTGCTAAACAAGCAAGTGGGCGAAGTCTTTTACTTCTATTGAAATGTTTTCTAGTAATAAAACCATTTACAGACCCACTCGCTAAAAGTTCGGGGTTAACCATGACATTTGTTAACCCGCAGTTATCAATATATTTACCGATAGCCCTGAAATAAGCCATCGTGATATGGAATGGTCCAATGTGTATAAAGAAGTTGTCAAAACGAGGTTTTCTGTACTTTGTACTTAGAGTGCTATTTTAGCGACACCCGAGTCATATGTGACTTACATATATCGTTCCCCACATTCTTGCGGAGCCTTTTGACATTGCACCATTTTCTCAATAACAACGCTAGTAAATGTTGGAGATTCATTAATAGTAGTCAAGTATGAAATTTTTTGTTGTTCGGGTGTATCATCGTATCACAAACTATTATAACGACCCACATCGGCATGTTTTTGATTTGAAGTATATGATAAAGCATCCATACCGTATCAAGTTGCTGAGCGATTTTGAGATTCACTGAAACTGGAATTTGCGATACAATGTTAAGCGGCAATAAAGGGCCTCCTTGTATATGACTCCAAGTCATGCGTAATAGCATCGTACGTACGTCGACTTTTGTTGTTGCTACTTGAACTCTTAACAGACTCAACGATCTCATTCTCGGTTTCCATGTTACGCTCAGTACTATCAATAATATTTTGATAAATAATTCCAACTGTGTCGTTGAGAGTGTCCGTTCCACTAACAGTATCTACAAATCGGTCGAAGTTATTGAACGCTAGACCTGTACATAAATTTGGTAATCTAATAATATCTTCCGGACAAATGTCTGATTGATTAGCAGATGCAAATGTCGCCTTAGTTTCTAATCCTTGTAATGTACTGTAGCTAGGACAATGGCCGTATCTATTCATGATGTTGATTTTTTTACTGTTTGTTAAGCCTTTCAGTGTTAGGCCTAATACTATGTGTTTAGACGTCAGAAGCTCCACATTCCAAACTGCATAAATTACATCCTCCGAAAAGAAGTTATTCAGTCAGTGGCAATGAAGACTTTTTTACGTTGATACGCACTTCCGCTTAATAAAGTGTTGTAAAACCCAGCTAAAATATCAGGAATTTGACATTCGCCTTTCATCAGTTGTCTCATACGGTAACGTGTTTTTTTGTATTGTCTGGATTGACTTACGTAAAACGAGTGTTGCCTTTTGAACAATATCTTTGTCTTCAAGAGCTTGAAAGTAAGTATCACAAAGTGCAACGCCAGCATACGGCTTTACTACTTTTCGTCTATTGCTTTGTATTATAGATATTCCTTTGGGAAATTTATTTAATAACCTTTCTTCCAAATACCGCGTGGAGAATGTATGTAAGATCCTTTCGTTGGTGTCGATGTCGATACTCATAAGATTTTTTGCATACATGCGACGAAGGAAATCAAGAAAATACATGCTTTTATTTTGTATGATATTTTCCTCAACGAATGCGCATATATTGTCGAAAGCAGCACTAGTTGTATTCCGTATTTTATGCCAATCAGATTTATTATTTTGTGCGTTAATGCGTGACCTGGATTTTCTCTTAAATTGAACATGACAAATGTTGTGGTATCGAATTGAATTTTCTCTTCAAATTTCTTAATAACATAACGTCGCTCAATTCAGTCGCGTCAAATTTTATATTTTCCAATGTATTTTTTGTTCTGCATGTATGTAAATTCTGCCATAGCCCCTGATGCTTTTTTACGTGGGGCATCGCAGAAAATGCATACTCTTTGCAATTTGCTAACTTCTCGAATCACAAGTGTCATCGACTGATGCACAAGATTTGTCACACGCCGATATTCCTGGTTCTTTGACTCATTCGTCAGGCACTACTGTTGTATCAGTGATTTCCCTGCAAAATAATTTTCACATTAAATTTGTGTATGGAAATGTGCGTGCGTGTGCGTGCATGCGTGTGAGTTAGCGAGTGCGTGAGCGATAGCAAGAGCGAGAAAAAGACAGAGAGAGGGGGACAATATCAGGATAAAGAGCGTAGGATAGCATTTCTCACGCGGCACCAGTGGCGGAACTATACATTTTAGCATTCTCCTTAATTTCTTTGGGAATTAAACCATTAATTTTAAAATCAACTTCGTTTGATCATGACCTAGATCGTTGTCGTTGTCAACGATCCTAGGTCATGGATCGAAACGTAAATAAAGTTGATTTTAAAAATATAAGTGGTTTAATTCCCAAAGAAGATTAAGAAGAATGCTAAACAAACCACAACAAACATACAGGGAGTATTTATAAATTTTAGGCCTCCCTGCAACATCTTATTTGGGTATCCCAAAATAACTGAAGGCCAGATAATTTTACAGTAGTCTAGGGACCCCTCGTCACCCCTTTTGCTGCATAGTAGTTCCGCTACTGCGCGGCATGTTGAAAATTTTATACATTAAATAATTTTTCATACTTACGTCGTAGCTACAGATGTTAAAGGCGCTAATAATAAATCTTGTTGTTCACTATCATCAGAAACAGTTCCGTCAACCAATGTTTTATATTTTGCTTTTAATGTCGTAAAATTACTCAAACATTTAGAATGATTACTTTGATCATCTCTTAAAGAGAATGGCAATTATACATCGTTCCCGTGCAAATAATTTTTCTTACGGATTTTTAAGATTGAAACACATTTATTTAAACGTTCTTGTGTGAACATAGGTATTTTTCTTTTTGAAACCGCAAAATACGCATATGGGCTTAACCATCGTAGAAATTCGTTTTTACGTCTGTGTTACAGGACAGTAAATGGCGAACGGAATGAACAGACCGGTTTCCAATGGTAGTAGGAATGTGGCACCTCTGCCTTGACCTTTTGTTAGGGAGAGACAAGGGCCCACAGAGATTCTCACTTTTAAAAAAAACTTGTATATTATTGTATACATTTGTGCGCGACGATTTTGTTCCTGCCGAAGCCAGGTCCGTCAAATAACCGGCAATACAGATTTTTCGCTTGTTGAACGGTTACTTTAATGACAAATAAATTTTCAGCCACATACATTTGTAACACATATATTTTTTTAACATAATGAATGGCAGGAGTGCACTAGTCTGCTATAGAAATGACAGGAAGTTATATTACAACTTAAAAGATTTCCTTTCACAATACACAGATTTTAGACTATAAATATTTAACACACTGCCATTTTTTAAACATAATTAACATGTTCCTGTTAATTGTGGTTCCACAGGTGTACCTGCTGTAGTCCATTTTATGTTAGTGTAGCTCTAATGTGATACGAAAAACATTAAACCAATCCTACACAAATCAGTGATGCTGGCTCCCGGACTATAGGAAACATCGGACTGCCGTAATGCACATACTTGTTTACCTTCGTTGACGGTAATTGTTACGAGCATTACATGAATACCTTTTGTATTAGATTATATCATTAATCTTTTGGAAATACATAAATTAGATTTGTTAAGCCACCTACTTTGATTTTCTCTTAAAATTCCAAAAGGTACCTACAGTAAAATATTTATTGATTCAAAATATAAATCTAAAGATGTAGAACGCTTTCGGCGCTAACGTACATCGGTGCAACTTCGAGTGCAAATTAAAAGTTTTCGAAAAACAATAAATAGAACAATGAGAGTTGATTTAAAAACCTATTTACTCGCGTACTTTGTATGCCGGTAGAATCATCGGTATGTCACGAACTCCCAATTTTAAAATGGCTTTAAGGTGGCATAACAATTACCTACAAGTTTTGGGCATTTGTTATTTTAGTAGCTATATTTCGGAAATTGAACAACAAACTTACACTTTAACAAAATAATTAATTTTGTGTTTTAAAATTAGCTTCTTAGGAACATAGTTATTTTTAACAAAATATGAGTAAAGGTATAAATAAACGAAAAATGTTCACTTAATACAAACTTTTAAATAAAAAATTACTTAAAATTAAATAACACGAAAGAAATACTATTTTGCATAATTTTAAAAGTTTTTTAAGCAAAAATTGCACACTTTATTTCTATGTTTAAACACCCATTTTTCTTCCGTTTTTACAAATTCTTTTACATTTAAACATTGAGCACACGCGCATTAAATTTTAAGCGAGAACACGCTCACGCGGAGAAAAGCTCCGCATGTTGCTATTGTCGATTTAGCGCTATGAAAAATTTCAAAAAAAATCTAATTGTCATCTACTGATATTTAGGGTGCAATAAACTATAGAATTCAACAATTCTCAAATAAAGTGCATTTCATAAAGTTTAACAACATGGATAAACATTGTTACATTAATAAAAACAAACATTCGGAATATAACACAAACACATTCAAAATACGGATTGGAGAAATTATTCGTCAGACTCGTATTTTTTCCTATGAGCCACAGTCCAGGCACAATTTCTGTGTGTTCTGTACGAATATATTTCTGAAAAGTTGCGCCCAGTGACTTTGTTGGGCGATTCTTCTTTCGGCCGCAAAATTTACAACGGCCAGATTTCGATATTGTTTTTGTCTTTGGGATTTGTGTTCCTAATATATGGATAATTTTTAAATTGTAGGTTTTGGCAAATACCTATCTGGTTGTTCGACGAACAAAATAATCCTCCTTTAATTGCTTGCTTTTAAGGTCAATAAAAGAGTTTCTGTACGCAAATTATGCACATTATTGGTTTCGCTCAGAATGATAAAAGCAACTATACCATCCTCATTTAGACATGTATAATATATTGTCTTTGGCGAACGAAAACTTACCCGAACAACTAGCAACTAGCAACTAACTTTCCCCTAATCGAATACGTCAATCCACATTTATTGTTGTTAAAGCTGACTACAATATGACACAGAATTAAGTAAACCGATAGTAAATGGTCCCCAATCAAGGTGTCCTTAAATATTTAAACGTCACTTTTATGTCAAAATGGTAGTAGTAGTAATTATTGCTGTGCAAAAGGAATATAAAATTCGATAATTATACCTTTTAGTTAAATAGAAAAACGTTTATTTTAAAGTGTTATTTGAAGTCATACGGAATAGGGCAAAATAGTGCACCCAGTTTGCAAATTGTATCTGCCCACTGCGAGAAACGTTTTAAAAAACGTCCACCGACAAAGCGCTCTATGTTGTTGATGGTTCGAAAACTTAGAATCACGGGTTCTGTGTTATCTCAACGAAAAAGTCTGTGTTATCTCAACGACGAGAACATGGGTTGGATCTTTGATAAGATTGTACATTCTCCTAAATAAATTTAACGCCGGTCATTAACAGATTGCATCAAGCTGACAAAGATTTAGTAGTCCAGTATATTGAGAAATTGAAAAACAAAATTCGGCAAGGGTTTGCTGAAGTTCCACTTTCTTCCGTCAGGGGAATGTTCTAAAACTTGCAGGATTGATACGAAAAATGCCTTCAAATACAAACATAACATTTCAAACATTCCAATAATTAAAATGTTTGGATCACACTAAATGATGTAACTTCGGCATACCTTATTTTGAGTATATTTAATTTTCGGTATACATTCCTCTGAGGATAATTATGTTCCGGTAACTTTATTCTGAGTATACTTAAGTTTCCGTTTGTTTTATTTTGTGTCATAATATTTTTCTGGTTGTTTCTTGACCGACGTTTTATCAACGGAATCATCGCAGTGCATGGTGGGCGCGAAAAGCACAAATCTGTTAATTTTGGATTTATAAGAGAGCAAGGTTATATCGTCCGAAAAGCCATATATATGGATGAAAGTGGTGGTCTATTTTTTACAAGCATAAAAAGTGGTGGGAGCCCTGTTTTGTAATTTCTGATGGCTCTTACACTTGACAACTTTTCCGACAATACTTGTTTCAGAAGGAAAACAGCAGTAGACAAGTTATCAGAAATCATATTTCTTCCAGCTGTAACATGATCGAGCTATAGAAATTTGACGAAGGGTGGTTGTCCATGAGATGTTGCCCTGGCTAGCGGCAACCCTCCTAGGTTTGTGAATTCTTATAGTTTAACTGTAACCAGCTGTATATAAGAAATGATGAACAACTCGCAATTTGTTTATGAAGGTTTAATGAATCTTGAAAAATTAACGAACGAATTAACAAATATAGGTAGATTCACAAAATGCAGCATGCACAGTAAACATAATCGCAATGGCCAAAGTTAAACAACCCCTACAAACATGCGGGGCGTTCCAGACACAAAGAAAACACTATTATAACTACGGACTTACCTGTACTAATAATCAAATGAGATTAAATTCCAATAGTTGCTCTGACAGTAATACTACTAATAGTAAACCGGTATTCCACTACACAGAACATTACTAAAATTAACTTAATTATACCGCGACAAAGATCCGTGTCTTGATAACACTACCGCACTATCTCGCATGCTTAGCCCAACTGACTTGTACCTAAGAGAATAATACAAAACAGTTTACACCCTACTGGGGTGGGATAGTACATAGTACACCGCTTCCAATGTCGGCGTTGATGGGTGCTGCACAATATCTGCAGGCTAATTACTGAGATCATATATCTTTCTTTTATCTGTCAGCATAAATTTCCATATTCTGTATGTAGTATGATGTTGCATCGACCAGTACGGAGGTTTTATAGCGTTTGTTGGCGGCGTCAATGGTATGTACCGCCGGGCGGCTACCTGGATCAGACAGGTTCGCGTATGACTGCTGATCCCTAGGTGTTGGGTTCGATTTCCGTTACGGACTGCTTAAAAAACGTTAGACGAGCTTTTTTCTATAAAAGTACACCCTTGATTAGATGAGATACAATTTTTCTAGCAGCATCTGAACGGTACGTAGACTTCTAGAATTTGCCAAAATATTTTTATTTTTAAGTGTCGCAAGTAGAAGAAATATAGTTGTACTCACTGTTTTCAACGGCATATTATCAAACCTAACTGATTTAAAACGTAGGTACACGAACAGAGCAGTCCAAAAGCAAAATCTAACGTAAGTACACGCTCTTGTGAAGTAAAGCCCCGCAAGTGATATTAATTATTAAAAAGAAAAAGCTTGATTGAAATCGTATCAATATTCATGACCAACGGTTAAATTAATTAATTAGATGGCACTAGCAGTCGCAGAAAGAAATTGATAATTGATATTTAAAAGTATTAGGAATTTTAGAAATGTGTAGTGGTTTCTTCCACGCATTCGTGTGCTCAAGGTTTAACACCTTTGGTCCGCGAGCAAGTCACGTATCTAGACTTTTTAACTACTAGCCGCTCTTTTTTTGTTCTTGATGATTTTGTGTCCTCTTTATCGAATTGATAGGTTTTTCCATGAAAATCCTCTTTCAATTTGCAACTCTAAAAGCACTTATCCCATCTCCTCTAAGAATTTCGATCTGGTCCTCTAACCATTGGGGTTAATAAAATAATGAATTACATAAACATCCATGTCAGCTGTATATGGAAGACTGTATTCCAATAAAGGCACTCATTTCTGCTTCATCCGTTAACTTTCTAGTCCCTTAATCGTTTGCATTTATTAGAGAACTGTCTAATAAGGATATTAGTATGAATGGTAATTCACCAATCAGGTCTTGCGTTATGAACCTTTAAAGAATTCAGTTACCAATTTACAATTTCTCCCAATTCCATTTGGTACAGGCAAATTTATTGGTATGTTTTGAGCTCTAATTTAAACTGGTCTTAGTTTCTTTTTCACTTGGTAGTGTTATCTATGCTAAGTTTAAAATTTGACAAACTGTTTTCGGAATTATAGTTTTCACTCCTCGCCCGTTGGCCAGTTTCGTGGTGGTGATTAAAGAATTCTACATCACTAACTGTTTTTGACTTACTTTCGATAAGGTTTATTTTCTCTTCCAATACAGGCTCATCATTTGTTATTACTTTTTGAATAGCCGAATTAGACGTTATACCGTTTCCCAATCACCCATGTTTCTATAGGAAAATATTCTACTTAGTTTAACAACTAAGCATATGCGTCACTATGATTAGTTTGACGTTTATTGTAGATAAAACCTAAAAACTAAAGAAAAAGGGTTTAAAGTTATAGTAATTAGATTAGCTGTATGAAGCTGATCGGATGGAAAAGTATTGCACAATTACTCAGTGGGCGCTTGAGTCACCCTAAGACTTTTTCTGTGAAACAATAAACACGCACTGGGTTTCTGCTACGGGATGCTTGTAAAAGTAAATTCATGCAGGGTGGGGAAGTTTCGAGGTGTGTTGGCGTTACCCCCAAGAAAGCTTTATCTTTGAAACGACCAAAACACACGGGGCTCCCACTATTGCATGTTAGTGGGAGTAAATTTATGAAGCTAGATAAGTGTGGAGAGTTTTAACGGATTTGATTTACAACTTGTTGACACATATTTGCGAAAATAGGGTTTTCAGAACGTTCCGTGCGACCAATGAAGTGTTAATAGAGTCAGATGTTTATAAAACTAAATTTTCAGCTTACGGACCGACTATTTAGAAATTATAAGCTACATATTGCTTTTGTCTTTAATAAAGTAGAAGTCATTTGAAGTTGAAGCTTTTTCAACACCATTAAACACCAAAGTAACATGTGTAACTAAATATGTATTGTTAGGTCTAAGATAAAATTCTTTTTACACGTGTTCTCCATAAAAGAGTCAAAGGCCGGTGCCACACTATCCGCTTCCAATGTCCCGTCAAACGGCTACATCGTGGCAAGAAGATGAGAACACGAGATTTTTAAATAAGCAGCACCAAACTGTCCAACGCATTACCAACGCATCATGTTGCGATATGGCAAGACGTTAGAACAATAGAACCGAAAAGAGACCCATTTAGTTAAATACGAGCAGTCACACTATCCGGTTGTGTTGTGTTTTTGCCGCATTTAATAGAGTTTCACGAAATCATGATTGACGTAGATGAGTTTTACGAGTGTATACACGAAAAGCGTTCTTTTGTGGTTATACAATTAGACAACAATTCTAACGGTATTCATCATTACTAGCTCTTATGGTTTTTGAGAAAAACAGAAAAAAACCTTGGTGGAGATTCACCTTAAAAATAATTTTCAGTTTTATTGAAGTTAATGCTATCATTGTTTTCTTAATGCTAACTATTGCTTCTCGTTGCGAACGTCCTACTTATTTAGAGAAAATGTGAACAATAATGATATTTTTTGAGCACCGAAGGGCAATTAGAGAGCGCTGTCTATACGTATCTTTATTTTGACACTGAAAATATACAAAATACGACCGTTAAGGAGTTTTCTGGTTGTTCTCGGAATCTATGAGACGTACAGACGGCTTCGAGCCGGGCTTTTAGATACGGCCCCAACTGTTTTAAAAAAAAAGTGTTCCAAGGTCTGAAGTCTGGTTTGATATTCAGGTTGGTTACAATACGGCTACAGTACAAAAGCAATGATGTAGCAGGATTACTTACTAGATTTTCATTACATTACATAAAACGGATGGTATAAGCCAAGTATGATTATCAGTTTAGTCAAAGTACATGATGCGTGATAAAGTAAAAGCATAAGAAATTAATACGTTTGAGTGATATAATTAGTAGAATGTAGAAGTGATATGTTTTATGAAACTAAATTTTAATTCAATATATGTCAGTAATATTATCTATTTTACTTAACATTATTATACATGAACTCAATTGTAATTTTACTGGAACGACATCATCTTTTATCTATTAAGTAGTCAGCAAAGTAATTTTTACGTCTTTCTTTTTCTACCAGGGCCTGTGAGAATTTCCTAATATCTGTAAATAGTTGGCTTTCAGTTTCTTCAAAGCTAATTCAAATTCTTTTACGGACGAAATTGGGCAGATTACAGTATACTTTCACTATTTCATTGTTGAATTCCGGATCAACAAATATAGGTGGATGGAAACCCTTCATTTGTTGACCAACACCCCAAAAGCACACTCCGCAGTTTGTCTGCACTAGCAGTGCCAATAACTGTATAGTCCTTTTTCTTGCAGTTAGATTACGTGATGGATAAAGTTTTTAAAAAAGTTTGTCTATAATTTGCCTTATCTGCAACCACTACGCAGGCTGAGGATCACCGTCTGTTCTACACAAACAGACTAGTGACGGGAGATTCAAAGTGCCAGAATACAGTTACTTATTTAAGACAATGTCTTTAAAAATAGATGAGTGTCCCAACGTCAACCAGCATAAACTTAAGTTTACATATATATCAATGTCACCAATGCATTAGAAAAATAGTTTTTGTAATCGAAGATATTTGATTCCCCACTCTAGGAGTTGATACACCTGCTATGTTTACCGCCCACGGTACCTACACAATTTGGAGAATGAATCTCTTCGTAAACTTCATCAACATGTTTATATGGTGTAATAAAAAATTCTTTCTTGCTTGATTTTTTATTATTAACTTTATCCTCGTGACTATCAGCAAACAAAATTATAGCTTTACATTTCCTAAACCCTAACCTGATATCACAAGGTCGAGAATTTCTTCTTATTAATGTAAGCCCAAGGTAAAGTTGGATGGAGAATGGCTTGAAATAAAGAAAAACTCTTAAAACATAAACGGCTAGTCGAGTGTTAGCTCTGGGTAGATCATGAGCTTGGGTCATGGGTTGTTAAAAGACCAAAAATATATTTAATGAGCGCCACCGTATTTTTTAATACAATAACCAACATAATTTAACTGTGCTTGTATAAGGGGAATGCGGAAACCTTATGTCAACACCACTAACATAGCCATAAAACCTGAATTTCACTTTTTAAAACACACTTACTAAGACCTCAAACACCAGGTGTCATACAGATGTCTCGGCTTGACCTGTGAACAAACAAAGGTACAACATGGACACCATTTGTGTCCTCAAAAATATTTGCCAAAAATAAAATAATAGAATTTAGGCTTCTAAAATATATACCCAGGGAATTTGTTTTCATTACACACAATTTCTAATCGGGGATGACTTGTATTTTTTTTTACTTGAATTCTAAATAATAAAAAGTCATTCAAACACAAAATAGATTCTATTTGGATAAATTTCTGGATTCATGTAATTATAATATTTAAATTCGTATCTCTTAAAAAATTTTTACTTAATTATTTTTCTAGAACAGAAATATACTAGTAAAGTTTTGCATTCAAAAATAGGAAGATCTCTGAATGGATCTTTCTACAAAATTTAAATATACTGACTTGAAATTTTCTAAGTTACTCATAATACATAAATTTCTTTAAATCAATGAAGTACTTCCTTGACCTTCACAATAAAATTTAATTATCAAAGTGCTGATATTGTAGAATGTAATTACTCTAAGTTATTTTTATTAAACAGTAAGTACGCGAATTTCACATGTCGATGAAAAATGCAAGTTCATGACCTCAAAATATTTAAACGTATTTTAAATTAAAGTAAGACAACATGTGACGTCTAGATAGGACAACTGAATCTATGTTTTTTATATATCTGACATAAAATGTCATTCACAACCTTATTAAATGTACAATTTGTGTACATGTGCAAACATTCTGGCAAACAATAGATTTGTTATTTAATTTGCTGATTCCTCAAAAGCTATTTACGTTACTCAAATTTTTAATGTTATATTCTTTAATGCAATTTAATTAATGTTGAAAGTGATTAAATCCTAAGGTACACTCACGTGCTACGAAACTGCTCTGAACGAAAGATATAGGACCTTGACCTCAGCTGTCGGAAATTTCCATAACCATCGAATATCAAAGTTCTTTAGAATACAACTATTACATAACGAAACCAACCTCAGCTTGATTGAATTTAATTCTCCAACAAAATTTTAGCTCCAAGATTTACTTATTTGATGTTATTTATTGGTGAAGTTGAAATATACGGAACACATATAAAATTGCTTTCTATGATACTGCATTTTATTTTATATAAGATGTAACCATATATGATCTTGCCTTAAAATATTGCCTTAGGATATTGCGTCAAGATATTGCGTTGAGATATTGCACTAAGATGAAAAATATTAGTATAATCTATTTAATTAATTTATACCAACTGTATTAATGATGTCAAAAGGGGGCTTCCATCTTCTTAGGCCTGCAGGGATCACCTCCTTTTTACAACATAGACCTTCTTTTTTCTAACACTGTTAGAAGCCACGTGCTTACACACGACCATCTTGACTTCACTTATACTGCAGAGCAGCTTGCCCGTTCGAACGCTGATAATGAAGTGAACAAATTGACAACTCGGCAGAGCTTAGTAACGAACTTTAGAGCATAAAGGTAAAGGAATCTATGTGTTATTATCAATTTTATGTATTAATTTCTATTGGACGGTAATTCACAAACTAAATATTTTAAATTATAGCTGTTTTATTTTTATTTTAAAGAACGGAGTGTAACTAGAAAAAAAATACGTTACAATGGAGTTCGGGCATATTATTTCCCTTTAAAGAGGTCAACACAATTTACCAAGCGCCTCCTACTAACATGTTGCAATAGTCGATCTTCCTCTATAAAATTCAAAATGCAGTATGTGCGTACGAGCGTGCGTACGTACGTGCGTACGTAATTATGATAAGATCTGAAATCTTCTTTAAATTTTGTTTTATGTTGTGAAACGTTCGTTAACCACGGTCTAACTCAGTGAATCTAGAGCTAGAAATATTCTTATCTGTGAAAGATTTAATCAACTGTATCAACTTGTAACGTATGAAATTATCTGGGTTCTAAAATAATATCATACCTAATGTAAATACGACTCTAGCGCCCTCTTATTAAATACAAGATACACTCTCAAATATACAAACCACTGTCTTGTTCTACAATGCTTTACTTGATCGTAGTAAAATGGCTAACATTTAATTTTGTGTGTGTATGTAAACAAAAGTATTCATTTTTAAACGGAACCTTTTACAAACATTTTATAAAAATATTGTTATACCTTCTATCTTCCGATTGGTTGGATGCCCTTCACACTGTAGTTAAATGCGGGTCCTTAGTATACCAGGTGAAATTGTACGTTTTAGTGAGTGATCAAAATTTTGATTTGTAGATAAATGATGCTACTCAAAATAATAGAATTAAATTCTTATACAATTAACACTTAATCGTATCAATCCACTGGACTCGATCTGAAGTTTATTAACTGGTCAGCTATCCTGGATACTGATATTTATGAATTCCTAGAAAACTGCTAAGACGCTCGTTGGTTTAAACTACGTAGATCTCTTACTGAAAGCCTTTCTCTACCTGGGATTCCTCTACCAGATGCTTTACTTGGAAGAACCCCTCTATAAAATATTTAATTTCAATATCAACCGGACAGGTGACCTGTGACTTTCGTTCCCTGGAGGAAATTCTATTAGACTGGACGTAGTTGGCCCCCTATAAGCTTGACCGATTAAAAACCTAACAGGGTAAGTGGTAGCAATAACGTTGATTGTGGTCATTACTCAACTTTATTCCATTTTCTGCCATGTATTGCTATAGAGACTCACTCGCGCACCGCTGTAGTTGACCCATTCATATTTATTTTGTTAAGAGGATCCCGTTGCTTTTGGGTAATTCCAAATTTAATATTTTAATGCTTCAAACGCCCGTAACAAACGTTGAGCGAGCATTTTTTTCAAAAATACGCCCTCGTTCGAAGCAAACATAAAAGATATGTCCCGTGTATGGGTGTTATGACGTACGCTATAGACTCCTACCTTGCTGGGAATAGCAAGAGTTTACAAAATTCAAAATTTCCCAGTTATAAATAAAACACTTTCAAATGTGCGAGAGGAT
This sequence comes from Platerodrilus igneus, assembly GCA_036346225.1. Lineage (NCBI taxonomy): Eukaryota > Metazoa > Arthropoda > Insecta > Coleoptera > Lycidae > Platerodrilus > Platerodrilus igneus. The sequence goes on from JARFIW010001599.1 coordinate 8,372,332, forward strand.
GTAAGTTATTGGCATAATCAAATATAATTACAAACACTTTTTGACTATTTACATTATTAGGAATGTAACTTTTAAGGTTGCATAGGGACGTGATTTACGTTTGGTTTATATATATATATATATATATATATATATATATATATACAAAATTAAAAATTTCCCAGTTATAAATAAAACACTTTCAAATGTGCGGGAGGATGTAGTTATTGGCATAATCAAATAATGCCAATAACTTACATCCTCCCGCACATTTGAAAGTGTTTTATTTATAACTGGTAAATTTTGAATTTTGCACACTCTTGCTATTCCCAGCAAGGTAGGAGTCTATAGCGTACGTCATAACACCCATACACGGGACATATCTTTTATGTTTGCTTCGAACGAGGGCGTATTTTTGAAAAAAATGCTCGCGCAACGTTTGTTACGGGTGTTTGAAGCATTTAAATTATTAAATTTGGAATTACCCAAAAGCGACGGGATCCTCTTAACAAAATAAATATGAATGGGTCAACTACAGCGGTGCGCGAGTGAGTTTCTATAGCAATACATGGCAGAAAATGGAATAAAGTTGAGTAATAACCACAATCAACGTTATTGCTACCACTTACCCTGTTAGGTTTTTAATCGGTCAAGCTTATAGGGGGCCAACTACGTCCAGTCTAATAGAATTTCCTCCAGGGAACGAAAGTCACAGGTCACCTGTCCGGTTGATCAAATAAAACAAATTACAACTCACCTTGTTTAAATGTAATCTAAAATAACTCAACTTCAGCACTTAATAATAATATAATATAATATAATAATAAAGCATAATACAATTTCAAATGTACTTACATTAATATTTGGTTAGCGACCTAGAGATCTTTCTATAACAAGATACATACAAAACAATGAGGAAATTACACAATCAGTTCATTTGCGATTCCTCATACTGTGATCTTTAACTAGAATAATAATAATTGACAATACGCCTCCACTTGTCCATTAACTGGCAATGTTCAATTTTTATACCTCTAACAATGTAGCACGGTACATTTAACTATACCTTAGACAACAAACATCATACATAAATATAATCAAAAACAGGATCTATTCTACAAAAGCATTAACTTACAGTTATATCTTCAAGTGATAAAAGTCCATTGAAGCCAGAAATAATTATTTTATCCTTCGGGTAGTTAAATCCAACTAAGTTGCTGAAAAGCAAAAAGCCCCAATCTATTTCAGTGTTTGTAGGTTATATTGAATTTTGTTGTCATCACGTGGTCCCTCGTTTATCATTCGATGATCAGATAGGAGTTCTATGACAAATTAAGCCATGTACTGTTAAGCCACAAATCTGTTGGTAAGTAATTGAAATATTTAGTTATGACGGTCGTCTAGCGATGTCGTTATCCCCGCTTCCACTGTTTAAAAGGGGTATACCATTAGCGTACATAAAGCGAAAAAGTGTATGTCTGTCAGTTGTTTTTAGGTGTTTATGCGAACCGTGTAATATAATGTAATATTGTAAGAAAAAGATTAAATCTTTGTAACCTTATACTTGTGTATTTCCCTTACACAGCATCAGGTATGATGATGATTAAAGTATCTGTGGTCTCTCTTGTATGTAATATTTAATTTAATTTATTTAACTAAAATTTTTAAAAGCTCATATTTGGAATACATATATTATTAAATTTACTGCTATTTACTTGATTTTAAAGCTTTAATGAAAAAATTTCGTGCTTCCAGTATGAAAGTTTAAAGTTAAAAAGTTTTTACATTGTTGGTTGTTTATAATAATTTACAATTTAACGATTTTTTCTAATTTGTATTTAACGGAAATAAAACGTTTATTTTTGTGGTTTTAAAATAATGTTTGGAATAGAAATGCCAATTCTATTAAAATACAAAACCTTTGGATACTAGTGTGCACATAATCAAAATTATACAGTGTGCTTTGATAATAAGTTGTCTGTTATAAATTTTCACCCCCCTTCCCTCAATTAACTTTTATTTTCCGTAACGCCTAAATGTTGCGTATTTTTCAAGCAGTTCGCATCGAAAATCGTACCTAGGACTTTTATAACCAGTCATACACAAACCTGCCTGATCCACGGAGCTCCCAAAAAATTTACACAAACTTATTAAAAACCTTTGAAAGACCACCGGCGGCAAATGAACTATTAATCAGACTCAATGAGGAATTACAATACGGTTGCCAGATTGCAAGGAATATGTGTATATTACAATTCATCCAGGACTTTTGCTTATTTGGTAGTTATTATCGACGTCTTCAATAAAAACTTTTATTTTAGGTCTAGTTCCCAAAAACCAATTTTGATTTTCAATTTGCGGTATATTATTTAGTAATTTTTTAAAGAACAGTGAGGGCAGCGTTTTCATTTTACTTGAAAATTGGTATCAAGTATTTAATAACACAAAATTAAAAATTTTTAAAAATCAAACTTTTCTGCTATAGCAAAAAAAGGTATATACGTATACACTGAAGATACAAATTAAATATATATGTGATTTAATATTTACTTAAATGAGAAGAAAAATGTGTTTTCGCGAAGATATTGTCACTTTCAAATATCGAATAGTATTTCTAGACTGTCAACAGAGTTTTTGTGAGATTCTGGGTTTCTAAGGATATTACTAAAGGTTAGACTGTGCTATTGCTCTACGGCATCGTTTTTCAAGCAAAAGCTCATAGCTTTTAGTTTTACCTTGCGGACTCCATTAGTTTCTTAATTTATATATCTCGATACTTAATACACAAAGAAGCTGAAAGAGGTGCATCTGAGTGCAGTATAAAATGCGAAAAGTTTAATAAACTTTTATCAAGCCGCAAAATAACCTACGTCTAGGACAGAATATCTTAATGTGACGAATGATTTTTAATATTTACTGTTGATTAAAGTGCTTACCACAATGCACTTAATATAACAAATGAAGTATATGCGTCATTAATACATAGAACAACGCGTTGACCGTATTTTGTAGTTGTAATACTGAAGTACAGTTTCCAGAGTCATATTTTACAAAACCTTTTGTCTTTCTGTTACGTTGGTATATTAGCTATAAACCAGGCCCGTGGCTGACCATTGTAAGCTGATAAAGCTTTAAGCAAAAACGAATCCCAAATAAATTTTCCCGGCAGGGAATTGGGCTCGAATGCGTAATCTATTTCATTATACGGGCGGTAGATGTAGGCACATATTGTGTAGGTTCTACATATTTGTACCACTGTAAAATAAAACCTCAACTTCAGTGAACGAAAAATTATTTCACACTATTGCAATTATAAGTATGGCGCGTCGTATTTTTAAATTAATAATTCATGCAATAAAATTGTATTTTTGTTGAACCCTTCATTCTTTAGCTTGATTTTTAAAACTCGTTAAAATTCACACCATCATACATTTCAATAAATATTTCTAATTCCTCAAAATATGTTCAAAGGAAGTGAACTAAAATTTTGTGTTTTTTGTATGTAGCAACTAGTAATGACCTGAAATGACACCATCACGTTGCAGATTCAACTATTAAAACTGAAAGGTTCTGGACTGGACGAGATAAGCCCATTGTGTTTAGGGTGTGTTTGGAGAATTTTTGGTAGGTTTATTTTCGGAGGAAATTACGTTTGAGCAACGATTTGTTACGTGCTGAGTTGACGTTAAGTACCTTTACTAGGGTGGAGGGACATATTAGCAAAATAGTGAACTGGCTAGCTTTCAATGATGCCGTGTGGTTTCTGTGACAGCTGATGCAAAAATTTTAGGGATATATAGATTATAACACTTACTAAATATTTTACACAACTAACTTGAAAGGTCTATATGAGCTCTTTTTGTCTAAATAAGCCTTTGAACACCAACCCAAGTGAAGAAACCCTGATCAAAAGCCTTCTGGAAAATGGGTGTTCCGATAGACGGTTTTAAGGGTTTTACTGCAGTAGATTTTGATGGATCCTTGTGAAGAAGTTTCCCACCTTCTACTAATCTAAAGTAAAACCAAAAAATAAAACACTACAAGTCTTGTTTACCTAACCTATATTGTCAAACACAAATGTCAGAGTTAATAGCAATGAAGAAATAACTAAACCTAACCTTAGCTGGCTAAATATGGGTGTATCTAACAAAGGAACTACTTAAGTTTTCTACAATTGAATCATGCAGATACAATTGTGGTGTTTTGCCATTTGGGAATTGTTATGTTTACAATACGCCTTAAATAAGCTTACATCAACCTAAAAAGTCTTTTTAATAATAAATTTTAATCATTTCTATTAATACAACCAATCACAGCTATTAATTATAGAACAGCATGTAATGTTGAGCAGGTGGAAAGCAAAAATTCAATAACTTACAGGTTTTGTGTTGGTCCTCATAAAGCTCCAAATGCCTTTTAGAGCAGGAAAGTGATTGGAAGTGCAAGTACTCGCACTCAACGTTGAACGAAAGTTTTCAACACAGTTATACTTTTACCTGCCGCGATATTTTTAATTCCACGATTTTACTCGCGTTTGGTAACTTGTTTGCTAACGAGTGTCGGAGTTAAATTCTAGCTAAATTACTTGATAAGCAAGCTCATCTTGCACGGCAGTGGTTGCTCTAGTAAAAATGAAAGACTGATAGATCCCATTTTAAAATATTCGCAAGTTTTGTAGGATTTCGCTCCAGGATCATGGTATGCTATTTTTCGTCCTCACAGAGTAGTGCGCCTAACTGCTCGATATTCCAGGTCAATGTAGTTTCATTTATATAAACGGTCTCCTGGTACCAACAATTTTACGTTGGATACCAGAAACGGCGGCATTTGTGTACGTTTGCAACACCCCATAACACGCTTTATAAATTTAGAGGTGTTTTTAATTTCTTCTACGGTGTACACATCACGCATTAGTTTCTAGGATTGGTTATTTGATTATTGAGGTTATTGGATGTTTCTGTCCAATTCTATATTACAATGGTTTATATTTGAATTCGTGTGAATGTGTACACATTAACTTTTATATGCCGGTTACTTCACAAGATCTATCTGAGTCTTTCCAATTTAATACAAAATGAGTGAAGTCCAGATTTTCTTAATTGGTTGTAATTAAAATATTGGGTGTTTTTGTTTATTTCCATATCCTAATTTAATGTTAAATTTTAACAGACAAGTTATAAAATGTACAGTACAAGCTTTCAAATTTTGCAGGCTGTTTTCATGCCAAAAGGTCATTTAACTAACTGGAATTAATAAATTCCTTTGTACAGCTTAATGTTTGTTTAGATAACGCACTAGCGTTATATATTCCATGACAGAATCGGAAAACCGCTCCTAAAATCCTCTATGCATATGAGATATGCTGCGGTTACACTTCTACTTGTAAACATATCGTCATCTTTTGTTTAATTTAGTGTTATTTTACGACTGCTTTAATGATTTAAATTATAGTCCGGTTAAGCTAGGCACCTCATTTCACTAGATTCTCATGTACAATGCAAATTCCTGTTTTTTCCTATGTTACGATCTATGTTCCTATATTTTAGTTTCACAGTGTATTCTACAATCTTGTTATCTATACAATTTACAAATTTGCTTTTTTAGCGTAGCTACTTTAGTTTATGCTTCGTTTATATATGTACAATTTTTCTTGGGATATTTGTTTCTGTAATTACTCGTTTATCATTAAGTTATACATTTTAAGTTTTACGTCGACCGATACGTTTATGATAATGGTTTCCGTCTAACGATGGAACGAGACCGAGACCGAAACCGAAACCGAAGACCGAGACCGAGACCGAGACCGAGACCGAGACCGAGACCGAGACCGAGACCGAGACCGAGACCGAGACCGAGACCGAGACCGAGACCGAGACCGAGACCGAGACCGAGACCGAGACCGAGACCGAGACCGAGACCGAGACCGAGACCGAGACCGAGACCGAGACCGAGACCGAGACCGAGACCGAGACCGAGACCGAGACCGAGACCGAGACCGAGACCGAGACCGAGACCGAGACCGAGACCGAGACCGAGACCGAGACCGAGACCGAGACCGAGACCGAGACCGAGACCGAGACCGAGACCGAGACCGAGACCGAGACCGAGACCGAGACCGAGACCGAGACCGAGACCGAGACCGAGACCGAGACCGAGACCGAGACCGAGACCGAGACCGAGACCGAGACCGAGACCGAGACCGAGACCGAGACCGAGACCGAGACCGAGACCGAGACCGAGACCGAGACCGAGACCGAGACCGAGACCGAGACCGAGACCGAGACCGAGACCGAGACCGAGACCGAGACCGAGACCGAGACCGAGACCGAGACCGAGACCGAGACCGAGACCGAGACCGAGACCATCACTTTTAGTTTCGAAACCGAAACCAGTCTCGGTCTTGGCCTCGATCTTGTTATATTTAATGGTTAATATTATTTCTATAGATTGACTACAGATTTGCAAATCTCTATTTTCCTTATACCTACACTTATATTTAAAGGATAATTAATAATAAATTCTGCATAAAATATGCATGCTTCTTTAGCTCTATTTTTTGTGTATATATTGCGTGCATCAACAACTATTTTTCTTGCGCTTTGTTTAAGGTCTCTGTCATTATAATACTTAATATCTGATCATCACAACTATAGATGAGAGTATAAAGGCAAAATTGATTATAAAAAATAAGAAATTGCGGCGTCGCTGTCTAATACATTTTTTAGTCTTATTCAGCATCCCCATTTCCTTAATTATCCTAAAAAGCTACAAAAAAATTATTCACCTGCAATTTTTTTTATTGTGGGATCGGCAAACAGCAACGCCAGTAAATAAATTCGTTAAAAAACCCCAATACAGAATTCTAGGTTCTAAATTATGCTTGAAGGCTGGGTCTAGGTTTCCTAAATGTAAATGAATATCCTGTAAAATGTTTTTAAAAAAATTTAACTTGCAAAGCGCTTTGGTCAAAAGCCATCACCAGTGCCTGTTTGTCCTTAATTCATAAAATTGCCATTATTTATAACAACTACAATAAACAGCTGATTTACATTTAAAATATGGCAAATTCCATTTGCTGAACATCGCACTTAAAGAATTTGATGGCTATATCTACATGATACTTAGCAATTAAGTAACACGTAGTCAAGTTTATAACTTGATCCAATTAATTTTTAACTTATTCAGCACAATGGCTACGCCGCGTTGCGAAGAAGCATTAAATACCCTTGCACTTATGTATTGCTCTAGTTGTGGAAATGATATGGAATTGTCTGTTGAATTGCATTAAAAAATATTTTTATATTAACATTTATTATAAAGCGTAGTTATTGCCGCTTACTGGAGACTGGAGTTCGCTATAAAAAAAAATAAGAATCATGCTTTTCACGGGAATATTTTTACAGGTACTTTGATTCTTCTGATTGTGCATTACTTGTTGATGTAATATTTGATGACGCTACGCTGTTCAAATTTTTACGTATATTGAATACTATATCCATATGCATATTCCACGGTTCCTTTGTCTTATGGTAAGATAAATTTTGCGTGTGAATCGTGGTTTGTCATATCTGGCTGTGACTACAATCGTCCTTGTCCATTAGTTCCCAAGAATCAGCGTTTTTCTCTCCAATTTAAGAATTAACCTACCTACATAAAAAATTTTAAACCGCATAATTTTAGTAAATTATAGTTGTCTATTTAAAGATGAGTAATACTGATGATAGGGCAAAAGACCTCGGTATTAGCGAATGTGCGTATATATTCCTGATAGTTCGTCTAGTAGTGATGATTGTCCTTTAATAAATATGCCATCCACTCCAAAGCGACAACGGGTCCATTTGACAGCTTTTAAGTTGTCAACAACACCAGCGCCATAGACAAGTTCGAGTTCACATTCAAACAGATCCGAAAACAGAACCAAATTTTCAATCTGCTTTTCGACAGGATTGAAAAACGCGTCATCGGTCATGCGAAAATACAAGGGCCTTTAAAACTGAATAATATACTTTTGGAAGCTTACATTGCTTGCCGTGCAAGATGTTTAAGCACTACCGGAAAATGAATTGGATTTACTGAGCAGCTTTAGTTCTTGACCCCAGGCACAAAGTGGAGGCAGTTTTTTTAACAGCATGTGGACAAGAAATGGAAGCAAACCCTTTAGAGGTGTTTAGAAAAGCATATGCGAAATATTTAGATAAATTTTTAGTTTATGCGGAAAATAAAAAACTTGCCGGGAAAGTCAGAGATGATCTTGGTTTAAAATTATTTTACAACAAATCGGTCGGCCATGGACCCTCAAGTAGCCATGGATTTAACAAGGAGTTTTTAAACTACTTACGAGTAGATTTATAAAATGTTTAAATGGCTGTTTAATTAATTTAGTGCTTACAATTACCAAGAAGCGAATATCTGAAAGATATTCTCCTTTGGTGGAAAAATCACTCTTCACCATTTCCGGCACTAGGTGCAATGGCGCGTGATCTATTCAGTACATCAGCGACTTCAATACCGGCAGAACGTGTTTTCCCGTGCCACTCTAACTAGGAGTAGACATCGGAGCCGTCTCAGTAATGACTCGGTAAGGAACTTTTTTCTTAATCTTCTTTGGGAATGAAACCACTCATAGTTTTTAAAATCTATTTTATTTACGTTTCGATCCATGACCTAGGATCGTTGTCAAAATAATAAAAACTTCAAGTTTGACGTTTATGACATAAATTGAAGGTTACTTTGATTTATTGATATTTGAAATATTTGGTTTGAGTACACTAAGCAAAATTTTAAAGTTTAAAGAATGATTGCCTTCAATTTGTGTTGCGACCTGGGATCGACTTTCCTATGGTAGCCAATACGCTTAACGTGAAATCAGCTGATTAATTTTATTGGTGAATTTTATATAAATTCAATAATTTGGAAAACATTTTTAACATGTTTCTATTTATACAATTGAGAGATTTCTGATTTTATGTCTTATTTTACCGAGATTCAGTGAAGGGGTTAAGCAACCTTGGCTACCAAGATCCCCCAACATTTATAATTTGCCGAAATAATGGTTTTCTAGTTAATATGCTTATTGTTATGTAATTAGTTATTGTATGTATAAATAGAAATCATGTATGTATGCTGTATTTCATGTTAATATCATAAGGAAAACCCAGGAAAAACTTGCAATGCTACCTAGATATTGTGGGCATTTGATCTTCATTTGTTATTTCTTTTGTTATTTCTTTTAGTAATGGAATCCATTGTTTACTGAAAGTCACGGATTCGTTTGCAACGCAGTTATTTTATGTAAGGGTTATATAGGCAGCTTCTTTGATTTTGCGTTTTGGTGGTTTTCTTCTTTGTCGATAATTTTGCATCTTCCCATTTTATTTTATGACTGGAGTCCCATGCATGTTGGCAAATCATGGATTTTTCAAATTTTCTATTTTTATATATGATTTATGTTCTCTTATTCGAACTTCAAATGGTCTGGAAGTTTCTCCTATATAAAACTTATTACATTCGCACGGTATTTTGTAGATACAGTTTTTGAATTTTGTATTGCGTTTTTGGGTTTTGTTTTGTTAATTGTGCTCTTAGTGTATTGTTGGTTCTAAATACTGTTTTAATTCTAAATTTGTTTCCTATTCTTTGAATTTTCGGAGAATCCTTTTATGTATGGTATTGAGAGCATTTTGTGGTGTGTATCGTTGTTTTGTTTTCTTTTCTTTATTTTTAGGGTTTTATTCATTTCTTTCTCTATTATTCTTTTAGGATATTTGTTTTTATTAGTGTACATCTGATTAGGTCTTTCTCTTTCTTTAAAATTTCTTCGTTTGATGATATTAATTTTGCTCTATCATACATGGTTTGATAATTCCTCGTTTGACACATTGTGGGTGGTTTGAATCGAAGTTTAAGTATCTGTTAGTGTGTGTTGGTTTTTATATACCGATGTATTAATTGTTGTATCGTTTTTGCTAACTAGAATATCTAAAAACGGAAGTTTTCCATGTTGTTCTAATTCATATGTGAATTTAATAGTTGGTTCTATTTCGTTAATTGACTGTATAAAGTTTTTAATTAATTCTATATTATGAGGCCAAATAGCATAAACATCATCAACGTATCTCCACCAGATCAATGGTTTCAATTCTTGTGTGAATATCACATCTTTTTCGAATTCCTCCATGAATATATTACTGAAGATTGGGGATAGTGGACTTCCCATTGCCATTCCAAGCTTTGTTTGTAAAATTGATCATTTATTTGAAAATATGTGGTATTTACATAAACCAATAATTCCATAATTGATGATATACTTAGTTTTGTTCTTTCTTTAAGATTGCCATCTTTTTCGAGTTTGTTTTTATAATATTAAGCGTTAATTAGTTTCAATAGCTGCATTTGATGAAACAGAATATTCAACTCGAAGAAGATCACAAGTTACGAATTTAGAATGTATTCAATTTAATCGAAATAGAAAAGATATCACAAAATAAAGCCAAATGTAAGTAATACGAATATTAAACAATTGCAATAGAATACGATTAACTCAATTATAATTCTACCTGCTGACAAAGTTTGCAATGCAACAGTAATAATGAATAAAACGTATTACTTACAAAGTCAACGAACTATTGAACACTGAGAATTACACAGTTTTAGAAACGGACCCAACAAAATTCAATTGAAAATAAAATATACAAAACTCTATTTAAATTTAAAATGAATTGAAGACAAAGAAAGAAGTAAACTAGTCCCACATTACAGTAAACCACTTAATTTTTACGGTCTACCAAAATTCATAAAGACATTCCTCTAAGACCTATTGTAAGCTCAATAGATTACCATGCCATAATTTTAGCAAAATTTACTAAATTATAAATCCATTAGCAGGCAAAACGGATTCTTTTCATTAAAACAACCAACACTTTTTAGAAAAACTATCAAACATAAAAATTGAAAATACACACAAATGGTAAGCTTTGATGTAGTAAACTTTTACAAATGTCCCTATAAACAAAACGCTTAATATTATAAAACAAACTCGAAAAAGATGGCAATCTTAAAGAAAGAACAAAACTAAGTATATCATCAATTATGGAATTATTTTTATGCGTAAATACCACATATTTTCAAATAAATGATCAATTTTACAAACAAAGCTTGGAATGGCAATGGAAGTCCACTATCCCCAATCTTCAGTAATATATTCATGGAGGAATTCGAATCACACAAGAATTGAAACCATTGATCTGGTGGAGATACGTTGATGATGTTTATGCTATTTGGCCTCATAATATAGAATTAATTAAAAACTTTATACAGTCAATTAACGAAATAGAACCAACTATTAAATTCACATATGAATTAGAACAACATGGAAAACTTCCGTTTTTAGATATTCTAGTTAGCAAAAACGATACAACAATTAATACATCGGTATATAAAAAACCAACACACACTAACAGATACTTAAACTTCGATTCAAACCACCCACAATGTGTCAAACGAGGAATTATCAAAACCATGTATGATAGAGCAAAATTAATATCATCAAACGAAGAAATTTTAAAGAAAGAGAAAGACCTAATCAGATGTACACTAATAGAAAACAAATATCCTAAAAGAATAATAGAGAAAGAAATGAATAAAACCCTAAAAATAAAGAAAAGAAAACAAAACAACGATACACACCACAAAATGCTCTCAATACCATACATAAAAGGATTCTCCGAAAAATTCAAAGAATAGGAAACAAATTTAGAATTAAAACAGTATTTAGAACCAACAATACACTAAGAGCACAATTAACAAAAACAAAACCCAAAACGCAATACAAAATTCAAAAACTGTATCTACAAAATACCGTGCGAATGTAATAAGTTTTATATAGGAGAAACTTCCAGACCATTTGAAGTTCGAATAAGAGAACATAAATCATATATAAAAATAGAAAATTTGAAAAATCCATGATTTGCCAACATGCATGGGACTCCAGTCATAAAATAAAATGGGAAGATGCAAAATTATCGACAAAGAAGAAAACCACCAAAACGCAAAATCAAAGAAGCTGCCTATATAACCCTACATAAAATAACTGCGTTGCAAACGAATCCGTGACTTTCAGTAAACAATGGATTCCATTACTAAAAGAAATAACAAAAGAAATAACAAATGAAGATCAAATGCCCACAATATCTAGGTAGCATTGCAAGTTTTTCCTGGGTTTTCCTTGCGATATTAACATGAAATACAGCATACATACATGATTTCTATTTATTACATACAATAACTAATTACATAACAATAAGCATATTAACTAGAAAACCATTATTTCGGCAAATTATAAATGTTGGGGATCTTGGTAGCCACAGGTTGCTTAACCCCTTCACTGAATCTCGGTAAAATAAGACATAAAATCAGAAATCTCTCAATTGTATAAATAGAAACATGTTAAAAATGTTTTCCAAATTATTGAATTTATATAAAATTCACCAATAAAATTAATCAGCTGATTTCACGTTAAGCGTATTGGCTACCATAGGAAAGTCGATCCCAGGTCGCAACACAAATTGAAGGCAATCATTCTTTTAAACTTTAAAAATTTTTGCTTAGTGTACTCAAACCAAATATTTCAAATATCAATAAATCAAAGTAACCTTCAATTTATGTCATAAACGTCAAACTTGAAGTTTTTATTATTTTGACAACGATCCTAGGTCATGGATCGAAACGTAAATAAAATAGATTTTAAAAACTATGAGTGGTTTCATTCCCAAAGAAGATTAAGAAGAATGCTAAACAAACCACAACAAACATACAGGGAGTATTCGGTAAGGAACCTCCTCTGCTTAAATTCCTGGACTACGTACAACTTAAAAGGCGACATTTTTAAAACATTTAAGCACCTAAGGCAATTCATATGTAAATAAGTATTAATATGTTACATTTGTTCCTATTTGCTGTTGATTAGCTACAAATAAGGTCATTTTTATGTAAAATATATTAAAATAAAATACAATGCGCTCTCGCACTTCTTAAATCTATAGTCTTTTGTTGTCCGATGGGGTTGTGAGAAAAGTTTAGTTTTATATACTTATGGACACATCTTGCTCTTTTGTATCGTCAACACTTACTACATTAAAAAAAATTTCAAATTGTATAGAAAATAGGTTACCATTATTGTTTTAAAGTAATCACATTCTGAATCTGTACCCGCATGTAGTTTTAAAAGCATATACTAATGATTATAACCAACGAATAATACGAGGGTCGTTCAATAAATCCTTGGAAAATCCAAGAGATGGGGCTCGTAGTACCAAAAATAAAATGTTCACAGTAAGCAGCGCTCCTACCTAGTCAGCTGTTAGAGTTTCAGCTGCATCTATCGCGTAGTTTTATTTTTGTTGTTGATTTAAGTAACAGCTTTCATTTGATTATAACAATGGATAAAAGTGAGTTTCGAGCAGTGACTAAACATTTGTATTTAAAAGGGTTAACGGCGAAAGAAGTCAAAGCTGAGTTGGATGAAGTTCATGGCACATGTGCTCCTGTGTTTGCAACTGTTAACAATTGGGTGAATGAGTTTAAACGTGGCCGTACATCCACAAAAGATGAACATCGTTCCGGGCGCCCTGTGAAGTGTCTACCCTAAATGATTGACAAAATCCACGATATGATTTTAAATGATTGACGAATGAATGTGCGCGAAATAGTTGAGGCTGCAGGCATATCGCAAGGCACACTCGCTTCAATTTTGCTAGGAAAATTGGCTGCGAAAAAATCTCGGCAAGATGGATGCCGCGTTTGCTCACAGTGGAGAATAAACGCAATCGTGTGATCGATTATGAGGCTGTTTTGGCGCTTTTTCGTCGCTATCCTGAGGATTTTCTGCGTCGATACATAACTGTCGACGAATCATGGATACATCACTACACTCCAGAGACAAAAGGACAGTCAACGAAGAGGTCATCACCCAAACTAATGCCTATTTTGAGGACCTTCCGAAATTCTATTTTTTGAACGGCTTAAAAAATTTAGAAAAACGCTTAGAAAAATGTATACAGCTAAATGGAGATTCTGTTTTTTCTACTTTTTACTAAGAACTTATTGAACGTCCTTCGTACCTTACCACATATTGTATATAATAATTTTTATTTCATAATCGCATCGAAGGTCTTGAATAAGTAACAGTACCGAATTGTATCAGATATCTTGGCGTATTATCAAGAAAGTAGTTCTACACAGCTCATTTTCATTTCTTACACTACATTATAGTACTGTAAAGCTATATTTTAGTGTATGAGCTAAATAGTAAAATCAGCATAAACAATCTGCAGTTTGTAATAGTTCAATTCCCGTGTTAATAATTATCATTAGCAGATTATTATTATATTAGCGGTGCTGATTTAATGTAAGAATGAAGTCGTTACAAAGTTGTACGTTTACAATTTAATACTGTAATTTTAAACACCGTCTTATTCAGTGTGTCTGTGTGTACGTGCACGTGAAGGTGTGTATGTAACTACAAAATGAGACGATTTGTAAAAAGTTTAGTACGTACTTTCTATTTAGTGCTTTTCCTACCCTAGTTTTAAATTAATCAATTAACAGACAATTGACCTACAAACGGCTGCCCTAAGTTTAAATGCGGCACAGGTATCACGATATTATACAAGATCCATGCGGTCAGATTATTCGGTTGTATATCGGCATACTATTTCGGCTTTACTCTTGCTTATTTCAAAAACCGAAACCGAGACTTACAAGAGAAAACCAAGATCGAGACCGAGAACAAGCTTCAAAAGTAGGGATGGACACGAACCGAACAGGTTCGAGGTTCGGTTCGAGGTTCGGTTCGAGGTTCGGTTCGATTTTTCGAACCGAACCGGACATTTTATTTTCGAATCGAATCACGAACCGAACCGGCAAATTTTTCGAACCGAACCGAATCTAGCTCAAGGTTCGGCCCGGTTCGGTTCGAAAGGTTCGATTTTTTAAATAAAAATCTAGTTTAACAAGTTAATTTTCACTAAAAACATGTCAATCTTAATTTCTCCCAAACGCACATTTTAAAAATCTCTAGTAGCAAGCATATAAGAATTAGAACGATTTTCTAATGTACATGGTCATTGAGTTTTAAGGCAATATGTAAATAATGTAATAGGTATTAGTGATACATATCTAATAAATTTTGTCATCGAACCACGTTTGTAGATCAAATTTTTTTAGATTAGTTCGATTTGTTTAATGCTCCTTATTTCAAATTGTTGTTTGTTTATAACTAGTATTAGATATTGGAGAAACTCGAAATGACTTTGAAAATTTGGTTTTAAAAACAAGCTTATTTTATTTAATGAACAGAAGTCGTGTTGAAAACCATCTTAAACATATACAAGCCGAGGTCACGGTCTAGAGACTATAGAAGTTTTCAGAATAAACAAAACAATTTAATTTTTAATTAAGTATGTATTACTAATCCATCATTTTGAATTTTTTACTTTTATATGAAAACCAGCTCTCTATTAATATTAAAAAATGAGACCTTGTAACAAAAACTAATCTCCTTTTCTTTTGTACATAATCGCTCAACAAATGGTGTTACAAAACGCATTGTACGATAATATTTACAGTTTATTTATTGTGGCTATTACCAACGTCCTTAGAAGTAGCCGATACTCCAAAAGAACGACCCCAAACTTTCTCTAACGACCAAGGATTGAAGTATATGACTCATAGGGGCATAAACTTTTCAATCAATGCCGACATAAAATAACACACTATAATGTAAATAATAAGCAGACATAATGTCCGTGCCATAAATACTGTTATATTTTATTATGAAAACCGTAAAGACAGTTTGAGGTAGATTTACGATTCTTTCCGAGAACCATCTAATATTGTCTTTTAAAAGATAATAAATAAAAGATAATAAAGATAAACTGACAAACAGCTTTTTGTTTGTACTGTATAAGAAATCAGCAACACCTTCTTTATTGTCTTGATACTTTTTTTATACTAACCAAAACTAAAATAAAGGTAATCGCAAAGATCGTGTGATATCGTTCTTTCACGGTAAAATGACATTCGTAAAATTCATCAATTATTAACACATGCTAAATTTTAGAGGTGGTTTTCACTATTAACCTAATTGTAATTACGCTTTGTTAAAGAAAGTACGTATTGAAAAATCAAACCTGGACAAATAGTATTAATATGATTTATGCTACTAAAATCTAAAGCATATTAATGTTAGGTTTATTTGAAAATAGCAGCTACTAAATATAAAACTACATTAAACATTTAAATTGTTGTAGTTGAACGTACTAGTTGTTTAAAATATCAAAATGTCGAACCGGTTCGGTTCGGTTCGAGGTTCGGTTCGTTTCTTTCGAACCGAACCGAACCGAACCGGAATATATTTTTTCGAACCGAACCTCGAACCGAACCGGACTAAAAAGTTTTCGAACCGAACCGAACCTAGGGCAAGGTTCGGTTTGGTTCGGTTCGAATCCATCACTATTCAAAAGTCTAGACCAAGACGAAACTATGAATTCTGGACCGAGACCGATACCGAGACCGAGATCGTGGTTTATAAATCGAGACCTAGATTGAGACCACTCCAAGTCTCGGTCACGGTCTCAAATTTTCCTTTACTATTTCCGTCTATTCTGGTTTCTACGCTTTTGTTACTTTTATGTTCTAACCGACTACTGTTATGCATGCATGCTACCTGTGATTATTAGATGGTTATCTGGTAGCTACGTAGCAGAGCTACACAGTATCCTTGAATGACGCTGAGAATTAATCGCGACAGCCCTTGGAAAAGTCGCATAGATAAGTTTTTGAAAAAATTCTAACCCTCTACAAATACACAGCATGACGAAGATGAAGAAATTGTTACGCCTGAACCATGCTAAGATGAGAGCATTTCAGATAACATGTGTTCCTGCTCTGCTAGCTCCAAGTGCGAACATAATCAATACATATTAATGTAATCAGCGTTGACTTGGTGAAGATCCATAATAATAATAAATAAGTAAATAAAAGAAGAATACCTTAGTACTTTTATCTTCACAATAATAAAGTTATTATAATGTCAATTTAATAAAAATACGACGAGCGCTTTCGACTATTAAGTCATTATCAAGTCTAACAGAAACTAAAATTGAGCTAAAATATATATAAAAGCTAATCACATATAGAGAGGGAGGGATAAACAAGTTAAACTCTTGAAGCAAAGTCAATTATTGGAGACGCATTTATAAATGTAATATCATTAACAATATTTTGCCCAAGTGCCAACGCCTTCCTAATTTCTATATTTTCCTAACTGTCCAGCTTCTTACCTTTATTTAAAACGTGAAGGATTTCAAAATTTGAATTAAAATCACAAGTATGATTATTGTCATTTAAGTGTCTAGCGAATGCACTAGAAGCCATAGTTTTACCAATATCACGTCTGTGTTGGTCAAATCGTAGTTTAAAGCTGGTGCCAGTTTGTACAATATAAAAACTATTACAAGTATTACATTTTAATTTATATACCCCAGTTTGATGGAGTTTGTCCATTTTTGGCTTACAATTTTTAATTATCGATCCTATTGACGACCTAGTGTAAAATGTAGGCTTTTTGTCTTTACATTTATTAAATATCTTATTCGAAATAACCATGGATAATTTACCTATATATAGCAGTTTACAATATCTCATTTCTAAGGTTGGTACAACCTTAGGATAGATCAAGTTTCTAACCCTATTGTTCTCATGTTTTCTTAGGAGTTTAGTGATTAATTCAGGTTTATATCCGTTGTTCAAAGCTATTTTAGTTATTGTATCTAGCTCTTTCGTAAAATTATCGGCGTTCATAGGTATATTAACAAGTCTGTGAAGCATCGAGTTAAAAGATGCAAGTTTATGACTAATGGGATGTCTAGATGAAAAGGGTATAATAGCGTCCGTATAGGTAGGTTTTCGAAATATTTTAAAAGAGTGCTTATTGTGTACATTACTGATATTCAAATCTAAAAAATTAATATTATGATCTTCCTCTATCTCCATCGTGAATTGTATTGATACGTGTCGAGAGTTTAAGTATGTTAGAAATTGTGTCAATTGCCTATTTGTACCTCCCCATAAACATAATATATCGTCAACATATCTATACCAATATAAAATGTGGGTTACCAAGGTATTACCTGATTTCATTAAATCTTTCTCGAAGCGATCCATATAAATCTCTGCCAACAAAGGACTTAGGGGCGAACCCATTGCCAGCCCCTCTGTTTGTTTGTAGAACTTACCGTTCGTTGTAAAGTAGTTCTGTTGTATACAAATATGTAATATGTCAATATACTCTTTAATGATATTCTGATCCAATTTATTATCCATCAGAGTTTCATGTACGATATTAATTACTTCAAGCGTAGGAATGCAGGTAAATAGTGAAGTGATATCAAATGACACAAACTTCGCGTTGTTAGGTATAATCACTTCTTTTAGTTTGTTTACGAGTTGTACCGAATTCTGTATTGCAAATTTAGGAGTAAAATTTGTAATAGCTCTGTATTCATTCTTCCAATGTACCGCTATTTTAGATGGAGGTGCATTGATGTATGCTACCACTGGTCTAATAGGTGCCGTAGGCTTATGGATTTTTAAAAGGCCATACAAACGACAGAACTACTTTACAACGAACGGTAAGTTCTACAAAAAAACAGAGGGACTGGCAATGGGTTCGCCCCTAAGTCCTTTGTTGGCAGAGATTTATATGGATCGCTTCGAGAAAGATTTAATGAAATCAGGTAATACCTTGGTAACCCACATTTTATATTGGTATAGATATGTTGACGATATATTATGTTTATGGGGAGGTACAAATAGGCAATTGACACAATTTCTAACATACTTAAACTCTCGACACGTATCAATACAATTCACGATGGAGATAGAGGAAGATCATAATATTAATTTTTAGATTTGAATATCAGTAATGTACACAATAAGCACTCTTTAAAATATTTCGAAAACCTACCTATACGGACGCTATTATACCCTTTTCATCTAGACATCCCATTAGTCATAAACTTGCATCTTTAACTCGATGCTTCACAGACTTGTTAATATACCTATGAACGCCGATAATTTTACGAAAGAGCTAGATACAATAACTAAAATAGCTTTGAACAACGGATATAAACCTGAATTAATCACTAAACTCCTAAGAAAACATGAGAACAATAGGGTTAGAACTTGATTCATCCTAAGGTTGTACCAACCTTAGAAATGAGATATTGTAAACTGCTATATATAGGTAAATTATCCATGGTTATTTCGAATAAGATATTTAATAAATGTAAAGACAAAAGCCTACATTTTACACTAGGTCGTCAATAGGATCGATAATTAAAAATTGTAAGCCAAAATGGACAAACTCCATCAAACTGGGGTATATAAATTAAATGTAATACTTGTAATAGTTTTTATATTGACAAACTGGCACCAGCTTTAAACTACGATTTGACCAACACAGACGTGATATTGGTAAACTATGGTTCTAGTGCATTCGCTAGACACTTAAATGACAATAATCATACTTGTGATTTTAATTCAAATTTTGAAATCCTTCACGTTTTAAATAAAGGTAAGAAGCTGGACAGTTTGGAAAATATAGAAATTAAGAAGGCTTTGGCACTTGGGCAAAATATTCTTAATGATATTACATTTTTAAATGCGTCTCCAATAATTGACTTTGCTTCAAGAGTTTAACTTGTTTATCCCTCCCTCTCTATATGTGATTAGCTTTTATATATATTTTAGCTCAATTTTAGTTTCTGTTAGACTTGATAATGACTTAATACTCGAAAGCGCTCGTCGTATTTTTATTAAATTGACATTATAATAACTTTATTATTGTGAAGATAAAAGTACTAAAGTATTCTTCTTTTATTTACTTATTTATTATTATAATCAATACAGATCAGGATAACGGGTTTGAGATGACTTTCATTTCCACAACCGAATCTAGGTCATCAACTGCATCAAATATAGAGACATAAGTTTTACACCTGGTGCAAAAAACAAAAATATTGAAATGTGGAAGACGGAAGACGGAAATAATCTAACCAGGACATGCAAACCGTGGTTTGAAAGTTTCATGCCTCATGCGTATGAATCTCAGCTTCTACCCATACAGAAACTTTACTGAATGTAGTTAAATCAGATATAAACGATCCTAAAGAGTTAGATTAACTTAGTTGTTATAAACATAAGCTAACAGAATTGTGTAAAGCTAAGGATATACTTTCAGTAATTTCCCATGAGATTTGAAGCTAAATACATAGCTTTTACCTAAACGAGTATAAAGTGCAAGGTTCTAAAAACTTTTCCTAGTCATTAATAAAAACCGAGTAAGCAACAACTGCCCTATGCCCTTATCTTTGGAGTAATGTGATTGCATTTAAGAAACAGCAGATGCAAACGAAAATCTTTTGCTAAAATATTCTAAAGATGGCGTGAACTACAATGCGCCCATTGCAGATTTAACACACTCGGCGTTAAGCTTACAGTTTTTGGTAGAAGAATATCTTGCGCGAGAGAATATTCTTAATTCTATTCATTGTAGAATGCTTGCGTTCTAAAAATCGAAGCATACTAATAAGTTCAATAAATTTAAAAAATGTTAGTACACAATCGTATAATTTAGATGTAAATATAATAACAAAAACATTATGTGTGGGACTTAACGTTAACGCCAGATACGGAGTGTCACCGAATTCGCATATTTTATACCCTATACAAGGATCATGGGAGGATTAGCTCACGAAAACGAAAGTTTTAAAACTTAGCATCTTTGAAAATGTTTATAGTAAGTGCTAGTTTCTTGCAAGGGTTTCAGCATTCAAAAATTTCTCCAAATTTAAGCCTCTCAATAAGCGATCAATTATCACGCGTAATTGGTGGTTTTGTTGAATTTTATCTATGGGAAACTAATGTTGTGATGAAAAATTCAAGAGAAGTTAAATTCAGACAAATAGTGAAAATTTATAAACTCTTTAGATTGAGGTGCATACACTGAGAAAAGTGATTTGGTTGATACAACCAATTCTGTTGTTTTGAAGAGTAAAACATTTGATCAAGTATTTTTTAGTCGTTCTAAACGAAACTATATTCACTGAACCGCTTGTAGATGGTTAAACTAACATCAAAAATTAGTTGACTTAAATTTGTTTGTTTGAATGCATTATAACAGTTGGTTAATAAAAGAATGCAAAAGTGAATTTCATTGAACATAAGTCGTATTTAATACAAACTAATATTGTCAACAAATTTCATATTTTAGTCCAATACTACATTAATGTTGAAAAAATCCATTTTAGTTAAATGAATGCTGAAAAAAGTGTCAAATGAATACGTTTTGTGACAAACTGAACATTGAAACAAACGTACTCTAGCTTGTTGATTTAAATAAACTACGATTGCCAAATTAAACGCCGGGTTATTTGTTGAACGCAACGCTATTTAGTACGTCTCCGATGTTGCGTATTGAATGTTCAGCGCGCGCACATTATATCTTTAATATACTGCTAACGTTCGACTGCGACCGTCAACATGGCGTCAAGCATTACTTCGCATTGTTTATTGTGTTAGTTTCCATAAAAATATTTCAACTAACTGTAAAAATACATGGAAGATAAATTTAGTATGCTGTACTATGTTTAAACAAAATCTTTTGGTCTAAAAACACGTAAGTAGATTTCTATAAATTAGTCTTATTGCCCATAACTAAATGCCGTTGTTTTTAGCTATCAACTATATAAGCGAACGTATAACTTCAAAGATCAATGGCAACCTCAAGGAATAAACAAACTTTCAATAATCAGTGTCAGTTTTATAAAATTGAAGTGGAAGCTAAACTGAAAATTATGCAGGATGAACTAGGGTTAATGTGACATTCAAGGTGAGATTTGATTCAATATACAACTTGATAATGTGACTGAATGAAGTTATTTTAAATCAATATTTTTTTAAAATCTGTTAGGGATGAACAAACTCATTTGTTGGTCGCCAAGTTGTATTAAAAAAAATGGTTAAAATAACTTCATTAAGCCGGAATCGATCAAGCTGGATATTGAATCAAACTACCTTGGATGTTTAAACTAATTCTATTTCTAAACAATGTACAACGCAACGAAATGATTGATTTGATAGCTAAATGTTTCAATTCAACACAATAAAAGTTTGATTAAACCACAAATGTTATTACTTGAACTCTTATTAGCCACTTAGCTTAATAATTATTATCTGTTCAACATATGGGTTAGTTAAACCAATGACGCTTTTTGGTTAGTTGAAAAATTTAAATAGTTTGTTTTAATGCTGCAAACCCTTTTAAGTATTTGCTTCAATAATTTTTATATTTAAGTGGGATATTCAACGTGTTGATTTAACATAACAGTTTATTTGTTAAAAGTATTAAATAATTCAAATCAAACCTACAAGCAATTGAAGTAACGATACCTAACATTCAAGTTACATTAATAGCGATTTGAGTAAATGCCATAATTATTGTGGTGCAAATTTAGGTTTGTTTGCTTCAAAATCGGTTTTCCAACATTTTATTGTGTTCTATTTAATGCATATAGATCATTGTTTATATACAAACCAAAATTCTAATTGAATCAACTAATTTTCAGTTGAAGCAACAAAATCCTTTTCTCAGTGTACCACATAGAAGAGACGTAACCAATAAAAATATATTGTGGCGAATTGACAAATCTACGATAATTCATAAAAGAGTAGAGATGTTCAATAAGTCATTACTGTATTGAAAATGATATGCCAAATAACACTTGCTGTAACGGATATGTTAGTTTAAATATAGATAAGAATCAAATATGATCCATAAAAGTTTCAACAAAAATGCACTTTACAAGCCATATTAAGCAAAGTTCAATAATTATCGTAAGTCATCGCTCTAAAGTTATCCTCCCAAATCAATACTGAAACGTAAGCTTTAAATAACTCAAAATCGTGAAGTGAACACCAAAATACGGATATGTTATAAAGAAATGTCAGAAAGCTTTTAAGGAAAAAAAACGTCAAACCCTCAATGAATTATTTCAAGCCCAGAAACGGCCTGAAATAATTCATTGTCTGATCCATCATTAACGCATGTCTTAGCTTTTGTGAACACGGTGTATTCTGAACATCAAAAACGGGACATGAAAGTTGTATGAAATGTTAACTTTTTACAGAATCGACACAAACCATTGAGGGTACAATGGAGACTTGGGAATGAAATGTTATTTCTAGATACATTAATCAAGAGTAAAGTATGGAAAGTACCCTATGTTCTGTTGTGCTGAGATCAGAGTGTGATAGAAATTTATTAATTACTTACAAAGAACGATTTTACTAATACCAGTAGCGATGCAAAGCATTCGAAAATAAGATGTACTTAAAAACCAAATAGCATCATTTTGCCCAATTAGCATTGTGTAAATAAATAACAGTTTTAACCAAAGAGTTCCTTTGACCTAATCTAAATGTATGCTAAATTGCAACTAAACGGTTGTAGTATCTATTGACAGTAGTATAACTATGGAGAAGCTGGGACAGCCCTTTTAAAGGGTCATAAATATCTTGTAAAGGGTAGTGTATTATGGAAAGAGAAGTATGTATGTGTGAAGGTCATGTATGTGTAGGTGTGTGTGTGTGTTAGTATTAGTTAGGTTTGAGGATAACGATAGTATGGCTATGGAGAAGCTGGCCGGCCCTTTTAAAAGGATAATAAATATCTTGTAAAGGGTGTGCGTATTATGTAAAGAGAGGTATGTATGTGCAGGTGTGTGCGTGTAGGGTGTAGGGTATGTGTGGTTTGTCGGTGATGTTAACGTGGAAGTCGTGCCGCCCTCGTGATAAAAGTGTGTGTGTGTAGATATCGATCGGGGGCGGTGTTGTTGTCGTTTTATTTTCGAAAAGAAAGGTATGTATCGTTATGTGTATAGGTGTGTAGGGGGCGTGCGTGTTTTAGTCTAAGACGAAATATCGTAAGGGCGCGCAAGTGGTGCGAACGTGTTTTTGTTTTAAGAGCGTGTTTTCGGGTGGTGGTCGCGTTCGAGAATGAGTCTGGGTAAATAACCGCAAGGGTTTTTTTTTATTACAGGTGTCGATAAGAAAAAAAATTGCGATGGCCCTTTTAAAAGGGCTGTCTCAGCTTCTCCATAGCTATACTACTGACGTAATCGTATTTTTGCTCAAGATGGTTCGATCGATGACGTGTGCGTGTATTTTTGCCTTCCGAGAGAAGATGATGAAAGTGCGCTATTTAATTCGTATACAAATACGGGGTCAACGATTATCTCATCGGACACACGTGCAAGACGTTTCAAGTAAACTTTTAATAATTTGGAAATGTTACGCTCGATGTTTTCGTAGGCAGTTATGAAGTATTTAAAATAACGCAGAGATTTCAGATCGTCGGGCAAGAGAAAAAAACGGGGTCGCGATTATCTCATCGTACACGTGCAAGACGTTTTAAATGTAATTGTTTCGGTATAAATGGTAAAAAAGTTCTTACTTAATTTTGTGTGCATTATATGAACCCAAAGCATATACGATGACGAAATCGTATTTTGCCGAGAAATAAAAAGTGGTCGTAAATTTTGTATAGTATACATTAATTATATAAAGCGGAAGTTAAAATATAAATGATCGAGTATGTTTTGTATAATTATTTTTTATTATCGAAGTCGGGAATCGCTTTTGTTAAAACATTGTATGTATAAAAGATAGCTTCTTGGAACGCGTTAAGAAAATACTGTAGTTTAATGATTACATCATTCGTGAGTAAGTTTTAATTTCAGTACACATCGTTTTGCATCATTAATTATATAGGAACCCATTATTTTTAACAAATATGGGCTCATAAATCCTCGAAATATAGACGTTTGAAATTTTTTATATTCTTTTATCGATGCCGAGTCGGCGAAAATGACTTTGTTACTTACATCTTTGAATAAAAATATGCTCATTAATTTTTATGCGACTTCAATATCCGCATAATAAAAGATGGCGTTTTAATTTGAATGAGCGCTTTTTGTCCAAAACAAGGGCAATGCTATTTAATTCTAATGAATTGCTATCGTTAATGTCTGAATCGTGTATGTGGGGAGCGGTTTTCAGATGCGTAATAAATTGTACGTCATTTGGAGTGATATAAATAGAAGATCCCTTGTAAGGCTTTTTATCTTGTAAAATATAAGTTTGAGAGTCCTGCAACGTGTTTTGTCATCGTGCAGCTTGCATTAAAAACAGGTAATAATTGTAAATATATTTTTTAACTTTATGTAATTATATTCGTAATTAGAATTAAAATATGGAGTTAATTAAAAAAATCAATTCAGTAAGCCGCATCGATAGGAAGAAGACCGTAAAAGTCAAAGATCTCGAGCTACAGCGCCCTTATCCGGTTTTAAGCATCAAATCTCTTCAGTCAAAGAAGAATTCTCGGATCATTCTCGTCGAATTAGAAGAATGCGTTGTGTTCCTTCCGCAGAGAATCGCGGACGTAATTAGCGACAAAGATATCGAAGAGCTGAATAAACAGGAATGCCTTTGTTTGCACTACCTAGGATCGTTCGAAGTTGGTTAGTATTTAATATTTTAATTTTTTATTTAAAAAACTAATACGAAATTCGTTTATTTTAAAGGTAAACCTAATCCTGCAGCGAGTATTTCCTTCTGCTGCATGGGCGAAAAACAAAAGGATCCATCATCATCAGCCCTCACGGATCCTCCCAAGGAAAATCAAGAACGGCAAGAGCAAAAAAAGCCATCCGTATCGTCATCACACTAGAATACCTACCTATACATGGTAATTAATTTTTATAATTTTAGTATTTTTTACATCTTGATTTTTTAAAGTTATGAGTATTGAATATAGAATTAGATCAGCAACCCATTACAATCGTGATATGCTAATTGCGGATTATCCACATAATTTTTATAGAATCGCATGCAAGGAATTGCCTGCTTATTTAAAAGACTTTAAATATCGGGACGGTTTTTTGATTGGGTCTCGAGCCCTTTTTCTATTTTGCATGCAATTTAATTTGTTCGACAATTTAACGTGCTTAGAATATTCAGTTCTAACACAATAGCGTTTTGCTTCACCGACGTGTCTCGTATGAAAGAAAAGCTTTTTAATTTATGTAATTACGACCGAAAGGCATTTTATAATATTAGCGAAAGCATCTCGGCCGGTATTAGGTTATTTAGATTTGTAGATCAATCAGCCGTATCGCCATTAAAAACAGTGTTTAATTTTCAGTATAAATGTGAAAGTGACATTTTCTTTTATGCAACTCTAAGAACCGATTGCCTATACGTGGACTTAAAAAATAGAGAATTCGTGTTTTCAACTCAATTTATTAATTCTTTGTTGATTTGCAGAAAAACCCTCCGCATGCGCTTGCATGAAATCGGCGATTTATTTGTCTATAGTAAATGTGTTAGAACGACAGATGTATTTTCTATAAAATCAACTAAAAATTACAGATTCAGAAAAATATGCTATTGACTTATCGTTTTGTATAAGATTTTTAAACTCGTACAAATTGTTAGAATAAAACGGGAACTGCATGCCGAATTAGAAGCCATTTTATGGTCCTGCGATTTATCGCCCAAAGACGATACGCCGAACGTATTAGTAAAATTGCACGGTTCAAAATACAGAAAGTTGGCATTGAAATACGAAAAAAAAAATGTTAACTAACAGAAAAATCGAAGCGGACGCGGGCGTTTCGATGTGTTGTGATCAGATGCTACAGTTGTATCGAAAAGTGCACGCAATTTTAACGAAATGTCGTAAAACTAAAGTATTTCGCAATTGGGTTCGAATATTAAAATCACACATTCACAACACCGAATCGATTTTAAGAACGGTGAAACAAACTTCTTCTTCGCTCTCGGCTAGTTATCTGAATCTATTCGAAAATCTTCAATGCCATATGAAAAGATATAAAATGCTATTTAAAAATCTATTAAAAAAACTACTGCGGCAGAATGTTCCTAAACAATGGATGTATTCTCGGAGCACGCCTCGACATTCTGAATTGGTTTGGAAGCCGATCGTGTCTGCGTTTAAATCGAGAATTCAAACAGCTCAAATTATTAATGTTGCACATAAAGATCTTAATTTATTTATCGAAGATTGTAAAAAACTAATTTTATCCAAATTGTATACGATTTTTTAAAATCACTCGGTATACCTTAAAATTAATGTCGTGTTAGCGTGCGATTTTTCAAATTTTCCGTCGCGCTCAACGAAAATGAGTTTCAAACTAGGTATTTTTCGACGCCCAACTTTTTAATTTGTTTCGGCAATTTAGAAGTTTAACGAGTGGTTTGCGTGCAATATCGCAACACGCTTGTTGGATAAAATAGAGAACGACGCAATGCACGGGTCAGGATTCACGCTATCCGAAATATTATTTTTAAATGTTAATATTAATAAATGCTATGATATGTTTCACGCGAGTTGTTTCATGCCTCTTCCTATCGCAATTCAAAACAAAAGGCCTGTTTAAACATTAGAAACAATGATTTTCATGCTTTTATTGGAGCGTTTTAGCCGGAATAATTAAGCCTACAGCAGGTAAGCATGCTAATCGCACAACTTCGTATCCGCATTTTGCAGAAATTTTAATATGAAAATTTCGTCAGCCCCATGCCTATATCGGATATATCGAAATTCGAAAAGCAGAATGATATTTCTGTAAATGTTTTGCTCTTATTTTAAAACGCGCTCGATACATCGTAACACCGGTACAATTAACTAGCCAAAACGAGATAAACACGTTAATCTGTTAATTGTTGAAGATGCGTATGTCGACGAGTCGTCAAAATTTAATTCTGACGACGGCAAAGACGTCAACGGCGACGAGGACGACGACGACGGCGACGAGGCCGATAAAGTTGGAAAAAGTTTGGAAGAATTAAAAAAAAATATTAAAGATTATAAACGGGGCGTTAGATATCATTATTGTCTTATAAAAAATTTAGCCTCACTTGTGAGAGGTCAATTAACTAAACATACGGGTCACTTTTACGTATGCGATAGATGTCTCTCCTATTTTTACGATCGCAAACGTCTCGATGCCCACGAGCAAGTATGCGAAAAACTTAACGAGTGTCGTGTTATTTTACCCTCCGAAAAAAACAAATATTTACAATTTAAAGATTTTAAGTATAAAATACCTGTGCCGATGGTGGTTTATTCTGACATAGAATGCCTTATTAAAAAACCGAAAGAGCTTCCGAATCAGAACGCACTTTCAAATACCAGGAACATATTCCGTTTTCAATAGGATATTATTTTTATTGTGGATATGACGAATCTCTTTCATATTACAGTTCATACACGGGCACAGACTGCATTTCTTGGTTTGTGCGACAATTAAAACATATTGCCATATGTTATGGGAGCGCATTTTTAAAACGAGCCTGCTACGTCCTCTATAGATGCCTCGAAAGCAAAAACGTGCTTTATTTGCGAAGTCGATTTCTTGCCGGACGACGAAAAGGTTATCGATCACGATCACATGAATGGTTCTGTAAGAGGTGTTGCGCATAGCAGCTGTAATTTAAATTTTAGGTTATTTCCAATTATTCCGTAGTCTATCATAATTTGAGCAATTATGATGCTCATTTTATTATTAAAGAGCTTGCTAACGCTTTCGAAGGCCCCATGAATATAATACCCTTGAATAATGAAAATACATAACATTTTCTAAAAAATACAACGACGCAAATGTGACGTTCAGATTCATAGATTACTTTCGCTTTATGGCAATGTCATTGGAAAAATTAGCATGCGAGTTGTCTTTCGATGACTTTAAAGTTTTAAAAAGGAATTTAGCTCGCTAAACCCGGATCGCATTAAATTGCTAATGCGCAAGGGTATTTTTCCTACAGTATTTGGATGACATTTTGAAATTAAGCGAAGAAAATCTTCCTCCTATAGAATGTTTTATAGCAATCTTAATGAATCACATATTGAAGAATCGGAATATATTCATGCGCAAATCGTATGGAGCACTTTTAAATGCAAAAATTTAGGCGACTACGCGGACCTATATTTAAAATGCGACATTCTTTTACTTTGCGATATATTCCAAGACTTTAGAAAAATTGTCTTGAAACATACAAATTGGATCCCTTAAATTTTGTGACTTTGGCGAGCTACTCGTAGTCTAGCATGTTATTATATACTAAAATCAGGCTAGAACTAATTTGTGACGTCGACATGTTTTTAATGATCGAAAGAGGCATTCGGGGGGGCCTTACTCAAGTCGTAAAACGATATGTAGAATCCAATAATAAATATTATCCCCAAACGTATGATCCATCCAAGCCGAATAAATTTTTATTTTACGGAGATATTAATAATCTCTATGGTCATGCCGAATCTTGCTATTTGCCTTACGGGATTTCAAATGGCTAACGCCTGAAGAAATATTAAAATTTAATGTTACAACGGTGAGCATTACGAGCGATAAAGGTTATATTATCGAATGCGACTTGGAATTTCCTACGGACATTCACGACGCTCAGAAAGAGTTGCCGATGTGCCCAGAACAGGACACGCCTCCGGGCTCGAAATTTTCAAAATTAATGTGCACTCTCACGAAAAGTTCAACTACGTTGTGCATTACAGAAATCTCCAGGTTTATTTATCTGCGGGCGTAGTTATGACGCGCGTTCATAAGGTTTTAGAATTCGGTCAGTCTCCTTGGTTGAGACCGTTTGTCGAATTAAATACAAGAATGCGCACGGAAGCTAAAACGGAATTTGCACAAAATCTATATAAATTTGCAAACAATTCCATTTTGGTAAAACAATGGAGAATGTTAGGAAAAGACGCGTCATAAAATTAGTGACTCATTGGAGCGGTCGGTATGGTGCTCTATCTTTAATTTCCAAACCAAATTTCCATTCGGCAACGATTTTGACAAAAATCTGGTCGCGATCGAATTGAGCAAAACAGAGATAGAGTTCAACAAACCTATCTACATAGGTATGGCCATCTTAGAATTATCAAAATTGAATTATATAATTTTCACTACGATTTCATGAAGGCAAAATTTGCAAATAATTGCGAATTATGCTACATGGACACCGACAGCCTTTTGTATAGTGTGACGTGCAATGATTTCTATGAAGAGTGTATAAAGACGAATCTAGAAAAATTTGATACGAGCGCTTATGATCCCGATAACATCTATAAAATTCCTTTAATTAATAAAAAAGTCATTGGTCTTATGAAAGACGAAACTAGAGGTCGTATTTTAACGCACTTTGTAGGCCTTCGATCGAAAATGTACTCTTTAAAATAGAAGGCCGTGAGATAATAAAGAAGGCTAAGGGTGTTAAAAAGTACATTATCGATCGGCAAATCTGTTTCGATCACTATCTCGATACGTTACGAAATAAAGTAGTCATAGAACGAGACCAAAATAGCATACGATCATATTTGCATAAGGTATATTCCATACGTCAGACGAAAATTGCTTTAAGTTATCAAGATGATAAAAGATACATTTTATCTAACGGAATAGATACTTTGCCTCATGGGCACTATCTAATAAAGGACCTTTGAATAAAACCATATTTTATTTTGTGAATTGCATGTTTATTATAAAAAAAATAATTAAAATCTTGTAACGAGAAAGAAATTGCATTGTCTTTTTGTATTTTTATATTATAAAAACCGCATTGTATTTTTTTTTAATTTTTTATATTATGTATAAAATTAATTTAAAAATATATTTTAAGCGCCGTTGTAGAGGCTCTCTTTGTTATATTGTAATCAAGAAAAAAGCATTGTATTTTGTTATTTTTTATATTTATTATAAAAATTAATTAAAATATTGTAACAAGCCAAGATAAAAAAAAACTGCATTGTATTTTTTATTTTTTTTATATTATGTATAAAATAAACTAAAATAATACATTTTAAGTGCTGCTGCATGTCAAAGTATCGCAGTTGTAGCGTCTCTATCTTTCTTATTTTTTACAAGATCAAAAAAAATGTATAATAAAAAAATCAACAAAAAAAAGAAACAAATTTTTTATTTTTTGAAACGTAACATATTTATATAATAAAAAATATAAAAAACAAATGTTTTATTTTTAAATGTAACAATCTATATAAGATCAGCTTTTTGAATCCAGGAAGGCTCTTGGAAGCCCAACCATTTGACGAGAATTTTGGTTCCTTTTCGCCTTAGTATTTTCTCGATAAGGTAAATATTTGGAACTCTCGTTTTCTGCAGCTCAGCTTCATAAAACTGTCCCAATACTGGATCGCCATGCATGTCGACGAGTAAATAAGTAGTCGGATTTGCTCGAAACACTTTACATATTTTAAACGTCTCCTCGCTCCAGTTTGCATTGTAGCCCTTAGAAAAAATACTTCTGTATTTTGAAATGCGTACAAAGTCGTCCACGGCATAACGAGGTTTTCTAGTCGCCAGTTTTAATTTATCGTAAACTTTCAGACGCGTTTTCGCGGTCACATTTTGGGTTTTCTTTGTGGGAATGCACCGTATCGTTGTATTTCGATACAATCGAATCGATTATATCAATCCACTTCCATTTGCCTCTCAGACTAAAAGCTTTATACAGTTTGTTTTTATCGTTCTGATTGCACGTTCTACGATGGCGGCTTTGATTGAGCTATATGTGGGTAATGATTAATATCGCCATATTCCTTCATAGCCGTGCAAATTGGCCGTTATAAAATTCTGTACCATTATCTGTTTGCAGATTTTTCGGTAAAGGGGCCGCGATCTTTTAATTTCATTTAGAATCTCGCGCATCGCAGATGTGACTTCATGGCCATTCTTGGATTTAAGCGGTCTCGTCCATAAATATTTCGAATAGCAATCGATCACGAGTAGAATATACTTATGCCCTTTATTATATTTCGAATATGGAATAAATTCAGCAATATCGGCTTGGAATAAGTCGTGATAAGATTTGATGATCGTTCTTCGACGTGGAAAATTTATTCTAACCCCTCTGTGCAGTTCATCCACTAGTATTTCCTTATCGTTATATTTCTTACATTTTGGTTTGACACGAGTATGAGAGTTAGACGACGAGGCTTTATCTTGCTCCAATAACACGTGCAGGTGTCTTATAACGTCGGTATTAATTTTGTGAAATTGTAAATCGTCTCCAGCAGACGTCTTGACCCGTCTAATTTCAAGTGGTTGAAAATCAGGAAGTTCGTGTTTAAAACAACTTCGTTCAACACTTGAACGACCGGAATACATCTCGAATGATCACGTTATCGCGGTGAATGGCGACACCTTCGATAAGATTTTGTATTCTCGCGTTCACATAGAACTTAGAAACGGCATCGTGCTCATCTTCGGCCTCGCCTATGTTGACAATTCTCAAGCCTCGAGAGTCGAAGTTCTTGGCCTTACCGTCGTCGATCGTGGTTAGTTTCATAAAATTTTGCGCTTTTTCTGACAACGTCGAGTCCACGTATCTCTTGTTAACGGCATCGCCGAGCTCTGCGGGGTCGTGCAAATTTACAATGGATCGCGATTTGGCGTCAAATTTAAGTTTCTTATTAGCATGCGTTTTCCCGAAGATGAAGCGGTCAAACATATTTCCAATGCTTTGCCTATACGCAGATTGAGTTCTTCGCTGCAAAATTTTAAGTTTACGCCGTCGTTTGATTTTTAGGATCGGCCAAATTCACTATTCTAAAATCCTTCAAGTTAACTATTTTCTCGTCCTCGTCCAATACCAAGGCGCTTCGTTTATTTACCGCATCCGTTCCGGTCACGGGATTGCCTACGTTGCAAAGTTTTCTATTTTCTATGTTGAAATCGCCTTCCGGAGTTAGTTTAAAGCCTACACCAGGAGGCCCGCGCGCAGGGTATTACCAAACCCTCCGCCTCCAGAGTCTCTGGCAACATACGCTCTTCCAAATTTATCGACGACCATTTTATTTCTGAGACTATTCTATAGAACGTGTATATTTTATTAGGCGATTAATTTCGCCTCCTTTAATTCGGATATAATAGAAAGAAATTCGTTTTGATTCTGAGAGCTATTGTTGCCCGCCGAACGTTCGGCCATCAACAAACGAAGCCGGCTCACCAGCTCGGCCGGCGAGTCCCAATGAACGTATTCTATCTCATGATTAGAATTATCGAATTTTTTGTATCGCCAAATTCTGCTTATATTACTCGATGGCTGTCTTTTTTTCGATAAATCATCCATACCGAGACCTTTCTTTTTTTTCGTTATTTTGGATCGTAATTGCATGGGAATCGTAGGAGTCGCCGATGCTGTATTCATCTCTCTTGACGACAACGACGACGGTGACGGCGACGAAGCATGCTGCGGCGAGGGGGAGGCGTAGATATTGTAGTCGCCACGGGCGACGGTGTTAAATTCGGAACGATATAATTTTTATATTTGGGCGTTTTAGGCAGATCCTTGCGAAACAGTTTATTATATGCATTGGTTTTCTTCAAAATATCGATGTAATTTTTACATCTAGCTCGGAAGGATTGCCAGCAGGCGTTTTCTTATTCGAAGGATTTTCTTATAAGTTAACAATCGAAGTAAGCCCTCCGTAATAGGATATTTTTATTTCTAATATTAATCGTAGATCCGTCGTCTGCAATAGCTAACTCTGAATTGCCCATAGACCATTTATTCGAAAGGTCGTCGTATTGAATGCCGATTCCGGTATCGTCTATATTGGGATCCTCGCTTTTGGACAGGATGTCGGCATACTTTTAAGTAAGGCATCTGAACCGTCGCCGACATTATCAGATTCGTGCTCCGCATTCTGACGTCGAATATAATTAGGATTTTTACTTGCAGAGAATTTTGATAGCGATTTTAACGGTTCTAGTAATTGAGCATGCTTCATTCCGTATTTTAATTGAGCTCGATTTTGATCTCGTTTAAAAAAAACTTTTTCTTATCGTTTTAGTGGCCTGCACTACGGCTCGATTTAAATTCGTAGAGTGACGTCGTCGTCGTCCTCGTCTCATCGCAGCCGCAGACATTGCGTTGATGAAAGTTCGCTCGAACGTCGTGATTTTAAATACATATGTAATGATCGAATCCTTTACGGTAGCGGCCCTCGTTTATGGCTTTTCTTTGTCTACCACTAAGAATCCGTATCCGGCTTTATTGCCATCGCCGTCTTTTTTTCCCACGCTAGACGGCACATCTTTTGAAATCTTCGAAGCTCATGTCGGTATTAATGTGCTCCGAATAGATATGTCTTAAGTTCATTTCGTCTTGCAAAAACTATAATTAAATTTGTATTGTCGCGAATAAGATGCTTCGGTATTCTTGCATACGATTGGCTGAGGTAGAACGCGTCTATATTCTTATGACGGCTCATTGAAAATATTGACGAATCGCGTTTTGTTCGTGACATTGAATGTCGTCGAAAATGAAAATCGAATTACTCTTAGCATCTTGCGGTGAAATTATTTCGGAATTTTCGCTAAATTCGTAATAGCCTAGTCCCTTGATCGGTCTCAAAACTCGACTCAAAAATCGTATTTGGGCTGAAATAGCGACTTGGAGTAAATGTAAACGTTTTCAAATTCCAATCCGTTGGGTGCCAGTAACAAACTCAAAATCAGGTTTGTTTTACCGCACGCAGAAGGTCCGCATACGATGCATCTTATGCTGGCCGGTAAGAGATCTCCGTGCTTTTGCGCGTTCCAAAATAGGAATAAGGATCATCCTGTTCGACCGTTAGATCCATATTTGCAACCGGTAGAGATTGTTTCTGTTTAATAACCTTCATGTCTATTATTCGCTAATATGACGCGTAACGATTTCCGTAAACGGATCGTATTCGAATATAGAGTCGTGCAAAATTAAGCAGTATGCTTTAGTGGTTTGATCGAAAATGTTGCTGGATTCGATTTCGAGACGTATATCGACGGCCGAATTTTTAATAGATTCTTCTTGACGACTGCAATCGATCACGAACACGGGACAATTGCCAAATTGCTGATAGTCGTTCAAACAACACAGAGCGTAGCTCAAATTGCTCGCGCCTGCATAATAGTTTTCCGGAAATTTCGAATAGTGCATGAACGGGGTCGAATAATCGTTATTGGCAAAGTCCGAATTCATATCTTGAAGTGGAAATTCTTGGGAATTAAGGTATAGTTTTAAATTTGTCAGATTGCAGTGATCGAACTGGGCTGCCGATTGCTTCGCATTATCATACTTGCCATGCTGAAGAGTAAATAGAATCCATCGAGGTTTTTCTAATTCGTTCGAATTCTTAATACGCCAAACGTGAATTTTCGAAGACGGAAAGGACGGCAACTCGTGAAGCTCCCAGCGACGAAAGTAAACCACAATTCTGGGATTTTATGCAAATGATGGAATAAATTTAATTTCGATTCATCGCTAAGCTTTAAATGCGGAACCTCCACGATATTTTAGTAATTTTAAATGTTAGCTCGTTTTCGTCGCTCTTGTAACAATTGACGTCGCTCTTGGATCTAATTAAAACAAGCTCTTGCGGCATGTTTACGACGGCTCGTTTATAATCCTCGCAAAATCCAAAAATATGCTTTAGAGGCACATTGCACGAGAAGCGTCCGTTCTTAAAAATGTCGGCGTTTGTATCTCCTCGAGGGTCCCAGGTGCTATTGCTCAAACCGTTGAATTTTTTGTGATACGAAGCGAGACCCTTCATCGTGCACGTTATACCAGGCTGCTTACAAACGTCGACCACATGCGTGCTCCCCATTTTGTACTGTATTTCATCGAACAAGAATAATATTGCGTTGTTCGTTATCGTATACGGTTTACCTTCGGTTTTCACCGAAAACGTTCCCTTAATATTAATGTAACTGTCGTAGGTTGCGGTTATAGCATCGGAATTTTGGATTTCTATAATCACTCTATCGCTGTGGTCTGTGTTTCGCGTGAAGGGTAAATACGAATAATAATCTTCTTTCGAAATTGTCTCTTCGTAGCGAGGCCTTTTGAATACGTCTAATTTGGCCACCTCGTCGAAACGTAATTTCTTCAAAGGAGAACTAATCACCGACGAGATGTGATCTGCGACCATTTTCGTGCTACTACCAAAATCACCACGTATTTTACCGCCACGTTTAGCCATTTCTAGTACTTTTTTTCTTTCTCGTATTCAAAAGCTTGTAGCCGAGCGCTTTTAAGAAACTTGCGTCTGCGCGACTAAGAGCGAGGTTCTTCTTCCTCTTCTTTTAATTGATGTCGCTTTTCACACCTCTTCCGCTTTTTATTTCGTTATGGCTAACGATGATTTGCGTGCGACTGCAGATTTCGAGAACGTTTTTGCGTTTTATATAGGTTTGTTTTGAGGAAGAAGAAGAAGAAGACTTCGGCAGCAACGACGATAACAATGCCCAACGCGCGGATTTTTCTTAGGTATATTGACGACTGCGGCTAACGTCTGTTTGCTGCTGCTGATGCTGACGCTCGTCATCGTAAACGACGCCCATTTTAACTTAATAATAATTTTATTATTCGCGTCTTAGCTCTAGGCGAACGCAAAGGTACGTATCCTTCGAAAAATTAACCGCTTCACCCGTATGATCCACCAGTCTCAACGTAATGTTATCGAATTCGTCCACGCACAGAGGGAAACGAATTATATTGCTGGGTTGTTGTTCTATGCTGTAGCCTGGGGGCACGGTTAGGCCAAATTCGTAAATGCTATGACAAAGTTGGTTATTGCGGTACGCTCCCGTCGTAATGTTAGTATCTACGAAAATATTAGATACCGAAATTATTTCCACATCGCGATCGGACGTATGCGAACGACCTTCCTCTAAAATTCGATCATAAATCCCAGCATTCGACCGATGTTGCCGCGCTTCGGAAGTCTACGGAGTATTTCGATTTTATTTCGCACTTTAGGGTATTATTATTAGCTCTTAAAGAAAACAAGCCGTCGACCAATCCGTCGTCGTCCAAAGTTACGGACGAATTAATTTCTTTGTTGGCTTTAGCCGACTCCAATATCTTTTTTCTCAGGAACGTGTTTAGCTCGTCTATTTCGTAGCATCCCTCGTCGATGGTGATTTCTTTATCTTTATCGTAATAGAACTTATTATTTCCCTCGTAAATATTTCGAACGGTGTTGCACGTGTAAAGACCCACCAAGCCGCAGGTGTACGTACCGCCATCGTTCAGTCTCACAGGTGGGTATAGCGTACCGCTGCTGATGGTATTTCCATACCCGAATATCGTGAATGTCCTAGACATGACTGTAGCGCTCCGAGGGCATTATGGTTCTTTTATGTAAAAATTTCAACACTAAATGACCCACACGATCGTGTTAAAGTCTTGCTCCCTTTCCACGTTATAATATATATCGCTACCGTGAAAATATCTTAAGACTTCCTCGGGAGGCCTCAGGTCTCGAAACTATCGAAGTATATCACCGTATTGGCCCTTT
The DNA here is from genome assembly GCA_036346225.1 of Platerodrilus igneus. Taxonomy (NCBI): domain Eukaryota; kingdom Metazoa; phylum Arthropoda; class Insecta; order Coleoptera; family Lycidae; genus Platerodrilus; species Platerodrilus igneus. The sequence goes on from JARFIW010001599.1 coordinate 8,409,824, forward strand.
TTATAACCGACCCAATGCGTGCCCGGACCGGATCCATCGTCTAAATTTATAATACCACTTTCGTTTCGCCACGGCGGTGCTAAGCTTCCGTCGCGTCTTTTAGCGGCAACTCGTCTCGCATGTACACGCCTCTAAAATACGGAACACCTTTAGCATATTTGTGCAGATCGAGATCGGTCAATGCGCGCATGGGAGGTGTAAGGGTGGTGGTGGTGGTGGTGGCGAGCTTAGCATTCCTCGACACCGTCGAAGTCATCCGTTTTTGAATCCCCGGATAAGGTTTCAAGTACAAGGCGCTACCTTTCTTGTGAGGCTTTAAATACAATCCGCTGCCGACTTTTTCTCTTCCATGGCTCTGTTGTGACGCGCGTTCTCGTCGAAATACCTCTTTGCATTTTTGGCCGAATTGATGGCGTTTGCGACGCTCGACCCCGCCGGCCAGTGCTCCGAGCGCCGAAAGACCCGCAAATATCGGAATCAAAGGCAATAAGCCTCCTCGCTTGGGCACCGGTATTATGCGCGGTACTTTAATTTTCGAACGACCTCCCATCCTGTTGACTATAATTTTGCAGCATTCATCGCGCTCGAAATGAGACGATTATGCGAAGCATCTCCGTGTCCTTTACTCTTGATGCTTTGTTTTCTGATTTCTTTAGATATTTTACTTATAAGACCGCCTCTGAAGGAGCATTTTCTGCCGACGTTACCGTTATTGTCTTTGAATTTACCCGAGCATCGACGTACTCGACGTCGTCGTTTTTGTCGTCGTCGTGTCCTCCTCGCTGTCGACGATCCAGTTTCACGGCCATTTTCTTGTCTATTCCCATTCCTAGTTTGCGTTTCGCTTTCATTGCAGCCGTTACGCCCAACGCTGCGAGCTTCTCGGACCACTTAGAATCTTTGGCCTTGACTCGCCGCCAAGCCGCTTCTTGCAAGACCTTGTCGGCCTCGTGCCTGCGCTCCACGTCTTTGTGATGCGAATACGCGATGTCGTGCTGCTTGCACGCTTCGTCTAGAGGATTAATACCTTTGTCTCCGCGATTTAAACGCTCTTGTAGCCTGGTTCCGGGACCGCAGAAGTTATGACCAGGAAGGTGCAGTTCGAAGGGCAATTTATTTAAGAGGTTGTTGAACAACCCTTCACCCCCGTGTACCAACATTGACTAACATCTCTCCTGCAATAACGTAACAATTTAAATATATATATATATATATATATATATATATAAAAAATAACTGCATACAGAATAAATTTTATTTACAAAAAAGGATCATACACTATCTTTAAAATACAAAGGTTTCATTTCGACATTTAAATTCTTTTGATATAAACATAATACGTCATCGACAATTTCGTGAGGGAAATGGCGCGTGATTTCTAATAAGCCGAGTCTGTTGATGTCGTAAAGAACGTTTAGGGTACTTAGGGATGGATTTCCAAATACGTATTCGCTTATCATCTCGACTCGACATAAGATTTGATCCTGCACGTTCGAATAAAGTCCAGCATCCTCGAGGAGGGCCCGCCTTCACCTCCATCGTCGTCGCCGTCGCCGCTACTGCTCTTGCACCTGTTATACGCGTAAGCTCCGAACTCTTCGGGAAGGCAAGTGGCGACGCACTCTATATTTCTATCGTAGAACTCTTGAAAATCTTGTCCTTTCAATATTTCTAATTTGAGCATTATAAGAGGAGCTAGAGTAAACACTTTTGCAAATTCTTCGCGGAGAGAGAAATTCGCGCAACATTGTATCCGGATCCTGTTGTTGTTGATTCTAATGCGGCGAGAGCCGCAGCAGTTTTTGCACCTCGACTCTATGAATGGACTCGTATTCGTCTTTAAATTCCACTTCCAAGTATCCGTCGATCGTCTGATGCATTTCACGCCTCCAGTGCCATACGTCTGCGACTACGGAGGCGGCGGTAGCGCCTGCAGATGCAACCGTGGCAGTATCCGAGCGGTTGGAAAAAAATTTTCTAAATTTATGTTCGATATTGATAGACGACAAATCTTTCCACTCGTTTTCGTCCATTTGCAATTCGCCTTCTTTACAAAATCTGTTGGGGCATATAAGTCTGATAACAGGGCTAAAATCCATATTGCTCTTTCGTTTGGTTAAGCCCACTTCGATCGTATGACCGTGAGCGCACCATTGCGCATTCTCCTTGGAGGAATTCAATCGGTATTCGGTGCTACATATCAGGGGATCCATCGCCTGATCGTTATCGTAAACATGAATACCTGACAAAACTTGCGGCGATCCAGATACTGCACACGTAGATGATGATGATGACGAAATTACGTCATCATCATCGTTATTTAAAAATACTTGACTGTCGTCACCACTTGTATGATTATTTTCGTCTTGAATATACTTCACCATAATTGCTATTTAATTAAGTGCAAAATTTCACGCACACATACACACCCTGAACGAAGATACCTCCCGGTTAGAACTGAAAATTATTTTGCATGCGTAGGTTTTCGTTCGAGCTCAAACGATGTTGCTCATGCGCGCATAGTTTATTTTATATTTGTAATAGATGTAGTATGCCCACGCTCCTATTAATTGCATAAGTACGATGTGTTCTAAATACGTCCATACACCATCTGAACTATCAAATTCTCGATCTTTTTTTTTTCTCGCTCTCTCTTTCTCTTTCGAAGGCGATTCGTTTATGATTCCATGGCATGACGTACCATTCGGTCTCCGTAAAACTGCTATTATATTTAAATCTTATTTTAAACATCAGAAAAGGATCGATGCCAACTCCGTCTCCGACACAATCGCCCGCGCATCCATTGTTCAACCATTCGGCACCGTCGTCGTCGTCGTCGTCGCCGTCCTCGCCGTCGCCGGATCCATCTACGTTTTCTATTTCTCGTCGTCGTTGAAGGCGTCCTCCTCCTCCTCCTAGATAACTTTTATAAATTAAAAGGTCTCTCGATACCGCGGACGATGACGACGACGACGACGTCTCTGATGATGGCGATAAGGGAACCTCTTCCGAATGGTTCTGTTGCTGCTGCTGCCATTGCTGTTGCAGCTGCATGGTAATTAATTCCATACGTTTCCAATCTTTAGAGCGAGAGCATCTTATTTGTTGTTGTTGTTGTGACGACTCGGACTTCGACAATGCCAAAACGTCTTTATTTTCAACAACCTCGAAACATACGAATGCATTCGGAGGATCTACGGGAACCGGATTTCTTTGCCAGGAGGGCACGCTCGGTTTAAATATGTATAGGTAATTATTACATATTAAAGAGTAGGCGAGATATGCTGCGACGGCTGCGGGCGGTCCTTTAGGAGTCATTTCGAACAATGAGCATTTTTAATTGCATTCATAGGTTTTTATTGCAGGGCTGCGATGTGTTGTTGTGCGCGCGTACATATGGGGTAGAACATGCGCATTCAGGACACGATTTTATTTGCAGAGGAGGTCCATCTATCTGATCTGCATGCGACGACGATTGTAAGCCATGCGCTAAACAATAGCGATGCGTCCATAATTGTTTTTGCAAATACTCCGGTAATTTATCGAAATTTCTGGCGACGTCTTTACTTGCATGCCTCTCGATATACTCGAGCGGTAATTTCGTAAGATCCTCGACCGTCAACATTCTTCTATATTACAAACGTATATGATTATTAAAATAAACATATCATCTCGTAGACAATTTTCTTATCCCCTTCCTTAAGAATGCATACTATAGGTTCCTGCATGATTTATATTGACGCCTAAATTTAATATTCTCGAAAGAGCTAACCCGCTCTGCTTTTCGGTATATTCGTCCAGTTTATTGTTCAATTCCTGAATGGCTTCGGGTTTAACTTGAGTTTGAAAGTCTTCAATTTTTAAAATTTTATAATTTTTAGTAGTAAAATGTCTGAGCGATGACGACGATGATGATGATGACGATGTATCCACGGCTTCTGAAGACGATGATGTTGATGCGTTGGGCTTTACGTATTCACCGTTAAACACGAAATTAATTTTAAGAGATCCGAATTTTCTCAAACATTTTCTCAAACGTCGCTCTATTAGGGCGAATGCATCTTCTAAAATTGCATGGGATCTATGTGATATAAATTGACCACAGCACTCGAACGTATCCTGCGGGCGAAAGCCGATTTCAAATCGACCCACGATATTGTTCGACGTTCTACGTCTTTTGACATTCTTCTTTGATGTTAATCTATCGAAATTTTCAGCAGGATCGTCGACTTCGACGTCGTTCGCATAACCCTCGTCGTCGTCCTTCGCACTAGTATTATCGCCGGATCCATTCTTTTACTAATACCTGCCCTCTGATCGCCCTATCACGCTTGCTTTTTGCATTAGAAACGATCTGATTACATTTCAGATTTAGCAGCATCGATTCATAGTGACGTTTTCGACCTACGTTGCAAGCACTTTTCAATTGTTTTAAAATTGCACGCGTTGAGGTAGGCGCGTCTGGAATTTTAATTCGTCCGAAGCTTGAGACATTTTTACACTTTCGACACACGATGTTTACCGTTCGAATAATTACACAATAATAAATAGAAAAATATTTTGGATATTCTTTTACCAAGACGACGAAACTATTATTCGTAGTAGGGGAGAAATTTTTTTTTCAAATACAAACGCAGCACGCAATTTTTTCTTATCGACACCTGTAATAAAAACCTTGCGGTTATTTCCCCCCAGCCTTATTCTTCTTATACTTCATCATAATTGCCTACGACACGTCGAGCGTAACATTTTTCAAATTATTAAAAGATTACTTGAAACGTCTTGCACGTGTCCGATGAGATAATCCCGAAAACACTCTCTTAAAACAAAAACACGTTCGCACCACTTGCGCGCCCCTTACGATATTTCGTCTTAGACTAAAACACGCACGCCCCCCCTACACACCTATACACATAACGATACATACCTTTCTTTTCGAAAATAAAACGACAACAACACCGCCCCCCCGATCGATATCTACACACACACACACTTTTATCACGAGGGCGGCACGACTTCCACGTTAACATCACCGACAAACCACACATACCCTACACCCTACACGCACACACCTGCACATACATACCTCTCTTTTACATAATACGCACACCCTTTACAAGATATTTATTATCCTTTTAAAAAGGGCCGGTCAGCTTCTCCATAGCCATACTATCGTTATCCTCAAACCTAACTAATACTAACACACACACACACCTACACATACATGACCTTCACACATACATACTTCTCTTTTCCATAATACACACACCCTTTACAAGATATTTATGACCCTTTAAAAAGGGCTGTCCCAGCTTCTCCATAGTTATACTACTATTGACAATGAGCTTTATTCTAGCATTATGACCAACCAGTAAAGAATCTATAAATAAAGGTAAAACAAGGATTGAGAATGAGCGAAAAGATCCTCCTTATATTTTAGTAAACTCGCATTGTTGCATATAAGTTTTTTTATGAATCTCTGCATCTAGCTCTCAGATCGTCAGCTCCTCACTGTGAAAAATGATTTGGATAATACAAACAACTCTGTTGTTTTGAAGAGTAAAGCATTTGATCGAATATTTTCTAGTCGTTCCTAATGAAACTATATTCACTGAACCGCTTGTAGATTGTTAAACTAACTACAAAAATTAGTTGACTTAAATTTGTTTGCTTGAACGCATAATAACAGTTGGTTAAAAAAATAATGTAAAAGTCAATTTCATTGAACAATAGTCGTATTTAATACAAACTAATATTTCCAACAAATTTCATATTTTAGTCCAATACTACGCTGATGTTGAATAAAATCCATTTTAGTTAAATGAATGGAGAATAAGTGTCAATCAACCCGTTTTGTAACAAATTTAACATTCAAACAAACGTACTATAGCTTGTTGATTTAAATAAACTATGATGGCGAAATCAAACGTCACGGTTATTTGTTGAAACCAACCGTTTTTGGTAAGTGTCCGATGCTTTCGGGCAACTGCGTATTGGATTTACGGCACACATTATATCTTCAATATACTATTACCCCTCGACTGCCACACGTCAACATGGCGTCAAGCGTTACTTCTAATTGTTTATTGTGTTAGTCTCAATAAAGTTATTTCAACCAAGTATAAAATAAATAGAAGATAAATTTAGTATACGGTGCTGTGTTCAAATAAAATCTTTTCGTTTAAAAAAACGTAAGTAGTTTCCCATAAATTGGTTTCACTATTCATAACTGAATGTTGTTTTTAGCATTCACCTATATAAACGAACGCCTAACTTCAAAGACCCATTTGCAACCTGAAGGAATAAACAAACTTTTCAATAATCAGTATCAATTTTATAAAATTTAAGTGGAAGATGCTTATATTAATTATAGGTTTTATGGAGTTAGAAAAATAACATTTTGCGAAAAAACATTATTTATCAGTGAAGGCTAAACTAAAAAATTATACACGATGAACTAGAGTTAATGTAACATTCAAAGTGATTTGATTCAATATCCAACTTGATAATATGACGGAATGAAGTTATTTTAAATCAATTTGCTGATTGCTAAGTTGAATTAAAAAAATTGATTAAAATAACTTCAATCTGCAATCCCTTTCAATCCCTTTCAAGTACTAAGCTCGTGGTTTGATAAAATTAATGTTTATTTCCTTCAATGATTTTTATGTGTAAGTGGAATATTCGGCGTGTTGATTTAACCTAACGGTATATTTGATAAAAGTAGTAAATAATTCAATTCAAACCCTCAAGCAATTGAAGGTACTTTACCTAATATTGAAGTCACATTAATGGCCATTCGAGTAAATGCCATAATTATTGTGGTACAAATTGAGGTTTTTTTGCTTCAAAATTGATTTTGCTACATTTTATTACGTTCTATTTAATGCATGTAGATTATTGTTTATATACAAACAGAAATTCTAACTGAATCAACTAATTTTCAGTTGATGCAACAAAATCTTGTCTCAGTGCATAAGAAGAACAAAAAAAGTATATAATACATTGCTGAACGATGGCTATCGGAAAGCTTGTTACATAAATTTATTAACACTAGAACATTACACATCAACAGTAACAAAAATAATAATATCGTCAATAATAATAACAACAACAATAATAATATCTCAAGTATTGGTAATATAATTAATAACCATCGTGGCAATGGGATCATCTTCAAGGAATTGACATTTACAATATGGAGTTTAACCATATCAATAGCAAGGTTATTAGGAAAACCAGCTATTATTAACCTAGAGTACAAATTTTTCTTTAACAATCTTCTACTAATCTGAAAGACAGAACTACCAAACTGTTTAAAAGTAATTTAATCTACACATTCGAATGTATTTGGAAATGCGCATAGCTCGGGTAGATGTCCCAATTGATGAGAACTCATCCGACTCAGTATTGAAGCTATTGCCGCCACAATACTAAAAAGTGTACTTTAACTATCATATATAGTCCAAAATTTGAAAATCATTCTAGGTAAACAAATAAAGTCTAGACCAGAGCACAAATAATTTTTATAAAATGTTCAAAATTTACTACGTATATAAATTTAAATCAAGTTTATGGATTTTGCACTGGGCGCTCAATAATAATTAGTGTAACCAACTATTAATCAATTATATATATATATATATATATATATATATATATATATATATATATATATATGATATATATATATATATATATATATATATGATATATATATATATGTATATATATATATATATGTATATATATATATAGTATATATATATATATATATATATATATATATATATTATATATATATATATATATATATATATATATATATATATGATATATATATATATATATATATATATATATATATATATATTTATCGATGTCATAACGCCGCACGTTGAGGCGTCACTAAAAGAGTGCTGTGACAACGCCCATCATTGAAGCATCACTAAAAGGGTGCTGTGACAAATCCTCGCATTGATGTGCCGCAAAAAGAATGCTGTGATACACATTCAGCAAATTGTAAAATTTGAAATTGTTGACCTACCTTTCTTTCTAACTTTACTTTGCCTGGCTGGCTCAATAAAATTGATAGAGCTTTATAAATAAAATCAAATACAACAATATTATAAAGCATTTATAAAGTGTGAAATCTTTTCTCTCGTATAATAGTATATAGAACATTTATAACATGGTTTCTTTCAAACATCAAATTATTTCTAACAAGTACTTATTTACTTAATTATAAAGATGTTCCTTACCTTATTTAGGTTTAAATTTACAGCACCCAATTTCTTTTCTTATGGATAGTTTAACTGGTTTTTATCCCCACGCTTGTAATGTTTGTTTTGGTCAAAAAAATTCTTGGCAGATAGTCTATGTTAAAAGATAAGAGTGTTCCGAACCCTGAACACAAACTTTCTGGTAAATATACCCTTACAAAAAAAAATTATTACTAACTAAGATCTTAAATTTAAATGACAAATACTCAAATATCTGTTACAATGTTTTAAAGAAGTTATACTTGCAAAAATTCATGAAAGGACTTTCAAATTGGTCATCAACGGTATTAAGTATCTTCGGGTTCTATTCCTTAATTTACTTCAAATACAGTATTGCCCGAAATAAACAGTACTGAAATTGTAATTGTTTTGTATATTTAAAAAATACATATTATTGACACTTTATTATATGTTCTAAATGTGCACCTCCTCGTTCGAGACAGACTTAATAACGATGTTCTAAGTTTCTGGTCATGTTATTGAATAAGGGTTGTCTCAGGGCTGCGAAGAAGACTCTAACGGCATCCTTTAATTCATCGATGGTTTGTGGTGCCCGTTTGAAAACGGCATTTTAGCCATGCCCCAAATGTATGCGTCTGGAGGTGTGAGGTCTGGAGAATGTAAGGATAAGGAAGTCAGTAAATCGTGATATGAATTTGCTTGGAAAATGTTCTTGAAGAAATTGACGAATTGCGGCAACAGTATGGCAAGTTGCCCCGTCCTGCTGAAAAAATTGGTTTCGAAATGCCAAGTTACGTGCACGACAGAATTGACGTAGATCAGGGATAAATCGTGTTAAAATTTGTCTGTACCTTTGTTGATTAAGTGTGACTTGCCTACCATTCCCTTCGATAAAGTACGGACCAATGATTCCGTGTCCGGAAACAGCACACCAGACACTCACTTTTTCACTATGTAAAGGAACCTCTTGAGCTCATCGGGTCTGGCAAAGCCCAGAAATCGATTTGTGCGACGATTCACATAGCCTGACAAGTGAAAATGTGCTTCGTCTGAAAACCAAACATTTTTCAAAAATTCAGGATTTTCATACTGTAACGCGAGAATTCTGGCGCAATATTCCACTCTACTGCGATAATCGCGAGGATGTAGTTGTTGATGTACCTGAATCACATACGAAAATGTACCCAGCTCCTTCAGGATTCTTTGAAAGGAAGTTCTTTTAAATCAAGTTGTAACGCTGTCCTTGCCTGGCTGACTTTCGGATTTTCTAAGATTTGCTCAAAACACGTTCATGGTTATTGTTGTTGTTAACTGTCCTGGGACGCCCCGAGTTTCCTTTTCGTTGGCACAATACACTACCTGTATTTCTAAACTTTTCAATAACCTTCAAAATTACAGCATTACTTGGAGAACGTTTATTAAACCTTTGTGTGAATTGATCAGACACGTATAGCAAACTTGCACCATTACGTCGGCCGATTCCGTATGAACGAAAATAATGCTCTACCAGAAACACTTTCTCCTCTGTACTTAACACCATTTTTAACAATTAGGCCCTACTAATTACTTGTTTGAGGTTTACTTGACAGGTCTATACTAGCTAACTTGAGTGTGACAGCGCACGCATAAAAACACCGCCAACTTAGTTTCAGTACTGTTTATTTCGGGCAATACTGTACTAGTTTACAAAATCATGCATAAAATCTCCATTTAGAAACATCAGTTTTAAAGATGCATCTTCTATTTAATTATTTAAATTAATATCTAGGTAGCGTTATATCGAAGAAATTTCCATTTTCATTGTATATTACAAAATCAAATAACTGTATTTAATGATTTTTATATTTATGTGCAGGTTACATTTAACTTTATCACTTCCCTATTTATTCTAACGTCGTAATTAATAAATTACTATACGCGTACTGCATACTTCAAGTAATGTCTTTGCGGCTTTAATGAATTGAATCGAATTTCTTTACATGTTGCTTGGTTATATAATGAACGCTTTTAATAAAAATTTTTGTTTATATACAATTTATCTATATTCTAGTACGTTGAAGCTTCGTATGGAATTCCATTCCAAATACTACACGCCTATCCGATACAATTTGCTGAGAATTCTTGATTAGCGCGATGATCCACTTATTACTGACGTGCGCTGCCCCGTCCTACTATATCACCTATAGTTATTGTGGTATCGCATACTAATGCGAAAGATAATCAATAGTTCTTAATTATTTTTACTACATTTTATGTTTTTTTTAATGTTCTGACCGCTTATTATTGATTTAAAATTGGGGCATTTAAATAGACAAGAAGTGTGTTTTCGCTTTAATGGCTAAAAACAAAGCTTATATTATATACAGAGCGGAACAATGAATTTTTGAAAATTTCTATTATTTAGAGTTTTTTGTATATTTTGGTGGGCTTTATTTATAGACTTTGTGCCTGAATGACCTCTCGTGATCTCCTTATCACGTCAATATATATATATATATATATATATATATATATATATATATTGATGTGGTAAGGGCCGTAGGTTGGCGCACCGCTAGAAGAGTGATGTTGTAACGCCGCGTTGAGCGTCGTTAAAAAGGTGTTATAATACAGGTACAGCAATTTGTAAAACTTTAAATTGTTCACTTACCTTCCTCTCTAACTTTGCCTGGCTAGCTCAACAGAATTGACAGAGTTTTCAAAATGAAATAATACAGCGATATTACAAAGCATTTATACAGTATGAAATATGTTCTTTCATACAAGAGCATTTACAACCTCGTTTCTTTCAAACATAAAATAATTTCTAAGAAGTACTTATAATAAACAAATTGTTCCTTACCTTATTTTAAATTTACAGAACTAAATTCCGTTTTTATTAATGGTTTATCTAGTTATATTTATTGCCACGCTTAACCAAAAAATCCTTGACAGATAATCTGTTAAAGGGTCAGAGTGTTTCGAACTCCGATCGCAGATTTTCCTGGCAAAATTACTACGACTATCTTAAATCATATACAAATACTCCGATATCAGTTAAAAATAAATGTAAAGATAATACTTGCAGAATCCACAAAAACGCTCCTCATAATTAAATATCTTTTTATTTTAAATTGATGTCCAAATCACCTTACAAGATTTTAAATTATTTAAAATCCTCATTTCAACAGCAGTTACCAAAGTACATTATGCTTAAATCTTCTTTTAGATTATTCTTAGAATTTTTAAAATAGCGTTATGTTGAAGTATTTGCCCTTTTCATTGCAATTTGTAAAATATCACTTCTATATTCATTGTACCATCGTAATTATTAAATTACAGTATGCTTACTGCGTACTTCAAATATTATCTTCGCAAAGCAACAGCTAGCACTTTAAATCCAAAATAACATTTCGCGATTGAATTTTTCAATTATAACGGTTCACATATATAAAGTTACATATCCTTGATTAGAAAACCATTCATTTTCAAAAATATTGTTAGATCAAAATTTTCTCATAATACAAATACCCTATTTAAAGTAAGTGTGTTAACCTCATACCTGACTTTAACCCCTATCTTAATATGAACTGTTAAAACCCTTTTAACCATGTGTGCAAAATTATAGCACTGCAACAACAAAAGTCCTTTCTACTTTATAAATAAACAGCTTTTATATCATTAGTTTAAATATCTCTCTACATAAACATGTTTTCATTTCATTATAAAGTCCTTAGAATTGATAGAAATGCACTCGAAAAAGCACAAAATGTCAAAACACATCAAATAAACACAACAAAGTTTTTATAAAAATCAGTTACCTGAAATCCATAATACTGCATGCATCTGCATTCCAGACATCGATGATGTTGCTCTGGACAATGACTATAAGTTTTGGAACCACTTCCAAGTTAAGTCACACCATTTATGTCAGCACCTCGCTATCTAAACCGCCCCAACTATCCATTGATAGTGCATCCAAACAACCTAAACTCCTCTACTGTTCCATATACCATCAGCAACTTACTACTCCATACATTGACAATCGCTAATCCATCTTAAGACGCCTTGCAAGCCCAACAACCAAAGTAACAGTAGTCTGTACTTACATGACTCTGATAAGCTTTGCCTTCATTTAAAAACGTACTTCATAATTTTCAAAACAACAAGTACTACAGCACACCAACTTGTGTGTATTTATAAATAACAACTCTTTAAAAGCACTTGATAATATTGACTACTACTTGTGTTCACGTCAATGAGGAGCGAATAAAAGAAGAGAGCTTCTCACCATCTCCTGGTGGTTATATAGACCCAAAAGTACCCCCCCCCCCTGTTGTTTAATTTTTCTACAATTTCACCCCACATAAACAAGCTTTCTCGGTAACCTTGTTACGTGCCGAAAATTTCGGCCGTAAACATTCATATAGTTTTAATATGCGGGAATTTCGCGCCATAAATTTGAAAGACTTGTTGCGCGTATTTCCGTCACTTCAGAAGTGCGTTGCACGAGATTCGCGTCAACGCGTGTGGGGGAAGAAGAAAGTGGGGAATTTCCGAAAGACTCGTTAGGACTGGCCTTTGAAACGCGAACAAGAGTGGTTGTATCTTATCGTATCTTTTTGGGTTATGTAGGTCCCTGTTTGCCTTTTTTGATTATCGTTCCCTATAAACCCGTTCCTGTCGTTCCCTACAAATAGGAAGAAATCCAGATTGGAATTTGGATGCAACCTGGCTCAAGATCCACGACCTGAGAACCATCATGAAGTAATTCCGCAGGAAGTTTTACCTATTCACGTAAGTGCCCCGTGGGGGTTTATATATATTTTTTACAATTGGAACATGTGTTGCAATAATTTGCATATTGTGTGACGTCATCGAAATTTGAGCGTCGATTTTCACATTTTGGAATATCGTTACAAACTGTCTTATGTGTCGCATGTATCGCGTCGACGGGACTGTGATAACCTCGTAACCGTTACTACACTTCTTAAAACCCAAATCTCCACCGAAACAAAATTCTAAAAATCCCCAATTTGCCTTCCATAATTCTTTTTAATTTTGTTCAAAAACATTAACGGTCTTAAATTCCAGAAATTTTAACGCTCGAACACAACAAATTTAACGCTCCAACGGCTGTTCTACTTCCCCGAAAACTAGTCTCGACTGACATCAATTCTTAATAGATTCACGCCCCACATGTAAAACGAACTTAGCCTCGTCTCCCTCTATCTCACATACGAATATTTTCCCCTCAAGCTTCGTTTACAATTCCACTCACGTAAGTACCCTCTTTTAATCTCAGTCTGTCGCGCGTCTTTTTTCTACCCGTGATGTCTTTCACAATTTCTCTCCTCATTTAAATCGATATCTTATACAATCATCTTCCGACCCACTCTTGCTTATAGCATCGAATCTATCCATGTTCCCTCGTTAGTTACCCAGTTTAACCGACATCTGATATTTGCTTCTCCCTGTTAATATGCTTAAACATATCTGTCCTAGTTTTAATATCGGTCCCTGCCTTCTTTAACGTCCACTTGCATTCCTAGAAAATATTGATTTTCTTATGAGGCTGTTGACAATGCGCCCATCCTTAAAATAATCGTTACCCAGAACGTGCCTATCGTAACCGTCCAGTTTTTGTTTACCGAAAACACTTTCATACTCAGAAACTATGCTTTCTTATGCTAAATCCTCCCCTATAATATTTACATATGCTAAACGATATTAAATAAATGTTACTACTTTACTAAAATTATGCCCGTAAAATTATTGATCTTACGCTAAAGTAAAATAAAAAAGCTTTTTAACTATTATACACTGATTATACTATAATTAAAGTTGCATTCTCATACTGTACACTAAATAATTGATCCTTATGATAAATACGTAACATTAATTGTTTCTGCTCCCTACATATGAAATTTCCATGCAAATAAGTACAAAGCTGAAACTGAAATATAATTATCTCTATAATTGCCTACTCTAAATCAATTAATCGTTACACTAGATTTCTAAAACATAATATATATATATATATATATATATATATATATATATATATGTAGGTATATGTGTGTGTGAGCGCGCGCGTATGTGCCTGCGTTGGTGTTTGTGAGAGTGTGAGAACCTAAGTTGGGTAAACGGTAGCTTAAACATGTACTAAAAGTCTGGATGTTAATTCTGGGTGGGCGGGATACTTCAAATTAATAAATGCAAATTGCAACTTAAGAATTAGGAACCCGTATCAAGCAAATCCTCCGTCAGTACCTAGTACGTTTTAATGAAGCTAGTGGCAACTTTGTAATCTTTTTCTGATGGAGATTATTTTCTATAAGGCTGGAAGGCTAGTTGGTGGTGGCCTACTGCGGTGTAGATAAAAGGCACTGCGGCTTTCGTTAGTTGTATGGGAGCTCCGGGGCATTATTGATACTGTGTATAGGATATACAAAATCTGTGCTGTAGAGGCGCTTGTAAAACGCCTTGAGCGGTGCTCTGTTTAGTGGTGTTGGATTTGGGTTATAGATATGTCGGCAATGGTATTGGGCGTTGTTTTGAAGAGTCAGTAAGCTAGACATAGTAATACAGCTACGAGCAATTGTAGCCAGCTTTTTTGAGACAGTTAAGAGATTTTGTTAGTCGATGAAACAGCACTTTTTTTGTTCTGGAGGAACTGATGTAAAGACTGAGCGGGGAAAAATTGGGCAACTGTTGTAACTTCATTTGTTTGATGGAGCCTGCTGACTTGCACACGGCGTTGGAATAGACATTACCTTAGATTAAGCTAAATGTGTTACCAAGCTTTCTAAATCTTTTGTTGGTGATGACATCTACAAATAGCATTACCATATGATATATTTCAAAATACACCAAAGCAGTTTATAGGATGTAAGAGCATTGATGCAACTCTTTCTACATTAGCTCCTTTGACACGATTTCAATTTGTCGTATTCTAACACCCCAGAACGTAAAGTTATCTTAACAGTATTATTGGTTTGGACACAATTTTGTATTAATAATTTCGGTATTCTGTAGAATAATCTTTGAAAGGTGCATTCTCATAAGGTTGTTTTAACTGAAAATGAACAAGCTTGGCGAAAAATTATACACATAACAGCAGTTACATCTGGTCAATATCAAATAACCAAAGAAAAGTCTATATTATGAAATGTTACGATTCTATAATGCTAACTAGGAAATTAAGCGAATTATAAATACGCCACTATTAGCGTAGAGAACGTAGCTGTTCAGTAGAGATAATGCAAAGTGTCTCGTCAGTGAAAATCACACGTTCTCTTCCCTATGAAACATCATCCGCACTGAACATTTATTACTACAGGATTACTAACATTTCTTGTCCAACCTTTGTTAAATCCTTTTACCTCTCCGGCGATTTTAGACAAGAAACGGGTATAATACGAATTGGAAAGGGTTTTATTCTTGAAGGATCCAAATAAATTGTTTTTAATAAGTTTACGCAGTAGCTGGAATTATTTGTCTCTGTTTAGTTTCATACATTTATATCATAAGGTTTGCATTGAAAGATGTTCATATTTTAAAGTAGGTAGATTTTAGCAATTTCATTAAAAACAAAAGCAAAAACTACAAGCAGGTTTGCATGCATGTCAGATTTAAAAATAAATATTCAGTAACATGTTGCTACGTGCCATATTGACATTACGTTGCCTACTTTTGTTTACTGTACAGGCGGAGGAATGACGTAACAGTTAATTGGTGCACCGGCTAGCTCACAGAGGTGCGGATGCGTTCTATGAAGAGCGCATGTTTGCTTACCTTGAAAAGTTTTTGAACTATCTTGTCTATATTAAAGACTGAGCACCAATGTACGTGAAAAAAAACTAAGTCTAATCGGAAGATGCGTTTCTAAATAGCGGTTTGGCGGTTCTTGCTCCTCTGGGGTTGATAAAGCTTCGCTAACCGAAGCAAGGAATATTTATGCGGAATAGCCGTCTTCCGTGTGTATATATATTGCTATGAAAAGAGGGTAGTTTAAGGGTAGATTAAGTCATAGGAGTCGTAGGATAGATATAAATAATTTTAACTTTAAGAAAATCAAATAATTCCATCAATTATAGGAGCAAATCGACTATTCTACAAAAAGTCAATTGCGAAGAC
Source organism: Platerodrilus igneus (assembly GCA_036346225.1). Taxonomy (NCBI): domain Eukaryota; kingdom Metazoa; phylum Arthropoda; class Insecta; order Coleoptera; family Lycidae; genus Platerodrilus; species Platerodrilus igneus. Next base: position 8,426,185 of record JARFIW010001599.1, read on the forward strand.
ACTGTATATAAAGGATATTTGATTTTATGCAAGAGAAAGAAGCTCTTTTAGTAATAATCCGATATCAGTTAATTAGAATAGTAATGTGTGCGTCGTATAATATGTATAAGTATAATTTACGAGTAAAAATAAGGTTTTAGAAGCAACTAATTGCATCAAATAAAATTATCGGGAAACATACATAAATTGGCATTCCAAATATTTAATAATTACGTCGAAAATATCAACGCCTCTATATGCAGACGCATCTTAATACGTCACTAAATACGTGACTAGAAAGAATACATTTGTTCAGAAAACCAACATTCTGTAACAAACTAATAAACACCAGACGATAAATTATATGATAAACCTTGGACTTTTAAACATTAAAAACGTGACTGAATAAAGCAATAATTGGAAATCCTAATTAAGTGCTGTAATAAACAAAACGTTTACGTGATTAATGGAGCAATTTGTCAAAGAATTAAACCAGGGAATTTGAGAAAATTCGGAGTTCTGACAGAGATAAGGCAAAGTACAAGCCTTAATCGATAAATACGCCAATGAAAATGATTGGTGGAACGAGCTTATAAATACAATAGGAAATGAATAAACATTTAGTTCATATTCAACCTGGCACAAACTATGCTTAAAATGCAGTAGAAAGTTACGTAATTAATTAGTGAAACAAAATTCAGAATAACTAAAATTTGAAAGTGAGAAATTGTGCGACGAAAATAAACCAATCTACGAATACACGGCTTCCTTTATTGGGACGGCTTTTGTTGAGGCTTCTTTTATTGGGACGGCTTTTGCTGATGCCATCTTATTGAAACGGCATTTTGTTGATGCCATTTTGGATTGTGGCGGCTTTTGTTGAGTCGATGTTTATGTCGAGATCTAAGCCTTAACGCAAATCTAAAAATACGTTTGAAAGTGAGATTAAGAGAGTACTCAAAGTTAATTCAAAGAAAAATACTAGAAATCACATGTGGATTATTCTGCCCAATAAGTAAAGCGGACACAACAAGGGATGTAGACCGCAGACTATGAGGGAACTCCAGTGACCAGTCCAGTTTAGCGATTTTTAAACATTTTATTATTTAAAGACTGTTCAAATTTAATATTCGTTATACATTATGTATTTGTTAAAGTTTTCATAAAGGTCATTTGAAGATATGAAAACAGGGAAAAGCATTTTAGAACGTTCGAAGAAACTTGAGAGTAATTAAAAGATATTTTTACTGGCTTTCAGGAAAGCATAAATTTGGTGAATATAAATATTCTGTACAAGGGAAAATTTTGAAGTTACACAACATTGTACATAATACCAATTATTATATTGTGTGATTTTGAACTGCTTCATTTGAATACATTAAAAGGGTAAAATAAAATTTATTACGAAGTCGAGTATTCAGTGAGCTAGTCGTGGTAAATATACATATAAAATATAACGTACAACATTGGGGCTGAAAGGAAATAAAAATTTATATCAAATAAAAATATCACAGCAATAAAAATATCGCCCAATCGTGGGGCAAAATCACTGCAATAAAAAAAGCACGCATAAATCTTGGGGTAATAAGGCTATATTATAGAAATATATATATATATATATATATATATATATATTGTTGTGGATTTAAAGGGGTAAATAGGTGTACAATAAAATTTTCGCAACCGTGTATATAGAACAAAGCAAATTATTTACGCGCCAAATTGATTTAATTCATATAGTGAAAAGGGGCGAGTATTAAGGTATTCTTATATTTAAATAATTGGAATGTTAGAATTACATAAAGAAAGAAAGCTTTAAAGCATATAGAAGCTCAAAAATATGCATAATTAATCATAATTTCTTTTAATCAAACGCACGAAAGCAATAGGGGAGCGTGCTTGCATAAGAAAATCAATAATTTCTAACGCAAATATATTCGTTTTAAAAGCCAACGTTTATTTGCACAGATACTACGAAGCAGAGAATCTAGGAATTGTTATTTTCAAACGGTAGATAATTACAAGAAACACCTTATTTAAATAAAAGGTCCGGCTATTACGACAAAATTATTAGATGGATGCATGATATATAGGGTCAGCAAAACTGGAAATCAATTTTGTATGCGTGAAATATCTAGTATGGAATGGTACTGTGAGACAAAACGAATATCTTACGAAGAACAGGAGTGGTAGCAGAGATATCAGATAGTAGAGATCTGTGGTTCCTGAAATTAGCGTACTATATGGAAACAACGACGAGGGGTTTCTGGTAGCCATCTCCGACGGTAATGAAGAGTGAAGGTGTCTCCAGGTAATTAATTTGGAATTTCTGTTTTTATTTAAACATTTGTGGAATTTTTGTGTTGTGTGGTTGACTTTTTGGAGGCATATTTATTGTTTTAAAAACTTGTATAAAAAGATACATGTACAGGACAATTTAATAATTATGAGTATTGAAAACGGGTTTATTTAGGATATATAAAAAATTATTCAGGCTATAAATTGTGTTGTAAGGAGTAAACGGGTTTGTTAATTTGTTTTTCTTAATGCAAAGTTTAAATAGCATATACAAACAAAACTGGGTTATAATGAGCTTACAATACACCAGTGTGAAGTCAATTTAGGGTTACATGTGGGGCCAATCTACTCATATCTACTTGAATTTGTTTAAAATCATTTAAAAGTCAAGGACTTTAAAATATTCAATAAATTCGGCTAGTAATTATTGTACCAAACTGTTTGTACACACGTGTAAATATATTTTATCTGTAAATATGTGTAAATAAAAGGTTGTATGGTTGTCGTATTATTTTGATAATTTAATGTGATGGTGTGTGAGTGTGAAAGGGGTATGTATGTAAAACTAGGTATTCAAAAAGAGGGCGATTGCTGAGCTAGCCAGGGAAACAGAGGAATTTGAAGGTGTCCGAAATACAGGGTAAGAATTTTTTTTAATTTTTGAATTTTTTTGAAATTTTCATACGTTGGCCCATTAAGTGGGGTTCGATGTTAAAGGTAAGTCCCGACTTCCACGGCAATTTTATGGCGCCCAACCTGGCGATCGATTCTAAAAGCTTAGTTCCCGACTATCAAATACAAACGGCATTGCTTTGGCATACGGTCTGACGCCCCTCGGTTTTTACGAAAGTAGAAAAATATTTTACGTTAAGTGGTAGTGTAACGTCAGATTTTAGTATTTCAGTTATTTTATTTATTATATTTGAATATTTATTTCCTTCTATAACTTCTTTCACAGAAACCCATTTTTGCACAACTGCAGTTAATCGGTGCATCATTATTTTGGTACGGAGTTTTCGCCTCTTCAGGGAAAATCGAAATTAATTAACTTCACCCGCATTTTAGGCGTAACAAGGTATTTATCATGTAGCGCCTTTCATAGCCTTAAAAATTAATTGAAACCTAGTGGTTAATAGACTACTATTCAAGAAATCAGAAATATATAGGATATATCATTATTAATTTTGTTTGTTTAAAATTCATTTTCTGCTTTTTTATCCAATTTCTATTTACCGTATCGCCAATGCGGTACATGTTAAGTTTCTCTCTGAAAACTAAACAATATGCAAACGTGTGTAGCATCCAGTTAATTTAACTTCCTCTAATAATGTAATTTTTAAATACAATTGAATCCGACAAAGTATCTACTTCGGGGTTTTCATCACAACTTCACCCAAATCAAAAAAATTTATTCTACAAAAACAAAGAAACAATGTATAGAAATATAATATTACATTCGGCAAAGATAGGGCATATTGCAGATATTCAAAGGTGAATCCCTTCCGGCATTTGTTTTAATGTAGTGTGTTGCTTTTAGACATACCTATCCTTAAGAGAACTATCATCACTGAAATGTGTAAAAGGTTCATCTCTACAGCCGCAGAATATTAAAAAAGTCTTTCAGCTTTAATTGCGAATTCTACCTAACAGAGAAAACCACAGCGTTTAGAAAAAGGGGTAATGGGATAACCGATAGACAGATTTTTATGAAGTCCGCCTTTAATGGTAGCCGCTAATAGTACACGCTGAAAGACAAGCGCTATTCTTACGCATTTATTGAAAGCTGACTACTTTTTCTTCTGAAAATACATCTTTATTAAAACTTAGAGTGATATCACCAAAGAATGTCGTTGATTTCGTCGTAAACAAAGTTGACTTGTGAGGTTGCATTGTGTCAATAATTAAAAATTATACTACACGAACACAACTAAAACTGAAAAATTGTACTCAGTAATTAAGTTTTCGAAGTAGACAAGATGTCATATGTCTTTCTTATATACAGCTGCCCAAACATCTCAGTGATTTGCCATTATTATTAACAGGATCGGCTCTTGATACATGCGCAGCAGGCAGTCGCTTGTAGCGCGAAATTGCAAAAAGCGACGACGTCTATCTAATCAAACAGTTATAAATTCGTCTTATGCTAAATATTGCATAAAGGTCTCGTGGTATTATCTTTAAGTTTGTGAAAAACGCTGCTATAGCTTTTCCAAGAATATGAATAAGAATATTAAAATGTCTATACTAACAAAGAAACCCTTGCTTCTTGCTATTTGCACATAAAATCTGCATCAACATTGTTTCCTTTAGAGATATCGGGCATTAAGTTGATTTACTACCTGCTAAAAGCAATCTATACTTTTTAGAATATCGATGGACGTGGGGCGTGTAAAAACACCTTTTCTGTATTCCCGTTCTTAAATGCACCAAATTTCCTTTTTGTTAATATTTCGTGTTACTTGAGGAAACTTTATAATCGTTATGTTCCAGTTAGTGGTATGTCATGTGCATATGACATTGTATGGCACGTTGTGAGGAAGAGGAAAGCCAAAATGAGAAATTTGGCTCACCCTGAAACCTAACTAGCAGCCACCTTGCTAGATTGTATATTACTATACTGCAAATCATAATTTGACCGGTAGTCAGTGAGTATGAGATGGACCCTGCTTTATAGACGCCATTTTGGAAAATGGCGTATGCAAATATTTGATCGTTTTACTTGGGAAGCCACACAACCTAAAAACCTTCGTTTCAAATTCTGTTTTTGGGGTCAAGGAATTCTAAACAGTCATTAATTTATTTATACATACAACCTGAGCATCCCTAAGGAGATTAACGTTCCTCAACTTCTTGGGGATAAAGTGAAACGAAAAAATGAGCGATTTGGTTTGTGGCTGTTGGCAGAAAATATGTGCAACAATAATCTGGTGACAGATATTGGTGATATTTGTCATGTCAAAGGCGAACAGATGCTGACTGGTGGACTACACACACCAATTACAGAACCATTTTGTGACAATATAATGTTGGTTAAAATTTGCGACCTTTCTGATGCCGAGCAAACATCTGCAAACAAAAGGATGTTTATCCTAAAAAAAGAAACTTGTGGTACATTTAACAGCTATCTACCAGGAAAGTTCGACCGATTTGTTTCCGCTAGGCATGGTGTTAAAGCTAAGCTTCCGTTTTCTCTGGAAAGCACTAACAAGATGGGTCAGGGAGCAAAAGAAATTATCGGAAAAGAAGGCCCCGAATACATCAATAAAAAAATCCAAAATCCTATATGTGTTCCGTACAAAGTGGAACTAGCAGATGTTAAGTTGGAAACTTTATTGGAAGAACTACCAGATATATTAGACGGACTCAAGAAAGATTATTACTATCTTTTTTACATGGATATAACTCAAGATTTTGCTGGCATATTTAGCAAGATGGAGATGTTTAATTATTTAACTACAAAGCATAACTTTTGCTACAAGGGCGAATACGAAGAAAAGTGCAATATAATAGTTGACAACGATAAAACTGTGGGAATCGATTGTTTAACATGACTAACAACCAATGCAAGAATTAAGATATATGTCAATATTGTGTATCATATAACAAGTCCTGGTGTTTATGAACAACTTAGAAATCATATACTATGTTTTTTACGTTGTCCAAATGTACGTTTAAGGGAAACATTCGCGTCTACTTTGGCCAAAGAACATGGTATTACGCGGTTAGAAGCGACAATATACAACTGTACAATTGGAAACTATGTCAGTGCGGAACAGGAGTATTATCCCTTAAAAGACTGTTTAACCTTATTGAAAGATGGTAAGTTATACTTCTTAAAGGCGCCAATGTACTCGGTACCACTTGCCAAAATGTGGAGTAAGCTATCGGACAAGCTACAAAATAGCTGCTGTTTAGTGTATAATAACCAACTACAGTACGTGTATTGGGGAAATGGCAATACAAAGAAATTGACCGGTTTGCAAATTAAGTTGTACGAAAAACCAGAGGAAAAGGAAAAATTCATAAAGTATGTGCTTTCGACTTATAGTTTTAACTATTTACCTGAAAATTATTTGGAGATAGTAGAGGAGGAAGACGGCCAAGAAAAAATAAAAATCTTACACAAGTGCTACATTTAAAGCAGGTAGTACATATTTTACACAATCTGCAACATCATATTCTACAATTCCAAAAGAAATGATACTTTCGGAATTGGGATTGATAAATACGCCTAAAGTTCGTGTAAATATTGACAGCAAACTCTATTCGTTTACGCTTAAGAAAATTGCGCCTTTATGCAGGCCATACGCTGAAAGTGGAAAAAGAGGCAGCTGGAATTAAAGGAAATGGATGCAAAACGCGAAAGTTGGACTACATGGAAAACACTACGACAATACGTGAACAATACAAAGATGTGTTAGACAAAGAACAACTTATTAGATAAAATGAAAAAGAATTAAAAGATTATTTTATGTGCCAATGGACTGACTTAGATACATCCGGGTTCTACAAGTTGTATGCATTTGTGGTTAGTAGGAGAGACTCTTTTAGTTATGTAGGCGTCCTTGCGGAAAAGGGTGGTACTAAAACCGCATACTTTTTAAAAGCTTATTCTAAAAACGTATTTATCAAAATGGCAGATAACAAAGACGAGCTAAGGAATGCGGGTTTTGTAACCTTGGCGTACACGACACGTAAAAGGGTTTTTCCAAGCATTGTTTATTTGCCTAGTAAAGAACCTTTGGGATCATTTAAAACCGAGGTTCCTAAAACCTATAACGGTCATATATTCCCAAAAGTAGTGGACATGCAACTACGCAACAGTGAGTGGGAAAATAAGGATTTCTTTCAATACCGACAAGAAGAAGTCGACCAAGCTAACAAGATACGTATGCAGGATATAGTAGGAAAGCCGCGATTAAAATATTGTCACAAGCTGCAAGAATTACACAAAAGAATGGATCTGATTGTCGGTGGAATCAAAGACTTTATATATAGAGAGAAACTTCGGTATATTTTACAATTCGAAAACCTAGACGGTCTTTATGTATCAAACTATTGGCTAGAAAGGGAGATAGAGGACTTGAGTGTCGATTTAAATTTGAAGCTGCAAATAAAATTAATTAAAATTAAAACCACTCCAAACAAACGTGAAGAAATGACTGTTTTCTGTGTATAATTTTGTATTGAAATTAAGTTTAAATGGCTACATGCATGGCATTAAATATTTTTAAATTTTGTTATGTATAATGTCAGAATAAAAATATTAAAATAGTATTACATTGCTCTTTTTTTATAAATGGCTGTGAAGTCACCACGACCTTGGAAAAGTAGCCGAAACTAGGTAACCGAGAGCATAGCTAGGTAGTGATTTTACCTATATGATTGGATACAAAAATGACTAGGTGGAGCTTTCGCCTCCTTATGGGGAATTCAATGTATGGTACAGCAATGAACCGAATAGACCTTAAACCTCTTTCTGTGATTTAACATGGGAAAATTGCACCTTTTGCTCTAGAACAAACCCTGCCTAACTACTCACAACTAACACAAAACGAATAAATCTCAAGTAAAATACAACACGGCAATGCTGGTTACATCTAAAGATTCATTGCGCATAATTCAACAATTATCGATATGACAACGACATCTATTTACAAATGAATATATCACCTTTTAGTTTTGAATGAAACCAAACAATTATCAATTTAGAAGCTAAAAATATCCTCTTACTATTAGATCTTTTATTAATCACAATATTAAATGCTTGATAATATATTATATATAAGTAAGTAATTTTGTGTTGATATATACACGTAAATATAAACATGAGTGTGGTTGGCAACCAAACTACATTTGTGTACATTACTAAATCTTAGTTTAGTAGAACAAACGCCGATAGATATATACGAAAATCATTGACAACGAAACCCTCAAAAACTAATTGTTACATTTTATCATATGAATATTCGTGACCAATGAGTGTTCAGGATAAGAACAATATTAGCTCAAATTATGACATTTATTATTTTTCTTAATTTTTTAAAATGTGACAACGCTGCAATTACGAAATTTATTAACTCAGTTTAAAACGTATTTTGTTAAATAAATTTTTCACCATTTTGAAGTGTTTTCTGTAAGTCAACAAGTCGGATGCAAAGCGCCATCTCTTTGTGAACAAATTTCCGTAGTCGAAAATTGCCATAAGATCATTTATATATATATATATATATATATATATATATATATATATATATATATATAAGGTTCTTGATAATTCTTGAGCGTAGTTAAATTAGAAAAGATTTTGTTTTTTGGTTCTTGGGATAAAGTCGCTCATAAAATTAAACACAAAACATTAAATGTGTATCATTTGTATTAAATCGTACGTTTCGGTGATAATTTACACCTTAATCATCGATCTACATGAAAAAGTATATAAATAGGTAATTCATATAACAGGTAATACATGTTTAACTTACTTATTACTTGATAAAATTATTTTATGTATTCACCCATAATAAAAGTAACAGAAGGAAGCTTTTGATATTACTGATTAAGAATTAAAATTAATTTTAAATTTTGAATGAAATGTCAGTTCACTTATTTGACAAAAATGTAGGATCAAGGATGACATCAATCAACAAATTATGACACTATTTGTTTATATTTTTTATTTAAATAGTAGTATGTGGTTTATTTGTAAAAAATTTTTTTTTTGTATGGTGGGTTGCATAAAAATAGTTAGATTTTAAAATCATATATTTTTTTTTATTTTACAGGTGTAGTAAACAGGTTGACTTTTGACTTAAATTAAATAGAATTCTGTGTGTAAGCAACATCATTATAGTTAGTATATTTTTTTGGATTAAAAGTGTATAGGTATGAGTAAACTGTATGTAAATTATTGATGTCTTCTTTGTGATTGATGGAATTTTGTTCTTGGTTTATATGAAATGATTCTAAGAAAAGTCCTTTTTTGCAATTGCTTTCTATATCTAAAATTTTTACATTATCATAATTGACTTTGTGTTTTGTATTGTATAAATGTATAGAAAGAGCACAAGAAGTTTTTCCTAATTTTGCATCACTTTTGTGTTGTGTCATGCGATTTCGGAGCCACTGTTTGGTTTGGCCTACGTAGGAAGCTTTGCATTCACATTGAATTTTATACACTAAATTGCTACATAAAGCTTTATTTGTTTTTTTAGTTTAGTAAAAAGTTTCCGATGGACTTAGTATTTGAATTTATTATAGTTACAAAAGGTTGTTTTAGTAATTTTTTATTAGTGGTGAAAGATTAGTAATATATAAAAGTTTTTTGTAAATGATATCAGTATGTTTATTTTGAAGTAGAAATATGATTGTGTTAGTATGTAGTAGTTTTAATAAAAGTGGTTTAGGGTAACCGTTGTTGATTAAGATTGATATTAGTTCTTTCAGATTTTTTTCCTTAAATTTGGGTTCACAGATAGAGACCATACGATGTTTCAGTCCTAATATGGTGTTAATTTTTTGTTTCATGCTATGATTGGAATGGTAATTTAAATATCTTTCTGAATTTGTAGGTTTTTTGTAAATATCAAAATTGATCTTGTTGTCATTATTGCGGATAACTAGTGTATCAAGAAATGGTATTGATTGGTGAGATTCTAGTTCGTAAGTGAATTTTAAATGTTCGTTAAAATTGTTAAAATGTTGAATGGTGGTTAGTAAAAAATGTTCAGGAAGTGAGCAGAGAATGTCATCAACGTATTTGACTAGAAATACCATTTTGAAAGGTAAATTAGGTTAAACACTTTCTACAAGTTTGTCCATTACTATTTGTGCAATAATAGGGGATAATGGTGAACCCATAGGAGTACCAAAAATCTGTAAGTAAAATTTTGAGTTAAAACTAAAATATGTGTTGTTGAAGATAAGGTTTATTGAAGTGATAAATAATTGTAATGATATATGACAATGTGGTTCTATGGAATCCATTTTTCTGTAATAATTTGAATGACTAAGTTGACTGGTATGTTTGTAAATAAAGAGCTAACGTCGAAAGAAACGAGAATGTGATCTTGAGGTAGTTGAAAGTTACGGTATTGGTTTACGAATTGGAAGGTATCTACTATGTTGTGGCCTGCAGTTGGGAAAGATTTTTGTAATATGGTAGATAAGAAAGAAGAAAATGCATATGTTGGAGAATTAATTGAAGAGATAATTGGTCTTAAAGGAATATCTGGTTTATGGATTTTTGGGAGTCCATAATATTTGCTTGGAACAGAATTATTGGTGATAAGTAGTGATTTTTGTTCATTTGTAATCATGTCTTTTTTGAATAATAATTTAATGTGATTGTTTATGATGTTCTGTATGGTGAAAGTGGGGTTCTTTTTTAGTTTTTTATATGTAAGTTCATCATCTAATAAGGTGTTGGATTTATCTATATATGTTGATTTATTAAGTATAACTGTTACGGCTCTTTTGTCTGCATTTCATATAAACCAAGAACAAAATTCCATCAATCACAAAGAAGACATCAATAATTTACATACAGTTTACTCATACCTATACACTTTTAATCCAAAAAAATATACTAACTATAATGATATTGCTTACACACAGAATTCTATTTAATTTAAGTCAAAAGTCAACATGTTTACTACACCTGTAAAATAAAATAAAAAAATATATGGTTTTAAAATCTAACTATTTTTATGCATCCCACCATACAAAAAAAAAATTTTTTTTACTAATAAACCACATACTACTATTTAAATAAAAAATATAAGCAAATAGTGTTATAATTTGTTGATTGATGTCATCCTTGATCCTACATTTTTGTTAAATAAGTGAACTGACATTTCATTCAAAATTTAAAATTCTTAAATCAGTAATATCACAAGCTTCTTTCTGTTGCTTTTATTATGGGTGAATACATAAAATAATTTTATCAGGTAATAATTAAGTTAAACATATATTACCTGTTATTTGAATTACCTATATATATATATATATATATATATATATATATATATATATATATATATATACTTTTTCATGTAGATCAATGATTAATGTGTAAATTATCACCGAAACGTACGATTTAATACAAATGATACACATTTAATGTTTTGTGTTTAATTTTATGAGCGACTTTATCCCAAGAACCAAAAAACAAAATCTTTTCTATATATATATAGAAGAATAATCCACATTTAGAATGCAAATGCATGCTTATTAATATATATTAATAGTTTTTAAGATGAAATATAAACCCAACTTTGTATGTAAAGTTGAATTACCATTTCAAATCGAACTAGTAATTGAAAACTACTAAAAGAACGGCTACAGCAGGATTTGAACCTGCGACCTCTAATTTTCCGGATCAGCGCTCTAACCAACTGAGCCATCTAGCCAGTTGCTTAGTTGATGTTATAATTAATACTACTGCTGTGGTTTTCAATTACTAGTTCGATTTGAAATGGTAATTCAACTTTACATAAAAAGTTGGGTTTTCATTTCATTTTAAAAACTATTAATATATATTAATAAGCATGCATTTGCATTCCAAATGTGGATTATTCTTCTCTATTCTAATAATATAATTACATCTTTGTATTATCCGAACGTTGCAAAAATGGGATGATCAAGTTATTAAAACATGAATTATGTATATAACTAGAATAAATTTTCTTAAATGCAAGACGTAATTGAAAATCGGTAACAAGGGCCAAGCTGCAGTAGTATTAATTATAACATCATCTAAGCAATCGGCTAGATAGCGCAGTTGGATAGAGCGCTGATTCGGAAAATCAGAGGTCGCAGTTTCAAATCCTGCTGTAGCCGTTCATTTAGTGGTTTTCAATTACTAGTTCCATATGAAATGGTAATTCAACTTTACATACAAAGTTGGGTTTTCATTTCATCTTAAAATCTATATACATCGGCTAGCTCCGTTTTAACCACGCACGGAGGAGCTTGCGACAATACGACAACAAAGCCTTTTACTTTTCCTTCTACTTCTATTTCCTGTTTCTATAACCAAAACACCATTAAGAACAATTATTATAGTATTCTCAAAAATATTTACAATGTCTGAGATGTTTAAGAATTTTCTAAATAGAACTTTCTTTTAACAATTGAATAAAAATTCTTTTAATAATTATCATTCCCAAAGTTAATCAAAACCAGCAAAAATCACCCTCATTATTATTATCTGAAGCTCCATGAAAGTTTATTAAACTTCCTTCAAAATTTACGTAATTTATAACGTGTAATAAAAAAAAACCATCCTACTTTACCCTCACTTAAAGTTTTCATGAAAGCAATTTTTAAATTATTCAAATTAGAGATGTACAACGAAATATTCACAAATAAAAATAACAAAACATTCAGATTGGCTAACCTGTTGTTTCAAGCTCGAATCAGTACTTGTACCAACTGCTCCCGTATTCAGCTTAGTGATTTAATAGTCCCAACGTTGAATCCAGATCTGCTTTAGAAATGGTCTGCACTTTTTGTAGCATAGCGTTAAATTATTTTAACTGCCTTTGTTAAACTTCTTGGTCATATCCAGTAATTAATAATTGAATTAAATGCTTGCTAAATTTCGTCATTTGATCTAGTAATTACTTAGAGTCCTTTTTATTAATGTTAATATTAGAATTTACCATTTCGAATGGACCTGCACCTTGCCGAAGTTCTACATTACAAGAACAGGTGAAATGGCTTGCGTGTTCTAATGAGCTAAAGAGCCAAACTACAGGTCCAACCATAGTAGTAGGGTCGTTAGTAAGGAACCAGACTCAGACAGGTCCCCGAAAGAGGGCAGCGGCTCTTTCGGTACTTAGATTGGCAGAGACCATAGGGGTCGGTATGGCAGTCTAAGACACACTACCGCGATGTGGAAGGCAACGGAAAACCACCACATTACCTTCCAAGTACACAGCGTACCTAAATTATAATAAAATGATGGCATTCTATGGGGTAAAAGATTCCGGAGTTAAAATATTCTCCCATTCGGATCTCCGGAAGGGGACTACTGCGGAGGATGCGATCGGAAAGTTAAGAATAAGAGTCGGGAATATTTTGCGAGTCGGAGCGTGGAATGTTAGAACTATGAAGCAAGTGGGTAAGCTAGAGAACTTAAAAATCGAAATGAGTAGGTTATCATTAAACATAGTAGGGATCAGCGAAGTTCGGTGGCCAGAGGCGGGGGATTTTTGGAGTGGAGACTTCAGGGTAATTTATACAGGAGCCGAGGAAGGAAATTTGGGCGTGGGGATAGTTATGCGGAAAAAGATAGGATACTGTGTAGAAAATTACTTACAAAATAATGAAAGAGTCCTCATGGTTAGATTAGAATCTAAACCGGTAAACACAGTAATAATACAAGTATACATGCCCACCTCTAGCTACAGTGACGAAGAGGTAGAAGCGATCTACAAAGATATCGAAGACATATTAAGACACGTAAAAAAACATGAAAATTTAATAATTACGGGGGATTTTAATGCAGTGGTAGGTGAGGGTAGGGAAGGGGCGATAGTAGGTTTATTTGGTTTAGGCACTAGAAACGACAGAGGAAATAGGCTGGTAGAATTTTGCGACAAGAACAATTTAATCATTACAAACACATTATTTCAACATCATGCTAGAAGACGATATACGTGGAAGATGCCAGGAGATATAGGAAGATATCAAATAGATTACATTCTTGTTAGACAACGGTTTAGAAATCAAGTAAAAGACTGTAGAAGCTACCCAGACTCAGACATAGACACTGACTACAACATCGTAATTATGAAGGCAGCACTTAAATTTAAAATTTTGAAAAAAGAAACGGAAAAAGGCACTTGGACCTACAGAAACTAAAAGAGAAAGATATTCAAGAAAAATTCGAAAATAGGTCAAATGAATTGCTCAAACATATCGGGAAAATATCTGATAGTAAGGAAGTAGAAGCAGAATGTAATAACATTAAATCCAACCTCGACATGGCGGCCAGAGATATTCTGGGGTATACACAAAAAGTAAATAAGAAACCATGGATAACCAAGGATATTTTGAATTTAATAGAAGAAAGACGAAAATACAAAAATAAATCAAACGAAACAGGAAAACAGAGATACAAAGCCATAAAATGGGAAATTATTCGAAAATGCAGGAAAGCTAAAGAACAATGGATTGATGAAAAGTGCAAAGAGGTACAAACTAAGATGGAAGTAGGAAAGACAGACGAAGCATACAAACTAATTAAAATCAATTTTACGGATATAGAAACGTATAGCAAAAATATAAGGGACGCGGGAGGAAATGTCATTATAGAAAATGTAGAGAATGTCCGTAGATGGCAAGAATATATTGGGAATTTGTATGCAGGAGAAGAACTAACTGCATTAGAAAAGGAATCAGACATTGAAAATGATGACTTGGGTTGTCCTATACTTAGAGATGAATTTCAAATAGCATTAAAGGGTCTGAAAATGGTAAGGCGCCGGGTACAGATAAGGTGCAAGCGGAGACTCGAAAAGACACTGGTCAAGCAGTAACAGAACGTCTATTCCAACTTGTAAGCTATATGTATGAGACAGGCGAGATACCCAAAGATTTCAAACATAACGTCATAGTAACTATACCAAAAAAGAAAGGCGCAGATAGATGTGAAAATTTTCGAACAATAAGCTTGACAGCACACGTATCAAAAATATTAACTAGAATTGTACAAAGACGAATGGAAAAATGGGCTGAAGAAATACTAGGAGAAGACCAATTAGGGTTTAGGCAAAACAGAGGAACACGGGAGGCTATCTTAGCTCTGAGGGTTATAATGGAGAAAACAATAGAAAAAGGGGAAAGCGTGTATATAGGGTTTGTATATCTGGAAAAAGCATTTGACAATGTAAAATGGAAAAAAATGTTCGAAATATTCAAAAAGACTGGAATGAGTTATAGGGATAGACGGATAGTTCATAGCTTATACAAAGAGCAAACAGGAGTAATAAAATTAGAGCAGGAACGTAGAGAAGTAAACATCAGGAAAGGGGTGAGACAGGGATGTTCCCTATCCCCACTAATTTTTAACTTGTACATTGAAGAGGCAATGAATACTGTCAAATGCAGGAAGACATTTGGAATTACTATGCAGGGACAAAAAATTGATATGCTTAGATTTGCAGATGATATAGCGGTATTAGCATCTAGCAAGGAAGAGTTAGAAGCTGCTCTCAATGAAATGGAAACGGTTCTAACAGAGAGATACGGTATGAAAATTAACAAAAGTAAAACTAAGGTACTAGTATGCAAAGGAGGGGAAAATAAATCAAAAACAAGAATACAAATATGTAACACGAACTTACAAGAGGTTAAGGATTTCTGCTACCTAGGAAGCCAAATAACGCAAGATGGGAAAAGCACAAAAGATATAAAACAAAGATTAGCACAAGGTCGTGCTACATTTAACAAGAAAAAGCAACTACTGTGCGCAAAGACCACAAACATAGAAACAAGGAAAAGATTGCTCAAAACATATGTGTGGGAGCACAGCACTGTATGGCTGTGATGCCTGGACAGTGGGAGTAGCGGACAAGAAAAAGGTAGAAGCCTTTGAAATGTGGTGCTACAGACGTATGATGAAGATATCATGGACAGACAAAGTTAAGAACGAAGAGGTAATAAAAATGGTAGGGGAAGAAAGGAATATGTGGAAAACGGTAAAAAATAGGAGAGATAGGATGATAGGCTACATACTACGGCATGAGGGAATAGTGCGGAATATACTAGAAGCAGAGATAGGAATAAAGAGAAGAAGAGGTAGACTAGGTTAGACTAGGTTAGACTACTGCACACAGATAGTGAAAGATGTAGGCTGTAGGAGTTTCAGGGAAATGTGTAGGCTAGCTCAGAAGAGAAATCAATGGAGGTACGCATCCAACCAGTCCCAAGATGGATAAATTAATGACGAAGAAAGTAACTGCACTTAAACATGATATTTATTATAAGCAACTACAAGCATTGGAGGGGCAATATTCTCGAATAATGGTAATTGCGTGAAAGCATTTACTGGAAAACTATTATTTCGGCAAATGTCTAAGTGTTGGGGGATCTTGGCAGCCACAGGTTGCTTCAATAAATCTCAGTGAAATATTGCATAATTTTAGAAAACAATATAAGGGAACCGAGCTGTATTGCTGTGTGAGAATTTCATTGAATTATGTAGGTTAGTTTAGAAAAGAAATAAGTGCAGGTACACGTCCAACCAGTTTTGAGACGGGAATCCCAATGACGAAAAAATAAGTGCAGATAAATCTGATGATTATTATAAACAACTAGTTGTTTGTTGTAAAATATCTGCAACTAATGTTGACTGTGCAAAAAGATATATTGGAAAAAATATTAAATAAGTAAATGTTCAAGTGCTGGGGGAACTTGGCAGCCACAGGCTGCTTACCCCCCTTCGCAACCACTGAATGTTGGAGAAATAGGGTATATAATTGTAAAACAATAGAAGGTGACCGAACTGCATCTAACAAGAAAGAACGGCACCTATGATGAAAGACAACAAACGTAGAACAAAAAGTTGTTGAAAGCGTATGTGTGGAGCACAGCACAGACAGTATGCCTACGAAATATGAGCAGTCTGAAAAGCAGACAGAAGAACAGTAGCGGCCTTTGAAATGCCGTGCTTCAGATGTTTGAGGATTGACAGATAAAGGTAATAACAAATAGGTTATAGAAACAGTAAGGGAACAAGGATATCTTTGGGAAAAAAATATGAGAAATAGAAGGGCAGAATACGTTCTAAAACATTTATGGAGAATAGTATGGGATATATGACAAGCAGAGATAGGAAAAAAGAGGTGGATGTAGACCTAGATCAGATAGTGATAGATGCAGACTGTGCAAACTTCGAGGAAATCTGTAGGTTAGTTCAGAATAGGAAACAATGATGGTACGCGTCTAACCAGTTTCAGGACTGAAGACCCAATGATGATGATTAGAATTTAAATTAAAACAACCATTAGTTACTTACGTTTTTAAAGGGTTACAACGACGAACCTCATTTAATTTTTCACAATTACCATTGTACTATTTATTACCTCACAATAAATCACTTCTAATTCTTTCATGTAAATATTTTCTTTTAAGTGATGTGGACTAAGCCCTAATTAATGTTGAACTGATTTGTTTACAATTCTCCTCGTATTTAAAAGGATCGCCTATCTATTGATAAGCGCAGAGTACAACGATTACGCTATTGTACGTGATTCTTACATACTAAGTTTTGGGTATTTCTATAGATTTTTGCCGTCTACACAAAACTGATGCGCTACTTTCAGCACGTAGTACTTCAAGTTAATGCATTGGTTCTATTTGATTTTCTCATTTCAAGCCCACGTAAATTATAGTTTGTACAATAAATTTGATTAACTTTGCTTTTATCAACATGCCGTGTTTATTTGCTGAATTTTACCTTACTGGTCACGTATTATTAATATAATTTATGTATTAAATTATATGCGTTTTCTTTTACGCATTTTTAATCCTGCTTGTTCGATTGAGATTCTTAGCGTAATAATGATACATTATTCATGCGTATGGTGTTTCAACTTCCGTTCACGTTGTCTTTTGACTTGCCAAATTGTTTATTTAATCAAATCTTCTAAAGTTTTTTCATCTCTTAAATTAATTATGACCATGGTTTATATACAGGGCGTTGTCATTTACTTTCCTGCCTAATCGTTGTATTTCTTATTTTCTTCGTAGAAATGTCTAGTTTTATGCGCCCTCATGTTGTTTTAATAAAGTGTACTATACTAGTGGTCCTATCTACCCCTACATGACTTTATTTACACAGCAATATATATATATATATATATATATATATATATATACATTCCTTTAATTTAATCAATGCTAAAACCGCCCCTGATTATTACTTCAAACCAGACTCTTTAAATTGCAACTTAAACTGTCATAAACGATAATATCCTACATAACTTGGAATTTAAAAGCTGTAAAACTTTATATTGACTGCAGGTATATCTTAATAGGCAATATCATAATACGTGCAATTTTAGAACGCGCAAAAGAAGAAGGCTTGTTTTATTACAATAATTTCCTGAAAGGTATGAGTTTTGCATGGCAATAGTTCTAAAATAAAGCTATCCACGTGGCGTGGAATAATAATTTCAAATACACCAAGATGTTGCGAATAGAAAGGATGTTGATACAGCTAGCGCAGTAAGCGTCGTTTGGATTATTCAGGGTTTCTCTACCTCGTAGCAGATTAACAGTTAGTAATTCAAAAAGCTGCAACGCTGGAGTTATGCTTCCATAACTTATCGAACAGTAGAATCAAAATATAAGAAATTAATAATAATTGTTTCGGATAAGCATTTGTTACACAGTAGTCGTTACAAGAAAAGTTACTTTTGAACAAGCACAATTTCACTCTCCCTATCAAGCTACAAGTTGTTTGTTTAGCAAAGTAAACAACGAGTTTATTAATATTTAACATGACACCATTCAAATCCGAAACGCGCATTATTAATCATGACTCTGGCAGTAGGAGCCTCTGATACTATCACAAAATTAAAAGTGTATCTAAAACTTTTAATTGACGGACGAGATGGGCATTAGAGCAATGTATAAAGACGTTTTAATGTGTAGTATAAGAGAAGAGCAAAGAACTAAAAATATTTTAATTATTTTAAAGGATAATCTAATATTTAAAAAATGCTTTCTATAAAAGTGATGTATGTCTGTAATGATATGAATTGAAATATAACTTTTTTTAGATTTGTAACCTAATCCGAATCGGTTGTTTGATGGTGAATTTTAAATTTTGAGAATTCTAACGCTCTGATGATTTATAAAAATTACTAAGCCATTATTTCTATTGACCATTATAACCTAACTTTGAGATAGAACCGAAAGCTAACGGGGTGCTCCTTTCGGTGCAATTAAATATGTGAACTAGTGCAATTCAACAAGGACTCCAATAACATAACCGGTGGTAAGAATAGTTTTTCTCAATAAGCCCGCTTACACCCATTATCATTTGCATCCAATGCATAAGAAATATTAGCACGCTTTTGCATAGCACATGAACGAACACCCGTAGGAAGGGTACCCCTCTCCCAAATACAACTTACAGACCATTGTACAGACACAAACACCAGACCAGGAAATGCTCGGCAACGACACATACCATTACGGAGATTTAGAAGTGCAGCAACCTGATGGCTCAGAAAGCCACGAAACAGTAATAGACAAAGAAATTTCTAAACTCACGCACACACTGCCGACATCAATCAAAACTAACAAAAACACAACCACGCAACACCTATGGAGTGCAAAACATTACGTACAACACAAAGACCCTGACCCCTACATCGTTATGATGGAATCGGTTTCAGGCGACCAAAATCTAGGAAAATACTATCCCACGGCAATAAGCGAGCGCTTAACATAATCCTCAGATGAAAGGATCCAGAAAATTAAAAAGCAAGACCTAAAGCGCGTGTCAATAGAATTCAGATCAGCAACGGACGCAAACAACTACATGAAAAACATAGTCATGCAACTAAATGGTTTTAAGACCTTTATACCAACAAATATGGTAATATGCAAGGGCATCAGACGAGGAATATACGATGCGATAACGGAAAAAGATTTAGTATTTCAGGCAAAGGCAAAATATAGTCATCGCCGCCAGAAGATTCGTAAAGAGAGAGATCAACAAAAATTGAGATATTACATACAAACCTACAACAACAGTTCTCTTCACCTTTAAGGAAAAAGTAATACCGCGCAAAATAATAATATACTACACCGAAAATGAAATGGATATATACACGCCATGTCCAATAATTTGCCTTAAATGCCTGTGATATTGTCAGGGTAAAGACTACTGCAGAAGCGCAAAAACTTAGTGCGTTAGATGTGAAGAATAGCATAAGAGAAAGGAATGTACAGCAAAAGACCCACAATGCTACTACTACACCAATCAACACGAAGCTAATAATAGAAACTGCCTAGAATACAAAAAACAACAAATAAAAGAAATTATGACTTTTGAGAACTTATCCTACTATGAAGCGAAACAAACAATCGGTGGCACTAAGTCAACAGCTAGAGATCCAAGAGACTATACATTTTGCATTCCTTACGCGCAGTGGCGTAACTACACCCCTGCCAGCCCCGCTATGGGCCCATGCAGAAGGCCCAAACGATAATAAACTCAACTTATTCATCTTCAACGTATTTGGCAGGTAAGAAACGGTCAAGAAAATATTGCAGATAATTCAGAAACCGCAGGTTAACGAACGTTTTCTTGATGTTACTACTAGGAACTGCTGAAATACAAGAAATAATAATTAAGATAAATACTGAACACCACCTGCAGCCTGCATCCTTTCTTCTTTCTATCCGTTCTGTCCTATTTTGTAAGGGTTAATAAACAGATGAAAGAGACTGTAAACTTTAATAACAAAGATGTCTATATTATTCTTAAGTGATAAGTTGTATAAAGTGGTAAAGCATTATTAAACGACGTATAGTAGGGTTAGTTTGGTTTGTGGGATTTTAAATAGGAATAAAAGGGCTATTGTCTGTACAGTACAGATTCACAGGATGGCAGGTAGCTTAGTAACCTTCGCTTTCTAGAAATATAATACTAGAAAGAAATTCATTTTGTGGTTTCTAGTCAGCTGGTTGCAACGTATTTGCATTAGCTGCATTATATATAACGGAAAGGAAGTAAAAAAGCATTCCAGTACGTTTTACTCAATAGTGTTGTGTTCGTATTACAGGAGGTCTTTCATATTTAAACGTAAGTATTTATATCTATTTTTATTAAACTACTATTGATTTGATCATAGTTGAAGTCGCGCTGAGAAATACATATAAATAAATCTTTAAGCATTCAATAAAAATCATTTATATTTTGTTAATTAAAGCATTTAAAGCAAAGTATGTATGTGTTATTTGTAATTTCAAAAGGCTTTTAAATAATTATTACTTATCTAATTACATTATAATTAATTTCATTCAAAATTGCAGGAAATAATATACAATGAGCACTACAAGCGGCGCTGCAAAAAAACGAAAAAGGAAACTATTGGAAGAATCAAAGAGCAAGATTCCAAAAATAAGTTCCTTTTTTACTTCTAAAGAGTCCGAAAAACAAGAACAATCTATGAAAGAAATTGGGCTTTCGACAGTAGCATCTACTAGTTCCGCTACAGACGAACAGCAGTCGTCAACAATTTTAAAACTCTCACCCAGGGCGCAAGTACATCACATAATGACGGCCGCGATAGAAATTTGGAACTAGATACCACTACAATTACAGAGGTAAATGTGAGTAGTACTTTTTCACTTAATGAACTATCTATGGATCTGACGAAAGAATATCCAACCGATTTTGCACATTTTTTAAAAATCAATGTTTTACAACATGACAATTTAAGAAAAGAAATAATTAATTACGGATTGTGTAGACCAGATGGTGCGTTTCCTAAAGATAATAAAAATAGAAGTTTTTCAGTTCACTATTATTACTTAATAACTGCAAGCGAAAATAAAAGCAATACGTTAAACTTACCACACAATTCAAATGGGTGGTTGTGTTATTCTAAATTAAAAATTGTGTTTATTGTCAACCATGTTGGCTGTTTGCTTCAGTAAGGTCAAGTTGGACGACCGGAATTAATGATTGGCAGGGTTTATCAAAAAATTAAAGAGCATTTGCTTGCTCAATCTCATTTAACTTGTTGTTTTATTTACGATATGTGGAAAAAAATTATACCATAGATAAGAAAGATACTCTACTATTAAAACAAGAAACTGAATTTTGGAAAAATGTTTTACACAGACTTTTCAATGTTACTTTAACACTATCCCAGCGCATGCTGTCATTTCGAGGACATAGAGAAAGTTTTTCTGATTCAAAAGACAGTTACAACGGTAATTTCTTAAGTTTAGTTCATTTAATTAGTAACTATGATCCTATATTACAAAAGTGCTTGAACGACCCAAAGGTTCAATTAAATATCTTTCCCAAAAATTCAAAACGATATTATTAATACTTTAAGCGCACACTTAAAAAATATTTTATTAAATAAAATTAGATCCGCTCCTTTTTCTCAATCATAATAGACACTACACAGGATATAACTAAGATTGATCAATTAAGTAAAATTGTAAGATATATTGATTTTAAAAAGACAGCTTGGGAGAGGTAACCAAAATAGATATTTGTGAAACTTTTGTGGGTTTTACAAAAGTAGAGTTTCAATCTGCTGAAGGACTATGTAATACTATATTAAGCAATTTAACCAACATGCAATTAGATATAAATAAATGTAGAGGGCAGGGCTACGATGGAGCTAACGTTATGAGCGGTACGTATTCTGGCGTGCAAAAGAGAATTTTAAACATAGAGCCTGCAGCCTTATATATGCACTGTAGTGCCCATAACTTAAATCTAGTCATAAATGATGCCGTTAAAGGTATAAAAGAAATAGAATCGTTTTTTCTACTTTTAGAAAACATATATACATTTTTTGCTAATAGTATAGTAAGATGGAATTGGCTTTCTGTTTTTAAAGAAAATTTCACACAATTGAAACGCTTAAATCCGACACGTTGGGCGGATCGAGTAAAATCTTTAGCTGCCATAAGAATTCGGTATAAAGATATAGTAATGTCTCTTAATAAAATTATTATGATATCAAAAAAAACAGATGAACGAAATGACGCAAAGCAAATATTAACTAGCATGGATAATTTTAATTTAATTTTTTAAGTGTTTTTAAGTCAAATTCTAGAAGAGCTTAACAAGCTCTCACAAACTGCTCAGAGTGAAAAGGCGAATATTAATCAGATAACTCTCTTATTTCAAAAACTTTAAAATTTTTCAAGGAAACAAGAAATAACTATTCCAACATCAAGGAGGAAGCAGCGAAAGTTGCAGGGCAATGGAATATTAAACCGGAATTTATAAAAAAAGGCAACCAAAAATAAAAAGCATTACGATGAATTATCCAATGATTATCGATTTAATGATGAAGAATTTAAATTTAAAATAAATGTATTTTATCGCGTAATGGATATTATAATTTCACAGCTGTCGAATCGTTTTAAATCGCTTTTTCATGTAAACGAAAAGTTTAATTTCTTAGAACCTAATGTATTTTTGAATTTAACTGCAGACGATATTTTATCTAAGGCAAAACAATTGCAAAATTTTACTACAAAGATTTAAATGATGCTATAGGTATAGAACTTACTACACTCAAAAATAATAGACTTATTTGTGATGAATTAAAAATGTTAACGGTATCTTACAATTTTAGAATATCTAGTACTTTCCAAATCTACAGGTTCTAGCAGTTTTCCAAACACCATAACAGCCTTAATGTTATACCTAACTTTACCCGTTAGCGTTGCAAGTGCGGAGAGATCTTTCTCAAAATTAAAAATTATTAAAAATTATCTTAGGAACCGCACTTCACAAGATAGATTAGACGATTTATCCTCTTAGCAGTAGAACATGACACTGCCAAAAATATGAATATAGAGGATACAATAAACGCGTTTGCAGCAAAACATGCAAGAAAAACAAAATTTTGAATTTGATTTGGAATGTCTGCTAGCTCATAGGTTTTTTTACTGTATCAAATTTTTAGGTGTAAATAATTTTGTGCGGCGTATAAATATGTAGATTTAATATTAATTAACTTATAAGTTTGAATTTATGTAATTTGGTTTTATAATTAATAAAGCACTTGATTAATATAGTATATGTATTTAATTCTATACTGCTTCCTTCTCTACATGTACTATATATAATTTAAAAATATGGCTAAATATAAGCCAGTAAAAGTAATACATTTTAAAGAGAGCCCACTTTAAAATTTTTGCGGGGGGGCCCAAAAATCGTAGTTACGCCACTGCTTACGCGACTTAAAATAGGATCTGTCCTAGGTAGGATATAACTGTCGGGTACGGTGACTTAATTTAATTTTCTATTGTCAAAGCAAATTCTGAATTCACAGTTTTTTTAAACTAGTAATACAGTGCTTGACCACGCAGAATTAGAAAGAGGAATGACTTGGGTCTACAACATTTTATATATCTAGTTGTGAAAGCGTTGGTGTATTGCCGGTAGCAGCGGATTCTGACGTTGCTTAAACGGGCCAGCGTTTTCAGTACCAATAAAAGGGGAAGTGGTAAAAACACAATCCAATTCTGTAGCATTTAAGGTTTGAAGCTTCTTTACGATTTGTTCCAAAACGAGCGATTGTTCGGCAGATAAGTCATACGATCAGAAATTCCAAATAAGCTCAAAGATTTAGGCTGGCAAAACTTTTGCCCAAAAAGTCCCGAAAAAGCCGAGATAATTTAAAATTAACCTAAAAGTCGATACCTAAAATAAATGAAAAACTGACGTCTTTCAACAATTCCTTTGAATTTTCCTTAAATACTTTGTGAGTCTCCTTACCTTTTAGTGTTTTAAAGTCAAAGTGCCTTTTTCCGTCCTTATTTAAAAATTTCTAAATTTAAGCGCTGCTTTCATAATCTCTATGTTGTGGACAGTGTCTATATTTGCTTCTGAGCAGTTTCTTCAGTTTTTTACGTTATCTAACTAGGTTGTAATCTATTTGAAGCATCTTTGTGTCTCCCGGTATTTTCTACAGATATCGTTTCTAGAATGATGATGAAATAATATATTTTTGATAGTTAATTTGTTTTTCTTACAAAATTCTACCAGCCTATTTCTCCGTCGTTTCTGGTGCCTAAACCAAATATACTTACTGCCGCTCCTTCCCTATCCTCACCTACATCTGCTTTAAAATCTCCTGTAATTATTAAATATTCATGCACTAGTACAAATTTCAGTATATGTTCTGTATCATTGTTGATCGTTTCTACACCTTTCTCGCTCTAGCGAAGAATGGACATGTAAACTTGTATTATTACCGTATTTAGCGGTTTAGACTCTAATCTAACCATAAGTATTCTTGCGTTTTTTTCTAATTAGTTTTTTACACCCTATCCTTTTTCGCATAACTATCCTCACACTTGAATTTCCTTCCTTTGATCAAGTATGAATTATCATAAAGTCTCCACTGCAAAAATTTCTCGCCTTTGGTCACCAAACTCTGATAATCCATACTATATCCAATGCTAATTTTTATACATATCAATTTTCTAACGTCCTACTTGATTTATGCTTCTAACATTCCACACCCCAACTCGCAAGATGTTCCTGCTTTCTTTTTTCTTTTTTTGGAATTTGTTGACCACAAACTCTGAGTAGTCCCCTGCCGAAGATCCAAATTGTGTACTAATTTAGTACGGGTGGAGCATTAAAGAATCACATGTAAGGTACTAAATTAGTCTTGGAATCTTATACCCCAGAGGATGCCAGTCGGTACTTTTTAAAACATGTTTATTACGCAGCGTACTTGTGAGGTAATGAGGTAGTTAGCCGTTGCTTTCCACGTCGCAATAGTGTCTTTGAATGTCATATCGACACACATTCTCTGAGATTCTATGTACCCAAAGGGTTGCTGTCCTTTATCGGGGACCCGTATTAGTCTGGTTACTTGCTAAAGACCTCGATAAATTGATGAAACCTATAGTTCGGCGATTCATGTCACTGAAACACGCAAGCCATTCTACCCGACTTAGTATTTTTTAACTTCTTCAAGGTGCAGGTTCATTCAGAACGGTTCTAAAAACGCAATAAAAAGAATATAATTTCGGAAATCTTATGTTCTATTGCGTATTTTGGTGGCTAAATCATATTGTTAACCAAAAGACAGAAAATTATTTTTAGGCAAGTCACTAATTCAAACCACGACTTGGTTTCATTTTTAATATTTTTGAACTAAAAGGAGGAGAACCTACAGAACACCGACTAGTGCAATTAGTTGAAGGTATATTACTATCAAGAGAGTGAGGAAGACTAGAAACAGGAACGATATTATCCTCAGGTCCTAATTTGTTCTAATATTCTGTAATAATAAAATATTAGATAAAAATGTTTGTTAAATTTTTCTTCCTTATCGGTAGGTGTATTAAAAATTAAATCAATCTGTTCCGTAGAAGTATTAACGGCAAGCGGCAACGTTTTGTTTCTACACCAGAAGTTACTCAATGCTGTCCATGGATTCATTAATTTCTATTATATTTTGTTTTGAATTAAAAGGTGGATTTCTCTTTTGCTTTCTTTCCTTTCTTCTGCTATATTAGCACGATGTGGGACCGTCGTAGTGATTAGGTTTCAGCTAAAATGAATTAACGACAATGTGGTTCAAAACTAATTCCCTTTGTTTCCAGGTGAGTGACCTCTATTTTTGCTTTTTGTTAAATTCAAGACAATTAGTATGGAACAAGAATGTACAATACCTTTTAAGGTGTTGAAGCTAAAAATCTACTTAAACAGAGTCTGTCTGTCACTATTATGTTTAAAAATCTCTTATAGGTTGCACGAAAGATATGTTTTGAGACAGAAAAGCTATTCTTTTTAAAAAAATACCGATATTAGGATAAATTAAAAAAGCTTACGATCAAGGTTTTGTAAACTTGTAAGGACTGAACTATTTTAACAAGAAATAAAATCCTATATATATATTCATAATCCATTGTAAAATTCCCTCAATAATACAGAGTTAGCAAGACTCATATTAAGCAACCTTTCCACACTCATTCTTTTAGATAAAGTAAATTTAGGGAATAGTTTAATTGTACTTTACACGAGAAAAAAATATCATTTAAGTGCGTCAGCATCATTTTGCGGCTTCAGTTAGCGTAAAGTCTAACCAGTTTTAATGAAATTCTTGGGAGTGCGATTTAGTGAAAGAAAATACGAAATAAAAGCTTTGCCGACAATAATGAAAAGGACTTACTATCATTGTCAGTTCTAAAGGTCTGCCTGAGCATATACCAGACCAGCAGAAGAAAGAGAGAGATTATTCCTTAAAAAGTACGCTATTCAGCATGAAAATGTATGCTTGACTCTAATACATTTACCTCTACTAAGCAAGTCGTTGGAATCTGAATGTTAGCTTTAGATTCCAAAATTATAAAACATTTTTTCTAAGGACTGCAGTAAACGACGGAAAAGGGTAATTTTGTTGTACTTCTACTGTAGTTCCATGAAAATGGCTTGAATTTGACAAGAAATAAACATTCATTTGATTTTGAATGCGAACACTAAGGCTGGGGTCTGATGACCATAAGATATAAAACTATGATGCGCTTTAATCTATGAAATATAGCAATATTGTCAAAGTAACTAGCAGATCTTAACAATGGCTGATAGAAAATTGACTAAATCGAAGATGAAATTGCCAGGGAGTGGCGTTTTACAGGTAATGAGTTTGTGATCGTAGAAACTCATAAAATTTAAACTATCAAGAAAGTTTTTATTAAGGTTCTCTGACTACAAGCATGAATATTTTTTCAAGAGCTATTCAATTTTTATTTCATCTAAATTAAATTGTCCCTGTGCACTGTCAGACTTTCCAGGTTTGTGATACTGGGGATAGTAAAATTTCAAATTTTGTTAAGCATACATAGAATATTAAATGCAAGCTAGAATTTGATCACGTCAAAAAGCACAAGGAACGGATACATAAAGTGAAAGGTCCAATCACATAACGCATTCGTTGCTACTGTCATATGAGTGAAGGTTTTTTCAAATCAGTAAATGATGAATGTTTAATTTCTTGTAAGAGCCTTGTACATTTAATGGGTTAAAAATATATTTTTAATGCGATTAATAATGCGCGTTTTTGGCTTTAGCAGCCATAGTAAAGTATTCGAAATTTCGTTCACTTTTGTAGGTAACATCGTCAAAACGGCACGTGGTCTACTACATAAAACATGTAAAGTAACACTTAAAACAGATTAATGTCTGCAGTTAAGTAGTGTTGTCAAGGAAAGTTACTTCTAGAGGAACAATCACCCTCGCTCTGTCTCGCTAAAAGGTGTGTTTAGGAAAGTAACTGATGAAAAATGAAAAATCGCGTTAATGTAGCCATAATCATTTGTAGCATGAATGAACAATGCAAGCTGATGGCTGTTATATTAATGCATTAGGTTTCTGTTTGCGCCTGGGTGCTCTAAGTGTGACTTTACTTACAGAGGGAAGTTGGCAACCAATCCCTGTTAAAGTTGTTGGGTTTCTCGTTGATTTTCGTTATTTCTCTAATTTATCTACTGTAAAAACGGTATTTAGGCTTACAGCGTGGTTTGGTCAAAATTGATAATTATGGCTTATTTATGTTTAAGTTTGACCACTATCCAAATACTGTACTGACGAGTAGTGTTGCATCGTTTATTTATTTATTTATTTATAGTGATCACAAACAGGCAATGCCTAATTACATGGATCAACATAACAATAATTATAAACCTAACTTAAACAGCGTTCAATGTAAAGAAACATTAATAAACACACACACACACACAATTTCAAACACGCGCGCGCTCACACGCACACACACACACACACGCACACACACCAGTTATAAATCACAAAGGCCGAAGGAAAGTAAAAATATTTAGAGTTGAAGCTGCGAACTAGTAGTGCGACATGGGTGAGCACTATATTTTATTAAATAAGGTTCTTACATACAGGCATGTCATAAATTGTAGCTGTTGCAAGACGACAACATAGCGTCCACTTTTGCTACTCAAACTTATAATGATTTAACACAGTTTTCACGAACCCATTGTAAGCAACTGAAAACTCATGGTCAGTATTGGTACTAATTTCGTTAATTAGCCTCTGCATGAATAATAAAGGACAATAGTAAGTATAGGTGACTCGTGGAATATAAAAAACATCTGTATTTCTTGTTGAACAATGAGGAACTTTAAAGTTTAATAATGAAAGAAGAGTTGGTTCCTGAATAATATTATTTACGATTTTGTAGCACATTTAGATAAGAGCAATGTTTCTGCGGTTTAAAAGACTTGGGACTTCAAATTCTGTCCTTAAGGTCTCAGTTCTTGTAGTGTTGTAATCAGGGTAACTTTTGTACTTTTAAAGTAAAGATAACGAAGAAATCGGTTTTGAACTTTTCGATATGTTTAGTGACCCCAACACCATGAGGGTGCCAGGTCACGGACGCATATTCAAGCTTAGGACGCACAAGGGTCATATACAATACTTGTAATTTTAATATTTACCTACCGCATGAGGGTATCCAATTAACAATAAATAATAAATAACAGGACCTCTAACACCATCGTACCCTCACGTTTCGGGACGTTGCCTCGCAAGCTGCAGCAGTCGGTGAAGGGGGGGTTCATTAAACAAACACACTGAGACGAAAATTCGATTGTTTTATTGAACGAGCTACTAACTAAAACTTCAACTAATTACATATGCATAACAAAATATAAAGTAAATAACCTTATGTACAAAAGGGCGCCACCATGGGAATTAAACGGCCCATGGACCAATCGCGGTAATAGCTCTCGTCGCACTTTGTTCGTGGGCGATGAACCAAAATGGCAGAACAGAAAATAAGTCACTTATAGTCTCCGGCTAGCACAAACACAACTTAACTAAACTTAACTAACAAACATATTTTGAATAGATACAGTTCTAGGTGTACACACCCCAATAACAAAAATTTATTAATGCTACCCTATTCTAATTAACTTGCATAGTGCGACGACCCTTTTAACCACGGGGTCATCTACACCATGAAAAATACGACCTTCTCAAGGGTCAAATAGTACCGTAACTTGACTTCGGGCCTGAGCTTTGCATTCTCAGGTAGTCTCGTGGATTAGTGATTAACGACCTCTGACACCGTCGAAACACAATATAATAGAAGACGATGCGGTCTCCAAAGCAATAATAAACGGATCAATTTACTTGAACTGGGCATTCACCCGGAATTGTATTTTATGGAAGTCGACAAATACTGTTTTAAACAAATAACTGACTTATGCTGCATAACACAGCCTTGAGTTCATAGTAATATCACATATACTAATTACTTACTCAGAGAAATAAATAACTTAAAACATAACGGCCCGCACTTGACTGCAGAGAAATAAACACATCACTAGTAACCGTTAGCTTTAACCTCTAACGCGTCTGGAAATAAACAACCCCGATTCCCACCGGCTGGCCTCCTTATATACATTTTGGTTAATTGAAAATAACCCTTTCTTGACGCTCTTACTCGGCTTAGGATGCGCCGGTCGTAAATCTTTAATTTTAATTAAAACTGTCAATGCCTAAGATAACCACAACCGTAGCTCTCAGAATTGATTTTAGTTGAGTGCTCAGCTAATTGAAAAATTGCTTCAGACCACCCTGACATAAATAGGATCCTAAAGCATGATTGACATCTAATCATAGATATGGACTAATTTGACATGTTTAGTGCCCTTAAAGTAAGTGCCTTTAGAAAAATTGATTAACTCTTGGATTAGATCTTTCTGGGAACTTCGCTGAGAAGCTACTTGGGTGATCCTGCAGCCGCTACAATTCTAATAATTAGCATGCTAAAATTAAACTAGAAACTAACTATTTTTAGGAATACTAGAACTATTAGAGCTTATTAAAACAGTATGTTACACAGCCCCCCTCGAAAAATTGAAATTGCTCTTAGGAATTTCAAGAAAATTGAAAAAAAAAAAAAAAAAAATAAATGTAGAAATTAACACATCCAACCGCAATTATGTTTAAGACAACTGAGTCTTTTCAGAAAATTGGCGGAAGGAAAAAATAAAAATTGGAAAAATAAAATATTAGTGAGGTTTTAGGTCTTGGACGTGGAACACCCTAGCGGTTTTCCGTCCATGGAAGATAGTCTATAAGTGGTAGAACCTAAAACTTCCATCATCTTTGCTTCTAGGAACTTCGGGGCTAATTTTTATTGAAATGTTTAGAAGCATCTGATAATATAAAATTGCGCTTCCACACTAAATCCCCTACTTTGAAATTTAATGGTCTGCGCCTTAAATTGTACGAGTGCGTATTACGTTCATACGCCAAATGTATGTTCTTCTGAACTTCTTTAAAGATGGGCGATAATTCATTAAGGTCTTGAACCAATTGTTCTCGAGTATCAATTGCTAGATCCTCTGGATTTAAATCCTTTAATTTATTATAGAATTCCCCGGACAGAGGAACCGTGGGTCCAAAAGCTAAAAATGTTGGGGAATATTTTGTGGATTCATGAACAGCATTACGAAGCGCATGGGCAATTTTGTGAATATTATCGTCCCAATTCTTATGAGAATCTTGAATGTAACTGCGAATGGCAGCTCCAATTACCTTGTTAACGCGTTCTACATAATTAACTTGAGGATGGTAGCTGGCGTTAAACCAAACCGAAGGTATTTTATAATTTGTCATGAGATTGGAAAATAAATTACTTTTAAATTGGGGCCATTATCTATCATACAAATTTGAGGTACCCCATATACCAAAAATACAAAATTTTCCAGGTAATTACAAATTTGTTTTGTTGAAGCGCTGCGCATGGGATGCAATAAAGTGAATTTTGTAAACCAGTCAGTAACAACTAAAAGGTAAGTATTCCCCAATTTCGAGCGCGGAAAGGGCCCCATTAAATCAATCGACAAACATTGAAACGGAAATGAAACTTTTTTCTCTTTGCCCATAAAACCATAATGGTTGAACGTGCTGGATTTGCTTTGGCAGCACGTAACACATTTACTAATGTATTTAGAAATATATGACCGCATTTTAGGCCAGTAATAGAGCTCTTTGATTTTTGTAAATGTTTTAAATACACCCAAATGGGCCGAAACTGGATCATCATGGCATTCTTTAAAATTTGTGCACGGCATGATTTCGGCACTACTAACTTCCACTCAATTAAATTGGCTTTGATATTCAAATTATTCGGAATAAACTTATACATTTTATCATCTTCTACTCTCCAATCGGGATATAGATCTGGCTTTTCCTTAATATTATTTAACATGTTTTGTACCAATCCTCGACCTCGTGTAAAGAAAAATTTAAAGAATTAATAGCATAGGCTCCACTAGGAGCTCGGGATAATGTATCTGGTACCACATTAAATTTACCCTTCCTGTGGATAACTTCGAAATCAAATTGTTGGAGTTTCACACTCCATCTAGCTAAACGTCCCGCAGGATCTTTTAAGTTGTGGAGCCAAATTAAAGAATGATGGTCCGTAATGACCTTAAAATGAGTTCCTTCAATATATGGTCGGAATTTTTGAATAGCAAAACACACCGCCAAAAGTTCCCGTTCTGTGACTGAATAATTTTCTCTGCTGAATTTAAACTGCGAGAAGCATAAGCAATTACATGTTCTTCGTCTCCTTCTCCCTGAGTTAAAACACAACCTACGCCGTAATTTGAGGCGTCACATTGTAAAGAAAAACTTTCGAAAAGTCAGGACTCCTTAAAATAGGAGCCTTTGTAAGAACATCTTTAATTTTTTCAAACGAAATAAGAGCCTCGTCCGTCCATTTAATCGCTTGCGATTTTCTTTCCTTTAGTAAATCATTAATAGGTGCTATAATTGTGGCAAAATCCAAAACAAAACGCCTATACCAAGAACACATACCGGTGAAACGTTTTATTTCAGTGGCTGTCTTGGGTTGAGGAAAATTTACAATTGCGTCAATTTTGCTGGGTCAGTTCGGAGACCATCTTTATTCACAATATATCCCAGATATTGTAACTCTGGTTTACAAAACTCACATTTTGAACTGTTAATTGTTAAATTAGCGCCTTTCAACTTCTCATACACTTCGTTCAAAATTCTAATATGCTCCTTAAATGTGCTTGAAATAATAATTATATCATCTAAATAAACAAATACTGATTGGGATAATGAAAATCAAAAATAGAGTCCATGAGCCTCTGTAATGTGCCTGGAGCATTGGCCAAACCCATCGGCATTACATAATATTGAAATAATCCGCGCCTTGGGACAGTAAAGGCTGTTTTTCCTTGCTTTCGTCACTCAAGGGCAATTGCCAGAAAGCTTTTTAAATCGATTGAACTGAGATATTTCGCATTGCGTAATCTATCAAGAATGTCATTTACAAACGGAATGGGATACGCGTCTTTTTTGTAATTGAATTTAATCGTTTAGCGTCAAAACATACACGAAATTCACCTTTTGCTTTTTCTTTACTAATAGCATGGGGAGTTCCACGGGCTATTGCTTGGGCTAATAATGCCTTGTTCAAGCATTGCATCAATTTCTTTATTAGCATGTTCCAGCATCGCCGGTGATAATGGGTAATACCTTTGTTTAATTGGTTCAACGTCTTCCGTTGTAATATGATGTGAAATTTTAGTGGTTCGGCCTAAGGTAGGACGATCCAGGGATTGAAATAAAGAAATAACCTTGTTTAATTCAAATTTCTGGTCTTCATTTAAATCGGCCATGACTTTAATGAAATTTAATTTATTCGTTTCCGCAGAATGAGCATAAAATTCATTTTTGAAAATCTACTTTCAATTCAAATAATTGACAAAATCAATCCCTAACGTTAGGGTACACTCTATTGAGTCGGAAACTAAAACATTTAAAGACCGAGTAACCCCGTTTATAGTCAAGGGCAAATTAATTGAACCTAAAATTGATTGTGCAGTGCCATCCGCGGTTGTTAATATAGACGTTTTACATTTTAATTAATTCTAACTTATATTTATCCAATAAACACAAACCATGTCTGCCTAAAATAGAGGTATTCGCGCCGGAATCCAACAGTGCAGTATAAGTTTCCTTAAATATCTCGATATTAATATAAGGTCTTGTATCATCTTTTACTTTATAAAAATTTGAAAAACCTTAGATGATTTACAAAATTCTTAACTTTTACTAACCAATCCGACCACGTCTTTTGTCAGCAGCAATATTATTAAACGAAGAAAAGCAACGGCTGACTACGCGCTTTCCTGTCCTTAGTTTTTTGAATTATTTGAGCAGTTTGGACAATTTGTGGACGTAACTTCCAACTGCCCACAAGAATAACAAAATATTCCGCGTTTCTCCGGACAAGTATGAAACGAGTGACCTCGTCTTTTACAGTTGAAACAAATAGTCGAAAATTTTGCTGTGTTTTTAAAATAATTCGAAACGCCGGACCGTGGTAAATTATTATTAGAAAATGAACTCTGTCGAACTTGACGTTCTAAGATAACTGGTACGTTGGCAGAATCCGAATGTTCCTGTTTAATAAAATGTGTAGGCTTAATGTCTTCTAAAAGCTTACAACGAGAAATCAAATGGGAAATGTCAGTCACTTCAATTAACGCCAGTTGCGTGGCATAAAAGTCTGTAAATTTCTTTTAATAATTTTTATTTGTTCCCTGATTGAAATGGACTCTTCTAATTGAGAAAATAAATTTACCATCTTTGAAATATAAATGGTAGGTGATTCATCGGCGCCTTGCCGTCTGGATTTAATTAACATTAAAAGATTCTCTGCATAATCGGCTGAAAGAAAATCTTGTTTCAATTTAAAATTAATTGTTCCCATGAATTTACTGTACACCGCGTTGCTCTATACCAATCCAGTGCTGAACTGGTGAAAAGATCAATAGCCCCTTCGAAAAGGTCATCTGACGAAACTTTTCTTGCAACTTGCAGTTCTTTGACGCGTTGAATAAAATCTAAAACCGATATAGAATCAGATTCACCCGAAAATTGTAATCCCCACTTGTGGATCGGGACTGATGTCGTTGTTTTATTCAAGGACTTAATTAGCGTACCTAAATCATTACTAGAAATCGAGACCGATGGGGTATTAATGGAAGAAACCGCTGATGCTCCAGGGCATGAACCCTCTGCTGTTGGTGTTATTGTAGGATTTTTATTACCGCTAGCCGAACAATAAAGAGGGTTATCGTTAATCTCATTTTCCCCGTTTACCTGTTCTAAAATCTCAAAAGCTCTAATGCATTTGGAATGCAGTTCTTTGTGTACTTCTAAAAATTCAATATCGAAATTGACATAATTTAGTCTCTGTGTTACATGCATTAATCTCGTGTTAAGTTTAATATATTCTGTCCTTTTAGGAAGAATGGTAAAAGAATTTAAACAGTTTTCTAATTCAAAAATCTTAAGTTTTAATAATTCAATTTCGTCCTTTTGAACGATTTCAATTTTCTCATACTTAGAAAAACATTACTGTCGACTTTCTCAACAATGAGTTTTCTACGCAATAATTTTCGCTTTTCTAACACACTTAACTATGTTGGTTCAACGTTCCTAATTAAAAGTTCATAACTAAGCTCATCGCTTCTTAAAGCTTCTACCACATACATGACTAACTAAAGGTAAAAGCCAACAATAACGAAACTTGTTCCTAAATCACTAATATTAAACTGTAATTCTGCCTAACACTAAATAAAAACAAAACAATCTAAAAATTCGTCCGTGTGTTGTTTACCATAATTACAATTTTAACCACGTTAATGCGCCAGTGTAATTTTAATATTTACCTACCGCATGAGGGTATCCAATTAACAATAAATAATAAATAACAGGACCTCTAACACCATCGTACCCTCACGTTTCGGGACGTTGCCTCGCAAGCTGCAGCAGTCGGTGAAGGGGGGGTTCATTAAACAAACACACTGAGACGAAAATTCGATTGTTTTATTGAACGAGCTACTAACTAAAACTTCAACTAATTACATATGCATAACAAAATATAAAGTAAATAACCTTATGTACAAAAGGGCGCCACCATGGGAATTAAACGGCCCATGGACCAATCGCGGTAATAGCTCTCGTCGCACTTTGTTCGTGGGCGATGAACCAAAATGGCAGAACAGAAAATAAGTCACTTATAGTCTCCGGCTAGCACAAACACAACTTAACTAAACTTAACTAACAAACATATTTTGAATAGATACAGTTCTAGGTGTACACACCCCAATAACAAAAATTTATTAATGCTACCCTATTCTAATTAACTTGCATAGTGCGACGACCCTTTTAACCACGGGTCATCTACACCATGAAAAATACGACCTTCTCAAGGGTCAAATAGTACCGTAACTTGACTTCGGGCCTGAGCTTTGCATTCTCAGGTAGTCTCGTGGATTAGTGATTAACGACCTCTGACACCGTCGAAACACAATATAATAGAAGACGATGCGGTCTCCAAAGCAATAATAAAACGGATCAATTTACTTGAACTGGGCATTCACCCGGAATTGTATTTTATGGAAGTCGACAAATACTGTTTTTAAACAAATAACTGACTTATGCTGCATAACACAGCCTTGAGTTCATAGTAATATCACATATACTAATTACTTACTCAGAGAAATAAATAACTTAAAACATAACGGCCCGCACTTGACTGCAGAGAAATAAACACATCACTAGTAACCGTTAGCTTTAACCTCTAACGCGTCTGGAAATAAACAACCCCGATTCCCACCGGCTGGCCTCCTTATATACATTTTGGTTAATTGAAAAATAACCCCTTTCTTGACGCTCTTACTCGGCTTAGGATGCGCCGGTCGTAAATCTTTAATTTTAATTAAAACTGTCAATGCCTAAGATAACCACAACCGTAGCTCTCAGAATTGATTTTAGTTGAGTGCTCAGCTAATTGAAAAATTGCTTCAGACCACCCTGACATAAATAGGATCCTAAAGCATGATTGACATCTAATCATAGATATGGACTAATTTGACATGTTTAGTGCCCTTAAAGTAAGTGCCTTTAGAAAAATTGATTAACTCTTGGATTAGATCTTTCTGGGAACTTCGCTGAGAAGCTACTTGGGTGATCCTGCAGCCGCTACAATTCTAATAATTAGCATGCTAAAATTAAACTAGAAACTAACTATTTTTAGGAATACTAGAACTATTAGAGCTTATTAAAACAGTATGTTACATACTTTAATGGTTTTGACCTTGCTAAAACTATGTGTTTGTCTTATTACAAAACCTAATGTTTTATATGCTTCAGCAACGATAGTGTATATGTGTTGGTTAAAACTTAAATGGCTATTATATGCTACCCCCAAGTCTTTGATATTGTCTACACGCTTAATGGTTGTGTTATTAAGTTTGTAATCAAATCGTACACAGGTTTTACCTCTGCAGAAAGAAACAACTGAACATTTTGATGTATTTATAGGTAGTTTATTACTGACGCTCCATTCATAAACCCGCTTTAAGTCACATTGTAGATTTAGACAATCGGTAAGTGTCGTAATTTTAGCAAAAATTTTTTGGTCATCTGCAAATAATAACGATTTAGAAAAATTCAATACGTTTGGAAGGTCATTTATGTATAATAGGAAAAACAGAGGCCCCAGGTTTGAACCTTGCGGTACCCCGGAATTTGCGGTGTATTTCCCATAAGTGTTGCCGTTAAATTTGATTGAAAAGGAGCGTGATGACAAATAAGAAGCAAAAAACGAAATCAATTTGTAAGATAAACCACACATTGCCAACTTTTCGAGCATCACATCATGGTCCACTTTATCAAACGCCTTGCTAAAATCAGTGTATACGACATCTACTTGTTCTTTGGTTTCTAGTGCTTCAAACACCTCGCTACAAAAGATGGTAAGATTTGTAACAGTAGATTTACTTGGTACAAATCCATGCTGAGCTTGGTTTATTATTGGCTTAATGTGATAGAATAATTTTGAATATAGAATTTGCTCAAAAAGTTTAGCAGGCGCCGATAATATTGCGATCGGCCTGTAGTTTGAAACGCAAGACTTTGATCCGCTTTTATGTAAAGGCACGACAGTGGCATGTTTCGATATTTCAGGAAAGGTAGACCTTTGGATTGATAAGTTAAAAATATGCGTTGCGGCATTTGTAGCCAATCCGAGCAACCCTTTAAAATATATGGTGGGAGTTTGTCTGGTCCCGCTGCCTTTTTGGCTTTCAATTTTTTGACGGCAATTTTATAATCATTACCTGAAATAAGAAACGTGCTCAAAGCTGCAGAGCAGTAATTGGAATTGTCGTTTGAAAATACGGTTTTGTAGGTAGGTTTGTTGCTGCTATATACAGAAGAAAAGTAATTTGCAAATTCATGACAAGCTTCAGTTGAACTGAGACTATTTCCATCTACGTCCTTAATAAAAGCGTGGTTAACACACCGGGCTCGTTTTTGCTTTATATAAGACCAAAAATTGTTAATGTTGCAATGGATAGATTTTTCAGTCAAATTTATATAATTACTATGTGAAATTTCGATTAGAGACTTTAATTGTTTACGAACTGCTTTGTACCTATTTGTAAGTGGTACAGATAATAACCTGATTTTTCTAAATTTATTTTTTAACTGAAGCAAATATATTATTTCTTTTGTGAACCAAATAGGATATTTATGCTGTTTTGGGACAGACTTGGGTACATGTTTGTCAAAAATATTATATATAATTTTGTAAAAATTCTCCGCTGCATTGTTAACATCTACGCATTGCATTACCTGGTCCCAATTAGCATTCCGAAACGCCAAGCTCAGGTTATAGAAATTACAGAGCTTGAAATTATAATATTTATACAGAATAGCATCAGTGGCAGTATACATATTAAAGTCAGCATGTATTGCTAACGCAGGATGATGAACATCTTCGGGAACGAGTGGTTCCTCGTCCTTTATAACGCTGATAGCATGCTTATGGTCTTCCGATATCAAAACAAGATCCAGCGTTCTCCGTGAACGTTTTTAACTGTGTTTGTAAGTACTAAGCTATGTAAATTTAGAAAACTGTACAAAACTTTATATTTTTTATCATAAAGTGACAGATTCGTATCAGGACCTGCTATGTTTGGTAAGTTAAAATCACCAAAGATCCCCACGACGTTATCCGAAGCTATTAAACACGATTCGACAAAATCGAAAAACTGAAAGAACGACTCAACGGGGGAACCTGGCTTAAAGTATACGTTTATAATATAAAATTTTTTTTTATTTGCTATAGCCGATACTGCTAATGCTTCAAAATGCCTGGAGTTTAGATATGACGAGCTAGTAACCTTTACTGATTTTCCTATACCAATTAATACTCCTCCACCCCTCTTTTTATGTGACTTTAACAAATCCCTATCGCACCAATACACGCCGTAATATAAACAATCCAATATTTCCCCATCTGTAATATCTCCCGATAACCATGTCTCCGTCAAACAAATTATGTCATAGTTATGACTACAAGAATTTTTATAAAGTGTAGAAAGTCTACTCCTAAGACCCCTGCAATTTTGGTAATATACATATAACATTTATACGTTTAACACTCCGCTCACTAACACACTCAAAAATTTAGCCAACTACACCTACAAAAAATTAAACTTAAATTGGAATTTAAATATCTAATTCTCACACTGAGGTCCGGTATGATTTCAACTTAATAAATTTATAATTTAACAAATTTCATGACGCAGCAGTTTTGACTTAGTTGGAATATTCACCTGACGGAAGGAGTTACTTGCTCTTTTGTTCTCTTTTTATTTTGTATACATCGTCCAAAGTTCGAGTTGAAAATCGTCTGCCGCCTATAACAGTGTAGATGAGGCCATCCCAAGTCCAAGTATTAGTATGACCAAAAGTTAACGTTGCTTCTTTTAACACTGCTAATCGTATTTTCGTTAAGTCATCTTTGATGACTAAGCCTGTACCCTTCAGCTTCTTCCTGGCGCTCATAACTTTTTGTTTTTCTCTGTAACTTGTGAACTTTAATAACACAGGTCTTGGTTTATTTACAACCTGTTCATTTGGTTTCCCAATGCGGTGTGATCTTTCGATGACATTATGTTTGTTAGCTCTTCTCTACATATCCCCATATTCCTTTAGGGTATACAATACAGCAGCTAAAATGGATGCTATATGCACCTAGGGTTTTGCAGATATTTCCAGAGTCTTTAGGGGATTTTTAGAATTTTAGTGGTGGGCTTATAGATGCCTTGTAAGGTAGGCTTAGCTGTCAATGGGTCTTGTAGAAAATAATAAATTAGTCTGTCTGTAATTTCTTTTAACAAAGAGGTCATTTCACCTTTAGAGTTGAATCTGAGACATTAATCAACAAAATAGTTTTAACCGTACAATTTTCATAAGGAAGATTTGAAAAGATGGATTTTCCTCCTTGCTCTACTCCTTACTCGGACACCCCACATCAACCATTTTGATTACGTCCCACCCGCATTCTTTCCACCCGCGAGATAAATCTTTCTCCACATTTCCACCCACGAAATAAATTTATAATGTTTGGTATCAATTAATATTAGATTTTTCTCAGCTACCTAAATCTCTAGCAATTTTTCAGATAGCATCACCCCCCAGGGAGCTACCCCAATTTTAAGACTTTTTTACCGCTAACATTCTGAATCAAATAGCTTTTTCGACTAGCCATTTCTACCTACGAGATAAATGTACCTTGTTTGGTGTCAATTAATATTAGATTTTTCTCAGCTACCTGAATTTCTAGGTATTTTTCAGATGGCATAATCGCCCAGGGAGCTACTCCAATTTTAAGATTTTTTGCTGGTAGCGATTTTTGCCCGTCCTTATAAATTTTTTAGCCATGCGATACCTCAAATTGGTCTAGAATTTTACGTACAACCCGAATCTATAAATAGATTTAAAATAGAACCGCCCCTTACCGTTTTACACACATACCTTCTAGCGAGCATACTGCCACCGTACCACTACTCGCTTTTAATGTCATACCATACGTTCTATCTTGTTAAGCTCATCATTCGAATTAAATATATCTTGTTTGGTATCAATTATTATTATTTCTTTCTTAACTACCCGAATCTCTAGGAATTTTTTAGATAGCATCATCCCCCAGGGAACTACTCTCATTTTAAATTTTTTAACCAGCAGCGACTTCTGACCATCCTTATAATTTTTTCAGCCACGCGATACATCAAATTAGTCTAGAATTTTACGCAGAGTACGAAGCTGTAAACAGATTTAACATAGGACCGCCTCTTACCGCTTTACATACATACCCTCTGCGAGATAAATCTTTCTCCTATTTTCACCCACGAGATAAATGTACCTTGTTTGGTACCAATTAATATTAGAATTTTCTCAGCTACCCAAATCTCTTTAAATTTTTAAGATAGCATTATCCCACAGGGAGATTCAAGATTTTTTTACCAACAGCGATTTCTGACCTTCCTTATAAATTTTCTTAACCATGCGATACATCAAATTAGTCTATAATTTTAAGCAGAATTCGAATCTGCAAACAGATTTACTATATGGCCACCCCTAACAAAGTTACTCCCTTATCAGAAAACCCGAACCTTTCAAATTCTTTTTGCTTGTTTATTTAGCGAGCATATAATACATTATTTTTGTTTCTTTTAAGATAAATGTACCTTAATCTTAAGCATTATAGAGAAATTAGAAACTTGTTCTTTAATATAACATTCTAAACCCAACACACTTTATCAAAAAAGATGAGGAACTTTTATGGGTAAAACTTTCACCAATTCCACAGATTTACATTTAATTTCTAAACACGTCATAGCATAATTATGTAGTCAATGCTAATTAGGTACTTGGAAAATACAATTCGTATCTGAACTAATTTATTGACGATTATGGATTACCCAAATTACATGTGAAAGCAGTGTATAATTTCTTTTAAAGCGTATTTCATCTTCAAACAGACACATTAATTACAGAACGAAAGTACGCTGAATGCAAGCCAATTAATAGCTAAGAACACAAAGAAATTAAGCACACAAAAGTTTAATAATTTATTTTATCGAAGATTGCCAAAGACACTCGAAGAGTGCACAAGCGCGGTCACTAAACCAATTAGCATTAATACTAAGTATTTCGTATCTTTGTAGGTTGCTCGTTTCCTAGAACCAAATGTTCCACAATGTACAATGTCCTTAAAAGTATCTACATTAATATTCTTAACTACACTTCGTGAAACCC
Source organism: Platerodrilus igneus (assembly GCA_036346225.1). NCBI lineage: Eukaryota > Metazoa > Arthropoda > Insecta > Coleoptera > Lycidae > Platerodrilus > Platerodrilus igneus. The sequence continues at coordinate 8,468,405 of JARFIW010001599.1, forward strand.
CTCTAATCTTTTTAATCGTGTCTTTTTCGCTTACAATAGAGTAGGACTTAGCCTTGCTACTAACAATTTTTAATACTAGACCCACATTAAAGTTGTCTTTAAATTTCCCTACAACTTTCTTTTTTGTTGACATGCAGTATATTGTGTTTATTATCTGCGAGGTACACCACTTTAAACCTAAAAATAAAACAAGATAGTTTAATACGTCTATTAATAATTTTTGTTAATGTTGGCGATACAAATATATAAAACAAACTTTATCAAGAAATATAATGTTTTTAATCAAATATATACATGTATTAATAACATCTATTAACCGCTGTGGTAACCAGAGTCTGGCGAATCTAGGATAGCCAAATCTCTAAACATTTGCGCAAGCGATTGCCTTGCAGTCGCATCTTTTAAGTATTGGATGAGGTAGCATTTAATAATTTCTAACACTGTCAAGTAATTTAAGTTGCTGCAATCATTAGACAGAAAAAACTGGCACGGCTTTCTTCCTCTAATAACGTTTGAACCGTTTCTTCCTCTGTCGTATTTCCACATACATTTTTTATATGACCTACAAATTTTTCGTAAAATTCTGGAAAGTTTCTACACCTCAACTCAACTATTTTAAAACAGATTAATTCTCGCAAATTTAATAACTTGATGCACTCGTACGCAGGTAGCACAATAACATTTCGATCTTTCGTAATTTCCATAATATATAATTTTTTCTTTTTTAAAATTGTTCAACAGCCATATACTGCTATTAAAGGCTGTGCTCAGTTGCAATTTGAAATCATGATCCAATTGTATATCAGCAACTTCGTCACCAGTAGTCAAACCATTTAATCTGACTTGTTTTGAGTCTTGAACAAATTGGTGAATTTAAAATTCCACTTGAAAAGTACACAATTTCTTCCAATCTAAGTATGAGAATGTTATCGTAAAATCTGTACATATGCAACTACAGCAAATAACTTGGACGACAGGTTGAAGACCACCATATAAATCAAAACCAACTTCTATTATATGGTGGTGAGAATTTGGAGGATATTCGCCTAACCTATAGGTTGTCTTATCAACTAGTTGGTTGATATTTAATTGTGGTACCCGCACATCACTTGTAACGTCAACACAAGAAACATCAATCTTTAACTTGTAATTTTAATCAAACTCGACGATACTTTGACGACTAATGCACTGGAACATGGCTCTCTCGCCTTTTATGCCGATGGTCGAGCGTACGCAGCTCCATATTATGTTAATTGGCGTTATATGGAAGCTTTGACTGGGAAAGTGACGCCTATAATTGTTTTATAGTGGGTTTTACCTGTGTGTATTTAACCACCAACACCATTTTTAGAATTATTATAAAAAATTACTCTTAGCAGTATTTTTAATGTAACTCTGTCGTGTAAGGTATCAATTATTATTGCGTTTTTCCTCAGGTTCTCAAATGCTTCGCAATTTTTTTCAAATCGTACGACCCCTTATTTATTTTCAGATCAACCTTTTGCAAACCATATGGAATTCATCTTTAATCTATTTCTAAACAGAATTGCTCTGTCTTTTGAGATAAACCCATTGTGTAACCTATCAAATTAGTATAGAACTTTCCTGGGGAATCGAAATTAATTATCACGTCTTTTAAAATTAGCTCCAACAAAGACCTGTATATATTGTATTAATATTCAAAAACCTAACAGCAAAACACCTCTGCATTTTTATTTAGATTGAGGTCGAAAATAGAGTAAAACTCAAAAAAATATTTATTAGTATCTAGGAGACCTAAATTTGTAATTAGTGCATCCACATTCAAATAATTGAATCAAAAGGTATAATATATATTAATTCTGCGCAGTGGGCTAGAAAGTGGTTCGATAATCTATTTTAAATGTAGTTCAAAATATGACGTATTTTCTAAATAAATTTAGTGAAATGTATGATCATCAATCAGTCTTGCAATGTTTTGTCAATTACGTCTGACTATTAATTTAATAAAAGTACCTTTCACAATTCTAGATAATATACGAGAATACGCATTTTATAATTTGTTTTAAATTGGGTTAATATAAGGACAAATTGTACCTATCCTTCCTCTATGTTACTTTCATGTGAGGACTATCGACAAAGAAGAGTAAGTATTAGTTTGAATTTTGCAAACGTAAAAGAAATTTATATTTACATATATAATTCAAAAACTGCTAATCATTAATTTTTCCTGTAATGAACATCTTAAGTATCGCATGCAGTGTATGTGAATGCGTTTTTACTGGATGTGACGCTATGAAAAAAACACAACGAGAGGCACATCGAGATGGTTTATTTTCAGAATGAACTAAAAATTATAGACAATGAGTGGGAACAAATTAAGGATTTGGAAAACCAGTCGACCGCATCGCATAAAGAATGTATAAACGTCGTAATTTAGTTAGAGCAAGCCAAGTTGCTATTTGAAAAACCATACGCCATAACAAAATCTTCTCCCAAAATCATAATTGTAGGCCTGAACCAGTTCGACGATTATAAAATAATTTTCAGATATGTTAACATCATTTCGCAGACCGTACTTGATGTATCCCTTAACCTATTTAGGAAGTTTATACCAAATCTTTCATACACTATACGCACTATTGAAGTTGGCATGCGAAACCAGATATGCAAATTCGACAACTTGCGTTTTTATTTAAATAAGAATTGTTTAGTGATGATGGTGACATTTGATGAGTCAAGACTTCCATAAAACGCCAATTAACATAAAAAAGAGCCGCGTACGCTCGACCATCGGCATAAAAGGCGAGGGAGCCTTTTTCCAGTGCATTAGTCGTCAAAGTATCGTCGAGTTTGATTAAAATTACAAGTTAAAGATGGATGTTTCTTGAATTGACGTTACAAGTGATGTGCGAGTACCACAATTAAATATCAACCAACTAGTTGGTAAGACAACCTATAGGTTAGGCGAATTTCCTCCAAATTCTCACCACCATATAATAGAAGTTGGTTTTGATTTATATGGTGGTCTTCAACCTGTCATCCGAGTTATTTGCTGTAGTGGCATGTGTGCAGATTCTACGATAACATTCTCATACTTCGATTGGAAGAAATTGTGTACTTTTCAAGTGGAATTTCAAATTCACCAATTTGCTCAAGACTCAAAACAAGTCAGATTAAATGGTTTGGCTACTGGAGACGACTTTGTTGACATACAATTGGATCAAATTGCGGCTGAGCACAGCATTTAATAGAAGTATATGGCTGTTGAACAATTTTGAAAAAGAGAAATGATATAATATGGAAATTACGAAAGATCGGAGTGTTATTGCGCTACCTGCGTACGAGTGCAACAAGCTATTAAATTTGCAAGAATTATTCTGTTTTAAAATAGTTGAGTTGAGGTGTAGAAACTTTCCAGAATTTTACGAAAAATTTGTAGGTGATATAAAAAATGTATGTGGAAATACGACGGAGGGAGAAAGGGTTCAAACGTTATTAGAGGAAGAGAGCCGTGCCAGTATTTCTCTGTCTAATGATTGCAGCAATTTAAATTACTTCACAGTGTTGGGAATTATTAAATGTTACCCCATCCAATACTTAAAAGATGCGACTGCAAGGCAATCGCTTGCACAAATGTTTAGAGATTTGGCTATCCCAGATTCGCCAGACTCTGGTTACCACAGCGGTTTATAGATGTTATCAACACATGTATATATTTTACTAAAAATATTATATTTCCTGATAAAGTTTGTTTTACATATTTGTATCGCCAACATTAGCAAAAATTATTAATAGACGTATTAAACTATCTTGTTTTTATTTTTAGGTTTAAAGTGGTGTATCTCGCAGATAATATACACAATATACCGCATGTCAACAAAAAAGAAAGTTGTAGGGAAATTTAAAGACAACTTTAATGTGGGTCTAGTATTAAAATTTGTTGGTAATGACGCTAAGTCCTACTGTATTGTAAGCGAGAAAGACACGATTAAAAAGATTAAACGGGTCTCACAAAGTGTAGTTAAGAATATTAATGTAGATAGTTCTAAGGACATTGAACATTGCGGAAGATTTAGTTCTAGGAAACGAGCAACCTACGAAAGTACGGTATACTTGGTATTAATGCTAATTGGTTTAGTAACCGCGCTTGTGCACTCTTCGAGTGTCTTCAGAAATCTTCGATAAAATAAATTATTAAACTTTTGTGTGCTTAATTTTTTTGTGTTCTTAGCTATTAATTGGCTTGCATTCAGCGTACTTTCCTTTTGTAATTAATGTATTTATTTGAAGAAGAAATACGCTATAAAATAAATTATACACTGCTTTCGCATGTATTTTGGGCAATCCATAATCGTTAAGAAATTAGTTCAGATACGAATTGTATTTTCCAAGTACCTAATTAGCACTAACTACATAAATATTTTATGACGTGTTTAGAAATTAAAATGTAAATCTGTGGAATTGGTGAAACTTTTACCCATGAAAGTTCCTTATGTTTTTTGATAAAGTGTGTTGGATTTAGAATGTTTTATTAAAGAACAAGTTTCGAATTTTTCTATAGTGCTTAAGAATAAGGGTCATTTGTCTTAAAACAAACAAAAATAATCTATTATATGCTCGCTAAATAAACAAGCAAAAAAAACTTGAAAGGTTCGGGGTTTCTTTATAGAGGTGTAACTTTGTAAGGGGTGGCTATATATTAAATCTCTTTGCAGATTCGGATTCTGCGTAAAATTTTAGACTAACTTGATGTATCGCATGGTTAAGAAAATTTATAAGGACGGTCAGAAATCGCTGTTGGTAAAAAAATCTTAAAATGGGGGTAGCTCCTTGGGAGATGATGCTATCTCAAAAATTTATAAAGATTTATGTAGCTGACAAAATTCTAATAATAATTGGTACCAAACAAGGTACATTTATCTCGTGAGTGGAAATGTGGAGAAAGATTTATCTCGCAGAGGGTATGTATGTAAAACGGTAAGGGTGTTCCTATTTTAAATTTGTTTACAGATGCGGATTCTGCGTAAAATTCTAGACTAATTTGATGTATCGCGTGGCTAAAAAAATTTATAAGGATGGTCAGAAATGGTTGCTGGTAAAAAATTTTAAAATTAGAGTAGTTCTCTGGGGGATGATGCTATCTGAAAAATTCATGGAGATTCGGGTAGCTGAGAAAAAATAATTTTAATTGATACCAAAGAAAATATATGTATCTCGAAAGATGAGCTAAACAAGATAGAAAGTATGGTATGACATTAAAAGCGAGTAGTGATACGGTGGTAGTATCCTCGCTAGAAGGTATGTGTGTAAAACGGTAAGGGGTGGTCCTATTTCAAATCTGTTTACAGATTCGGATTGTACGTAAAATTCTAGACCAGCTTGTGGTATCGCATGGCTACAAAATTTATAAGGACGGGCAAAAATCGCTACCAGCAAAATATCTTAAAATTGGGGTAGCTGCCTGGGGATGATGCAATCTGAAACATTCCTAGGAATTCAGGTTGCTGAGAAAAATCTAATATTAATTGACACCAAACATTTATCTCGTAGGTGGAAATAGCTAGTCGAAGAAAGCTATTTGATTCAGAGTGTTTGCGGTAAAAAGTCTTAAAATTGGGGTAGCTCCCTGGGGGGTGATGCTATCTAAAAAATTTCTAAAAATTCAGGTAGCTGAAAAAATCTAATATTAACTTATACCAAACAAGATATATTTATCGCGAAAGACGAGCTAAACAAGGGAGAAAGTATGGTATGACATTATAAGCGAGTAGTGGTACGGTGGCGATATGCTTGCTAGACGGTATGTGTGTAAAACGGTAAGGGGTGGTCCTATTTCAAATCAGTTTACAGATTCGGATTGTACGTAAAATTTTAGACTAATTTGAGGTATCGCATGGCTAAAAATTTATAAAGACTGGCAAAAATCGCTACCAGCAAAAAATCTTAAAATAAAGGTAGCTCCCTGGGGATGATGCAATCTGAAACATTCCTAGAAATTCAGGTAGCTGAGAAAAATCTAATATTAATTGACACCAAACTACGTACATTTATCTCGTAGGTGGAAATAGCTAGTCGAAGAAAGCTATTTGATTCAGAATGTTAGCGGTAAACACGTTTTAAAATAGGGGTAGCTCCCTGGGAGGTGATGATGCTATCTAAAAAATTCCTAAAAATTCAGGTAGCTGAGAAAGAACTAATATTAATTGACAGCAAACATTATAGATTTATCTCGTAGATGTAAATGTGGAGAAAGATTTAGGTCGCTGGAGGAAAGAATGCGGGTGTAACGTAATCAAAATGGTTGATGTGAGGGTGTCCGAGCAAGGTGGAGAGCAAGAAAGGGGCAAGGAGGAAAATCCATTTCCTCGAATACTCCTTATGGGAATTTACATGTATATTTGGTCCAGATGAGTCAGAAAATAAGGGAAGCTGGAAGGAATGAGGCAGCTGACGAAATATTCCCAACATAGGATTCTATAAAACTTGTCAGGTATTTAGCAACACTGTAAGCGGAAGCATTTATGTGCTTACTATTGGACTAAATGGGATGCCTTTCTAAGGAACATTTGGAAAGCCACTTGAGCATAGTGGTTTGCACTCACGGGATATTATACGATTTGGGTATCCTTGGAAATCTTGAAAAATTTAAGGAGTTCGTAATTCCGCTGGAATGGAACTTGATGTTGGTTTTAAAGTGCGTAATAGCTGGAATGTCTATTTAAAATCCTTTTGTGTCGTTTTCAGCATTTGTAAAACTTCTAAGTTACTACTCAGCACGTGTTATGTTGTTTTCGTCAAAAAGCCCTCATTGATTTATGAGCAGTAACTTGTTGTTGACGTTTGTTACAGTGTCCCTATCCACAAAATCTAAAATTTATTTAATAGCAAATAATGTATCGAGAGCAGCTGGAATTTGCATCGTAAAAGCAACACAGAAGAGTAATCAATTACTCTTGTTGACATCTGCTTCGATACCTTTTAAATATTTATGTAGTTAGTTTAGCTTTGAATATTGCTGCACAAAGAACCGAATATCCTGCTCAACCAAATAAAATATGAAAAGTATTCACAAAGGCTTTGCAACAAGCACATGACATATTCACTAGAATATCATGTTTTGTTTACAGAGATCATGTAAATCTTGGCCTTTCAATGCTAAATAGAAAACCACACAAAAACTATTAGGCTATTATAACTAGTCGTTAAATTTATTTATTCCTTCGGTTATGTAGTTTGGAGCTAATATTTCTCTCCAATGGTACACTTGAACAACGGATACGAAGATAATTGCGTTGGGTTGGTGTGCGACTACTAAGTTTAAGCTCCCGGGTTCGATTCTCGACACGGACGGATTGGAAACTGTTAGCCGAGCATTTTTCGCAAAAAAAAACGTATTAATTGGGATGAGAGGTAAACTGTAGTGTTGTCACGCACATTAGAGATTCCTATCTGGCTTTGGAGCAGCATGTGTTCAGCAAAATTTAAAATTTCCCGGTAAAGAAAAAATTCGCTACTTGTCCAATGTAGTGTCTTCGGGTGGAGTTGGTTAGCGTGTGATTTATAATTCTAGGTTTTCTGAGTTCGATTCCTAACACCTACTGCTTGAAAAACCTTACGCAATCAACTTTTAGTAGAATACGTCCGTCCCGTTCGCATGAGAGGCTAAATGTAAGTGGTGAGTGTTGTCGGACACGTTAAGCGTATCTAACTCAATATAAGAATTTATGTATGTAACTTGCTCCAATGCTATAGCTTTTTATTCTTCTTGTGAGTCGGACACCCCAATACTAGGATTTTTACTAGGTAAGGCTTTATTCTTAAAGTTGTTACTACCAATAGACTCGCGAGCGCCACAATATTCACGGCGTAGTCTGGGAATTACCCCAAGGGTGAGCAATGAGAATGGGCGTGGATGTAAAGTAAACTCGACTATAAACAGGGATAAAAAAGGGAAGTTGAACGTCATCGCATCTATACGGACGATAAATATCTAAAGTATCCTGTTAGAAGATGCAGAAACACACAGGCTATGATAACTACCTACACTGCTGAAAACCTCTCGAGAGTAGCTACTTCAGCTCCTGCTGTGAAGATCCTGATACACAGTAGTACACAATAAATTGTAATCTAGAGACACTATTTGTGTTTTATTAAAAAGATACAACAAAACTCGTAAGTTAAACATCATGAAAGCACCACTCTAAAAGTGTTATACCTAAAAATTGTTTTTAAAAAAATCCTTTTCATCACTTCTATAACATAATTCTGCTTAGACATCTCTCAAGTTTCATTACTCAAATGTTATCTGTTCGAGTGGCAATGTCATTATATTAAATACTCAGAAATAAAAAGACTTAGTACTTTGAATTAAAAATATAATTTAAAATAACTCTTTTCTTTCTTTCTAGTATATTTTAACAAAAATCTCAAAAATATTATTTAAAAGTAAAATCTTTTTTTTAATATGGAATAAGGATTCATAAATTTCCCTTCTAATTAATGAGATTTTGATATTAAGAACTATTTTCAAAAACAAAAAATTTATAGTAACCCCCAATTGACAGATCTGTTATATTGGTTCACAATAATCTTCACATAAATCTCATACTTAGTATTTGTTACAGAGATAGTGTTTGAAATTACCCTACTAATCATCAGACATAGTATACTTCCATAAAGTTTGCTAGAATCGGACTTTATACACTTTTTATAAAGGCTACATGCAGGTTTCACACGTGTACCTAAATATTTCAACATACATCTACAAAATAAGGTTTCCCTTCTTTTTATCAGACTTTAATTTCGACACCTAGCAAGGAAATGAATTTGATATGCAACTATCGAAACATGATTATTCTTACAATCTTTCAAAATCTATTCTTTCACTAAATGTAATCTCTCAAACAACTTTACGAGTATTTATAAAAGTTTATGATCTTGGTATAAAAAATTCAATCATAACTACACACGAAATGAAACACTCACCGAGAATCGATTCCTGCATTCATTAGGGCTGTAAATACTTGAATTTCGTACATGTGACAAAAACTCCAACTTCATAAAAATTTCCAAGCAAAAGCATACATGTTTTCTACTAGATGAACACTATATAAGCGACCTCCAATTATTTTTATTACAAAAATTTATTCATTATCTCTCGATGTGGTCATGTTTTTCTACTAAATACACACCAGATCAGCATCCTCCAATTTACATCGGCGACCGCCAATTCTGTTTTTTACAAAAAAAATTTCATTATCCCTCGATGTGCGTTAATGGACTTCGATGCTGATCACCACGTTGTCATTTTATTCTCGTTCAGGCCGCCCTGAAGGAATCCGAGAAAAAGTTCCAATCTTGTCTTCCTTCAGGATAACCGTGAACACTCAATCGAGCTAGATGGCTATGCGGAGGCACCAGACGACACATAAAAATGCCATCGTACTCTTCTGCACTTAAAGGCCGCTCTGTACTCGTACAAAAATGGCGAGTTTCCTTTCGATACTGTCTATTTGATAGAACAGCTGATCTGTCAACAACGTCACTTCGTGACACTCTGCGCAAGCGTTATCTTAACTCGACAATCCTAGAAAGTGAATGCTGACCCCTACGAATTAGGCAACACAAATGAATCGCTTATAAAATAATCTTAAGACGTCTTGATCTTGGGCAATTTTAAAATATTTGTTATAATTCAATAAATTATTATGGTAAATTTAAAGCGAACCAGATGATAATAACATTCACTTATATTATGAAATTGTTTATTTTAAGTTATTATGTAAAACAAAAGGATGAGGTACCACAGAATATTAAAAAATAGAAATGACATTAAAGTTCGATAACACAGAATTTACATTTGCTACAATGCAGCAATACATATAAAACACTAAAAACACATTGGTGATAATTGTAATAAAATAAGGTTAAAATTATGAAAAACGTGAGATACTTAAACCTAGCGAGGTGGGCGTTTTCAGGTCAATATCCAAACTATTTCTTTAACTGACATAATGGGTGTACCCTGAAATTATAAGTTAAAAGAACCCATATTTTTATCAATAGTTTCAAAATTTTTTGATATGTAAATTAGAGAGAAACAAAACTAAAACTTTATGTGGTGGTACTGCCTTCAAAATCTTGTGTAAAGCCCATTTGCACTGTTATTGCATTTTGCATATTACTGTGCCCTAATTATAAAGTTTTTGACCTGAAATTTGAAGATAATATCTAACGGTGTCATTACTCTGTTAGATATCATTTTGACGCGATCAAATTCGTTTTACTACTTAATTTTTATATTTATTTTCATCATAGCTTTGTTTAAATTCAGCACTTTTTTGAACATTTACTTCACTTCCTGTTTGAAATTGTACGATTGCCTTGCAACAATCACGTGCCTCTTGTAACCTAATGAGAACTGACCGTTTGTTGCGAACGGGGAAAACGATAGTTATTCCGGTAGTGAAGCAGACACTTTAATTGATACACTGAAATGATAAGCTACAGCTAATGCTACGAAAAGAAAGTTTCACGTTATTCATATCTGCCCATTTAACTTTTTATCTCTTCAAAGGTCACTTCTACATCAGGCGTACAGCGAAATGTCCCCATAAACACATGTCCCACTGTAGGTACATTCCTGAAAAGGCTCTTGATTTCATAATTCTGCCGTCCAAAGCTAGAAAACCGTAAGCGCCATTAGTCGAACTTTAGAGGATTGCGATTTTTTTGTTTCTTTAGTTCAAGTTCTCTAGCGCTGTTGGTTTAAGCTTTTTCTTCGAAAGTTTTTGGTAACATATATTTCGAAGTAAGTGAAACAAGATGGCTGTTCAGATTTTACGTATTTGTTGTAATTTTTATGTTAGGACATTTACAGTTTTGTGCTTTAGCCATGTGCCGGTTAAGATTGGGCCAATGACACTAAGTGCATACGTTATAATACAAAAGTGTCTACCTGAACGATGTTTGTTTCACCAATAAGTAGGGTTGGTTATGAAACATGTATATAGACTAATAATAATTAAAAACTGGTTCATAAAAAGCCATTATTATTGTAATTGTGAAATACAAAACTATTTGGACCTTGTCCAATTTGTGCAGGGAAATTATGCTTTTCGCATAATAAGTAAACGACATTCTTTTTAGGTGTATGTAACTTAAACATAACTTATTCTATGATTGATATAATAATTAGATAACTTAACAACTCATGCATATCACATAAGTCAGGAACATCTTCCACAGAAATCTGTTGCCAAAATTGTTGTCGAACTGCCGGCATCAATAATCCCAGTTTGGACAGGGTATCGTCCTCTTTAGTTTGAGGAATTCGCCGTGCCGTCTGTCGTGTTTGTGGACGAGAAATAGACGTTTCATAGTGCTTAAGAAAAAAGTTGAATGTGGAGAATTCTACGTCCGTCAGCGCTCCTTTATATTTCATATTGAAATCTCCAAGTGTGAATTTGACATTCACCACATCGTGTAGAAGAACTCTTGGTCTAGCCCTTGAAGATTTATAGACAGAGGTTAGATCCGGCCAGTTTGAAAAGTCATGTAAGTACATTCATAACCTTGATTTCGACTTTACCCCTACGAACAGCTGTTACAGAGTCACAAAAATCTTGGAAATCGTAAATATTTCTTTGTCTTGCCATCGATTGTTCTACCTCATGATGCTCGGAATCTACAGACATAAAGGTATGCCCCTTCTCCAGAAAACACTTTCCTCACGAACCATATCAAGATTATTGCAATTGTGTATAGGATTATGCAGTCTAAATAGCTCACAAGCTTTGCATTGCTCGTGGCCTAGTTTAGCAAAACTAATATTCATTTCATATCCGTACCAAGAAAGTTTTTGTGCATATCCACAACAGTCATGTCAGACGGCAAATATCGACGGTTCGGGGCGTGTTCTCTCCGATAATGCGAAATACTGGAGCGGTAGCCTTCAATATGCTCAAGTATAACGCTAACATAGGCAAACTTATTTCCTGGGAGGGGGGTTACCCCTTTGATTGCCTATTGGTGTAATTAATGCCCCCTCCATTTCCTTGAGTCATTTTTGGACAACTGTGTCATTATTCTGTGCGAATCCCAGAGTCGTAAGGAAAAAAATTTTGCAGACAGAAACTTTGACGCCATTGGCAATAAGCAGGGTGTACGCCACTGTATAATTTCGCTTCAGCATCTTTGCATGTTAGCTTGCTGAAGCCTTCCTTCGCCGTTTTACTAATTGTGGTATTTTGTCGAATAAAGACTCTCCTCTCATCGTAACTAAAAGTCCAGAACTGCTTGATTATATTATTTCTGTGCTCGTCGGGGAGCGCCAGGCCGCACTTCCCCTTACACGTTTGTATGTTGCAGGGTGGTTTTACATTAGACCTTTGATATATTTCCGCCTGTTGTGTTCTCTCTGTGTCGAATTTGCGAGTTTGCGAATTTGTTCGACAACTTCAGGTTGAAACGTTTCACCAACATTAGGTACACGGGAGGGGTCGTCAATTCCAGGCTGAAAGTAAAGAAAATTGTTAAAAAGTTGCAGCCAAAACCTACATCTGATAACATGGGCAACTAGACAAAGTAACAATCGAAACCAATTTCGACATGTTTAGTACCTGTGGTAGTTCGGCAGGTTGATCCGCTGTGGTTGGAAGTAAAACAATCAGAGGGTGAATCTGAACCAAATCAGTGTTTCCCTCTAACAAATCTTTCCCGGAAATTGGATAGTCTTCATACACAGGTATGTTGCAAGTTTGCACCGGTATATCAAACACTAAAGCAGGGTTTATGATGATCATAGTATCCATAATACATTATTGCATTATTGAATGGTTATAATTCACGTCTAAATATAATACCGTATAATTATATTAGTAGATAGGTAAGGCCGGTCCTAATTCAAAACGTGTTCAGACGTATTTTCCATATGTAAAATACACATGCACCGTTTTGAATTAGGATCGGCCCTATATAATTTCAATGTAAAATAGTTGTGAAAACACGAATTCTTATATGCTTTCAATGTAAAATACTTGTGGGCACGTTTTGAATTAGGATCGGCTTTATATTACTTTCAATGAAACATATTTCAAAACACACGTATGTTGAAAAGTGCAAGTGCAGAGAAAAAATGTGTGTAGCTGTTTTGAATTCGGTTTTCTAGCGAGAAGTTACACGTGCACCGTTTTGAATTAAGTTCGGCGTTATATACTTTTAATGTAAAATGTGAAAACATGAATTCTAATATACTTTCAAATGTAAAATACTTGTGGGCACGTTTTGAATTAGAATCAGCTTTATATTACTTTCAATGGAACATACATACTTCAAAACACACGTATGTTGAAAAATGTAAGTGCGCAGAAAATGTGTGGATGTTTTGAATTTGGTTTTCTAGCGAGAAGTAATAAAGTATGACAGATGCAAAATATCGCATTCAAGTCAATTGTGTTTAATTAAAGTGGATTCTGATTTATGTTTAGAGGCTGCAAATACACATGGGCCGGTTTCAATTCAAAATGTGTTCACTTTTGTGATAGGTTGAAAAGTGGGTTGGCAAAGTACGCAGATGGTGGTAATCTGCTATATAAGAAGATTGCTCCTAATATTAATTTAATTAGTCGAAGTTTACTGCATATATTTACATACAAACATGTATATAATTGATATTCAGGGATTTAAATACAAGAAAAACGAGTTTGTGTGTAAGAAAATTGCGGTTTTGGACTTGCTGAAAGGTGTTGTTTGGCATCAAATTTTTAAACTGCCAATGGAGTCCAGTTGTTTGAGCCAAGATCATATAAAACATAACGACTGGGTGACAAAGAATATTCATGGTCTTTCTTGGGATGAATCTTCAACGGTTGGAATGGGTTTACCATATATAGCGCTTTATTTGAAGCAAATTATCCGACCTGGTGAAGAAGTATTTGTGAAGAGTCTAGAAAAGAAGAAATTGATTGAAACCTATCTAATGCAAAACTTTGTAACTGATATGCTTGCACTAGGTTGTCCTAAGATATCGGAGTTAAAAATCAACAACCGTTTAAAATATAACATCCATTGTTGTAGACACAGCAATAATAGTCTGCAATGTGCAAAACAAAATACCTTGTTATTAAAAGAATGGCTTGATAATAATAAAAAACAATAGAAAGATTGTGTCTGTATTATTTATTTTAATATAATTTTACAATGTTAGCCGAAGCAAATTATCCGACCTGGTGAAGAAGTATGTGTGAAGGGTCTAGAAAAGAAGAAATGGATGGAAACCTATCTATCGCAAAAATGTTATAGGCACGGCAATAATAGTCTGCAATGTGCAAAACAAAATACTTTGTTATTAAAAGAATGGTTTGATAATAATAAAAAACAATAGAAAAGATTGTGTCTGTATTATTATTGTAGTCAGTAAGAAATATTTAATGTTGATGTCTGCAGAAAAAACAATTAAACTCAGACAGCACGAATGGAACTCTCAACCCTGAAAGTAATTATAATTGATCAATGCAATAGCTCTTTACTGGTTTTACAACATTTAACAAATTGTACAGATATCTCGAAAGATTTGCCAAAGACAGACAAACAGATAGACAGACTGACTGCACCAATTTTCTCATTCTCGCTTTTAAAGAATAACAAGTCGTAGTTATTAAATCGCGAACTCAGTTTATCTGCAAGAAATATATAAATGTGGAAATTTATGAAATGCTCCAACTTCAAAAAAACTAGAAATAAATCTATTGAAATATATGCTAACGTTGCAATTGGTGGATCTGCCCACGGAGTAAACAATTTTTTCTAGCACTTCATTTGGATTGACTATAAACTACTCAACAATTTTAACCTAACCACTATCATTATTCTTTCCTGACAAGGGCAATTTTAAAAAAAGTTTTCATTTTTGATTTGTACTATAGAACACAACTACAACTTGACAATAAAGATTGAGCGATTAACACACACATATCTTGAGTATATATAAAGATATTAAACAACAAGAACAGCAGAAAGTTCAACCCATGTCAGACAGCTTTTTTTCTTGTCAACGATAGTCTAGTCTAATGCTTCTTCAGCATTTGCATTTCCATAGTTACGTACTGAAGGCAACTCTGCAATTTTAGATCACATGCATTTCTAATTTCAATTACAAAAAATATGAAAGCATCTATTTGAAATGCATTTCTAACACCGATCTGTAAACTGAGATTACGTAGTTATTAAATCGGGAGTAATGTGAAATGAAACACACAATGTATTTTTCTTTATTGTAATCTATAAAATACATATATATATATATATATATATATATATATATATAATGTTATGTACTCTGGAATAAACATACTATAATTCACTTAAGTTCCCAAATATAAAGAACAGTTCTAACTCACTCCCACTCTGAACGGTTAAAAATATTGCATTATCAATTCTATGAGGGCTGTCTTCTTCATCTTTGACGCGCGGTCGTTTCTGGTTGTTCTTCTTCTTCGTGTTAACTAAAAAAAGATTCAAATGAATATTATATCAAGTAAATGCATTAAGAAAATTAAATCTATATATATTAAGCTAACGAATACATACTCTGTATTGGTGTCATCAGGTCGTACGTTGCAACTGGTGGATCTGCTCACGGCGTCTACGATTTTTTCTCCAGTACTTAATTTGGATTGACTATAAACTACTCAATAATTTTAAACCAATCACTATCATTATTCTTTCCTGACAAGGACAATTTAAAAAAAAGGTTTTCAATTTTTGATTTGTTCTATAAATAATAATAAATAAATTCACTTAGTCAGCATTAATGGAAAACCGGTCTAGCTTCGAAACCGTGCACGCGTATATACCATATTTTAAAATTAAAGTTGTCAATTGCAAAACAAAAAAATTAAATTTTACCTAGAAATCATTTGAAATATTTACTTTTTTTCAGTACAACTGAAAGAACTTGACTTTTATACATTTTTTTAATCGATATCATAGACTTTTTTTCTATACTGTTGGTAAAATCTACGTGAAGTATTTATATTAAATAATAAACTGACCTGTTAAAGAAAATTAAAAATTTGCATTGTTTTCTGAAAAAAAATTGCATACTTTTTTCAGTACAACTGAAAGAACTTGACTTTTATACATTTTTTAATCGATATCAGACTGTACAGAAACAGCAATGTTTAATTATATCAGACAAATATGATGTGTTTACTATTAAACAAAACAAAATTGTTCTTAATCCAAGTGATGATAAAAGAATTCTTAGCACCTCAACCACTGATACTAACTATTGCCTATTTTTGTAGTATTGATTACAAAAATTACATACGACAGCGAGTACTGTGTTAAAAATTGTTTTCATTGCAGAAAGTAACATCAATACCCGTCAATATTACTGTATTAGTCGATTAAGGCATGAGTTAATTTTTTACTACGTTTCTTTTTATTCGCTTAGGGCAATGCAGAGAAGAAGTTTGAATTGGCAACATTTTTTTTTATAATAAAATAAACCTTGATACAAAATCACATTCAGTTTTACTGAAAAGTAAATCGGAAAAGATTGCTAACTATACGGGTGTTATAATATTATTATATATCTGTGTGAATAAACTCACAAAGCGCAAAATGAGCGGTTTGTCAAACTGATTTTTTCACTTAAAGCGATTGACATTCATTTCAAACAAGTATTTATTAAGGTCATATAAAAGACCAAAAGTTTTACCATTATAAATAACGTTGTGTAATTTAAATTTTATTACGTAGCATTCTTTGAATTTTAAAAAATTATTTTTATACCTCCATCATGAGTTAAAATTCTACGTGCTATAATTATGCTAAATAATGAAGAAATGAATTGCTTTAACAAAGTTTTTTTGGAAAATGTCATGCGTTGCACATTGTATATTCTATAGTGCGTATAAATTAAATAAACAACATTGACGGTTTAATCTGAGACATTTTTTCAAAACTTGCTTTAATTTTTAATAAAATTTTTTATATGTAACCATAAAAAATAGCGCTGTATTGATAGTGTATTTTCCGTACACACAGCATAAATCAAAGGTCGTATAAAAAAACATTTGATTACTATACTGCAAGCAAGCAAATTTTTTCAGTAAACGCAGCTGAATGAAAAAATGATGTTGTATGCTAATTCATTTACAGTTGTTTTGCTTTTGTCAGATGATATTTTTTGTATAAATAGTAAATAAAGCTGTACATATATTAAGTAGTGTATTGATTTGTATAGAATCATGAATTCTGACACCGTCGCCGAAATTAGTAGCTCTATTTTGAAATTAACTGTGAAATGCGTGAATCTAATCAGATCAGTCGATGCAATAATAAAACACATTATAATTATCAAAGCAAATATTAGTATATTGAAGCTTGCTATTAGAAATAAGGTATACGAAGACAATCGTCAGGAAAATCCTAGTAGGCTGGAATCTAATTTGGCACATCTTAAAAGTTACCTTGTACGATTGAGGCACTTAAAACGCTCTTTGAAATATCAAGGTAAGGGTATTGATGCAACGCTTTCTAGAGGTCATATTCGAAAAAATCTGATTTGACATGATGTACAATCATGTTTTGAAAGTCGAATAATTACGGGACTTATTACCAATTTAAGTTATAGAGATCCTCTAGTGTTCTTAGACAAGGCGTTCGCTAGTTTTAAACGCAAGATTGTTGCTTGCTTAAAAAAGTCAATGTTGAAAGTTAATGTAATATTGACCGCTAACTTTGTTAAGCCTACAACTGGCGAAATAGATTTGAAGACGTTTCCTACTGCAAATCGTCACATCGATATAAATACCAATCTCAAGCGGTGGTATAAGGAGAACGTATTAGACAAGATTTCAAAGCGATTAGAGGAATTTAGCGAAAAGGATTCAGGTTGGGCAATCCAGGAAGTTTTACACTTGAAGGTAAATATAAACAATCATGATCCACTTAAAGGAGGGTGTTCAACGTTTGTTCCGGTTCCGAACTTATAAACAATACCACAATGTTTCTTGATTTTATATTAAAAGTTCCTTTCAAAGCAAGTGGAGCCCACGACATTCAAACATGGAAGTATTTATTAATTGTATTTAATAAATCCTGATTAGAAAAAAGTATTATGATAGTTGCTTAATCAAAAGTGAAAGAGGATATAGTAAATGAACTTCATACACCAGCAAGAACAAATTTCAAGAGACGCAAAGTGATAGTAAAAGATTTAAATGACCTTCTTCAGACCGATTTGATTGAAATGCTACCATATTCGCAAACAAACAAAGGATTTAAATACTTTTTAGTAGTTATTGATTGTTTCTCCAAATACGTATGGGCTGTACCACTTAAAAGTAAAACGGGTATTGATGTTACTGCTGCAATGAAAACAATTTTAAATAAATTTAAAAATCCACCAAGAAATTTGCAGTCTGATTTGGTAAAGAATATTATAACAAACACTTTCAATCCTTAATGCAGACATATGGCATAAACCATTATAGTGTTTTTTCTACAAAAAAAGCATGCATTTGTGGAACGTGTAATTAGAACTTTAAAGGGAAAAATGTGGCGTTTGTTTAACCTGAACGGTTCTTACAATTGGATAAAAAATTTAAGCGATATTGTGAAACAATACAACAATACAGTTCACAATACTATCGGTGTCAAACCTGTAAAAGTTAATAAATCAAATGAAAAAACTATTCTTAAATCATCATTTACCCACATCAAACTTGCAACCAAAATTCCAAAATATTCAATTAAAGACAGTGTGAGGATTAGTAAACACAGGGAAGCATTTACGAAAGGTTACACACCAAACTGGTCAAATGAAATTTTTAAGATTAAAAAGGTAAACGTAACCAATCCGACAACATATATATTAGAAGATCAAGACGAAAAAGAAATCAAAGGTGCATTTTATGAAACGTAGTTGCAAAAGGTTAAACATCCAGGAATTTACCTGGTAGAAAAAGTCCTAAGAAAGAGCGGAATTAAAGTATTTGTAAAATGGTTATGCTTCTCTAACGTACACAATAGCTGGATCGATAAAAATAATGTTTGCTAGAAGTTGTTATAATAATAGATAGTAAGGCTAACATTGTAAAAATTATATAAAAATAAATAATACAGACAAAATCTTTCTATTGTTTTTTATTATTATCAAGCCATTCCTTTAATAAAAAAAAAAGGTATTTTGTTATGCGCATTACAGATTATTATTGCTGTGTCTATAACAATGGATGTTATATTTTAAACGATTGTTGATTTTTAACTCCGATAGCTTAGGACAACCTAGTGCAAGCATATCAGTTACAATGTTTTGCATTAGATAGGTTTCAATCAATTTCTTTATTTTCTAAACCCTTCACAAATACTTCTTCACCGGGTCGGATAATTTGCTTCAAATAAAGCGCTATATATGATAACACCATTACAGCCGTTGTTTCTACAATCGTTAGGACGGCATTTATTTAATTAAAATGTAAAATGAATAGTGAAATACTGAACGTGCGTAAAAAAGTTTACTTCGACGATGAAATTGTTAATATTGAAAACATACTAATCAACCTTATGCTAACACATCTTTAAACAATAACAAACTGTATTTTTTTTAACAGAACGGTTACTACTACTATTTTTTCTCTACAATACATTTATGCTAATATAGTTCAACTCGGGTAGATTGAAAGGTATTCTATTTTTAGATAAATCCAAAACGAAAAACTGCGTACTTGTGCAGGAATAAACATAACACTGAAGTTTTTATAACTAAAATAAATTGCATTCTTTATTTGAGCCAGTGGTTGAAGCTTTACAAGTCATTTCTGAGTGTATAGTTATACCCCCAAGGTTTTAGTATCAGTGGTTGAGGTACTAAGAATTCTTTTATCATCACTTTGATTAAGAACAATTTTGTTTTTGTTTAATAGTAAAGACATCATGTTTTGACTTGATCTAATTAAACATTGCTGTTTCTGTATAGTCTGTTTATAAAACAAAGCATTCTTATAATCATCAAAAGAAATTTGCTTAATACTTGCTAATGAAGATCCCCTTTGACTTTTTTTTATTATCCTATCCTGAACTCTGTAAGTGTACATTTTAGATCTATGCTCTACAAACTCTAGCATGGTGTCATTTAAAAAATTCTAATTCTCCATATGGAAGTTATTCAGACATTGCAGTCCCATATAAATTATTAACATCAAAATACATTAAATATTTAGAATTAATATTCTGTTTTTAATGCAATTGGAATTGGATCTTGATACTGAATCAAAATGTGAATAGCTATAAAGTCCGAAACGGGAGCAAACGTTGAACACACTCTTTAAGCAGATCATGATTGTTTATATTTACCTTCGAGTGTAACACTTCACTGTTTAATTTAAAATACCACTACTAACTTCAGCCACTAGCTAAATTACTTTATACATAAATATGTTCTGATGTAAGCAAAATAGCTGTAAAATTAGACATTTGCAATTTTTCAGAAAAATAAAGCAAATTCGAAATCTTGCCTTAACAAAAGCACGTTCATCAGCAGAAAAATTAATACTGAATTTTAATTTTAAATAACAACAATCTCACATCATTTTTCATTCAGCTGCGTTAAGGAAAAAATTTGCTTGCTCGCGCCAAAGCAATTCGCATGCAAGCATTTTTCCATATTTACACACTGAAGGCTACTCTGAAAAACATTCTGCAGTTTGATCATAATATAATTACGTAGTGCAATTTTTAATTTATCGGAAGAGATGGATTTAATCTCAGTAAATTTTAATAATGACACAATTTTCCCAAAATGTTGCTTCAATTAAAAAAAATTCCTAAAGATTTGAGTATCCCAGAAAAAATCTGCATCAAACTCATGCGTTTTGTTTGTTTAACTAAAAATGTAGGGAAAAAAATAACTTTAATTTATACCAAAATATCAATGTGAAATATTTCCTTTTCAGTAAAACAGAATGTGATTTTGTATTAAGGATTATTTTATTATAAAAAATGTTTACTTTATACATAAATATGTTATGATGTAAGCAAAATAGCTATAAAATTAGACATTTGCAATTTTTCAGAAAAATAAAGCAAATTCGAAATCTTGCCTTAACAAGCACGTTCATCAGCAGAAAAAATTAATACTGAATTTTAATTTCCAATAATAACAATCTCACATCATTTTTCATTCAGCTGCGTTGAGGAAAAAATTTGCCTGCTCAAATTTGCTTGCTTGCACTGTAGTAATCAAATGTTTTTTTATACGACCTTTGATTTATGCTGTGTGTACAGAAAATACACTATCATTACAGCGCAAATTTTTTTATGGTTACATATAAAAAATTTTAATAAAAATTAAAGCAAGTTTTGAAAAAATGTCTCAGATTAAACCGTCAATGTTGTTTATTAATTTACACGCACTATAGAATATGCAATGTGCAACGCATGACATTTTCCATAAAAACTTTGTTAAAGCAATTCATTTCTTCATTATTTAGCATAATTATAGCACGTAGAAATTTAACTCATGATGGAGGTATAAAAATAATTTTTTAAAATTCAAAGAATGCTACGTAATGAAATTTAAATTACACAACGTTATTTATAATGGTAAAACTTTTGGTCTTTTATATGACCTTAATAAATACTTGTTTGAAATGAATGTCAATCGCTTTAAGTGAAAAAATCAGTTAGACAAACCGCTCATTTGGCGCTTTGTGAGTTTATTCACACAGATATATAATAATATTATAACACCCGTATAGTTAGCAATCTTTTCCGATTTACTTTTCAGTAAAACTGAATGTGATTTTGTATCAAGGTTTATTTTATTATAAAAAAAAATGTTGCCAATTCAAACTTCTTCTCTGCATTGCCCTAAGCGAATAAAAAGAAACGTAGTAAAAAATTAACTCATGCCTTAATCGACTAATACAGTAATATTGACGGGTATTGATGTTACTTTCTGCAACGAAAACAATTTTTAACACAGTACTCGCTGTCGTATGTAATTTTTGTAATCAATACTACAAAAATAGGCAATAGTTAGTATCAGTGGTTGGATTAAGAACAATTTTGTTTTGTTTAATAGTAAACACATCATATTTGTCTGATATAATTAAACATTGCTGTTTCTGTACAGTCTGATATCGATTAAAAAAATGTATAAAAGTCAAGTTCTTTCAGTTGTACTGAAAAAAGTATGCATTTTTTTTTCAGAAAACGATGCAAATTTTTAATTTTTTCTAGCAGGTCAGTTTATTATTCAATATAAATACTTCACGTAGATTTTACCAACAGTATAGAAAAAAAAGTCTGATATCGATTAAAAAAATGTATAAAAGTCAAGTTCTTTCAGTTGTACTGAAAAAAAGTAAATGTTTCAAATGATTTCTAGGTAAAATTTAATTTTTTTGTTTTGCAATTGACAACTTTAATTTTAAAATATGGTATATACGTGTGCACGGTTTTGAAGCCAGACCGGTCTTCCATTAATGCTGACTAAGTGGATTTATTTATTATTCTGCTGATGTTAGCATTAAATTTCTCGCTTTTTATTTTTTCTGTGGATGTCAGCATTAAAAAAATTTATACATTACTGGCTTTATTAAATTTTCTATAGATTTCATATTTTACAATTGCTATCTAGACAATACCTTAGCATTAAATTCTTGCTTACATGAGTTGAATTTTCTGCTGTTCTTGTTTAATATCTTTATATATACTCAAGATATGTTTTGTTGCTGTTGTTTATGCTGTGTGTCGAAAATCTTTATTGCGCAATTGTAGTTGTGTGTTCTATAGAACATTTAATCAAAAATTTAAACCATTTTTAAAAATTGTCCTTGTCAGGAAAGAATAATGATAGTGATTGGGTTAAAATTATTGAGTAGTTTATAGTCAATCCAAATAATACTGGAAAAATGTTGAACGCCTGAGCATCCACTAATTGCAACTTGTTACGACCTATGGCACCAATACAGAGTGTGTATTCGTTAGCTTAATAATTATAGATTTAATTTTCTTAATGCATTTACTTGAGTATAATATTCATTTGAATCTTTTAAAATTAACAGAAGAGAATGAACAACCAGAATACGACCGCGCGTCATTAAGATGAAAATTTGTTACATGCCCTCATAAAATTGATAATGCAATATTTTTAACCGTTCAGAGTTGAAGAGTGAGTTAGAACTGTTCTTTATATTTGGGAACTTAAGTGAATTATAGTATGTTTATTCACAGAGTACATAATTATATATATATATATATATATCACCCGTATAGTTAGCAATCTTTTCCGATTTACTTTTCAGTAAAACTGAATGTGATTTTGTATCAAGGTTCTATTTATATATAATATTAAAAGTGTTGAACCAATTCAAACTTCTTCTCTGCATTTTGCCCTAAGCGAATAAAAGAAACGTAGTAAAAATTAACTCATGCCTTAATCGACTAATGACAGTAATATTGACAGGGTATTGATGTTACTTTCTGCAACGAAAAACAATTTTAACAGAGGTGACTTCTGCTGTTCTGTATGTAATTTTGTAATCAATACTACAAAAATAGGCAATAGTTAGTATCAGTGGTTGGATTAAGAACAATTTTGTGTTTGTTTAATAGTAAACTTATCATCATATTTGTCTGAAATAATAATTAAACATTGCTGTAATTCCTGTGACAGATCTGATATCGTAGTTAAAAAATGTATAAAAGTCAAGTTCATTTCAGTTGTACTGAAAAAGTATGCATTTTCTTTTCAGAATAACGATGCAAATTTTATAATTTTTTCTAGCAGGTCAGTTTATTATTGCAATATAAATACTTCACGTTAGATTTTACCAACAGTATAGAAAAAGTCTGATATCGATTTAAAAATGTATAAGTCAAGTTCTTTCAGTTGTACTGAAAAAGTAAATGTTTCAAATGATTGTCTAGGTAAAATTTAATTTTGTTGTTTTGCAAATTTGACAACTGTTAATTTTATAAATATGGTATATACGTAAGTGCTATTCGTGTAATTATGAATTGCTTTCAGCGGTTGAGAGTTCCATTCGTAATGTCTGAGTTTAATTGTTTTTCTGCAGACATCAGCATTAAAGATTTCTTACTGACTACAATAATAATACAGACACAATCTTTTCTATTGTTTTTTATTATTATCAAACTATTCTTTTAATAACAAAGTATTTTGTTTTGCACATTGCAGACTATTATTGCCGTGCCTATAACATTTTTTGCAATAGATAGGTTTCCATCCATTTCTTCTTTTCTAGACCCTTCACGCATACTTCTTCACCGGGTCGGATAATTTGCTTCGGCTAGCATTGTAAAATTATATTAAAATAAATAATACAGACACAATCTTTCTATTGTTTTTTATTATTATCAAGCCATTCTTTTAATAACAAGGTATTTTGTTTTGCACATTGCAGATTATTATTGCTGTGTCTACAACAATGGATGTTATATTTTAAACGGTTATTGATTGTTAACTCCGATATCTTAGGACAACTCAGTGCAAGCATATCAGTTACAACGTTTTGCATTAGATAGGTTTCAATCAATTTCTTCTTTTCTAGCCCCTTCACAAATACTTCTTCATCGGGTCGGATAATTTGCTTCAAATAAAGCGCTATATATGATAAACCCATTCCAGCCGTTGAAGATTCATCCCAAGAAAGACCATGAATATTCTTTGTCACCCAGTCGTTATGTTTTATATGATCTTGGCTCAAACAACTGGACTCCATTGGCAGTTTAAAAATTTGATGCCAAACAACACCTTTCAACAAGTCCAAAACCGCAATTTCTTTACACACAAACTCGTTTTTCTTGTATTTAAATCCTGAATATCAATTATATACATGTTTGTTTGTAAATATATGCAGTAAACTTTGACTAATTAAATTAATATTAGGAGCAATCTCCTTATATAGCAGATTACCACCATCTGCGTACTTTGCCAACCCACTTTTCAACCTATCACAAGAGTGAACACATTTTGAATTGAAACCGGCCCATGTGTATTTGCAGCCTCTAAACATAAATCAGAATCCACTTTAATTAAACACAATTGACTTGAATGCGATATTTTGCATCTGTCATACTTTATAACTTTCGCTAGAAAACCAATTTCAAAACATCTACACACATTTTCTGCGCACTTACATTTTTCAACATACGTGTGTTTAGAAGTATGTATGTTCCATTGAAAGTAATATAAAGCCGATCCTAATTCAAAACGTGCCCACAAGTATTTTACATTTGAAAGTATATAAGAATTCATGTTTTCACATTTTACATTAAAAGTATATAACGCCGAACTTAATTCAAAACGGTGCACGTGTAACTTCTCGCTAGAAAACCGAATTCAAAACAGCTACACACATTTTTTCTCTGCACTTACATTTTTCAACCTACGTGTGTTTTGAAATATGTTTCAATGAAAGTAATATAAAGCCGATCCTAATTCAAAACGTGCCCACAAGTATTTTACATTGAAAGTATATAAGAATTCATGTTTTCACAACTATTTTACATTGAAATTATATAGGGCCGATCCTAATTCAAAACGGTGCACGTGTATTTTACATATGGAAAATACGTCTGAACATGTTTTGAATTAGGACCGGCCTTACCTATCTACTTATATTACACGCCAATGAATTAGGATACGAATGATACGATACGATACATTCTCACAATTGTGATTGTCAAAATAGTTGTTGATGCAGTTTTCATTGCTCGTAAAACTGCAGCTGCTAATATCGGAAGGTACATAATCAGAAGTTTCCTGTTGCTGCTCTTTTAAAGTAAGCAAAACAATCTTTCTACCTCTGGACACATTGCGATTCATTGAATTGCTGTCATTGTAAAATCGCGTATAAACTAACAATAAATTGAAATCAGAGTAATATTACTTAATAGCTGCACTTGTAAACTACTGTGTCAAAACATGTATCTCTTGAAGGACAAAAAGCAACTGACCGCCGTTTGGCCTTACAAAGGGATAAACTTATACCGACACACGGCGAATTACTAAATAATATAATAATGCTAAGTACAAACCGAACAAACTGTGTTGTAATGTTATTTCTATTAATCAATTAACTTCTATAATATTAATAATATCCTAAGTTACCTACGTAAGCGCCACTGGTCTTCTTTATGCTAAGGGACAGAACCGTATGGCATCAGCGCTAAAGCAAAACACCACAAGCGTCGCAGAACGAATGCCCTTGCAGTGTTCTGCCTTATGTATTACGGTTCTTTGCTTTTGCGGATACGCTCTTTGATAAGTCGCTAAAAAAGGCAGTTTCAGCGATCTTACGGCACTGTGTCTTTGTAGGGTGATAGATTATTTCTACTTGTACCCATAAGTAACAAAAATGCGTTTTTGTAAAAAGTGTCGCTTACTGTCTATTGCCTTAACACAGCAGAATTGAAAGTACTTCATTTTGCTGCAAGGCCGTATTATACGTTTTTATTTATTTTATTGTGAAAATACAATACTAGATGGTCATTTAATCTTTGGATGTTGTGTTCAAGTTTTAACAATTTAGCGTAATTTACAACCATTGATATAACAGTTAAATTGCACTTGAAGGTAAAACAATTGACAGATTAGATGTAACGAGTAACTTAAACCATTATATATTTGTATTCAAAGACAAAATTCAACTACCAAATTTTTTCACAATAAAACTAATTTCTACTCACTTATCAAAGACTTTATAAAATATGTATCTGGAATTGAATTACATTGTAGTTGAGTGTCTGTAACTTTGCTATTTCAGTGACTTTCAGATTTCAAGATAAAACCTACAATTCAATTCAAAAGAGTAATAGGAGCTCTTTAACAATGTCTCTACCTGAATTAATTTAACTTTGTATTCCTGCAAAGATTTTAGCGAACGCTTTGGCTATTGTTGAGCTATACATCCATTAAAGAGACTGGATCAAACAATAGTACTTGTTACTGTTACAAAACAATAAACATAAACTTAGTATTCTAAGCCTAGCTGAGGAAAGTTAAAGAGTAAAGAAGGCAGCATCAATGCGTTTCTACAAAAAGCGGTGTCTATTGTTACGTTATGTCTATCTACTCGTATATAAGTCCCAACAAAGATTTGTCTATTTTTGTTGTAAGTTGGCTAGTAACGTTGATACTGTTGCCACCAGCGCTCCCCCGGCCCTTTTTACCTTTCACGTGCCACTTTGCACCTTCCACCTTTCGCCTACTAATTTTCACCTTTTAATACTCACCTTCTACCAACTACACCTAGTCTTCAACCACCCACCTCACATCTCCCACCTCACAATCCCCACTTCCCAAATTTCACCTTCCGTCTTTTATCTTTCACTTTCATTTTCCACTTTCCATCATCCATCTTCTATTTTCCACTTTCCACGTTGCATCTTCCACCTTCCATCTTCCATCTTCCATCTTCCATCCTCCATCTTCCATCTTCCATCCTCCATCTTCCATCTTCCATCTTCCATCTTCCATCTTCCATCTTCCATCTTCCATCTTCCATCTTCCATCTTCCATCTTCCATCTTCCATCTTCCATCTTCCATCTTTCATCTTCCATCTTCCATCTTCCATCTTTCATTTCCATCTTCCATATTTCATCTTCCATTTTATATTTTCCACCCTCAACTTCAACTTTACACTTTCCCTTCACCACCTCCCACTATTCATCTCTCACCTCCTACCCACCAGTTTTTACCATTTACTTACCAATTTTCATCTTCTACCTTCCACCTTACACTTTCCACCTTCCACCTTCCACCTTCCACTTTTCACATTCCACTTTCCACATTCCACATTACACTTTCCACCTTCTACATTCCACCTTCCAGTTTTTGCTTTCCATTTTCAACTTTTCACCTTTCCCATTCCATCCTCCAGCCTCCACCTTTCACCCTCCACCCTCCACCCTCCACTCTCCATCCTCTACCTCCCAACCTCCACCCTCCACCCTCCATCCTCCACCTTCAACCTTCCACCTTCAACCCTCCACCCCCACCTCCCCCTCTACTCTCCGCCCTTAACCCTTCACGCTCCTTCTTCCACGTTCCTCTTACCACTCTACGGCTGTGAAACGTGTACAAATGGAAAAGCGGACAGAAAAAAGATAGAAGCTTTTGAAATGTGGTGCTACAGACGTAAGAGGAAGATATCATGGACAGAACCAAAAGGTTATAGAAATGGTAGAGCAAGAAAGAAGTATCTGGAAAACAGTAAATAATACGAGAGATAAGATTATAGGGCACCTTCTAAGGAATGAGGTATTAGTGCGCAGATATATTAGATGCAGAGAAATGAAAAAAGATAGATAGAGGTAGTCTTCTTAATCTTTTTTGGGAATTAAACCACTTATAGTTTTTAAAATCATCTTTATTTACGTTTAGATCCATGACCTAGGATCGTTGTCAAAATGAGGTAGACCTAGAATAGGCAAACGCGCATAAATTGAGAAAGATGTATGAAGTGAGGATTTGACGGAAAAGTGTAGGATAACTCAGTATAGAAATCATTGTAGGTACGCATCCAACCAGTTCTAGTACAGAAAATCTAACGATGGAAAAAGTAACTGTATTTAAATCTGATTATTTTTCTTTTTATTTATTCTAACGTTACAATTAGTCTGCTACCTAAAAATGACAGCAAACCTATTATTCTTTAAAAATTTAATGGGATTATTTGCTACCTTAAGTTATATTGGTTAGTCTATATTTATTATTTGTGTTTGGAAATATTCTGGCGTGTGTGTGTGTGAGTGCGCTCGTGTGTGCGTAGGTGTGTGTGCAGGTGTAGGTGATGATGTTCTTGGGACTTCTTCCCTTACGACCGTCGGCAGCCGGAAATCAGAAACCCAGAAGTTCGCATTCCTGTATGTGTCCTGGCCGGCAGCAGCCGGAAATCAGGGAGGATGAGTACAGCACCTGTGGTGTGAATGTGTGTATTTGTGTGCGTTTGTATGTGTATGTGTTTGCAAGTGTACGTGTGCGTATACGTGTACGTGTGCGTGTGCTTGTGTGTGCTTGTGCGTGTGCTTGCGTGTGCGTGACCTTGTGCATGCGAGTGTGCGTGTGTAGGTGTGCGTAAGTGTATATGTGTGTATTTTGTTGTGCCTATGTGTTATAATGGTATGTGTGAGTATTTGTGTGTGTGTGTGTGCATGTATGTGTGTGTGCTTCTGTCTATGGTAATGTCTTTGGAACTTTTTCCCACCCCCGGTTTCCAACATTCGGCAGCCGGAAATCAGAAATCTAGAAGTTCGCATTTTTGTACGTGTCCTGGCCGTCGACAACCGGAAACTAGGAAGGCCACGTACAGTATACTTAATAGATGCGCGTGCAAGGAAGAAGAAATACTTATAGCAACATTTGTAGGGGTAGCTACAAAGTGTAAGTTACTAGTACAATCGTCCAATCAAATTATGAACGATTACTATATGGAGTAAGGCTGTTGAAGTAGTTCAGTATATTGTGCAATATTGTTTCTGAGAAACTATAAATTTAAGTAGGGAATTTGCTTTGCAGCGACGACGGTCAATGTTATTGTTGACGCGAGGATCGATTACAGGTTGGCGCCAAAAAGTATAAAAGTCGGTTGGAATCAGATACGACCCAGTCGCGGATTCCATTAAACAATTATTAGAAAGTAATAAGACGTTACTGGGTAGTGTTAGTTGCATGCTAGCTAATAATAGTAGTTTAGTAGAGAAAGTAGATTTGTCTTTTAAAATTGTTAACGATAATTTAAATCAAATTACGACAAATCTGAACAACTACAGGTGTTGGTTGTAAAATATTTTCGACTAATGTTGATTGTGCGAAAGGATAAATTGGAAAAACTATTAATTCGACAAAGGTTCAGGTGCTGGGGAACTTGGCAGCGAAAAGCTGCTCACCTCGCACCATATACCACTGAATATCGGGGAAATAGAGTATATAACTGTAAAACAATAGAGGGTGACCGAACTGCACCAAACAAGAAAGAACAGCAGCTATGTTCAAAGACAACAAATATAGATACAAGAAGAAAACGGTTCAAAGCATAGTGTGGAGCACAGCACAATACATCTATGAAATAGGGGCAGCAGGAAAAGTGGACTGAAAGAGATAGAAGCCTTCTGGAACGTTCTGCTTTAGATGTATGAAGATGGTAGCATGGACAGACAAAGTTAATAACAAATAGGTTGTAGAAATACTAGAGGAATAAAGAGATCTGTGAAAAACAAAAAAATAGTAGAAATAGAAGGACATGATACGTTCTTTGGCATTTCTCGGGAATAGTACGGGTTATACTACAAGCAGAGATAGGAAAAGAGAGGTAGAGGTAGACCGACATCAGACTTTCGCACACAGATAGGGATAGATGCAGACTGTGCAAATTTCAGGGAAATGTGTAGGTTGGTTCAGACTAGGAAACAATGAGGGTACGCGTCCAACCAGTTCTAGGACTAAAAACCTAATGATGATGACGACAAATATGCGTGAAAGAGTTTTTCAGATGGGAGAACAAGTTTTAATTGGCATAAGTGTGTTAAACAAAGTAATCAAAGATTAAAGAATTAGGAGGTTCTAATTTAATTTTCAGACCATGAGAGTTTCGATACCCTGTTACATTTATTAATGGGTTGTATGATATTCTTACAGAAACGGGCGTTTCGGAAGAAAGCAAGTTACATTTGCAATAAAGGCGTTAAAAGGTTCTGCTGCTGATTGAGCCTTTATTAAGAAAGATTATTTTAGAAATTTCTGCGACTTCGAAACATTGTTTTTAGAACGGTATTGAAGCCCTGAAAAGGGGGGGAAACGTTTTGTAATTTAAAGTTCTGGGATCGGAATCAGGATCGAAACCCAATTATTTTATTAAAACTGTTAAAGATTGCCGTTATTTAGATAAACTTTTTTTGAGTACGAAATCATAAAATTAGTAGCTGCTCACTTTGAATTTGAAATAAAAAGAGGCATTTTTAACGGTGGTTACAGTACCGTCGATAAAATAGAGAAATATTTGCGGAATTTGGAGGGGATGGGAAATTCTCAAAGTAGTGGAAGTGGTTTTGATCGGGAAAGGACATTCCAAAAAAAAAATGGCAGAACGCAGTCATCTAGTAAAAATTGGCGACTGAAAATGCAACAAGAAGGTAATTCAAGAGTGGTCGACGAGCAAAGTAAAGAAAATAAGCACAGAAACCAGAGAGCGGAAATTAATTGTTTATATAAAGTGAGGGGAGCCGAAATTGTAAGTAAAGCATTGGAAATGAAAATGCCACTAACAATGCTGTTTGAAGAAAATAATGACAGTTTATTGGAGGAAGACGCAAGTGCGAATACAAAAAAAAAAACTGAGGCGATGCCGGTAATAAAAGAAACAATCGAAGGAGTCAGTACAAGAATTCTAATAGACAGTGAAAGCCAGTTGACTTGCATGTCGGTTGCATTCGTAACAGCAAATCAAAAATTTCCATGTTGCCGGTGAATAATACGGTTATAGTGGACGCGTTTCGTAATTAATCAAAAAAGACCAACCAACAGGTTCCCGTAGAGTGTGAAATAGGTGGCATTGTTTTCGATTTTGTATATGTAGTAATTTCTTCTGTAGTTCGTAGTGTTATTTTGGGATGCGATTGGTTGAGTAATTTTAAAATTAAAATATGTTTTGAAACATTTACTATAAGCGGAGCTTTCAATGGTTCGCTAGCAAATGTCAAATTTAATAATGAGGAAACGCAAACGGCGGGTTTAATGATTGCCGAAATTAGAGCTAAAGAAGAAGGAATTGAGATGGAAGTTATAGAAAATAAAAACAGTGTTTAGGAAAGGATAGTAGAGGGGGTGGAGAAAGCGAATATGATGGAGGTATCAGATAAAAGAAAACTAACGGAACAGATAACACAATTTTTCAGCATATTATCTGACAAACCAAGAAGATTGAAGGGTTTTTATCAGGAAATTAGAATGAAGAATGAAACGCCATTTTTTATTAAGCCCTACCCAGTACCATGTATTTATCGTGACGAAGTTAAACGACAAATTGACAAAATGAGAGAAGGAGGTTGTAAAGGAACAACAACCCGAGTATGTCAGATCTTTAGTGGTTGTAAAGAAAAAATGTGTGTATTGATGCGCACCATTTGAATCGCCACATGGAAAGAGACCACGTAATACCTCCAGATGCTGCGGAGGTACTATATCTAATTAGCCCAGGCACTGTCTTTAGCTCTTTAGATTTTCCATGTCGTATTAGCAAATCCCCTTATATGAAGCGCACCAAAAATATACAGGTTGTATGTTTTTGTAGTTTTCAGACGGGGAAACGGAATTTGCCTAGGGTATCGGTTGTGTATGCCAACGGCAGAAGTAAAAGAGTTGGCGAGTCAATATCACATCGAAAATGGTCATTTCGGATCAGAAAAGTGTTATCTAGCTCTATCTCGAGATTTTTATTGGAAGAAAATGCAGAGCAGCATTAGAAAACTTGCGAGTGGGTGTGACATAGGCCAGAAGGCTAAAATATCGCAAAGATATATTGCTGAGATTATTCGGTTATGACGGGTGGTCCAAATCATACGATCAGTATAGACTTAGTGGGGCCTTTGCCGAGGTCAAGGAGGGATGTTACGCAAATTTTTGTAGTCCTTGATATTTTTAGCAAACGAGTTGCGTTTATATTCTTTAAAGAGAGCTACTGCGGCGGCTATTTTCAATTGTTTAGGCGTGTACTTTAAACTAATAGGGACACCTGAGGTTGTTTTGTCCGACAATGGGCCACAATTTTACAGTAAGTCCAATACGAATTTTATGAAGTTGAAGAATGTTTCCGCTGCTCATACTTCCGTGTACTATAGCTAGGTAATATAAAGAGTGAACATAGAGACTAGTCGTTTTCTTCACACTTATAGCCATTCGAAGTATCAAAAGTGGGGCATTGTTTAAAGATAGTTGAATAGCTTTTAAATAACGTAATTCATTCCGGTACTGGATTCACACCGAAAAAGGTTTATACTAATAAATGTGTAACCTAAATGAATTAGGAAGCGTTCCGTTTCCAGAGAAACCGGAGAGTTTGACTTGCCCGGGTAAGACTAAGATCTCGCGTGGAGAAACGTAAGGAGCAGCACGACCGTAATCGCAGTGACATCGTTTGAAGTTAGTGAAAAAGTATTGATAAAACGTCATGATCTGTTTTCTGCCGAAAATAATGTAATTCCTAAATTTTTTGCTCTACAGAGGTCCTTGCATCGTCCAACGTGTAATTAATCATAATGCTTACCAAATTAGGGAAGATGCTTCTGGAACATCTTTAGGTGTTCAGAACATTTATAATCTAAAACTCTTACAAGTTTTCGATTTATGAATAAAAGATATGACAATTCTCTGGCTATAGTACCGCAATGTAAGCTTGTTATTAATGGTTCTGGTGATTTTCTTTGTGCATGTAAAAAAACTCTAAAACTATTAATCTTATTATTTTAATCGTTTGTCTTAGGGGGCTATGTAGTAGGTTCGCCCCTGCTTGTATTGGAACCTCTAGAGTGTATCTGGAGAAGACGGTAGTGCGGTTTTGACAACCATCGAATGAGGTCGTCTCGCAAATTGGCGACAATTTATTTTAAATTGTAGTATAGTTAAGAGTACTAACTATTTGTTGAGTTCTGATTTCAATACTGAACAAGTGTATTAGCATTGTTAATATTAATGTCAATAATGCCTTTTTTGGGCAAGTGGGTGTTTTCACTAGTTATTAGGTAGTCCACGTATTTTCTAATCAAGTAAACAAGAACCCACCCGTGACAATCGGTTAAACAGGGTATATTTTTAGAAAACAATAAAGGGAGAAAGGTGCAAAAGATGTAAGACAAAATAAGAAAAAATTAGCACAAGTCGTGCTGTATTTAACGGAAAAAAGCAGTCACTATGTTCAAAGACAACAAGCCTAGAAACAAGGAAAAAATTGCCAAATGCATATGCGTGGAACACAGCACTATGCGGTTGCGAAACGTGGGTAATAGGAGAAGAGGACACGAAAAAGAAGAAGTATTTGAAATGTGGTGCTACAGACGTTTGCTGAAGATACTATGGACAGACAAAGTTAAGAACAAAGAGGTACTAGATATTGTAGAGGAAAAAGAAGTATGTGGAAAGCAGTAGAAAATAAGAGATATATGATGATAGGACACATACTAAGGCATAAGTAAATAGCGCGGCATATGTCAGAAGCAGAGGATAGAAAAAAGAGAAGTAGAGGTAGACCTATATTAAGCTATTGTATCGTACACAGATAGTGAAAGATGTAGGCTGTAGGAATTTGCTGAGAATAGAAAACAATGGGGATATGCGTCCAACCAGTTCTAGAACTGTAGATTGAGTGACGATAAAATCTAGATATACACGGTACGACCGCATTTATTTTGTCAGTCCAAAATTAATTTGTACTTCTTTATCTAGTTGGTATCTAAAGTTCGCGTTCAATTATTGAAGTACATAAAGTTTAATTTTCTATTGTATAGGTGCTGTTGAGAAAGCAATTTCGAAATAACGTATTGTATTTAGTTGGAAAGTTGTAACATTCCAGAAATAAGTGTTAGCACAACGCTTCTGTACTTTATTTCAGTTTTACTGCATAGATGCTGTAAACTTGTTACTCTACACTTAAAGCGATTTACATTAACCAATTTTGTCATAATAATTTTCAGGTAATAAACTAGGTCATAAAGTGGGAAAAAAAATAAATTAACTAATATTCGAAAACCCGCATTATCCTGCTTATAAACACTTGCATTATATAGTATCTTATTCGTATGTAGCTCGTAAATTTCTTATACAGAATCGCTAGGGAGAGGTAGTTTAGAACAGCGGTTGGATGAGAAATGCCAGTAATCTGCTAGTAATAAAGGTCCTGTAGAATGACACGACACATAAAATTGAGAAAAGGTCGTGGGATTTTCCCTGACGAGAACTCTCGGTGGTATCTCTACACAGAATCAACATATGTTTCCCTACTGCTCAAGACCGCATTGTTCGAGTTTAACATGATAAATCCCCAGATACAGTTTAAATACTTCACTACCTAAATATTTTTACAGTATACCTACTACTGTTTAACAATTTCATTTTTTGGGAATAACAGTTTTAAGCGGCTATCTGTGCATTTTTCACCTGAGTCCATTTTCTTTTTGAAGGATTGCATAGTATAACAAACTTTAATTCACTGTTCTTTATTCCGTTCAATATAAGCCTGATTATTCACAAATATTTGCAGAAAATCTTTGTATTAAAATGCCGGTGCAATAATCACTTATGAAAATTGCTACAATAATCACTACACTAAATCCTTTTCTAACACGAGATAGATTTTGGACCTCTTGAAGCGGCTTTTGACAAAAGCTTCTTCAAAAACTCTTCTATCAAATTTATTTTATACAGAAATTACAATTAATTTTAATTTACAAGTACGTTGTATGCAGCAACGTGTAGAGATCGAAATAATTCTAAGTTGAAATTCACTCTAATTAAATTAACTAAAATTACGGCGAGTAGCTAAACTACCAACAATGTTAAAGTTGTGAAGCCCTAGACCGACTGGTTATCTTGGGCTCTTGATGGTATTTATGCTAACCCGCCCCTCGCATTACTTGTGGGAACTGCAGACCTCATGTCTGCATATTTCTTTTTTCATACAAAGTAATACATTTTAATTATCTTAATTTTAATAATTATTGTCTTATAACCTACTCTGAGCTGCACCTGCAATATCATATTGCGTCTGGAATACAATGTCTGTTTCCGTTCTCATTGTCTGGCTTGTGAACTTTCATTAACCTTTTTCAAATATGTCCATCAATTTATACATTGTAACATTCTAACTTAAGATTTTATAATACTATTTGATTTCATATATATTTTAATTAAGGGAATATGTAACTCCGTGGCGTAGTTGGTATACGTGTAACTACTACGTCCTAGGTTCCGAGTTTAAATCCCGACACGGTCCGCTTGAAAAATGTTAGGCGAGCATTTTTCACAAAAAAACGCCCTCGTTCGGATGGGAGGTAAAATGGAGGACACGTGTGTGTGTTGTCACGCACGTTAAAGATCCCTACTTTACTTGGAACAGCAAGGGTTAGGCAAAATTCAAAATTTTTCAGGTAAAAAAGCTCGACGGTGTGCGAGCTAAGTATCCAGGCACATACAGGTATACAACTTGTTTTCTTTTGTGTATATCAATGGCGTATTCCGTATCAGCGTTTGATATAGTTACGTGATAAGAAAGGTGACACTCTAGGACTACTGTTTGTTGAGGCGAATCGATATTATCGCTCTACAGGTGTGATGTACCATTGTTAAGAATATTTGACAAAAGCTATCACACGTTAATTCTTTCCTACTGATTGGTTTGTTTTGCAAAAAATATTAGGTGCAATTTTAAAAACGCTTGACAAAAGCTGTCACATGTTTATTTATTACTGATTGATTTTATTTTGTGTAAAATAGGAGATGCGCATTTTGTATCCAAAGAACTAAGTAGTTCATATCACATAATTGTTTGCTTTGAAATAGTAACGCTTAATTTATTGCTTTTGCTTGTTTGTACAGAATCCTTTATTTATTTTTTATTTGTTAATAGATAATCGTGAGCGTCGTGCTTTTTTTTGTTTTCTTGGCATGTAGGTGAATTTCCCCACTCTCCGCATTAGGTAGTTAGTTTGGTATTTACTTTTCTTCCGGCTACGTCTAGGTACGTAGCATGTGTTTTGCATACTTCCCAATTTTACTAGTAGTATACCGGGGTTGTGTTTAATGTCTTCGACTAGTATGTCGTTGTCGTCCGTTCCAACCTGTGAGGAGGTTGACGGTATGGGTGATGATTGTCCATCTAAAATTACAGGGTGTCTTAAATTCTTTAAGTGAATATATTTTACTATTTTTCCGTTATCTACTACGGCTACTTTTTTATCTGATATCTTTTTGATTTTAAACGGACCTAAACTTCTGGGGGCCGTTTTGTGTCTCTTACCTTTAAAATTTTACTCGTACACGGTATGTCCTATTAGAAATTTATTTATATCGGCATTCTTATTGCGGGTTGTTGTAATGCGTTCTTTATTGTTATTTAATTTATTCTTTACATTGTCGTAAGTTATTTTTAGTTTTTCTTTATGGTCTTTAGCATACTGTTGGTATACTTTCTTATTGTAATGTATATCGTAAAAGTTGCGGGAATCTGAGTGTCTTAATGTTAATCCGAGGGTTGTGAAATTAGTTGATGAATGGATCATGTTGTTGTAAGCAATTAGTGCGTATTGCATTAAATTAGTGTTATGCTCTTTCTTATAAGTTAATCTTAACAGTCTAAGTTGTTCTAATAAGATTAGGTGTAATCTTTTAATTAATCCATTGGATTACGGGTGATTCTCTGTTGTAAAATGTATTTTTTATTTTAGGGAGTTCTAGGGTATTTGTATTGTTTCATTTCTAAATTCGCTGCCATTGCCTAAAGTTATGGTTTCTGATGTACCGTAAAATGTAAAATATTGTAAGAATCCTTGGGTTACATCGATACTGTACTCGAAAGTGATGAGTATCGCTTGGCCTACTTTGGTGAATGCGTCAACGATTGTTAAAAAGTTTTGAACTTCTACTACTAGAGTGTCTGCATGTAATTTTTGAAAAGGTTTGTCGGGTGTTTTGGTTAACATTTAGGGTACTTTGGGAGTGGCCTGTTGTAGTTTGCTTTGTCTTTAAAGTAATATCTCCTTATAAGTTGTTTTAGTGTTTCGTTGATTCCACGATGGTTGGTTTTGCCTTCGTGTTGATTTCTAATTACATCATTTATTTTGTCTCGGTCATCTAAACTTATTAATTTTCTTGAACATCTGATATTTTCAGGGTCTGATTTATTTAATAATCTAATGTATAATTTTGAAAATCGTTTGTATAAATGTTCGGTGGTGAAATAAAAGTAAAAACGTGTTTTCTCTAGGGTATATTCTTCTACAATTTTAATTATCTGCTCCTGGTTATTGTCTTTAGTTATTTGAACTTGATATATTTTCATATTATCTGTTTTTGTATATTTTACTGGATTAGGGTTGATTAAAACTTCGGTAATTATGAATTAATTTGGTTTTATGTGTATAGCTTCATTTAAAATTTTAATTGCGGTTTTGGGTTCTACGTTTTGTGTTGAGTGTGTGGTTTCCATTTCTTCTGGGTCTTCTCTTATCTTTGTTTCGTCTACGTTACCTATAATTGACTCCGTTTCTATTGCGTTAAGTTGTATTCTGCTTAGTACACCTGCGTTATTGTTATAATTTTTTATATATGATTTCATAATCGTATTCTTTTGGTATAATTCTCCATCTCTGTAATTTTGAATTCGGGTCCTTGAGTTTACATAACCATACTAATGCTCTATGGTCGGTGTATATGTAGAATTTTCTTCAATAAAGATATGATCTAAAATATTTTGTTGCCCAAATTATTGCTAATGGTTCTTTCTAAATTGTGCTGTACTTTTGTTTTGTCTAGTTTAGTGCTTTTCCTTGGTTCAATACTGCGCCTAATGCTACGTTTGATGCGTCGGTTGTTAATATACATGGTTTTGAAAGTCGGGGTATTCTAATATGAGGTGATGGTTAAAGATTTATTTGATTTTCTCTACTGCTTTGATAAATTCTGGGGTGTGTTCGATCTTATTACTTTTCTTTGGACAATTTGTTGATGGTTTGGTTATTTGTGTGTAATCTTTGATGAATTTTCCGTAATAAATACTGAGTCCTAAAAATCCTTTAATTTCTTTATTAGTCTTGAGTAGGGGTAATTTAGTACTGAGTTCGTTTTGTTTGGATTTGGCATAACCCCTTGTGGGGTTACTATGTGTCCAAAAAATGATACCTCCTTTGGTAGAAATTCACTTTTGTCTAATTGGGCCTTAAATTGAGCTTTTCTCAATCGTTCAAACACTTCTCTTAATCTTTCGATGCGTTCTACGAGTGATGTCGAATATACGATAGTGTCGTCTAAGTATACAAGACTTTTTCGTTGTGTATCCCCCTTAAAATGTCATCCATAACTCTTTGAAAGGTGGCGGGTGCGTTTTTTAATCCAAACGGCATGTGTTTGTATTCATAGTGTCCTTTAGGTGTACTGAATGCTGTTTTAGTTGTATCTTTCTCGTCCATCTCTACTTGGTGATATCCTGAGGCGAGGTCTAATATCGAAAAATATTGACGCTTTCCTAATTTGTCTAAAATCCCGGTGATATTGGGTGGTGGGTATTTGTTGTCTACCGTCTTCTCGTTAAGTTCTCTATAGTCGATAAGTATTCGATAGTTGCTTTTGCCTGAGGCGTCTAATTTCTTCGGTACTATTAATACGGGACTGCTCCATGGTGAATTTGAGTGTTGGATTATATCTTGCTTCAACAGGTCTGCTACCTGTCTATCTGCTTCTTCTTGACTTGCTTGAGGTAGTCTATATGCTTTGGTGAAAATTGGTTTATCGTTTGTTAGTTGAATGTTATGTTTCACTGTGTTGGTGAAAGTTAAGGGTATTCCTTCGCAATTAAATATATCTCGTTATTCAAAACATAAATCTTTAATTGCTCTCTCCTCTTCGTTATTAATGTCGTTGTTAAAACAAATGTTAATTAAATTTTCTCTTATCATACTGTCGTGTTCTGTATGGAGGCATAGACAACGCGAGATTCGGGGTCACAGAAGAGATTCAATGTAATCTATTCTATGTTCCCTCTGTACACTCCCTGCTGCAATGCGTAGCGGCGGGCTTTGATATGTCTGGAGGAATTATTCGGGTGTTTAAAAATAAAGCTGGCGGTTTAGACCAACCTTGTCGACAACAACCAGAGGTAGAAAAGACCATACAGTGTAGCGCCAATCGCTCTGTCTGTGACCAAAGTAATGGCATTAGAACGCAATGAAAGAATTGACAGGACCCGCCGTGCGAGATCTCTTGATTGACAGGTACAATACTTTGCATTTAAAGATTACAAGAAGAAGAAATATTGAAAACGTTACTTGCTTAATTCCTGGAATGTTTGTGAAATAACCAATGGAATAGGTATTAATAGCCGCTAAAGGATTTCGAAGATAAGTTCTAATTGATGTTAAGTTCCGTTTAAGCGTTTATACTCTAGTTTAAAGTTTTGGAAGATGTAATATAAATTGCTGTGTGCTGTCGATATAAATTATTGTAGACATAAATTATTGCAATGTTATATAAATTAATCATAGTGCTAAAGAAAACAATACTTGAAAAGTTTGGAATTATTAGTATGGAAAATGAATAAAGTGTTAGGATACCCTTAAAAATTTGATTGTAACTATGAATTGCTGAGAAGGTTTGTAGGATCTCTTTGAAAATAGAGAACTGTTACTATTGCAAATAGAGTTTTTATTACGTACGATTTTGCGCTGCTCATAATTATTAAACAGTACGGATCGCGTAAATCTAGCAATTCCCAATACTTTTTCTCTCAGAATGCCTAACAATATTTTTAAATTGCTTACCACTAATTCGCATTTGCTGACAAATATATTTTAGGTGACTTTTCACAACTAACGCAAGGTGAAAACTAAGGATGCATAAAATTGTATGAGTTAACAATAAATACGATAAATTTCCACTTTAAGCTCTAATACATAATCAGCAACTTGTAAAATTTAGTTTAAAACTTCAGAAAGCTGCAATAATATTTTATTGATCTAGCTGAATGACTTATTTTTACACAGCTATTGCTTGATTTACTGCTGTTCTACAATGACTAGTTTTTTAAATGATGGTGTGTGCTAGATTACCTGCTGAGTAAGGCATAAAAAGTAAATCTATCCTGCTGTAACGTGCATTTTTGGTGGCCTAACATTTTTAGTCTACTTAATTCTTAAAATACATCGTTTTTGGATAGCGGTTTGTATAAAGTAAATACTTCCGCCTAGTTTTCAGATTGATATGCAAGTTGACTCGCCGGTATTAATTTTAAAAGATGGTTTAGTTGTAAATTGGAATACTCGAAAAATTACATTCCACTTGTCATTAATAAATAAACCCGCTGTAA
Source organism: Platerodrilus igneus (assembly GCA_036346225.1). Lineage (NCBI taxonomy): Eukaryota > Metazoa > Arthropoda > Insecta > Coleoptera > Lycidae > Platerodrilus > Platerodrilus igneus. The sequence goes on from JARFIW010001599.1 coordinate 8,509,490, forward strand.
TTAATATGTGGATATACAGTCTAGGTAGGCGATTAGAAGTTGTACTAGTAGGATTAGATATAAACAAAGAGGGTCGTGTTTTGTTCTTGCTTGCGAGATGTCAAAAAAATTAAGTGTTAGTTTCGTGTTTGGTTTTCTATATATTAATTACGTAAAAGGTACTGTTTGCTTTTACTTTTGAAGAGAGTGTGGAAAAACGCGATGTTGTTTGTTGAAGCCAATCTCGTTTTTCACTAAATAAACTGTGATAAAATACAAAGAACGGTATATAATTTGTTATAAAGTACTTATAATGTGTATTTAAAGTGGTTTTGGGTATTGGTAATATTTACTCGTTCGGGGTACCCAATGTGAAATCTGCAAAATCGCTCTTTTATTGTGAACCTATCTTCATTTTTACGAGGTCGTTCTAAATGTCTATGTGGTTGGCGCGGAGTTTGAATTGGTAATCATAACCTATTCAATTATATTTCTAGGTGTTTAATTCTTGTATAATGTTGGACGAAGAACAAAATTCCGTGATCACTGTTGCTCCTACAGAGTTAGAAAGAGCTCCCGATCTTATTCGAATTCCGACGCGTGATAATGTCTGCTGCTAACACCAGTGAAATACGTAGGTGTGATTAGGGTAACGTGTGATAAGTTCCATCAACACCCTCCCAGTAAAGGGTGAAGTGCTTCGCTAGTGAAGGACCTCGTGAATCCCACACTTCAAATGCAAGAAAGCGTTCCTGAAGGACTTTGTGTAAGTTGCACTATTTCCTATTTGTTCTTACTGTAAATATCTACCCGTTTGTTTTTGCAATATTCCTTGTCGTTCTGATACCTTTTCCATAGACTTGCCCGCTATTTAATAAAAAAAAAAAGAACAATCAACCCTACTGAATGACTCAGAACAATTGTGCTTATCTACTTATTTATGTCTTTGCTAAAAATTTTACCAAATTACTTAGATTAATTATGTCTTACCTATTTATAAAGAACAATCAGCCCTACTGAATGACTCAGAACAATTGTGCTTATCTACTTATTTATGTCTTTGCTAAAAATTTTACTAAATTACTTAGAGTGATTATGTCTTACCTATATATATTTTTTTTGTTACATTTTACCTGAATTATGTTTAATTGGTGTGTGATGAAACGTTTCTGCTACTCCCCAATATGGCCTCACTTTGTACTCAGAATTTTTCTGTACTGCTATTACTGTTGTTAGATTATAGAGTTTATCTAAACAGTTGCTCTTATTTATTCTATAAAGTACTGAACAATTTATACTTGATCCATAGGCTATGCTTTTTCTCTGTTTCAGGTTTGCAGGACTAATTTGTTTTTCTTTCAGGTTTACTATTCTAATTTCTCTATGGCAGGTACTGGTACTAACTCCTGACAGCCGCGTCCCGTATAGATTGGTCTGCTTTCTACAACCCCCCCTACTGTCCGATTGAGCCCGGTCACTGTTTTTTTTTCTTGGATTTTCTTTTGTTACGCACGGCTACGAGCCACCGTGACATAACTTTGACGCACAACGTGGCGTCTACTAGAAATACGTAACACTGCGAAGCTTGTAATCACTTGCTGGGGGTCTTCAGTCTCTGGTAAATCGAGTTTTACCGCGGGAATGCCCGAAATGCTGCAAGGGAGTATCGGTTGCAATATTCCAAATGGCAGCGCTATCCTGCTTATAGTGTACTATGTACATCAACTATTTATGGAAAGCCAAATTACAGGTAATCTGTAGCAAGACGCAAAGATATCCTCAGAGATAATAGCCAAGACTGGTAGAATTAAAGCTCAAATATGCAATCTAACTAAATAATATGAGTTACAAAATTACTATCGTAAAAAATTTTACACATATGGATGTTATGAGATTACATAATCTTGTAGTAAGCTGTTTTCAATTACATTTTCATAGTAATGCATAAAGAAAACCGTAAAGGTTACGATTCTGTTCGCTTTATATCAGTATAACTTTAATGGGGTCTAGATCTGAAACGCTTGTTTTAATTCCAAGCTCCGTTTCGGTTTTCGAAACCAATATTTATAGTTCCATAAATGCACCATAGAAAAACCTAATTTACGAGAGCACAAAAGCTACAAAGGAACAAAGATTAACTATTAGGGATAAACACTGTAACACGCACTCTTGCTGTTAGTATATTAAACTGATTAGCTAACTGGAAGTAATTTACTGGAAAATTACCTTTACAAATCTAGCGACAGTTAACAGTGGTTAGCTGTCGCTGTTTTTAGATGCATTGTTTTTAGGATTAGCAAAATTGCTTGTGTTACGTAGTTTCTTTGTTAGCTTCCGTGATAATAGCGTGCAGTGTACAATAGGATGGTATGTTAATTTCTTTCTACAAATGCTTTATGGGTTAGATGAGAGTTTCAACTAAACAGCAATGAAAATTTGGAAATTACTTGAAATACGTGTAATACAAGGCAAATCCCTTAGAACATATTCAGTGATAATTCCTGTAGACCAGGTTATCTTCATAAATACTATGTTTTCCGTATTTTGACTTCATCATTTTTACATCGATAGAAGTTTCAAATTAATTGCTAATAAGAACTATCTAAATGCAAAATACGAACAACAGGTTTCACAAAATATAGCTACGCCTTCATCAAAGGTATACGGCATCCGGCGGCTAATAATTTATTGTTGAAACACTAGTTGTCCGATCTGTACTACGTTCATGATAGATTAAATCTACTGATAATTAATTAAATAGGTACAGTATAACGTTTGATCTTTACCATTACTGTCCGACTGTAAGTACAATAATTTTAAATTAAGACGAATTAAGAATTACAAGTCGAAACACTGGACTTGGGGTGGGTTGTCAAAGAAAATACAACTTACTTCTATATTCACAAACGCCACAAAAAAGCTGTAATTTAATCCGTTTAAAGTAACGACTTTTGCAATCTTCCGGACTAACTTGGAACTCTAACTTCCGCGGTTGTTTCAGAGACAATCAGGGGGGAGGGGTATGTATTAACGAATAATATCAAGGCACCACTACTTTGTTAATTTTTATTTCTAACGAGAAAGCCCTAATAGGAAAAAGTGGAAATCACTTAGTGTACAAACTCATCTGAGCACAAAAGCTCTGTTGTCACACACGTAACCTTGTACCTGCAAGAAAAGGATATATATATATATATATATATATATATATATATATATATTTAAATCACAGGGGACCCTTATTTGTGCCCCTAGATAACTCAACAGAAATATGAAATATATACCACTGTTCGGAGCTGTACTGGACCTGAATATCATGCACCTACTTGATCTGTAGATAAGGTTAAAATTGAATGGATATTTTCATGCTAGGTTCAATACCTTTTAGATAAAATTTTATGATTGATAATTTTTTACACTGAATACCTCGTGGAGTTCAAGGCACCATTAATGTGTTAATACAAAACTATTTACATTTATTATAACTGAAATATTATTGGTATACCTTTATTTGATCTTTAAATTTTGTAGTCTCCACTAATTAAATTTTAGGCCTTTAAAAAATTTAATTTATATTTGTATATTATATAGAGAGCAGATTTGATATCTTTGATTTACATTATAATTTAATTAAGGGGCCGCTATACTTGCGGCCACGTCCCCAATGCTCCACCCGAAAGTACTACACTGGGTTCAAACGCGTAAATATAAACGTGCTCCTAATTATTCTAACTTCAAAATTAACACATCCTAAATAAAAATCTAACAATTGAAACAAAAACTTAAAATAGGGTTTGATTGATGGTGATATCTTCGATTTACATTACATGTGATTTTCCAATGCTCCACCCGAAGGTACTACATTGGCCAGGAGGCGAGTTTTTTTTACCTGGAAAATTTGGAATTTTGCCGAACCCTTGCTGTTCCAAGCAAGGTAGGGATCTTTAACGTGCGTGACAACACTCACACACGGGACCTCCATTTTACCTCTCATCCGAACGAGGGTGTATTTTTGTGAAAAATGCTCGCCTAACATTTTTCAAGCGGACCGTGTCGGGATTCGAACCCGGGACCTTGGGCGTAGTAGTCACACACATACCACTACGCCACGGAGCCGCCAATATCTTCGATTTACACCAGAATTTGACTTTATATTAATATGATACATAAAATTGACGTAAGCAATGATTAATCAAATTAAATATTTATCTAATTTTTACTGAGAATTTATTTAACCCTTAAGTCTAACACGTTGAAAATCTGATTAAACTACTCTTATTTAAAAATAAAATTTTTATATTCTAATAACCTTCAAAAGTAAAAACGTTGGACTGGGACAGGAGATTTTTACTATCAAGACTTACCATCAGTTTTGCTACGTCACGAAATGTGGCAGATCTTGAAGTATTTACCAACCAAATACCAGCCATATCCCATTAGCGCCTCTTAGCATCAATCTCGGATTTCAACGAAGAGGGTAGAACGGGTGTTCAGACTGGTGCTAACCAATGACATTAATGGCCACTTCAAAAGATGTGAGGTAAGAAATTTTATTATCCAAATCACCACCAAGTTACGCCTTCGCATAAGTGCCATAGTAGAAATTTCCTTAGACAAACCATCATTTACAGTTGAAGCATATTTTAAATGTGCTTTCAGTTGTAAAAATTTATTACATTATTAGCCGTAAAGATTATTAAATTTAATAGTCTAAATTAATTTGATTTAATTGGATATAACTTAAAATAACTTCATATAACCTTTTATAACTGCGTATAATTGTTCTGCAAGAAAACTGGAGGATTAGACAGGATATTTAAATAATAGTATACCAAACATTGATTAACATCACCCCAGGTCTTTCTATAACTACATTTTAGAGGGTCGCAAACTCAATGCGATCTCCAATCGCCTACCCTAGAAGTCGGGAAAGACGAACTCGTTCTATGACAGATGAGAAACGACTGACCTATTTTGAAAGTAGCAGTTTGGTGTCGCGTATTAAAACCAACCACATCAGGCGTGACCTTGTATCGAAAACTAAACGATTTCTAGATTAACCTTAGTTGAACTTGAACACAAAACTAATCGTACTTGGAAGTTTTTCGAAAACGAAACTTAGTTTATGAGGGACAGAAATAAACCAGTTATTTTATAATTATAGAATAAAATATTTTACGAAAACAAAAATTTATGGAACTAAAAATAATTCTAAGCCAAAAGTATTCAAATAAAGGGGTTTTGGTAAATAAACATGCCTCACAACCTCTCACCAAAAAAAAACTTGAGGTAAAAAAAAATATATGCAAAACCAAAAAGGATTTTTTTTAAACCTTTATCTGACTCTAGAATAATGCTAAGCCCTAAAAGCATTAGAACGTAAATTGAACTTGCTACTACTTAACCTACAATTGGTAGCGGAGTAAACCTTTAGGGACAAAACTTTAGAGTGAGTGACTACGTGTATCAAATGCCAAACAAAAATTTGGAGACAAGGCCGGGGAAGTCACGAACGGATAAAGTCTAAATCGGTTAAGGCATATTCGAAAAGTCTAATACTGGAAAAATGTATCTTAATCGCAAACCATTACTTCCACAAATAATTTTTATTTTACTATATTTATCACTATACTAATTACTAAGTTCTGGAACTCACCAATGTCTACTCTTATTTTTATTTACTAGTATATAATAATTTAATTTCTTATAACAGACAAGGGTAAAATCTATAGCATGTATGAAATGCATAATACGGACTCACCAAATGTATTACATAGGCTAACATATCCTACAAAAAGCGAACAACTTTTCGTTCACATAGAAGCATAGAACCTATTTCACTAATGTAAATTCATAACGTAATTGCGTTATTAAATAACAAGGTGGTTTTAAAGAATTAAATTCATGCATAACTCCATTAATTTATTATCAACCAATATCCACTCGTAGTTTCACTACTAAATTTTAACATCTATACGTATAAAATCTATCGCACCAACAGAAATTTACTATTAACTGCTTACGTATAAACAAAACGTAAACTGCATTTGCATACACGGAATAGAGCTTTTGTACTCAGCACCATAAGTAAACGTGTGTACAACTCGGTAGTGCTCAAGCGGCACAATACGAGGGCACTTGAATTTTGTCATTTATATAACAAAATTGGTGTTTGACGAGCACCAGAAGCTCAAATCAAAATTTACACAAAATGAGTATATTAAACTTGGGGTAATCAAATAATTCATTGCTCAATACGCAGTTGACCAAATAACAAGTATTCAATTAAAAAATTAATCTATCAAGTGATTAAACAAAAATTAAGTACACTCGCTCTACTTATAACTAAACTGCTGAAACAAATAAAAATGCCCTACAACGCATAAATTTGCTAAAATGACAGACTCCACTACGAGCCTCACCTAGACTAATAAACAAAAAATTACACCATCACTAACCTCAAAACAAAGTGATGCAAAAATTACTAAAGCGACAAAACTCACCTCCAGTCTCGTCTAGACTTACGTATTGCTGAGCCACCAACTCCTCATGAGTCTCGTCTAGACTAACATACTGCTGAGGGACCACCCACGACGACAAATCTCGCCTAGACTAAACAGAGCTAGACATGCTGCGTTGCAATGTCGATATAAATAAAAACTGCTAGCAAAACAAAGTCGTGCATACTGCATAAGCGCAATCCTAAACGTTATTACGACAGTAAAATTTAATGTACCAATTTAACAAAACATAACCTCTTAACTCGAGAGATCAAATACACAACCGGGTTTACCTAACTTTTTCGCTAGTAGACGACTTAAAATCTTTCGTTTGTCCACGACTGGTCTACTACTCTCAACTCCACGTATCCGTAGTTCATAATCGAATTCTTCTTTAAGTAAATATACAATCTGAAAGATATCAGCAATCTTTATATTTTTCTAAGATTTATTTTTATAAAAGAGCTAAAGAATCCCGAAAATTAAAAAATTTTAAGATTTCTTTTGAATAAGAGATAAATTTATCCTAACTGTCTACGCCTAATAAAGTTGATTCAATAGGAGTAGGGATGGCAACGGGCCCGGACTTTGGCCCGGCCCGGCCCGAAGCCCGGCCCGAATATCAAGCCGGGCTTCGGGCCGGGCCGGCAAAATTTTTTTCGGGCCCAAGCCGGGCCAAGCACGTGTCGGGCCCGGGCCGGGCCGGGCCAGACTGCTCAAGCTTTTCGGGCTTTTCGGGCTATTCGGGCCGGCCCGAAGTTTATATAACGAAATATACAATTTATTGATTTAGTAAAAAAAATTTCATTTAATGATTTCTTTAGGTGCCTCTTAAACAAAATTATAATTAACGCTTTTCTTAATATATCACCCAGGTACAGTTACACGCATATTGGTAAGTGTGTCATAATGGAAATAAATCGAAAACGAAAATGATTTGATTTAAACCGATTTGTGAATTTCGATTTTTTTTTCGATAAGTAATAGATTCTTTCCACTTTTCAAGAACTTTGAAATAGAAATTGTCCGTGTTATATTTAATTAATATGAAGGAGTATTGCAACGTCTGTTAATTGAGCTGGTTTATTGTATTTACTTATTAATTAACTTATTATTGTGGCCTCGCACTAAAGATTATTTATGAATAAATCGAAACCACTCTGTATATGTAAAAATATTTAAAACTGTCCGATTACAACAAACCAGCTTAATTAGATTTAATTATTTGGATGTATCTTTTGTTGAAAACTATACCGAATACAATGCGAATAGCTTTTTATAGCTTTAAATAACAAATGGATATAGAAAATTAAAATGTAAATACTCAATAATATTCTATGTTGCGGCATTTTTTTTTCATAATAATTAAAATTTCCAGTAAAGCATGCGACAAAAAAATATTCATAGACAACAAAGTAATGTCTACCTGATACGAGATACTTGAATAATCAGTTCTCTGAACGGATGCTAGCACATTCTCGAAATGCAGACCTATACACCAGCAATCTGTAAAATGGAAATTGACAACGTTCTTTGTTTAGAATATGAGGAAACAATGTTCAGTCAAATTTTGAATACTTTCCTTGAAATATTTTACTATATACTAGTAGTAGTACATGAATTCTAAAATGCATTTTGTTACTTAAGGTTGAAGTTTGACGCAAACCACCTTCTATTTTGGATTGCCTGTGCAAGTGTGCATCATCTCCAAATACCTGTGAGATTCTTCGAGGATAAAATGATACTATAAACTATAATTCATTAAGGTTGATATATTCAACTTTTGTAGAAAAACATAATAATAGTAAAGAAGTATTTTTATACAACTGAAAATACATATATTAACAAATGATACGTTCCATTTGGATGTTCTATACATCACTTACGGTTTTAGTTACATTCCGGCCCGAATCGGCCCGGCCCGGCCCGAAGCCCGGCCCGAAATTCAAGCCGGGCCTCAAGCCGGGCCGATGCGTTTTGGTTCGGGCCGGGCCGCCGGGCCGGGCCGGAGCAAATTATTTCGGACCGGGCCGGGTCGCATCTAAAAGCCCGGCCCGGCTCGGCCCGAATGCATCCCTAAATAGGAGAACAATAATTAAATCCCGAATTTACAACTTCGCCCTAACTAAATTACTAAAACAATTTATTGTCAAACTTTAAATTAGGAAAATCAAGCAAAACAAATTCGAATATTGCCATAAGATTTTAAAGTTTAATATTTAAACTTTAAAATAATATAGTACGACAATGCAACAGACGATAACAAAAATTTCGATTACCACCTCTTGACAGTTCCAAAAAAATCATCGCCCACGTTTGCGGCGTCTTTCTGTATACGTTATAACGGCAGTGAATTCGACCCCTATAGTTGACTGCGACAGCTTGTATAATATTATTAGTTGATTGTTCGAGATACGAACGAATTCTTTGGGATTTTTATTCTTGGGAACAAATAGGAACAAACTGTTCTATAACGAGATTAAATTAACAGAAAGATTCGGGACCACGTTGGGCGCCATTTTGTATAACGTTTGAGCGTTACCATTACTGTTCGACTATAATTACAATAATTTTAAATTAATATGAATTAAAAGCTACAAGTCGAAACACTGAACCTGGGGTGGTTGTCAAAGAAAATACAACTCATCTCTATATTCACAAAAGCCACGAAAAAGCTGTAATTTAATCCGTTTAAAATAAAGACCTTTGGAATTTTCCGGACTAATTTGGAACTTTAACTTTCGCGGTTGTTTCATGAGACTATCACGGGGGTATGTATTAACGGATAATATCAAGGTGCCACTAGTTTGTGAATTTTATATATATATATATATATATATATATATATATATATAAATCACAGGGGAACGTTATTTGTGCCCCTAGATAACTCAACAGAAATATGAAAGATATACCACTGTCCGCAGCTGTACTGGACCTAAATTTCATACGCCTACTTGATCTGTAAATACGGTTAAAATTGGATTGATATTTTCATGCAAAGTTCAATACCTTTTAGATAAAATTTTATGATTGATAATTTCTCACACATGAATACCTCGTGTCGTTTAGGATACCATTAATAAGTGTTAATACAAAACTATTTACATTTATTATAACTGAAATATTATCGGTACAATTTTAGTTGATCTTTAAATTTTTAGTCGCCCCTAGTTAAATTTTGGGCCTTTAAAAAATTTTATTTATGTTTTTAGATTATTTCGTAGAGAGCTGATCTGATATCTTTGATTTACACCAGAATTCGATTTAATATTAATACGATACATAAAATTGACGTAAGCAATGAATAATCAAATTAAACATTTATCTAATTTCTACTGCGAATTTATTTAACCTTCTAGTCTAACACATTGACTCTGATTAAACTACTCTTATTTAAAAATGAAATTTTTATACTCTAATAACCTTCAAAAGTAAAAACGTTGGGCTTGGACATCAAGGAAGGTTTTTACTATCAGACTCACCATCTGTTTTGCTATGTCACAAAATGTGGAAGACCTTGAAGAACCTACAAACCAAATAACAGCCGTATACCATTAGGGCCTTTTAATATCAATCTCGGATTTTAACGGGTATTCAAACCGGTGCTAATCAATGACATTGATAACCACTTCAAAAGATGTGAGTAGAAATTTTTTTAATCCAAATCACAACCAAGTTACGCCTTCACATAAGTGCAATCGTAGAAATTTCCTTACGACAAACCACCATTTACAGTTGAAACATATTTTAAATGTGCCTTACAGTTGTAAAAATTTATTACATTATTAGCCGTAAAGATTATAAAATTTGATTGTTTAAATTAATATGGTTTAATTGGATATAACTTAAAATAACTTCACAAGAAAACGGGAGGATTAGACAGGATATTTAAATAATAATATACGAACCATTGATTAACACCACCCCAGGTCTTTCTATAACTACAATTTAGGAGGTTGCATACTCAATGCGATTTTCCAATCGCCTGCCCTAGATTTCGGGAAAGACCTCCTTGTACTACGACAGATAAGAAACGACAGATCAGTTTTGAACGTTGGAGCTCGGTGTCGCGTATTAAAACCAACCACATCAGGAGTTACCTTGTATCTAAAACTACAAAATTTCTAGATTAACATTAGTTGAACTTGACTAATCGTACTTGGAAGTTTTTCGAAGCGAAGCTTCGTTTATGAGGGACAAAAATACACCGGTTATTTTATAATTATAGGATTAAATATTTTACCGAATCGAAAATTTATGGGACTAAAAATAATTCTAAGTCAAAAGTATTTAATTGAAGGGGTTCTGGAAAATAAATATGCTTCAATATACGTACGTACGTGAATAAGTACTCTAAAAGACGAAAGATGTCACTATTAGAAGTTCCATAAATACAAAATAAGAATTTGTTTATTTATGTAATAATGCGTAAGCAAGGCTTACTTAGCAACAATGAAAACTTACACTCCGGTTCTTACCTGTAAAAACAATTTTTTGGCTAAAACGATCAATGCACTAAAGTTTTTTTCGTTTTTACATAAATTGATAAAAATGTCCCACAATACACAGAAGTATCAACTGATTACCTGTTAAACAATATTATATGAACAACCACTAAAAAGAAGCTGCGACACGGCAATTGTAACGCTAACTGTTACAGCTTTTACTTGGTCAGCTCGTATTGCGGTGAAAATATTTTAATGGTAAATTTGTCAATTCTAATCCGATTCCCATAATTAAAATAGCGTTATATAGCATAAAAGTAGACTACTATTGGTTGAATCAGCACACTTTTGCGCATCATCCCGTATTTCGCTTCCTAGAGGGTGTTGGGGTGATCTGTTAGTTGGATCTGAACCCTAATTTCCCGGGCGATGTAACTCCGTTAGAATTTTAAAAATCGGACTATCCCTTACAAAGTTACACCCTGTTAAAGCACCGTACCCCAGATTTTTGCGCATTGCATTCATATCTTACCTAGATCAAAGTTTTCTTCGACTAGCTATATTAACCTAATACAAAATCTCCCGGGCAATCTAAATCCGCCAAAATTTTTCAAATCGAACGGACCACCCCTTACAAAGTTACATCCCTATAAAGCCCCGAACCTTTAAAATTTTTGGTTTGTTTATTTAATTTTAACTCAATCCCTTCCTGGTTATACGAGATATTCGCTTTAATCCGGAATTTCCTGGATAATTTAAAACTATCGAAATTGTTTAGATCAAACCACCCTTACATAGTTATACCCCTGATTTTAGGAAGTTACTCGAAATTGTCCTAAGGTATGACGCATAATATCGGTCTAGATTTTTCAGGGAAACCCAAACCTTTAGGAATTTTTTTAATCGGAGCAACCCTTAGGGAATTGTACCCCTTGATTTAAAGAAGCTGCAGATATTGATTTACTTCTTTCAATTTAAGGCAAATATTTAAGGCGTACTTAATACCAATATTAAATCTTTTTCAACCCTAAGACCAAAATTTTTTATCTTGAGATTTGAGGTAGTAGATGTTTCTAAATCAATTTAAACCTTTTGAAGGGAAACTTAATAAAGCACTTTAAACGTTTACTAGCGGTATATCGTGTTTATGTCTACAGGATTTTAAATAACTTCTACGTCATTCTGTTGGAAATTGTAGGCTTGTCTATTTTCTGAATGAATTACCGAGCAAAGTACATGCATTGTTATTAAATTAAAGAACTTGTATATCATCTGAGAATGCAATTATAAGCTTATCGACATTGTCACTATCCTAGGCATAATTATCCATACGGGGTCGGGTCATTCAATTGTTTTGAAAGTGAAACCTCTTTTTCCTAATACAAGTAACTTATCATGTGGTACTATTAACTCAATATTTGGTGACGCTAAAAGGAATGCAATTATCGGTTACTGTCTCAGTATATAGTCAAAGAAGAGCACGTGTTGAAACTATAATTTCTGTTCATCTATATTTAACTCTATCTTTAAAATCTCCTTTGGACCTTTATTATAATTTAGACAATAAAAAAAGCTTAGGAGTGCTACCACTTTAAACTTAAGAATAAAAAAAAAGATAGTTTAATACGTCTATTAATAATTTTTGCCGATGTTGACGATACAAATAGGTAAAACAAACTTTATCAAGAAGTATTATGTTTTTAATAAAGTATATACATGTATTGATAGTATCTACAAACAGCTGTGATAACCAGAGTCTGGTGAATCTGGGATAACCAAATCTCTAAACATCCGCGTAAGTAATCGCCTTGCAGTAGCATATTCTAAGTACTGGATGGGGTGACATTTAATAATTTCCAACATTGTCAAGTAATTTGAATTCAGAAATACTCGCACGACTCTCTTCCTCTAATAACCTTTAATCCCTTTCTTCGTCCGCCGTATTACCACTTACATTTTTTATATCATCTACAAATTTTTCATAAAATTCTGGAAAGTTTCTACAACTCAATTCCTCCATTTTATAACAAATCAATTCTCGCAAATTTAATGACTTAATGCACTCGTACTCAGGTAACCCAATAACAATCCGATCTTTCGTAATTTCCATAATATATAAATGTTTTCCTTGAAATTCATTCACTACCGATACACTTCTATTGGTTGTTTCAGCAATTACTCTCCATTTGAATTCATGATCTATTTGTAATACTAAAACATCTCCATCAGAAAAACCGTTCAATCTTACGTTTGCTGCTTCTTGGGTAAATTGTATGATTCTAAATTCCAATTGAAAATTGCAAAACTTTCTTCATTTAAAGTAGTCCATTTTTATAGCATAATTTTGACACATTCTACTACTGCAAATAATTTGTACGACTGGTTGCAAACCACTGTATAAATCAAAACCAACTTCCACGTTATGGTGGTGAAAAATGGATGTAAATTCACCTCATAGATGGTCCTACCTACTAGTTTGTCGATACGTAATGGCACTCTTACATCACTTGTAACGTCAATACCAGAAAAATTTATCTTTAACTTGTAATTTTGATCAACTCGACGATACTTTGACAACTAATACTCTAGAACATGGCTCCCTCGCCTTTTATGCTGACAGCCGAGCGTGCGCAGCTCCTTATTATGTTAGTTGGTGTTATATGCAAGTCTTGACTGGAAAAGCGGCACTTATAATTGTTTTATAGTGGGTTTTACCTGTTTGTATTTAACTACCAACACCATTTTTAGAATTTTTATATAAAATTACGGGGTGATGCGCAAAAGTGTGCTGATTTAACCGATAACATTCTACTGATTACGCTTTATCTTTGTAATCTTAGTAACATTGCTTTACTCGAATGTTGTTTGAAACGTAAACACATTAAAAACGAAACAGTTTTTTATTTAATTTTTAAATAAACTTGAATTTCTTTGAACTATAATGTATACGAGGTCACGTGTAAGACTAATTCTTATAAATTACTTACGCTCAGTTTTATATACAAATTTGTAACCGCGGCGACTGTTATCATAGTAACATCATTACCGAAGAACCAAGCACTTCCGAGATTAAATTCCGGCTGTATTTTATTCAAGATAACAGACTTAATAACATACTTGAAGATGTTGCTGGTTTTCTGAATAAAAACTTTCGGGCCAATTTTGACGAAGATACTACAAGTTCCTTTTAAGATTACCCTACATTTAACTTTCCAATACTCCACTCGAGCCCTTACTATTCCAAGCAAGATAGGCATTTGTAACGTGAGATCTACATTTTATCTCTCATCCGAACGAGGGCGTATTTTTGTAAAAAAAGCTTACCTAACACTTTTCAAGCGATCCGTGTTGGGAATCGAATCCGGGACCTTGGGTTCAGCAGTTATACGCGACCCTATCTATATTCACAAAGCCGCTTTTAAAATTAGCCCCCGACATACCCCTCGTGGGAGCAGCATTATTAACTACACACAAGTCGGGGAATAGAAACTTGCAAAAGCTTGAAATGCTATATAAGGTTCCATGTTTCTACGCATATCTTAAACTTACTTTAATATCTCGAATTTTATACCTTACATTTAAAGAACGTATGATGTTTGTACAGAGGACTCCGTTTTGCCTAGACCAGAGGTTGTCAATAGTTTTGGTTCGGGGATCACTTTTGGTAGAAGCGGAAGTTATCGGAAGACCGAATCTTTTAGCCGTCCTAGTGGAAAATACTAGATAAACCTTCGGTCGTACACCAAAAACAAAAACTCGATTGACGGCGGTTTTTTCTCATTGTCTTGGCGGGCCACAAAAACTCTGTGGCGGAACGAATGTGGGCCGCGCGCCGCAGTTTGATTTGAACGAGACAATTTAAGTCTTAGATAGAAGATAACTTTTTCATTAAACATTGTAAAGGCACAGAACCTTTTCAGTTAAGGCGCGAATTAAAACTTCTTAATGTAATTAGTATTATATGCGGATATCCTATATGTTTAATACAGTAAAGTCTAGAAATAATCGTCTAATGCACATGAGTTAGTTATGAGCACAAAAGCACAATGCCATAAAGTAATTTAAAAGTATTCTTGTTTGTTATGGAAGTTAGAATAATTTTATGTATGTTATTTGCTTGTATGCTCCGGGGCTCAGAAATAATTTCAACAAGAACCAGAAAGTACAACAAAATATTTACTAAAAGCACAGGGACTTAGAAAATACAACAAAATTCACTTTCACTTAATCTACCCCTAATTTAGCATATTATACGTTTTAAAATTAACAACCGTAATGATAGGGCTTAATATTAAGCCAGGCAGAAATGACAATATCATTAAAACTCGTAATATTTTCTGAATTATAACCATATATTTGCATTAATATTTTTACGAATTTTATACTTTGTTATTTTACCTATTTCGTACTCACATTTCGTTGGGATTACACTGATCTAATATGGCTGCAATGGACAATATGTTTTTATTAGTTATGCTTCACTGTAATAGATATAAAATGAAAGAACTCAAATTGGGGGAAGTAAAATTCATGTAACTAAATTACAAGCAAACGCCAGAATACACATATTTGTTATACGTAATAACCACAACTTTTAAAGCAGTTGGAGGTTTTTAATATGTCTATGCATAGTTTCTACTTTGGTGTGGATTTTTACCAAGAAATTGATGGAAGCAATTGTCTTAAAATTTGTTAAGGATTTAATAATAAAAATTATCCATAAAATTTTAGTACTGTATAAACAGGTACCAATAAAACTTATAATAATAAAAGTATAATGAACTGGTGTTGTATATTTTTATTGCGTTAAATCAGTGAATATAAATACAAATAATGGAGATCTGTGACAACATGGCAACAAGACGCGTGCCACGAAGAGAATGAATTTGAAAAATCCTGGCTATGTATAAGGGCTAGTTTTACATTCCGTAACGGTAAATTGCAGTACCTGAAAGTACCCAACATCTATAAGGCAGAGCCGTATTTGCACAAAAAAAGTCTTAACATTCCGTCCACCTTGAAAACTTTGATTTCAAATAGTTCGAAAAGAAAAAAATTATATAAACTTAATCACAATTAATCCATATTGATTACTAAGTAGCTTATTCATGAGATATATGAAAATATTTGAAAATACTACAACTAAAATTATATGGTTCGCGTTTGTTTAGCCAGCAATGATTAATAACTAATAAAAGGATACTAATAATATTAATCAATTGGTAATGCACACACTTTTGTAATAGCCCGACGAAGAATTCCTCCTTGTACCTTGATATCTACAACTCTGGCAAAACCATGAGTACCCGTATGTAACGAAATAATTCGCCTAAGCTGTAAATTTAAAGTGGGAGTATTATCGCCCTTTATTAAAACAAATGTGCCAATTTTCAAAAGTTTCTGCGAATTCTGCTGCCATTTGACACGTGCTTGCAGTTGATTCAAATATTCTTTGTACCAACGGTATCAGTAATTTTGTAACATAAATTGCAAATGTTGAAATTTCGGCAATCTATTTTTTGATATATGCTGAATGTCTACTTCTGGAAGTACAGTCAGCAGTCTTCCAATTAAAAAATGGGCCGGTGTCAACGTGCCCAAATCGTCGGGTCGTTGAATATAGGGTACAAGAAACTTTAGTTGAAAACACCCTCAACCTGTACCAACAAAGTAGAAAAGTCCTCATAAGTTAATGAATTGCTTCCTATTACTCTCTTCAAATGGAGTTTTGTGGTTTTAATTCCCGTTTCCCATATTGCTCCGAAAGTAGATGACCTTGCCGGAATAAAGTGCCACGTTATATTACCTTTAGCTAGTTTATTTCATAAAGCTTCTAAATTAAAGCTTAAAAATGTATAGATATTTTTTATTTCATTTGTTCCTACTAAATTACCTCCTTTGTCTGAGAATACATTAGCAACTCTAGGGTAAGGCAAGTCGCCGATTAAATAATTTAAACTTCTAGGTTTTACTCTAAAACAAATAATGCAACTTTTAATAATTTTTACACACAGTTTTTGCGACAAGTGGCGAAAACCATTGTCTGACCGAATGCAGCAGACTTTGAACTACGCAGTGCATAAGCTTTTATGCTTAAGATCAACCCTTATCGAGTTACAACCCCCAAACCCCAATTGTATAACTTTTTTATTTATAAACATTTCTTTAATGCGTAAAGTATTGGATGGTCTAAAATTTTCTTGGAAGTAAAAACCCCGGACCACCTCTTACAAAGTTTCACCCCTATAAAGCCCAGAAACTTTAGGAGGTTTTCCGAAATCCTTTTAGGGTTTGACACATCTTACCATTTAATTAAAAAATCAAATCAATATAAAAATTTATTTAAAAAAAAATATTATAAAACCATTTTAATTAAATAATCAAATTAATATAAAAATTCAAAAAATAGTATTCATTAAAATACAAACGTTCTGCTTCGCGCAGTTCAGAAATTTTTTGAATGTAGTAAAAAATGATTTTTGTAACTGCTTCAAATTTGCCACACCGAACTGTTCAAGATTTACCACTTCGTTAGCTGGAAGGTAGCGGGTGATGATGTTTTCTTTAACAACCCTTTTATATAAACGGTCCTATGTATAGGTACTATTTCTTACAAAAATAAACTTAAACGTCGAGCTGAAGAAGATATTAAATTTGCATTCAACCCGGCTTAAAAATTTCCACGCTCGACAAAGAGCAGCTAAGCAGCTGACGTCCCAAGAGGGTCGACAACGGAGGAAGCCGCGACCATCATGGAGTAATCCTGAAGGAAGCCGCCTCCATCATGGTGTAATCCTGAAGGAAGCTGTACATGTTCACGTGAGTGCCCCCTTTGGGATTTTCTTTAAAATTTATTTCCTTTAAAATTGGTGTAATTATGTTGCATTAATTTGCATATTGTGTGACGTCATAGATAAATTGCGCGTCAATTTTCACATTATGTAATATCGCTACCAACTGTCATCAGTGGCTTGCGTACCTCGTTTACGGGGTTATAATAAACTTACAAGAAGTTAAGGATTTATGTTACCTAGGAAGCCAAATAATGCAAGTTGTAAAAGCACAAAAGATATAAAACAAAGATTAGCACAAGGTCGTGCTACATTAACAAGAAAAAGCAGCTACTGTGTTCAATGAGAGCAAACATAGAAACAAGGAAAAGATTGCTTAAAACATATGTGTGGAGCACAGTACGGCTATGAAGCCTGGATAGTAGAAGTGGAGAAGAAATGTGGTGCTACAGACGCATGATGAACAAATCATGGACAGGTAAAGTTAAGAACAAAAGGGGTACTAGAAATGGTAAGGGAAAAAAGAAGGATGTGGAAACAGTAGAAAATAAAAGAGATTATATGACAGCTCACATGCTGAGACATGAGGGAATAATGCGGGATATATTAGAAACAGAAATAAGAAAAAAGAGAAGTAGAGGTAGACCTACGTTAGGCTATTGCACACTGATAGTAAAAGACGTAGGATGTGGGAATTTCAAGGAAATGTGTAAGTCATCTCAGAATAGGAATCTATGGAGGTACGCATCCAACCAGTCCCAAAATGGAAAAACAAATGG
Organism: Platerodrilus igneus; assembly: GCA_036346225.1. Lineage (NCBI taxonomy): Eukaryota > Metazoa > Arthropoda > Insecta > Coleoptera > Lycidae > Platerodrilus > Platerodrilus igneus. The sequence goes on from JARFIW010001599.1 coordinate 8,527,987, forward strand.
CGAAAAAAATTAATGTACTATTGGTCTTGCATTGTTCTCAACTAATGTTAATTGTACTAAAGTATATACTGGAAAACTATTAATTCGGCAAATGTCTGAGTATTAGGGGATCCTTGGCAGCCACAGGCTGTTTAACCCCCTTCACATACCCTACATGTGATTTTTCAATGCTCCTCTCGAAGGTACTACATTGGTCAGGAAGCGATTTTTTTTTAACTAGAAAATTTTGAATTTTGCCGGACCCTTGCTGTTCCAAGCAAGGTAGAGATCTTTAACGTGCGTGACAACACCCACGCACGGGACCTCCATTTTAACTCTCATCCGAACAAGAACGTATTTTTGTAAAAAATGCTCGCCTAACATTTTTCAAGCAGATTGTGTCGCGATTCGAACCGGGGACCTTGGGCTTAGTAGTCACACGCATACCAACTACGCCACGGAGCCGCTCTCCTTCACATACCAAGTATGGTCGGTGCAATAGGGTATATAATTAGAAAACAATAGAAGGGAACCGAGCTGTATATATGGTGTTGTGAGAAATTCAGGGAACTGAGTAAGCTAGCTCCGAACATAAATAAGTGGAGGTACATGTCCAACTAGTTTCAAGACGGAAAATCTTATGACGAAAAATAAATGAACTTAAACCTGATGATTATTATAAACAACTACAGGTGTGGGTTACGAAATGTTTTCAACTAATGTTGATTGTGCGAAACGATATATTGCAAAAACTATTAATTTGACAAATGTTCAAGTGCTGGGGGAACTTGGTAGCAACAGGCTGCTTACCCGCCCTTCACATACCACTGAATATCGGAGAAATAGTTTATATAACTGTAAAACAATTGACAAGGTTAATAATAAATAGCTTATTGAAACAGTAGAAGAATCAAGATATTTGTGGAAAGCAAAAAAAATGCTGTAATTGAAGGGCAGGATACGTTCTAAGGCATTTTTGGGGAATAGTACGGGATATATTACAAGCAGGGATAGGAAGAAATAAAAGTAGAGGTAGACCAAGATCAGACTTTTGCACGCAGATAGTAATAGATGCAGACTGTGCAAATTTCAGAAAAATGTGTAGGTTAGTTCGGAATAGGAAGCAATGAGTTCCAGGACTTAATAATGATGAAAATAATTCGTAGACTTCTTTGGCAAATTTCGAACAGATGAATTAAGATGGAAACTCGGCTAAACCAAAAACCTGGAACTTTTATTTATTTGTATCAGCTCAAAGCTGTCCATGAAGCCTTTATGTCCGGCCGATGATGTCACTGGCACACCAACGTAACACATTATCAAAACAAATGTATCATAAAACTGTAATAATTTAGAACAAAATTACAACGATGACATCTCCAACAATTAAAACTGACATGAGTTTGACAACCTTTGGGTATGAACCATATATGATACAAAATAGTTTACCTTAGATCAAAAATGTAGTTACCTAAGAATTACATTTCCTAAAGAAAAGGCCTAACAATATGGGTGGAATTTACTAGTATTTAAACTTTTAAAATGAAAGCGATTATATGCATTTCCAAGAAACGTCACAACTTTTTGATCTTTGAATTACCGGACTACTAGTTACGCTGTTGGAACTGGCAGTACTGTTATTATTTCTCTTAAATTATTTTTTCTGTAATGGAGTTTGTTTCTCTTTATCTATTTTAACAACAATAAGTATACAATGTTAGAAGGCTGCTGTAGTTTTAAATTTAAACATTCTTTCCTTCATACGAATGTTTGATATGTCTTTGATTTATTATTTTATTTGGACAACTTGAATATCTAGTCAAATGCGCTTCCATTTGCGTAGCATTTTTTGTATTTTGCTTTACAGAACATGCATGAATATGATGTTACACAAGTACCATTATTGCTTTGCTTTGACTTAAAATATTACTCAGCGCCGACCTCTCTTTTCCCATTTCCCAAACAAAAAATGAAACTGCATGACTAGAAGAAATAAGTTGTTCTATTGAGAATTACTCAAAATGAAATGTCACGGTAAAAATTTTATATGATGAATAAATATAAATTACTTTATCGCATCTTACTCTTGCAGAAATAAATCACAAGGCACAGTTAAATAAATAAAACAAAGTTATCATGTTTTATGAATGGAATTTATTAAAATGTTGGTCAACAATTCGACATCCAAGAGTCGACTCCTAGAGAAATACAAGTTATCTTTAGCCAAATAACTATGGTTGTTGTGTTTCATTGACTTTTTTATAATTATAACATGCTGATGCTATTTGTAGTATTTGCAATAATATTGCCACAGAAAAAGGATTGATGCAACAGAACACGCCACTTTTAAATGCAAAGCATGATAAAACAAAAGTTTTATTCCCGTTATAACTACAATTTGATTAAAGGGAATTATGAAAAGAAATAAAATTTTCAAAACACATTAAATCATAAATCCAGTGGTGAGGCTATCTATACAATAAAACAATGAAATTCTTTTGCGAATTCGTAAATTCGTTATCAAGATACTCCAGGCCCCAGGAGTTACATTTAAAATTAAAAAAATATGCACCACAAACTTCTGAACAGCAGAAATGCAACAACTTTTAACACTATGTTTCGATTGATCCTTTATTTAACAGGTATCACACAATATATACATGAAATATAATTAAATTTCGCCTTAATTAAATATTACATAAATTACAGTAGGTCTGCTGGTAATTATAAATTAAGTAGATTTCATAATTACAGCAATGCATATATAATAGGCAAAACTTTATGCGTTTGGTTGTTGTCATAAAAGGTTACACACCCAATACACAAAACCCCGGAATGCTTATGTAGTGATTTATGGACATTAAAAAATTTAGTGGGAATACTGGTAATTTTTATATTTTTGCTTTTACACCTCACTGAACATATATTACTAAGGGTTTTAAAAGGTACAGTCCTAAATTCAATGATTTATCAAATTACACTAGAATGCCTAATTTATTTATTACGCTTAAAATTAATTAGATTGGAATAAAAGGGCCTATTTTAATGAAAGTGCAAATCAATAATTTGTATACGTTAATTTAATGCAAGGTTGAAAATTGCGTACGAAAATTTGCAGTATTAAAGCTCTGCAGGGTAAAAATTAATAATATAGTAAGGTACATTTATTAAATTCGTAGAAAGCTACAATGTTTGAGACAGCAAAACAACCAAGGAGTTCAAGGAATAGACGCTTAGGGGATAAACTGTTCTAGTGAAGACTGGAATACGTTACGAAAACATTTCAAACTAGTGTCCAACGGACAGATACAAGGTTAACAAGCAGACGACTAGTCTGAAAACAAATCAATAAAACTAAGGGACAGAGAATCTTTATAAAGTAACAGAGTAAGATGGAAAATATAGCAGGTGGCTATATGACAAACAGTTTTCAAGCGCGTGAGAGAAGAGTGTACTTCAAAATCAAATAAGCAACATGTTCGTTAACGCTATTAATTTATCAAAGCGCACGTGTAGGAATGGCACTAACCGTATATGATATGGCAATAGTGGGACTATAAGAAGGACGGAAAATATGCGGTAGATAAAGATAGCAGTAGAGTGGAAATAACGTCGACTTTGTAAATAGAAAACAAGACAGAAACAAGACAAGGTAGTTATTAGAGCGTGAGTGCAATAACAATATAGACGCGGATGTAAGAGGTGTGTTTAGGATTCGTTAGAAGGAACAGTAGAGGGACGGTTTTACACGGTATATACGTACGGTTGATCAGTTTAATTAGTTTTTCGAAGTAAAGTATCGTTGGAGTGGTGAAATTGGTAGTTTTGAAAGTTCCTTATATTGTTTGTACGGAAGAATTTTGTGGAATTGTGTGGTGGTGCTACAGTTCAAGGAAGGCTCAGTAAAAATACGTCACAAAAGGGGAGTTTTAAGCTCATATAAGCCTTGCCGGAGGTGGAAAGGGTCTCTCTTATTTTTAGCTTATTTTCTGATTTCGATTACATTAAGTACCGTTGAGAAGACATTCTAGCTTAAAAACCGAGTGAAAGTGTTATAAAAGCATAACTAGGTGCAATTGAAGTAAACGGGCTAAACATGTTTGTATAAATAATTATAACGAGTAATGATGGATGCTGCTGAGGTAAGCGATTGAATTACATCTGGAACGAGAGTGCTGGTTGAACGTTAAGTGGAGTTTGGACTCTGAATGGGGAGCTGTATGGAAGGCATCGACAAATTGTTGGGGGAATTGGATGAACGAGTCGAGATGGACTGGTTGTCCTAGTTAAGAAGCAGAAATTGGGTGTAGTCCAGAAATTTGAAATTGGTGGACGTCATCTACTGAAGTGGTGATTCCGGAAAATACTCCAGGTAACGAATTTTTTTTATTTGAACTGTTGTGCTGGTATTGAATTATAAAAACTATGAGTGATTTGGGTTACTTGGTGAAAATTTTATGAACTGAAAATTAATTCGATTAACATATGGAAAGACACTTTTCTATTTTAAAATCTGATCGTGTAAATACATGAATAAAGTTTCATTTGATGTAAGGGGTGAACGGGTCTTTAGCGTAATTTGCATTCAGAATAAAAGGGGTTTATATTGAGCTCATCATAGACCTGTGAGAAGTAAATTTAGTGTTTCAGGATAGGCCCATCTACTTTTAAATGAAATGTTGAAGTATAGAAGAACATAAAAGATTTTATTTTTGAATTTTTATTTTTTTTTTAATATAAAGGTGTTGAGAGATCAGTAGTTGTAGAAGATTAGCTTGGGAAGCATACATTGTTTTATTTAGGTCAAGATTGGAGGAGTTTGGTTTTGTGTTTAGCTAGGGTAAGTAAAAATTCATAAGTGGGACGCGATTTCATAAAGGGAACACGGCAATTTTTATGACGCCCAAAGGGAAACACTGAAATATATATATATATATATATATATATATATATATATATATATGTAGATTTTCTGGGTATTGGTCATCAATAATGTTCAACTATTTTTGTATGACGCGTTTCGGTTTATTACAACCATTATCAAAATATCTAAAATACATAAAATTAATTACAATATATAAAACGTTATTTGGTATAAATACAGTATAAAATAATAACATTATAGTTTATACCTGTTCAAATTTTGAATAGCAGAATTTACATATTAAAAACATAAAACATCAATGGATATTGTGTCAATTGCTCAAATATACGTGTTAACTGTGGGACTGTTTGAAACAAAGTGTAGGCGAAAGTTGTGTGAGTGTAGATAAGAGAACATCATATTTGTTTTGTTGTTATGATAATTATTCTGATATTTTACTAAGATGCAAACTATTGATTTAATTATTAATTATGTTATGGTATATATTAACAAAGCCATCATTATCAGTCTTTGAATTTACAGTATTATGATCTCTTTGAAGTTGTATCATTTCTAATATGTTTCTTTTTATTTCATGTTTTTCGGTACCTAAAATGCTAATATTATCAAAATTAAAATTATGTAGATTGTTTAGTGCGTGGTTGGCTAAAGCGGTATATCTGTTATTGGTTTTTATAGAGTATTTATGTTCATAAATTCTTTTGTTTATGTATTGTTTTGTGCTTCCTATGTAGGTGCTAGGGCATTCTTTACAATTTATTTTATATTATAGTGTGTGTTTTATTTTTATCAAGAATTTTTGGTTTCAATTTATTAAAGAATTTATTTGTATAGTTATTTGGTTTATGTCCCACTTTAATATCATAACTTTTTAAACATTGTTGAATTTTATGAGAAAGTTTTGGTATGTATTCTAAACTTATATAAATATTATTACTGTCCTTGTTTTTATTTTCTTTGTTGTTATTATATATTTTATGGATTTTTTGTTTTATAATAGGGTCATAGAAAGTTTTAGGGTAATTATTTTGTTGTAATACTTGTTTTACTTTTCTCAAATTGTTGGGTCTAAATTTTGAGTGAGGCAACTGCATTGCATTATGACAAAATTATTGCCAACATAGAAGCAGCTATTAAGAATAAAACTGTAGATATAAAAACACAAATAAGAAACCGTATTTGTAATATTCTCACAAATCACAAAAATATAAACAATTTAAATTGTAACAACTCCAAAAGCATTCTTAATCATTATCTTAAAATAACAAAAAATTTCATTAATAATCACAAAGATATTTTTATTACCTATGCAGATAAATGCAATAAAACTGTAATTATGTACCAAAAAGATTATATTAACAAAATGCATGACTTACTAAACGATACATCTACTTATAAAATAGAAAAATATGACTCTACAAACAAAATTCAAATTGAAATGAATAGTCTCATAAATAGCTGGGCAAAAAAGAAATATATACCTATAGAAATAAAAAATAAATTAATCTGCCATAACGGTCATGCACCATATATATATGGAATACCAAAATACATAAACAAAACACCCCATTAAGACCAATAGTAAACAATATTCAATCTCCAACATATCGATTATCAAAATTCCTATCGGAATCTTTATCTAAAATAATTGGAAATACTGAATACCATGTCAAAGACACATGGCGATTCCAAAACTTTATAAAAACACAATATGTACCAAAAATTTTATATTAATATCTTTAGATGTCATATCTCTTTTACGAATATCCCAATTAAATTAGCATTATGACAATTTTAATTGGAAATGGGTTTTCAAGCTACAAACATAACCTCACTTTTTTAAATGCAAACCATAGTTCAATATAACCCAAATGGAAAGGTTTTTCTTTTCTGATTACACTGAAGTAAGGGTTGATGTACTTATTTTCAGTAGTTTCTTCATAATAAAGAAAAACGATTTATTTATTTGCGGGCATCAAGGAGTCCATGGATACATATTTTAAATAAACAAAAAACAACTGGCATTTGTCAGATATTATTAGTTAAAGTGTTTATTTGCTCTGGGTTGCAAATTTTGTGTAGAAGACTTTTAAATTTATTTGATTATAATAGAGAATGTATACAAACGACGAAAAAAATGACATGCTCTTTTGTTACTATGCCTGTGTGATGCTGTTGGTGATATGTATTATGAAAGATATTTGGAAAGAAGGCAGCCAGATAAACGATTGTTTTCTAAATTAGAAAACAATTTAAAAAGGTTTGGTGCTTTACAAAACCCAGTACTGATAAAAGAAAATTCAAAACTGATGATGAAGAACGTGTTAGCCTACATAAATTTTAAGCCAACAGCGTCCACCCGAGAAACTGCAATTGAGTGCGTTACTTCTACAGAAAAAGTTCGCCTAATTTTAAAACAAAACCGCTACAAACCATACAAAACCCATGTTAGCAATACACTGTATCATGGGGATTGTGAGAGAAGACAACAGTTTTGTAGGTGGTTTCTTAATGAAACAAATAATAATCCTGGTTTTAGTCACACTATTATATTTACCGACGAAGCAAAATTTACTAACAAAGGCATGTTTAACAGAAAAATACAGTCTACTGAGTCAGGAAAATCCCCATTTAACAGAAGAAAGGCGGGATCAACATCAACTTTCGATAAATGTGTGGTGTGCCATTTTGGTAATAAAATACTTGGGCCATTCTTCTATAATTATAATTTAAATGGTGTACACTATTTGAATTTTCTACAAAACGAATTGCAAGAAATGCTCGATAATTTGCCACTTCATTTACTGCAAAACTTATATTATTTTCAGCATGACGGTGCACCTGCTCACAATGCTCAAGCCGTTTCTGAATATCTTGATAATAGTTTTCCAAATTGGATTGGCAATGCAGGTCCTGTTCCATGGCCGGCAAGGTCACCAGAACTATCGCCACTGGATTTTTTCTTTGAGGTACTGTAAAGGATGTAGTGTATGCTAAAAATCCAATAACATTGAGCAACTCAAAGATAGTATTACAGCAGCTATTACAAGTATAAAACCACAAACGTTAAATAATGTGCACCAAAACCTAATTAAAAGGTGCGAAATGTGTTTGCAAGCTAATGGAGGTCATTTTGAGCATATGTTAATGTAGGAGTGGGCATATTCGCATTAATTAATTTTTGTTTCCTTTGATTAAGTTATTTGTATTGTATGGATAGTTTATTTTTTAAGTATTTTATTTTTCTTAGTTTATAATAAATTTAGTTACAATAAACTTGTGTTTCCATTATTGATTTTTACACATTTTGTTTGTTTGTAATATGTATCCATGGACTCCACGATGTCCGCAAATAAATAAATCGTTTTTTCTTTATTATGAAGAAACTACTGAAAATAAGTACATCAACCCTTACATCAGTGTAATCAGAAAAGAAAAACCTTTCCATTTGGCTTATATTGAACTATTGTTTCCATTTAAAAAAAGGTGAGGTTATGTTTGTAGCTTGAAAACCCATTTCCAATTAAAATTGTCATATACGCTATTGAATTATACGTAAAAGTTACCTTACAAGCAGTTTTATTTTCTCTATAGGTTAAACCGTTAAAAGTTATTAGCGTTTGAAGAAAATGGCAAATTTCAGTTTTCAAATATCTAAAAAGTTGAGCATCTAGGTGAGTTTTCAAAAGCATCATACTACTCGTAAATTTCTCTTCAACTTTGCTAATTTAACCAATATTGTATCTTCTATAATAAAAAGTTACCCATATACGGAGATAGATTGTGGGCACCCTGATATATTGCTATGAACTTCGCAGTATATATATATATATATATATATATATATCATGCCAGTATTTTATATATGATAATGGAACAATAAGTTACAAGCTGAGGCGAATTTCTCTTTAAGGCCTAAATTTTGAATTTAATTCAAATTGTGATCAAGAATTTGAATTAAATCAAAATTTAGGCCTTAAAAAGAAATTCTACCACTTAAACATAAAATAAATCATCAATTTATACAAGGTTATTATCTCTAAACTTTATTATATATATATTGTAATGGTGATAAGGGGTGGGGAGAATTTCCTTTGAATTTTGGCTTATTAAGACTGTATCAAAATTTGGGGATTTAAAATGTTATTTATTATTTTGTATATAGTGGTCTGATGTAGTAGTTAAAATGTTTAATATTAAGGTAGGCTGTGATTATTATGGTAACCAAGGTGATGTAATGTTGATTGATGAGGATTGATAAAATAATTCTGTAAAATGTACTAATTCTAATTATAGAATTAATGTTTGTTTGATAAGTTTTGTACAAGATCTAATTTTGATTTAATGTTGATAATATTTGAAATGAATAAGAATAAAAGTGGAATTGATGGTTTTGAGTTTTAAGGAGCTTTGATTTTTTGAAGATTTTGACACAAGGTAATATAGATTATACCAAAAGACTAAAGAAGTGTGGTAAAAGGATATGGATGGTATTATTACTGGTAAATGGGAAGATTTAAATGGAAATGGTGTTAAATGAGAGCTGTAACAAAGGAAATGGTGGAAGATATTTTGGAAGTTACAGTGGTGAAAAGGGACGTATGAGTTTTGACAATTAATTATTCATAATTTTACTTTTGAGTTTGAAAACAAGGTTATATTTTGCGCATCACATATGTTAGATGTAGAAAAGTTTGTTTCAAAATTCTAGTAAAAATTTTTGGCCACAGTGTTGTAATAGAAAAGATATCTGAAAACATCATCAAGTAGATCTGTCATTTTGACAGATCAGAATAATTATCAAATTTAAAATATCGAGTATTAAACTTTTTGAAATTGCAGGAACTTCTTGTAGAGCACAGCGTCGTCTCCATTTGTAGAAATTACCTGGAGGTACACCTGGACTGTATCAGGATTCGGTAAATATTTAATCATAAAGAAAAAGTTTATAATTTTGTGTGTGATATAAAATTTGATTGATAAATTGGTACATCACATTATTTTGGTAGATACAGATAATATATTGTAGAACCCTAGAACCTCGACCTGAGGTTATGGTCGTACATGCTACGTGGAAAATAACCGTTTGAGCTAGTCGGCGCCTTTAGAAGGAAATATTCTTTTATTTCATTTTCCACGAGATTTTGATAACTACACATATTTGAAGGTTAGCGAAACTAAATATCAGGCTTTAGGAAAAGAGTGTGTAGCAGTTAAGTGGCGCCCAACGTGGGGCTCGAGTGAAAATAGGGTGTACAATAGTAATGCATATGGAAAAGTGGGGCTGAATAGAGAGTATTATTTTTGTGTACAAAAGTCTGTTTGACAGTTTAAAAGTGTGCGTGATAGAAAAGTTAAGATTTTAAAACTCTGAGGGATTAACGTGAGTATATTGCATACCACTCTAGTTTATTGAAATATATTGAAAATAAAGAAAAGGGTTTGTTTTATTTAGTTATAAGTAGAAGTTAATGCTAAAGTTATTACTAAAAAAGAAGACTAATTTAAAAATGAGCGAACAGGAGAAGTTTTGTACAAGATCAGGTAAATCATACGGAAGAGGAGAATGTGTAATACAGCAGCGATATATGGAAAAAGGCGACACGACAGAAAAGGTTCCTGAAGTAGGAATAGAGATCATACGGGAAGATAGTGAAGGGAAATGATACATGTAGAACCTAATGTGGTCATAATCGTTTGAATAATTGTAAATTAGTTTTTATTTTGATCAAATATATCAAACTAACCTGAAAGTAAATCTTTAAGAGTAAATTTTGATGCCAATTTAATAGAAAATATCTTTTAATACTTCTTTATGTATATTTGGGGACACAAATAGTGTTCCACTTTTTATTAACCTAACCATTATAATTTCTTACAGGAACAGCGTCTTATTCTATTAAGACAGGTTTTTGTCATCGAAGGCGATCTTTTTCTTTGGGTCTCCACGTCCACCCTTAGAAATATGCCATGCTATTATCCTGAATAAGTCCGGACTTGGTGGCGCCTATTTGTCTGAGATTAAGTTTGACCTACAAACAGATTTCGACTTACCCCCATTTCTCATACTCTACCCAAGGAATAGACCCTAGTTATGTCGGAAGATTTCGTTACACTAGCGCCTATAGTGGGAACGATAAAGAAAAAGGTTATGGCACACAACGTGGTCAATAATAAATAAAACACCGTCTTTATTAAATTTTATTCACCATTCCTTTACATATAAAACTAACATAAATATCTGGTAGACAATGCAATAAACATGGTGTTTAGCAAATAGCCTTGCATTAAAAAAAACCAAATTGGTTACCTTTACTAGAAAGTCAACCGATAGTTACATTGAATATGAAACTGTACAGATAATGATGTGTGACGGAACTGTCTAGGCATTTAAAAGTTTCGGAAAATTTTAAAACACATAAACTCTACAGAGCAATCAATATTTAGGCTTGTTAATACGGAAACTGTATTTTTAACAATAAATAGATTGAAAGCTTGTTTATGCGATGTTAGAAGCAAGTTAGAGTTGGTGCGATTATATGGATCCTATAAAAATCAAAAGAGATCTGAAAAATTCAGAAGATACTAAAGTATATGATTTTTAAAATGAATGGTTTACCACCTCTGGTATTATCAGAGTCTATTGTTACTATGTTTGATATGGAATCTTCGAACGAATAATGATTATCTAACACTTTGCAAAGTTATGCATAACAAAATAGATTCATACATGCATGTTAATCGAATTTCACATACCCAGATTATCAGCCAAATCTTTAACTTTTAATGTAACGACAGAACAATGACAAATGAGCTATGTCAATAAAAATAACTTTAAGTCAATCAGGTTTAAATTAACATGTGAATATTGGACTTTAAAAACATGAGAGACTATTTTAATTTATTTTCTCTTATTGATTTGTAATGATTTTGTATTGAGAATATCCTATCTACTTACTTTGCTTTAATTAGATTTACTATACGTTTTTTATTATTGTATGATTCTATATTGTATGTTAACTATTTCGACATATTTATTTCCTGTAATTGGATGTAAAAAATTGGGATCAATAAAGATTAAGAAAATAATGAGATAATAAAATTAATAATACAGTTTCATCAAAATTAGCCCAAAATTATGAGAAAAGTAAAAAATAAACAAAATAATTACCCTAAAACTTCTGAACCTATTAAAAACAAAAAGCCATAAAATATATATAGGAAGGAAAGAATAAAATGAGTAATAATATTTAGAAAGTTTAGAATAGATCAAAACTTTCTAAAAATTAAATTTTAAAGTTATAATATTTAAGTGGATAAACCAAATAACTATAAAATAAATTTTTAATAAATTGAAACAAAATTTTGATAAAATTAAGACCACAAAATAAAATAAATTGTAAAGACTAACACATAGGAAGCACAAAAAATCATAAAAAAGAATTAGAAAAAATATCATAAAACTAATAACAAATAAACCGCTTTAGCCAACCACGCACTAAACAATCTACATAATTTTAATTTTGATAATATTAGCATTTTAGGTACCGAAAAACATGAAATAAAAGAAACATATTAGAAATGATACAACTTCAAAGAGATCATAATACTGTAAATTCAAAGACTGATAATGATGGCTTTGTTAATATATACCATAACATAATTAATAATTAAATCAATAGTTTGCATCTTAGTAAAATATCAGAATAATTATCATAACAACAAAACAAATATGATGTTCTTTTATCTACACTCACACAACTTTCGCCTACACTTTGTTTCAAACAGTCCCACAGTTAACACGTATATTTGAGCAATTGACACAATATCCATTGATGTTTTATGTTTTTAATATGTAAATTCTGCTATTCAAAATTTGAACAGGTATAAACTATAATGTTATTATTTTATACTGTATTTATACCAAATAACGTTTTATATATTGTAATTAATTTTAAGTATTTTAGATATTTTGATAATGGTTGTAATAAACCGAAACGCGTCATACAAAAATAGTTGAACATTATTGATGACCAATACCCAGAAAATCTACATATAATATTAATAATATGGTCAGAAAAGCAAACATATATATATATATATATATATATATATATATATATATATATATATTTCAGTGTTTCCCTTTGGGCGTCATAAAAATTCAGTAAAATTCGATAATAAATCAATACCGTGTGTATCAACAGTACAAACTTTAAAAACAAAATTTGAGAGAACTTGTGGTGTAATTCCAAAAGTTAGAGGACGTAAACTATTACCATTATTTACCACTTTTGGCATGCTCACTGTAAACAATTTTGATTTACTAGGTAATCAAAAAAGAAATGCAGAAGTGGAAGAACTTGTACTAACAATCATTAATCTCGACCCAATTTGTAGCACTAAACATATTGCTCAAGAATGTAATACAACTCATACTATCGTAAAAAATATTTGAAAAAAAATATAAATGGCGTCGTTATAAATACAAATGCCATGACAATGTATATAACGTAAGGCGGCTCGGTGGCGTAGTGGTATGTGTGTGTCTACTACGCCCAAGATCCCGGGTTCGAATCCCGACACGGTCCGCTTGAAAAATGTTAAGCAGCATTTTTCACAAAAATACACCCTTGTTCGGATGAGAGGTAAAATAGAGGTCCGTGTGTGAGTGTTGTCACGCACGTTAAAGATCCCTACCTTGCTTGGAACAGCAAGGGTTCGGCAAAATTCAAATTTTCCAGGTACAGCCAACAACAATACCTATTATATATATATATATATATATATATATATATATATATATATATATACTATATATATATATGATATATATATATATATATTGTTGTTGGCTTGATTTAAACGTGCCTGACGTGGAACGTTTATAAAAAGAATTTATAGACTGAAATAAGCATTGAAGTCTTTAATGAAAATGTTGCCCTAATTATTTTTGCTAGTTTAGTTTAAATCGAACCACGAGAAGCAGACATCAAACTTATAGTAACACGAAATATTCTTTAACAAACAATCTTTCAAATAACAATTACTGCATCTATAACAACTTTTCATTAACATGCTATATCGTACATCTAACCTCAAAAAAAGAATAAATTCATACAAATATTAAAATCTAAAAGTAGAGTTCAATATTTGCAACCGCGGCTTTGCCTTGCGATAATTTCTTAAATCTAACAAGATTATGCTTTCTGAGTAGTCACTCACAAAATTAGAGTCCAAAGTCTTTTTTATTATCAAGATGAACACACTCTAATCTTAATGTTAGTAACTCCTTAAATAACTCTTGTTATTAACAAGATTTGTCAAAAAAAGATAAATAACTTGATGCCCACTCCTAACATCGGATTTTTAACGCACCTGAACAATTACGTTTAATAAATTTTTATATAAATTGGTAAACCCTTCCGCAGGCTGACACTCCCTCAATCAAATTATCAAGTTTCTACGGATTCTCTAATCGCACTTATAATCCTAGTACACAGAAACACTCTTACAAGGGAACTTAATTAATGTTTCCTTTTCCTAATTTCAAAACAATGTAATTTTAATTTATCATGTAAATAGTTGTTTGCTATTGTTGCCTCTGTTTAACCTGTAGTCATATATCCATGTCCAAACCGTGCAAATTGTTAAAATTCCCCCAATAAATACCATTTAGGTGCTTCCAATTAATCTTTTCGACTTCTGTACATTTTCAATAGTATTCCGTCAAACTTTTATTAAATAATTTCACTACTCAGACTATTACTACGAGATATACTATCACTAGTTCGACGACATCGTGACGTTTTATTAAGTAATTAATTTAAACCTAGAACCTCGACCTGAGATTTATAATTCAACAGGTATTCGCTGGCAATAATGTGTATGGACTGGTGGATCAACACGGTAGGCCGAAAGGTCGTTATCACATACAAAAGTTATATCCTTTCGTTTCGTAAGTAGGGCATATTGGGGTGTTCCACGTTTAATATTTTGGCCTGAGAAAATGGAGACGGAGCGGCGTGTGTGGGTTAATGTAATTTCAAGATGTGAATTTATTCAGAAAAAAAAATTTTGTTCAACCCTGTATCTTTCTAGGGACTTGTTGATTTTTCTTCAAAATTCAGTGGGGCTTTTATGTAATGGTGATAAGGGGTGGGGGGAGAATTTCCTTTGAATTTTGGCTTATTAAGACTGTATCAAAATTTGGGGATTTAAAAATGTTATTTATTATTTTGTATATAGTGGTCTGATGTAGTAGTTAAAATGTTTAATATTAAGGTAGGCTGTGATTATTATGGTAACCAAGGTGATGTAATGTTGATTGATGAGGATTGATAAAATAATTTTTGGTAAAATGTACTAATTCTAATTATAGAATTAATGTTTGTTTGATAAGATTTTTGTACAAGATCTAATTTTGATTTAATGTTGATAATATTTGAAATGAATAAGAATAAAAGTGGAATTGATGGTTTTGAGTTTTAAGGAGCTTTGATTTTTTTGAAGATTTTGACACAAGGTAATATAGATTATACCAAAAAGACTAAAGAAGTGTGGTAAAAGGATATGGATGGTATTATTACTGGTAAATGGGAAGATTTAAATGGAAATGGTGTTAAATGAGAGCTGTAACAAAGGAAATGGTGGAAGATATGTTTGGAAGTTACAGTGGTGAAAAGGGACGTATGAGTTTTGACAATTAATTATTCATAATTTTACTTTTGAGTTTGAAAACAAGGTTATATTTTGCGCATCACATATGTTAGATGTAGAAAAAGTTTGTTTCAAAATTCTAGTAAAAATTTTTGGCCACAGTGTTGTAATAGAAAAGATATCTGAAAACATCACCAAGTAGATCTGTCATTTTTGACAGATCAGAATAATTATCAAATTTAAAATATCGAGTATTAAAACATTTTTTGAAATTGCAGGAACTTCTTGTAGAGCACAGCGTCGTCTCCATTTGTAGAAATTACCTGGAGGTACACCTGGACTGTATCAGGATTCGGTAAATATTTAATCATAAAGAAAAAGTTTATAATTTTTGTGTGTGATATAAAATTTGATTGATAAATTGGTACATCACATTATTTTGGTAGATACAGATAATATATTGTAGAACCCTAGAACCTCGACCTGAGGTTATGGTCGTACATGCTACGTGGAAAATAACCGTTTGAGCTAGTCGGCGCCTTTAGAAGGAAATATTCTTTTTATTTCATTTTCCACGAGATTTTGATAACTACACATATTTGAAGGTTAGCGAAACTAAATATCAGGCTTTAGGAAAAGAGTGTGTAGCAGTTAAGTGGCGCCCAACGTGGGGCTCGAGTGAAAATAGGGTGTACAATAGTAATGCATATGGAAAAGTGGGGCTGAATAGAGAGTATTATTTTTGTGTACAAAAGTCTGTTTGACAGTTTAAAAAGTGTGCGTGATAGAAAAGTAAAAGATTTAAAAACTCTGAGGGATTAACGTGAGTATATTGCATACCACTCTAGTTTATTGAAATATATTGAAAATAAAGAAAAGGGTTTGTTTTATTTAGTTATAAGTAGAAGTTAAGTGTGGCTAAAAGTTATTACTAAAAAAAAGAAGACTAATTTAAAAATGAGCGAACAGGAGAAGTTTTGTACAAGATCAGGTAAATCATACGGAAGAGGAGAATGTGTAATACAGCAGCGATATATGGAAAAAGGCGACACGACAGAAAAGGTTCCTGAAGTAGGAATAGAGATCATACGGGAAGATAGTGAAGGGGAAATGATACATGTAGAACCTAATGTGGTCATAATCGCGCAAAGGGACATTAAGTCTAGAGATGAAGGAACGAAAACCTCCAGTCAAGAAATGGAGACCATTTTAATGTTTCTCAGAAATATGGAAAAAAATTTACAAGATGGACAAGATGAGCTAAGGAAGGAGATACAAAATGTAAAAATAGGTCAACAAGAGTTGAAACAACAGATGCAAGATATGCAATGTATACATAAGGATTTTAAAATAGAGGTACAAGACAATATGAAGTGTATGGAGGAAAGATTCCAGAAAGATGTTCAAGAGTGCAAAAATGAAATAGAAAAAGAGCTGGATGAAAAGGTGAAACGATGTGTCGAGTTCGTTGTTACAGAAATTAGGAAAGAAATACAGTTGGTTGACGAAAAACATGGACGGGCACATTTAAATACTAAAAATTTAATCCAAGAAAATAGGGACGATGAATTAAGATTGAGGAAAAGTTTTGAGGAGAATAGAATTTATAGAAAAAAGGAATTAAGTGAATCCATTCAAAAGTTACGGGAAGAAATGAGAGATATCGTTAATGTTGTAATGGCAAGATCACTACAGGAAAATGACAAAACTAAAAAAGATGCTCATAGAGACAAGTTTTGGAAGGAACGGGATGTGAAGCTTAGTGGACCAGAACGGAGAATGTCAAGAAAGAAACCTTGGAGATATGAACGGGAAAATTTTAGGCCGTCGTTAGGGTACAATAATTTCAGACGAAAACCAAGGAATGACAACACGCCGAGAAATCAGGGATATTAGGAACGGAAGTTTAATACAGATTTTCGGGGACAAGGAAGACAGTATGAAAACCATCTACCGAGATACAATGAAAGAATAAATAACGAACAGGATAGGATGAATCCAGTGAAACAGGAAGAAAAAAATGCACGCATACATAATATGTCAACAATAAACCCAAGAAGGGAGGAAGAAGATAGGATTGAGGTGGCTGATGTACATTGCAGCAATTCGGGACAAAAAAAAACTTCAATTTTATAGATTCAGGAGGGATTTTTGTAAATACGTTAGTAGATAAGTGTAGTTATGTTGATTTGTTGTTAGAAAATAAAACTTCAAATAAAAGGTTACCATTTATATATTTAGGGTTAGGAAATTGTTTATATTTAGCGTTGGTGGATAGTGGTTCTGAATTGACGTTAATAAAAAAGGAAATTGTTCTTAAGCATCAAGAAATATTAAAAGGGCGTATTGTTACAATTAAAAAGGTGAATTTATGGTCCGCAATGAGAAAGAAGTTAACGACGATTGAGAAGATGTTATGTGTAAATGTTTTTATAGGTCAAGAAAGAGTAGGGGAAGCAGAATTTTTGATAGCAGATGGTTTGCAGTTGGATTTTATTATAGGTATTGATTTCATTGAGCGATTTGGTGTTCTTATTAATGGGAAAGAAAAATGTGTCGAAATGAATAAGGTACGGAATAGTTGGTTAAGTGCAGATGTGAGTAAGGAGGTTAGGAATGAAATTATGGATGAAACAGGTTTAGGAATGGCTATTAAGTGTGAACAAGAGGATATTGGAAAGGGTCATAAGGATAATATAAGTTTAAGAGTGGTTACTTTGGATAGCTCGGAAAATATTAGGGATGGAAATAAGGATAGCATAGGATTAGGAGTGGTTAATACAGATAGTCAGAAGAATATTAGGGATGAAGAAAATGGTTGCATAGGATTAGGAGTGGACAATATGGTTAGTCAGAAAGATATTAAAGATGGGAATCATGAAAATATTGGATTAGGGACGAGAATTTATATAGATGTAGATACAGTTTGGTTATGTAGTTTGTTTGAGAAGATTTGTAATGAAGAACAGATTGAGATAAATGATAAGAATATCAGAATAAAGTTAGGAAATTTATTTGAGAATCATATAGGTTTATTTGACGAGAAAGTAAGATAAAGAAACGTACAGTTTTAAACGTAGGGGACATGGTAGTCGTAAAACGCTTGAAAGTTTCAAATGCAGAGAAATATATTTGCACAAAGTTATCATTTTTGTACGATGGTCCATTTATAATTCAACAGGTATTCGCTGGCAATAATGTGTATGGACTGGTGGATCAACACGGTAGGCCGAAAGGTCGTTATCACATACAAAAGTTATATCCTTTCGTTTCGTAAGTAGGGCATATTGGGGTGTTCCACGTTTAATATTTTGGCCTGAGAAAATGGAGACGGAGCGGCGTGTGTGGGTTAATGTAATTTCAAGATGTGAATTTATTCAGAAAAAAAAATTTTGTTCAACCCTGTATCTTTCTAGGGGACTTGTTGATTTTTTCTTCAAAATTCAGTGGGGCTTTTATGTAATGGTGATAAGGGGTGGGGGGAGAATTTCCTTTGAATTTTGGCTTATTAAGACTGTATCAAAATTTGGGGATTTAAAAATGTTATTTATTATTTTGTATATAGTGGTCTGATGTAGTAGTTAAAATGTTTAATATTAAGGTAGGCTGTGATTATTATGGTAACCAAGGTGATGTAATGTTGATTGATGAGGATTGATAAAATAATGTTTGGTAAAATGTACTAATTCTAATTATAGAATTAATGTTTGTTTGATAAGATTTTGTACAAGATCTAATTTTGATTTAATGTTGATAATATTTGAAATGAATAAGAATAAAAGTGGAATTGATGGTTTTGAGTTTTAAGGAGCTTTGATTTTTGAAGATTTTGACACAAGGTAATATAGATTATACCAAAAAGACTAAAGAAGTGTGGTAAAAGGATATGGATGGTATTATTACTGGTAAATGGGAAGATTTAAATGGAAATGGTGTTAAATGAGAGCTGTAACAAAGGAAATGGTGGAAGATATTTTTGGAAGTTACAGTGGTGAAAAGGGACGTATGAGTTTTGACAATTAATTATTCATAATTTTACTTTTGAGTTTGAAAACAAGGTTATATTTTGCGCATCACATATGTTAGATGTAGAAAAAGTTTGTTTCAAAATTCTAGTAAAAATTTTTGGCCACAGTGTTGTAATAGAAAAGATATCTGAAAACATCACCAAGTAGATCTGTCATTTTTGACAGATCAGAATAATTATCAAATTTAAAATATCGAGTATTAAAACATTTTTTGAAATTGCAGGAACTTCTTGTAGAGCACAGCGTCGTCTCCATTTGTAGAAATTACCTGGAGGTACACCTGGACTGTATCAGGATTCGGTAAATATTTAATCATAAAGAAAAAGTTTATAATTTTTGGTTGTGATATAAAATTTGATTGATAAATTGGTACATCACATTATTTTGGTAGATACAGATAATATATTGTAGAACCCTAGAACCTCGACCTGAGGTTATGGTCGTACATGCTACGTGGAAAATAACCGTTTGAGCTAGTCGGCGCCTTTAGAAGGAAATATTCTTTTATTTCATTTTCCACGAGATTTTGATAACTACACATATTTGAAGGTTAGCGAAACTAAATATCAGGCTTTAGGAAAAGAGTGTGTAGCAATATATATATATATATATATATATATATATATATATATATATATATATATATATATATATATATATTGAATTAGGGTTGGAATATTTATCTTGGGATACTTTTGTCAAAATTAAAACGGTTGCTTTTTAAATTCGTTTAATTGCTTGACGTTTCGGTCTAGTTCCTGACCTTAATCATAAGCCTAAAAGGTGTGGTTCTAATACAAATTACAATGAGGTTTAAATACATACATTAAACTGGACTATGTAATAAATACAAATAAAAATGCATAAATTATTTTTTCTTCTGTCTTACATATAGGTGACATATGTCTGACATCTTTTGTAACTATAACAATATAGGAAACGTATTATTATGTATATGTAAGATTTAGATGTTATATATTGCATATTTTTAGGACAACAAAATCACTTAACTAAGAATAATTATGTGAAAGATTTTTAAAATGAAAAACATAAGCTTAGTAAATATTGATTGAAAAATCTCTTTTTTTATTTTTTAATTATATATATATATATATATATATATATATAATAATTTCTAATTTAATATGTTTTTAGTGTCTATAAAGTTCAGAGTAAGCTACACTTAGATTATTGAGATCTTGCTTACTATTGATACAATTTTTTTCTTTTTGTATATAAAACGATTCCAAGAATAGGTGTTTATAATAGTTGGGTTCCTTTACTAAAATTTTGGTTTCATTAAATCATTAAATGCAGGTGTATGTTGAGCAGCATAGGCATGTATAGCAAGAGCACAGTTGTTTTTACTTTTTACCTTGATAGTATTCGCTTTTTAAATCACTAACTATCCTTTGGTATTTTACAAGTAACAATTATGAGATGTAACCTATTTAAAATTTTTCTTACCACTATCGTCAACTGTAAAAACGGTATAATTTTTAGACATCAAAAAATCACTAAGTCTGTTCTGAATTGAACAGTTTCAATTGTTGACTTGCTAAGAGAAAGTGAAAATGATTGTATGTGTATACCTGTTTTTATTTTGTCTCGGAGGTTGACCTTTGAATTCATTTCAATCAAAATCAGATTGTGCTGATCACATAAAAAGGAAAAGGGGGTTAATTTTATAAGGAAATGCACAATAATCTAGTAAAAATTAGACAGCAGGGACATTTTTCATTCTTGAAATTATTAACACCCATTAATAAACAAGCAGCATGAATGTACTAAGAAATATCACTAGTCGATCGGAAACTTAGAATTTCTATTTGACATTTGCGTCAATACTTATTCGTTGTTAGATGTGTGTTATATTCTGATAAAATAGACGCCCTCATTATCACTATCTGACAAACCCACTCGAATATCTTATAAAATCTGTCGCTAATTCTCTACTATAGTTGTAACCAAAAGATAACGTAAATTAATTTTCAAGAATGAAAATCATGGATGCGTTATCATTTTACCTAAGGTACCTAAATGTAATACCCATAACACAATTTCATAATTTCAGATCACGGAGCATTTCGTGCACATTCTTAAGAATTTTTAATTAAAAAGTTTGATTGTAGTTATCTCTGCAATTTTATAGCGGTAAACCCTTACACGAAAGAATTACAAGGATATGCATAAAGGACCAAGTAATTTTCCTTCTGGGTTGCCAATTTTTTCCAGAAGGCTGGACAATAATTTGGTAACGAGCTTTCGCAGGGTTTAATTTGAGCAATAGAATCTCTATAGCGTCATTAACTGTTCCGACGTTTGTGGGAAGAAGTAATGCCGTTCAATTTACACAGTGAACTTCCACAACACCTAATAATTTATAATTGATGACTGTTATTTTAAGCGGTTGCACGAAGCATTTGCATCGTTATTTCGAAGTGTCCTTTAGTTGTAGTGTATTTCCATCTAATATTATTAATTATGTAATGAACAATAAAAAAGCGAAGGGGTTTAATCAAGGAATGGAATCACCTACCTTTTACCTGTACACGCTTGATTATGTTGATTATTGTATTACCCTTAAGTAGTCTAAATAAACTGTATAAATGCTAATTTGTGCTTGATGCACCAACAACCGACGACCAACAACGAATAAATACGACGAATTGAGCTCTTGTCCCGCACCGACAGTTTGTCTGTACGGACTAACGTTAGGGATGAAAGAGCGGTTTTAGTATAGGATGGTCTGATATCTATGAAGTGTTATCATACCGTCTACCAAAATAAGCAAAATAATTTCCAACTGTGTGACAGAACAAACGAACAAACAAATACTACCTTACTTATAAGTAACTAAATGTAAATGTAATACGTTAAAGATATAACTCCAAGTTGACTATTGGATGGGAAAGGCACATAGTTTTACTAGACGTAAGCCCTTTTCGCCTAGAAGTAAATGTAATTAAAATCCCCAAGCATTACTCATAGTCCACAGGATTATCGCTAGACCATACAAGTTGGCGCCCATAAATTTTACAGATTTTAAAGCCATTTAAGGTGAGTGTTATTGATAACGTAACTTGAAATTTCACCCAGTTAGGTGGTAAATTATTCGATTTTTAGTTTTATTTTATTATATCTATAGAGACCCACTCGCACGCCACTGTGGTTAACCAATACATCCTAATTCATTACGAAATTCCCATTCCTTCTGGGCATTTAAAATTAATTAATTTCTCTTTTCTTATATCGGGAATACCACGAAAAGAGATGCAAATGAAGAGGCCGCTACACTGTGACAGGTGGTTTTATTTATTTAATTCTTCTAATGGTAAACACTGACGAATAAATTAATGTGACACTTTAGGAGTTTGGTTTTGACCTACACTTATGGGTAGGGTAAGCAATTGTATTTTAAGTTTTACTTTCTGCAAAATATGAGGGGTGACGTGAACTTGACGATTTTTTCTCATCTCGTTTATTTTCAACTCAGGCAGAATCAGTCCGATCAAAATTTGTTTCAGTCAGTAGTTATTAAAAAAAATTTATAATTAAAAAGCTTTCTAATAGGCTCCCAGAGAACCAAAGTAACGCTTTTTACAAAGAGTGTTATATGAAGTGGAAAAGAGTCGATGGATATTTTAGGAAAGTTGGTTTCATTTTCAAAAGTTTGAAAAACAGTAGCGTAGTGAAACAAAATTAACATAGAAGCAAATATTGCGCGAAATATATGATGTGATATTCCTTTTAAGTGAGCGTGAGGTACCATTTAGGGGTGTTACACACAAAACTGGAAATTCTATCAATGGAATTTCCTTGGAGGTGCTGCAACTAATTAGTCATTACGATCCTGTGCGGGCGCAACATCTTTAACAAGTCACTCAATCTCACGATTAAAAATGCAACTTTAAGTGATTCGCTTATCGCGGGGAAATCAAAATGAATTAATAACATGTTATGCAGATCATGTAAGGAAAATCATCGTTTTTGACCTGAACCGCTCGAAATACTACTCCATAATAGTAGACGCAATTTCAAACTCAAGCCATGCAGAGCAGACTTGTCTTAAAGTGAAATACATCTGTGTGAATAATTCAAACATATATGAAATACACAACAGGTTTTTTGATTTTGCTGATTCCAATGAGAAACCAGACAAGACATTACAAACATGATCAAAACTATCCTCAAGAAAAATTAAATTCTTTTAGGGACTTACACGGATGAGGGGTTCGATAAGGGAAGCAATATATGTGGCAAAGATAAAGCTGTACAAACACCCATATTACAGCATTTCAGTTTTCCAATGCTATTTACAAAGCAAGATACCTGTATATATATATATATATATATATATATATATATATATATATATATATATTGCTGAAAAGCTAAGCTCCTCGATTTGATGTCATAAACTGCTGCGAAATCTCTACTAAACTCACCTACACCAATTGCTGGATCGACATAAATTCTCTGAAATCTTCACTGCTATATTATACCGTGGCCGTTTTTCTGTAGTCTAAAAAACAAAACTAACTACTCTACTAAAAAAAATTGACGCCGCTACGGTAACACACCTTGATTTATTTATAGATTCATAAAGCATCAAACATCTTTAACAACATTTTTAACTCACATATTCCCCAGATAAAGTAACAGGGCTTTACCATCAACCATGCGTTAGCTCTAAATTAATACGAGCTCATAGTAACCTATAACCACTCGTGGAAGTTTCTGCACAATAAATTGCCAAAAAGTCCCTCTTACCTTGTACATAAATATAAAAATTTTATACACATAATGTCCCACATAAATGAAATAATAAGTCAATATATCAAGAGAGTTCAATTAATAATTCATAAAAATATTGTCCGTTTAGTTCATAGTCAAGAAATCAAAAAGTCATCACAAGTCATTGCACCAGTTATGCGCAAAACAATTTAAAACAACATCAGTTACCTGGATTTCATCATCAGCCTTGGATATGCTATTTACATCAACAACTGCTGCCTTCCATCAATTACTGTGCCTTCAGGAACGTCCCAAATCTAGATTGGACCAGCCGCAACTGCACTCCGTTTTTGTTTTCTCCCATCAACCGGTACGACGGTACATCCAAGCACTTCCAACTCTGTTACTAATCCCGTTTATCTTTGATACGTAACCAAAATCACTCAGCCACAGACTTCAGCTTCATTTTTAAGAGCAACTTTTCACTCCATGCAACTACATAATCTCAAGGAGTCTGTACTTACTTTTTCACGATTAACATTTACAAATTGCTTTACTGTTAGTTTGTTGCCACCAATATGAACTTGTATTGAGAGTTTATTACAAAGTTGACTTCTAACTGTCAGCTAATTTACCACGCAGAGCGTAAAATGTAAGAGAGCCACACTATCAACTCCCGGTGCTTAAAGACACTTTTCAACCCTCCTAAAACGTGCCAATTCCTAGAATTTTGTTCAATACAAATACCAACACTCTCAACCGTCTTCAAATTCCTTGAAATTTTGTACATAAACATCAACTGGCATCTAAATTTAAGAAATTCTACGTTTATGTTCTAACCGTCTCGATATTCTTTGAAAACTAATTCCTACTGTCACAAGTTATCGTTAAACACGTCTCAACTGTTCTTTCTATCTGCCTCTAACATAAACACCCTAACTCCTATCTCTCACTTAGTCTAACCACCAATTGGTTTTTCTATTACGACCTTGCTTGAACCCAAATCTTAACAAACTCCACGATCAGTCTCTCTTTCCTTTACTCATATTACCTAAAAAAATACCTCTTTATCCTTCTTTAACAACTTGTATTTCTAACCGACCAAAATTAACCCACTAAACTATGTCTATATTAATACGTGGTATCTCTATTCTTCCCTCTCCATCTTCTATCTCATTTTTGCTTTCCCCTCATGTTAACCAAACACTATACACGATATCTCTATCCGCTCTCTATTTATACTATAAATGTAATAATACCCCTTTGTTCCGTGTTGACACTTGCATTGTGGCCGTTTACATTATTACCCATTCCACTCAGATAATAGATCCCTGTTAATTGGCACTGCCTGCCTCCCTTCAGAGAACTGCTTTGTTATTTGTGTCTTATTTTTAACACTGCTCATTCAAATTGTTAGATAAGTTTCAACGGTCCCATTCGTTTTACTGGGAAACTATTTCTTTTCACAACATTTTTAACCAACAATACAACTGCCATTTAGAATGAAGCTAAAAGCTTTCGACTATTTACATTTAAATGCTACTATTTAAAAATAATAGATTGTTTATGGTACACTATTCCTCCTTGCTATAACTCTCTCCTAAAGCTAATCATAAAATCGATAATGTTAAAGCGTTTTACAGATTATCTCTGCACTTATGAACTACGATTTAAATACATATCTTATTTACAGTCTGACCTTTAAAATGCTATATTACTCAAGCTATACTTCTCGGACGTTTACATTAACACGAATTGTGCGAAACTAACTTTTGTTTTACAGCAACTTTTCAGAAAAATTATTAAATTTTACCCTTAACTAACTTGAAAAACGTTTCTACTGACAGATGCTTGTTTCTACATACTGGATCACTACCTTAATATATCAAATGATTTAATAAAGCTATTTTACATTCAAAAACCACCGATATATATATATTGCTATGATAACGCCGTACTTTATGTATTTAACGTTCACTTACCTGCTGCTCGCCACCGCTCTGTCTTCAAATAACCTAGAATAAATGTTAGATTTCACTCAATTCGTTTTATATGCCTCGACTAGCTCAATTCAACCCCACACAGAGTGTACGACGATACAATAACAGAGAAGTTTTTACCCTCTTTTTTTTGTCTAACACTTTCCACCTAAATGAGGTAAACAAAATTAACCCAAATTTATATATTAACCAAAATATGTACAATTTGTAGCTCCACAACCTTTATAACATTATTCGCTATTTAAGAAAACCCTTGAATCAAAGTAACAATATAAATCAATTTGTCCCGAAAATATGATTCCTTTAAATCAGTTTAAAGCCAGCAAAAATAACTCTGTATGCTACTGGAAGTCCGTTGAACGTTCATGACCTTTTCCTTTTACGTAGTTTCTAGGTATCAGTCAACATTTTTGACGACCCTTCACATAAATATCTCAATACATGCAAAATATAAATGTTCAAAAGGAAATTAATGCCTTATTGTATTAATGAATTTTATCTCCGACCTGTTGTTTTTCCTGTTGAACTCCTGGTTGCTAATACGAGTCTCTGCATGCACCCCAATTTTTAGAACTGCCGCTGTGTGATGTTGACCAGTACCCTTGAATTGTTTTCAGTTAGATTTTCTTGTTGATTTTGTTTAGTAGTTGTTTATTGAATCGCTTAGTACAGCTTGGTTAAACACCCAGTTTAACACTTAATCGTTTACTTAGTTAAATTCTTGACGAATTTCTAGTTCAATACCTGATGCCTTAGGTTAAAAAAATATTAAAGACTATGTTTAATTGGGGAATTGGTTTTCTAACCATACGTTGTTATACCCTCTACATCACGCTAAGGTACAAGCTATAGAATGATTTTTGGAAGAAAAAGAAGAAAAGTATACGGCGTGATTCAATATGCCATTAATTCCGCAAGGCATTATGATACTAGTTATTCCCCAAATTTCTTGACTTTTGGTTGTCACGATCCTTTGAGTGGAAAATTTTATGGTGATAGACTAGTACCCACCGCCTATGCTAAAATCGTTCTTGGCAATCGTCCATTGTAGGTTGCAGAGAGAAGTGGTTTTTGATGGTCTTCAAAAATGTGCAGGCTAAGTTGTATTTGGCGTTTGAACGTTCAGGCCGCCAATAAAATTTGAGAAGACGTGTATTTCATTTAAGGTTGGTGATCAAGTATGGAGGGCAAATAAAGTGGTCTAGAGCGCTGGTTATGTTTCCTGCAAAACTTACTCTAAAATTTCTGCGAATTTAGCGAATAGGGTGTTGTCATTGTGACTACATGACAAATATTGTCCTTTCCGTAATACAATGTACGTACACGTCCCATTTTCAAATGTCACGGAAGAGATTGGTTATCTTTAATTAAAACTAAAGTCTCTATCTTTAAAGAAGCCCTATGCGAACCATTTTGTTTTTGTTAAAGTTTGTGCAAATACTTCAAATGTCATTGTTTCCATAATGCCTACTATATACGTTGGATCAGCTGCCACAGATTCAATTGAGATAATTTTATATTCACAATATTCGATACTATACTGGGTCCTAGTATTTAAATTTAGTTACGAGTTTTCTTTAGACCAAAACCGCGAATTTTCTATGTTGCGTTAATTATTTAACGTAAACGTACATTCATCGGTAAAAGTGATCGAAAATAAGAAATTTCTGACTTGATCTTTTTCTAGAAATTTTCACAATAAGCTTTTCTATTTTCTTCGACTACGTTATATACATTACATGTGATTTTCCAATGCTCCACCCGAAGGAACTATATTAGCCAGGAAGCGAGTTTTTTTAACCTGGAAAATTTGGAATTTTGCCGAACCCTTGCTGTTCCAAGCTAGGTAGGAATCTTTAACGTGCGTGACAACACTCACACACGGACCTCCATTTTACCTCTCATCCGAACGAGGGTGTACTTTTGTAAAAAATGCTGCCTAACATTTTTCAAGCGGACCGTGTCGGGATTCAAAGCCGGGATCTTGAGCGTAGTAGTCACACACATACCACTACGCCACCGAGCCGCCTTACGTTATATTCATCGTCGTGGCATTTGTATTTAGAAGGACGCCATTTATATTTTTTTTCAAATATTTTTTACGGTGGTATGAGGTGTATTACATTCTTGAGCAATATGTTTAGTGCTACAAATTGAGTCGAGATTAATGATTGTTAGTACAAGTTCTTCCACTTCTGCATTTCTTTTTTGATTACCTAGTAAATCAAAATTGTATACAGTTAGCATGCCAAAAGTGGTAAATAATGTTAATAGTTTACGTCCTCTAACTGTTGGAGTAACACCACCAGTTCTTTCAAGTTTTGTTTTTAAAGTTTGTACTATTGATACACACGGTATTGATCTATTATCGAATTTTACTGAGAATAAATCGCGTACCATGCGCAGCGCAACGTCACTATACAAACTTTTAAGTATACAAACTCGTTCTCAGTCAAATAGGTATTCATGATCTTCTTTAGATAGGCAAATAAAAGATATTTTGAAATTGAACAAAATAAATGGCGTGACTGAATTAAAATTTAACAAATGACATTTTAAATTTCTCACTAGTTCAACTTAAAAGTTAGTTTTTACTAACAAATAGATTAACTACCGAAAATACTTTTAGTATCATACCAGAGGCCGTAATTTTTTCTAGATTTTGATGCTACTATCATTTCTATACATTTAAATGGAGAAGCGGTGCAATTCTGCAATATTCTACTTTAATACTTTTTATGCTGTATAAACAGTGTATTTGTTTACGTGGTCTATAGTAACAAGAAAGCACATTTAGTTTAGTACATACTAGTAGTTTATAGTCACGTAGGGACTGAATACCCCGTGCGCACAGCTGTTCCGCAACCTACACACGTTTTGCGTACCTAGGCAACGTTTCGTGGCTACACCATAGTGAGCGACACCATACACTTTAGCATGCGCAAAACTGTTTCACGACCAGTTGTATCCCAGCTCAGCTGGCATTTCGTGCTGCTAAACGTTATATCGCGGCCCCGCGAAAGTATGTAACAACTCATCCCCTTACGCACAAGGACCTGCTACATGACTTTTTGTATGACACCCACCTCGCTATTCGTGCTTCTTGGAGCCATTTTGCGACTACCTCAATACGTGTGACAGCACACACTTGTGCAAACGCTAAAATAAATATGTTAATAAGTGTAGTGAATTCCGGAATTTAATTTTGTAACCGTCTTATAGAGCGTCAAGAAATAAAATGAATTCGTTCTCTGTTTTTTCCGAGAGTCCAAAAATAGCCGTGTTACCTGCCATTATTCGGTAGCGAATGGCGGCGTTCGATCTGTTACTCAAGCAAGAGATGGCAATAGAAATCGTTCTTTGGATTTTTTCAAAAAATTCAAAAACAGTTGCTTACCATTTTGGACTGTTCCTCAAAAAAAAGGAACGTTTATCTTTGATTTTCCAGTGCTCCATCCGATGGTACTACATTGGCTAGGAAGCGGGTATTTTTTACCTAGAAATTTTGAATTTTAGCAAACCCTTGTTATTCGAAGCAATGTAAGGATCTCTAACGTGCTTGACAACACTCACACCCTGGACCTACATTTTACCTCTCATTCGAAGCAAGACGTATTTTGTGAAAAACTCTTGTCCAATATTTTTCATGCAGGTAGTTGCTGAAATCGAACCCGATGCCTTGGGATCGGCAGTCATAAGCGAACCTGTGTTATCCACAAAATCCCCAGAAAATATTCCCCCTCACACACATTAGCTCCACCCGAAGATACTACGTTGGCTAGAGGCGAGTAATTACCGAGTTTTGAATTTTGCGGAACTCTTGCTGTTCCGACCAAAGCTGCTCTAACTCGCGTAACAACAAACACGTGCGATGTCTACATTTTATCTGTGACCAGAATAAGGGCCTATTTTTTGAGAAAAAAACTCGCCTAACATTTTCAAGTGTGTCGGAAATCGGATCCGCGATTTTGGGACTAGTAGTCATGCGCGAACCTATCTGATTCGCAAAACTGTCCCGAAAAAAGGCCGTACCTGTTATCTCTAAAATAGTAAGAGCTGGGACAAAAACGAGAAAGTTTTACCTCTTCCCGACCAACACTGGGTTAGCTTTGAGTTGCGATACCACCTCAGCTGTTTGGTTATATCCAGTTACACAGTATCCTCTACCACCCAGCCTGAAGTTGGGGAGGCGTGTGTGCCATGTTAATTAAAGTTTGTTTTCATTTCTATCTAAACATGCCGAACTTTGAATTAGCATAATATTATTAACTGTATTTCATTTCGAATACGTAAAACCGCCCTCTTATTTAATTTAAATCGATAAACGACATTTTATTATTTAGCATCCGAAAAGAACGTTGCGACCGCATCAAACTGATTAAATATCTTTTATTCAATTGGCAAGTAGGGATAGTCTCGGGCTCGGGCTATCGGGCCAACCCGGTCCGGGCCCGGCACGATTTCTGGCTCGAATCCGGGCCGGGCCGTTGACTACTTTATTCGGGCCAGGCCCGGGCCGGGCCTAGCTTTTTTCGGGCCGGGCCGGGCCAAACGATTCGGGCCGGCCCGAACTTTTCGGGCCGAAAAACGCACGAGTAGATACTCCACCGTCCTTTCACTTATATCTCACATTGAGTAAGTAAACGTTCTTCATTATATTTTCATGTAGTCTCTTCATGAACCTATTATTAATCAGTTTTTCGTCTTGTTTAATGTAAAGGAGACGTGATATTATAACTAACTTCTTATCCCGAACATTTTTTTCTAGTTCTATTTAATGTTCCTCATGTTGTACTTTAGGCAAGTTAAAATGCCCAGCAACATCAAACTAGGTGATTTACTCATAATTCAAAAGTTTGCACGATTTATATTATGTATATGTATATACTTCAAATTTCAATCATGCGGCGAACGTCGATATTATCAATTGCGTGTACAGTTTATGTCTACCGCCTAAAACACTAGAGTTATTGCAATGTTCATTTTACCAATTTTTTAATAAAGTTTTCTCTTATTTGACATTTACATATGCGCAATAAACACACCTGTAGTGTTTGTCCTTTTTTAAAATACAGGACACCTTTGATTTATTTAAATACAGGGAAGAAATGCTTTTATTTAAGGCGCCTTAAATTTGACATATACCAAATGCCTAACGTACAAACTTACATTTAATTGTCAGCTTTCTGTATAAATATTGTGAAATTAAATGACTTTCTGTAGTGTTGTTTCCGTAATTAAATTTAGAGATATAATGTCCAAGTTTATAACACGAAAAAGATATAAAATGTCAATGCTCTAAATATGAGGGTGCTGTTATGTAATGCTTTTCCTAGAAGTAAGGTGTAAAAATCCTTTTGAAAACAAATATGCTATAATGCTTGGGAAGAAGTAAAAAACAGTGTCTTGAAGTAAACTCGAAGTGTATTTTGTGTAATAAGAAAGCAAAGAAATAGATTAAGTTCTGAATCAGCTTAGGAGTTTATTATATCTAAGTTCACGGGAAGGAACACAGCAATTATTTAAATATAATTACATTATTTGTCTAATATGTATAATTAAATCAGTATAATGTGTTGGTTTAATCTTGTCATAATAATAATATATGTTAATAAATTTGAATTATAAGATTTTTAATTTACCTATACCATAATACATAGGTACATACTAATTTATTTAACTCCGTTAGGATATGTCAAATTTTAAATGCATTTTTAACGTTATGAAACGTCACATTTTATATAGCTGTCAGTCACTACATCACTAGTGATGTAATAAACTTTTACGTAACTTAAACCTAAGCCTTTATTTAGAAAACATAATCTAAATCAGAATAACTCGTTTTTACCGTAATTTGGAATCAAAAATTTAGCACTGGCAATAGGTATTTACTAAATATCAATTCATAGCAACGCTCAGGTAAAGCGATTAAGCTGATTTTTTTTTATTTGGAACCGCGCAAACCTTTCGTTATATTTTAAAGCGGACTTAGATAAAATATTGTATTTAACACGTTATGAAACCTTATTTTATTTGACTCGTAAACTTTGCAAAACTCGCTCACCGCGTTCGTTCGTTTTGCAAATATTAAATTCGTCAAATACAATTAGTCTTTTCATAACTGGTTGCGTAAATATCTATTAAAGAACTAATTGGCGTGAATAAATTGATCTTTATCGCACTAGTGTTTTAAAGATTGCAAAGCAACAACATCGACAAGTTTATATTAATTTGTCAAATTACATATTATGTTAAACGTAAATCTTTTAACTATGATCAAAATATCAATCAAGCGAACTGTCAAACTAATCGAAAACTATAATTATTTCCATGCCAATTATAAATCAAAACGACAGAAATAAATTCAGTAATATGTAAACCTACATTTGAAGTTTTGATTCAAGTACATCAAAAAAAGTGTATGACATTCATTTATAAGTGCCTTTAAAGCATTTTTAAGCACCCACTATATTTTATGGTCAAATAAATGTTAAACGGTACAAAATAAAAAAATACAAGTTTTAAAGCAATACAAGCAGGTCAACGGTCGAAGTAGTATCAATGGACAATAAGGTTTATTTCCCTAAATATTAAAAGTAGTCTTTATTTCTTAAAAAGCAATTTAAAGGTCCAAAAACAGTATGTTTCTTTGTTGTTCTTACAGGTAAATATTCTTCGGTATATAACGAACTATATAGGTGTTCTTCCACGTTGATTGGATCAAAACTATCCAGGTCGTTATCCCATTATACCTAATTCCCCGAACGTAAAAGTAAAGACTGATATTCTATGTAAGTTAGCTACTACTACTTCTATTATTATGATTGACTTTTAATCCAACAGTTAGTTACTTAAGTATGAAAACCTTACTATTTTATCCCAGTACACTTATACAATACAAAAATCTCTTAAGGATTCTCGCGAAGATATTACAAGAAAGGGTTAATTACTTCTTATTAAGTAAAATACATATCTTTAAAAATTTTCGCACCGGCTTTAAGATTTCTCAGGTATTCAATAGCAAATTAGAAAGCTTAGTTTCTAACACTCGTAGCTCTGAAATAGTGTAGGAAATTGAACTATGTAGTACTAGAGCAGTCTGAAGTTTTCAGGAATTTTTAAGGATTCTGTCGGTGCCTTAAATATATCATTTCCATAGCAACGTGTGAAAAATTGTGTAATAAAATCATGCAAACAGTTGCACCTTGACCACGAAATTATTTTAGCGACCTCGAAATGATACAGCTTCCGTCGCAAGTGATCTATGCGATAAACTTTTTCTCGATACGCTAAAAAGCAATTTCGCGGCCTTGATATACAAATAAACTATTTAAACGTGCTTGTTGAATAGCAGAATAGCAGAATTTGACCGCAAATATAGTTTTCTATTTATTGCGGTAAAATGTATAAGAATGCCATTATCTAACTCATTTTATAACAAGTTGAAAATGCAAGGCATTGTCGCAACGAACTTCCAAATGTAGACTTACTTTAAAACAATTTAAAGAAATTAAAATTATTATGTTGTAATAATTATAAGTATTCAGATAAAATAAAATTAATTCCGGGGGTATCCGTGGTCAGATTTTGTGGGGGGTACCATATTTCGACTCAGCTATGTTAGGGGAGTCCAAATATGTATCGCACATTAATTTTGGACCTATTTGAAATTTTAATTTTCCCGACGGAATATCGCGGGGGCACGGCGTCCCCGTGGCCCGATTTCAACTGACATCAAAACTTAAGCTCAGGACACCGAGCTGAATCGATTGATGTATCACACATTGATGTCCGACTATTAGAAAGGCCTCGGACGGACAGACGGACAGACAGACGGACGACAAATCGATTTCATAAACGAACGAAGTTCGTTGAAAATAAGATAAAGTAAATAAAATTTTATTAGTAATCATTTTTTAAAAACTTTTCAACCTAAAACAATTACTTCATTTTACTTCTATCTCATCAGGTAGTATGTATTTCTAAAGAATTAGGTATCCTCTACATACCACAATTTAAAAATCCAACTTTTTTAAGGAAACATTCGGTATATTATTTGTCTTTCAGGTTCCTTAAGTTCTAATAACACCGGGTACCAATTTTCAATTGCTTGAGGTATTAACCGATGGAGTTTGGTACCGTTTATACTGTGACCTATAAACAATTTATTTAATTTTTAGCATTCAGTAATTCACCAAAAGTGTTAAATCTTGAACTTTGCCACGACAATCAAATTATAGATCAAACTTCAATTTTCTTCAAAAGTTTCAGTTTCTCAAAAGGTTATAAAAATCCGTCTGCAACAATATCATAAACATCGAAAATTGCTAAACATTTTGTACCTTTGTTACATATTTCTAGGATTTTTTAAAGAATCAAAAATCAAATGAAATACTACGGTATGTTCCACAAGTATCTTGATTATAACTCAAAATAATTATACTTTTAAATTAAACAAAACAGTGATAGCTACTTGTTGAACACAACTGAAAAAAATATCTTCTCATTCACTGAATGAAAGTCGGGTCGGGCCTCGGGCCGGGCCGGTCACTTTTCTGCGTCGGGCCGGGCCGGGCTGATTAAAAGCCCGGCCCGGCCCGGCCCGAGTCCATCCCTTTTGGCAAGGGTTTTATTTTTATCATCAACGTTCTAAAATATATACCTATCAGAAATCTTGAACTTTACCGCACGTGTCATTGTACATTCGAAACGTGAATGCAATGTTCCGCGTAACATATCTCCACTTGTTTTTTAAAGTAAACGTCCGTGCTGTCGGGAATCGAACCTAGGACCTTCGTTCCGTGGGTTCAGAACTTTAACCGGTCGCGCTATGCTTTTGCCAACAATTGTTATGTCAATCGAATTAGTGTCGCATTTGTTGACGCGGTGAACGCATTTTTCAAAGAAATCGTTTTAAGTTTTTTTTATAAACGTCAAATTTGTATTCGATTATGCAAAGTTCGGAGATATCACTGACGCTTAAATTTTAACATAATACACGAGTAATGGACTGATTTCTTCAATTCGTATAAAATTGGCGTTTGTGCATTTGTGCATTTACATCGATAAACGTGCCTCAATCATACATAGTAATGAATAGACGGAAACTACTGATATCCTTTTGAAATCATTAACGAAATAGGGCCAGGTGTACGGTAGCACGAGTTGAATCGTATAATTTTTTCTAAAAGTGCGGAAAACGTGTACAAATTGCAAAAAACTACGTTTTCTGCGTAATTTTTATATTTTCGGCGTCGAGAAACCGTCATAGCAAAGGCTCATAAGTGTTTTGCGTCCGAAAATTTACAGAAAGCTGATGCTCGTCGAAAGCTTTAACCGTACTCAATTTTGGTAGAGAAACGGCCCTCGTAGAGATTCATTGTCTAGACTTGTTAACTATATTATATTTGTTCCACTCCAATATCAACTGATATATCGTATTCCCAACATTTTTCCTTATTTTTGGACTTAAGCGTTATAAACAAGTGCTACAGAAGATGTTTCTAAATTACAGTGCACTCCCACGAGGGATTTAGGTAGCAATTAAAAATAAAGTTTGAATGTCACATCCAAAACTTTTCGCAGCGCCATTAAGTAAAAGGCATTTCAATTAAAAATTATTCTCTTGCCAAGCTTTTATTTTTTAATAAAAAGGGATTAGCGTGTTGGATTTATTACTTGAACACCTTTCTTTAAAGCATTTAATGGCAGGTGTTCCTGAAGGGCACGGAAAAAGTGGTAATTATTTTTTACTTCAATAGATTTGTGGATATCTTGTTTCGTTTGTAGATATGCAGATAAATGAGTTTCGGTTCAGCTTATAAATGTTCATTTAATATACAAAACCTAATATTTGTTATTGATTTCGAATAAAGGGCAATTTATTTGTAATCCGTTCGAGCAGGAAACGTAGTTAAGAGACAGTGCTATAAAATAATATGGCATTTTCCACAAATACTAAATTACGGAATAAACTTTGATATTTATACTCATTTATATGTATATCCTCATAAATTATTAATTTATAAAATATCGATATTAGTACTCTGACTACATTGCGCACGTCTTAGTAGTTAAATACTTACAGTACTTCGCTTTTAGTATTCTTTACATAGTATAATCAAGGGACGTAAATTTTAATCCAATTAAAATGTTATATGAAATTAAGTACAGTTTGTTAGTACTATTTTTGTTGAACGCCATATATCATTTCCGGAAAATCCTTTAATTGGATGTGTATATCGATATATTTCACTATTTTCAATTTCTTTTGTGATTTTGGGCTTGTTCAACAAATAAGCAGTAATATATTCTATATATGTAATTAACTATTTACACTATTTCTGGAGGCCGCCAAAATGTATCAATTTTGTAAGGATGCAGAATTGTTATATATATATATATATTACTACGATAATAGGGTTATTTGAGGGGGTATATAAGGTCACAAGGGAGATATGCTTCATGTGAACATCATGCAAATAAAGAAAACCAAACATTTAAATCATAAAAAGTACATAAGTCGGTCATTATGCAAAAAGTAAATTCCAATCACCTTGTATAAAATCAGCAACCAGCCACAATTAATAAACGGAAGTTCATTCTGCAATAAATTAAAAACATTAATTAAAATAAATAACTTTGGAAGTTATTCAATACATTTCTAAACATTTAAAAACATACTCAAGCTGCAAAGCAAATACAAATCACCGTGTGTAATATAAAAGGAAGCTCATTCTGTAATAGCTGAACCACATTTAGTAAAATAAATAATTCTGGGTGCAACCCAATTTATTTTAGAAACATTTAATATATTCATAAACTCCCAATAAATATAAACTAAGCGTATTTAAAAATGAAACAAATTTCTTTAAAATTCGACGCATTGGGTAAAAAATGGAAGGCAATAAAACGCATAAAACAAACTTTTGAAAGACAAGCATATTTCATAACGCAATAAGGTATACATATTGGGGCGAAAACCTTCGTGATGTTTCAAATGTAAATCACAATTTTTAAAGGAAACCCAACATAGGTAAACAGAGTGTGGAAATTATAATTTTGGATGTACGTGCAGAATTGAAGGCTAATATTTAAAAGTCCCTGTACAAAATCACAACTACTATTGGCTAACGAAATCCATAATATAAAGCTCACTGTATAGGTGATTTTTGGAGCGTCTGAACAATGCATAAAGTAATCAACTCGAAGTAAAACCCAACCGGCTGCATCAAAGCGCAGTGCAACGCTTCTGGCGTGGCCAAATAACAATATAGCGGGCGATCAACCAATAACAGCACGTGAGACGGTTTGTCTATATCATACACTAAAACTGATAACAAACGATCATCCATAACCAAAGCACGAATTGTACCAATCGTAACAAAAATATTACGTAGATTTCAACTTAGTGAAGTTAAATTAAAAATTATAAGCGAAAGTCGCATTAATTAGAATTTCAACTGAAGAAAGCAGTACAAATACGTGTTTAAACATACTAAAATATAAAAATCTGATGTTGGCTTAAAACGTAAGTATAAAATTAATTAGTAATAAACGAAATCTTTACAATTCATTATTTAGGGCTCCAAGTAAGTACGGAAGTAAAACTCAAACAATACTTCAATGTTTTAATCAAGTACGGAATTAAAACTTAAAACAATACTTCTAAGTACTAAATACAATAAATGGGAAAACTCTAAATTAAGACTTGGGATTACAAGTAAGCTTTAAGCAACACGTTCTTTCGAAGCCACTCGTTAGGCTGCAGAAAAACAGTTCGAAGCATTAGTGTGCACGCAGAGCTGCGGGTCAACAACCACTAAACTAGCAACTGATTTGAAACAGGAAACTCTCATGGCAATCAATCGGAAGAATACCACGTTAGAATTAAATTTTCAATTAGTAGCATAAGTTTTATTTTGAATATTTGAAACTTACATGTACTTAGATATTTTGTGTAGAGGGTCATCAAAAATTTGGTGATACGTAGAAAATACGATAAAAAAAGGAAAGGTTCATTGAGTGTTCAACGAAACATTCAATATAATACATATTTATTTTTGCTGGCTTTAGTTGCTTAAAAGGGGTTATAAATTATGATAACGAACAAATCAATCTTTATTTTAATTTTTATTCAAATTTTTCTGAAAAGTTGCTGTAAAACAAAAGTTAGTTTCGCACAATTCGTATTAATGTAAACGTCCGAGAAGTATAGCTTGAGTAATATAGCATTTTAAAGGTCAGACTGTAAATAAGATATGTATTTAAATCGTAGTTCATAAGTGTAGAGATTATCTGTAAAACGCTTTAACTTTATCGATTTTATGATTAGCTTTGGGAGGGAGTTATAGCAAGGAGGAATAGTGTACCATAAACAATCAATTATTTTTAAATAGTAGCATTTAAATGTAAATAGTCGAAAGCTTTTAGCTTCATTCTAAATGGCAGTTGTATTGTTGGTTAAAAATGTTGTGAAAAGAAATAGTTTCCCAGTAAAACGAATGGGACCGTTGAAACTTATCTAACAATTTGAATGAGCAGTGTTAAAAATAAGACACAAATAACAAAGCAGTTCTCTGAAGGGAGGCAGGCAGTGCCAATTAACAGGGATCTATTATCTGAGTGGAATGGGTAATAATGTAAACGGCCACAATGCAAGTGTCAACACGGAACAAAGGGGGATTATTACATTTATAGTATAAATAGAGAGCGGATAGAGATATCGTGTATAGTGTTTGGTTAACATGAGGGAAAGCAAGAATGAGATAGAAGATGGAGAGGGAAGAATAGAGATACCACGTACTAATATAGACATAGTTTAGTGGGTTAATTTTGGTCGGTTAGAAATACAAGTTGTTAAAGAAAGTTAAAGAGGTATTCTTTTAGGTAATATGAGTAAAGGAAAGAGAGACTGATCGTGGAGTTGGTTAAGATTTGGGTTCAAGCAAGGTAGTAATAGGAAAACCAATTGGTGGTTAGACTAAGTGAGAGGTAGGAGATAGGGTGCTTATGTTAGAGGCCGATAGAGAGAACAGTTGAGACGTGTTTAACGATAACTTGTGACAGTAGGAATTAGTTTTCAAAGAATATCGAGACGGTTAGAACATAAACGTAGAATTTCTTAAATTTAGATGCCAGTTGATGTTTATATACAAAATTTCAAAGAATTTGAAGACGCTTGAGAGTGTTTGTTTTTGTATTGAACAAAATTCTAGGAATTGGCACGTTTTAGGAGGGTTGAAAAGTGTCTTTAAGCACCGGTAGTTGATAGTGTGGCTCTCTTACATTTTACGTCCTGCGTGATGAATTAGCTGACAGTTAGAAGTCTACTTTGTAATAAACTCTCAATATACGTTCATATTGCTGGCAACAAACTAACAGTAAAGCAATTTGTAAATGTTAATCGTGGAAAACTAAGTACAGACTCCTTGAGATTATGTAGTTGCATGGAGTGAAAGGCTGCTCTTAAAAATGAAGCTGAAGTCTGTGGCTGTGTGATTTTGGTTACGTATCAAATATAAACGGGATCAGTAGCAGAGTTGGAAGTGCTTGGATGTACCGTCGTACCGGTTGATAGGAGAAAACAAAAACGGAGTGCAGTTACGGCTGGTCCAATCTAGATTTGGGACGTTCCTGAAAGCACAGTCATTGATGGAAGGCAGTAGTTGTTGACGAAAATAGCATATCCATGGCTGATGATGAAATCCAGGTAACTGATGTTGTTTTAAATTGTTTTGCACATAACTGGTGTAATGACTTGTGATGACTTTTTGATATTTTGACTATGAACTAAACGGACAATAATTTTTATGAATTATTAATTGAACTCTCTTGATATATTGACTTATTATTTCATTTATGTGGGAAATTATGTGTATAAAATTTTTATATTTATGTACAAGGTAAGAGGGACTTTTTGGCAATTTATTGTGCAGAAACTTCCACGAGTGGTTATAGGTTAATATGAGCTCGTATTAATCTAGGGGTAACCCATGGTTGATGATAAAGCCTTGTTACTTTATTTGGGTACTAATTAATCTGGGGAATATGTGAGTTAAAAATGTTGTTGAAGATGTTTGATGCTTTATGAATCTATAAATAAATCAAGGTGTGTTACCGTAGCGGCGTCCATTTTTTTTAGTAGAGTAGTTAGTTTTGTTTTTTAGACTACAGAAGAACGGCCGCGGTATAATTTAGCAGTGAAGATTTCAGAGAATTTATGTCGAACCAGCAATTGGTGTAGGTGAGTTTAGTAGAGATTTCGCAGCAGTTTATGACATCAAATGGAGGAGCTTAGCTTTTCAGCTAAAAGGGAATAAACAGTATTTTGTTGTTTGTAGGTTGTGTATATGCCAAATGAAGCCAATGATCAGATCACGTAACTGTAAAATTTGTGTTTGCCGTACTTTGCAAATGGCAAAGTATTTGAAGTATATTAGTCAGAGTAGAAGTGCCAATATGAAAAACAATGACTTGATGACGTGAAAAAGCGCAGTATTCAAGGATTTATACTAAGTTGTACGTTGATAAGCCAAAGAGTGTAAATTTACTGATCTAAAAGCCGGTTGCGTCTGTGGAAGTTTCACTATTCACAACACAGAGCCAGGTTTATATGTGAAACATTTCGGCACTTATTTATTAGAATCAACCTTTGGACAAACTTGTAGTATCAAAATTATATGTGAAAATATTGTATCAAAACTGATTGAAGTGCAACGCGGTCATATGAACCAATGATTGAACATTTAATTATATAATTGTAAAGTATAAAAGATGATGAATAGGTATTAGTGACACAAACTAGTTGGGACGATTTAATTGAATGTTGGATTTGTAGAATTGTATAAAGAGTAGGCATAATTTTAAAGGTGGTATCACCAGGTCATCATAATAATAGGGAGATCGTTTTGAATTATTTTTGTAACAAGACGTGTTTTTGTATAATTGCGCTAATTTGGATTTTTAAAAAGTTAAAATAAAATATTTTGAAAAGTAAAGCCTTTAATTGAAATAAAGCAGAATATAAATAGTCAGACGGTAAAGTAATAATCAAGAAGAGTGAAAAGGTACAAGATTAAATAATTGGAGCGGCATTGAGACAGGCGGAAATAAGAGTGGATATTTAGAACGACTTGGATTAAGGGAGAAAGGATTTGGATTGGAGTTATTAGACGGAAGGAAAACGAATTAGAGTGATTTGGATAGTACATTGCGGATAGATTGGTATTGAGTGGAAAATAGAAAGCAGAACAGAATTGGAACGAGCAGGTTAAGGATTGGATAATGTTGGATTAGAAAGAGTGTTATACAGAACGAAGGCATAAGTATAGGAAAATTAGCGCGGAGGAAGTTAAAATTTAAGGTATTCAAAATTTTAAATTCAGTCATTATTTATAGATTTGGGTGGATATCAAAATTAAATTAAGCAAAACCTGGTGTCTGGAAAGCAGAGTAGTCCTAGTGCTAGTAAAACGCAGTGTGAAGACCCATCCGGTGACTGATATCTTGAGCCAGAGTTCAGAAAGGCCTACAGCGAAGAATAAATCGGGTGAGTACTGTGTTTTTGAAACGTCAAAGTCAATTTGGTAAGAGTATTTAAATTGGCACAAGGCTACGTGGATCTGTTTATTAAATTTGGCATATACGAATATAAGGTTACGTATACAAAAAATAAAGGTAGTGCAGTTTGGTCGGTGTCGTGACCATCTACCTATCACTGAACCCACGGTAGGTAGGTGTAGATACCCTGAGGAGGAGAGTTTCAATAGTCGAGGCATATTTATATAGTTTTGTTTTGTAGACCGACCAAACATAGTGAAAGCACGAAATATAAAGGTAAAATTTTCACACTGTCAAGTATATACAAATTATAAATAAATAAACCACAGTTTAAAGTAAAAATATCTTATAAAAAAGGGGGGGGCGAGCATAAGAATATATATATATATATATATATATATATATATATATATCTTGCTTTGTAAATAGCATTGGAAAACTGAAATGCTGTATTATGGGTGTTTGTACAGCTTTATCTTTGCCACATATACTGCTTCCCTTATCGAACCCCTCACCCGTGTAATTCCCTAAAAGATTTCAATTTTTCTTGAGGATAGTTTTGACCATGTTTGTAATGTCTTGTACTGGTTTCTCATTGGAATCAGCAAAATCAAAAACCTGTTGTGTATTTCATATATGTTTGAATTATTCAAACAGATGTATTTCACTTTAAGACAAGTCTGCTCTGCATGGCTTGAGTTTGAAATTGCGTCTTAAAAGGGGTTATAAATTATGATAACGAACAAATCAATCTTTATTTTAATTTTTATTCAAATTTTTCTGAAAAGTTGCTGTAAAACAAAAGTTAGTTTCGCACACTTCGTATTAATGTAAACGTCCGAGAAGTATAGCTTGAGTAATATAGCATTTTAAAGGTCAGACTGTAAATAAGATATGTATTTAAATCGTAGTTCATAAGTGTAGAGATTATCTGTAAAACGCTTTAACTTTATCGATTTTATGATTAGCTTTGGGAGGGAGTTATAGCAAGGAGGAATAGTGTACCATAAACAATCAATTATTTTTAAATAGTAGCATTTAAATGTAAATAGTCGAAAGCTTTTAGCTTCATTCTAAATGGCAGTTGTATTGTTGGTTAAAAATGTTGTGAAAAGAAATAGTTTCCCAGTAAAAGGAATGGGACCGTTGAAACTTATCTAACAATTTGAATGAGCAGTGTTAAAATAAGACACAAATAACAAAGCAGTTCTCTGAAGGAGGCAGGCAGTGCCAATTAACAGGGATCTATTTTCTGAGTGGAATGGGCAATAATGTAAACGGCCACAATGCAAGTGTCAACACGGAACAAAGGGGGATTATTACATTTATAGTATAAATAGAGAGCGGATAGAGATATCGTGTATAGTGTTTGGTTAACATGAGGGAAAGCCAGAATGAGATATAAGATGGAGAGGAAAGAATAGAGATACCACGTATTAATATAGACATAGTTTAGTGGGTTAATTTTGGTCCGTTAGAAATACAAGTTGTTAAAGAAAGATAAAGAGGTATTCTTTTAGGTAATATGAGTAAAGGAAAGAGAGACTGATCGTGGAGTTCGTTAAGATTTGGGTTCAA
This sequence comes from Platerodrilus igneus, assembly GCA_036346225.1. Taxonomy (NCBI): domain Eukaryota; kingdom Metazoa; phylum Arthropoda; class Insecta; order Coleoptera; family Lycidae; genus Platerodrilus; species Platerodrilus igneus. The sequence goes on from JARFIW010001599.1 coordinate 8,571,414, forward strand.
GCAAGGTAGTGAAAGAAAAACCAATTGGTGGTTAGACTAAGTGAGAGATAGGAGTTAGGGTGCTTATGTTAGAGGCAGATATAGAGAACAGTTGTGATGTGTTTAACGATAACTTGTGACAGTAGGAATTAGTTTTCAAAGAATATCGAGACGGTTAGAACATAAACGTAGAATTTCTTAAATTTAGATGCCAGTTGTTGTTTATATTCAAAATTTCAAAGAATTTGAAGACGATTGAGAGTGTTTGTTTTTGTATTGAACAAAATTATAGGAATTGGCACGTTTTAGGAGGGTTGAAAAGTGTCTTTAAGCACCGGTAGTTGATAGTGTGGCTCTCTTACATTTTACGTCCTGCGTGATGAATTAGCTGACAGTTAGAAGTCTACTTTGTAATAAACTCTCAATATACGTTCATATTGCTGGCAACAAACTAACAGTAAAGCAATTTGTAAATGTTAATCGTGGAAAACTAAGTACAGACTCCTTGAGATTATGTAGTTGCATGGAGTGAAAGGCTGCTCTTAAAAATGAAGCTGAAGTCTGTGGCTGTGTGATTTTGGTTACGTATCAAATATAAACGGATCAGTAGCAGAGTTGGAAGTGCTTGGATGTACCGTCGTACCGGTTGATAGGAGAAAACAAAACGGAGTGCAGTTACGGCTGGTCCAATCTAGATTTGGGACGTTCCTGAAAGCACAGTCATTGATGGAAGGCAGTAGTTGTTGACGAAAATAGCATATCCATGGCTGATGATGAAATCCAGGTAACTGATGTTGTTTTAAATTGTTTTGCACATAACTGGTGTAATGACTTGTGATGACTTTTGATATTTTGACTATGAACTAAACGGACAATAATTTTATGAATTATTAATTGAACTCTCTTGATATATTGACTTATTATTTCATTTATGTGGGAAATTATGTGTATAAAATTTTTATATTTATGTACAAGGTAAGAGGGACTTTTTGGCAATTTATTGTGCAGAAACTTCCACGAGTGGTTATAGGTTAACATGAGCTCGTATTAATCTAGGGGTAACGCATGGTTGATGGTAAAGCCCTGTTGCTTTATTTGGGTACTAATTAATCTGGGGGATATGTGAGTTAAAAATGTTGTTGAAGATGTTTGATGCTTTATGAATCTATAAATAAATCAAGGTGGGTTACCGTAGCGGTGTCTATTTTTTTTAGTAGAGTAGTTAGTTTTGTTTTTTAGACTACAGAAGAACGGCCGCGGTATAATTTAGCAGTGAAGATTTCAGAGAATTTATGTCGAACCAGCAATTGGTGTAGGTGAGTTTAGTAGAGATTTCGCAGCAGTTTATGACATCAAATGGAGGAGCTTAGCTTTTCAGCTAAAAGGGAATAAACAGTATTTTGTTGTTTGTAGGTTGTGTATATGCCAAATGAAGCCAATGATCAGATCACGTAACTGTAAAATTTGTGTTTGCCGTACTTTGCAAATGGCAAAGTATTTGAAGTATATTAGTCAGAGTAGAAGTGCCAATATGAAAAACAATGACTTGATGACGAGAAAAAGCGCAGTATTCAAGGATTTATACTAAGTTGTACGTTGATAAGCCAAAGAGTGTAAATTTACTGATCTAAAAGCCGGTTGCGTCTGGGAAGTTTCACTATTCACAACACAGAGCCAGGTTTATATGTGAAACATTTCGGCACTTATTTATTAGAATCAACCTTTGGACAAACTTGTAGTATCAAAATTATATGTGAAAATATTGTATCAAAACTGATTGAAGTGCAACGCGGTCATATGAACCAATGATTGAACATTTAATTATATAATTGTAAAGTATAAAAGATGATGAATAGGTATTAGTGACACAAACTAGTTGGGACGATTTAATTGAATGTTGGATTTGTAGAATTGTATAAAGAGTAGGCATAATTTTAAAGGTGGTATCACCAGGTCATCATAATAATAGGGAGATCGTTTTGAATTATTTTTGTAACAAGACGTGTTTTTGTATAATTGCGCTAATTTGGATTTTTAAAAAGTTAAAATAAAATATTTTGAAAAGTAAAGCCTTTAATTGAAATAAAGCAGAATATAAATAGTCAGACGGTAAAGTAATAATCAAGAAGAGTGAAAAGGTACAAGATTAAATAATTGGAGCGGCATTGAGACAGGCGGAAATAAGAGTGGATATTTAGAACGACTTGGATTAAGGGAGAAAGGATTTGGATTGGAGTTATTAGACGGAAGGAAAACGAATTAGAGTGATTTGGATAGTACATTGCGGATAGATTGGTATTGAGTGGAAAATAGAAAGCAGAACAGAATTGGAACGAGCAGGTTAAGGATTGGATAATGTTGGATTAGAAAGAGTGTTATACAGAACGAAGGCATAAGTATAGGAAAATTAGCGCGGAGGAAGTTAAAATTTAAGGTATTCAAAATTTTAAATTCAGTCATTATTTATAGATTTGGGTGGATATCAAAATTAAATTAAGCAAAACCTGGTGTCTGGAAAGCAGAGTAGTCCTAGTGCTAGTAAAACGCAGTGTGAAGACCCATCCGGTGACTGATATCTTGAGCCAGAGTTCAGAAAGGCCTACAGCGAAGAATAAATCGGGTGAGTACTGTGTTTTTGAAACGTCAAAGTCAATTTGGTAAGAGTATTTAAATTGGCACAAGGCTACGTGGATCTGTTTATTAAATTTGGCATATACGAATATAAGGTTACGTATACAAAAAATAAAGGTAGTGCAGTTTGGTCGGTGTCGTGACCATCTACCTATCACTGAACCCACGGTAGGTAGGTGTAGATACCCTGAGGAGGAGAGTTTCAATAGTCGAGGCATATTTATATAGTTTTGTTTTGTAGACCGACCAAACATAGTGAAAGCACGAAATATAAAGGTAAAATTTTCACACTGTCAAGTATATACAAATTATAAATAAATAAACCACAGTTTAAAGTAAAAATATCTTATAAAAAAGGGGGGGGCGAGCATAAGAATATATATATATATATATATATATATATATATATATATATATCTTGCTTTGTAAATAGCATTGGAAAACTGAAATGCTGTATTATGGGTGTTTGTACAGCTTTATCTTTGCCACATATACTGCTTCCCTTATCGAACCCCTCACCCGTGTAATTCCCTAAAAGATTTCAATTTTTCTTGAGGATAGTTTTGACCATGTTTGTAATGTCTTGTACTGGTTTCTCATTGGAATCAGCAAAATCAAAAAACCTGTTGTGTATTTCATATATGTTTGAATTATTCAAACAGATGTATTTCACTTTAAGACAAGTCTGCTCTGCATGGCTTGAGTTTGAAATTGCGTCTACTATTATGGAGTAGTATTTCGAGCAGTTCAGGTCAAAAACGATGATTTTCCTTACATGATCTGCATAACATGATATTAATTCATTTTGATTTCCCCCCGATAAGCGAATCACTTAAAGTTGCATTTTTTAATCGTAAGATTGAGTGACTTGTTAAAGATGTTGCGCCCGCACAGGATTGTAATGACTAATTAGTTGCAGCACCTCCAAGGAAATTCCATTGATAGAATTTCCAGTTTTGTGTGTAACACCCCTAAATGGTACCTCACGCTCACTTAAAAGGAATATCACATCAAATATTTCGCGCAAAATTTGCTTCTATGTTGATTTTGTTTCTCTACGCTACTGTTTTTCAAACTTTTGAAAATGAAACCAACTTTCCTAAAATTTCCATCGACTTTTTTCCACTTCATATAACACTCTTTGTAAAAAGCGTTACTTGGCAGTCACAGGCTTATTAGCCGTTTTCACATAACACCGAATCTCGGTGAAATAGGGCATATAATTAGAAAACAATAGAAGGGGAATCGAGCTGTATATAGGCTGTGGCTCCGTGGCGTAGTGGTATGTGTGTGACTACTACGCCCAAGGTCCCGGTTCGAATTCCGACACGGTCCGCTTGAAAAATGTTAGGCGAGCATTTTTCGCAAAAATACACCCTCGTTCGGATGAGAGGTAAAATGGAGGTCCCGTGTGTTAGTGTTGTCACGCACGTTAAAGATCCCTACCTTGCTTGGAACAGCAAGGATTCGGCAAAATTCAAAATTTTCCAGGTAAAAAAAACTCGCTTCCTGGCCAATGTAGTACCTTCGGGTGGAGCATTGGAAAAAAAAATCACATGTAATGTATATAGGCTGTTGTGGGAATTTCACGGAACTGAGTAGGCTAGTTTAGAACATAAATAAGTTGAGGTACGCGTCTAACCAGTTTTAAGACGGAAAACCTAATGACGAAAAAAAAGTGCACTTAAATCTGATCATTACTATAAGCAACTACAGGTGTTGGTTGTGAAATTTTTTCAACTAACGTCAATTGTGCGTAAGGATATATTGGAAAACTATTAATTCAACAAATGTGCAAATGCTAAGGGAACTTTGCAGCCAAATGCTGCTTACCCCCTTTCACATTCCATACATGTGATTTTCCAACGCTCCACCTAAAGGTACCACATTGGGCAGGAAGCGAGTTTTTTTTAACAGGAAAATTTGGAATTCTGCCGAACCCTTGCTGTTCCAAGCAACGTAGGGATCTTTAACGTGCGCAACAACACTCACACACGGGACCTCCATTTTACCTCTCTTTCGAACGAGGGTGTATTTTTGTGAAAAAAGCTTGCCTAACATTTTTCAAGCGGACCGTGTCAGGATTCGAACCCGGGACCTTGGGAGTAGTAGTCACACGCATACCAACTACACCACGTAGCCGCCCCCTTTCACATACCACTGAATATCGGAGGAATAAGATATATAACTGTAAAACAATGCAAAGTGACCGAACTGCATCAAACAAGAAGGAACAGCAGCTATGTTCAAAGACAACAAATATAGGAACAAAAAGAAAATTGTTCAAAGCATACGTGTGGAGCACAGCACAGTACGGATATGAAATAGGGGCTGTAGCAAAAGCAGACAGAAAGAGATAGAAACCTTCTGGAATATTGAGCTTCAGATATATGACAATGGTAGCAGGAACAGACAAAGTTAATAACAAATAGATTATAGAAATAGCAGAGGAATAAAGATATCTGTGCGGAAAACAAAAAAAAGTACGAGATATAGAAGGGTGGGATACGTTCTGAGACATTTTTGGGGAATAGTAAGGGACATATTAAAAGCAGAGATAGGAAAAAAGAGGTAGAGTTACACCAAGATCAGACTTTCGCATGCAGATAGTGATAGATGCAGACTGCAAATTTCAGGGAAATGCGTTTGGCAGAAGAGTTTCGGGACATACTGTATTATAAATAATTTCAGTTAAGGTTTTATATATAAGATTGTAGATTAAAAATTACGTTTATTTCACTTAAAACAGTACGATGGTTAAAGTAGCGCCATAATTCGTCCACAAGGCGTACAGATGCTGCTAAAAGTACATCATCATACAACATTAAATTTTGAACCTACACGTCAACCGCTATTATAGTTAAAACGTTAATTTAAAATAGATAGCCGCTGCTGCAATTGTGTATTTTAAATAGCTGCGGTAATACAACCAACTATTGCAACTAGTATGCAATACAAACAAACAGTATTTTTCTCTTTTTTAACAATTTTAAGTGCCAAGGAGAACAAATCAATTTAGGGCATGATTTACTCGAATGGCGTTTAAATCGATTTATGAAGGTCTGGATTTTATTGTTCAGAACGGAATGTATTTGACAGATATATTCGACAATTTTCCCCGCTAAGTGAACGGATCCTGAATTAAAAACCTATCATGGAGTTCGGAGCTTAAGTAAGCTCATTGAATATTATAATTTTAGTATAAACAAGCAGTTACAATATCCACTCGGATTCAAGAAAAGTGCAGTGAAATAAATTAGTTAGTTAGGCAATTGAGGCCTTAGCTCTCAACAGCAACAAGTTAGTCAAACTGTATCATCAGTAGATTCTAAATACACTCTAACAATGACGCCGAATGATTTAAGATTAAAACAGATAAGGTCCTTAACCGAATAATGGCACGATTTTATTTGTCAGACTATTTTCACTAACCGCTGAGCTAAAAACTTTGGGTTTATGTTTCCACTTAAAATTATCACAAAAATCTCAATAACTCGCGTAGCTATATTTTTAGAAAACTTACAATTATGTTGTGAGCATATCTTGCTGAAACAACTAAACTCTTCGCATAGTATATAGGTGATAGTAGCAGCGACCTTCTAGGTAAATCAACCTCTATTTCGATCTTTATCAATACCAGTGTAAGGTATAAAGAAAATGGGGAGTGACCAATATAGTGTAAAAATGGCTCCGAGCAATTTAAAATGAAAATGGATGAAGCCATTAAGCGAACAATGATGGGATTGACAGCTACAAGGATGTATTTGAAAACCCATATAAAGCGAACGAAATCGGCTATTCCAATAGTTTTTAGTTGCTTCTTAACGCAATATATTTTTGTATATAATTGTAGGAATAAAATTAATTTCATTTGCCTTTTTTGAATTTCTAAAGTACTCTGTCCTAAAAATGTATTGGGATATAACTCTAAAGTATGTAGTTTTCGAGAAATTCCACATGTTTCAATAAGACGCAGCCAGATTTTGTTCTCGGTAGGATGTACAATAATCAAGTAGTCACCTTTCATCATTACTGAAAAGACGTAATAACATCAAACAAGTTGTAAAAACTTCAGTAGGTAACATTACTGAAAAACAGCCATATTTGGTATTACGAGAATCCTTACCCTATTACTTTAAGAAGTGTTCAATTAAATATCTTCTTTAATATTTGGAGTAGTATTAAGGACAATAATCTATTAAGCACATATTTAGTGCTTGAAAAGTTATTTATTTATTTGTTCCAACGTTTCAGTAGTCTGCTACCTGAAATTTAAGCAGACCTGGCTTCCCCACAGAAAGTAACCATCATGTGGTATGTGTGTATGTGTGAGGGATGGTTGTGTGTATGTATGTTGTATGTGATGTTGGTCCGTGTTACGTTCCCCCTCTAGGACCAGGACCATCGGCAGCCGGATATCCCAGTCGTCAAGAAAGAACGCACAACGGACATTGCCTTGTCAGTCCGGACCATCGGCAGCCGGAAATTCAGATGTTGAAAGGCAATGGAAGTGTGTGTTTAGGTGTGTGTGGGTGTTTGTGTGTGTGTGCGTGCGTGTGTGTGTGTGAGAGAGAGAGAGTTGTGTGAATGTGTGTTGTGTGTGATTATGGTATCCGTGTTACGTTCCCCCTTTAGGACCAGGACCATCGGAAGCCGGATATCCCAATCTTCAAAGAGGAACGCTCGACGGATGTTGCCTTATCAAGCCTGGACCATCGGCAGCCGGAAATCCAGATGTGGAAAAGGCAATGTAAGTGTATGAAAAGTGTTTTATGTTTGCACAGTACATAAGAGGTGTTTTGTGTGTTTGTGTGTGTGTGTGTGTGTGTGTGTGTGTGTGTGTGTGTGTGTTTGAAATGTTAATTTGTGTTTATGATTGCCCAGGTTACTAAAAGGTTGGATTGAATTAGTATAATTTTGTACATGTTTGAATTTATACTATTACATAAATAAAAAATTAGGTTCTTTCAGAGGAAAGAATTTGTTTGCTGTATTGTTTGCCTCGGGTATGTGTAAGTTCTTAAAATTTAGCGTTTGTTAAAAAGAAAAGAAATTCCCTATTCTACTACTTAAAATTAACTTATACTATCACTTAAAATTAACCTTTACTACTACTGTGGGTTATTATTTGTGAGAGACAGGGTTGCTAATATGTAGAAGCATGCAAATTCTACATATTAGGAGGTTGGATCGTTTCAAAGTCGGGTTAATGGTTTGATCTTGTTGCTTCTGATCGTCAAGAGCAGAGCTCTTGGAATTCCAGGAGATCGGTTTCCGGTCTCCGGGGCAGAGCCTCGGTCCAAGGAGAGGTGGTACTTTTATGTCTCTGTCCGGGTAGTTTTGTTTGTGTCTTTTATCCGTCAAGATAACGTTGGTGGATGAGTGTCGTGGTTTTTTGTGTGAGTGCATTTAAGGGTGGAAAGAGGTTTTCGTTCCAAATCATCTGGTGTAGGGTCTTGTTTAATAATGTTTGTCTATGTGCGTAGAGGTACGGTTGTAAGTCATTACACTCGAATACTATATGTTCCGGTGTTCCTATTTCTCCGCACGTGCATATGTTGTTGTCAACTAAGTTCATGCGTTCTCTGTATGTTGGATAGGATCCGTGGCCAGTAAGGTAATGAATAAATCCCCGACTGGGCACCAGGTATTTGGCTTTAAGGCGGTCTTTAATATTTGGGATAATTGCGTATACCCTTCTACCGGTTGTGCTTTGATCCCATCTTGTCTGCCATTCTGCAAGTATGTAGTTCTTTATTTCCATCTTTGTTGTGGGCAGTTGGTTTGTGTTTAAGATGCGTTGTATTTGTTGGTTGTCATTGTGTGTAAGATTGTATATTGCAGCTCGCTGTTTCACTACTAGGTCCAAGGGCATAGTTCCCACCAGTACATGAAGTGCATCATGTGCGGTAGTCCCATAAGCCTCCGTCAGTCGCAGTAAAACACTTTGTTGTGTACTGTTAATTTTTTGACTAGGTTTGATTGTGTTAAGGCGATGTCCCCACGCGCCCGCGGCGTATGATAACATAGCACCGAGCACACTGTTGAGATATAGCCTTACGCAATTAAGTGGTATCTTATAAGTCCTTTGGGCTAGCGTTGCAATGTTCTGCATTGCAGAAGTTGCACTTGCACAGACGGTGTTTATATGTGCAGATTAATTCTGTTTTTCGTCTAATGTTAAGCCCAGATATTTTGTGTTTTGTGTTCTACTTATATTTACACCATCTAGTTTGATGGTGGGGTCCCTTGCCAGGATTCCCTTCATTACAAGGTATGTAGTTTTTTATGGTTTTTTTGTTGGTTTTGCACCAGCTTTGTGTATGGGTAAGGACGATGTTAGCTTTACGTTCGATTTCCCTTCTGGAATTGCCTTCAACCACCAGCAAGATGTCGTTGGCGTATGCAATCGTCGACAACACTTCGTCAACGGTGTCCAGCTTTTCCAGTTCATCCATTACAATATTCCAAAATAGGGGCCCACATATGGACCCCTGCGGGCAACCTCTATTTATATGTTTGGTAATGCTCTCCGTGCCTTGTAGAGTTACATACCTGTCCCTGCAGTAGCTCTTGAAAGAGTGGTATAGTTGTGATGGACAGTTTATGGTCGTAAGTCTTGTAAAGAGTGAAGGCCACCAAAGGTTATTAAATACGCCTTCTATGTCCACTAATATTAATAGGACGTATTTTTTGTGTGATTGCTTGATGGTTTGTATTGCTTGGTTTATGGCGTCCTCGGGTGATTTGTTTTCTGTAAAGCCGTATTGCCTTGGATGTACTCCTGTGATTTGTCTGTCTTGTCGTTTACATAATAGTTTTTCATACGTTTTTCCTAGCGTGTTCAAAAGACATATGGGTCGGTAAGAGCCCGGTTGTTTGGGGTCTTTACCTTTCCCTTTAGGGATAATCACGACATTCGCCTGTTTCCATATGTTCGGAAAAACAGCTTGTCGTATGCATTCATTGTACAGTGCTGTTAGCGTCATTGTTAACTTATCTTGTAGCGCTATGCCAATCTCCGCAAGAATTTCGTCCGGTCCGGGTGCTTTTCAGCTCTTCGATTGGCATAGTGCGTATCTCACTTCGTCTTCTGTGAAAGGATCTAAGTTGTCGTCTTGTCTGTTCCATGGTCGGTTACCTATGTGGTTTTTGTCGATTACTCCTTGTCGTCTGAGTCGTTGTTTGTTAGTGTCGTCTTGAACGTTGTCAACAGGCATATGTGTTTGTAATAGCAGTGTCGCAGTTTCACCCCAGTCTTTTGTGTATGTACCGTCTTGTTTTATTAAAGTTGAATAAGTCATCGGTGGTTTGATTTTACCCTAGGTTATTTTATAGGGTATTCCTCAGGCGTACAGTTTGTAAGTGTCTTTCCACGAATAATTCCCATGATATCCTTTTCATGTCAGTCAGTTCTTTTTGGTATATGTCTTTTAATTGTCGATAATTTGTTAGGTGGTATGCTCTCTCGGCCGGTGTTAGGGAGTTTTGGTAGCTTTTTCTCGCTCGCCGTGTTTCCTTTTTTAGGTTTTGTAAGCGTCTTGTCCATTGACTTGTCTTTGTGTGTCGTGTTTTCCGTTGTTTTGAGAGCACTTGCTCCATTGTGCATCTAATTGTGTTGGTGAGTAGTTTTGTATACTCGTGAACCTTTTCATATGATCTTATATCTTGTGGGGGTACAAATGTGTCCCTCAGTTTGTTCCAATTTGCATTTCGTATTTTGTATCGTTGTACATTGGTGAAGTTTTGTGGTGTGTCAAATGGCCTGGTTGTCATGTCAATGTTGAACTTGATTAAGTTGTGGTCACTAACGGTTTGGTGTTCTAATACCTGCCAGTCCTGTATGTAGTTGTACGCCAGCCCATTTGTCAGTGTAACGTCTTTGTTTGTTCCCGTTCCTGCATGGGTGTTGTATGTGGATGGGTTATTAAGAAGGTTGATTACTTCGAGTTGTAGTTCGTTAATCAAGTTTTCGACTTGTTCTCCGCGTTCGTCCGTGACGGAACTGTGCCACATCGGAGATTTTCCAATTACGTCTGCCATAATAAATATTGGTTTGTTATTGTAAGTGTGTAATATGTTGCGTATGTTATTTATGTACGGCTGGGGATCCAGTCTGTACTGGAAGTAGCTTGTTACCAAGATCCACTTTCCAATCCGACCGTTTGAGACCTCCAGACATGTGCAGTGTTCTCAGCTGTATCGTTGGATTGTCGTGATTGTCAATGTGGGATCAAAAATTACCACTGCTGTTTGTGGGTTTCTATCTGTATGTATTTGTCTTGCCCTGACTGGCATGCTTGGAATCTTTCCATGCACCAGATAAGGTTCCTGTATAAAAAGTGCATGTAATCGTAAGGTTTCAGCTAGTTGTCTAAGCTCTTTCATTACAGTTGCACAGTGCATGGCATTTATTTGACCAATTCTGATCTTCCGTCGTCCATTAGGGGTAATAGGTATTTATGCTGCATTCTGGTTGTTGCATGTGTTTGTGTGAAAATGTTGTGTGTGAGTGTAGGTTCGTATTCCGTTTGTGGGTGGGTCACTATTTTGTCTGTGTGCATGTTCTCTTGCATTGTTTGTTGATGATGTTGTCGATACGTGATTGCCCTTGCTTTGTTCCTTTGAATTTGTGAGGGTTGTTTGTGTTTAGTTTGGTTAGGTTTACTGTCCATAGTCGGTTTTTTGTATGAGTCTGTCCATTAACATTTTGTTTTAGGGTTAGAAGCGCACTTTTTGTTACGTTTTAAGCATGGTATGCAAACTGAGTGTTGTCCGTGCTTGGGGCAGTCTGCCCTTTTGTGCTTGGAGTCTTCTTCCCCACAGTGTCCACATGTATCGGCTGTGCGTGTGCAATGTTTCGTGACGTGTCCTAGATCGAGACATCGTAGGCATTTGGGTACTACTAAAAAGTCTTTCACTGTAACACAGCGATATTCGATATAGAGTTTCCCTAGATTTATTAATATATTCCTCACTTTGCCACTTACCGTCGCAACATGATGTTTAGTTGGTTTGTTTTTTGGTCCTGTTTTGAAACTAAGTTGAAAGTCTCTATTAAAATCCTCTCTGTTAATTAGGTGTTCAAGGTTTTGAGTATAAATTAAATCTGTCACGTCTTGATCTTTCAGGTACGTTTGTATGTCGTATATAATAACTAAGGGTTTTTCTTGCGTGCTTTTTCGCAATTTAGGGTTTGTTTTAGGGTTGCATGGTTTAAAATTTTGTTTGCCTCGGTTTCGTTATCAGTATCTATAATTACTGCTTTGTTGGTTGTTCGGATTTTTTTAATTTTAATTTTGTCTTTCAGAGGATTTACTGTTTTTGAAGAAATTTCTTGAATTTGTCTAGGTGTTTCACCACGTTTTGACGTTATGAACACCGTTGTATTTTGGTTCGAGATCGCTTTTGAAATTGCGTTTTGTTTTGGAACTTTCGGTTTTTGTGCTACAGCACTGGCGTATGTCTGTGTTGGTATTGCCGTCACGTTTGCGTACGTGTTTGAAGACATGGTTGGATTAAGCGTTGATTGTTGTTTCAGATGGCTGTTTTCTACTTCTGTTTCGATTATCTTGTCTTGTAGTGTGTTGTTTTATGAATTTATGTTCGCCAGTTAATTCGGCTTGTAGATATATTAATTTTATTATTTTATCTCTAAGGGTTTTATGGGCTCTACCATTAACCGGCTACTCGGGTCTAGTTCATGGTCAATAAAGTTAAGAAGGTCCGTCCCTAGGTTCTCTAGGTGCTCTAAGATAGACTGTTTCATATCTTTCGGGTTGTTGTGGCTGGGGCTACCTCTCAATCTTTTGTTCTGTGGTATTTCGGTCGTTGGTGGATGGTCAGAGGGGGTTAGTACGACGCTTATTTGACTTTAAGAAGCAGGGTCAAGCTGCATTGGTAATGTCGAGGTGGTATGTAGTGAAGGATGTGAGTTTAAGTCAAAATCTGGTGTTGTTTTACCCCCCAAGGGAAACCTTGGGAGAATATTGAGTAGGCATTTTGTACTCTAGCTGTCTGATGTGATATTACCTATCATTAAGTTAGTTAAATTTAATTAAAAAACAAATGAAATGACAAAAGTCCGTAATATGCAGTAAAAGCATTATACTAAAATCTAATATGGTGCTCGTTGAAAAATGTTGTAGTAATACAATAATACTTCCACTAGAAGGTCATTCTTTTGAAGAATGCAATGGTATCAGAACACTACCGGGTTTAAAATAGAACGTAAACTTTTCCTGTTTAGAATATGTTGTGGTATGCGGAAACAACTATGGTGTAATAAATAGATAAACAGTAATCAATTAGTAATAATAAAACACAATGTTCAATGTGACGGCCTTGATCTCTACGCAATTACTAAGAAATAAAACTGTGTCACTTACACTAGACTAAGTACAAGTTTAAATGTTATTCATACTACATCACGACATTCAATGGAATGCGCTTGGTGTTAGTTCCTTGTAAACATTTATTGTTATAAATAATTGTGAGTGTGGCAGCTAATACGAAGGTTATTGATAGTTTAAAGTGGAACGTAAACTTTTCCTGTTTAGAATTTATTGCAGCATACGGAAACGTCCTTGTGTAATTTGGACAATTATGGTACCCAGAAAATCACCTAAAATTCTGTCTGATTTAACTGGAAAATTAATTTAGCACTTAACACCGGTGAAAAGCTTACTAATAAATGTACCGTAACTAAAATTGCGTTGGTTCGTAGTTGAACCACTTAAGCAGGGCTCACTTCACAAAGTAGCCTCCCAAAACAGTTTAGGACAGTTTAAAATTCACAACAAAAGCTCCACCCAAAACATACCTTTATTTATTGTGCACGTTGAATATTCAGTAATTACTTACAAAAGTTCTTCTTCGCGTGGTAAAATTCAGAAAAATTTCGAAAATTGTTTTTCCCATGTTGTTGTTTTTTGATGTTCTTTGTTACTTGTTTGTGATTTGCACTTCATAACTAAACTTATTTTAAGAAACTTAAATAATAAAATTAGTTAAATTACGGACTACATCGTTTACACGTCTGTTCACGGCGACGTTCACTCGTAGACTTTGCTTGAAAAGCTAAACGGTGATTACTATTTATTTTGCTCGACTACTTTGACGATTTATTTTTAAACTTTTGCAACAGTATGTGACTACAATGTGATGGGCCACCTTCGAGATTATTTGGGTTAATTCTTTCCAAATTGTTGGATTGGTAGAGTATGTTTTGTGGCTTGGCCTGATCGGTCTTCGGACCTCAACGTCCTTAACTTTTTATGAGGTCATGTTAATTCATTAGTAGATGCAATGCTAGTATTCTTGCAATGGTGCTAGCAGACATTTGCAAAACCTAGAGATACCCCTGGTATACTTCGACCAGTTTGCCGATCCATGATTCGTCGGACCAATTTATGCGTTCAGTAAAATGGAATGCATTTCGAGAATTTTTTGTAATAAAATTACAATTTATTTCAATTATAAAATGATTCCTTGTTTTGCACCAACAACATATTGGTTTTTAATGTGCATCTCATTGTACCATGCCGATTTTCTCAAAAATTGCGTAATCTATAGTTTTAAACCAGGTATACGTTTTTGGTAAAATACACTTTAGGGATTAAAAATGCCGCTGCAATAGAAATTGTAGGGGTATAATACCCCTATAGCTATGCCTCTAAAATTTTTGAAATTTACTTCTACATTGTACAATACGTAATTTTCACGTGGTATAAGTCGACTGAATATCGCTTTTGTACTTTTAATATTTTAAGAGTTACGTTCAAAAAACGAAAACCAATTTTTTAACGTCCTGTATTTAAAACATTTCGCATTTTTAAGGGCATGCTTATAGAAGCATTGAATATTTAGAGGTATAATATGTACTACAAGCTCTGTATATATAGCTGATAAATGTCATTTTTGCATTAAAATCGAGAACCGTAAAAGAAACTCTAGAGGACAATCAAATATCTTAGCACTACGATATAATTAAAGTTGATTATTAAAATTAATTGAATTACCTGTTCTAAAAAATAACATATTATATTTGCATTAAGGAAATGTTTGAAACGATACATAAAAATCATGCACTATTGGCGTCGGAGGCATCGATTGAAGAACGAAAGGGCCACATTCACAAGTAAATACAAAGCCTGCCGAAACTGAGACACATGCCATTTAATAGATCTCGACGAGTGAAACAAAAGTGCTGCTGCGCAAATCTTCAGATTTCGTGTTTCAATGGCACTTTCGGATTTTCGAAATTCACATTTGCCATATTATGAGTACCAGCCCTATGACATTTTTTTGATAATAAAAAGATTTCGATAAGTATATTGCGGAATAAGATATGGAATGCAGGCCTGATCAGTTTGCGTCAACTTGTTTGAGGATATTTCCTAAGGGTTGCGGTGGGGGTGTCCCGGGAATGTGTGCGACACCAACTTGACGAACTACCTGGGCACCTGCATTAAACTCACTATCTTGTGGCGTATTGTGGGCCGTATATGTCATGCCATCAACTGTTTTCATCGGAATCTAATAAGCGACATTTTCGTGATTTTGGTTATAAGCGTTGTAATCAGCGTTTTATTACACTATTTGATAAGAGATCTTCATCTAATTATTTCATCTACCCCAGACGTTTTTTTTATCATTTTGATAGGTTTGTCTTTCAATTATCTTTCAAGTCTTTTAATTGATTGCTAAGGCTGTATCAATTAGTAGTTTCATAGGTGGTTTACGTATTTGAATGTAAGGTAACGAGTTTGTAATTATGTTGTTTAAATACACTATGTTCCGTCTGTTAGGGAACTTGTTTTGGAAAATTTACATCGTAGCAGTTGTCTTCATTAGATTGTTCGTTAAAGTCATTATTTATGTGGTTTGTTATATAAGTAGTGTCCTTCTCATTATAGTTATCATGTGCGTAATTATCATTGTCATTACTTGTTTGGAATTCTTCAGTGCATTCTAATTCGTATGGAAAGGTTCTACGTTTGTAATTTCCTCGTTTCTAGGTCTAGTGTAAGGTTGAAATGGGTTTGGTCTTTGAACTTGATTATTGTTTGTTAGTCTTGGACCTATCGACATCGGTTCTGGTGTGCCTTGGGCTTTATTTGAATAGTTTGGTGCGAATACGTTAATTGGTTTCCCAAACACTTGCTTGTTCGCGGGAAATTTTTGAGAAATTTGTCTAGTTTGTATGTTTATAGGTTGACTCGGAATTGAGGTTTTATTAAGATCAAGATAACTATTGTTGTAAAAATAAGGATTATGCGTTCTTTCTGGGATTTGTTGAAAGTGGTTGTTATTGTTGGAGTTATACATTCGTTGGTATTGTGGTTTACTTTGGGGATTTGGGAACGGTTTATTATTATTATCGTATTTCTGATTTTTGTTGACTTAGTTATTATGCTGTGGTTGATGTCTGTAGTTGATTTGCTGTTCCATTGAGATGTGATTAACAACTAACGATGTTGCCTCGTTTATCGTGTTAGGTTTGTGTAGCATTAGAAGTGTTCTTTTTTCCGTGTGTGTTTGATATTAAAACTGTAACATCTGATTCGTCGTTTTGAGAAATTAACGCAGCTTTAGTACTTTCCGATAACGCTGAATCGGAGTTCATTTTTAAGATTAGTCGCATTTTTATTAATTTTCATCTGTCTAAAAAGTCTATAATGGTTTCTCCTTTTTGTTTCGTCAAATATATAAATTGTTGTTGTAAAACGCGCCTATCTAGTCTGTCACCGAATATTTGTTTTAGTACTTCTTTAATTTCGAGCCAAGTCGTTAAGTCTGGTCGACATAAAATAAAATCGCCAGCTTCATCGACTATTTTAGAGCATATCAAGGCGAAAACAAATTCGCTTAAACTATTATCCGCAGTTCCTCCGTTTCTATTATAATATCTATCTACAGAGTTAATGAAAAATTCGAGATGTTCGCTGCGTCTCGAAAAAAGTCGAATTTCTTTTGCTGCTTGGACTGACGCCATATCGAATATGTTTATTTGTTCAAAATTTTCAATTAAAGATTCAATTGCTATATCACTTGACATAAAAAATATTCAGAAAAATGTTAAGTTACTCACTTGATTTTTTTTTATAACACATGCGAAAGGATAGGAAAAGAAAAGGACTCAACACTTACTTCTTTCAGCGGTTTTCAAAGTTTCTGTCTCCTTGTTTTGTATTTGGTTTTCTACAAAGTTAATGGTTAAAACCAACGGCTCTTAGGTGCGTTTTCCTACTTGCAACTAGTGCTTTTTGAATCCTACCAGTGACTGTGCCAATTATGTGTTCAGGTAAAGAATATTTAATTGTATTATTGAATCAATATTACAATCCGCACAACTGTTATTACAACTAAAGTTCAATAATACTAGCTATGACGTTCAGTAAGAATGATAGTCTTTTTGACGTCAACTATTGTTTTTACATGTTTTACTATCCAATGAACGTAGAGAAAGCCAAAAAAATTGTTATATTATGAATATACCTTAGTTGACTTAAGATTAACTTAATAGTAGTTTAATAACAACATAATATGAAAAGGTAAATCTAAAATGGTTATATCCTATTTTTGTTTACCTAACGCGGATATCGATAACATTACTCACGACAAGGGATACGACATTTATTCGTTATCATCAGACTAATTAAAAAATTATTAAAATTACGTACCTTTAACCAAAGTAATGAAGAAGTTCTTTATATTTTACTGGATATATATGTTATTTTTGAACTTTCCAGTTCTTCAAAGAGGTAGGTAACAGTATTGAATTTGCGTATAGAGTTATCGAAAAATTATATTTTAATTGGGAAAAACTCTAATTGGTAAACTACCATAGTAAACCTAGGTAGAGCTAGTTTCAAGATTCTGTTGAATGTACAAAGCAGGATACACAGAATATATAGAACACTTGCTTGGCACTAATCAAAAGTGTAACTAGATTGACAGTTTACAATTTGTTCAATTGATGAAAAGGTGCATATCGCTATGGAATTAAATTCGGTCCCTTTGAAGTGGTGTTTGGTTTTCCCATTAAAATTGACCTCAAAACAATCCAAAAAATTCTTGTAAATTTAAAAAAAGGGAAAAAATTACAAAACATAATAAAGCAATCTATAAAGTTCATACGATTGGGAAGAAATCAAATATTTACTATTCTGGGGAACATTGCAAAAGTCACTAACACATAAAGTATTTCAATTAAAAACAAGGTTATAACCAGAACGTTGAGGAAAATCTGGAGAACATTAAATAGAATATTGAGAACGCCGAATAGACTATTAAGAACGCTGAATACAATATAGACAACGTAGAAGGGTATGGGGATCATTGAAGAAAATACATAAAATGTTAAAGTGAAAACTGAAAATGTTTAAGAGAATATGTGCAAAGTTGAAGAGAATATACACAATATCGAAGGGAATGTAGAATACGTTGAAAAGAAATTGAGAAACTTGAATAGGATAACTTAAATTCTCTGCATAATTTTTTGTGAATAGTAAAAACAAATATATACAAAACGTAAAATAGTAAAAGGGAGTCCCAAAAAACAAACTTAAAAAATGAACACGACTCTTGCGTGAAAAATACGGAAGTTCTTTTGTAATTATTATGAATATTGAGGGATGTGAACTTTTATAAATTGTGTACAAAGCAATGGAAATTGGACAACTTCTACACCGGAGTTAAACTTTCTACATGCCAGAACAAATTTTGCATGTCATGGAAATTAGAATTTCATATAATTACTCTTGTGGGAGCGTATTAAGAAGTACTCTACATTTGATGGTCAAGGTTGCAAAAAATGTAACTTAAAAAAGAATGTGGCAGTATTAAATGCAGTTGTATAAATAGAAACAAACCGGTCAATTAAAAATGTTTTTATAAAACCATGGTTATTTTCTTATTAACAACTATTTTCAGTTAATCAATATAAACTAGTAAACATTGGAGAGCATTAACAATAATTGGTATGTTTGACAAAGTAAACATGCTCTCCAATATTATTGGGAATTACATATAGTAGCTGGTTGTTATGTATACTTCTTGATTTATCATATTACCCGTAACATATACATTTGTTCTGTTCTGTTTATGTATCCGTTACAAATAACTTGATTGGACTTTACTATATAAGCGTTAATGTTCTGAGATTGCAAATCCAACTTATTAACTTTTTCAACGTTATTACTGAATTGAGAATTTGGTTCTCGAAGTGGGTCACTTTGAATCCAATTTTTAACTGCTTGCTTTTATACAATTGTATCTTTCAGAATAATATTTTTTCATTCCAGCAAATTTTTACCTAATGATGAACTACACTGAATAAATTGAACATTCTTTTTATTGCCTAATGTGTTATGAGTGGTTCTTATACGATTTTTCCTGCTATTTCTATTACCCTCCCGTCAAAAGGTATTCATATTTTTATAGTGATACGTTTTATTATACAATATTTACGTTCGTTATAATACAAATTATGCATAGCACGTCACTTGCAAATCTCAAAATCCTTTGCATGCGATTTTTATTTGTAGGGTAGTTCTAGAACATCCCTTATTAGGTTCCAACAATAATCTATGAGCATTGTAGGGCTCCACTCTCCCTGGTATCGCTTTTCACAATACATAATGTCTTGGTGAAACCTTTCACCATGTTCGATTCACACAGACCCTAGATTTGCGAGAAATAAGTCTACATGCAAGTGTAGAAGTAAATCTTCAAAAACATGTTGAAGCCCATATCGCTGTATGTGAAATGGAGAGATTCACAATTTGTTCCTAATTTTATGCTTTTGTATTTCCCAAGAAATTAGAACACACCTGTTTAAATGACGCTCATGCTGCAGCCTCAATCTCGGTCAGTTTTAAATCAATGTCTTATATGATGTGATTAATTTTCTGCCCAATAAAAAGTCTGCTTTATTTTTGTTTTATTTGGTCTGGGAAACTTCTTTCGCAGATATTAGAATCCCTAACCTTCTTTATTTAAACCTTTAGCGAAGTTGCTCATCAGTTCCAGTTTTATGTGCAGAGGTAGCAGTAAAGCTTGCTTTGCAACAACACGAGGAAAATTTATAACATTTTTTCTTTCCAGCAACAATGCTTTCTGGCATTCTTCAATCTTCTATAGGGATTTTCGAAGTTCGGTGTTCTGAAGCGGAAGATTTTTGGAGCGGAGGCTTTAGGGTAATTTTTACAAGTTCAGAAGAAGAAAACTTGAGTGTGGGGATAGTTATGTGGAAGAAGATAGTACAACGTGTAGAAAACTGCTCACAAAAAAATGAAAGAGTACTCATGGTTAGACTAGAATCTAAACCGGTAAATACAGTAATAATACAAGTATACATGAAGACCTCTAGCTACAATGAGGGAGAGGTAGCAGCGATCTACAAAGTATTGAAGATATACTAAAATACGTAAAAAGACATGAAAATTTAATAATTACGGGAGATTTCAATGCAGGGGTAGGTGAGGGCAGTGAAGAAGCGGTAGTAGGTTTATTTGATTTAGGCACGAAAAGCGACAGGGGAATAGGCTGGTAGAATTTTGCGACAAAAACACATTTTATCCATCACTAACGCATTATTTCAACATCATGGTAGAAGACGATATAAGTGGAAGATGCTAGGAGACTTAGGAAGATATCAAATAAATTACATTCTTGGTAGACAACGGTTTAGGAATTAAGTAAACGACTGGATAAGCTACTCAGAAGCAGATATGGACACTGACCACAACATTGGAATTATAAAAGCGCGCTTATATTTGAAATAAAAGGAATCACCTTGACTTTGAGTAACTATAAGATAAAGATATTCACAAAGGATTTAAAAAGTCAAACGAATTGCTGAAAGGCTTTGGGAAAATTTCTGATACTAGGAAAGTAGAAACAGGATGGAACAACATTAAATCCAGTTCAGACATGACGGCCAGAGATATTCTGAGGTATACACAAATAGAAAATAAGAAACCGTGAATAACAAAGGAGTGCGGAATATATTAGAAGCAGAGATAAGAAAAAAGAGAGGTAGGGGTGTACCTAGGTTAGACTATTGCACACAGATAGTCAAAGATGTAGACTGTGGGAATTTCAGGCAAACGTGTAGGCTAGCCCAGAATAGAAATCAATGGAGATACGCATGCAACCAGTTCCAAGTCGGAAACCTAATAATGAACACAATAATTGTACTTAAACCTGATGATTATTATAAACAATTACAGGTGTGGGTTTTGCAATATTCTCAACTACGGTTGATTGTGCGTAGGGATTTATTAGAAAACTATTAATTGGGCAAATGTCTGAGTGTTTGGGAATTTTTATAGACGCCAGGTTGCTTAGCGCCTGCAAATACTACTGAGTATTGGTGAAATAAGACATATTTTTAGAAATCAATAAAAGAGGAGCCGCGCTGTATCAAATAAGAAAGAGCAGCTGCTATATTAAAAGATAACAAACATAGAACGAAAGAAAAAATTGTTGAAAGCACTGTACCGTACAGCTATGAGATGTTGACAGTAGGATAAGCAGCAAATCCAACCTATTAACTTTTTTAACGTAATTACTGAATTGAGAATTTGGTTCTCGAAGTGAGTCACTTCGAATCCAATTTTCAACTGCTTTTTGTTATTAACCTATTAGTAGACCATCAGGACATAGTATTCCATAGAATTTCAGTAGTCAGGAGCTGAACTTTACAGTGTGGAAACTAATGACCAATATAGTTAAATCATTGATATTTCAAAAATGCCAAAGATAGTAAATCTAGTCTTAAACTCAGTGTATTCATCGCAAACAAAATTTTGTCTAAGGAAATATTACACGCTGCATAACTTAACAACGTGCAAGAAACACGATGGACCTAGCTACCAGTAAGTTGTTCATTACCATTTATAAAAAATCTAAGTTCTCATGTGCAGAACTTCTAAGAGAGCTATGAGAAAATATGCTCAAGAGGTCGATATTAACCTAAAACTTTATTTATTTTTTGCTGGAGTGAAGTTTATCATAGTCAAAATTTCGACTTTAAAGTCGAATAACTCGAAAACTAAATGAGATATTGAAAAATGGATAGCATATTCTTAATCAGCGTAAAAAACTGAACAAGATCCATATATCAAATGTTTGTAAAACGAAAAAAACGTGCAACGGACGACGGCGGCGACGACGGCGACGTAGCGATCCTATTAACCTAACTTACTTCGTAAGTTTGGTTGATAAATTGATTGGAAAGGGCCGATCTCAGAGTAATTGTGATTTTGGAAACTGAATATTGGCGTTAGTGAACTTATATTAGATGTTTAATTGAAAAGTTAGTCCAGAAATGTTTCAAAGATTTTTATTTAAAGCTTGTGTTGATTTACTTCTGTACTGAATAATATTAATTATGCAATCCGGGGACTTCTATCAAAATATCCCCCAACTTTATGATTTATACGTGTCAAATTTTAATTAAATATAAAATATGGGGATGTAGTTTGCCCACAGCTACAGTAGATGAGTTAATAATTAGATTTAATTACTAAATAGCGCATGGTATTCTATACCCTTCCCACTAAATTTCAACCTCATATAAATATATGTTATATATTAAGGATTAGAAGGTTTTAAGATAATCACCTATCTGAATTTAAAGTTAATGCAGTTAAACTTCTTATTACGGTGAACTACTTTATACGCAATTACAATAGAGGGTTGCACATTTCAGAAACAATGGTTATGGAAAGTAGTCAGTCCTCCTTGCCTGTTATCGTAAGGCAAAAAGTTCATAACAAACCCATTACATTTTAGTGGCCATTATCTTTAGCGATGGTGTTTTGAATGGTTCATCGACGTAAATCGTTTAAACTCGCCTTCCTGAAATTTTTACAAAATGATTATATTTGTTTCAGTTGCTTGGTTTGTAGTAATTATGTTATTCTACATACATAACCTATAATAATTTTCCATTCCGTTTTTGCTTTTATAGATTTTCCAGTTTTGTTTCACAGATATCTAATAAAACTAATTACAAGTCAAAATACCACTGTATTCTTAATTTTTTACTAATTCCATCGTTGAAATGAACTTATATTTGGCAACCTCAAAATCAGGCTAATGTTAAACAGTTAAAACAAGTACATGAATTTACGCTGCCGGTTGTCTAACTATATTAACTGCTCATTGGCAAATTCTTCAGCGTGTCACCATTGTATATTTTATGACCATTTTACCAAATGACTCTTAGGTATATCCATGAGTGGAAGGCATTAGTTGTTAAAACTTACAATAGTCTGACGGTCGCGCGTTAATTAACATACGTGAGTAGAAAGGCATTGATCAATTTTAGCTAGATTGCTACAGTTTTACAATTGGTACACAGTTCCACACTTTAATGATTTCAAGCTTTATGCTTAGAAGATGGAAAGACTAAAAACTGTATGCTTTCGACTAACTTGACTATTACTCCAAGGAAGAGTTGGAAATAAGTTGGGGTTGATTTACTTAGTCGATTAGGAAAAAATTTAATCTTAAGCTGGACGCCACTGTATCTAATAAGTATTGATTAATTTTGAACGCCAGATGCAGAAACACCCTTTCGTGTTTGTTAATTTTAGTTATTCTAAAAAAATTCTTGGATAAGTATATTTTGACAAAATATAGGATAGATCGTGTCTCAATCAATCAGAGGTCTTCCTCAACAAAAATAATTTAACATACGTGCTTCTTAAATTATAAAAAACAAGAAAAAATGAGAACATAATAACACGTCTATCTTGTTATCGTGAGTAAATATTTTTATCATAACAGCTCGGAAAGTTTAGATTCAATAACATCATCCAATTATACCAAAGTTTTTTAAGTACTCAAACAGGATTTGTAAATAATTTATGCATTTACACATTTAGTATTTTAATCACGGTGCGACAGATCTGTCATTCCATTTACATATTAAAATTAGCTAAATTTAATTTTAAAAAAAGAAAAAGTTAATATCTTCTATTTTTATACAAGACTAGTTGGTTGCAAATCATGAAGCAATGATGAAACATTTAAAATAATTGTTTAGTTTGGCATTTCAGAAATGAGAAAGTTTTAATGGATACACAATTTTGAAGAGGAGTTTGCTTGAGCTATTTTCTTTCAACAAAATATCCAATGCTAAAAAATCAAACATTTTAAGTATAATTACTGTTTTACGAAACCAATCCTGTAAACGAAAATGATGGAATTTCTTCTACTAGTTCGGCTAGTGAACGTATTGACGTTTCGAGCCATAAAAAAAGGTTATGTAATACAACCGGTTTTCTTTTACAAATTCATTGATAAACAATTCAAAAATTAAATCACTCACCTTAATAGCACGTCATAGAGAGCCACCCCTATTAAACCATTCTGCCGTGGTACAAGATTTGACTAGGCTCAGACCATAAGAATATTTTGATATTCGCGTTCGATTGTCAGGTAACAGAACAAACTACTTCAAATCGATTTTTCTGATGGGAAAACCGGCATTATCATCCTTAGGTTTTGTACTAAAAAGCACAGATTTTTTCTCAAACTAATTTTTACCACACACGATCCCATTTCGAACTCCTCGAAGCGTGGAATGAAAGTGATAAAATTATTAGGACTGTTATTAAGAACCACTCGAACTTCAAAACACTATCTACCGGGAATTTATTTTTAAAAAAGCAGATGTTTAGTAAATTAGTACGGAGCAACTTGGAAAACCTTGAAATGTACGAAAACAATAACTTATTTACGTACTATTTCTAATGATAAAATGGCAATTCAAACAATTACCTTGACGCACACAACATATTTCAAACACCTGAAGTATCTAATTTTGTTATTACAACATAGTGTAGAATTTAACTTTGCGATACAAATAATAGGAAATAACAGACCATTTATTGTTTTTCAAATGGAATTAATAATTTAGTATAAAATGGGAACTTCTTTAAGGATTGCCAAAAATAGTTTTAGCAAATTTTTTATTTTTTTGATCTTTCTGAAAAAATTGTTTCAAGTTTTGGAGCTTTAGTAAGGAAATACTTGTAAAATTTTATAGAAGTAGGTTGGTTTACAATTAACTAATATGGTTATATCATCATAATATGAATTATAAAGTACTGTGCCGCACACGTCCCTTGCCTGATATGCTATTAGTATGTTGTAAAATGTAAATTACTGTTACTAAGTAAAAGTAATTTACATATCCCAAAAAAGCAAAGAGACTAGCAGAAGCTACTACGAAGCCTCACACTACACAAGAGATGTAAGTTTACCATCAAAACCCTTTTTGGGGTCCTCAGTCTAGCTCTGGACTCTAACGTCAGCTGATTTTTGATGAATACAGGGGGGATGGTTTATATAAAAAGACGAATATGTCAGACGCCATTACACCTTTAAAAAATAGCGTATTTGAACGGTCATGCCCACCTGAGGAAGTTGTAGTAGGTGCAATTAAAATTAGATCATTTACGAAGGAAGCTACATTTTTAAAACTTAAAGTACTTACCACACAACGGTGTGCAGAAAATTTCTGTAGATAACGAAATAAGGTAACGACAAGTATTTTTTGTGGTATAACTGCAGAGAGAATAATCTAAGGAATTCATTTTATAGCAAGAATTAAATTCAATCCCAGCGTTATCAAACACACAGGTGTTAATAGAAACTTAAAGCAACCTTTATCAGTGAAGTGTAATCTATTATTTCAAAGAGTTGTTAAGATTGGGTATTATAAGAATTATAGTTATATGCACCAAGACGACGGATACTTAAAACAAGGTACCGATTAGTTAAATTATAGATTAACTTTCCATTTAGCAACAACGAGGTTTAAATGGAATTGTAGTAAAGCGTACTTCTTTTCGTAATGTTTTATATACAGGGCGGTGTAGAGTATCAAAAGCAGAATCTATGCGAATGAATTATTAAATAAAAGAGCGTAAGGTTTAGTACACCGTTGAATGGTAGACGTAACAAATCCCTCCCAGCAAAATTAAAAGGTCGGGTTAGGAAAACAAAAAGCGACGGAGGGCGGCACAATACTAAAAAAACAAAATAAAAAAAATTGTTTGATAAAACTTAAAGAGAAGTAAACAGCCTGTGACGTTATTATCGGGGCAGCCACGTTGGTTCGTCAGATTTATGCTACGTTGGCTCGTGGCCGTACGTAACACAAAGAAAAACAAAGATTGAACCGGGCTCAATCGGAGAGTGGGGGTGTAGAAAGCAGACCAACCTATAAGGGACGCGGCTGTAAGGAATTAGTAACAGTACCTGCAATAGAAAAATTAGAATAGTAAACCTGAAAAAAAAACAAATTAGACCTGCAAACCTGAAACAAAGAAAAAGCATAGCAAACGGATCAAGTATAAATTGTTCAGTACTTTGTAGAATAAAAAAAACTGTTGGGATAATCTATATAATATAACAACGTTAAAAGCAATATAACAAATCTTTAGTACAAAGTGAGGTAATATTGGGGAGTAGCAGAAACGTTTCCTCACACACCAATTAGACATAAAGCAGACAAAATTTTAACAAAATATAAATAGTTAAACACAATTAATATGAGTAGTCCAGTAGTATTGATTTTTCTTTTTTTTTCTTTTATTTAAAATAGCATGCAAGTCTATGGTAAAAGGTATCAGAACGCCAACAATATGGCAAAGCAACGGACAGGTATTTAAAGTAAAAGCAAGTAGGAAATAGTTCAACTTACAACCAGTCCTTCAGCAACGCTTCCTCGCAATTGAATGTGGGATTCCCGATGTCCTGCACTTACGAAGCACTGCACCCTTGACTGTGAGGGTGTGGATGGAATTTCTCACACTTTACACTAATCACGCCTACGTATTTCACTGGTGTTAGCAGCAGACATTATCATGCTGGTGGAACTACGTAACATCGATAAATCTCTTGTTAATTCTATTTCCTGAGACAATAATTTTGAAAGATTTTGTAACATAAATTGTAAAGAAAAATAGTAATAAAAATTTAGAGTCACGGGCTTTCAAGGCACGACGTAATGCATTAAACTAACAGTAACGTGAAGCGTTTTATTCGCTACCTATGGTAACAAAGGAAAAGCTAATGCTTTTGCATAACCAAATTCGCGCCAACAAAGATCTACTTCAGATTCGTTGGGGTTAGAAAATTCAGGAACTACAGTACCAACTGTCTTCACAAGTGAATGAGACACCCGTTCATAAGAAGCAACCTCTTTTTTTTTCTACTAAACCTGCTACAGATGTATCACCATTTTTAGAAACACTCAAGTTTTAAAACTGTGTTTGAATAAACCAAAGTATGCACTACTCTGATAAGAAAAGGAGGCCACGAAAACTAGATCGCACACAGTTCAAATATAGCAAAACAAATCCACAAAAACACAATTAGTAAAGCGACGGTATCACTAAATCAATCTTCCGTAAGAACAACCACGTGCGGTCGGGTTTTCCAAGTTTTACAACTTTTATTTCTAACAGAAAAGCAACAAAAACAATTTGTCGTGCAACGCGTAATCACTAAGTCAATGTTTCGTAAACCTTTTATTTTACACGAAAAACAACTAAAGACACAATCAGCAAAGCAACGCGTATCACTCAAAGTACTTAATATACCGGAACCAAGAACAAAAACCGACTACGCATCTGTTCATAACAACTCGTTGTTATTACCACCGCACTTCTTGTCAATCCAACACGTTACATACAAAAGCATACCTCTTTCAAAGGTAATCAGAACTACACTTCTTATCTGTTTATATTTAGACTCGTATATCCACATAAGAAACAACATTTATACGAATAGCAATTTATCATTAATTCCAAGCGGTTTGTAATTTTCACTAAGTTGGAAAACAAGTTACAAATAATTCTATTTAAAATTCATTCATTGCAATGTATTTATTAATGAAAACCAATCTTCAATTAAACCATCTTTTCAAAGTAATACCCGCGAGTTAAATTGCACACAATATAGAACTACTAGTTGCAAAAATGTAATTACGAATTGGGAAATAGGCGTAAAAAGGTTAGGCTGTAAAAATGCCCGTTACAAGCCAACAAAGATTAACTTATATACGGCTCCAAAGCCCAATATACACTAATAGGATGAACCAAAAACAAATTCGCTTAAGAAAACTACAAGAAACACTCAAAAATCAACAAAAGAATTTTCATCTGGCTCAAAGGCAAGTATACTAGGATAAATCAAGGAGTTTAAAAGACATAGGAAAAGGAAAAGTAGAAGGTAGCAATCATCGAGGACAAAGATGGAATGACCTAACACTGAAGGAATGTCGTAGGGGGACGGATATCTCTAGTAAAGAAACAGTAAAGTCTTCAACCTCAAGAAAAGAAATTGGTTTCTCGCGAAAAAACCAAAAGTAAGAAAATGAACGACGAAGAAAACCAACAGTACAAGCCAAAACGAGACAATACCTGTCAAGCTTCAAAGTAAGTCAGAGAACAACAAGAATGCTGGATAGAAAAAATGAAAGTACTTCAAGCTGTGGTACCAAAGAATCGCACCAAACGAAGAACGGAACAAAGGAATTGCTAAGTAGGCCTAAAGTCGACTATGTCGTGGTTTCCGGAAAAAAGAAAGAAAGGACTAGAAGGTAACTACCTTACATGTGATTTTTTTTCAATGCTCCACCCGCAGGTACTACATTGGCCAGGAAGCGAGTTTTTTTTACCTGCAAAATTTGGAATTTTGCCGAACCCTTGCTGTTTCAAGCAAGGTAGGGATCATTAACGTGCGTGACAACACTCACACACGGGACCTCCATTTTACCTCTTATCCGAACGAGGGTGTATTTTTTTGAAAATGCTCACCTAACATTTTTCAAGCGGACCTCGTCGGGATTTGAACCCGGGACCTTGGGCGTAGTAGTCACACACATACCACTACGCCACGGAGCCGCCTAGAGATGGTACCTACCACAGGAAGTGGATCGAGAAATTTCATAAAGTCCGTATAAGAACTAACAATAAGAAAACCAGCAAAAGGATAAGGAAAGGAAAGTGAATCAAAAGGAACAAAGATAAACTAAAAGTAAAAAACTATAAAAGAGCAGCAACAAACTGTAAGACGGTTAACGGGTCAAGCCGGTTAACCGGTCAATCCGGTTGATCGGTCAAACCGGTTAACCGGCCAAGTCGGTTAACCGGTCAATATCGGTTAACCTTGAGAATTCCTAACCGGTTAACCTCAACCATTGACAGCCCTAATTTCCACGTACGCCCTTAAAATATTGTTTTACCCCATTTCTCATTGCCCTACCCAAGAATAGACCTTTTGCTACGTCAGAAGATGTCTCTTTCTTTGATTATCTTTGAAGGAAGCTGAAGGCTTTTAGCGCGTTGGTTCGAATTATTAAAATTGTTTCTTACGTGTCCAACGTGCTAGAGCGAGATAATCGTTTCAGTATAGTTTTTATTGTCCAAAAATTTTGAATTAAATTTGTTGGATAGTTGTTGTTTTTCAAAGTTTTCCAAAGCTGCTTTATGTTGTTATTAAATAATGAGGTATGAGAGATTCTTTCAAGTCCGTGTTTCATACCTAATACAAAATCAACCTTTATTTTAAATGTGTGATGTGATTAGATATCTATGTATTTAATGGAATTTAAAAGTTTTTGATATCAGTCTATTAAAATTTTATTAGTGTTATCCCCAATTAAAAGCATCTAAAAATGGAACTGATCCATTTTCTTCTTTTCCTATTGTAAGTTAATTGTCGTTATTGAATATTTTCAAGATTTCATTATTATTTCCACTAAAATATGACTTATATTAGAACCCATAGGGCAACCAGAAATTAGTAAATAATATTTACTTTTATAAGTAAAATAGTTGCTATCAAAAATAAATATTTTTATATCTAAGAAAGAACGTTTCTATTGGTGTTTTACAATTTTGGTTTATTTTGTTCCAAAGTAATTGAATGAATAACTTTTTGAAATATTGGTTTCATAGAATGCAAAAAGTCATAATCATGAAAGGGAAATATTTTAAGAGGTGATTTGTACTAGGGCGTGTGAGCTTTTTTTTATATTTTCCTGGAATTTTATCAGTGACCATTGAATTATAGTACCCATACTAACAAAAAACTTTGAGAATTAAAATATAATAGTACAGTGCATCATGCGCACAATTTCAAGCTGAAAAACACAGCAACAAAATATAATTTCTATTATACGCACGGCAATGGTAACAAAAACGCGCTTTTCAGAATATCATTGGAACAGTATATAATTAATTTCTGAAAATTCAAGAAGTCTGATGACATTTGCTCGAATTGAATCCTTTGAATATTGCAGTGCGTCAAAAAACTTATACTTGACGCATTCACCTTCATTAGCATCAAATTATATAAAGATTATTCGCCTTACCATTCCCAAATATAATGCAAGTTCTATACCGTTGCTGTATGATAAATTTGATAAACTGGAAATATTCTACAAACCCAATGTTGAAGTTAGAAGTACGTTAAACTCCTGCACAACTTGAAATGCCAAATTTTTATGGATCAATGCACTAATTATAAAAGAGATGTGCCGTATCTGAAAGGCGAACGAGAGAAGGTCCTCTTTGACTATAGACTTCGAAGACAATTTTAAATTCCTTGCAATTGTAGAGAAACTTTTTAAGTAAATTGAGATGGGTCAACGCTTCTAAGTCATGTGTAAAATGAAAACCGTTTTGGGGAATTTGCATTTCAAGCTAAAAAATTAGACTTGTCGTCAAAATCAATATCTAACAGCAGAGCTAGCGGGTTATATTGAATAAGTATTGCATCTGAGAAACCACTTGAGGATGAAATTGATTTTTTATTTGATTTATACATCATATTTGTATTCAAATAAGTTGCAAATATGATATAAGATATTGTTGGCTATAAGTTTCAGATATTTATTAAATTTAAAGAAAAAACAACTCAGTACAATAGGCACTAGTAGTTGTATTGCACTGTATATATACAAATTCCATGTTTTTGCCTCAGTATAAAACTTTGAATAGAACTTAATATTCTGCTATTTTAGTGTATAGTATAGTTAAATACTTCTATAGAATATTTTATCTATGCAAATATACAAAGTGCTCGTTTTCAGAAATTCATATAAATAACCTTACTCCTACGACTCCCGCTTTAGTGAATATTAATAAGAAATGGTCTTAGAGCAACTCCGATAAATGTTTGGAAATACTGCATTCGGTCAATAAGAATCTAGAAGGATCTTCTAATTCAAAATTATTTTTTCTGGAAAATTGCTAGAATATGTTGTACACACACGGAAGTCAATTTAGCTTATTAAAGCTTCGCCTTCTGTATGGTTTTGCAAAATGAAAAAAAAATTGCGTCTTAAAAATTGTAAATAAAACGTGTTCTAGTGCATATTTTACCCACATATTTAATAAGGATTTGCTTGTCAAAATTTAATAAGGTTTGTATTGTTTTTAAGCGGATATTTTACACACGGGATAAATATTTTATGCACGAAAGGTGTATTTTTATAATAGATGAATCAAATATTTAATGCACGGGAAATGAAATGTATTCTAATGATAAATGAATGAATGGCTTAAATCTAAGTTATTTTGCATTCTAATAAACGTACGAATTTCAGTACACTGTACGCTATAAAGTAACCAGTTATAATCACAGTATACATATCATAACTGGTTCTAGTATGTTTTGAGCTACCAGCAATGATGCTTTTTGTCGTCCCACATTCAGACGGCTTTTTATTACATTTTAAATATAGAAAATAACAACAAATTTTTAACAACTTACTAGTTAATCTTAAATGATGAATATCAATATTTTTTTCAATACCATAATTTCAGTTTTTTTGCTACATAAATGTTCTCAGCAACACAACTTTTTAATATATTTGAGTTTCAGACTTACCATATACGTTGCCGCTCACAATAGTTATATTTACCTACAGTATAGAAAGCTATATATGTAAAGACACTAAAATTATTTTTAAGTTTAAACTAAAAAGTTATCGTTCTTCTGTTTTCACTATACACTATACACATTATAGGAATGTAACTTTTTTTCTCTTATGGACACGATATCGGAAACAATTTTTTTAATGTCTCCTTTAAAAACAAAATCCTGTTCAATGGATAGCATTAACCAAATCCGTTAGGTGCGCTTAAATCGTAGACAATCGCAGATAGGTTTTCATCAGTTTTAGTCTAGTAAAACTACTCAGTACTAGCCACTGACATGGGTAAAGTCAACAAGATATGAAAGGCCACGGAACAATTTGGATACAAACATTGGGCGTAGTTACGAATTATATAATCCAGTACTTCAACTGGAACGTGACTGTTTTTAAACTGAGTTGAGATAAAGTCAGTTTCTTTATAAAGTGCCACGCCATCAAGTCTTTTGAATCATTGTGTGTTAAATAATTTCTAAATTATTGCAAACCGAGGGTCTTTCTTTCTTGTTCAAATTTTTACGTTTTGCTATGTTATAGAAAAATCATGTAACAAGTCATTTTGCCGAGACTTATAAATA
Source organism: Platerodrilus igneus (assembly GCA_036346225.1). Lineage (NCBI taxonomy): Eukaryota > Metazoa > Arthropoda > Insecta > Coleoptera > Lycidae > Platerodrilus > Platerodrilus igneus. The sequence continues at coordinate 8,603,574 of JARFIW010001599.1, forward strand.
GGCAGATTCCTTGGTTTACTACACTTAGTATGCTACTCTTTTGATTCAAGTGATTAATTCCTTAATATTAATTACTATCTTAACGTTTGCAGTATTATCAAATTAGGACTAGAGTATTATTTAAGATAAATAATTGATGCGTATGCATTATCGAATGGTGGTTTGAACTCTGTTAAGCTGACACTACATTTGATTTTCTGATGCACCACCCGAAGGTACTGCATTGTGGAGGAGCCAGTTGTTTTACCTGGAAATTTTGAATTTTGCCGAACTCTTGCTGTTCCAAACAAGGTAGGGATCTTTAAAGTGCATGACAATACTCACACACGGAACCTACGTATAAATGTACAATACAGGCATAGAATATAAACGTCTAAGTACGGCATTAAGTATATAATAGTGTATAAATAGCAAAAAGCAACAATAAAATTATCAGGTGCACTTGCATAGGCATTATTCTGGCTAGCGCAATCACATTGAAACGTGTTCGTAAATAAGTAATTGCAAAATCTATGTATTAATACATACAATTCAATGTTTATGCAAGTACAGACGGCAAAATATTTATAAATACCTCGTAGATAAATTTCTCCAGGTTTCGCACATGGGTCATCTGCTTACATCTAATTTTCTTATTGCTAGGGGAAGATGAATATGCAGTGCTATAGTGCAGGCGGGTATGCCCCAAATGTCATGGGGTCACAACCATTATCACTTTTAAGTCCCGGGGCGGGGGGAGGCGTTTCACTTCACCTTAGTTTCTTAGTTTAGTTGGTTTATATGATTGGTTTAGTGTTAATTAGGTTGCCTGATTTAGTTTTGTTATTAATTAGCCCGATGTTAAAGGTTCTGATTTAATACATCGTGTTTCATTTTGCTTGTTTATGTATGACTGTCATTGATTTACTGTTTATGTATTTGTTTTTATTATAAATTTTTGTAAATTAAGTTACGTCGACCATAAAATAAATGTATGCCATGTCCTCTAAACGAAACTCCCGTCCTCTTAGTGGTTCACTACAGAGTCCATCAAGGTATGATGTCTTTAAACGGTTTCTTCGAGGCATAGAGTTGGCCGACGCGTCTACTATAAAGTCGTTTAGATTTTACGTGAGTGTTTCGATGCTGCTAGCGTTACAGCAGTTTACTAGTTCGTTCTCGAGCGCGGGGACGCTTTTGTGTTTGAACTCCGCCCAATTTCCTTTTTTATAACAGAGTCACAGAAAGATGGTTATTTGCTCGTTTACTCGTGCTTCGACTTCCACATCCCATGTTATTAGCCCGTGATTGGAAAGGATGACTCGTCCGACTTTAATTCCCAACTAATTCGCCCGAAGATGCTTAAGGAAGCTGAAACCGGTCGGTTAGTGGATGTTTACTCTCCCCAAAAAGTAAAATAAAGCTATTGTTTTGTTAATGGCTATACAACTATTAGACCGATTTGTATTCGTCAATAAGCTCTTATTTTTATAAGAGTTTGTTTACAGATACATCTTATTTTATATATATATATACACATATAAATAAATATATATATATATATATATATATATATATATTGTAGTGGTTTTAAAGGGTTAAATTTATGTATATACAAGGCAATTTCAAACACCCTGTATAGAGGAAACAACCAAAATTTACGTGCGCGATTTATTTCATTTAGTTAATTTAAAGGAACAAGTATTACCACAATTTTAGAAGTAGTGATTAAAATTTAGTTAAGGTCGTAAAGAAAATAAATTGTAGAAGCCAATGCAAATTATTAATTAATTTAATTGAGTTTAGTTAAAATGGTTATTACGTTTAATACGCATAAGAGCTTGAAAAATCGATAATACCAAGGTGAAACGCTTTGCTATCAAACGAACAACCGTTGAATATAAAATACCTTGAAACGTAAACTCCTAGAAATGTTGTTTTAAAAACGATCGTTAATTGAACACCTGCAGGTTTTCGAAATGTCATGCTCCCCTTATTTGTGTAGATAAAAGACAGTATTCGAGGTATATCGGGTAAACGGTCGGACGGTTCGCATAAATGCTAACTAAAAGTTTCCTTAAAGCGCAAAAGGGATGGACAATCAAGGATATGCTTCGGAATGAGACAGGCATAATAGCAGTTCATTTAAAAACGCACGTATTCAGTCCACATGAGTTAGATAGAACGCAGACAGCAATATCGATTTTCTACCAATCAAACAAGGTTAGAAGGAAACAGAATATGCATAAAAGAGGAATAGCGTTAATACAGGCGGGTTTTCAAGACGTCACTGAAAATCTTATTAGTCTATATAGTTAGTTGTACAACAGACAAACACGGGAAAATTTGAATGCGGGTTTTACGGAAAATATCATAACGACGAGTTAAATTTCGAAGATTTCAAAAACGGTTGAACTAAAATTTAAGGAAGTATTATTTTAAATGAAGGATTTCGCGTGAAGAGTGGCCGAGAGGTGGCATTTCGAAGTGTATAAATGCTTTAAAAGAATGAATAGGGCTTTCTTAGTATTTTGATCGCTTCAGACTACGTACAGAAATTTACCACGAGCTTGTAAGTATATAAAAATTTTTTAAATTAAATAGTACAGTGTTGGCCTCATAATTTGATACGCGGATAGTGTCGAGTCTAAATTTTATTGAGGTGCAACATATAATTTAACAAGCTCGTGAAGTGACGTAATGTAACGTAAATTAAATTAAGCAATTATAAAAGAAGTGTAATATATTTGGATTTGGATGTATCGTATATGAATAGCAAGCAGCACAACTTAGAGGATGTTCATCTACAAATAGCTGGCGGCGGCGAGCAGAGCAGAACCACGAAACCAAGAGCGAAACAACTTAACCACTTCGTCAACGGAGTAGGGATCTTCAACAAATTCCACGCTTTAGAATTTGTTGTTTGTATAAACTATGAAAATTATTGTGATGTGCGAGAGTGAACTATAAGGGTATTTTGCATTATTTTGCGTTTTGAAAATAATACGTATAACTAACTTTTATTATGGTATTTAAATACAAATCTAAAGGTGTATATAAAGCTTTGTAACGTGCCTCAGAAATTTTTTTATTGTTAAGAGTTTATGGGTTTTTTTGTGTTTGTTGTAAGAATATGCAAAGTAAAAAGCATACATTATTCATAATTATCTGGGTTATCATGAGCTCACGATACTCCAGAGTGTACTAATTAAAATTAATTATAAATAAAGAAAGAAAAATAAAGTATTACTCAGGGCCCATTTACTCCGGTTACATTCAATGTGTTTGATATTTCTAGTTAAAATTCTGGATTTTACAAAAATCGAATTTATTGAAGTGTAACTTGACCACCGAAATGTAAATAATCTTGAAGTTTTATTTGAAAATAGTGGTAAATAAATATTGTATGCTTGTTGTATTATTTTGTGGTTTTATTGAGAATGTGCGTGAACGAGAAAGTGTATGATAGTGAATCTAGGTATCCAAGAGGAGGCCCAACTGAGCTTGCCAGGGAGCTGTGAAAGCAATTAAGGTGCTGAAGAGAGGAATCTGGGTAAGAAAATATTTTTTTTGAAAATTTTACTATTGTGTGAAATTTATGACGATTTTTGGGTAAATTAATAAAATATTTTTGCTACTGAGGCTCGATTTAGAGAGGTTACACAGCAATATATATATATATATATATATATATTACAGTGAATAAGATGAAATAGTAACTTAGACCAAATGATCATTTCAAAGCGAGCTAGTAATTGAAGGATAGAAAATATAAGGTCTTGGACAGGACTTAAACCTGTACCTTGGTTTTGCCGGAACCATGCGTTTACCAATTACGCCACCGAGACTGATGACGACAATTGGGAAATTTATAAATTTAAATCCTGTACACAACTATACGAAAACCTAACCTTCAATTACGTTTGGCATTTTTGTCAATCATATCTGTAATACGATAGTATTTATCAACTTACCTTGTGTAATTAACTACCTAATTTATTTATATATTCAATACTTGATTTATAGCGTAATTTTGAGCGTAGCTTTATGTCTATAACTGACATAAGTCAAAAACTTGACAATGTCAGATATGATTGACAAAAATGCCAAACGTAATTGGAAGTTAGGTTTACGTATAGTTATGTACACGATATAAATTTATAAATTTCCCAATTGTTGTCATCGGTCTCGGTGGCGAAATTGATAAACGCATGGTTCCGGCAAAACCAAGATACAGGTTCAAGTCCTGTCCAAGACCTTATATTTTCCACCTTTCAATTAATAGCTCGACTTGAAATGACCATTTGGGCTTTGCATAAAAGTCTAAATTATTATTTCATCTTATTCACTGTAATACGATAGTATTTATCAACTTACCTTGTATAATTAACTACCTAAAATATTTATATATATATATATATATATATATATATATATATATTGCTGTGAAATACTCCTTTGAATGCGGGAACTGGGTCCTTTCAACAAAAAAGTTCTAGTCCCACAGATTGGGCGTCATAAACGGCTGTGATCCTCTTTTCGCCTCGGCTGCTCACCTAATGTTATAAACCTCCTCATTCATAAAAAAACAACACATTCCTACCACAAACATCAACGTTAACTCTATTTACATCAATATTCAGAATACATTAAATTTTCAAATTAAATTTCAGCATAAAATTCAGTTTTCAAAAAAAATTTCAAGATTAATTTTATTATCATTTTAATGTGCATCCAGAATTAAAGTCCTTGTTGGATGCCTACTAATTAATATAACAATATAAGCAGACCGGAGTCTGAGTATAAAGGGAGCATCTACCACCCCTTTACGTTAATTAACCAGGTTCGTCTAATTGAGCTCAAAGACATACCCAAATTTTCATCATATTCCCGAACATCAAAATAAAATACCCCTTTTTACTTAAACAAGCAAATTTCCTCTTAAAATTAAACTTTTATGGTTAGTATAATTTCACTAATGTCCATTTAAAGTAAATCAATTATAAAGTCATTCAATACACACAAAATGTCAAACAAAATAGCATAATTTACCTGAAGGTTACTGTCCTCGTAGCTTCAAAGTATCGTTTCTTTAGTTAATCACACCATTCAACAGGATTATATTTACGGCTTCTGATTCTCTACGCTTTTAAAATTTTCTCCATCACCATCCATTCAAAGTCGTTTCTGGGCCTTTCCGGAACTCATCTGTGTTTATCTGACCCTTGTTTCATGGATCCAGACACGTATTTGAACCATTTAATTATTAACACCCCGAAAAATAGCAAAGAAATTCATGCTTCTGTCACAAATATACGCCAAAACTGCCTACTTTTGTGTATACATTCGTCGTTGTAAATTTTGCTAATTGGTACCGTGAAACTAAATTTTATTACCTTGTATCTAAGTGCACTGAAGTACATTCATGTTAGCACGTAAATAACCAACTATTTTGAATCACTAAAATATACGAGCAAAATTTTAATTTATTTTATCAAACTAAAATGCACTGTTTAACATCTTCAATCAAGTCGCGGATGTAAGAGCTTTTAACGCATCGAATCGTCAAAAGTCTAAGAGAGCTTGTTTATATTCATCTCGGTATATATAGCAAAAGCCTGTCTGTCGGTCTGTTCCCCAAAACGGGTAATTCTAAAGAATTCCTCATGCTCTGTTCCCAGTCTGTCGCTCGCACGTCGATTTTACGAATTTTCACTCGCCCCATTTAAATCTCAGAAAATTTCCACCCGGCACTCAAGCATGTCCGAGAAAAACTAATTGATTTTGTACAGAAATTGTTGTTCTACCTCTGATATTTGCATCCTATTTTTAACCAATTGTGACCCTCGTGACGTTGTTTAAATCCCGCCTTTTACAATATGTGTCTTTGCTTGACGCATTTCTCTTTCCTTTCTCTAACCTGTTCGTATTGGTGCAAATTGATATTCTTTATTATCGATTATTTTAGTCCACATGGAGTGTGAAATAACCCAGCTTTAGCAATTCTCGTAACTATTATGCGACGTTTTCCCCAAGATTCTTTGAAACATTAATTATCTGCAAACTTTACGCCGAATGCGATATTTAAACTACGCAGGTGTTCAAAATAATATTAATTCTCAGAGCTTTATTCCGTGGTATTTTAATCTTGGGTTTTTACAAGTTTCTATAGGTATTATATGTTATTAACGGTTTAATTAACTCCAATTAAAATTGATTTCTATCCTTTTCATTTTTTTTTTAGCGAATACCACTTAAATATTAATTATTATATGTACACTTTGTTTTACTACCGGTTACTTAAAATAGGGTTAATTAATATAAACTTTGCACGTAATTTCCATTTGTTTAGGAATAATTACATTACACGCAGAGCTTTTCAATACTGCTTCGTCTTATAAATAATTTAAATTTCTTATTTTTTTATTGAAACAACCGAGTTTATTTATGCTTCATGGTTTTAATAACGCGTATTATTTAATGAAATTCCTTATACACGGTGATTAAAATTATTTGATGGGATTATTTAATTTTCTACCCTGGTCTAAATATGAGTATTTTCCCCCTATTTGAATACAAATAATCCCACTTATTTGAATTCAAATATAAAATATTTAAACAAAAAAAATTACAAAAAAAATTGCCTATCTCTCTCTACCCTTATCTATCTATTTTACCTACTTTGTCTCCAATCCAAAAAAATATTTACACCTACCCTATATCCCTATCTAATTCCTAACTCTCACTTAATTTTATAAACTGAAATTATTCCTAACTTTATCCTACTTATCCATCTAATCCTATATACATCCTATATACCTATCCTATTCCTAACTTTTAACTAATCTTCACTATACTTCACTTCCCCCTACCTAATCCTATATGTCTATCCTACTCTTACTCTATTCCTAACTCTCCACTAATCTTATATGAAATATCTATACTCAACCTATCTTATTTTCTTTCTACATTTACTCTTTATTCTCATCCTAAACCTATTTCTAATTATCTCCCATATTTATTCTATACCTAGCTTTATTTTCTATACACACCTACTTCTATTCTTCTATATACACCTATTCTATCCCTATCCCATTTAAATCTAACTCTCTTCTTGACCCTCCAAGTCTTTCGTCTAACTATCCTAATACTTTTCATCCCTATTTCTCCCCCTTCTATATCTATACTTAACATCCCTATTATCTCACATAAAATAAACTTATCATCCCTATTATCCTTACTCTTAAATATTACTTCTTCTTTAGTCCCTACACTTGTCTGTTTCTTATTTATTCTTATTTCCTTTTCTGCCGACAAACCAAACGATACTACTTTACAATTATCGATTTTTCCCTTTATGGAAAATCCTATGTACCTTCTAGAATTTTTGTGTAATGGAATCCGCCAGAATGAATTCCTTAAATCTAATTTACTAAAAACAAACTTGCCATCTTTACTTAATTTCGCCTTCACCTGCTCCTGATATGCTGCTTCTACCCCCACTACTTCTGCATGTTTTTGTATTAAAGCTTGAACTTCTACTCTCCTTTCCTCTGGACATCTTATTGTGTTGATCTGTTTACCTTCATCATCTTCTACCTCTACTACATTAATACTAAACCCCGTGTCATCCTCTGTGACTTCATAACTGCCCTTCCATGGCACTACCCTATCCTTAATCCTTATTACCTTCCTTTCCATATCTATCAAAACCCCTAACTTCATCATACAGTCAACACCTAAAATGCTCTGAAACTTCAGTCCAGGTACAATTACAAACTCCTGTTCACAGCTTAAACGTCCTATATCTATCCTAAGCACCACAACACTATTTACTACAGCAAACTTCTTTTTATTTGGAGCTACTAAATGGCTACGTTTTATAGGCATAATTCTATCACAAACCTTATCCCTAATTTTGCTGACGAATTCCTCCGATATTAAACTCGCCTCTGCCCCTGTATCAAGTAAAACTTCTACATTATTCTCAAAAATTTCTAAATTAATAATTGGCAAACATAATTTTTCTACAGTTTCTGGCTCTACTTCTTCCTCAATTTTGAAAAATTCACGTGGATGTTTGTATACATTTACACAGAAATCTAGTGGTCTGTCACGTTCTAAAAATCCTGTCTCATCCTGTTTTCCGTGCTTGGTCCTGGTTGTCCTTCTACAACCTGTGCGTACGTCCTCCTCGTGTTAATATCCGTGTCCCTGTCTCTATTCGGCGTGCTGGTCACAGTCCTGTTTACTTCCGGTAAACTGTTCTGTCTCGTGTAACTAGGTCTTGGCGTCGGTCCCCTAGTCGCACTATTGCTCCTGTATTCCTGTCCTCGTCGTTCCCAATTCGGTCGAAAATTTCTGTTGTAGTCAGGCCGTCTCGGATAATTCGGTGTCCTGTTGTCAAACCTAACTGTGTTAACGTTTCGTTCTCGTATCTCTCTTGTCCGTCCAACACATACATCGTCATATCTCTGCAAATACTCTAAAAATGTCTCCCGTTCTGTGATGTTTTGTAAGGCCACGTGTTGTCTAATTTCCAGTTCAAAATGTCGTGATAGGTACTTGATAATCTGTCTGTCCGTCAATGGTGGATTCAGTTGTTTGGCCACACTGTACTTGCGGATGGCATATTGCTCCTAGAACCTGCAAACTCTCCCTTAAATTTTCCTGTAATCAAGTCGTCCCTAATCTGATCCTGTTTGTGATCACTCCAGTAATGTTGTAAAATTTGTTTTCAAAGTCCTGATACGTGTCTATGTCCTGTCCTACTAAATTGTACCATGCCTCCGCATTGTCCTTTAATAAAGCCTTTATCGTATTTAGTTTAGTCTGTTCGTCAAATAAATTTCCCACTAGATTTCTTACACTATTAATAAAAATTTGTGGATTTACCCTGTTATCGCCATAAAACTTCATGTGTTGGTCCAATGATACTCCACCTGTAGAAAATCTGGGACCATCCCCGTTAAATTTGACATGTTGTATTTGATACTACTAACTTCGCGTTCTACCCTGCCTAACTGATCCCTACATGAGTCCGTTACTTCAGTCATTTTATATTAATCTCTTCTTCACAAAAATGCGTACTTCGGACCTTAAATGTCCCATTTCCTGTCGAAGACCTGTAATATCACGCTCATTTTTTCAACCCTATTTTCAACTTCCCCATCTTTACGGTAAGACTATTTTAAATTCTGAAACTTCTTTATTTGTCTTGTCTATTTTCTCACTTAGGGTTTCCCTAACTCCTGTTAATGTCTCATTCATTCGGTCAAATTTTCGATTTGAGTCCTCTCTCGCTCTATTCGATTCATCGCTTAGCTGTTCTAATTTTCTATTGGATTCCTCCTAGCTAATCGCATTTCCTCTAACATTCTCATCATTAACTCATTTCCTTGATCCCCTGATTCCGTCCTCGACTGATCTCTACTGCCTCCCGCTTCTTCCATTTTCGAATTTTTCCCACACAATGCACTATCGTCACTTCCAATTTCCACTCCTTGACTCCTTAACCACTCCTTTCTCTGCATACGTTCAAATCACTCTACACACTCTAAAATACTCTTAAATTTATCCACAAACAGAAACTCTCTCTCTCAGATCGCCAGTTTCCTGGAATAAAATAACAAAAATTTTATTTGGAACTCGAGCCCTCACGTTGTGGTCGCCAAATATGCTGTGAAATACTCCTTTGAATGCGGGAACTGGGTCCTTTCAACAAAAAAATTCTAGTCCCACAGATTGGGCGTCATAAACGGCTGTGATCCTCTTTTCGCCTCGGCTGCTCACCTAATGTTATAAACCTCCTCATTCATAAAAAAACAACACATTCCTACCACAAACATCAACGTTAACTCTATTTACATCAATATTCAGAATACATTAAATTTTCAAATTAAATTTCAGCATAAAATTCAGTTTTCAAAAAAAATTTCAAGATTAATTTTATTATCATTTTAATGTGCATCCAGAATTAAAGTTCTTGTTGGATGCCTACTAATTAATATAACAATATAAGCAGACCGGAGTCTGAGTATAAAGGGAGCATCTACCACCCCTTTACGTTAATTAACCAGGTTCGTCTAATTGAGCTCAAAGACATACCCAAATTTTCATCATATTCCCGAACATCAAAATAAAATACCCCTTTTACTTAAACAAGCAAATTTCATCTTAAAATTAAACTTTTATGGTTAGTATAATTTCACTAATGTCCATTTAAAGTAAATCAATTATAAAGTCATTCAATACACACAAAATGTCAAACAAAATAGCATAATTTACCTGAAGGTTACTGTCCTCGTAGCTTCAAAGTATCGTTTCTTTAGTTAATCACACCATTCAACAGGATTATATTTACGGCTTCTGATTCTCTACGCTTTTAAAATTTTCTCCATCACCATCCATTCAAAGTCGTTTCTGGGCCTTTCCGGAACTCATCTGTGTTTATCTGACCCTTGTTTCATGGATCCAGACACGTATTTGAACCATTTAATTATTAACACCCCCGAAAAATAGCAAAGAAATTCATGCTTCTGTCACCAATATACGCCAAAACTGCCTACTTTTGTGTATACATTCGTCGTTGTAAATTTTGCTAATTGGTACCGTGAAACTAAATTTTATTACCTTGTATCTAAGTGCACTGAAGTACATTCATGTTAGCACGTAAATAACCAACTATTTTGAATCACTAAAATACACGAGCAAAATTTTAATTTATTTTATCAAACTAAAATGCACTGTTTAACATCTTCAATCAAGTCGCGGATGTAAGAGCTTTTAACGCATCGAATCGTCAAAAGTCTAAGAGAGCTTGTTTATATTCATCTCGGTATATATAGCAAAAAGCCTGTCTGTCGGTCTGTTCCCCAAAACGGGTAATTCTAAAGAATTCCTCATGCTCTGTTCCCAGTCTGTCGCTCGCACGTCGATTTTTACGAATTTTCACTCTCCCCATTTAAATCTCAGAAAATTTCCACCCGGCACTCAAGCATGTCCGAGAAAAACTAATTGATTTTGTACAGAAATTGTTGTTCTACCTCTGATATTTGCATCCTATTTTTAACCAATTGTGACCCTCGTGACGTTGTTTAAATCCCGCCTTTTACAATATGTGTCTTTGCTTGACGCATTTTCTCTTTCCTTCTCTAACCTGTTCGTATTGGTGCAAATTGATATTCTTTATTATCGATTATTTTAGTCCACATGGAGTGTGAAATAACCCAGCTTTAGCAATTCTCGTAACTATTATGCGACGTTTTCCCCAAGATTCTTTGAAACATTAATTATCTGCAAACTTTACGCCGAATGTGATATTTAAACTACGCAGGTGTTCAAAATAATATTAATTCTCAGAGCTTTATTCCGTGGTATTTTAATCTTGGGTTTTTACAAGTTTCTATAGGTATTATATGTTATTAACGGTTTAATTAACTCCAATTAAAATTGATTTCTATCCTTTTCATTTTTTTTTTAGCGAATACCACTTAAATATTAATTATTATATGTACACTTTGTTTTACTACCGGTTACTTAAAATAGGGTTAATTAATATAAACTTTGCACGTAATTTCCATTTGTTTAGGAATAATTACATTACACGCAGAGCTTTTCAATACTGCTTCGTCTTATAAATAATTTAAATTTCTTATTTTTTTACTGAAACAACCGAGTTTATTTATGCTTCATGGTTTTAATAACGCGTATTATTTAATGAAATTCCTTATACACGGTGATTAAAATTATTTGATGCGATTATTTAATTTTCTACCCTGGTCTAAATATGAGTAATATATATATATATATACATACATATAAAGTAAGATGTATCTGTAAACAAACTCTTATGAAAATAATAAGAGCTATTGACAAATACAAATCGGGCTAGCAGTTATATAGACATTAACAAAACATTAGATTCATTACTTCACAGGGGAGGAAACCTCCACTGACCGACGGTTTCGGCTTGTTAAGCCTTATCAAAGTGAAATAGTTTCCAAGAACCCTATGAAGTAATCGAAGCTATTATAATAATATAATTTCGAAACAATCTCTGAACTATGGCAAAAGTAAATAAAACCGCCATCAGGTGACAAAACACCAACACTACTAAGTGTGGAAGTACAGATTTAAATCAAAACTATATAATAAATTCTATAGATGGCTATAAAAGTACGTCTGGCCATTGAGATTTGCAGAATGTTACAGCAAAATTTATTTGCAAACGTAACAAACCTTCTTGTGGCGACACCCGGGTTCTTGCATCAAAGGCAATTAAAAATAAAAAAGGCAAGTTAGTTGCAGTCCGCAATAAGAAATAGTATATAAAGTAAGATGTATCTGTAAACAAACTCTTATGAAAACAATAAGGGCTATTAACAAATACAAATTGGGTTAGTAGTTATAAAGCCATTAACTTGTCTTTTTTTTTAAATTGTCTTTCGGGCATGAACCCGGGTGTCGCCAAAAGAAGGTTTGTTACGTTTGCAAATAAATTTTGCTGTTACATTCCGCAAATCTCAAAGGCCAGACGTACTTTATAACCATCTATAGAATTTTATGTATGTAGTTTTGCATTCAATTTCTGTACTTCCACCTAGATGTTGGTTTTTCACCTATGGCGGTTTTATTTATGCCATTAAGTTTATCAGGAGATTTTGCATATAATTATTCCATTATACTTGTGCTTTATTTCGATTACTTTCATGACAGGTGTTCATTGGAAACTATTTCTACTTGCAATGAAATTTGGCTTAACAGCCGAAACCGTCGGTCAGTGAAGTTTCTCCCTGTGAAGTAATGAAGCTAATGTTTTGTTAATGTCTATATAACTACTAGCCCAATTTGTATTTGTCAATAGCTCTTATTATTTTCATAAAAGTTTGTTTACAGATACATTTACTTATATACTATTTCTTATTGCGGATTGCAAATAACTTGTCTTTTTATTTTGAATTGCCTTTAAGCATGAACCCGGGTGTTGCAAAGAAGGTTTGTTAGTATATGCAAATATAATGTTTTGTAACATTCGCTAAATCTCAAAGGCCAGATTGTATTTTAATAGCCATCTATAGATATTTTCATGGAGTTTTGATTCAATTTTGTTACTTCATCACTTAGTATGTTGTTGTTTTATCACCTGAATGGCGTTTTTTTATTATGACATAGTACAGAGATATAGTTTAAATTATATCATTATAATAGCTTCGATTATATATAGGGTTCTTGGAAACTAATTTCAAGTCTGATGAGGCTTAATCTAGCCGAAACCGTCGGATAGTTGGTAAGTTTCTCTCCCTGGTGAAGTAATGATTTTATTTAAAATTTTTGTTAATGACTATAAATATAGCCAATTTGTATTTTAATAGTCTTTTATTTTCATAAGAGTTAATGTTTACAGAATACATACTATTATATACGTTTTTTATTGTGGACTGCAAATTATTGTCTTTTATATCATGTAAGTATAGTTTATTTAAATATATTTTAGTAGGTATTAGTATATTAGTTATATGGATGTTTCTTTTGCTGAAGTTAAATAGTAGTGAGACAAGTATGATATATTTAAGTTTTTGAGATATTTTGTCGTTCGGATGTTGTGTAAGATCTAAATATTCATTTGCTGGTTGTCCTGACGTTTCGATTTTATTGAAAATTGCTGTATTTCAAAGAGCTAAAAGTATAAAGATTATAAGCAGTATTAAAATTATAGTCTTTATTGGCATACACATGCTTGAATGATTTTAAACATTGTGACAGTTGACAATGTACGTTTTATAAATATGAATGTGTGTAAATTAAGGTAACTTGTAGAAACTGCAAATTATGGCTTAGTTTTGTGAATAGTTTTGATCATGTGGGTGTATAGTATAAGTATGGTGTGCTGATTTAAATATATTTTGAAACACGTAGAGGTAAATTAGTAAATTTATGTTTTATGGATGGCATTGTCTATTTTGTGTGAATGGTTATATAGTTGTGAGTACACTATACTGAGTGTTATTGATGTCTTGTTTGTTGTTGATGCAATTATTGTCTTGTATTATGTAGTAAGATTCTAAAATAATCGTCTTTTGTGGTTATTGTCTTCTGTGTAATATGGTGATTTCATTGAAATTGGCTGTATGTTTGGTAGAATGTAGATGAGAAGCAAGAGCACAATAAGTCTTTCCAATTTTGCATCGCTGCGATGTTGGGTAAGTCTATTTTTAACCATTGTGAAGTCTGTCCTATGTACGTTTTTTGCAATTGCATGTGATTTTGTAAATTAGGTTGCTGCGTAGAAGTGGATTAGTGGGGTCTTTTAGTTTTGTGAATAAATTTCGAATCGATTTTTCATATGTGTAAGCTATACAGATGTTAGGTTTTTAATATTTTAGAAATTAGTGGTGTTAAATTTTGATGTATGGTAATTGTATGTATTTTGTGTTGGCAATTTCGTTTTGTTGAATAGGGTTTTATTGTGTTTGTATATAAAAGTTTGTTTAATAGTGATTTTGGATAACCATTGTTATGAAGTATATTAAAAGATCTTGTTTATTTTATATAAGAATTTTGGTTCACATATATTTTCTATTCTATGTTTTAGGGCTAAAGCAGTGTTTATTTTGTGGGTATATGAGTGATTGGAATGGTAGTTTATGTATCTTTCTGAATTTGTGGGTTTTTGTATATATCGAAATTGATTTTGTTATCTGGAGTTCGTATAACGAGGGTGTCTAAAATGGGATGCTATTGTTGTTTTCTGTTTCATAAGTGAATTGTAGGTTCGGATTGAATATGTTGAATTGTTTTAATGTTTCATTTATGCAATTATTAGGAATTGAGCATAATATGTCGTCGACAAATTTAACTAGGAATGTCATTTTGAATGGTAATTTGGGTAAAACTGTGTCTAAAAGATGATCCATGGTTACTTGAGCTATTATGGGTGAGAGTGGGGATCCCATTGGGGTTCCAAAGATTTGTAAATAATATTCTGATTGGAAGACAAAATAAGTATTGTTAAAAATTAGGTTAATAGTGGTTATGAACATTTCTTTGCTTAAATTGCAATTGGATTTAATAGTATGCCATTTAGTGTTAATGACGTCTATCAGTAAGTCTATTGGAATGTTAGTAAATAGGGATGTTACATCTAAAGATATTAAAATATGATTGTTAGGTAATTGAAAGTTTCTATAGGTGTCAACAAATTGAAATGTATCTTTTATGTTGTGGTCTTTTAAAGGAATGATTTTGTAGAATATCGGATATAAATTTAGCTATTTTGTAAGTAGGAGTATTGATGGATGATATAATTGGTCGTAAGGGAGTATTGTTTTATGTATTTTGGAAGTCCGTAGTATTTACCGGGTATTGAATTATTTATGGTTAAAGTTTTTTGTCTTGATCTGAAATATATTTTTTGAATGAAGTAATTTTATGTGGTCATTTACTTTTTTGTATACTAAAAGTTGGGTCTTTGAGAATTTTTTGTAAGTATGTTGATCTTCTAGTATTTCTTTTGATTTTGAGATGTAATCTTGTTTTGTAAAATAACTGTAACTGAACCTTTGTCAGCATTGGTTATTATTATATCTTGATTGTCGATAAGAAATTTATTCACTTTTTGTACATTTTCATTTCTGAACTGTAAATTTTGTTTGTTGGTTTTGAATGAAATTAGTAATTATGTTAGTTATACGTGAGCGTAAAATATTTTTTTGTTGTTGGTTAGTATCAGTAATGTCTAGTATGGATTCTATGTTTGCAAGTAGGTTACCAATTTTTATGTCATTGACATTGTGTTCAATATTAAATTTTGGTCCTAATGATAAGAAATTTTTGATATCTTCTGGAATCGTTTTGTTGCTTAAATTGATTAACCAATTTTTATTGTCTATGAATGGTAGTTTTTTAAATTGATCTTCTGATAACGACTGAAATTTTTTAATATGTATTTTTTGATTTGCTTGAATTTCTTGTTATACGATTGGTTTTGTTTGTGTTCAAGATACATAAACTACCATTCCAATCACTCATATACCCACAAAATAAACACTGCTTTAGCCCTAAAACATAGAATAGAAAATATATGTGAACCAAAATTCTTATATAAAAATAAACAAGATCTTTTTAATATACTTCATAACAATGGTTATCCAAAATCACTATTAAACAAACTTTTATATACAAACACAATAAAAACCCCTATTCAACAAAACGAAATTGCCAACACAAAATACATACAATTACCATACATCAAAAATTTAACACCACTAATTTCTAAAATATTAAAAAAACCTAACATCTGTATAGCTTACACATATGAAAAATCGATTCGAAATTTATTCACAAAACTAAAAGACCCCACTAATCCACTTCTACGCAGCAACCTAATTTACAAAATCACATGCAATTGCAAAAACGTACATAGGACAGACTTCACAATGGTTAAAAATAGACTTACCCAACATCGCAGCGATGCAAAATTGGAAAGACTTATTGTGCTCTTGCTTCTCATCTACATTCTACCAAACGTACAGCCAATTTCAATGAAATCACCATATTAACAGAAGACAATAACCACAAAAGACGATTATTTTAGAATCTTACTACATAATACAAGACAATAATTGCATCAACAACAAACAAGACATCAATAACCTCAGTATAGTGTACTCACAACTATATAACATCACCAAAATAGACAACCATCCATAAAACTAATTTACTAATTTACCTCTACGTTTTCAAAATATATTTAAATCAGAACACCATACCATACTATACACCCCACATGATCAAAACATTACATCCATAATTTGCAGTTTCTACAAGTTACCTTATTTACACGCTTATTTTTATGTCATTGTCAATGTCAAATTTTTCTATTCAAGCTGTGTATGCCATAAAACTATAATTTTAATACTGTTATAATCTTTATACTTTTAGCTCTTTGAAAAAGATTTTAAATAAAATCGAAACGTCAGGAACCAGCAAATGAATATTTAATAAAAACATCCGAACGAAAAATATCCCAAAAAATTAAAATATCAACTTGTCTATATATATATATATATATATATATATATATTCGTTTAATTGTATTAAATTAGTGTCCAAGTAATTGATCGCCAAATAATATTCAAACTAAAAGTGAAGTTGTTGCAGCTTTAATGTGTTATAGCTATTGTTAGCAGTGAGTATTCGAATTACTCAATTCTACAGGTCTGTTGCAAAATGCACCATTTCTTATTAACTAATTATTCAACGTTGGGAAACACACAAGGAAGTTTCCTTATAGTTGGTATTAAAATTAATAGATGTGGCAAGAGTATATATAGCGCAGAATGTATGTATGTTATAAATGAGTTATAAATTTAGCAGTAGAAGTACTGCGGTTGTCATTTATGTAAATGCGTTCGTAATTAAATTTTAAATACTTGTAAATTGATGCACTATAATATTAAATTAGTTTACAAATAAAATTTAGTATTTACAAAACGAAAAGCTTTGTTCCAGGATGCCTCTGGTAGTTGTGAGCGTTTCATCGTAATATATACTTGTGACACAAATGCCCCTGACATTTAAACAAGAAAAACGCTTTGCAATAGCTACTTTGCAGGATAAGTTACGCTTATATTTATTTACTTCAATACATTTATGAAGATGTATTGTCATCTACGGCACTACAACGAATAGAAGTTTTGGTTTTTGGTTCCAACTAAGCTTCATTTTTTGATATTGATAGCAGCTGATATCGTCCAACTAATCATTCGAAATCTTACTCATATAGGGAGACATAAAGTTTCGTACGAATAGGTTTATCATCACTCGTATTAATATCCATCTCAATCTTACTGGTGCGTCCTAATCTGTTGACGCTATTAATTTCATTGAACGACACTATAATCACTTGAGCTTGCAAACTTTGGCTACTCGTAGGGTCGTGTACATCGAGCAATTAATCATTACTACTTAAAGTCACTGAAGATGAACCTAGGTACAAAATATCATTCTTAACATCACTTTGAATAAACCATCTATTATTCTTGAAAGCTGCAAATAATCCGAACAATTTTGCCAAATCACTTCCAAATGTGAAAGCATGAGACTGAGAAGTCACAATTAATGCGTTAAGAATATGACACCCATCACCAACACAAGCTGACAAATCTACGGAACCTAAAACTGATTTTGCTGCTTCATCCGCGGTAGCTATAACTTTCTTTTCTAAACAAAAAGTTTTCAGCTGTAACTTCTCTATCAATCAAAGTTCCAGAGATCCAACTACAAATGTAGTATGACATGAATCCAAAAGATCTGTAATGTCGCTGTCAAACAACTTTACCATGACATATGGGCGATTACTTCAAATTTTTTTTACAAATAGGGAATTATTCTTAGGCCTAGAGGAAACCTGATAAAATTCTTTTACAACATCTAACCACTTCCTCCATTTCTCTTCACAAAAGAAAATTTTTCTGCTTACATAATATAATCCTAGCCTTAGATATAGAAACAGAACGCCGACTACATTCTGTATGCTGCTTTACTCGTTTTTTGAATACAGTTGACAAGATGTCGCCTTAACTTTTTTTCGACCACATCTATAACAAGGAATTTTCTTCAGAACGCTACAATTTCTAAATAGATGAACAACACGCGAATTCCAACCTACTAGCTTATTTGTTTTATCTGAAAATAAAGATTTAACAACCGTAGTCACAGGAACATGACTACTAATAGTCTGTGCTTGAGAGAGGTTTGCTTTACTTTTATTAACTTGACTCTGAACTACTGATACTTTTTATCTAACCCTGGACGCTTATAATCAAAGTGCTGTCTAGAATTATTGTGAGATTTGTAGGGTTTATTGGAGGGTATCCAAACTGACATATTCTTCACAATAGAAGAGGTTTCCTCCAACCTTTTACATAACTTCAACAAAATACTCACGGCCTCTATCTGTGATAAAGCAAGTGCAGAAACAAAATCCGGAATACAATTGTTTCTTATCCTTTCCGCTTTAGTAACTTCAGCTCGCTGAGATAATCTACGAAACAAACTCTGCTTGTGTGCAACAAATAAAACCACTCTCTAATTTTTTCCCTGTCGACGATTTTTAATTTTCTCCTAAATATAAGCTTCCGAAAAACTATGTAAAAATTATCTTTCAATCGCTGCACCAAAGAATTCCAAACTTTCAAAGAACTACTCTCACCGCAGAACCACACTAATCAATCTCTTATGAACAATTGCACAAACGATGCGAACCGATTGGATTCAGACATCTTATGCGACTCGGCTAACTCAGTTTCCTACCTAAAAATGAATACAATTGCATAGAGTCCCCTGAGAATTTTACTGACCTAAACCTACAGGCAAAGTGGGTGCCACATACATAACACAATGTTCCATTTTTAAACGTATAAATTTTCTAAGGGAACCTTTATGTGCCTATCGCGACCAGAAAGATGAATCAGCCTTGAAGAAACTCTCTTGAAAATTGAATCCAAAGGATTTCCATCAAATCCTCACAAAACAGCCTGTACCGAGTCAATCGAAGCGTTAATTTCTTTAGTTTCAGTATTAAAATCTACTACATATCCCGAAAGATCAATTATACTACCAAGTTTGTTACCTCCTTGGCTAACAATGTTCCTAAAATTTTTCCCTTATCCGCCACAGGTCTCTGACTAACTACACCGCTAATCTTTATCTTATACTCCAATACTTCTTTGAGCAAACACTCGATGCGGAATTTCTCAGCCATATTGGAAACAATTCTGAAACTTTAATAATGGAACCTACACACGAAATCTCAAACTTAATCCTTAACCGAATTATCAAAAGTTACTGAATACCAAAACTAACAACTACAATGTTACTAATGATTTTTATAAATCGAAACAAATATGTCCAAACTACGCTGAATCTGAGAACGGAATACAGGGAAATACAAAATATACCAGAGCATAAATAATTTTTGGCACAAACAATTTTGAGCACACACAGGCACAAACGATTCCAACCAACACAACGCGCTTTACCAGACGATGCAGAAACAACTTAAGCAAAAAATGGATTCAACAATACTCAAAGCAAAACAAAATATTGAAATACAAAACTCTTGGAAAAAGAAAATTGAAAGAAAAACAAATCTGAGGTAAAACAAAATCGAGCCACACGTTTGAAGGCGCTAGTGTTGACAAAATTTACTCCGCCGAAGTCACGCATTAACACTAATGTAGCGAAAATGGTGATCGACCGGATATGTTGAGTATCACTTGGAACGCCCCACAAGGCGGAGTCAACACAACAAAAAGGATCAACATCCCAGCAAAACTAACCAGACTCCGGTAGGAAACGAGCCGACAGTGTTACTTGGCTGACATAAGGCTGAAGAGAAAGGAACCCTGGCAAGATAAAATAGCTAACTCTGATGATCAATTCAAGGGAAATTATGAGAGTTGGCATACGCCAAATCTGCTTTACCTCGTACGACAAACAAGCAAAAGAGAGCGCCACGGCGTTTACTGAGTCTAATAAACTCACTAGTATGAGCCCTGGCAGATACGCAGAAACCCTTGGACTCTAAAAACTTCCAAACCGAAAATTTATCACAAAAGCACGTGTAACTGTGGCTCAACAAAAGTATACCTAAAAAAACACTTCGAATAGTATAACAAAGACCAACTCTAGTGACCAAGATATAGCAACATAATAAAACCCAAAACCATAAAGCACTAGTTTGAGACACTAGTTTCAACACTATTAATTCCTGAAAATAACTCTTTCTCTGTTTGTCCAAAAATTTACCACTTCAATTATTTATCCGATCTGCTATATGCACAACTTACTTCCGTTACCAAAGGGTAACTCATAATCTGAATTTTGTTTACTTTACACAGAAAATTAGATTCATACTCCAAAAAGTTTGTGAAAGAAAGCTGTCAGTGTTATGGAGCTTCCGTCAACAAGTTGAATTTCTACCTACAAAAATTCCTGCTCAGAATGTCGAAAGAGTTTAAAGCAGATAAATAATTATAAGTCGTGTAGATTTTGTTATGCAACCTATACACGTCATACGCTGCTATATTTTTGTATTTAACAGCTGTAATTGAGTGGATAATAATGTGTAGAGCTTAGTATTAAGAAAGATTATTAACGTTGATGCGCTCTTATTTAAAGCGTATTCTACAAACCGATTTCTCAAAAGAGAGCTTAACTAAACACTTATTTAGCCAATTAGAAATAAAGCGTAGTTCATTTTTCTTTGTTGTTTTTCGCCGTTAAAACTATGTTTTACAATATAAAACAGGCATGCACGACGTGGCGTTTTTCTTTTTGTATATATTAAACTAGTAGAAAAGAGGGCATAAGCGAGACTACATGAAACACCAACAGCGGTGATATACGCCAAACCGTAACTCGGAACATTCACTTCCGAGTAGGTTCTATTTGTGTTATTGTTTTCAAATGTGTTGGCGCTCAAAAGTAAAACATGACAAAAGAATTTTAACACCTTTTAAGATGAGCGTATAAGTATTTAGCGGAAGTGTTGCAATTTGTATACAGATATGAAATGGGTCACCAAATGAGTGACCCCTGACCTAGTGACCCAAACAGGTATGTAACCCACCACCCATTGACTCATCGATCCAAATTGACTCAGTGACCCAAATTGACCGGGTGACCTAAATTGACCCGGTGATCCAAATTGACCCATAGGCCCAAAATAATTTACGTCTACGCTTATTAAATAATGTCATCAACAAAATACTTTATTTATTTTAAGTAATCACATAAAATGTAAACAAAAGCACTAAAAATAAGAAAGAATTATAATATATACATACAAATTATCTTATTAACCTACGTAATAAAAGAAGGTTACATAACTTATGAATTTATGATGACTAGGCTATATTTTTAAAATTCCGTTGTTTAAAGATTTTGAAACAATGAGTTGACTTTTTACGGCATCAGCCTTGAGTCGTTCCCTATCTTTGCATGTTATTTTTCCAGCACCAGAAAAATGTTTGTCTGACTCTGCAGATGAAGCTGGAATTACTAGAATTCTTTAGGAAATTTTGCTTAGAAGTGGGTACTTCTTGTTATTAACACCTCGCCATTTTAATGGATCAAATCGTGCTTCATCATTACCCTTGTCGCCATTAAGGGGACCAATTAAACTTTTATAAGTGCGTTCTTGGTTGCTTATAAAATTCCGCAGTTCTTCTTCGGTCTCCTGTTTAAAATCTAAAGTGCATGTAGAAAGCAACTAACTGAACCAATAACTTTATATATAATTTTGTGAACGTACTTAATAAACTGACCTGAAAGTTCACTAAACTATGACTGTACCTAGAAAAAGCCAATCTGCTACTTTATTAATTTGGATCACTGGATCAATTTCGGTGACCGGGTCAATTTAGGTTACCGGGTGAATTTGGCTCGCTGGGTCAATTCGGGTCGCCGGGTCAATTTGGGTAGATGCACATGACCCATTGACCTGATGACCCAAACCAAAAGTGACCAATTGGACCCGCTGACCCACTTGAACCATGAGCCATTTCTTTTCTGCTTGTATACTGCCATGTTTAGTATATTTACTTGCATTGTATTCACTTCCCGCAACTAAAAACTAGCCGATGCACCATTTAACTGTCATGCTACTTCGGCCTTCGTTGTGCAAAAATAAGTAAGTAACGTGACGTAAATTCAGCACGTATCAGATGTTTACTTCCAACAAAAAAGTGCGAACTTCAAGACAGCGAAACGGACTGTGCAATTATAACAAAGCCATTTTCTATGTGGAATAATCCCTAAGTTAGGATACTAGAATTAACCGACAAGGTCGTACGACTTAAACCCCCTGCACATTTATATTTGAAAGTACTCCAGCAGTGCGCTTGTAAGAATATTCGTCAAACAATTCTAGACTTTATGTAGGAAACCCAACACCACATCACTAAAATTGACTTAACTGTTTAGAAAATTTTTGTTCAAACTGTGAACATTGCAATCGTAGAGGGCATTTGCAAATATTTTCTTTTGCATATAGTGGTAGACTGTATTAGACAAATGAATAAAATTTTCGGAACCCATTTACTAAATATCACATACTGTTTACTTTTTTAAATCAAAAATGAGGTTGTTATGGGGACACCCATTATACTAGTACTTTCAACATGATGAGGAAATTGTGTCGAAAATACTCATTGGAAATTAGCAAGTTGAAATATATTTTGTACCCCGATTATTCTAGGATGTCAAACTAATGCTGGTTAAACGTTCTCTATACGCTAGCATTTTGAGGGGGTGCTAGCCAAACTAAAACAGCACGGGGATTGTTTAATAATTGATTTTGTTACTGGTTACCTTGCATGTTTTTCCCTATTAGATAATTAAATTCTCCCCAAATCCTGCATTATCGCAATCAGTAACTTAATCCATTAACTGAAATACAACTAATTAAAATTTACACTGCTTGTATGTTTACGTACTCGGTATATCAACTAAACTAACTCGAGTTTCAGCATAAATATTTACCTTTATTACAGTAATCAACGTGCCACGAGGTATTGCCATATAGCGACATTTAACATTAAGATAGATCTTTAGGATTACATTTAGCTTTCGGTAATAGTATGGCAACACTTTGTATTCTCGTTAGATATGAAGGTCTATCTTAGTTGAGCATGCTTTGATTAAATTAGATGAAATAAAGGTTTGATTGTATTTTTTTTTCATTATGTAGTTCCCGCAGAAGGTATAAGTTATGAAAATTATGATCGACTGTTTTAATAAATTGGTGAAAAGAAGTTGTTATGGTATTTCGTGAGAACTGAACAGCGGAGGTGATCACAATATGTTTTTATTAGGAGCTTCTGCTAGGTGATTTCTAATATACAAAAGAGATAACATTTATAGAGGGTGGTCACTTTCACAGTGCATACCATTGCCATATCCGAAACGGTAAGAAATACATTATAATGTGAATAAGGGCCGCTATACTTGCGGCCACGTCCCCAATGCTCCACCCTAAGGTACTACATTGGATTTCATCGCGAAAAATATAAACGTGCTTTAAATTAAATCTAACTTCAACACTAATTCATCCTCAATAAACATCTAGCAAACTGAAGCAAAAACTAAAAATAAGGTTTAAATAATGGTATCCCTAGCGTTGATTTTGGAGCGTGCCCGATCAACAAAACACAAGCAAAAGTGAAAGGGGAAGGGATCCGTAATACCAGATAGCAGCTGCCAGCTTTGCTTACCGGTAGACTTAAAACTATCCAAAGCTAGCTAACTAATTCTAAAAATGGATTCAAATTTCTAAGCATTCGCCAAATATTTTTAATATTGAATCCAACTATTTTACCTGCTCTATAAATTAACAGATTCATCCTCCCTGGTCTAAGTATTTGTTCTAATTTCATCTTAAATTTGTCCCTAGTGTTCCCTATTATTCCTTAACTGACATACTATAAGTACAATCTTCTTTCCTATATATACTGCCACCAAAAATTGGCGGCAAAACGTCAAACAAATAAAATCAAGCCACGGAACAAAAACACGGGCAAAAATATAAATATAAAATAAGTATTAATATAATGTAAGTATATAAATAAACAAAATAAATATATAAATAAATAAATAAACATCTAAATAAGTAAAAGCATGTAATAGTGCATAAATTAGCAAAAGCATCATCGAAATTATCAGTTGCACTCACATAAGCATTATAATGGCTAGCGCCATTATATACAAAAAACGTACTTGTTAAATTATTTCGAAATCTTCTTATTAATACAAGTCAATGCTTATGCGAGTACAGCCGCCAGAATTTCATTCCTACCTTGAATATAAATTTCCCTAACATCCGAAGATCTGGTCGTCTTCTTACGTCTATTGATATCTTACAGCTAAGGGGAGATGGATATGCACTGTTAAAAGCTTAGTGGGTATGCACTAAACGTTCTGTGGGAGATCACAATCACTATTACTTTAAAAGTCCTGAGGGGACGCGCGGTTTCACTCTATTTTAGTTCTTTATTTATTATGCCGATTTAAATTAATGAGGTTTTTTGATTTAATTTGTTATTATTTATTTGATTTCATTTATTCCCGATTTTCCGCGCGTAGTTGGTGGGATAGCGATTGTTTTAGTGGTGTGAGTGGTTCGTCGTGCATATTAGACTTTTGATTATCATTTTTATATTATTATTATTATTATTATTATTATTATTATTATTTTTACATCATGCGCATAATAATTCTCACGCCAAGTCAAAATCTAAAAATTTTCAATCTTCCACCCATCTCCTTTCGATTTACGCGCAGTTATCACCGTCTAATCTCGCGACCCTTCCCGCGAATTCTCTTAAGGCTGCCTAGAACGCCTTCTGGTTAGCTACTTCCCCGACTTCCTGTAGGCTCTTTGGCAATGCTAGCCCTACGATCTGTAATTTCATATCAGCCAACCCTCGATTTTCCACCTCAAGCGGGCAGTCGAAGAGCACGTGCTCTGCGCTTTTCGCGCCCTCTCCGCATTCGCAGTGGTCGTTGTCAGTTAAACCAAACCTTTGTAAATACGCTTTCAGGGCGCCGTGCCCTGTTATTAGCAGCACCATTTTATGATAGAGTTTAACCTTGATATTACCTCTAGCTTCTATGCTCAGTATGAATTTGTGGGACAACAACACTATTCTGCAAATCTCTGGCGTAAATTTTCTACGATTACTGTGTGTCTGTTATAAATTTAATTTCTCATGAAACCCCACAAAAATAATCCATAGAATTTAGACAATGCTATCGAGGAGACCAGTGTACAGGACCGTTGGTTTCTATTAACAAATTAGGGGCCTCTCATCGAGATATTCTTTTACAACAGTAGCACTGTTGGGTCCTATGCCATCTTGTTGAAACCATTTAAAATTTCTACGAGTAACTAGGTCTAGGTTGTATATCTTTCAAGTCATTTTAAAGAAAATTTAAATAAACTTGGGCATTTGGATGCCCATTAATAAAATGTGGACCTAATAGTTAATTGTGGAGTCTGCCACACCAGACGTTGATTGAATAGCGCGTCTGAGATACTACACTGTAAATCAGGCGAGGGTTTTCAATAGAATAATAATGTTTGATTTTTCGAGTAAATATACCGTTTGTACTCGCTTCGATGATATGTTAGAGCTAGGCGCCAAGTTTGTTAGTTGATTTGGTTTAAATACAATACCAAAGTGCACAGAATACAAAAAATAAAAACAGAAATAATCACCTACCTTAGTTAATCTGTGCTAATACTAAAAATAAAGCAATATTAAGAAAGGGTAAGAGGAAGTATTGCATGTACTAACCACTTTACACAGACGTAACCTGAGCAGCTTTTTAACTGATTGTAAGCGATAAATTCAAACAACTTTATTATTAGAATTGAATTAGTACCGTCACGAAAAACAGTCGCTGTCATACTACCAGGCAGTTGACGCGAAGCGGATAATTGCGAATTAATGCGAAAGGATTAAAAGACGCGAACAGTGCTATTTGTAAATAAAGCTTCGCCGCACCCTAAAATTGTTCTTGGAAAATTAAAATCTTCTTCCAACTGATGACTGAATCAATTAAAAATTATAATTTTCTTTCATTGTATCTTGGAAGAAAGGTTTGCACAGGTTTAGACTCAAAATCATAATTTCGTGTTTTCAAAATTTTATGAATGCTAGATTTAGTCAAATTGCAATCAAGCGACAACGCTGTTAAAGTAATATTCACTCTATTCTGCAATTTTTTTATATACCCTCTATAACATCTTTAACAAGTTCGTTTACCTTTCAATTGAAATGAGTGCTATCTTAACCATCTTATAAGAATTTCTTTAACCATTTATTCTATGTGTTGCTCTTTTAGTCGCATTATAAATTCGTTGAAATAAGTAAACAGCTGCTTATTATTTCCAATAGTTTATTCTTTGAAGTACGTTCTAAAACACGTGCAGCAAATGCTTTCTGGTTTTCTTTAAATGATTAAAACTTCTGGCATCGTTAAAATACCTTCAATGGGTTAGTTATCTACCCCTAACTAGGAAATAATCAACGTTTTATTTCGCTATCAATACAGGTGTTCAAACTCGCTCAAGTTTATGCGCAATAAACTCGTCCCCACATCAAGTCATTTTCAGTCGATACAACAATTCACCGTTGTCTCTATAACAGTTGGGTAACCTATTATACATTTCGCTTTATAATGTCCTAAGGAAGGTTGCACGTGTTTTTTCAAGCCGATAACAAAATTTAATGGAAGTTACTATAATATATCGAAACCTTCTGCTTTAATGTAATTGGCTCTTGCTTACAAGCCGCATTTTCGGACTATTTTGCAGCGGAAAGGTTAGAAAATATCTAGCAGGTAATGTTCGCAAAATACTTCACACATTATCGCTGAAAATTGTTTTAAAAAATAACTCGTTAATTATAAATACAGAATGAGCTGTTGAAAGAGCGCTACCTACGCAACGTCCTTTTACCGAAAGAAAACGTAAATCGCGGTGCTAAGATGCTTTGTCTTATTTAGTGATACAGTCTGGTTAAATTGTTCCATCGAGTAAACAGTCTGTCGGTGAGTTTTCTAAATCCTTTACGATGGTACCATAGACAAACAGCTTGTTTTATGGTACATTTATTTCGTGTTATTGTCTTGATGCTGCTGTGGAAGGTAGACACTTCTTTGGCTGGTTGTTAACCACGTAAGCGCATTAGTTTTTATCTCATGGTTGTACAATACATTACAGACTGGGCGTTACAAATGTACGTTCACAATGTACATGTGATTATGTAATTATTATGCAGTCACAATTAGTATAAACTAAAGCTCACGTTGGAGCACTTATTACTGTTACTTTTTTTTTGTAAATTAATGTTAACGTCGATAGTTTGTTTAACAAATGGTTAGTTAAAGTGAACACTTGGTTCATTTCAGTTAGGGCTACGTTATTTAAATTTACTGTTACGTTCTTACTTCGATGAAGTGCACTTCACAGAACAGATAAAATTACTGTATATATTATGTCCAATTTTCTTCTTGTATATATTTAGGATTGGAAATATTACATAAGTATATATGAACACGTTATATAGATTTTAAGATTTTATAATCGAGATTTGCCGAAATGCATATTGTTATATTGTGTGATATGTAACGTAGCGCTTTTGTTAACATCACAATTATAACAGAACTACTACGTATATGTTTGACCTAACGGTTTGTAAATATTCACATTTATATTATGGTAAGTAGCCCTTATAAAAATATTTCTTTGAAAGATTGCCAATTTTTCTTTCTGTGTGACCCAGCCCACTCTCGATATTTTGAACTAGCTCGAAATCCAATACTTTTGGATTTCCATTTTGTTTTGTTGCGGTGTTCGGTGTGGGCGATTTTCTTTACTAATTTTGCTATTTTCTTGCTTGTCTGCACGGAATACCGTAATACAATCCTTAGAACTTCCAAAAAGTTACTTTTTCGACTTCAAAAATCTCAAATATAGAATTCATTTATTTGACCCTTTGAATCCAAACAAAAACCTTTTGCATAAAGTATTTGAGGTCTGTCAGAATGCAAAATTTTACCAAAATTTGTTGACTAGTTTCGGAACCTATGTGGACATTAATCAAAATATAAACAACTAGCAATTGTCCGATATGTCCGAACTAAAAGAATATTTGAGGTCACTAATGATACCAAAATATTCTAATCACGTCGCCAATTAATCGTGCCTGCCTACAACGTATTTATTTTTTCAAAAGGCACCTCAACATTTACTGATTTCTCAATTTGAAATAAAGTGAAGATCTCTGATACAAGGGTCACCCTACAAAACTGTTTTAGAGTAGATCAATCAAAGAAATCAATAATCTTTATTAATAAACCCACTGAACGAATAACTGTTTGACTTACGAAAAGTAGCAAACAATAACTCACGCTGTTGGGAAGGCAAGGAAAAGCAGGTATCACCCATGAGCTTTAATTTTTAGTTACTTGAATCTTTATAATTTTTAAGCAGCAGACAAAAGCATATCAGGATTTCTCTTAAAACTTATACTTTGGCTAGATGTTCTCCGCATCATAAAAGTTCTTACGGATAGGTATGTTACTAAATTAAAGAAAAGATGAACAGAATAGTGCTAGTCGCGGTAAACATAGCCCGAATTCGGTAGCTTTATGGGTGAAAAGCTTTTGAGCACTACTATACATCGCCTGTAAAGGTAATGAGCTGGCAGTAGAATTACTTTAACAAGCTTTACCAGCAATGTGTCACAAATGCTAGTTTATATGTGAAATAATAGTGAATTTTTACCTCCAATGAATAACGTTGCTCGACAAATTTGGATACAGCATATTGTTTTGAGAAAGGCATTCCTATTCTAGTGCAGTCGCTATTATAACTGGAAGGTATACTTTATTCGACGGGTACAAGTTTCGAATTCCAAAACAAATCTTCATTTCTTATAAAACAGCAGTCACGAAGTGCCGATATTAGCGACGTGTACCGCAGGGGTGCAGATGTACGTGAAAAGTTGCCTCATAACATACATCACACGTTCAGTTTGCTAAGCCCATTTCAATATGTATTTTATTCTATAAATATTTCGGTGTTATGTAAGTTCTGCAGATGTATTTCTAGGATAGTATTGACAAAATGTTTGACGTATAATTCACACTAAAATACGTAAAGTTTTATACTTATTGACAAATCCTAAAAACTTGTGTTCTGAAAACTGATATCGAAGTTTCTCAATGGAGAAGCTTTTAACAATGGCAAAGATTGCATTGGTGTTCTTACTGATATTTTTACCGTAATTACTGTTTCTTCTCTGCTGTTAGTAGAAAATTGTGCTAGCTTTACGCATTTTGCGTAGGAAACTACAATCTTGTTAAAAACCCCAATCTTAACCGTAATACGTGTATTAAAACACATTTTGCCGTAAAAACAAATATTGTCTATAAAAAGGGAACCAATTTGCATTAAAAAGCCGTTAAGGCCTTAAATTAATCATATTAATTACATTGTGCATTACATAAATTCAAATTAAATAAAACATGTTCTTGAAAGTTCGAGAGGAATTCAAAAGAATACATCAAATTCGTTGAGCTCATTAATAAATAAACGTTTATTCTACGAAGCGTCCCAAATAATAAAGAAAAAAACCTATAAATGTAACAAATACTGATAAAAATTATTTATTACCTTTCGCAATTACTGGATCAGTATGCAACGCCACAATAACCTTGAATGTTAAACAAAGAGGAGTAACGCAGGTCACTAATAAGTGGAACTTGCTAACGAGGTAATAAAATGCCACAATTTGAATGCTAAAAAGGATTTTCCAGAAAATTACATAAAATAGGCGTGTAATATTTGAAATGGCATCACAAAACAACACTAGTCTGTTCTAGAAATAGATAATTTTGGATATAATGGAAGCGTTTACTAAAAAGGTCATTTCATTCATGAATTCGATCGCGAAATAGTCATTTATGTCGCAAGCTGTTGCTATGCAAGATGATATTTTATATATACGGTAGGTATACCTTAATTTAATAATTACGATGTTGCAACAATGAATAAAGAGGTGACGTTTTAAATGCAATTGCACAATGAAATGATAATTATTAAATTTAATTATATACAATGAAGACAAGAAATGCTTCGATTTAAAAACCACTAAAATTTTGATTGAATAATTCTGAGGATGCACATTGGTTTCTAATTAAAGTTTTAAATAATATGCAAGAACGTCAATTAAAATAAGGCCAAGAAACCGAAGATATTTAATTGGAAAAGCCTATCGTGAATTTTTCCAAGTATAATTTTTTTAAACATTGTGTTTAACTGATACTTGAATTTTGTCATTTAGTTTAAGATAGAGTAAGTCCTAATAATTTTATTTTTGTAAGGATCTCTACCAGGAAAGTTTGTGTTCAGGGTTCGAAACACTCCGACCTTTTAATAGATTATTTGTCAAAGATTTTTTGGCCAAAATAAACCTTACAAGCGTGAGAATTATAGCCAGGTGAACTATCTATAAGAGAAAAAATTTAGTTCCGTAGATTTAAAATAAAGTAAAGAACATTTTTCTAATTAAGTAAATAAGTACTTACAAAAATAATTTAATGTTTGAAAGAAACGATGTACGAAAGAAAATATTTCATACTGCATAAGTGCTTTGTCATATTGCTGTGTTTGACTTTATTCTGAAAACTCCAACATTTCCGTTGAGATAGCTTGCAAAGTTAGAAAGGAAGGTAAGTGAATAAGTATAAATTTTACAATTTGTTGTATCTGTATCACAGCACCCTGGCACCCTCCTAGTGACGCCTCAACCTGCGGCGTTGTCACAGTAATATATATATATATATATATATATATATATATATATATAAGGGTGGGGGGGGGCAACGTTTCGGATAAAATATTGAAAGTTTAAAGTTAAAAAATATTTACAGAAAGACGCTTCGAGGAGTTGATATTTGCTCGAGAGACAAAAATTTTTTGTATATATATTAAAATAAACAATAATATGTATAAACTAGTATGTAAGGAGGGATTAAGAAAAGCTTGTAATTAAAATATAGATATGATAGGATAAGATTGTGAAAATAGGGACTTAGAAAAGATGTGTAGGCTAGATTTAATAAAAAAATTATGAAGAAGGCAAAGGTGGTAATAATAGAGAGAACAATAAATAAGTGGACAGAATATTAACAAATTTATGGGGAGAAATAACTCTCAGACACTGATATGTGTATATAAAAGTTAATTATATAAAAAGGGAAAGTGTCTATTCGAAATAATTAAAATAGTTAAAGAATAGATAGAGTTATATATTGATATTCAAAAAAAAATAGCTGTACTTAGAACTTTGTTTATAAAAATTTTTTGAAAGGATGTCAAATTTGACAAAAAAAATTAATATTTTGCTGGTAAACGAGGTGATAAATTTATTAAAAACAGAAATTGTCAAAGGAAGTAGTGCGGAGGAGTAGAAGACACCGCGAGAGAAAGGTAAACTTATGCCAGAGAAGGGACAAGGAAAACCAAGAGGAACATCAAAATTACAAACAGGACAATTAAGGAAATATCATTTATTTTATTGTTTTGAATTTGACATTTCAAGAGAATTCATCAGACATTAAAATTTAATTCAAATTTGGAATATAATGATAGCCCGTAAAAATAGCAAAACCACGGGCGTTTAATTATATTCCAAATTTGAATTAAATTTTAATTTCTGTGTACAACAGAAGTAAAACTAAGATGTATCTGTAAATAAATTCATATGAAATTAATCCAAACTTATTCACCTACACAAATCTAACTAATAGTTGTATAGCCATTAACAAAACTATAACTTCATTATTTCACAAAGGGACGAAACATCCACTGACCGGTTTCGGCTTTCTTAAGCCTCATCAGAGCGAATTAGTTTCCAACAACCTAATGAAGTAATCGAAGCTATTATACTGATACAAGTTCGAAGGAACCTTTGTACTATGGCAAAAGTATATAATATCGCCATCCGGTGGTAAAACGCCAATATACTAAGCGTGGAAGTACAAAACTTGATTCGAAACCACATCGTAGTTTTATAGATGGCTATACAAGTATGTTCCGCCAATGAGATTTACAAAATGTTATAGCAAAATTTATTTAAAAAAATAACAAACCTTTTCCTTCTTCTTTTCCGCCCATTTCTTGTCCCAAAAACAATATACATGTATATATACATATATATATATATATATATATATATATATATATATATATATAATATGGGTAATAATAATCTTGGATTTAGGTCATTAGTAAATCTTGGTATATTGGAAAAGTTTTACATATAAGCCAAGTAATAACAAATGTAGTGATAATCTTTTATATGACGCGAGTTAAAGTTCGGGCCTTTGGAGCTGGTTTTTTAAAAAAACGTCGACTTTAACAAATTTATTTAATAAGTTAAAATTTAGATAACTTGTACATAATACTAAAAATAATTATTGTACTAGTGAGTAGCTTGAACAACGAAGTATGGAGTTCGAAGACTGACTGCCGGGCATTGAGCTCCCGGGCCTTTTATAATAACCTGCCCCTCACACGGCTGTGAGAACTTGCAGATCTCATGTCTGCGTTTCTCTTTAATTGTACACTTTATTACAATGTAACAACTTAATTCTAAGTAATTGCGGTCTGTTGACCGCCTGTGACCTGCCACCTGCAGTATCACTGCCCTCACGGATGCAAAGTTGCATGTCCGTTCACATGAACTGTCGATAACCTCTCTGGGTTATCCTTGTGTTACAATGTTGCATTGAACTTATACTTTTACTTAATAATTTCTAATAATTCCTATTAGATTCAATATATCAATATATATATATATATATATATATATATATATATATATATATATATGTAATTGGGGGATACATAACTCGCGTTTCGGTAACACCATAATCAATAAATTTATCTATAAGTACTAAAACAATGTGTTAACAATTATTAGATTTTTATACAAATATATACATACCATTGTGCAATTTTAATTATAGTATAGTATATGTCAAAACATATATATCTATATATATATATATATATATATATATATATATATATATATTTTAATGATAAGTTGTTTGTTATTGGGTATGAAGTCCAAGCAATGAAAGTTGGTGTAAAATTTAAAAGTTTAGCTTTTTATACTTAACGTTTCGGCGACTCTTTTCGCCTTTATTAAAAGTATCTATAAATGGAAGCGTTGTATATTAAAGATAACATAGCATATGAATAAGTCACTCACCGTATAAAATTAATAATTGTCAAATTATTTTTTGAAAATGACAGATGATTATGTGACTAACATGATAATTAAAATAAATTTAGATGGATCTTGAAGGGAAGTTTCTTAAAATATTGTATGTTGAAAGTTGAAATGATGATAGGTCGGTATGGTTGCAGATGATGTAGGAGTGTTTCAAGAACATGGACATAACATCAGTGTAATTTTCATATGAAGGAGTTAATGTCGTTTACTGGTTTTCAAATGATTTAAGTAATATAGAGTGGAATAGAATCTATGAGAGTCTTCTACATTTTGTTTGTTGTTTAAACATTGTTTTTCTTTATTGATGGGGTAAGATTCTAAGAACAATCTTGTTTTGTAATGGGGCTCCTTTTTTAATATTTCTGTTTCTTCGAATGCGGGAGTATGTTTGGTTGCATATACATGTGTGGAAAGTGTACATTTGTTGGGATTGCGTTTACAGTCGCTTCTATGTTGGGTTAGACAACTCTTCAACCACTGGGAAGTTTGGCCAATGTAACAAGCCTGGCAGCTGCAGACGATCTTGTAGATTAGGTTACTGTTAAGTAATTTAGATGTAGGGTTCTTTATTTTGGTGAAAAGATTCTGAATAGTATTGTTGTATTCGAAGGAAATGGTAATGTCTGGTTGTTTGAGTACCTTAACCAACAGGGGAGTTAGTCTTTGTATGAATGGCAATTTCTTGTGCATAATGTTGTTGTGTTCTGTTGATAAGTTTTTAGGATTGTTGTTGATTGTCAGAGTATTGGTGTAAATGAGTTTACGTAAAAGTTGTTTGGGGTAGCCATTATTTAATAAAGTATTGAAGAGAATTTTCTTGTTTTTGTTTAAAAATTGTGGGTCAGAGATCTTTTATATGCGTTGTTTCATGGCATTGATTGTGCCGACTTTATGTTTGAATGAATGGTTAGAGAAGAAATTTAGATATCTACCTGAATTGGTAGGTTTGGTATACCAGTCAAAGGTTAAAGAGTTGTTAGGTCCTCTGATGACTATGGTACCGAGGAAAGGTAATCTTCCATTTACTTCTATTTCACTTGTGAATTGTAGATGTTCATTAAAGCTGTTGAATGTGGCTATGGTTTCTTCAATATTGTCGGGTGGGGTTGAACGTATGATGTCATCGACGTACTTGACGAGGAATGTCATTTCTTAAGGTAGTCGTGGAAGCACAGAGTCTAGAAGGGAGTCCATAACAATCTGGCTAATGACAGGTAATATTGGGGAGCCCATAGGTGTGCCGAATGACTGGAGATAATAACAATCTTGAAAAGCGAAATAGGTGTTGTTGAAGATAAGGTTAACAGTACTTATATTGACAGATAAGGGGTCACGAGAGGTCGTTGAAACACAAATTCTATAAATAAATCCCACCAAAATATAAAAGAATTCGAAAAAAATGGAAATTTCCCTAAATTCATGATCACACCTTGTATAATGCAAGCGTACTTTTATTCATTGGGATACAAGCGGAAAATTAAATTCCCCGTGCATAAATAATCACCTTGTATGATATAAGCATACTGTAAATATATAGCAAGCAACGTAAACGGCTTAGTAAAAATAATAAATTGTAAGATACCGTAAAACGCATTTAAATACAAACACAAATTGATCATCTTAAGATAAATTCAAAGCCATTTAATTTCGCTTATTAATTATCAATACGTTTTTGATAAAAATTCTTTGGATTTGCTATAAGTAGCATAAAATAGTACTAGCTCTACGCATTTAGCATAAAAAGTTACAATCTTGTTAAAAAAACCCAAATTCTAACTTTAATAGGTGTATTAAAAAGCAATTTAAATTAATTTGCCTATGGATTACAAAAATTTATTTTGAATAAAGAATTTTCTAGAATATTAGAGATAAGTCATCAGTATTTAGAACTACGTAAATGAATGATACATTTATTCCGAGAAGCGGCCGGAGCACAAAGACCCACAAAATCCATGAAATATCCGATAAAATTGATTATATTTCGCATTAGTATGCGACTCCACAATAATCGTATGTGTTAAACTAGGACAAATAGCGCGCGTCACGAATAAGTGTAACGAGATTTTAAGGAATAAACGCCGCGATTTTAGACGATAATGAGTTTTTCTGTGAATCCTTGCATCATAATGTTCCATATTATTCTACAACCTTCTGGAAATAGATAATTAGTGTATATAAGAAAGCGTTTATTAAAAACGGGGATTCATTAGATTCATTCGATTCTTAAATTTGATCGCAAAATGCTATTTTGATTTAAGTCGCGCGTTGTTGCTTTGCGACGATAATATTTGAAGTATTCAAAGTGATGCTTTAAAAACAAATTACATAAAAAATGAAATTTGGTAATGACAATCGAGAGAAAATTCTACAATATAACGCCACTATAAAAATTTTATTAAATAATCGGAAGGAAGATTTAACCAAAACGGTACTTTGGTAACTGCTGTTTGAAATAAAGATTTTAAATTTGGAAAATTTTGTAAGCTGATTTGACATCAATTTAAAATAGGAAAATATGTAATTACGAGGAGCGTTTTTGTGGATTCTGCAAGTATTACTTTTAAATTAATTTTTAACTGATATCGAAGTATTTGTATTTAATTTAAAGTAGAATAATAAGTGTCAATCATATAATATCTTTTTGTGAGGATTTTTTGCCAGGAAAGTTTGTGTTTAGAGTTCGAAATCCTCTTAACCATTTAATAGATTATCTATCAAGGATTTTTGGCCAAAATAAATCTTACAAGCGTGGAAATAATCATAACCAGGTAAACCATCCATAAAAAAGAAATTTAATTCTCTAAATCTAATATTAAGGTAAGGAACTTTTTTTATGTTTGAAAGAAACGATGTTGTAAAAGTTCTATACGTTTTTGTATAAGTAAAAATATTTCATACTGTATAAATGCTTTGTGATATTGTTGTGTTTGATTTCATTTTAAAAACTCCGTTAATTCCGTTGAGCTAGCCAGGCAAAATTAGAATGAAAGGTAAGTGAACAATTTCAAGTTTTACAAATTGTTGTATCTGTATCACAGCACTTTCTTAGTAACGCTCCAACGCGGCCCTTATCACAGCAATATATATAGTTGGTTTATATACGTGGATTTGTGTGTCGCTTCTTGTCTATATCGGACATAATTAAAATACCTGACATTTTCAGATGTAATCGACAACAATGTCAAACGTAGTTGAAAGTTAGGTTGATATGTGGTTGCGTACATGATTTAGATGAACATCTTTCCAATTGTAATCATCTGTTAGAGTAGTGCAAGTGGTTAGCGCATTGGCGGTCAACGCCAAAGATTCAGTTTCGAATCCGGTCTGGGACCTTGTGTTGTCCATGCTGCAATAACTGACTCGATTTGAAGTGAACATTTAAATGTTGCAAGAAAAGGTAAAGTTACTATTTCATGTTAGTAACTAATATTTATTAAGATATAGTTATTAAATCAATCAATAATGTATTTTCCATTTTGCTCAATAACTTTCGCCATCTTTCAAAAAGTTTCATAATTCCTCGTTCTTAAAGAGATACTTGTCTTTATCAATGAAAAATTGAGCAAGGCGCTGGTCTACAGCTATGTTAAACTACGAGTTCTGCAGTAATTCAAACAAATGAAAATCCGATAAGCAAGGTCGGGCGAGTAGGCAGGATATGGCAACACATCCTATCTAAGGTCTATAACTTTTTACCAAGTGACCAAACTTGTATGATGTCGAACGCTGTTATGATGAAACACAATTTTACGATTTATCTGTTTTGGATGTTTCTGATTGATGCATTCATTCTAACTATTTAGCTGTTGATAGTGCACTTCTGAATTAATGGTTTTATTACTTGGTAAACTCTTGAAACACACGCCAAGATTAAAATCCCACCACAGTGATAGCATAATTCTCCTCTGTTGAATGTATGCTTTTGATGTGGTTTTAGAAGGATCACCAGACCGGTTCCAAAATCGTTAACGAACCACATTCTTATAAACGATCCATTTCTAGAAACCAGTTATTAAGTGCTCAGATAAAGAATTGTTTTTCTCACGTTTAATAAGTATGTCGGAGATGTTGATGCGTGCCATCAAACGAACTTCATTGAGTTCACGTAGAGCCCAAGTATCCAGCTTGCAAATGTATCCTAGCTTCATCAGGTGGTCATAAAGAGATAAATGATGAATATTCAATCTTTCGGCAATCTTTCGTGTCGTGTAACCCGCTTTGAATCATTTAGTGCTTTTTTTGACCGTCATCAGCACGAGTCGGCCTTCCTGAGCAAGGAGCCCATTTGAGATAAAAATCACCAGCACGGAATTTTGTGAACCACATTGGCACTTACGTTGTTGTAAAGCATTGCCACTGTAAACTTCGCACAAGTTTTGGCAAGCTTATCGCAGGTTTTTTTTTTATTTTCGGAAGTAAAAAGGTAAATATGGCAAAAGCACAAACTTTGATCTTCCATTTAAAGCTTATTAAAAAAATAAATGGATAATTTTTTGCCGCTATAACCTCAAACTTTTAACGGTTCAATGATAAAACAGTAACAAATATTCACCACGTTAGTTTGGTTAAGTCATTTAGCTATTTTCCGTCAGCTGTATAGGGAGAACTGATATAAAGTGTGCGTTCAAGAAGACAACTTACGACACCTGACAAATACTATTCTTTATTTTTGGTATAGTAGAATTTATTTAAGATGAGCCTGTACATCATTTGACATATGCGCAAACCTTGAAAGTCAGTGGCGTAGCGGATTTAATGATTTTAGGGTTTTGAAAACACTCACATAGACTAAATATTCTAAAATCAAGTTTTATTTGTTAGTGGTTTAAATTAACATGGCGAATACGCGAATAAGCGAGGCATAAAACACAAAGAAACCGAAAGAAAACTATGAAAGCGTAAGAAATAAGTACAGAATGTTAAAGTCACAAATGTCAATTGACATTTAACAGCAAATTATCTACGCCGCTGAAATGCTGAACGAACATACCTATTTATAAACAATGGACTAATCTGACACCGTTTTAGCAGTGTGCGCATGATGACAAACAGGCTCTTCTTAAATAAATTCTACTCTACAGTTCTATTCATATACAGGCATGGAGAGATAATATTAAGAAGGTATGTTATATACGCCATGACAAAAGTTTGACTTCGAGACAAAACTCTGTAAAGTTATACCAACTAGAAACTGTGACAATTTTAAATATTTAGTCCTAGTTGGTAAGTCAACTTGTTCAATTTAAAAAAAAAATATTTCATTTTAAATTATCTTAGAACTTATCCTTATTCATTTACAATATCAAACCTAACCACTCGGATATTTGCCTCTAGTAGAAGTTCGAACTATTTCTTTAAAGATTTACTCTACTACAAGTTTTGTTGGATTTGAGCATATATTGGTCGCGTTGTTTAATTAAACTGTCGCTCAGAACTGTGGCAAAATACTGAAAGCTAATAAAAGTTAAGTATGAGAGTTGAGTTGCTGATTAATAGCTCTTGTTTTACGTTATTATTTGCCATTTCGTTTTTCTTAAGCTTGCTCAAGTATCACGTCTGATACCATAACTTAGCAATCGCGTCCAATACCCGTATTTGTTTCTAATGATTTTTACACGGTTTTAATTTTTCAAAAACTCAGCTTAACAAAAGCTTTTGACTAAATGTAACGACGCCAATTCTTGGTATTGGAGTACAATGTTAATAAAGCATGAAAGGGCGATCCATATTCATACTCAATTACTTGATCAATCCAACCGCAATAGTTAGTTTCTATACTCAAGAGACTTGCTGATTAGGCGAGTTCCAATGTCGGTGTAGTTATCATCAATTTTCGAGCGTCAATTACCCTTAATTTAATTACCCTTAATTGTTTGTGAAAGGGCTCTGCTTACCAACATTGGGTTCTATTTAGTCCAGTAGACACTCAAGAATCTCATTTAGTTTTAGAGTATGACAAATAAAACGATCTATGGTTACTGCGCATAAGAAA
Source organism: Platerodrilus igneus (assembly GCA_036346225.1). Taxonomy (NCBI): domain Eukaryota; kingdom Metazoa; phylum Arthropoda; class Insecta; order Coleoptera; family Lycidae; genus Platerodrilus; species Platerodrilus igneus. Next base: position 8,643,423 of record JARFIW010001599.1, read on the forward strand.
GACAGAGGTATGCCAAATAAACTAGTTTTAGTGACTTTCTACTACATCAAGTAATAAATTTTAGAAAAATACTGCCCCTTCTTGATAAATCTTTCGACGAAATCAATACCCTTAATTACAGGCAGAAGTAAATTCAGCTTACACTTATGTACACGTTTGTGCTTTATTTCTTGCAGTCAATTCTACAGTCTGTGGAAATTTTGTTTAGTATGTCAACTTATTATCTCAAACTTTGAAGTGTTTTTTAATATTAAATGGGCTTTATTTTTAAATAAATCCACTGAGTTTGATAGATGCCCCAATTATTTTAGCTTGCTTATAATTTTGTATTTCTAATTTTCTCTAACACACTTTTGACGTTTCTGTGCTTTGCCCGATTGAATGTCAAAATCGTAGCCCGTTTACTTAAGCATATAGTTACTATTAAGGACCTGTAATGTATTTTTAATACCTTATGTTCTAAACAAGTTCACTTTCATATTGGACTAATCATTCATGGTTCAGTTTCATTAAAATCAGTTCCAAGACAGAATTGTTATTGGTTAAATAAAGACCGGTTCTTTTATTCTTATTCCTCATTGGTCCTCAACGATTTATAATTTTAAATATCTAACCTTGTGTTAGATTTGATGAAATTTTATGTGGTTACATTCTAGCCACTGCCGCTTTGGAAAACATTTCGTGACGTTTTAAATTCGCAGACTCCCATTGATGAAATTTTGATTATCCTTTTGATTTTGTTGAAGATGTAGAAGCTATTACAAGTTTATTAGATTCATTAAAAAAAGTGATTTCTGTCTTAGATTAAAAATTCAAACGCGAATAGCCAATACGTATAACCGACAAAATAATTGTTTACCCGAGAGTCAAGAACATGAAGAAATTAAAGAAGATTTAAATAGTCAATTCAAAAATATTATAAAATTTTATAAAGAAACTTAAGGAAATATTTTAATTCAAAAGAAAAGTTTAAAATTCCCATCATCATTAGGTCTTCAGTCCTGGAACTGGTTAGACGCGTACCTTCATTGTTTCCTATTCTGAACTAACCTACATATATCCCTGAAATTTGCACAGTCTGCATCTATAACTATCTGATCTTGGTCTACATCTACTTCTTTTTTCCTATCTCTGCTTGTAATATATCCCATACTATTCCCCAAAAATGCCTTAGAACGTATTCTGCCCTTTTATTTCTCTTATCTTTTTCCCCAGATATCCTTGTTCCCTTACTATTTCTATAACCTATTTGTTATTATCTTTGTCTGTCCATGCTATCGTCCTCATACATCTGAAGCACAGCATTTCAAAAGGCTGCTACCATTTTTCTGTCTGCGTTTCAGACTGCCCGTATTTCATAGGCATACTGTGCTGTGCTCCACACATATGCTTTCAACAATTTTCTTCTCGTTTTATGTTTGTTGTCTTTTCTCATAAGCGCTGTTCTTTCTTGTTAGATACAGTTCAGTCACCTTCTATTGTTTTACAATTAAATACCGTATTTCTCTGGCCTTCAGTGATTGTGAAGGGAGGTAAGCAGCCTGTGGCTGCCAAGTTCCCCCAACACTTAACCATTTACTGATTTAATATATTTTCCAATATATCTTTTCGCACAGTCCTCATTAGTTGCAGATATTTCGCAACCAACAACTAGTTGTTTATACTAATCATCAGATTTGTCTGCGCTTATTTTTTCGTCATTAAGTTTTCCGTCTCAAAACTGGTTGGACACGTACCTGCACTTATTTATATTCTGAGCTAGCGTACATAGTTCCCTGAAAATCTCACACAGCTTGTGTATACAGCTCGTTCCCCTTCTATTGTTTTCTAATTTTATGCCCTATTTAGCAAGATTCAGTGAAGGGGGTTAAGCAACCTGTGGCTACCAAGATTCCCCAACACTTAGACATTTGCCGAAGTAATGGTTTTCCAGTAAATCCTTTCACACACTTAACATTATTCGAGAATATTGCTCAGCCAATTCTTGTAGTTACTTATAATACTCATCACAGTTATTTTTTCGTCATTAGTTTATCCATCTTAGGATTGGTTGGATGCGTACCTCCATTGATTTCTATTCTGGGCTAGCCTACACATCTCCCTGAAACCCCTACAGCCTACATCATTTACTATCTGTGTGCAGTAGTCTAACCTAGGTCTGCCTCTTTTTCTCTTTTTTCCTATCTCTGCTTCTAATATATTCCGCACTATTCCCTCATTCCGTAGTATGTGGCCTATCATCTTATCTCTCCTCTTTTTACCGTTTTCCACATATTTCTTTCTTCCCCTACCATTTTTAGTACCTCTTCGTTCTGAACTTTTTCTGTTCATGATATCTTCATCATACGTCTGTAGCACCACATTTCAAAGGCTTCCACCTTTTTCTTGTCTGCTTCTCCTACTGTCCAGGCTTCACAACCGTACAGTGCTGTGCTCCACACATATGTTTTAAGCAATCTTTTCCTTGTTTCTATGTTTGTGGTCTTAGAGCACAGTAGTTGCTTTTTCTTGTTAAATCTAGCACGACTTTGTGCTAATCTTTGTTTTATATCTTTTGTGCTTTTCCCATCTTGCGTTATTTGGCTTCCTAGGTAGCAGAAATCCTTAACCTCTTGTAGGTTCGTGTTACATACTTGTATTCTTGTTTTTATTTTCCCCGCCTTTGCATACTAGAACTTTAGTTTTAGTTTTGTTAATTTTCATACCGTATCTCTCTGTTAGAACCGTTTCCATTTCATTAAGAGCAGCTTCTAACTCATCCTTACTAGCCGCTAATACCGCTATATCATCTGTAAATCTAAGCATATCAATTTTTTGTCCCTCCATAGTAATTCCAAATGTCTTCCTGCATTTGACAGTATTCATTGCGTCTTCTATGTACAAGTTAAAAATCAATGGGGATAGGGCACATCCCTGTCTAACCCCTTTCCTAATGTTTACTTCTCTACGTTCCTGCTCTAATTCTATTACTGCTGTTTGCTCTTTGTATAAGCTATGTACTATTCGTCTATCCCTATAAGTCATTCCAATCTTTTGAGTATTTCAAACATTTTTCCATTTTACATTGTCGAATGCTTTTCCAGATCTACAAACCCTATATACACGCTTTCCCCTTTTTCTATTGTTTTCTCCATTATCACTCTCAGAGCTAAAATAGCTTCTCGTGTTCTCCTGTTTCGCCTAAACCCAAATTGGTCTTCTCCTAGTATTTCTTCCGCCCGTTTTTCCATTCGTCTTTGCACAATTCTAGTTAATATTTTTGACACGTGTGCTGTCAAACTTATTGTTCGAAAATTTTCACATCTATCCGCACCTTTCTTTTTGGTATAGTTACTATGATGCTACGTTTGAAATCTTTGGGTATCTCGCCTGTCTCATACATATAGCTTACAAGTTGGAAGAGATTTTCTGTTACTGCTTGTCCAGCGGCTTTTAGAGTTTATACTTGCACCTTATCTGTACCTGGCGCCTTACCATTTTTCAGACCCTTTAATGCTAATTAAAACTCATCTCTAAGTATAGGATATCCCAAGTCATCATTTTCAATGTCTGATTCCTGTTCCAATGCAGTTAGTTCCTCTCCTGCATATAAATTCCCTATATATTCTTGCCATCTACCCACTTTCTCTATGTTTTCTATGATGACGTTTCCTTGTGCGTCCCTTATATTTTTGCTATACGGTTTTATATTCCTAAAATTCCTTCTAATTAATTTGTATGCTTCGTCTGTCTTTCCTATTTCCATCTTCGTTTGTACCTCTTTGCACTTTTCATCAATCCATGGTTCTTTAGCTTTCCTGCATTTTCGAATAATTTCCCATTTTATAGCTCTGTATCTCTGTTTTCCTGTTTCGTCTGATTTATTTTTGTATTTTCGTCTTTCTTCTATTAAATTCAGGATATCCTTTGCTATCCATGGTTTCTTATTTTCATTTTGTGTATACGCCAGAATATCTCTGGCCGCCATGTCTAAGCTGGATTTAATGTTATTCCATTCTGGTTCTACTTCCTTAGTATCAGATATTTTCTCGATATCTTTGATCAATTCATTTGACTTTTTTTCAAATCTTTCTTGAATATCTTTATCTTTTAGTTTCTCTAAGTCCAATTGTCTTTTTCCGTTTTTTTTTTTCACCTTCTTAAATTTAAGTGCAGCCTTCATAATTACGATGTTGTGGTCAGTATCTACATCTGCTTCTGGGAAGATTCTACAGTCTTTTACTTGATTCCTAAACCGTTGTCTAACAAGAATGTAATCTATTTGATATCTTCCTATATCTCCTGGCATCTTCCACGTATATCGTCTTCTAGCATGATTTTGAAATAATGTGTTTGTGATGATTAAATTGTTCTTGTCGCAAAATTCTACCAGCCTATTTCCCCTGTAGTTTCTTGTGCCTAAACCAAATAAACCTACTACCGCTCCTTCCCTACCCTCACCTACCACGGCATTAAAATCCCCCGTAATTATTAAATTTTCATGTCCTTTTACGTATCTTAATATGTCTTCGATATCTTTGTAGATGGCTTCTACCTCTTCGTCACTATAGCTAGAGGTGGGCATGTATACTTGTATTATTACTGTGTTTACCGGTTTAGATTCTAATCTAGCCATGAGTACTTTTTCGTTCTTTTGTAAGTAATTTTCTACACAGTATCCTATCTTTTTCGCATAACTATCCCCACACCCAAATTTTCTTCCTCTGCTCCTGTATGAATTACCCTGAAGTCTCCACTCCAAAAATCCCCCGTCTCTGGCCACCGAAGTTCGCTAATCCCTACTATGTCTAGTGATAACCTATTCATTTCGATTTTTAGGTTCTCTAGCTTACCTACTTGCTTCATGCTTCTAACATTCCACGCTCCGACTCGCAGAATGTTCCCGACTTTTGTTTTTAACTTTCCGATCGCAACCTCCGAAGTAGTCCCCTCCCGGTGATCCGAATGGGGGACTATTTTAACTCAGGAATCTTTTACCCCAGAGAATGCCATCATGTTTGTTATAATTTAGGTACGCTGTGTACTTGGGAGATAATGTGGTGGTTTCCCGTTGCCTTCCACATCGCGGTAATGTGTCTTAGACTGCCATACCGACCCCTATGGTCTCTGCCAATCTAAGTACCGAAAGAGCCGCTGCCCTCTTTCGGGGACCTATCTTAGTCTGGTTCCTCACTAACGACCCTACTACTTTGGTTGGACCTGTAGTTTGGCTCTTTAGCTCTTTAGAACGCGCAAGCCATTTCACCTGTTCTAGTAATTTAGACCTCCGGCAAGGTGCAGGTCCATTCGAAATGGGTTAAAATTCCCAAAACATAAAAATTTGCATGATAAATTAGAGTCGGATATAAATGCTGACAATACTTTTCAAAAGGATTTTGATTCATCCTCTGTTGTTAGGGATGACCATCAAATAAACGTAGACCCGGAACATAAAAATTTGCATGATAAATTAGAGTCGGATATAAATGCTGACAATACTTTTCAAAAGGATTTTGATTTATCCTCTGTTGTTAGGGATGACCATCAAATAAACGTGGACCCTATGCAATTAGATTATTCTGATAGGAACCCGAATAATATTAGTAATAAACCAAATTCTTCATTTAGTAGTACGCGCAATCCCATTATTTATAAAGTAACCCCAGTTTCAAAATGGAATTTGAAATTTACCAGAAATACATCAGTCAACGCTTTCTTAGAGAAAGTTGAAAAATTGAAAACTGCACGAAATATGCCTCATTTTCAATTGTTTAATGAGCCGATTGATTTGTTTGAAAGAAAATCATTAATTTGGTATAGAGCGAACAAAGATTTTTTTTAGTACATGGAAGGAATTAAAGGCGGCTTTAAAGAGCGAATTCTTACCCTTTGATTAAGACGAAAAATTAATGTCTGAAATTTCGCAACGCACTCAAAGTGACAAGGAAAGATAGGCATTTATGTGGCCGTTATGTTGAATATGTTTAAAAGGTTATCGGAACCATTGACCATCCAAAGACAACTTAAAATTTGGTTGGAAAGTAGTAGTCCCAAAAGTGGCCGTAAAGCAATTTTAAAGATTTCTTCGGGACATTTTGGTATCTTAAAAACCTATGAACGGATAGCGCAGAAACTCTTCTGGCCGAAACTTCGAGCAGATGTAGCTCATTATGTTAACAATTGTAAAATTTGTATAGCTCATTAACCCGAAAAAAAAATTACCAGCAGGTAGAATGTCTCGTCACCCTATTGTTTCAAAAACCTGTAAAATGGTTTCAATTGATTTAGTGAGTCCGCTTCCAAGAACAGCTATAGGTTTCACTTATATCTAATTGGTTGTAGATGTTTTTACCAAATTTCCTTTATTTTTCCCTCTTCGAACAGCTACAACGTCAGCTATAGCTCAAAAAGTTGAAAGATTCATTATTTTATTGTCTGGAGCACCTCAGTATGTTCTGGTAGACAACGGTGTTCAATTCCGTAGTCATCTGTTCAAAAATTTAATGTCAAAATACGATTCAAAAATTATTTACACTGCTTTTTATCACCCGCAAGCAAATCCAATCGAACGAGTAAATTGTGTTGAAAACGCCTCTTGCAACATATGTTTCTGACAATCATCGCCTTTGGGACAAGTTTCTTCCTATGGTACTATGTGTACGTACGGCTATGCATGAAGTGATATTAATGACACCATATTTTGCTCAATTTGGTAGAGAAATTGTTCTCGATGGCTCCTCGTATAGTGACACAGTTACCACTAATACTTTACATAATATAGATTTTTCAGAAAGACAAAATCTTAAAAATAGAGTTCCTGAATTCGACAAAGTATATAAAGAAATAGTTAAACGTTTAGAACAAGCTTATCAGAAACCAAAAATAATTTATGATTTACGTAGACGAAATGTTCAATTTTCACAAGGAGATTGAGTTTAGCGAAAAAATTATGTTTTGTCCGATGCTTCAAAATTTTTCAATGCCAAGTTAACTCCGAAATTCGTTGGTCCATTCTTTGTTAAAAATAAAGTTTCATTTAATATATATGAGTTAACAGATGACTCTGGTGCTTCGAAATGCACTTGGCATGCAAAAGATTTAAAATTACATCCCAAAGATTAGGATTTTTTTTGTTTTCATTCTGAATAAAGTTTTTTTTCAATTGTTGACATTTAATCTACGTTTTCATCTCATGTATTTCCCATATAACCACGCAAAGTTTCATAGTTTATATTTTATATTTTTCTAGAGTTGTATTTTCTTTACTTATAAGTTGGGTGGTTTTATTTTCGAATAGTGCGCGTAGATTTTTAGGATTTTCATTATGGTTTTTTTTCTACGTCTTCTAGAAGAAGTCGCATTTTTGTAAGGGAGTGTAATGTATTTTTAATACATTATGTTCTAAACTAGTTCACTTTCATATAGGGCTAATCATTCATTGTTTAGTTTCATTAAATTCAGTTCCAAGACAGAATTGTTATTAATTAAATAAAGACCGGTGCTTTTATTCTTATTCCTCATTGGTCCTGACCGATTTATAATTTTAAGCATCTAACCTTATGTTAGGTTTGATAAAATTTCATGTGGTTATATTCTAGCCACTGCCGTCAAAGTTTTAATTTTGACAATTGCTTGATTGGCATTAATTTTAACAGCAAGCTTTTTAGAGATACTGCCAGGCGTTTTTAAAGAAAATGAGTGAGTTTTCTTAAAGGAGAAAAACACCACTCCTCGGTCACCTTGATCCGAGTCTTCCAAGTAACAACATGGTAAAATAAAAACACTCCAGATAGCGATGAAAAATTAGTGGACTAGGTGCCTATTTATTAGGGACAAGTTAATAAGCCCTTCTCTGTTTAGAGAATTAACCCCGCACTCTAGTTTTGTCGTGAGCTTTCGAGTGTAAGCTATTTTAGGAGCTGGAAGCCCGATTTACTGTTGTAGAATTTGTCATTGCTAAAGGAGATGTTTTCTTGGCTGAAAGTTGTTCTCACCATCTAAAGAACCCAGGTGTAGGACCGGTAGATGGACGGATAGTGTAAAATATAGGTTATAAGTGTGAGTATTCGATAAGGTTGTAACTAGATGTAAGCTCGTCATGTAGATTAAGTAAAGACTTTTGTAGTGCTAATCAAGTGTCATTATATGAATGGTGAAAGTGCTGTTGGTGTAGTTATTCTATTATTCTTGTAGATTAAAGAAGTATTTACTGATCACTACACCTGATATTCACACAAATCGCAGCAAGGTTACAGCAGAAAATGACCTTCACCGGTAAACGTCCTGACGGCTGATCCTCCCTTCCTCTGGAAGCAATTGTTTAGAGAAGCGAGCGTGAGTTATTCTCAGGTAAGTTTATTTTGGAACTACATTTCCGATTGCGACACGATTGCTGGCCCCCTTATTGATGGTAACAAAAATTGATACAAAGGACGAAACGACCATAGCCACGTATGTCCACTTTGTCATTTTGTTGAACCCCGACCGATACCCTGCTAGCTGGGAAAAATTACCTTGTGCATGCACTAGTTTTCTTTGGCTCAAAACCCTCTTATTTTAGATTCCTCATTATCATTGCTTCTTGACCCTTCAGGCGTAGTTTCAATTAGCTAGTGTAACAGACCATTTCATATTTTTGCAGTTAAATCTTCAAACGTGTTCTTTCCTAGTATTGTGGAGCAGTTTGTACTAAATCTTTCGGTGACTGTTTGGAAATAACGCATTTATTGTAATACAAAGTCTAACTATATTTATACTTAAAACGTTAATTATAATACTATTGTACGTCATCTTGAGTATTTTCTTATGTGGATGCCGTTCTGGTTTACTCTATTTATTTGCAACTGATTGAGTGCCATACACCCTCTGAGTGTACTGTAACAGTTTGTACTCGTACACCTGTATTTGTCATGGTGTATATCCAAGTCACCTTTAACAGCCTATGGTGGTCTTCACTTTTTGTTCGCTTACAGCATGCCCATAACAACTGTATCACGTGTGTAGGAGCTACCGCCAGGAAAGGTACACGACGTTACGAACCACCGGACCAAATATCTACCGTGTCACATAGAGAATAACCAAGGTTTGCTCAAAGGGTTTGGTGTGCGACCAATTTTTGCAATATCGTGGTCGAGGAACTGCTATGGATCCTGGAAACCACGGAATAGGTGTTGTTTGTCTTAGCCAATACGAACGACATCTTGATTGGGACGGAATGAGACGTCAGGAGATCTCTCGAAGATAGAACGACAAGCACACCACTCATATTACACTACTGGACTGCTTACAATAAACTAAAAATTGCACAGACAAAAGTCATATACACAATAATTAAGGAAACCTTTAAACGCAACTCACGCTTTGTAATAGACAACAAACCAATCGCACGAGCACGAACATGCAAACACCTGAGAGTGACATTAGACGAAAAACCGTTGCAATCGCCACACCACCACAACACGTAACTTCTCGAGACATGCAAGCAAACCATTGCCAGTTTGGCACAATGCGACTATAAAATACCACAACACAACGTGTGCCTGTACCCTGGCAGTGCGCTGGCAACTATGGTGTTGTACGCTGCGAGTGTATGGGCACACTGAATGACAATATTAAAACGAAAGCAAACACTTAAAACAACGGAATAGAGCACACTTACTCGATTAATTAGTGCCTACAGGACGGCCGCCACCGATGCCTTATCTGTGATTACCGAGATAATGCCGCTCGAACTGATAATAAGAGGAAGAGTAGCAACGATCCACCTTCGTTAAACCGAATGGAAAAAGTAGAAGAAATACTACGCTCTCCAGCAATCACGAAGGGGAATAAGGAAGCAGTCCTGTCCGAATGGCAAAATAGATGAGACAATAGCATAACCGGACGACGAACATACGAATGGGATATGAACACAAGGCACAGTCTCAGGATCAAATACATACAACCAACCTAAGGCCTGATTCATTTTCTGACGGGCCACGGGCCATACATACACACTTTCTACGCACTTGACTAATGCTGACGTGTGTGGCTGTAAAGTTGGAATACCGCAGCACATGGTCTTCGACTGCGAAGGCTTCCCAAACACACAACGAAAGAGACACAATACTAAACATATCGATACGACAAGGTTTATTTAACGAACACACATTTAAACACCTGAATGCGATTGCCGACAAAATCACAAAAACTATGCACAAACAATACCTCGAAAGACAAGCACTACGACCATGACCACACTGAGACGAACACATCATGTTCACAAACATTTACTGGATACACCAGGAACACTTTGCTCCTAATGATCGTGAAACCAAAGAGTAACAACACAACGCATGTGCCGAAGCACCCCAAATCGTCTCTAACTAATACTAACCTTACATTTAGAACAGTTATAAATTAGTTTTAATATTTTAGTAGAATAGGATATTATGCACTAACATAGGATCAACATAAAATATGGAATAGACTGTATCTAAAACATAAAACTGCCGACAACCTAGATAGAACAATGGATGTGCAAAATAAAACAGCAACCTTAAATAAAAAACAACACAACACGTATAGACACGCGCGCGCGCACTATGTGACTGTGTACTTGCAATCTCCGGTTTTTGGGTGTTGACGGCCGAGTACGTGTTCTATGACTGTGAACAACTTAAAACCCAATTACACCAACACTGTTCTAACTGGGTCATGCATGCTTAAATTGTCAGACAGTATGCCTAAAACTGGTTAAAAAATAAATAAAAAGAAAATTAGAAAATGTACAGATTTATTCTTTGTCGTAGTTAGATTAGAAATCATAACAAACTGGTGGATAAAAATCGGTTCATTTTATCACGATTATTTAAGTGCTAGTTCGTTCTGTTGCGTACTGTATTGGCAGTACGGGTTCAAGACGAAACTGAAGAATCTAATAACCCAGGTATTCCCAGAGTGTTAACTAATGGAGTTTAATCAGTTGATTCTGCAATGAAGGAGAATTCAGAAGAAACAACAGTACTTAAGACAGCATTCAAAACAGTACAAATTGAAATTTCAGATTGCATTTTCGGTATATACCGAGAAGAAGCTTTCATCTAAATTAATGAGCCAAACTGTTCAACAGCGATGGTTGAAGAAACATCAGACGTGTCGATTAGTATGCGGATAATTATAATTTATCGATATGAATTTAATGGATGTGGTGTTGAGTGCTTTTGTATATTTCTTAATTTTAGAAAGTAACAAATTTTGTAATAATAGAAATACACATTCTTTCAATTGAATAACACCTTAATCTTCATAAATAGCGGCTAATGTGAATTTAGGATATAGTACATAGTAGTAGAAGTCTGTTACGTTCAAAACTCTGCAAGTAATGTTTTGTGCATGAATATTAATTTGTATTACTTTTATTTAAAAACGTCCTAAAATTTATAAACAAATCATAAACGCTATTGATCAACAAGCTCGATTTCCTGCCACTTGAAATTTGTATTAATTTGTAAAATTTCTCAAGTATTTACTCTATAATATTTTGTTTTATAAAATCAAAAAAACTGCTTAGTAACTTTACGTTACAAAGTAGTTGAAATATTTGTCACCACCTGCAGTGAAAACATTTCAATTACAGCTGCACATACATTCATTACTTTCTTTTAAAAGATAAGGTCGCTTAACCACCTGCCTAGTAAATAAACACTTGGAATAGGTTTGTTATCTATACCAAGTTTATACTGTTATCCTGCAGCTGTGCAGATGTTCAAAGTCATAAGATTGTTTCCCTTTGTTAAAAATTCTTTGTTACCACGTTATCTTCTTGTTGGCAAGCTGCTACTGTTGGTAGGTTTTTACAGTTGCCGTCTGAGAATTCCTCACACTTGAACTTTTGGCAATGTTTTTGAAACTAAAACACCTTGTCAATATATGATTCCTTTCTTATAAATACAGACCGTGCTTTGAAAGCGGTACATTCAATTCAGCTTCCTTGTAGCGAAATAGGCTGTTGTGAGTCGCGAGATTAAAATGCTTTCTGTGCTAGTATGAGTTAAGTTGGTGGTTCCAGCACCCAACAAATAGAAAAATGCAGCCGCATCTCCTCATTCCCAGATGGTACCAGCAAAAGAAGCAGACAGCTCAAAACAGAGTGAACTTTTCTGTTTTCTTTTTTTGTGCTGCTGTTTTGGAAGATAGACATTTCCTATTTTGGGTTGATTTTGACTAAATTGCACATTATACACCACCAAATGTACACTCAAACACGAACGACTCTGTACCTTATTCTGAAAGTTTGAGTTAGAGCACTTTCTACTGTTTACTTTTCGAAAATAATGTTAACGTCGACAACTCCCTAGGCACTATTTGATTAAGTTAATTAAAAGTTTAATATTAGGTTATTTTTTAATTTTTACGAAGCGCACTCGCCAAATCAGTTGTTACTGTAAATTTTACGTATAATTTCTTCCCATGCATATTTAGCACTGGAAAAATTATACTGGTATGTAGATTTGTAATTGCTATTTAGATAATAAGATTCTATTCTCGCTAATTTAAAGATTTAGGTTTATTGTACTATGTGTACATCACGTTATGATTACGTAAATGTGTTTTTGATTTTGTAAATAGAGTTTCTAGGCTGAATGTAAATTTTCTATAATGACGTTTCCTCTAGCGTCCCTTATATTTTTGCTATATGGTTTTATATCCATAAAATTCATTCTAATTAGTTTATATGGTTCGTCTGTTTTTCCTATTTCAATCTTAGTTTGTTCCTCTTTGCACTTTTCATTAATCCATTGTTCTTTAGCTTTCCTGTATTTACGAATACTTTCCCATTTTATTGCTTTATATCTCTGTTTTCCTGTTCCGTCTGTTCTATTTTTATATTTTCGTCATTTTTCTATTAAATTCAGGATATCCTTTGTTGTCCATGGTTTATTATTTTCTTTTTGTGTATACTCCAGAATAACTCTGGCCGCCATATCTAAGATGGATTTAATGTTATTTCATTCTGATTTTGCTTCCTTAGTATCAGAAATTTCCCCGATATCTTTCAGCAATTTATTTGATTTTTTTCAATTCGTTGGTGGATATCTTTATCTTTTAGTTTCTCAAAGTCAAAGTGCCCTTTTCCGTTTCTTTTTTTCAAATTTTTTATTTTTGGCGGTTTTGTGGTGTAGTTGGTATGCGTGTGACTACTATGCACAAGGTCCTGTGTTCAAATCCCCACACGGTCGGCTTGAGAAATATTAGGCGAGCATTTTTTACAAAAATACGCCCTCGTTCGGTTGAGAGGTAAAATGGAGGTCCCGTGTATGAGTGTTGTCACGCAGCTTAAAAATCCCTACCTTACTTGCAACAGCAAGAGTTCGGCATAATTCAAAATTTTCAAGTAAAAAAACTCTCTTCCTGACCAATATAGATCCTTCAGATGGAGCATTGGAAAAATCAAATTTAGGGAGGCCTTCGTAATTACGATGTTGTGGTCAGTGTCTATATCTGCTTCTGGGTAGCTTCTACTGTCTTTTACTTAATTTTTAAACCGTTGTCTAACAAGACTATAATCTTCCACGTATATCGTCTTTTAGCGTGATATTGAAATAATGTGTTCGTGATGATTAAATTGTTTTTGTCGCAAATTTATACCAGCTTATTTGCCCTGTCATTTTTCGTGCATAAACCAAATAATCTTTTTACCGCTCCTTCCCTACCGTCACCTACCACTGCATTAAAATACTCCGTAATTATTAAATTTTCATGTCCTTTTACGTATCTTACTATGTCTCGATATATTTGTAGATTGCTTCTACCTCTTTGTCACTGTAGCTGACCACCGAACTTTGTTTATTCCTGCTATGTCTAGTGCTAGCCTATCCATTTCAATTTTTAAGTTCTCTAGCTTACCTACTTGGTTCATACTTCTGACATTCCACGCTCCGACTCGCAGAATGTACTAGACTCTTGTTCTAGATTTTCTATTCACATCCTCCGAAGAAGTCCCCTCCCGGAGATCCGAATGGGGGACTATTTTAACTGCAGAATTTTTTACCCCAGAGAATGCCATCATTTTTAATAACCATTTTGGTACGATGTGCACTTGGGAAGTAATGTGGAGGTTTCTCGTTGCCTTCTACATCGCAGTAGTGTGTCTTAGAATGCCATACCGACCCCTATGGTTTCTGCCAATCTAAGTACCAAAAGAGCCGCTGCCCTATTTTGGGGACCTGTCTTAATCTGGTTCCTCATTAAAGACCCCACTAATTTTGTTAAGTCTATAGTTCGGCTCTTTAGATCACTGAAACTCTGATGCTGTTCTACCGTTCTAGTAATATAGAACTTCTTGAAGTTGTAGGTACATTCAAAACGGATAACACTGATTATTCCCTATTATTAAAAGAGAATTCTTAATGCACTATAATACCGCTACAGGGATTGCTGACTTTAATCACTAACAATGTTTACTTCAGTAACGTATTCCTTAACACGCCAATTAAACCATATTTACTATTAAACTTGTTCATGTAACTTATCTACATGCTGCTAAGCACCTCCTCTTCGGCCTCAATTCATATAGACATTAGGCTGATTTATTTTACTCATCTGAATTACAATTAAGTTCGCATTCCTTGTAAATTAGTACTTCGGTTAAACTCCCTGCGGGTTCGTATGGTTTAAGTATCAATGAACGGGTGCCATGGTTGAGGATTATTATCTTAGGTTACCCAATTGAACTCCTTTACTTTCTCATCTGATTACCTTATAAGTGTTCCTTGTTTTAATGCTGTACGTTAATAACAACTTCACTGCGAATTAGCAAAAGTAAGACACCGATCCATAAGGGGCAATGGCTATGTGCGAACGGACTAAGACATAGCATCTACCGCGCAGAAATAGACGCCTTATGAGAATGCCACAATTATTTGTACCTACTTTAACCACCTAAATTTCACAAGTTATGCAATTTTCTGTTAAAAAGTTGTGCATGTTTCGCCTTCTGCACGGTATAGCTTTAAATTAAAGTACGTATTCCTTGTCTAGACTGCTGGATTCGTGCGCTAACTATTTTGCGTAATTACAGCAGTACGAAATTGTTATAGTGCCTAACAAGGCGTTGTCATCGATGGCAGAACAACAGCTTTAATTTGGTTGTGCAATGCAAAAATTGTATTTATTTGTAGTGGTAGCGGATACACCAACATACATGGCGAATCGCGGTAGTTAAACCACGTTGCGTTACCAGTGGTAAAATTTTAAAAGGAAAGTTGCCTCACAGATAATCCAAGGTATCCATAATCTTCATCACTTACTTGATGTTGCATTCAATAATAACCCATTTCAGGACTTTCAATAGATACATACTTTTATAAAGTGCTTAATAGAATTGAAAGTAATTCTCTTAGGTTACTGAATGTGGTTTACGTAAAAAGGGGAGAGAGCTTTTACTTACTGTTGGAGTTTTTGCGTAGAAGGCGTTAACGTAAATAACAAGTTACTCATACTAATATACAGTGACATTACTGACAACAACGTATTGAATTTAAGATGGTCTTTTCGAGTAGTAAAATTTGCGAAGATTAAGCTCCTCTGCCAAGGAGTTAATAATAGAGATAGAGTGTTCAACGATAAAGAAAGCATAGTGTTAGTGGAAGCAAAAGATATATCAAGTAGGTGGGATAGGTATAGAGAATTGAACTAATATGGAAGTCTTAATTAAGGCCTACTACGCCCAAGGTCCCGGGTTTGAATCTTGACACGGTCCGCTTGAAAAATGTTAAGCGAGCATTTTTCACAAAAATACACGCTCGTTCGGATGAGAGGTAAAATGGAGGTCCCGTGTGTGAATGTTGTCACGCACGTTAAAGATCCCTATCTTGCTTGGAACAGCATGGTTCGGTAAAATTCCAAATTTTACAGGTAAAAAAACTCGCTTCCTGACCAATGTAGGGAGCAGGGTGTAAAATACAAACAATAGAATTTCAAATAGTACGAATGCAACTACAGTTAACGGAAACTGTGGTACGAGATCAGTGTGAGTAGATACAGTTAGATGTGGTAGTAAGAGAGTAATAAGATATATAAAGATGTATTCGATACATAACAAAATAAAGACATTGGTCCGTGTCTTGTCGGAATAATGCCTGTTTTGTGAATATTCAAAGACAAATTTGAAGTTATGCACCCCACATCTGTGTTTCTCGATCTAAACTATCGTTTGACGTAACTCAACAGAAGCTTATTAAATGGTATCAAACAGCCTATAAAATCAATTTTCGTGCATCCCTCTAATTGCATCTTCAATTTAAAGCTTTAAATTCTATAATGGTTCGCTTATTGTCCATTTACAACCCTTGGGGAGTATTCGTCAAAAAGTTAATTTATTGGTAGTTTAAAATGATAATTAAAGAAAACGGGACTTGTAATTTGTCTTACTTTCTGACAGTCTCAATTAGCAATGCACGCAATCTAGGTTGTTATGGCGTCAATTTTATATACGCAGTGTAAAAGGGCTACATAGTTGCTATTTTATACGAAATGTCACATCAAATACAAAATTGTATTCGTGTATGTGGACTATATAATTAGGAAAGTAAAAAGCTTATTACTAAGCGTCACGACTGAAGATTATCAAACTATTTTTTCTTAAAATTTGTTGCGTTTTGCATTAAACTAAGTACAAGGCTTTAGGTTTCATTCAATACATACTAATTTATAGGGAATGGTAGTGAAATAAAGACATCTTATAGACCCACAAATATGTATAAGTTGAGTTGTAGTAAATTTGATTAGTAGCCTTTTGCTATATGTGACAACAAAATTATAATGTGTAATAAAAATAGCCCAACATGGGAAAAGCTCATACTAATAACCGAAGCTTTTTCTCATAAGAGTTTTAATATGTTGGATGCTACTCACGCGCGAGCGACATTCTCGTTCACGATTATATTAATAGTTCTAGTTGGTCTGACATTGCCCTTGATGGTTGGTTGTACGATCACTTGCTTAAAATATTAAATTGAGTTTTTATACACGTAATTATGAATTTTTGAATTTCACTTTTGTGTATTGGTGTGGCGGAAGAATACAACAACTAGGCTGGGCAGTCACGCCCTAAAAAGCAAAAATGGGATTATGTAAAACCGTTAAGAACAACGGAGCTCGAAAGTGTTGCGGAACAAGGTCTATCCGAGTTTCCGAAGAAGAACCCTTCTTTGCTAGTGATACGGAAGACGAATATTTGTCATTAGAAGATGCTTCACTTAGGAAAATTAGTGACAATGAGAATGAAAGAAAATCACCTCTGACAAAAAGCAACAACATTAAATATTGCTGTGCTGGTACACATGGTTCGAATGCAAAATCCTGTATGTATGCGAAGACGATGCAAGTTCCAAGAAACTTTTTCCCTTTATTAGCAGGGAAGAATTTTTAATTCTTATTTTATACACCTATTGCAAGATCATTTGCCTAACATAATAACAGAGTAAATAAACCAGTATGCAGAAGAAGTTTTTTCCATCCGCAAACCAAGAAGAATTCAAAGATAACTGTTTGAAAAGAGCTTACTGTTAAAAGTTGTTAGTGTTAATAGGAATACTATTGCAAATGGGGCATATCCGCATAAAGAGAATTTAAGACTATTGGAAAACTACACTTTGCGAAAAGCACACAAAACTGAGAAACCAACCGCCGAAGATAAATTATATAAAATTACGGGAATAATAAATTTTTTAATCAAAGAGTAAGTTGTGTTTACTATAGCGAATAAGAACTAAATCTTGACGAATCTATGATTTTATGAAGGGGACTTGTTTATCGGCAGTACACCAGAAATGAACGGTATAGATATAGACTTAAATTAAATATGTTGACAACAATTATGAGTATCTTTATAAAATTTTAGTTTACTAAGGGTTGGTAAATGATTTAGAAGGAAAAGAACGTGCACAAAAAGTGTTGATGCACTTGTTAGAGTAAAAATTGGGTGTAGGACACAATGTAGACATGGACAGTTATTAAAACAGTTATGAACTTGCGAAGAAATTTTCTGAAAGGAAAACATTGCACCGGCATGGTACACACTGCTCGTAAACATTTTCCAGCAGATTTGAAATCAAAAGCACAGAAGAAACGGGAGACAATTGCAAAATATGCAAATAGAGTATTGAATGGAAAGGCAACGGAAAAGTTATATACATCTCTAATGAACATCAGAATGAAATGGTAGAAGTTCTAACTAGGCGCAACGACAAATAAATTGAAACCACTCTCGATAGTACATGGTTCACAAGGACCAAAGGTTCGCATATTATCCATGCGAACATAAAAAGATTAGACGAACCTAATAAAGTTTTTGTTTATATTTTGCAACTAATTATTATCAACGTCCATCAATTCTTCAACAAAAACTCAGAGAAATGGACGACTCAATAATTTCGGTGTGCAAGTTATTTCCCAGTTGCTATAAGACGCTAAGAACTATACTGCTATGCTCTCTGTTCCAAAACAGAGAAAACATATTTCAGAAGTATGGGATAAAAGAGTATCCGGAAAGGTGCCGATGAAACCATGCAAAGATGTTATGCTATTGGAAAAATGAGGAAGGCTTCGTGGTGTAGTTGATATGCGTGTGACCACTATGTCCAAAGCTGTGGGTTCGAATTCCGACACGATCCGCTTGCAAAAAGTTAGGCGAACATTTTTCACAAACATACGCGCTTGTTCGGATGTAGGGTAAAATGTAGGTCCCTTGTGTGAGTGTTGTCATACGCGTTAAATATCCATAGCTTGCTTGGAACAGCAAGGGTTCGGCAGAATTCAAAATTTTCCAGCTAAAAAAAAATCACTTCCTGGCAGTGTAATACCTTTGGGTGGAGCATTGGAAAAACACTCAAATATAGTGATGAAGAATGGAAGGATACCACATGTTTGTAACTGTTGGTGTTTCGATTATGCAACTGCAACTCATACATTATATAATTGCTACCTATTTCTGGATTTTGTATATCGCATTTTTTATTAGTTTTGCTTGCATTTTTAAAATATTCCTGATTATAGTATTGTTTAAGCTACAGTTGTCATTAATCGAGTCATCACGCTTTGATGCGTGATGCGGCTCCAAAGGTTGAAATTTGGCGTACAGTGCTCATGACGCACGGGTGTGTAACATTTGAAAACGCCCAAAATGTATCATAAATTAGCCGATGATACACATATTTCACGTAAGAATTCCCGAACAGATTTGCTTTAAAATTACAAAAAATTTAATATGTCCTCTGATGAAAATCCTCATTGAATTTTGGCAGTGAACGTGTTAATCTAATCGTCCATAATTTTATAGACTTAGTTTTTAATTGTCTTTAGAAATTTTGATTTCCTGAAACAGAATCGTAAACCTAAATAATACGGTCACCGCCCAACTTCACCAATTTCAATAATTAAACTTGTTCAAAGAGGCAATATGACATAGAACTGTTAGCTATAATTGAG
This sequence comes from Platerodrilus igneus, assembly GCA_036346225.1. Lineage (NCBI taxonomy): Eukaryota > Metazoa > Arthropoda > Insecta > Coleoptera > Lycidae > Platerodrilus > Platerodrilus igneus. The sequence continues at coordinate 8,662,872 of JARFIW010001599.1, forward strand.
AGAAACAGCCTGTAAAAAGATAATTGCTACTTAACATCGTCTAGTAATATGATCGTTCATCAAGTCATCTAGGCTGTAAGTACATATATTCTTGAGAACATAAAAAATGAAAATACCGCGAGTTGGATCCAAGCATAATTTGTCATGAAATGTTATGAAATAAAATACCCATAGATACAAAAAATTAAATAATTTTTGTTACTAATAATATATAATTTAAGAGTGGTTACGTGCCGTGATTCTCACAATGGCGGGTATATTTTAGGGATGTAACCTTTCCCAGACGGGCTTAAACTTTTTTCTACTACCAACTCTAAGAGGGATTGTTGTCCCAACCCCTAAAGTTGATCTCATATCACATTGAACCATACATATTAAAACACGTTTGCCATACGTTATTTAGAAACCAGATGGAAACGGATAAAAATTTGATTAAAACGTAGAAAGTAAATACCAATGTAACTTGTATATTATGATTCCATGAGTAGTAGTGGTCAATAAATATTTATAAAGAAATTGTAGATTATAAATTAAAACAAAGAAACAATAGTTATATTTTTTGTATAATACGTGGTTGAACGTAGCTCTGGTCAATAAATTATTTTACAACCGCCAAAGCGAAAATAGTTTTCAAAACTACGTAGTACGAAGTCGAATACAACAAAGTTTTCAAAATAGTTAGAAAGTAAACAACAGTGAATTTAATAATATACACGTTCCATTCCATAAATATCCCACAAATAGAAGCATTTTACGATTCTTGGTTAAATTAAGTAAAGCTAACTTTACCAGGAAACGCATTGTAATTGTAATACAAAGTAACCCCCTGGCAAGCTAATAATAATATCATTACATTGTAGCTAACTAATCACTTAAATACAGTCTCTTATTTAGTAAAATTTACAAATACCAGGACAGAAATGAAACAATAGCATAAATAAAACGTAAAATGTTTTCAATGTATCCATTTAGACTATCGAAGACATAAAATAACATTAAGCACGTGATGTTAACATGATTAAGCCATATGAAATCACGCAGCTTTCACGTGATCACACAAACTCAATATTAAAACCGTAATACAATGACCAACTCCCCAAGGGACCTAAAGAAAAGATCTGCACTAGACAGTGAAGAAAAAAGCAATTCATTAATTACTCGTAAACTGGTAACGACAAAATACTTGAAAGGTTATCTTAATAAAGGAAAGTCAAATAACCTCATTGGTTAGGGATTGGATCCTGGTTGGAAATTAAATTATATTTTTGAACTGTAAACTCGATCCTGTCCAAATCCAAATCATTATTTAGAATGACATTTAACTCTAGAGTTGTTAGTTATTTACAAATTGCTTTTATTGTTTGTTGTTGACATTTGTGCATAACCCTTATTCAAATAAATATCATGGACTTATAAACCGTCCATCATCGGAGTAAGGTGTAGTGTAAATGTACATAATGTTGAAAACCTGAAAATTGCAATTTTATTTAAAAGGTTGAAGGCGTGCAATAGGTTACTATTATGGGATCGTTAAGGTCATGACTAATTAAAAAAAGAATTAATGTCAGTAATTTCACAATTTTTTGTATATACTTGTTTACGGGAATAATGCTATGGTGCTTGCACTCAAATAGATCTAGGTAACGGTGTTAGTTAAAAGTGGTTGTTTTACTTGCTTCAAGAAATGACTTCATTGTAGAAGGAACTCCATTCCATCAGGAGGTCGACTTAATTAACATTTCTAGGAATACTTACTTTCTAGAGGATTGTGACTAGGCTAGACGAGTTGCCGCACATATATTTAACACAGTATTGAAATTTCTTCAAGGTAGGTGTTATAGGTAACATAACTTGAAAAAGACCCTATTTAAATTTTATATTTTTCAATTTTTTCTCTATATTACGCGATTTATTCACCCATTGCAATACATCAATCCTTAAAGCATAGGAATTCAGTAACCTTATCGCAAAATGTTATAGAATCGCAGTCTGTCAGCTTAAGGATCACAGGTAAGGAAATTCATTTTTCTTATTTTGATATCCTTTTATCCTAGGGAACAATTTCGCCCCTAAAGGCAGATAAACAACTAGTAATGTCAGTGGCATAATAAATCGGAAAAGCACCGCAAATTGCTGTGCTAAAGGTCCTTATAGACTTTACCACAACATAAAACTTTATAAATTAGCATGGCTCACTCTTTAGTAAAATATTTCGGAAACACCTACACCTGTTAAAATATCCGGCGGAGAGTACTTACGAATGCACCATGAACAGAAATGCGAATAAAACTCTTAACACCTTGTTACGGTAAAACCACAACACATACGAAAAGGACACGGCACTAGCTATTATCGTAGAATAGGTATGGGAGTTAGAGCAATTCTTAGAGACCAAGTCGTTCAAGGAAATAAAGAATTAGCGGTATACCTGTAGAAGGCGGCTCCGTGGCGTAGTTGGTATGTTTGTGACTACTACGCCCAAGGTCCCGGGTTCGAATCCCAACACGATCCGTTTGAAAAATGTTAGGCGAGCATTTTTCACAAAAATACATCCTCGTTCGGATGAGAGGTAAAATGGAGGTTCCGTGTATGAATGTTGCCACGCACGTTAAAGATCCCTACCTTGCTTGGAATAACAAGGGTTCGGCAAAATTCCAAATTTTCCAGGTAAATAACTCGCTCCTTGACCAATGTAGTACCTTTGGGTGGAGCATTGGAAAATCACATGTAAGGTATACCTGTAGAAAATAAACACTAATACCCCGTAGGCGGTATATTCAACGGCATATCAAAAATAGTCTACACTATGTTAGTAGGTACATCCATGGCAAACACATAAATGTAATAACCATTCTTATTATTCTCAGTTAACACAAAAGAGCTAGGTGCAATTTTGGCTGTATTATTGCTAGTGTACTCTAGGAAATATTATTGGAGCATTATGCACGTAGCAGAACGTTCTCATACAGGTCAAGCCGGACAAAACGATTTATATCCATAATCTAAAAACAATATCTGTACGTACAATAAATTAATGTGTATCTTTTGAGGGATCAAAGATAAAGCTTTTGCAAACCCGCTGGTGCTAGAGTAACGTGAGTAGCATTCAAAAGCATTAGTACACTATAAAATTTGAATTTTGATTTACTACCAACATTTGTATGTGTAGGTAAATGTGACAGGAACGTGGGCTATTCTACCACTTAGTTATCTAAGTAAAGTTCGCCACGATTATCGTAACAGAAATGTAAAACTATGAAGGCGCTATGAAGTCGCTGTATACGTGCTTTACAAAAAAAAAAGAAAATTCTCACCCAGAATGATAGGCATCATCATAGACATGATAAGGGATCACAGAACCAGCTTCGGGTCGTCCCGGGATCACGGCCAGCTGTAGTACGGTGCGATGCATTCGCTAACAGCAACAATCAAAAGTAGCGAACATTAACGCAGCCACCATATCCAATCTAGTAACTAAGTAGGTAGGAACAGTTGACATCAGGACGTCACAATGAACCAGGAAAGGAATTTTGTTGTACCACCGCTCGGGAATTTCATCCAGCCTCAAAATTTCCATAGTACACATAAGGGCTAATGAAAAAGTAAGAACCCCTTAGTCAAACACAACGTCAAAAATTTATGACAAATTTCAAACCAATTATCTGCTTACCCATCATTCTACTGAATCCGTCACCCATTGTTTTTTACCGTTTTTAGTATAATACTAAAAAATTTCGTCAACGTCTCCTCAGAAGAACCGATCGTAGCAATAAACGACGGTAAAGAAAGTTGCCTATCTTTTGCGTGTAACATCTCAATAACGCCGTGTAGGATAGACAAAGCGAAAACATTAATGGATCGAAATTGCTAATAAACTCTTAAATAGCCGTAAAAAGAGATATGAACTGTAAGATTGACTAAGTAAAAACAAATATATTCGCGTGCAGACCCAGAATGGAACAACTTTACGGATAAAAATTGTGGAATATTAGATGTCTAAGTAAATATGATAGATTAGAGTATACACAAGGAGAAATTGGTTAAGAAATATTGAGCTCGTGAGTGTAAGGACTGAACACCAACTTTGTCAGTAGACTAGAATAATTGCTACAACATTAAGTAAACGACAAGGAGATACAATAATTGCAGCGAAATGAAACAAACGAAAGACGTATATTTTTGAAACATAATCCTAATAGGATTATCCAGTTAAGATTAATGCAGAGTCTGCATCATATATAATAATATGCATCTACTCGCCTATAATCAGCCTTACTGAAGAAAGATTAGAGCTTGTTCATGAACATTAAAAGTAATCCCTAAAATATGCTAAACAAATTGGATGTTTGAAATAATGGGAGACCAGAATGCTTCAGTTTGTAAAACAAACACAGACTCATATTGTAGAGGTACGTGGATTGAGCGAAAAAAATGATAGAGTACGGCAGTAGAGTTCTACAGAAAGTATAAACTGTTAATCAATAAAACTCTATTCATAAATCACAACAGAAGATTACACGAGTCGATGTAGCAAAAAATAAGGATAGATACCCGATTGATCATCAAATCAAGTTGTGGTTTAAAATCAACTAAAGGTTATAAATTGATTACAGGACCTGATAGATAGAGACTATAACTTATGATAAAATTTTAACTGAGTTTTAAAACATGAGGAAACATTCAGATCAAGAAAGTGGAAAAAGGGAAGAAAAAAGAAATAAAATTTCAAAACCATATTGCATGCGGCCGTAACAGCAAGGGAAATGCAGAAAATACAGATAGCGAGTGGATAACTATTCGACAGGAAATTTAACTATCGGTAGAGAAAATCTTTGGCAAACAAGTCGGTAGAAAATCTTGAATAAAACAGGAGCGACAAAGAATTTAATTCGCAACATCTACAGAGGAAAAGAAAAAATAAAAGATGAGATAGAAAGAGGCCAATGTAATTTTAGATAAGAGAGCGGTACGCAAAGGGCAGCTCTGTATCTAAACTTACTAACAGAAGGTGGGTTACAAAAAAATAAGCTGCCATACTTGATCTTTGTAGATTTAGAAAAGTATTTGCCATTGTCAGTGGGATTAAGATGTTTAAAACATTGCAAACTGATCACATGTCAGGTGGTCAAAAAATGTGGCATTAGTTCCAAGTTGATTATATTTGTTACTATCTTTCTCCATGAAATAAATATATACGATGTAGCCGTAATGCGTCTGCGAGTGCAAGAAACGTAAATCCGTTTTTGGATTTATCGATCACTCACCAACTATCACGTAATATATGTTCTTGCAATACATTTGCTAGTATTATTACATCGACGTAGAACTTTTATGAGCATTTTATCGATAGACGGTATGTTAATCTTAAAGTGAGCAAGTAGATATATTTTTTCTATTCCATTCCTTTTCTCTATTCTGTAGGAATATGGTGCTACATTTGAAATCTTTGAGTATTTCGCCTGTTCCATACATAAAACTGACTAGTTGGAAGAAATGTTTTGTTAGTGCTTGTTCAACAGTTTTTGTAATTTCTGCTTGCACTATATTTGTACCCGACGCCTTATTATTTTTCATACTCTTTAATGGTTACTCAAACCGTCTCTGATTATATATGCCAAGTCATCCTCTTCAGTGTCTGTTTCCTGCTCTATTGCGTCGAGTTCCTGTTCTGCATATAAATTCCTTATATATTCTTGCCATCTAAACACTTCCTCTACATTTTCTATGATGATCTCTCCTGCCGTGCCCTTTGTATTTTTGCAATACAGCTTTATATCTCTAAAATTATTTTTAATTATTTTGTATAGTTCGTCTATCTTTTCTATTTCGATCTTAGTTTGTATCTCTTTGCCCTTTTCGTTAACTTCCGCGCATTTGCAAATAATTTTCCATTTTATAGCTTTTTATAGCTTCCCTGCTTCGTTAGGTCAGTTCTTGTATTTTCGCCTTTCTTCTATTAAATTTAAAACATCCTTTGTTACCCATGGTCTTTGATCTTTTTTTTTATTTTTAGCTCAGAGACTCTCTGCTTCTACTTCCTTAATGTCAGAAATTTTACCAATGTCTTTCTACAAAATCAGTGCGGCTTTTACTCAAACCTTTGGTAGGTATGTTCATCTTTTAGGTTTCAAAGTCAAAGTGCCCATTTTCCCTTACTTATTTTCAGATTTTTAAACTTAAGCGAAGGTTTCATATAGGGATGGCCACGGGCCCGGACTTGGGCCCGGCCCGGCCCGAAGCCCGGCCCGAATGTCAAGCCGGGCTTCGGGCCGGGCCGGTCAAATTTTTTTCGGGCCCAAGCCGGGCCAAGCACGTGTCGGGCCCGGGCCGGGTCGGGCCAGACTGCTCAAGCTTTTCGGGCTTTTCGGGCTATTCGGGCCGGCCCGAAGTTTATATAACGAAATATACAATTTATTGATTTAGTAAAAAATTTCATTTAATGATTTCTTTAGGTGCCTCTTAAACAAAATTATAATTAACGCTCTTCTTAATATATCACCCAGGTACAGTTACACACATATTGGTAAGTGTGTCATAATGGAAATAAATAGAAAACGAAAATGATTTGGTTTAAACCGATTTGTGAATTTCGATTTTTTTTTCGATAAGTAATATTCACTTCTTTCCACTTTTCAAGAACTTTGAAATAGAAATCGTCCGTGTTATATTTAATTAATCCGAAGAAGTATTGCAACGTATGTTAATTGAGCTGGTTTATTGTATTATACTTATTAATTAACTTATTATTGTGGCCTCGCACTAAAGATTATTTATGAATAAATCGAAACCACTCTGTATATGTAAAAATATTTTAAACTGCCCGATTACAAAAAAACCAGATTAATTAGATTTAATTATTTGAATGTATCTTTTGTAGAACACCATACCGAATACAATGCGATTAGCTTTTATAGCTTTAAATAACAAATGGATATAGAAAATTAAAATGTAAATACTAAATAATATTCTATGTTGCGGCATTTTTTTTCATAATAATTAAAATTTCCAGTAAAGCATGCGACAAAAATATTCATAGACAACAAAGTAATGTCTACCTGATACGAGAGACTTGAATAATCAATTCTCTGAACGGATGCTAGCACATTCTCGAAATGTAGACCTATACACCAGCAATCTGTAAAATGGAAATTGGCAACGTTCTTTGTTTAGAATATGTGGAAACAATATTCAGTCAAATTTTGAATACTTTCCTTGAAATATTTTACTATATACTAGTAGTAGTACATGAATTCTAAAATGCATTTTGTTACTTAAGGTTGAAGTTTGACGCAAACCACCTTCTATTTTGAATTGCCTGTGCAAGTGTGCATCATCTCCAAATACTTTTGAGATTCTTCGAGGTTAAAATGATACTATAAACTATAATTTATTAAGATTGATATATTCAACTTTAGTAGAAAAACATAATAATAGTAAAGAAGTATTTATATACAACTGAAAATACATATATTAACAAACGATACGTTCTATTTGGATGTTGAAAAATCTATACATCACTTAAGGTTTTAGTTACATTCCGGCCCGAATCGGCCCGGCCCGGCCCGAAGCCCGGCCCGAAATTCAAGCCGGGCCTCAAGCCGGGCCGATGCGTTTTGGTTCGGGCCGGGCCGCCGGGCCGGGCCGGAGCAAATTATTTCGGGCCGGGTCGGGCCGCATCTAAAAGCCCGGCCCGGCTCGGCCCGAATCCATTCCTAGTTCATAGCAATTATGCTGTGGTCAGTGTCTATACCTGCTTTCGGTTAGCTCCTACTATCTTTTACTTGATTTCTAAACCCTTGTCTATCGAGATCTATCTGATGTCACCTTTGTCGTGGCATCTCCCAAGTATGTCATTTCCTAACATGATACTAAAATTATGAATTTTACTCTCTAATGTATTCAAAATAACTTACAGATAGCATAGCGTTATTAAATTATATTAAAAGTTCTAAGAAAATTTACATTAATAATATTTTGGCCGCTAAGAATAAATACTTTTACAAACTAATAGAAATGTCGAGCAATTCCGTTAAGGAAACCTAGTTTATTGTTAATAAATTTGGAAACAAATCAATTTCTATATCCTCAATAATGCCGTCCCATGACCCTAATCATTATTTCGTAAATGCAGCAAACAATTTACTTCCTGGCAACAAATAAACTCCTACCCCACACTCCGTAATACAAAACCATACAAAATATTATAACAACTTTTATTTATCACCCGTCAAAGAACAAGGAATAAAAATAAACTTTATCAAGAAACAACTAAATTATCCCATGAAGAGGAACAATTACTCTTAAAAACTTGTTGCTACCTATCAGCTAAGGCAATTAAGATACTTAAAAAATTATTAGTTAATCATTTCAAAAAAAATAATTTCTACGGTGCTTAAAGACTGTCATCCACAAAGATGGAAATAAAAAAAATGCTGGGAACTTGTAGATTAATAGCACTTCTTCGTTCACTTTTAAAATTAACCGATAGACTAGTTAAAACAAGACCGTTGTCATTGTTACAAAAATTCAAAATTGTTAACGGGAACCAGTTTGGGTTTTCTATCGAAAACTAACACAAGCTATGCAACGTTATACTACTAGGTGAAATTTTCTGAAGTGTGAATAGTAGCTCATTCTTAATAATTATCTTCCCAATTTTTCTAAAAGCATTTGGCTGCGTTATATGCAACAACTTAATTTAAAAATTTATATTTGTGGAATACATAAAATTTCTTTACGGTGGTTTAAATCTTTCCTTAAAACAGAATGTTCGTTTTAACATATAATTTTTAAATTACCAAACAATTGAATGTAGTGTACCACAAGCATCTATACATGGACCTGTACTATTTGTCATGTTTAGAAATGGTATTGCTAGTAAATACAGAACTGGTAAACTAGTTCTTTTGCTGACTACACGAGCATCATCTGGAGTAATCCCGACACAGCAAATTAATAACGATCTCATTGCCATTCAAAAATGGTGGATTTTAAGCACTTGAATTGTAACATAAATAAAGCTTCTGCTACATGCTACAAAGGAATTTGCGAAACCTATCTCTATCATAAAATTCAAGATGATAAATCTTTCAAATTTCTGCGACTAATAATCTATAAATCTCTAAACTGGGGTCAACATATATATATATATATATTCAAACAATAACAAAAAATTATCTAGTGCTTGTTATGTTTTATAAAAATTTCCAAAGAAGTTAACATTACTACTGCCAAAGTAATATACATTGCTCTGACCAATTCCCTTATACGCTACGCTACGCCATTTTGGGGTAGCCTGTAATTCTGATCGATTTCAAACAATTTTTTGGTTACAAAAGCGGGCAATAAGCAATACCTTTTGTTTTAATGGGAAAGAACATAGAAAACCTTCCTTTATGCAATACAAAATTTTGAATTGTCGGTCTCTTTTTATTCTAGAAGCCACCGGTTTCTTCAAAAAAATATTAAAGGTTTTCATATATGACCACAGCACACTCGTAAAACAAGGAACTCAAATCCAAACACACTTGCAGGTTCCATATTCTGAATTAACAGAAGCAATCGATAATATGCAATTACAAAAAGAATTTTAACCATCTTCCCTTACACCTACGATTTGAAACTACATAGCAACCATTTTGAAAGCTACTTAAACGAGTATTCTATTCAATTAAAAATTTTTATCTGCACGATTTTGCTTACAAACTTAGGAATTCGACCATGATTTTAATAAATCTATCTCTAGCATAGATTAGATAACTATGTACATAACCTATTATAGACAAAAGTATTTTTTTGTCTTTATAATTAATCAAAGGTTATGTGTAAATAATTTATTCTATTAATACTTACTGTCGGTATAATATTTGATTAGTTCTGTCCACTTAAATTCGGCTATTTAAACTTGTCTGTAATACTTTGTCCAAAAATGATGTATATATTCAGTGGCAATAAAACTTTCTTTCTTACTCCCCCCTCTCTTCCTCTTCCCTCTCTTTCTCTCTCACTGTTATTGTGACAATGGTGTTGAGCAATTTATTAAGTTAAAGTCATCAAGCTAGCAATAGATTGACAGCTAAAAAGGTCCAGTATTGCTCAAAGATTCAAGAAAGATCTCGCGCCTTATGGTATAATGTAGAAACTATTTAATTCGATGTATAAACTGTACGACCCGACAGTTAAAGCAGCCCTAGTATTAGTTTACAAACAATTTGAAGTCAGTTGTTATTTTAGTAATCGTAAATAAATACGTTGAATGACTGTATAAATAAGATAGATCAGTCAGTACTTATCTACGTTTAAAAATGGATAAAGTGTAATTGTAATGTTATAAAATAGTTTGTCCAGCTGATGTTATAATAATTATCGTCATTAATATCTATAGCGCCTTTTTAGTGTATTAAGGATATTATGTATATTATTGTGAGTAATTAAACCTATAATGGATCGCATAAAAAGCTGTAAACTGAAGTTCGTTTCACTATTATCTACTAAAAGTGACAGCAAAATTCCTACACATGAAAATAGGTTCCAAGAAGCAAATCAATGTTTATCTCGTATATTGTTGTGTGCAGAATAGCTGCTGCTTGGTTTTGAACGGTGAGGTTAGCAAATTCCTTAATAAAAACTAAGCTAAGTTTCCATTCACTATAGAGTAAGTAATAGAAAAAACCGCACTTTATATAATTATTTGAAATTACGTTACGGATAATAAAATCTAACAAAATTTGTTTTAATTTGTAATTATTTTTAATACAAACGCATACACGATGTACAGATTGTACACCGTAATACATTGTGCGCAATATCTAAAGTTTTGAGTATTTTGAGAATAAACTAGAATTTGAAATATGTCGTCATTAAATGATTGCTTGAATACGGGGTGTGACAATGACCTTAGAAGATAATGCAAATCTAAATAAGTCAATCAAATAGTTTCGAGTGCTTCTAGATCTAGGAATTTTCAGAGGATCTAAGCGTTGTTTCAATAACTTTGTTAAGGAGATGAGTTTATGTAACAAAAACCTAAGGAGCAAAGTAATGTGGAATACTGTGCAAAAGGAATGAATTCTTAATTAAGGATTTTAATTAGGTTTCGTGATGGAGTACATACATACCTCGTACACTTAAATTTTAATTACGTAAGCTTTAGCAGTACTATTTTAAATATTTAACCATACTCAAAGAGAATTTGCATATTTAATCGAAAGTCGACTAAAATGTGCTTGATTTAAACTGCTCTAAACTTGTATGTCTTCGTAGAATTTATTATTCAGTAACGTTATTTAAAGTTGCTAACTGTTAGTCGGGATCTTACACCAATAGTATGTGTTTAATGCCATAATAGTTAACACGCATTATTAATAAAATTTGTTAAAATTTTTATAACTATTTAATTAAATTGAAACAGTAAATAAATTAAATAATTATTAGTAAATTTTAACCTATATTTATACATAGTAACTAAACCATAATTTTCTGCAACTTTAAAAATAGCAGTTGGTGGTATATATTTACCATTGGGTACAATACCGCGCATGACAGCGTCTAGTCTTAAAAGAAGCTTCCGAACGAATTGTATGCTATCGGCAGGCGTGACCAAATTTCTAATATTTTAGGTAGCAGAACCTTTTTTTATCTTAATGAAACTATCATGAAGTTGCCGTTTTACTTACACATAAATTCTTAATTGAAAATAAATCGGTACCGATACGAACCCATTAGTTAAATTATGCTTTCCCGTCAACCAACTGTTTAATTGTTTTGGCAGTGCAACGTGCTGTGCCATATTTTTGACATACAGCCTCATACTGCAGCAAGCATAGATGCCACTCTCTTTAATTTTCAGTATTTTTGAACTAATTGTCGAATCAATTACTTTATATCTTCTTGGGTCATATTATTAGCATTGAATAGATGATAGACTTTTGTATGTCGAACTTCAACACAGTGGTAGGAGTGTCTTTTTACGTTCGCGCCTATAAGAGATGTTTTTCCGAAACAAATATTAATGAGGATTGTGTCTCCTTTCAAAACCTCGCAAAAATGTTCAAGTTTTTCAAAGAACTCGCAATTTGAAAATTGTCCTCCGAATTTAATAAAATGCATCTTAGTTAGTTTTGTAATTGATCTCTACATTGACGGTTTATAAAAAGTTCACCTTTAATTATAAGTTACAGCCTTTAGTTGCAACGATAAGTTAGAAAGATAATAAGATGTGTGTTTTGTATTGGAACAGCGGTTGGTTACAATAGCGTTTCAGATACATGTAGAACTTCAGATTCTCGTCTGACTATTAAATAATAGCTTTAAGGTATTTATGGTCAACATAATCTGTCACTTAGGACTTAAATTTGATATCATTCATCATTACTGTTTTGTGAAGTAGTTTCAACGCTTATATTTTGTTTCCATTAATAAAGTAAGCACAGTTTTTGTGGCCGCTAATGTTTTGTTTATGATCTGAATTACTACAAATATGTTGGTACAGGTTTGATTGTAGATCCTTGAAAATTTTTCTTTTTGAAAAAGGTACCATATAACGTACAACCAGTTGTTCTATAAAAAATTGTTTTTGAATAACTAAATTGTTTGGACCATTAAATATTTATTTGTCTTAAAAATACACAAGAATATTTTGGCATGTATATGTTTGGAATGGTTATTTGTGTAGCCAGGTTTACACCAAATGAAAAATGAGTACAAATAATTTATTAATGTTTTAGATTGATCTGAAGCGTTCTAAAGTTTTATTAACCATTTGTCAGATATTCAGATCAGAAAGCTGTAGGACTAATTAAATTAAATGAATGAACTCAGCAGTTAACACGAGTCTAGGCTGTAACATTAAAGATTATTTTTGTATAAATATTTTATTTGAGAAATGGAAGTAGTTGCTTGGGTATTACTATTATTATTTTTGTTGCCTTACAGAAAATAATAAAAGTCAATAAGTTCTATTTGGTTTGATGTTATTGCTTAACTAGGATCACAAATGGTGATGTCATTGTATTTATTGAATATAACTTTTTTTTCAGGTGCAGGTTTTAGTGGGAACCGCCATTGAGTATCCTCGGGGTGATTGTTTTAGTGTCCTGAGCATACTACTTACTACCTCTCCCTTATGCACTGTTCCTTCATTACATAGAAATATTAGAAGTAGTTACGCACTCCTTTCCCCAATCCACTTGTTAGTTCACCAGGTAAACAACAAACCGACCTACGACAACTCTCTTGCCTAATGCAGGCGTCATGCCCAAACTATTCCGTGGTTGCGCTTTATCTTTTTCTAAAGCAGTTTAACATCCGTTACCTAGACTCTCTTTTGTGATATGTAATTCGCCTTTGACTTACCATTACGCTTTGCGACAAAAGCCATTTCGGAATGTAAATAATAACACCAGAGAATATTTGAAGAAGAATAGCAATTATTTTTATAAATGTCATACCAGTCATTCTTGGATCGCGTATTACAGATTTGTCATTAAAGTTAACACTTTGCGAATGATTTTAGTACAATAATCTTATACGAACGAGCTCATATGACGTTGGGCTCGTTTACTAAAACGATACTGAAACGCAGCAGTTACAGAAATAGTACCAGTAGACAATTTTTAGAGGACCATGCAAAGTGTTGCTCTCTGTCATTTATTCCAATTCCCGTAAACTTTTCAAGAGTTTTAAAATATGTATTTAATCCAGAATTTTCTTGAGAATTTAAACCATTTTAAATTTTATCTATCGGACCACTTTTAAGCCTACAAACTTTTGTTCTATTCACAATAATTCGGTGTTTAAAAACTTTTTTGCAACTCTAAGAAATGTATTTGAACGTGCTTTTATAAGGAACTGAAATCATTTAAAATGTTTCAAGTCGAAGCTCTCTTATAATCCTTAAATTGAAAATTACTTTTCACCTAGATTTCGGTTTATTTCTAAACAATCAAAGTATGCATTAAATGCAAAACTTTCTGCAGAATTTAAATCCTTTACCATTATTTAAAGTCATAACTACCCTTATCGAGTTACAACTTCTAAAGCGCAAACATTACTTGATATTTAGACTTTGTTTTGTTTTTTGAAAGCCAAGCCGTGGTTTTAATCTAAAAAATTCCACGGTATTAGAAAATGCTTTTAGTTTGAACCTACAAGAGATATAAAGCAAATTCTAAATTTGGACAAATTACTTAACAAAACTGTGTTCGTAAGATGTAGTGTGTGCGTAGTTTGTCTACAGTCATTTTGCTTTTGATAAAAATATACGTGCGTTTTGTTGTTACTCATTTTCCTGGGACCTGTAAAATTCATTCTTCCAAATCACTTGTTCTAATTAACGAAAGTGCGTGACTAACTGCATTTGCATATTTGCGTAATATCAATCTTTTCCTGCAAAAACCTGAATGCGGTAAAATCTATGCATGCGTCAACCACTGTGATTTCATTCGAGTTTTTGCAAGAGTTTCAGTTTATAAAAAAAAATTATCGAGCCAGTTAGACGAATTTAAAATGCATTTTGCCGATTTCAGTGTTATATCAGATATTACACTGCCTTAGGTAGACATTAACCAACTGGCGGATCAGGTTACTTACAATTTAAGTGAATACGAACAGACCGCTGGTTCTCTTTAATATAACGTGGAAATTGAAGTTTCAGAGGAAAAGAAGTGGGCAGTAGTTCAAGGGAAAGAGGTAGAGGTGTAAGCATTGATAATAATATGCACGATAAAAAGTCACTCACCAAAACTGCTTCACTGAAGTTCAATCTATCGTGATGCACCACTGGAACGGCGGTCCGGTACTGCTTATGAGTAGCACTAACCTTTGTCTATGAGTAGCACTAACCAGAAATCCACAAGGCTGAATAGGTGAGGAGTAAGAGGAAAATAATTATGCATACAATCATAATAATATACAACCTAATTGGCGCGAACGTTGAATTTTATTTACATGGCTTACGACTAATACTGGAAATTGTATATTGCAATAGATATTGTTACAGCTACACCGTCAAATTATGGGTTGAAAATTGGACCAAATTTTGGGATCCCAAGGTAGAAGTTGAATTCGAGTGATTTGCTAGAGGTGTAAAGCAAGTTTAATCAAATCGCATGGAAGTAGAAGCGGTACATTTTTAGTTTGGAAATGAATTCGTTCTAAGGCTGGAAGCAAATCTATGAGATGCAAAGACTGCATCGGTTGCACTGGAAATTTACAAGGGGTGCTAGTGTCATCACTTTGCGTGTACTCGAACTCCATAGACTATTTAGCAGGCGAGGCTTCTCACACATAAACTAAAATAGGTGGTTAGTCGAACATTTCAATAGTTCTACAATGAACTAGTCAATGTCGGTCATTCCATTGGAGCACATGAGCACGTGAACCCCCATAAGCAAAGCGATTAAGCAATTGAAATTCCTATTAAGTTTTTTAAACTAGAATTTTGAAAATATACTCGATGTATTACGTCACATAAATTTGGGAGACAGTTGCGAAGTGCGAACACCTAATACAAGCAATATTCAATTACTGACGCATGTGCGGTCTAGGTGCTAGTGGTAACCTTACATGTGATTTTCCAAAGCTCCACCCGAAGGTACTACATTGGCAAGGAAGCGAGTTTTTTTACCTGGAAAATTTGGAATTTTGCCGAACCCTTGCTGTTCCAAGCAAGGTAGGGATCTTTAACGTGCGTGACAACACTCACACACGGACCTCCATTTTACTTCTCAGCCAAATGAGGGTGTATTTTTTTGAAAAATGCTCGCCTAACATTTTTCAAGCGGACCGTGTCGGGATTCGAACCCGCTATTGGTAACCGTTGATAAGTGTATTCAAGTGTGGGGGTAGCTGCATAAGCTATCTAAGAACCGGTTTCTCAAGTGTAATTGAACAGACGTTCAATGCTAAACGCAATTCAAAAGAACAAAACCAAGTTTTTCAACAACGGTTCATCTCTTGAAGACCGTTGAACTGACGTTCAAACTGAACGAACTTCGGTTCTTGGTTAATCTGCGTTTAAAGTACTTATAACCTCAAATTAATATAATGGACTACCAAGATATTATAGACGGCAAAGATTTTTTAGAATTACTTAACATTGTAGCAGTCCCCAAAAATAGAATTTTTAGATAACTCCCTATTGATTTTGAGATTCGGAATGACAGAGAGTTTATGAATCGCTTTCGATTATCTAAAGCTACAATACGTGTCATTTTAAATGAAATGGCTCCTGTAATTGGGAATAAAACTGAGCAATAAGTTCAAGATTACAATGTTAGAATATTATAGTTTTAGTAATGGATTTTCTCAAATCACGCACTTCGAGTTGAAGATATGATGTTTGTCTCACTTCGATTCTTGCCTACAGGCAGCTTTTTACATGTGATGAGTAATTTACAAGAGATTCATAAAGGAACTGGCAGTAAAGTTCTCAGTAATGTTCTGCGAGCAATTACTGCATTAAACAATCACTTCATAAAGATGTCTCACACACAACAAGAAAGAAACAGTAGCACAAGGTTTCTACAATATAGAAAAATTTCCTTGGTATATAAGTGTATTAGATTGTTTTTTAATAAAAATAAAATCACCAGGAGGTTCAAACACAGAAACATATCGTAGCACGAAAACATTTTTTGCATTTAATGTTCAAGGCATTTGTGATGCAAACCTAAAACTACTGAATGTAGTATGTAGATGGCCCGGATCCACCCATGATTCTACAATTTTTGTAAATTCATCGGTACGAGCTTCATTTGAACATGGTTTTGTTGGTGACTCTGTTCTTGTAGGCGACAGTGGTTATGGCATAAAGAATTACCTAATCACGCAGCTACAACGCACAAATTACAGAGCTGAGGGGTTATTTAATAACGACGCAGAAATTAGAACACGAAATTCAATTGAACGGACATTTGGTCTTCTAAAACGTCGTTTCCCAATATTAGCTTTGGGTATACGTTTAGCTTTAAAATAGGTGGAATCCTAGTTACAAGTGCAGCAGTTTTGCATAACATTGCCTCTAGCATGAATGATGATATGCTACACATACTATCAGGCCTAGAGACTGAAATAGATTTTCTCAGGAGTTTAACAAAAATAGTGCAGTTGCTCGTGTTGATCGTGGAGGTGTAGATAACGTAACAAGGAACGCTTTAATAAGATATTTTGAATATATAAATGTTATGTATAACTAATATACCTTCGTCAAATCCTAATAACATTAGGTTTTGCGTCTCTGATTTCAAGTAGTTCTCTGATGTATGTTATCTTAGGCAAAACGACAATATCTGTTATTATAGCATGGTGGCAGGAACATAAATTTATAACCTAAATTCTCTAAAAAGTTATCATATTAAACACTGCTCCAAATGTAGTTTGGATATTTCAAGTCATTTTATGAATAAAATGGAATATTCATGTATACTTTAGTGAAAAATATTAAACATACAAAAAGGTAATTAATGAACAAACACCTGCAGATTTCAATATTTGAAATACAGAACAAAATGCATTATTAATTTGTAATAAAGTTAATGGAAATCAAAAGAATAATATTGACAAACAAATAATTATAGAATATTTTTTAATGTGTTGTTTAATATGGTCTTTTGCAATTCATGAAGTTCATTACGTTGTTTGGCTTCTTCTTCGAATCTTGTTTCCATTAATTCGATTTCCTTGTCACGTTTTACTGCAAGTACTGAATCTTCAATTTATGCTCTTCAAGAATACATCTTTCTCGAACCCCTTCTGATGAAACTTTTGAAGATGCCCACGAGATTAACTTGTGGTAGATGTCTAGTTTCTGTTTGCATGCTTCGTTTCTGTTTGATACTTCAAAAGCTTGTATTTATATACCTACCTTCTTTTTTATTCACACGTAGCGGAAATGATATGGGTTTTCGTAGAGCTTCTGTAGCCGATTTATTCCCATTATTCTGCTCCTCATCATTCTCCTCTGGAATTTCCTTAGGACAATCAACACTATTATTAGTTACTTCTTCGGATGTGAATTGTACTATTTCTATAATAGAAATATTTTACTAATTCTTAACATAAAATTTAAATTTACCTTCTACAACCACACCACTACTATCATTTACATAATCATAATAATTATGCTCCTTCATATGTAGAACCAAATTCTCGGATATAATAAATACAATTACTATAATTTACTGCTACATTTATAAGAAAATTACCTTTTGCATCGCTATCAAATTCAGACGGAAGATTTTCTAATCTCACACGTAACATTTCTTTTATATGTTCGTCGATTGTGGTACTGTTGTAACAAAAGGCCCACCACCTGTACCCATCAATTGGCACTGTTCTTCCGCAAATCTCTTCTTACTTCTTTTTTTAATATTTTCATATTTATTTTTTAAAATACGGCCATTCCGAGGCGTTTCTCCTGATACAGAATTGAACTCGCTTTCAATCTTCTGCAATGCCTCCTTCTTTAATTTATTTGTGTCTGTGTTGGATTGCTTACAACTCTACATGAGTTTTATATTTGGACACTAAACTTACACTTTGCACTGAAATTTAACGCTCTTTTTACACCTTGCGGCGGATTAATTATTGTGCTATATTTGTACTTAATAATAAAATAGCAAATGTTGTAGCATATAAGCATAACCTTAAAACAGCTTTTTACTAACTTCTCCCTTATTGAAAGTTGTACCAACCGTTTCCTAAACTAAGATCATATAAACGAATCCTAATCTTAACTTAAACAACGGATTTAAGCTGATCCATAGATCATATCTAAACCAGAGTTCGCTTAAACCTTAGTTCACTGCATTGTTGAACAGTGAGCCCTAGTAACAATAAACAATAACTTCGTTTATCACAACATCGCAACAAAGGTACTAGTTTTGATGAATAAATTCTACTACTTTCTATACCATGGCTTTAAACAATTTAGAAGATTCAGATTTAAAGGAACTGATATTTTCTAGTTTGTCGTTGGAAAAAAAATAGAAGTAAAACAAGGTGGCAGACAACGCCTTAGGTTGAGTTAGCATAATACAAATAACTAAATAAAAAAATAGGGATTTCGAAAGAAAGTTTAAACAGGATACGGATAGTGTAGCTGTTGAAGTTGAGCAGAACTGTTGTAAGGTGTTTCTTTTTTCATAATCTATACATCATTCTATTGCGACAAATTTGCGATTATCCTTTCGCGGTATTCGCCGTTCAACAAAATATTTTATTGAAAATGTTTTAGGACGTTTGGCAGACAACGAATTTTCTTGTTTTCTAATAATTTGCATTTCTTCCAACAACGGTAATTTTAGTCAAAACATTTTCTATTTGTGTTTATGTTTTTCAATATTTCTAAGATTTAATGCAGAATTCACCCGACGAGAGGGGTTAGAATAGCTATCACAACAATAAAATGAATGCATCAGAATGCGAGATGTTGTGGGAAAACAAGTAAAGTTACATATTTGATGCACAGCTTGCACCCAAGTACAAAATTCTCTAAAGACCAGCTGTAGCTGTTCATCTTTGGGAAACGATGCAGTAGAAAATTTCAGGCGTGGATCTTAAAATCCTAAGAGTGAAGAGTTGATCCTAGTGTAAGAATTCTACCTTATATAGTCTTACAAAATCTATCTTTAAAATGAGTTCGAACAAGATTGGATTATCTTTATAAAAACGAAAATGGAGATTCTAACTTCCGGAAGATATCGAACTCTCGAAATCTGGAAATTGTGAGAAGTAAGATGCAGTTGGTAACAATGTATTGGGACTTCTGTATTTCAAATTCAACAAAAGGAAAAGATACTTTGAAGCAACGGTTATCATTTGTTTATAGCTATCGTAGGTGTATTACAATTTACTGTGTAAATCTATCCATTGTATTCAGTAAACTGGTATACAATTCTTTGTATTAGTTCTGGAATAAGCGTAGTAAAGTTTCAACTTCGTGCACACTGTTTGATTTTATTTTAAACTTTGAAACAAAGTGCATCTAGTTAGTGGAACCCTCTTTTAATAATGTCGAATTGACGCTGTTATATGCACTGATTCATCTTCCCCTAGGCGGACTGCACAGCAAACATAATAAAACCTTATTGCCCGCTATATATAAATCCGCATTTGCATGTTTGTTAGTCGACGAGTTTTAATTTAAATTATATCGCTGCTGGTTTCCTAGTTGGATATTTAGTTTTGTATGGGGAATTTCTACCTTTGATTTGATTTACAAACTGTAATGAAACAATACTTTTAGGTTTCTAGAATACACACTTACAAATTCCTTGAGGTGAACAGAATACGAACTAGACACACTACGTTCATTTGTTTGAAAATCTTTTACGCTGCTTTGATAGCTACATTATTTTTGTCGTAAAAAGGTTTTATTGTTATGACAACATGCAGACTAATAGAATTAGCACCTGCACTGTCTTAATATGGATACTAAAGTATCTACAAGTTAAACTCTATTTTTCAAACTTAAAAGGTCTGATTTCAGTATTTAAAAAATGTATTTTGCTCCTGTCAACTCCTGGATCCATAAAGATAACAATAATCGAAACGCATATCAATAAAATTATCTAGACATGACTATGACGTATGATCTTTGAAAAACAGTATGCAAATATTTTTGTAAAATTTATAGCATCGGCTCGCCTCTACCCACTTGCAGATTCCAAAATTAACCTTTGTTAAAGAGATTTGTATTTTCTGAAAGCATATTTAATCCCCAATCCTATCTAGAACTGTTACCCCACAAAAGCTTTTGGTGTAAGTTCTTTCAAATATGCTGTTGCAATTTTTAAGGACTCGATTTTTCTAGGACCTGTTCTCTAAAAGAGATTTTCCTGTTGTAGGGTATTTTGCACATTTGCCGCTGAATGCATTCTTCTAAAAATAATTCGGCGTTAATGATTGACCGGCTCCAAAGCAAAACACTGTAGTGGGGGAGCCTGCTATAGTCCTGTAGGAAATGTGCTGTACATCGACTTTCTTATTTGAATTGGGTAGAGTACATTGTCGCCATACTTTTCGTGTTGGTCAAATGTTAATAATCATGTCATTTCTTTTTTTAAACGGCGCTTATACCATGCGCTATGCTGCTGTAATTGATATATCATACAAAATAATGCTAGAGATTGTATGTTATGTAGAGTATGTATTTTATAGAATTAAATTAACTATATAACTTCGCAAAAATCATTATCATCCGATATAAAATCGTTAAGTTATGAATGTTTTGCATGACGACACATTTTATAAAAGAAATAATATTTTTTTCTTCTTTACGGGTGGAGAGGATTCTAATTTTAAAGAATAATTAACTTATACGCGTGCATAAATTGTGAATAAAAAACACGCGAGAAAGTGTATGGAGTAGAAGCTGGTAGAGATAAGGTAAATATAGCATCCAAAAAAATTGGTGACAATGTGTCTTTTTCAATTTAAGTTACAGGCTAAGATCTGTTTGTGTACCATATGACTTGCCACAGAACGTACACTTATAAGTCAACCAGAATTTGTTAACCTGATATAAAGGAAGAAAAGCAAAGTGCTAAGTCACCTTCGAAGAAGAAACGTAGTTGGAGTGGAACTAGCCAAGACGTTTTTGCATAATTTCAAACTGTAAATCGTTTAAAAAAGATGCAAACATTTTTAGAATTGAAGAAAATAACCGTGCTGAACAATTTCGTGCATCAGAAAACGTATGCCCACACGATGTACTTCAGAGAACCAGAACACTTTTGGATAAATACAGCATTTTTTCTACTGATCTTCTGTATAATCGCAACTGTAAGAGCACATCTCCTTAGTTACGAATATCTACGGTGTCTTAATGTTTCTGAAACTAATAGATGTGGTTTGGACCAGGCTGCATTACAAAAACTACTCGAAGACTTTAATTTCCAGCAAGGCAATCGTGGTTATTCATTGTCTGAAATGAGCAATTACAGGAAGAGTTCTTGCATTACAGACAAATCAATATCAAACAAACAGTTGAAAGTTATGCTTATTGAGCAATTTGGTGAAAACATCACTTTCACATATCCAAGAGAATGAAACCTCTCAGTTGGTATACCCGTCCGATGTGTCCAACAGATGACCGACAAAATTTAGTGCCTGAATATAACACAACCTGTAATGCGTGTAAGTATAGTTTGAAAGCTTTTAATTTATCAAATACTAATATCAGGACCTTAGAAGATATAAGGTAATCGCTTTTGATTATTTTTCGCATCCAAATTTCAGCGAATACAATTGCACCATTCGACATTATTTCGTATAGCCTACACGCAATTCAACTGATAATTTTTGATAATTTCACTGGTAATTTTGCCTATATAAAAAAAACAAAAGGTTTCCAATCTAGTTAACCCTCCATTTAATCTGACAGATTGAATTATATTATGTCAATTGATAAGCTCTAATATAAAATGAGTCGATTTGGGGATTTGTCTTTGCAAACAATTGATGAAAAGTGAAAGGAAATGTACCCATCAACACCATCAAGTCAAACACCTCCGTGTGGAAACAATTTTCTGCGTTTTGTGATCAGAAATATGTCGTATTGAAGGCTGACACCACTGAAGAGGAACTGGCGGATATTTTAAAAGACTGGGGATACAACATGAAGAAGTTTAACGGGGATGATTATAAGGAAAGTACAGTGAAGGCAATGTGGAATAAAACTGCGAAGTTACTCCAAGATAAATATTCGACCGAGTTCAACGTGAAAATAAATCCGTTCTCTGATGCTGTTTTCAAAGGAGCCAGAGGGGCTCGTGATGCTAAACGCAAGGCTCTGCAAGCCATACCAGAAAAACGAAAGGCGAGTGCAGTAGCTCTAGAAGACAAGGATTGGGATACAATGGTTAATGCATGGGACGAAGAAACACCTGAGGGATTACAAAAAATTTTTCATGATTGTCTCAGTGGAGTTAGCTTGGCGAGGTGGTGAAGGATCCAAGACAATGATATATCACTTCCGAGAAGAGAGGCAAAATGATGGAGAACTCACTGGCAGAATTGAATACAATCCAATTTTCAGCAAAACTACGCAAGGTGGTGACAAAAGTTGTCTGATAGTAAGTGGTTGGCCGAGAATACAGTAGTCCCCAATAAGTGTCCAGTGAGACTCTTTAGAAAATTACAAGTTAAGAGAACTGAGAAAATAACGACAGATAGATTTTTCCTGACTCCAAATCCGAGCTGGGAAATCCAGGTAGCAGTGGCTGGTATAAAGATGTTCCAGTAGGCGAGAATATGATTGCGAAGTGGGTGAAGGAGTCAGCGAAAAAGGCCGGTCTTGATGTCGGAAACAAGAGAATCACGAATCATTCAAGTCGTGCAACAGCTGTTTCTAATCTGGCGAAATCAGGAGTTGGAGAACAACAAATTATTAAAATTACTGGGCATGCGACTACTCATTCAATTCGGCCTTATCTACAACTGGATCAAGAACATCATAAAGCGATTCTGAAGAAGCTGCGTAAATATGAGCGCAATGAAGTGAATATAATGCAAAATTCCATTCCCCTTCCCGTTGCACACCCACAGCCTTCCACTTCCTCTGGACCGATCACCAATAACGCTGATTTAAATAAAATTGTTCTAATGTCTATAACAATTGTATTTTTAATTGTAACACACTGAATATGAATTAAATCAATAATTGTGGGTATTTAATTTTGAACTATGGATTTTGTCTCATGATGGAATTGTATTGGACAAAATTTGGATGGAAAAATAATCCCCCGAATACCACTCGAGCTTCAAAATTAATCGGGTATTTCCCTCTAGGTTCCCTGCAACCAAACGAAGTCGTCAAGTTTTTCAGAAAAATCACTCGCGCTTCGCGCTCGTGATTTTTTAAACTGAAAAACTTGACTCCTTCATTTGTTTGCAACGAACCTATCGGGAATTACCCGATAATTTTGAACCTCTTGTGGTATTACATGTGAGAATTCAGATCAAAACTACTAGAAATTAAAGAGTGTCGAATTTTACGTGGTACAATATTCCGCAAAGCTTTTGCGATAAAAGAAAGTAATAAAAGTAGTGTTTAAATTCATCTTTGAATAAAATAATTGTGAAGGGACAGCTGTCAAGATATAAAAGACCTTCAAGCTTAAATGCAAAAACTTTAGTAAAACAATTTTATTTATTTGTATATTTATTGAAATTGAAATATGCATGGCAATTCCCTAATTATATAGTTGGCTTAAATAATTAATGCAATACAAAATGCGCGCAGATGTTGGCGAAACTATAAACAATACACTGCGGCCAGTAGATGCAAAATTCGATAAACGCATTTTTTGGGTGGTTTGGGTAGTTTGGATTTTTACACGCCATTGCACAGAGAGAGAAAGACAGTTGAATTTACATAATATAAAGGAATATCACCAAACACCCTCATTTTAAAACAGATTTTAAGCTCTAAAGACCTTCTTTAATTGCAGAACTTATGCTTGCTTTGAATAAAGGTATGCATAATATGGTCTTTGCTATGAACTAATAACAACATAGGAATATGTCACGCGTTTGCGTTACTCCTTTGGTAACTAAAAATAGTATAGCAGATACAATCGCATAACTATTGTCTGTAGCAGGAGATAGGTTTTGGGCCTTTGAGAGCTCCTTTTTAAAAACATTTATTTTCCAAAAACACCCCTATCAAATTAATTTTAATACAGTAATTACAGAATGGTTTAATAACTTGTAGGTTATGTTCATTAACGTGTCATTTAATTTAACAAAATAATTAAAGTTAATATTTTAATAATTAACAATAAGTAACTTAAACTACCAACAATGTTAAAGGAGCTCCTCAGGCTATTTATGTAATCCCTGCTCTCACATCATATTGTGGGAAAGTGCAGATCTCACCGTCTGCTATTTCTTGATAATATACAATATCTTGTTCTAAGTACAGTTTTTTATTAAGACTGCTTTATTGCAGTTTCTTTTATCTGCATCTGCACTATCAGGTTGCGTCTGGAATACAAAGTAGTTGTTTCCGTTCTCATATCTGATATGAACTCTGATTAACTTTTAATATTGTTACCTTCAATTAATACAATGTAACATGCTATTACTAAGACATAATAAATACGTTCAAATTTTTATACATTTTGATATGGGGATATGTAACTCACGTTCATTACTGAGAATTTACTTGCATTTTGTTTGAATAATTAATAAAAACACTTAAAAAAAAATGACGACTAGTCATTCAGGTAAAGCAAGGAATAACTTTGTATACTAACGAATTTTAGGAGAAACAAGGAAAAGGAAGAAAGGTATACAGTATAGTTTGCAAAAAAAGTTTCTTAGCCTTGTTCATCCGATACATACAAGACTCAACGACTTCCTCAATATCGTGTCTGTAGACATAATAGATAGCCTGGTCTGTGTAAGTATTGATCCATTTTATATATGAAACAAATTCAAAACTACCATTTATTGCTTTATTTAAATTGTAATAATACTAAACAAGATATTTCCATCATAAAATGCTGCCACGTAGTCAAGCCCAAGAAAGTAAGCAATCCCGAAACAAAAAAACAATATCTCCATTGCCTACAGCATTCTGATTGTGATGGCGAACTGATTAGTATTTACCAAGAAACATTCATAGAAATTGTTTATGTAAGTTAGGAAAGAATTAAAAACGTTGTGAGGAATTTCATGCAGAAAGGCGAGGCGTAAACAGAGAGGGAAAAATTAGTAATCTCAAGAAGGCAGCTGTGAAAAACTTCATCGAATTGCTAAATTGTGTCGAAGTACACTATTGTCGATGTATAACGCTCCATGAGCGTGTGACATATCTTCAGGAAACTATGGTAAACGTATCAAAGTGAAGTAGTTTATAAAAATATAGTTCAATTGGAATATTGTAAGAATTTTGCTAAGAAAAGTTATAACTTGGGATACGGAATTCCAAAGGCTGATAAATGAGTGTTCAGCATGCTTAAGATTTTCAGAAAAATAGAAAGCTGAAAACTTAACAATAAACGAAATTTCTTCTTTGCAATCTCAGCGCAGACTTCATACCCACAAATCAAGTGCACTTATAGATTTTTAAAACCAACGCCTGAAAACACCTAAATGCTTTCATTTGACTATTAATAAAATTTGGTGTTGCCAAACTTACCGAATGAGGCTTGTTATTTTTCACAACAAACGATAATTTCATTATAGTTCATAGAAATTTTGAAACTAGAGTCAATTCACGGAACGTTACATCCTACATTTGGACCGCAATTGCTACCATAAAAAATTGCAATGACATTTCGTTGGCTGTTTATGATTGGAAACTAACTTCACTTTTGAACGTAGCGAGCAAAACAAGAATGTATTTATGGTGATAATGTTGTCTGACTTACTGTGTAGCCAGTCTCGTTCTCATATAAAAAAGATAAAAATGCCTTTTCCTATCGTCGTTGGACATTCGTTCATGCTGCCAGATTGATCATTTGGATTTAGTGAAAAAGATATTAAAAGAAACGTTACGATTACAATGCCTAAGCAATACAATGAACTAACTGAAAACACTGTAGCATTAAGGACACATCACAATGGTGTATTTTTGACTGGAAAACAGATTCTAAGGAACATGTAAAACTCCCTAGTTCTTTGCATTTTTAGTTTACCGACGTAAAAAAATTTCTTTTTCTAAAGATGTGAAAAATAACAATGTATTGGTGCAAGGCAAGGCGAATTTCACCACAAATCTTGGAACAGAAAAAATATCATGAGAAAGGGACACGTGATTGCCGTATAATTTGAGTAAGGACCGCTACACTTGTGGCCACGTTCCCAATGCTCCACCCGAAGGTACTATATTGGGGTTAAACGCGAATAATTACGTGCTTCATATACATCTGACTTCAAAATTAATTAATCGTTACATATAATTTATAAACTAAAACTAAAGTTGGAATTAAATAATAGTACCCATGATATTGACTTTGGAGTGTGTCTGATCACCAAGACACTAGCAAATAGTATGGGGAGGGCGATCAGAAATAGTGGATCCCTCAAATTATCAGGTGCCCTCTCACAAGCGTTATGTCGGCTAGCGTCATCACACTAAAACGTGCTCGTTCATAATTAACTGCAAAACTTACATTTGATACAAATCAAGCATATGCGAGTACAGCCTCCACAATATTTATAAATACTTCAAACGTAAATGTCTCCAGGATCGAAAGATCTGGTAGTTTATCTACACCTAATTATCTCTTACTGCTAAAGAGCGATGGGTTCATTTTTAAACCGGTTGAGGGAATAGAGGTGGCGCGGTTTCACCCTAATTTATTTTCCTAGTTAATCGACTTATTTGGTTGCTTTAAGTTAATTAAGAAATTTGATTTAGTTTTGTTATTTATTAGCCCGGTATAGAGTTTTGATATAACTCTCGATGTTTTTTCCGCGAGTTTTGGGAAAGACGGTGACTGATTTAGTGCGAAATTTATCGTGCAGATTTATATATGTTAGTGTTTTGCTTTGTTTCGTTGAATATATCTTTGTTGTTTTTTATATTTTTGTATACTAAGTTACATGGTGTCACAAAATAATTTTTTTGCCAACTCTAAATTAACTCTTACTCCAAATTTCAAACCCCCACCACTCTTCCCGGTTTGACAGCCACTATCCGTCGCCAACGTTTGCGTTTGGGCGAAAACTATTGAATTTGAAATTCAATTTCACGATTGTTAGCTACTCATTATGGTGAACGATGACAGGAAAGAGGATCTGATATTTTAGAAACATGCCCTTACTCGATTAAGAATCAGGCAGAAATTTTTGAGAAGCAACCTGCTGCTAAATGTCTGTCCGCATTTCATGGGTTTACTTTGTACATAACTGTTTCGGTGAATTTATGCCTACTGGTTTCGGAGGTTCCGTTGCGCTGTTAGGGTGTTCTGCAGAGTGTTGTGCTGCCTATCTGCATAGGATAGGGTAATTGGAACTATGTCACATGCTACTTGACTAGTTGTAGTAAAAGCAATTTGTTACCGGTGATAAGCGAGCCACATGTTACTGCACTGTGGTTGGCGTTTCTAGTAATAATATTTTATTCGATTATATCGCACATTAATTCAAAATAAGCTTCATTTATGCACAATTTTGTTTTGAAACTCTCAAATTTATTCTAAGCGGACAAAATCATTATCGCAATCTACCATATGTGTTGTCTCCTCCTGATTCTTTTGCTTATTCAGGGTCTTGGTGGTACGAGACTACCCGCTATAAGTTTTAGTACATATTAATTAACGGTTTCACTACAAATTAACCAGTTTATTGTTTGGTGCTCTTGTACAAATTAACTTTACCAGTGATTGATTATTCTTTATACTGGGAACTAGTTACCGAAAGCGGTTCCCTGTATTTTGTCTCTTTGGCCTTTTGTTTCTCAAAATTCAAACAACTAACAAGATTGCGTTAATAATTATTACATTTAGAGATTATATTCTTGCGTTACTCTTATTTTGTTAATCATATTTTGGTGCAAGAAAATTTAAATGCATCGTAGTTTTAATCTCGTCTTTTTTCCGTTTATTTGCGGGGTCGTTTCGTTTATTTTTAGTGTTTAAGGATTTATTATTATTTATAATGGCTTGTGCAACAGGCGCGCCTTTCTTGTTTAGGTAATAAGTTATGCGTAGCTAAAGAATCTTTATTTTTAGTGTGTATTTAAAAAGGGATTTCTACCGTTACTTGAGGGTCAGTCAGTACTTAAAAAAGGCTGGTGGTGCGAGAGCTGTGTGGTCGGCGGAGTAGTGAGAGATGGGACTTGCTTCCGTGCGGTCGCGATGTCAGCAAGTGCCGGAGTCTACGGGTATTAGGATGTGTTATTATTAGGGTTTCTTTAATGTAAACTGAATGATTTGTCAATAATCACTGTGTATAGGATTAACTTGTTCCGGCTTAGAGTAAAGCTAAGTAATAGTATTAAGGTTTAAGCTTATAACCGTTGGTGGTGGACGTGTGTTAATTCACAGGCGTTTTATTAAATATTTTAAAGGGTGATATCGAGTATGTATTTCTTACAAGCTTTAACAAATTAGCATCCATGAACCTTTGACCCGCTGTGTGGTGTTTAGCATTGATAATCATCAATAACTATAGGGCAAAGTGCCCCTTAGGGTATGTGACACTTGGTACCGCCATGTTTACCGTTTAAGTTGGTTAAATAAATTACATTACTGTTTTTGTTAGGTTACTGTGTTCTTATTTTATTTTATGCATTATTAGACAGACAAGTGAGCTGTACTTAACTGTTGACTGACGTATATGCTTTTAATTTCAGCAGATCGAGTCGGGTTCTTAACTATTCTTATGCCCACCCCAATCTTCGTCTGAACTAGCGTGCCTTTGGCGTGTTTCATTACGTTTAGTTAACTCGTGCGGGTTTTTCTTACTTGACTTTTCTTTTCTTGTTGGTACTCCGTTCGGGATCCGTGTTTTACCGGAACACACGTGCGCATTTCATTGATGTCATGATCCTCTAAGGAGAGTACATAGACTCAGGTTTATATGTGTTCTTTATATCTGTGAATACGTAATTCCAAAGCTCTTTATGCAATTCCCATTACCATGCCAAAAACAAATAAGTACTCTGATTGATAAGTTGTTTACAATCAAAGCTTTGAAAACTTATGATAGAATTAGCAAACGCCCGACATCAAAATGACAATAAAAGTGGTATTCATGCAACAGAGTTGTTTTCAAAGCTCAAAAGCTTTTATAGAAATTAAGATAAAATCCCTTTACAACTTCTCACTTATGTGAAATACATATTCCGCGGCTGAAAATAGATAGAAGAATTTGAAGAACAAATCGACATTTGTAACTTATTTATCTTTAGTCAACAATACTAATACAACCTCGGTAATTCGGTAAATGTAAGTGTTTTATGTTTATAATTATGGTAACTAAATTTAAAAGTCAGAATTTCATCTTCTATAAATGTATATCTGTAATTTAAATAACCACTCATATACCTATATCATTGATTAAATAATACAACTGCTTTTGATACATGCTTATTATCCACCCAGTAGTTTGAGATTTAGTAAAGTTTCGGCTTTCTCAATTATGTACGACCGTAACTAAGAAATACTTAAGACCCTTTGAATTGGACGTAGTTAGATATCATGATCACTGCTGGCTGAATGCAGGCACTAGGTGTATTGAGGTTTATATCAACAAGGGCATTCGAAATGGAGGAGGGTGCTCTTAGTATTTTCCCATGGGGGAGTTAAATATACAACTCAATTCGCTTTAGCAATAACATCTGTCGTTCTTTATAGCCTCTTAACTTTTAAATAGAGCAAAATTATACTATCAAGCGTTACTGACGTTCGAAGAGTCTTTAATTTTAATGCAAATGTTTCAACCCCAAGATTGTTAGTATAT
Organism: Platerodrilus igneus; assembly: GCA_036346225.1. Taxonomy (NCBI): domain Eukaryota; kingdom Metazoa; phylum Arthropoda; class Insecta; order Coleoptera; family Lycidae; genus Platerodrilus; species Platerodrilus igneus. The sequence goes on from JARFIW010001599.1 coordinate 8,693,289, forward strand.
GACGATCAGTGACTTAATATGTAGTTGAAACAAATATGAGCTTACTACTTTAAAATGTACGTCACCTTATTGCTAATTTCGATGTAATTGTACTTTACTAGAAAGAATAGTTTAAATAAGTAATGTTTTTAAAATTCTTACCTGCACAGATATAATTCCAAGTTTAATAATGTATCAACTAAAACTATTCATTGTGTACTACAAATCGCTACTAAGCTTCATCAGTGTGCATGAACATTGATTATCAGGGTTAGGATAAACGCAAAAGACAGTAATTTGTACACTTCGGATTTAGTTTTGTAACGTTTTGCATACAACAGTGAATCAGCTTGTAAAATTACATGTTACTTTTGGTACAAATCATTTATTCTACTATACGTTTTTCATTAAATTATTTGATATAGAAGCTACGAAGGTTGCTGCTAATTACTATGAAAGTGATAATTGCTATTCTTTTTTTTCGAATTTCTGATATGAAACTCCTTTATACTTTGGTTTGTTGAATTCTTTAACGTAAAAGCTTAATATTACATAAAAATCTAATTTATCGCTTTTTACAACTTTAAACTAGCATTAGAAATTTGTAACGCTTTCTCGTTACTTTAAATAGAAACCAAATAGGAAAGGAAAAAATTAATTTTGAACGTGCACAATAACTAAGAATGTATCCTGTATGAAGTTTTTACAATAATTAATTAGTAAAACTAAAATGTTACATGACATAGTAGCCCCAGATAAAGATAGTGTTACAACAATGTAATTTAATCACCCAGATATAGCGCCGTTTTAGCAGAATTCACAGATATCGTGTCATAAATGATCTCACCAGACATAATAGAATAAAATATAATGTTAAAAGTTAAAATATACTTATTCGCCGGATTGCTGAATACATACACTAATCACGTATCAAACAACAGCAATTACGCATTTCTCATGTGATCCAATATGAAAACCGTGATACAATGACGTACCCCGAAAGCATGGGGAGTGGGATGAAAGGACGACTGTTTGACAGCGTACAAAAACAAGGAATGGATGACCCGCGAATCCCTTATAAAAATAAGGGTTGGCCTAACATTGATAGGCTAGTCGAGGCAAAATCTTGGGCTATGAAATTCAACAGGAGTTAAGCGTCGTGAGCTCCGTGTATTATTCGACAGCTATCCGACTACAAGAAAAACTGGAAATTAGTTTGGAGTTGCAAAGTAAATTATATTCTGGCTCAATAAAACTCTTTAATCACAAAACGGTTTAAAGTTGTATTAGCCGGTTAAATATTTCTTTCTAGTGCTTTATTCGTGGCAATTATGCATGACACTTCTCAAATTAAACATTGAGGAGATTTGAACACATCCGGCATCAGTATAAAACATTGTTTTAATTTTATTACATGTATAAAAGTTGGGCATTGCAATTTTATCTGAAATGTTGATGTTGTGCTTTACACTACTATAACTGAATCATCATTGCTATAACCAATCGAAAGTAAATTTATTTATGCGATTTTAGAATTCTGAGTGGATACATATTTACAGAAATAATGTTTTGATGCCTAAAATAGTTTTAGATGACGCAGAGACATTAAGGATGTAATACCAAAAAATATAGCTTAACATTTTGTAAAAGAACACCATTCCACAAAGACGCATTAGGAATACTGGTCTGCCGGAGGATCATGCAGACGAGTTGTCGTACACTACTACGCTACAAAAAAAGCCTTTCAAAATAACTGTTATTGGTAACGTAGCCTGTAATTGCAGCTGTTCATCCTTACATTGCAGCTTATGTAGCATTTGCTAGAGGATAAACGAAAACTAATTTGGAAAATAAACCCGCTACAAACAATTACTATTGGTAAGCCTTCTTAGATCAAGGAAGTGGTCATAATAAATCGAAAAGAATTAATTAAAATGAATAAGATACTTTTTTAAAGCACCCATCAAACCAGGTCGAGCTTCTTGTAAACTCTTCTGTGGACCGCACACTTCAATTTTTAATATAATGGAAAACAGACTGTTTTAAATTAGACCAGTAATAAAAATCCGATATTTATGCTATAGTTTCTGTAACGCCTAAATGTGCAGAGGTAGGAACATTATGAAGCATTTTTAAAACTTCAAGTTTATTAGCAATAGGTATTAAAAATCTCCGTACAGGTATATTTACAACTTTTGGTGAGGAAAAGACAAGAAATTTATATAAGCCATCCCCTACAGCACGAAATAATGGGTAGTTTTTGGAATGCTTGGTAACTTTTTCCAACTTAAAATAAGAGATATCGGGAGGTAAATTAGGAAGATGTAATGCAGCCAAGCCACGAGAAAGAGTGTCAGGTATGATATTTAATTTTCCAGGTCTATGGTGAACGGTGAGAGAGAATTTTGTATACACACTCCATCTGTTCAAACGCCCAGCCGCTGGTTTTAAATTATTTAACCAGGTAAGAGAAGCATCATCAGTTATACCCGTAAAATGGGTTCCTTTGACATAACCCCTAAATTTTTCAATTCCAAAAATTACTGCAGGAAACTCTAATTCGATAGCTAAAGATCTTTGTTTAGCGGTAGTTAAAGTACGAGCAGCATTGCAATGGAGTATTTTCGACCATGTTTTTCTTGAAATAAAGTGAAATCTAAGCCAGTAAGTGCAACGTCAGTTTGAATGTAAAACGTTTCGTCGAAATTTTGTGAAATTAGAGTAGTCGCAGCGATAAATAAAACCTTATGGCTCCAAATGTTTTTTGTGCGTCGGAAGTCTAGCCAATTTACTTTCCTTTCTTTTTATTTTTATATAAAACGGTAACTGTGGCAGATATGGTAGATAAGTTAGGTAAAAAAGAATGCGATAATACGATATCATTCCGATTAAGCATTTAATTTCAGTGACAATTTTAGGCGTTATAAAATTGGTAATGGCATCTACTTTATCAGGGTCAACTCGTAATTGATTTTCTTCAACAATAAACCATAGAAAATAAAGACACAACAAAAATGCATTTTTTCCAGTTGACTTTAAAACTAACATTGCTCAGACAATCAGCTACTTCATCTAAAGTTAAAATGTTCTTTAAAGGCATTAGAGATGACTAAAATATCATTAAGATAAACGTAAGCACGCTCTTGGTACAAAATTTGACTTTGTGTTCTGTCTATAGTACGTTGGAGTGTGTGGGGAGCGTTCTTTGATGAGAGATTGAACAACGTTTCGCAGAATCCCTTGTCTATAAGGTTAAGTATAATGTGTAAGGGAGCGCGGTGTGGGGAAAGATGGAAAAAGTCTTGAGGCGGCAATAGTGGACGTGTATCACAATGAACTGGAAGTGTTATGCTACTCCGGAAGTGCATTAAGTTACGTAGAGTACTTCAAGGTTCTACTCATCAGGACTGAAGTGGTAGCTATAGTGATTTTACACGCAGATATTAAGTTGTTTATTTTCATTTTATCGAATGGTGTCACATGTCCCGTTATCGTTCCCATTACCACCTGATTTATGTGTGTGTAATTTAATATACACTAGAATTCCTTATCTAGTTTATTATTATTACAATGCATTTATTAAAGAATCTACAACAATAATAGTATAGGGGCATAAGTGATTAACAACTGTTGAAAAGGTATTTGATAAAAGTTTGTTTAATATCTACTAGGCATATATTTAGCGTTACGCAAGTGGTTTAAGATGAAATCGACAAAGGTAATGTGTAACTATCAGGAATCGTAACAGAATTTAGTTCAGAACCAGAAAAACAACACATATTACCTATTCTTCTTTGGAACTAACAAAATGGGACCACTGCAAGGAGAAGAACCTGGGGAGTTAACAGCAGACTGAATCATTTTATTAATTTCGTGTGTAACAGTTATTGTCAAGCAGGTAATAAAAGATATTGACGTTCTTTAAATGGTTTTGCATCGGCAGCTAGAATTTCACGAGATACAGTTGTAGCACATCCTAGCTTAGAAGTAGACAGTTTACGAAATTTGTCCATGGGCTTTGTAGAAAAATGTTTTCTTGTTAGGCAAAAGAAAAAAATTATTTGCAATAAATCAACCCTCAAATAATAGAATAAGCTAAGGTAGGTAAACTAGCAATGTGACTTTACGTTTAGTTTAATTTAATGGATTCAGGTATATTAACTTGACCTTAATCAGCGATAGTCATAGTGCTATTTTGAGATATTGTTTTAAAATCAATTTTCCGTTTTGATAATTGCCATAAACCTGTAGAACTAATCAAAGAACAATTAGAACCGGTATCTAGTAGTGCATCGACAGCTAGAGAGAGAAGGGGGCGAAAGAAAGAGTGGGGGCGAGGGAGAGAGGGAGAGAGAAAGAGACAGACAGACAGACACAGAGGGAGAGAGAGAGAGAGAAGATGCAATAAAGATAGGTAGATGTGGACGATTATCAAAAGATATAGTTTTAAGATAAGCATGGGCAAAATTAGGGCGATAAAATACATAATCTGTTTTTAGCCAATGTTGCCATTCCTGTGGGTTTGTACGACGTATTTCAGTTGAAGGAATGGTGATTTTTGTTAAAGATAAGTTAGTAGAAACTAAGAAATCATTTTTTTGTAACGGTTGTAAAAGTAAAGTAGAATTGATATTTATTTTGTGCGTGGACTATAACTTTGTCTTGCTGATGATACACGATTTTGTGAAAAAGGAACGCGTACACCCTGAAAAAAGGCATCCTTCCTGTAGTTTTCCAAGACACTACAACGTGGCATTTATTCTTATGCACGTTTGATGTTCCACAACCATAACAAAAAATATTCCGGGGTTCGGCACAATTAGTATAAGTATGATCCGCTTTTCGTCAATTCCAAGAAGAAATGGAACTTGTTCCCTCCATATTTGAAATTGGAGAAGAAGAATGATTAGGATTACGTAAGAAGTCAGAGCGATAAGGCACGCTTTGTTGGGAAGATTTTGGTTAAAGTTTTACTGAAGAATAGTATTCTATTAATCAAAATTCTACTTCGTGAAGAGAACGACAAATGTAAGGTATGGAACCAGTTTTTTGAACAGTTAAGTGTTCAAAATAATAAGCATTTAAACTTCGAATTAATCGGGCCCGGATTTCAGTTTCATCAAGTTTTTTATCTAAACAGTTACATAATATTTGTACGTATTCATTCGATGCTTAGAAGCGACGGCGAATGTGTGACAAAATTTCATGATCATTAGCCAAAGCTGCAATATAATTTCTTTTAAAAGCTGTACCCGTTCTGGACAACTATGGATTTGGTGTCTAATATTGATACAAACTTTGTCCCCAGACGTCAAACGCCAATACAGACACTTGGAGTTATTAACAATCAGAGATTGGCCTAAGTATGATGAGTTAAAGGGTAGCTACAAAAATTATAGGAACACTTGTTACTTACGAGCTAAGCTTATGCGAAGAGACATGTGCTAAGAGTGATGGGCGACTTTTTTGACAAAAAAATTTAGGCGCAACTGTGTGTATGAAAATACCAACAAAGATGAAACCACAAGAGAAACGCAGAAACCTTGCGGTTTTGGACAAAAAAATTAATTACTATATAGTGTTCTCTTGGGGGCTTCAGTAGAGGTGATTAAAACAAAGTCGAAGACCATTTCACATATTTAATTTAATTATCACTTTAAGGTGCAGTACAACTGTTACATCTGAGGGTTAGACTTATAATCATCTTATTCTATATTACTTCTTAACTGCTAACAATGATTATGCAATTATGCTTATTTACTAATTCAAATTACACCTAGCCTAGAGTTCGTTGCACGTGTACTTCCTATCGATTGTCTTCCTGTGCAATTCCGCACTTTGCACTTCCTATAACAAGTCACTCACCTTTTAAATGCATAAAACTTAATTCAATGTAATAACTATAAATTATTATGATATTCGGCTATTACACCATCACAACTAAACCACCTCATCAATAGATCCACAACTGGAGTGTATCTAAAAACATTAATTTTAAACCTGAAAAATAAACAGCACTATTAAAATTATCAATGAAACAACACTATTTGCGTTCTGACAATAAATATTTTCTTTAAGAAATCATTCGCACTAAAATTAGATATTTAAAGTAGAAAATATGTTTACTAAAATATTCATTTTATAAGCATTTTTAATTTCAAAAATAAATTTAAGGGTCAAAGTCATTCAATTCTTAAAATATACTAAAAGAATTAAATTTTTTGCAGAAAATGTTATTCCAATTAGACAGGTCTGGCTTGTTTAGATCACAAATAAACAAGTAAAGGACAGGACAAGCTGTTTGTTACATAATAAAATTTAGCATATGGGCAACAAATAGGAAAGTTTTTCTTGGAAACTTTTATAAAAACTAACACGTAGTTGATTTTCTGATAATAAATTTCTGCTCAAAGCAGCTGCAAAACCTCTAATTTTGAAACTTATTTCACTTGGCCAAACAAAAGCGAGTCCACTTATAACAGGTAATAAACCTAAACTTACATATGGGTCAGTCTATCCTGCCAATAAGCATTTGGATATTAAAGCGGCAAACAAAGCCGCGGAACTCTTGATAGTCTGTTAAACTAACGACAACATAATTTAATGCTGTTAATCCTAAAACGAAAGTGGAAAATCTTGTATATCTAAGTGAAACCATGCGCTTATAAAAACCAAGCGGTTTGCTGAATTTTTCAAAAATCGTGTTCATACCACAAGGACGATACGTTCGAATAAAAATGCACACACTGCCATTGCTAACATCTGGCATGCAGCTAATTTGGTTGGATCTCCAGTAAATAGATTAATGCATATTTATTTAACAGTGGAGTAGATCCACTAAAAACGTACTACAATAACAAGAATGGAATTGATCCACCATTCAAGAGGCCTGTTTTAGAAGCCATTACATTAGTTGTGCACTCACTTTTAATATAATTATATATAATTAATTAAAATTAAAGTTAAAACTAATTAAAAGAAACTAATAAACTAATTAAAAAAATCTACTTACCTAAAGGCTACTCCTAAAAGCACAGACGCACTAATGAATTCAATTTTGATGGTTTATTTAGTTGCAAACTTTCTTTCTGATATAGTATCAGCTGGGATTGAACAGTAGCTAACAGGTGATTGATTATTTATCTAGTGGATACCACAAGATGCTGCTATCGACTTTCTCTTCCACAACATGGTTATTTCCAACACAAGGTTGTAGATTTGGAAACCAATGTGCCCCTAAAATTAAAACTCACCTACTAAGCAGAGCATTACACAAACATAATTTCATTACCTCTTAGCATTGTTCGATAAACTCTAGTCAAACGTAATAAATTTACCAAAGTGGAATGTTGATGGTTTGGATATTATGCACGAAGTACTCTATGCAAAATAAATCTACCCCTCCTAAAATAATTTGAGATATCCTCGGCAAACTTCGAACGGATAAATTAAGTGTATACAATGAACATATTTCGTGTCGTTTTTTATGCATCCTGCATCTAGAGCCAGAAACATGGATTTTTCATTTACTAGAGCCAGTACAAAACCATATATGACCTGTCTTTGCGCTCAGACAAAGAGACCACCTTGCGCCAGAATAATGCCCCATTAATCAAAACAACTGAATCACAAATGTGCTAATTATAATGATGACATCGTCCCTAACCTTTAAAAACTGACATATGAATTTGATTACTTTTGAATATGGATCATACATGATACAAAATAATTCCACCTCAAATCAAAATTATAGTAACTAAAAAATTATGTTTCTTAAAAAAACCTCAACATATTGATAGAATTTACTAATTCAGAAACTATTAAAGAAAAATGTGACTTATAAATATTTCTAAGGAACGTCATGTAACGCGCCATATATGTAAACATATTTTATTCTTATATTTCATAGGATTATTTAAAATATGGGCACTGCGCGGTAACTACATAAGCCTGGTATTTCCAGCCGTGCTTGATAAAATATAGAGTGCTTTGCTAGGAAGGTCAATCGAGGGGACGGGTAGTTAGTTGATGCTTAGATGCGCGTGGATACAGGTGGCTATTCCAGCTGTCTATGCCGAGGGTGTATCAGGTTTATTAATTATAAGGTATTTAGTCGTCAGATGTTCACATGCGTCTAGTATAAAAGCTTTGATATTTACTCTGTAAATATCAATTGCAGATGTTTGCTAGTTGTGTTTTAGATATTTACCTAGTTATGTAAAGCGCTACGGGTAATAAAGATGCTTTTGTAGCGTAGTTTAAGGTGTTGACGATGGGGTTACTGTAAACTGCAAGTAAAGTGAAGAATTTTTGTAGTGGAGCTACCCGACGCACCGGCAGGTATTTATACGCTTGCACCTGCAAGGATTTCTAGAACGTAAGTGTTGACTTTTATTTTAATCTGATAATTTGTATAAATCTGTGCGCTAGCACGTGCTGTAATCGGTTCGCATTAAGGGGTGTTTATTCGGGTGTATTGTAAAACATTATAAACATTGTTAAGTTGGCTTTTTATTATCAACATTACGACGTATGAAGTAATTTCAGTTTGTATTTCAACAGGTAATGATAAATGTTATATTGCCCTCAGCCCGTTGTATATTTGCTAACCTGAATCCCCGAGAACAATTAAAAGTATCACGTCTTTCTTCGTGCTCAACACGGATTGACATCTACAGTCACAACATCTACAATACATATCTATATATATATATATATATATATATATATATATATATATATATACCAGGGTTATATTGTTATACATTTTTTGTCAAAATTCATAACTTCTCTTCCATAATTCGCAATAAGTCAAAATTTGGTGTGTAGGTGGATTTGGAGTGGCTAATTTCTAATTCACTATCAAACATTCAAAATTGCGGCACCAAAATGGCTGCCAATTTTTTAAACTGAAGAGAATTTCAACAAAAAAAAGATTTTGGAGGAGGGGGTGTTTAAAGTCCTCTGATTTTGAACCTGATGTTAAAAATTAAAAAATAAAAATTAAGATGACGAATCAAAATATTGGCCAAAGTTTTAAACTTGAACGGATTTCAACAAAAGAGATGGTGTCTGGGGCATGGATTTAAATACCTTTAATCTTTATTTTGATGTCAAAAATTAAAATACAATATTCAAAATGGCTGAACCAAGATGGCGGCTAATATTTCAAACCTAAACATATTTCAACAAAAATTTAAATATAAAATTTTAAATGCTGGAACCTATATGACGGCCAAGTATTTTAGGCTTCCGTACGAATTTCCACAAAAATGGTATCTGGGAGCGTTGGAAATTGCTGATTCTAAATACGAATTAAAAAATTAAAAATAGCAAACCCTATAATTTCATAGGATTTCAATAAAAAGGGTAACAGTACAGGTATTTCTTTTTATTACATTATAAACAATAATTTTTACACAAAATATAAAAGGTAATATAGCTATTTACATGTCAATTGTTGTATGATATTGATCAAACTGCTCACGCGAACACAATCCCGGAAAATCTGAGCATCCAGAACACATCAAACGTGAATTTTTTCTGTTGCCTATTTTAGTGCAAACTCGACAACGCTTCTGTGGACGCTTTTTACCTGTGTATTTGCACCAATTGGTGCAACTTCTCCAGCTGAGGCTATTGACTTGAACTGCTGGCTGATTGATCAATCAAATTCCAAAAATCTAATTGTCGGTACCCTTCACTATATTTTTAAAGCATCACCTCAGCATTTTATAATAAAATCGTTAAACCTTTTTATTTTGCCGTTACCATTTTTATGAATTATAAATCCATTTAAAAGCATCCTTGAAGCTACATGAATCTCAAACATTTAGAAGCATGGATATGATTTCCTAGTTTGGTAATATGGTTGTAAAAGCTGGAACGATTTATCTACAGATACCATCATGTGATTAAATTTTTTAATATGCTTTGGTTTGTAAAGAAGTTGTGATATTCCACCCCAACAAAACGAATTTTTTCGTATAAACCGGTTTTATATCGAGATATCAATACATAAACATCTCTCTTGTCGCTGAGCTTTACTAAACGTTGATTTTCGTTCCTGATAAATGTTGACGATCCTTTTGGAACTTGTTCGTCAACTAAATGTTTTGGTATTCCGCGCTTCTTTCGTATAGTGCCGGTAACGTAGGTTTCATGTTTTAATAAATATTCACCTAATCGAACCGACATGTACCAGTTGTCTAGAACAATATGTCTTCCCTGGTCTAGCAAACGTTTTGCCAAATATGCTACTTTCCTTTCTGATACGGGCAATTCAGTGCTACCGGGAACAAGTGGCATTTGATATATGGCTTTGTCAATGTATAAAAAAAAATTCCATGTGTAGTCTCGAAACACTACTTGGACATAAACAAAAAAAGTTTTAGCCCAAATCGCGACTTCTTATCTTTTATATATTGCCGAAAATGTAACCGACCCTTGTATAACGTCAGATATTAGTCGACGGCTGAATTTTTTCTTGGATCTACTACAATTTGGCAAGCCTTCTGTAGCTTTGATGTATACTGAGCAAAGCGCGTAACTGGTCTCTTTTTAACGACAAAATGTGGATTTGAAAAACGTAAAAATTTTAAAATACTTTGGAAACGAATTTGACTCATAATTATTGATTTGAATACGTCTGGTCCGCGGCAAAAAATATTACTCTACCAGTAATCAGTGATTTCTGGTAGTTGTACTAGTCCCATTAGAAAAACTAACAAAAAGGACACGTACATTTCGTCACTGTTTAGAGACCATCAAGTTATACCGTTTACCTTCATAGTACCGTAACTTATGTGTTCAAAATATATATATCAGCATGCACAAATCCTTTATGACGATTCCAAAGAAAAGTTCGAAACATTTACGTGTACTCTGCATATCGGCTAACTCAACAGCAAGATAGACACAATAATCACTTCTGAAATCTTTTAGGGGATGGAATCTTTTGTCAAAAAACGGATCAGGAATATACTCCCACCCACTGATTGTACGGGGTTCAGGTTTTTCGTCGAAAACTTCCTCTAACTCAGAGTCACTACTATCTGTTTCATTCCAGGGAACATTCCAACATAATCACTCTCATAGTATACTTTGAATATGCAAAATACAACAATAAGAAGTAATAGTATGTATAAAACTGTATCAATAATAATTACTTTATAACCACAGAAAATAAATCGAACTAAGAAATAATATGCACCAAAATTTATCATAAAATCAGTTCACTACCTTCTAAACAGAATATTGCAACCCTACATCTACACTAGTTCCCTACCTACCGTACTTGATCCTTGTATGATTATTGGTGAAATGCATCAAGGCCTACAACCAGAACGTCCAAAGAGGCAAAATGGAGCGACGTAAGTATTCTTAAAATGACGACGTACGCAGTGTACCTCCTGGTCGTCAGCCTCCGATTACCAAGGACGTACACTGCGTACGTTCCCTACCTACCGCATTTGATCATATCCCCATCAACGCTTACAACCAGAACGTTCAGAGAAAGGGAACTATAATACCAGGCAAAATAGAAAGACGTAAATATTCTTAAAATGACAACGTACGCAGTGTACGTCCTAGTCGTTAGCCTCCGATTACCAAGGACGTACACTGCGTACGTCCTGGGGCTCAATAAGTTGGACACAAAAAGGTTATTAACCGCACCGCATCATAAAACCACAATGTGTCAAAGTAATTTACATAGCATGCTGCTCAATACTATAATCACCTTCCAAGTCAATTAAAAGAACTTTTAGAACAACCTTCTCCACTTGGAGAGGTTCTAATTTAAGAGGCAGTGGTAGCAATAAAAATAAACCAAAATAAATAAGTACCTATATTATTATATAGTCATTCCAAACTCATAACAGCGTTTGACTATCAGCAGCCAATAACGACGGTGAATGACTAATAGCCTAAAAATTAATTAATAGTGACCCAAGGAAGCTGCCCAAGAAGGTGTCCCGGCGCTCCACAACACCTTTTATTTTAAAATCAAATTACTCCGTAGGATTAGATATATTCAAACCCACACTTTATTTGTACTCACCTATGATTCTTGCATTGGAATTTTACTAAAATTAAAAATATTGTATTTTGCATATTGTTAGCGCAAACTAAGTTACATGGGACGATAAACCATGATCGAGGAGTACTTTCTAAAACATCGGCGAACCGATAGTTCTTTATGGCCACCAGGCAGTATTTTATACTGTATAAACCAAATATTAGCAAATAATAACCTGCTTTGTAAGCAAAGCTAAAAATGATTAAATTCAATACACTCCCACATTGTGGTATCTGTCGTACAAAGATTTGCAGACCACCAGATCAAAGACGCCAATTTATTTTCTCAGAAGCTTTATACCCATTTGTGTTTTTATTTTAAAACTATGTGTTGTTTACCTTTTTGTCATGGTATTTGTGTGCAAGATAGCGTTGTGCATTAGCTAAGTATCATGTTCACACTTATCGACACATATACGCGGTTTTCTTTACATGCTTAACCAAATTCCAACTCAACTAAGTGTACACTCTCTCCATTATATTATTAATGGCAAAGACGAAGTTTAACTGACAAATAATTTATAGCAATTACGACCCCTCGGAAGTCAAGGGCACTATTTATAAGACCTGAAGTATACGGATTTCAGTGGCCGGTACTAAACTTATGCTCCCCAATGTTAATATCTTTCCGATGAAATACTTAGACGTGGAGTGTCGATATAAACGGATTGCCAAACTTACATGCCATCAATCTATCGTAAAGTACCAGATTACAACTACCTTGCTCCAGTCTATGTGACCTGCCATGATAAATGTCGGGAACCTGATTAACTAAAAAATCATACAATGCAGATATTTAAGATGGCCGAACACCAGCACAAACCACAATTTATTTTTCCAGAAGTTATATGTTCAGTTATGATAATATTTTCAAAAACTGCATTTTTTACTCATTGCCATAGTACTTGGGTACATGGCAACCCAGTGCATTAACGTTTCCTTACTATTCTATTTACTAGACTTTATATGATTAAATGGAACTATGCCGTAGTCACCATAGAGCCAGCTTTCGTCAAAGGCACCCATCGTAAAAAGCTACTGCATACACAAACATCAAAGAGCATAGTAAACAATTATAAAAACATAGTTGACCATAGCAGAAAATATTTGACTTTACTTAACAAAACATTGTTATACATTTTCGAAAATATAGAACTGTATTGGTCAAAGATAATTAATTATAAATAAGACAGTTACGCAAATCGATGTATCATACCCAAATACAGTATTGCCCGAAATAAACAGTACTGAAATTGTAATTGTTTTGTATATTTAAAAAATACATATTATTGACACTTTATTATATGTTCTAAATGTGCACCTCCTCGTTCGAGACAGACTTCATAACGATGTTCTAAGTTTCTGGTCATGTTATTGAATAAAGGTTGTCTCAGGGCTGCGAAGAAGACTCTAACGGCATCCTTTAATTCATCGATGGTTTGTGGTGCCCGTTTGAAAACGGCATTTTTAGCCATGCCCCAAATGTATGCGTCTGGAGGTGTGAGGTCTGGAGAATGTGAAGGATAAGGAAAGTCAGTAAATCGTGATATGAATTTGCTTGGAAAATGTTCTTGAAGAAATTGACGAATTGCGGCAGCAGTATGGCAAGTTGCCCCGTTCTGCTGAAAAAAATGGTTTCAAAATGCCAAGTTACGTGCACGACAGAATTGACGTAGATCAGGGATAAATCGTGTTAAAATTTGTCTGTACCTCTGTTGATTAAGTGTGACTTGCCTACTATTCTCTTCGATAAAGTACGGACCAATGATTCCGTGTCCGGAAACAGCACACCAGACACTCACTTTTTCACTATGTAAAGGAACCTCTTGAACCTCATCGGGTCTGGCAAAGCCCAGAAATCGATTTGTGCGACGATTCACATAGCCTGACAAGTGAAAATGTGCTTCGTCTGAAAACCAAACATTTTTCAAAAATTCAGGATTTTCATACTGTAACGCGAGAATTCTGGCGCAATATTCCACTCTACTGCGATAATCCCGAGGATGTAGTTGTTGATGTACCTGAATCACCCAGCTCCTTCAGGATTCTTTGAAAGGAAGTTCTTTTTAAATCAAGTTGTAACGCTGTCCTTGCCTGGCTGACTTTCGGATTTTCTAAGATTTGCTCAAAAACACGTTCATGGTTATTGTTGTTGTTAACTGTCCTGGGACGCCCCGAGTTTCCTTTTCGTTGGCACAATACACTACCTGTATTTCTAAACTTTTCAATAACCTTCAAAATTACAGCATTACTTGGAGAACGTTTATTAAACCTTTGTGTGAATTGATCAGACACGTATAGCAAACTTGCACCATTACGTCGGCCGATTCCGTATGAACGAAAATAATGCTCTAACAGAAACACTTTCTCCTCTGTACTTAACACCATTTTTAACAATTAGGCCCTACTAATTACTTGTTTGAGGTTTACTTGACAGGTCTATACTAGCTAACTTGAGTGTGACAGCGCACGCATAAAAACACCGCCAACTTAGTTTCAGTACTGTTTATTTCGGGCAATACTGTATTTACGTAATTGCGTTTACAAAATATAATTAACTTGTATGGCTTACCAGTTATAATCAATAAATAAAAAGTGCGCTAAATACCAATATAGAAATTACCCCAACTAACGCAGCATATTCAAATATATAAATAATTATCATTACTAAATTTAAATATCTAACCATTCTAAAGATAGAGACTAATAACTGAAAGAGTTCTAGATATCAAGATATCACTTTCGCCAACTAAGGCACCACATCCAACTCACCAAAATTTTTTTTACAAAATCTTGATTTGTTTTCAAGTTATCATCAAAAAATGTCTTAAATACCATTAATTTCTAAAACTAGCCAAAATCTCAAAAAAATTAATGCAAAAACGTTCAGGAAAATTCCCGGTTCTGGCTTGACATTCCTGGCAAGTACATAAACTTTCATAGCAACAAACTTTTAAAATAAAGAAGTTATAAATGGGCATCATATTCATGCATTCGTACATTATAGATATAAAGCTTTACACTTACTTGCGAACACATTAGACACTTTTAGACAACTGTATTAAACCGCCTTCATGCATTATAATATAGTTAATGTCATAATTTTTACCGCGGCTGTAAAAGTAAACTGTATTAAAGTCAAACGATTTGGTGGTAAGCATAGACTTATATATGATCTGATTAAACGGGAAAACTGTTGTATAAGTAGAAAGTGGAAAACAGATTATGGAAGGTAGAATGTGGAAGGTAGAATGTTGAAAGTAGAATGTAAAAGGTAGAACGAGGAAAGCAAAATGTGGAAGGTAGAATGTGAAAGTTAGAAAGGAAAGATAGAAAGAAATAATGTGGAAGCTAGAATATTAAAGGTAGACTGTAAAAGATAAAATGTGTTGAAGGTAGAACGTTGAAGGTAGAATGTGGAAGGTAGAATATGGAAGGTAGAATGGGGAAGGTAGAATATGGAAGATAGAATGTGGAAAGCATGATATGACAGGTGGGAGATGGAAGCTAGAACTACAATAAACTCATTTATGCGTGATGGGAAAAGAGTCTTCTGACATAGCTTAAAGAGAAGTCGTCTAATTTCCGGGAACTGAGATAAACGCAATTGCAATCTTTACATATCTCTTATTGTACTAAATGTGGATTTTTTAAAAAAGGTCGAGTTGGTTTTAGTAGTGTTACGAGTTTAAATCATTAAAGTATTTTAACACGATTGATTTTATTATATAATTTGAACTCCTCTGTAATTAGAAGATTTTTGTCTCGGACCACTACCGCCATACATGCGACGCATCACGGTCCGAACCCGGGCTGTTTTTATGACAATGGTGATGGGTCAATAGCGACATCCGACGCTCAAATGTTTTTTTCGGACACTTCTTAACACTGGAGAGCACAGTTTTAATATCGATCACCATAAAATTCGTCTACCTCTGGCCTCATGGTTTATGCGGTTGTCTTCCAAGGCGCCGTAATCGCTATAAATTATTTGACAGGTTATCTTCGCTTTTTGCCAATAATAATTTAATGGCAACAGTCTAAACTTGGTAGATTTGGAATTTGTTTATGCAAATAAAGAACACAGGGTCTATTTATCGATAGGTGTAGATATGATGATTAGCTGATCCAACTTGCACCCAAATACCATGGCAAAAAGTAAACACGCGCAGTTTCTAAAAGTAATAACTTGATTGAATATAAACCTACTGGGAACATAAATTGGGATTTTTGAAGTGGTGGCGGCCAATCTTTAAACGACAGGTGCCACAATATGGGGAGTGCACTAGCAAGGATGAGTTTCAGACCGGCTTACAAAGCAGGCTGATATCCGCTATGTCTATTATATACAACATATGACACTGCCTGGTGGCTATAAAAAACAATTGATTCCGCGTGGCTTTGAAATATATTCTCCTGTCATGGTTTAATATACCATGCAACTTATTCTATAGTAAGTGTCATCATCATTAGGTCTTCAGTCCTGTAACAGGTTAGACGCGTATCATCATTGTTTCCTATTCTGAACTAACCTACAGATTTCCCTGAAATTTGCAGTCTGCATCTATAACTATCTGATCAAGGTCTACATCTACCTCCTTTTTCCTATCTCTGCTTGTAATATATCCCATACTATTCCCCAAAAATGCCTTAGAACGTATTCTGCCCTTCTATTTCTCTTAGTTTTTTCCCTAGATATCCTTGTTCCCCTACTATTTCTATAACCTATTTGTTAATATCTTTGTCTCTCCATGCTATCATCCTCATACATCTGAAGCACAGCACTTCAAAAGGCTGCTACCGTTTTTCTGTATGCGTTTCAGACTGCCCGTATTTCATAGGCATACTGCGCTGTGCTCCACACATATGCTTTCAAAAATTTTCCTCTTGTTCTCTGTTTGTTGTCTTTCCTCATAGGCGCTGTTCTTTCTTGTTAGATGCAGTTCGGTCATTTTCTATTGCTTTACAAATATATACCCTATTTTTCCGACCTTCAGTAATTGTGAAGCGAGGTAAGCAACCTGTGGCTACCAAGTTCCCCCAACACTTAACCATTTACCGTTTAGTAAGTGTATGCAAAATATAATATATTCAATTTAAATAAAATGCTAATCAAGAAACATAGATGAGTACAAATAAAATGTTGGTTTGACTATACCTAATCTTACGGGGTGACTTATTTTAAACCAAATGGTGTTGTGGCCGCCAGACCACTTGCTTGGGCAGTTTTTTTGGATCGCCATTAGTTGATTATAATTGCTATTGGTCGGTCACCGTTGTTATTAGCCGGTAAAACTCAAACGCTAACATTTGTTTTTGATGACTGTTTCTGCATGGGGTCATAAATCCCATGTATGTGCATCAAAATGCAGGGTGTGTCCTTATTATTTGGTGTTTTAATAATGTTATTTGAATTAGACGATAAACACGCAAGGTATGTCCTTGGAGATGTTTATCTTAAACTGACATGAGATAATGATAATAATTCTAGAAATAATGCGTACTGCGAAATGCAAACTTAAAACGTCACATTTATTAAACTCGATGCCACAAACAGAAAATCACATTAATGCTATGTCGCGTGATTACATACTTAAACTTTCTATATCCGGTTGGTCAACGTACATTCTCACCAGGCGGTTACCGAAGAACTGCCCTAAGCTACACAGGTATATTATACTCCCTGAACTGTAACTGCTCTTTACCCTACCCTAACCAAGAATTATGTGCGACACAGCTACAAGTTTCTACAAGCTAATTTGCTTACAATATGGACAAGGCGTTTATGCGTTCAATAAACAAGAAACTGAATAGACGGACCAAACAATGACTATATAGCCAATTTTTATTTATTTAATTTGGTCTAACTCCATTGCTATCACTATCTTTTACAATTGAGAACCTCTCCAATCAGAGTAGGGATCTTAAACGAGATAACACCCATACCCGAAGCCCACAGCTGTACCTTTCATACAAAGAAGGATATATTATTCCGTAGAAAACTGAAATTGAAACTAACGAACTCGCCCAGATAACGTCACGTAATCATGAATGGATGATCTGAAAGTGTACAAAAATGACTAGAATGGAGCTTAAATTTTCTTATGGAAAAATACATGTAAAAACGTTCTATTTTGATGCAAAAAAATGTAGTTTACCTACTTGTACCACATTTAAGTGTCCTGTAAAATATTTTAAGACCTTTGAAGTGCAAGACTTTAAAAAATTTAGACATGTTTTATTAAAATATATCCATATTGGACAAAAGCTTTTGCAAAATTTGTACTTTTACTACTTTTGGGTTTAAGTGAGAGATTGTGTACTTCACCTTGTTATAATAAATATTAGCCATTAAAGATGGAATTCATTTCGGGAATCATTACATCAATAAAACAAGCATATTTCTCAATTTACTAAACTACAGCCTATGTGTGCATAGTCGGCCGCAGTATTCATATATAGATTTGCTTATGTTATGAAACCTGCGGTTACGTAGTTTCACTAATGACCCAGTTTCTTGAAAACAATTGTTCGTTAACCGGTATAAGATTTTCGATTCCATTACAGAATTGTGATTGTTACATCCATGAGTAATTTGCTATAATAATAGTTACCCTTTGATGACATTTTCGAACTAAATTATATAAAACAATTAGAACATTTCTAATATTAATAAAGCAATTAGTAACGATAGTATACCTTTGCGTACCAAGACAAAAGACCCTAATTGGTTTAATATTACTTAACTGAATTAAGCAAAGTTTCTACACACGCATTATACAGACACTCAATACTGGAGTTAATTGTAATTGCCCGTAAACGTATATCAATCTCTTGCGATAAGCAATAAAAGCAAGTAATTATGTTTTGAAAGAATCTATGCGGTACAGCTCATGATATGTTTGCAAGAGCATTGCTTTATTATCTCTGGTGTTGTTTACGAATCTAATAATTAGAGTGACAAAGGCACCGAAGAGTCTAGAATCTAAAGTGGCAAAGTAGTTACTCTGACAAAGAATTGATTGACAGCTACAAAGTTCCATACAACGAAGCAACATAGGGGATACAAGAGTGAATAACCTTGAAAACCTCAAAATTATGAGTAATTGGTGGTCATTGCTTCAGTTACCTAGAATAACCCCACGGCTCAGAAGAGCTTTCAGTTTTCAGTCGAAGTATGATTTCGCAAGTAGTTTTGATATAGATTATTGCATAAATCGTACAACAAATACGTTTCATGTGTGTATAAATTAATTGTCTGTGTAGATAAATTACGTACTCGAACTTGGTAATGAATACAGTGTGATCATCGTATTAAAAAAGTACACGTTGTAGTAGACATCAGCAGTAACTTGTTGAGGCATCTTAATATGTTAAGGTTTTCTGTATTAATAATCAGACTTATATCAGGACCAAATAAAAAAGGATAAAAAGTAATTCATTAGAATAATTAAATGTATATTGTTCTACAATACGATAGAAAAACTCGTATTTGGATTTCATATTAATACGTCCAAGAAATATATCACCTTTTGTATATGTCACTTTTTTAGGCAACCCGGTAGAAATAGTTCAGGCATTGAAGGGTTTAAGTTAGCTAAAAAGAGGTTTATTGCAAATTAAAGGCTCACCATCCTATTAATCTATTAAAGCACATACCATTGATTTATTAAGCCTACACGACTTTCATTTCCAGTTCAGTTTAGATAATCATAGAAACTCATTGTTCTGCTAGCGGATCAATAATAGGACTGAAATACCCGATTGCACCCAGACAAAGACAGAAATTTAATTTAGGTTTGCAGCTTTGCAAGCGTTACAGTTTTTACTTTTTCTTATACAATTACGTTTAGGACTTTTGTTGCATATATAACGTTTTAATTTGTTTTTCAGTTAAATCGATATTTACAGTCTATGCAGTAAAATTTGCGTTAAGTAGCTATATGAAATAACACGACGAAACTGTTGTATGAGGTATTTTCTGAAAAGCACAGATTTCTATAACTGCTATAGTGGGACTTTTAGTGCTTCTTTGTTCTCATTCTATATGAAACGAAGACACTTAAATGCAAAGTTAGATAACTGAAACCCGAGAAGTTGATTTTTATTTATTCGTCTATCAATATGTATCAGCAGTTTTTAAATGGCAAAACGTTAATATGAAATTTTGTATTATAGCATTACAGTTTTTTAATTATTAAACAGAACCAATACTGGACGTAGGTGTCACAAATGTTATAAATGTCGACGTTTAACTTCCAATTTTTGTGTATATTTTGATCCACGATTTTTTACCAATTGGCGTAAATCGTTTATTAAGGCGGTATGTGCTATAACTTCAAAATAATCAAAACTTTCCTATCTCCTAGTCATTTCATACTAAACGTACATATCACCTTGAAAACAAATTTCAACCTAGTAGCCATAAAAAAACACTATTTAGGTGAGTAATAAATTACGGTAAAACTGCTTAAGAATAATACTTAAAAGAACAACATTATATGGAAATTAGTATTCCAGCAGAGTAAGCTTAAACCAGTTCGGATCCGCAGTTTTGTTACGGGTAGAATGTGCGTCAAGTTGAAAAAATTTTGATTTGCCCTGAGAAGCGCGATCCTCACCCCATCATCACCACCACCAAAACTACCACCACCACCACCAAACACAAGAATACGTCGAATACCTGCAGTGGCGCAGAGTGTGTTCCTACGGAGGAAATTATAAATGAAAATACACAAAAAGAAAAAAAAATAGCAGGAATGAAAGAAACTACGTTACACTATCAATTACCTCGAAAGACTTTTTCTACTTGTCATAATTAATTGCGCCAAACCGTCTGGTTCTAGCAATCCATTTTCGTATTATTCGTACATGGAAGACTGTTATTCCGCCTAGCCCTCACTTGCTTTGGTTTCTTAACTTTTTTCATTATATTTGATACATTCCAGTTTTGCTTTTAATATTTACTTGACTAAGATAAGCCATTAATCAATATCTCGTCTATATTCCGAATAAAATCATTGCCTTGGTTCACATCCTGTTCAAACGAGCCTAGTGTTTGAACATTAATCTTTGGTCTCCTAATTGTAGCCAGGTGCATTTAAATCACTTACTCTAAGCGGTCCCTATTCATACTGGATTATACTATCAATCTTGTACGAGTTTCGTGAGTACTTTTTTGAACATTTGTTTATCAGATAGGTTCTCAACACTCGTTGCATTGGATTTTATTTATGAATTATTCATTCTGTTTTCTAAAACCAATGGTTTTCGTTGGAGTACTAATTCTGTTATTTGTACAATTACCGTGGGGATTGTACAAGAAATTATACAAGCTGGTATATGCATCATCTCTACAAATTACTTTCGCTTGTGTGTATCGGCTCGTTTTAAGATAAATTTTCTAGATTAGTAGGTTGGTTTTCCACCTATATTCTCGCTCTTTGACGCTACGTGAGGTAACTCACTTCTCGTACACTGGGTTTGCAACCAAAACTGTTGACCAAGAAACAAGCGTGGTGACGCCGACTTCTCGGGTTCCGCTTAGCTAAAATTTTTGGTTGCTCTGTATTGCTACTGGTCATTTAATCATCGTGAAGGAAATCACGAGTTTTTGAAAATCTCACACTTTACTAATTCCGTGATTTCATAAACTTTCTACGGCTGTCAGGGTGTATGTCACTAACCAATATTACTAATACTGATTAGTGTTAAGAACACCCCAGCGGTGTTGATACGTTTTATCATCTAGCCTTCAGCCGGATATAATTTAACTACGCAGGTTTTAAATAACTAAAATGTATGTGGTTCGATACCGGCCCGGGGTCGGTGTTTTTGTCACGCGACTTATTCTACCTAAAAGTGTAGGATATTTCATTATTAGTACTGATTTACAATCATTCATCTAGGTTCTCATTTACTCTTAAGTGATATGTTTGTTGTTTGTGTTAAGTATACGGTTACGTGGTTATGTGCTGCATACGAACACTATTTAGTTTAATATTTGTCCTATTTGTAACCATATTTTGAAATTATAATATAGAGAAACAATTACTTTTACCAGAAAGGTGTTTTCTTTATTATTTATATCGAAATATATGTATTTTTATTTTTCTTTGACAGACTAATGTTCTGTCTTTGTTTGTACTAAGCAACTATTTTTTTATTTCATAGAGACGATTCGGCATTTTTCTTCTTGGACTTTGTTTTCGATTACTTTCTCACGCCCAATCTCCGATTGACGTTAGCCATGCCTCTCTTCTTTTGGCTATGTAATTTCGTGCTGGTCTTTACTTTAATTGGGATTTTTTTGGTTTTTCCTGACCCGCACGGTTTACCGTAACATACTTTACCGTTCTCAAAACTACTTTAACGCTTATTACATTTTTGGTCATAAACAAAGAAATTGAAATATAAAATGTCTCTTCCATATACGACTCTGTCACGGGAGTAGCTGAACATTCTCTACAAACGTGTTTATTAACCTAGTTTTTAAGTAAATTCAAATAAAATTCAACACTAACTTACGCTCCCCTAACCTTAAATAATTTTAGTATAAATACAAATATACTTTCCGTAAACTAGAAACCTAAATCCCTTAAAACCACTCTGACCGGGTATTTCTAAAATAAATTTTAAAAGGAAAATGAAACTAATGCAGCAATAATCTAATTAACCCTACGTAATTTTTATTTTCCCATACTGAATTACATGACATTTCTAAATCCCAATCTTTGGTCATATCACTAACATCAAACATAGCAAACATCTAATTAACAGCTTATGGTTCTATCATTTTATCGTCCATTTGCTTTCTAAAAACAACGCCTCTTTAGCACACATAATCCGTTTGTGTGAGCTATCCCGTAAGCAACCCTTTTGTTAAGGCACATATTAGTTTTCAAAATCCCGCACATCGTTAAAATTCTTGCTAAATCTGCCACAAAAGCCCTTGAAAAGCTAGTGCACCTTTTAAATTTTTCCATGCAAAAAAAGCCACGTCGCATACTTAAAGCTGGTTTAGTTTAGCCTTACTTTTAACTTAACCTCATGTTAACCATCATTACCGCGGTCACTACCACCTTTTCACGTTTTCGTGTGTCTGCATTTTTAATATCTTCTTGATACCTATTCGCAAATAATTAATTCTAGTTCTTTTACCGTCGTGTGTAATTACTGTAATTTAAATTTCCCTCATTTCCCTCATTTGTTACATAACAGCTTAGGAAGTGTTTCGTACATGATTGGAGCTTAACAGCGTTTTTTCTCTCAATTTGCTAAACTCTTGTTTTGTTACAAAACAAAGTGTTGTTTATCAGGGCGGTAATACTTCTAGTTTAGGGAATGGTGTGTAGGTGTGAGCCTATATTTAGCAACGTGAACGTTAATATATAAATACTGAATACCCTTTCATCATTTAGCAACATAGCCGACAGTTAACCATATGATGTCATGGCCCTGCTTCAACAGATCAAGTACACCACGAAAACCGTCTATTGCGCAAAAAAGGATTAGCTTATTCGGCAGACGAAAATTGTACATGTCAAATAAGAACAGTAGGATTTGATATCATACAGATTAGCTTTATTCTGCCCGTTATCTTGGAAAGCGCTTTGTTTTTATTGCATATTATTAATCAAAGCACGCTGTATTACTAATTACCTACATTTGTATGGCAAATACTTGAGTGATAGTATCATTCAAGGAAAGCGTTGGCTACAGATGGGCGATCGAAACGGAGGTGACGATTCCAGTCTGTTCTAAAGTCAAAACGTGAACGAGCAGCTATTTGTACCAAAATAGGATGCGCAATTTATGTACTGAAGTGAGGCATGTGCCCAGATATAGACCTGCAGTTATTTTGTCTGCAACTCGAATATTCTGGAATGTATACAATTCAACCATTAGTATTGTCAAAAGACTACAATTCTGCTATTAAATTGATTTATCTTGTACAAAGTATTATAGACGCAACTATTAGTAAACATAACACATTCCAACTTTATCAGCCCTAAGTACTAGATCAGCCCTAGAATGGGTTTAGTTCGTTATCTCAACTTTTTGCCATGCTTGTCTCGGGTTCTGAAAGATTGCCTCATGCTGCCAAATTTTTCTTGTACCTTCATGTCTAATATGTCACTTCAAATAAATACATTCTACGCATATGGAGTAGATGAAGTATTGAAAACCCCCTGTTATGGTATTCCATACAGTCAAGAGAAGAAAGTGAAGTAAGCAAAGAAAATCGTCCGCAACGAATAGTGCAACACAACAAGGGGAATCCCAAAAAATTAATACCGTACTATATGGTATGATCTTGATTTCTACTGAATAAGTCACTTTCCAACTATTAACTGACAAGCTCTTCGTTCAAAAACTGACAGTAATTTTTGCATTCTGAGTAGGTGTACCACTTATCCATAATAAATGGTTCTTTGGGTCAGGGGCAAATCGTCCACGATGGGTCCAATAAATTGTCTTAAAATTTCCAAATAATGCTGTGCCGTTGGATTATTCTTAAATATGTAAGGCCTTACACATCTTGCATTGAATATACCCACTAAAACGTTAAAACTATATCTCCCTTTATTTGATTGAGAAACAGTAGCATGCGGATTTCGCTGGGCCCAATTATATGCATAAATATCTATTAAATATACCTGTGCTACAAATAAAAGCCTTATCAGTCCAGATTTGCATTTTCTTAGGTAACACTGACAAAACTATAACCTGCACTGAAAGTCGAAAGAAGACGGTGATGTATATTTGTGGTTTTATACGCTTTAAGGTATTTCCTTATAAAACTCAATTTTCTTTTTCCATATTTCTTAAAGACCGACTTGACCAATTCTAAATTTCCCTCCAAACAGTAATTTATTTTAGTTCTCCATTTATGTTTCGTGCACTATATCTTAATTCTAGATTGTATAAATGATCCATACAGTCATAGATTATCCTAAACCTCTTGAAAAATATCTGGTGATGTCTGCGCTCTTTCAGGTAATTGAATAGAATAAAGGTTACTCGCCATCTGTGTATTTTCACTGCACTCCCAAAAACATCCTTTGCATTAGAGACTTTTCAAAATGTTTACAATATTTTTTACATCAGTTTCTCAACGAAAATCAATCATTAAACACTTTGACAGTAGCCAACTACTTTTTGTTTATTTGATTCCAAGTATTTGACTTTCTTAATATTAAAGCCAGTATCATCCATGGCACAATTAAATATAAAAAGCTTAGAATATTAGTCAAATGCGTAATAAGTATCACATTTTTCTCGATTTCCAAAAGTCCCAAAATATAAAATGAGGTATATTTTTTTACTAAGAAAAAATTGGCCAATTCAATAAGTTAATAAAATGCAAGGTGTTCCAAGCTTAGTCTATATTTTGAAAAAGTCCTCTTGTAAAAAAAATTAGGTGCGCCACTGAATTCTACTTAAAACTGCACGAGGAATATTTTTACAAAAATAAAATATATTAGAAATAACAAAGTTATATAGGGATTTTTATAAATGGCACAACTATGAGAAACGTCCTGTAGCTCATAAGCGGTTAAAGATTTTAAATGCGGTTTTCGGCATTTGAAATTTCTTCTACAAATGGACGTTTCCACTCAAAAGTGTGCAATTTGAACCACACTGTACATTTTGTAAAATAATCTAGGAGTGTAGCTGTAATAACGCACGATATAATTTCCGAGAACATCATTATTGCTGTGTATCAAGTATAATATGGTTTTTAAATACGGAATTATCCAAACTTCAATAAAGTTTATCACTACGAAGGCCTATAAAAGGGTGTTATGAAAATAATGTGTAAACCCAATCTAGAAACTGAAGATGCAGTAAATATTGTTTTAATTTCCTTAAGTGGTCGAGTTCACAGATTAATATAAATAGGCAAAATGGAATATAATTTATGGAAGCCAAGGCTGAAGCTGTAATTAAGAAAGCCAAGTTCTTGTGAAATAATTTCCGTTTCACTTCTGTAAATGGTATTGATGTTATTTTCATGTAGCTACTACAAGAATATTAGCAGTGCATACTAACATATGCGATAAAATGTATAAATTTTTTGAAATTGAAACAATTATTAAGTATAGAATTGTGGTATAAAGAAACTAGCTGAAATTTTCTAACTAAACAGAAAAAGTTAGAAGCTTAAACAGCCTCAACCTAGAATACCCAAAATGTTTCCGAACGAATTTATAACTTCAATTCTAACAAAGAACGACATGATCTCATAACCCCTTTAGCGTCAAAGAAAGTACTTTTTGGTGTACACGTTAGTTCCGCCTTTCTCTAAAAATTGCCCTATTCGAAAACTGCTAAATATTTTCAAATAGCAAAAACCCTCGGGTAAGTACTTTATTTTACAGCCACTTAATAGTCAAAACCAGGTGTGTTAAATAGTTGTTAAAACCGTGTCCTTGTTCAAATTGGTAACAATTTCTAAACTTAAACAAAATTCAATTTACCGGTTTTAACTTAGTGCTGAAGCGTATTGAAAAATGCATGTAATTAGCTATAAATTATCAAATGCGGTATATAAGGCTAAAATACTATATCCGCAAAAATTATTGTTCCTTATAAAATTTAAAGTGGATAATTTTATATATAAAAGCAAATGTTCGAAACATTAACCTCCTACGGGTAAAATTAGCCGTGGGTTATAAATCTAGATTTACCCCGAAGGGACGGGGATCATGTAGCAGCTTTAGGGTGCACCGGTTAACTACAATGGTGTGTGTTGAGGTGGGCTCTTATTTAAGAAAAATAATAAACTTTAGAAATAACTGAAGTACAAACAAACTGTTACGATACTCCCTTACTTTGAAAGGATTTCCTTACAGTTATAATTTAGAGGCGCCGAGCTGGTTTGTCTCAGCAATACCTTTCGTTATTATCCCGATTCGGAAGACAGTTATTCCAAATAGGTATTTTCTGCTTTTGGGTTTTTAAATGTATCGCATTATACGTCATCTTAAGAACACCCATTAGATCTTGGTTTGATAATAAAGCGCCTCTCCCAAAATACGAATTCTTCACTGGGGTAGCTGAATATCCTTTCGCAATTATTTAATTATTTTCCTAGTTAATAAATACATGCACGTACAATTCAATTTAGCATCTATTAAGACTATATAATTGCAATGTGAATTCAAATATTTTCCTAAAAAAGCTTAATTTCCTAACGTCAGACTGGGTAGCTACTAATAAATAAATTCTATTGAACAAAAATAATCGAATAAATCATAAATACTATCACACCATTGTTCCGGTTTCTAATTTGGTATACACGACATTCTAGATCTCAATTCTATAAAAGCCCTTAGTAACCATATATCGAAAACAGTTATATAGCAACTAGCTCGTTTTTCATCCCACTGTCCATTCCAAATACTGTTTTCACTCTTCAATTAACACCAAATTACATCAATAGGGCTTACATTTAAAATCAATAAAAAAATATTTCTTACTATTTTCAAATGTCCCAAATTTCTTGCACAATAATAACATACTTAAACTAATTCTGTCGCTAATTTATAACCCAACAAAATAATTACTTACCCGTTCTGTAAATCTTCTACTACATGAATTCAAACCCCTGCAAATTTATCATGTACACGTACCTAATTGTAAATTATAGACAAAAACTAATATTTTACTCAATGTTTAAATTAAAATTTCTGCTTTAAAGCTTTTAGGATGTTTAGAAAACTCTACCCCTTCATTCTTTTTTGTTTTAGCTGACACACTTTCTTAACCAACAAATTATTTTAGAAGTTAACTGTTCAGAAGCTGCCACTTTTCTGGTCGCCACGATGTTTATTCTACAAACTGGTAAATTGAAACCTTTCCTGCCTTTCTAAGTGTAGTTAAGCAATCACATGCGGCGTTTTAATCCCCACAAAACATATATATTTACATTTTGAAGCTGTGTTTATTTTAAACTTTCAACTTTCCTTTCCCTTTATTACTTGTTCTTATAACTACATTCGACGTTTCCAAATAAGTTTTTAACTTAACTTTTAACTGCTATGCTTAGTTGCTGTATCACATTTATTCCCCTACAAAATTTCATTCTCACTTTGTAGCATTTTATCTACGCTGAATAAAAGTTTATTGTCACACTACTTCGTGTATATTTTTATTATAGTTGTAGTATGAAATTATTTTAATGTCCTTGGTAGTTGGGACGGACGACATCTGTCTACTGCAAATTATCTTTTGATAAAAGTGCGTACCTATTGTCTTGTAATATTAAGATTACTGTTTTCGGTTGCGGATTTAGAATAGGCAAACATCTTAGATTATTACGTATATAATATGTTTAAACGAAATGATGTTAAACCTTATTATCTGAATTATCGCTACAGAAATTTTTTTAAATATATGGCTTAATAAATAATACGTTCGTAGAATTTTAATACACAGGGCGCGGTGCGTTTATATTTATTCTGTACCTCTAAAATTAAATTTCTCCTTTCCCATTCAATTAATAGCCAGCTTAGCACAAACTTTTCTGTACCTCCACGGTTTGACTTTATGTAGTAGCAATTCTGTATTATCCTCTATGTCGACTTCTGTGTGATCAACTCTGCCTTTTTGACCGTGCGTTGTCGAAATACATAAAGATCTAATAAAATCATTTTGTTAGTGTCATCTTTTAGATAACTCTAAGGGATGTAATTTAGGAATTCAAAGCAAGGCTACTTGGCATCTCATTCAATTATTGCTTCTTGCCTACCTATTTACTTTTGGGGAAATTGCTTTTCAAATACGCCAGAGAAAACATCATTGTTAGGAAAATGTCTGCTGTTTTTAATTTGGCCATTCCCATTATTCAACACGTCTAGCAGAAACATGTTCATTTAATCCTTAAACTATTCTACCTTTATATGGGTGGTATCTAATCTTATTTAATGGACTGTGGATTTAGCTTGTAGACATTTTCAGCATTTCAGCTATTTTTTGGGTGAGTTCTAGGAAGCTAAACGGTTGTAGAACTTCGACAGAACGGTGTTATTAGTAACTGGTTTCGCTCTACCTAATCGAATACTGCCCTTAATGCCAAAATACTTACTAAGGTATTTTTATTATTTTTAATGACATGTCAATGGGTATTTTTCCAGAGTTATAATTTTTAACGTGCCATTATGGTAATAACTGTTTTATCAATGTCAATTCTAGTTAAATAGGATATGATACCACCCCTATTGTTTCATAGGACACACACTGACAATTTTATACTTCCGAATTTGCCGTATAAACGTGTTTCAACGAATTAAATAAGTAGCATATGCAAAATTTAGTACTTTCTGATTAGTATGTTTATTGTCAACTTACAGTAAAGAGACTTATTAAATAAATTATTGACAATATCTTTTAACTAGCGGGAGACGTAACTGAAATCTTCTGTTCGACGTGGAGTGCGTAATTGATAAAACTAACCAATAATTACTGAAATATTTACTACACTTTCCAATAATCCGTAAGTCGACGAGCTGGATAAATTGAGTGGACTGTATGATGAAATTAGTGTTTGGATAACTCAAGTGAAAAATAACCTGCCACTCGGTTTTTAAAAAAACCTGCATCATCCGGTTATTGATTTCGATAGCTCGAGTGAAATAAAACCTGAATCTGAAAGTACTATGATGAATTTTAACTTGAATGACAACTTGTATACTAGTTGTAGGTTGTAGTGTACCTGTACCGTTATCGTAACTCGTAAACGAACATATTCATTCTAGTCAATACTATACCTACTTTGCGTATGTGCTTATATAGGATACCTATAACCCGGCGGAATACCATAGATACCCTCACAGAGAGAACGGTGAGAAGTAAATAAAATGGGTGCTTCAAGACCAAACTTACATAACAGGAAATAATAAAAGGTTAAAATTATCTATTTTAATTTTTATCTGTAATTTAAAAAATGTAATTACATGCAAGCGGCATTAAACCAGTATACAAATTAGTTTTATACTAATATAAATTAACCTATGAAACAGAACAAAAATAACATTGAAAGTAACAGGAACTGAAAAACATTGCATCAAAACTAATAACATCAACCTATAAAATAAAAATACCATTAAAACTAAAAAGAACTTAAAAGTACTAAATGCATAAAAAATTTTAAAGAATTGACATTTTAAAATAGAGAAACTAATCTATCAAACAAAAAAAACATTAAAATTTTCAAGAACTTAAAAATATTATGTGGTCGAGATTTTTAGGCAATAGGTTTCCTCTACAATTTGTAAGTTAACCACATTTAGAAAAAACTCTTTCGGATGGTACTGATGTACAAGGTATACAAAGATATTTTAATGTAATTTGGTACATTTCTGCTAAAATACCTTTATGTTTTGGCCAAAACTCGAAACTCTTCCTTTGTACAGGCGGTATTTCTAATAACTGCCTGACCATTAATGTAACCATACTCGTAGGTGTTATGTACGATTTTTTTCAAACATTTTTGTATCAAAATATGACCATTTATCATTTTCACCATCATTTTCTTCAGTAGCTTGTGATGGAACTGTTACTTCCTCGGGATCCAAATTAACATAAATTTTTTGTTCAAAATCAATATGATGTAGTTCAGAAGTAACTAATTTCTGCGCATTATCAGCATTTTCTTCAGAACCAAAAGCAATTTTTTTAAATCTGGGATCTAGAAAAGTTGCTTTTGCAACGATTTTATTTTTTCTGGAATTCCTAATCTACGCACTACAATATCAAGTAAATTCATTTTTAGCATCTCGCCTGTGTTTGTTTGTGTTCATCTTCCTTAAAGCATGCTGGAAACCTCGAATTAAAGAAATGACAAAGGATATGGTAAGATAATTTTTGTAAGAAAAAAATCATGGTTAAATCGTAGACCGGTTTTAATATTTTTACGCAGTCAGAAATTATTATCCATTCCTCTGCATCAAGAAACTCTGGACATTTTTGTAGGTTAGTGACAACAATGTTTAATGGATTTTACTCACTAAAAGCCTTTCCATCATTGTATAACATGAATTCCATCTCGTAGGCACGTCTTGTTTTATTTTTAGACATGTTAAATTCATTTATTGCTGTACGGACTTGAGTTCGTCTGAAGCAACAACGCTATGTTTGAAATAGCCAACAAGTGATCTACATCTTTTATTATTGTGCTTAATATTTCATTGTCAGTTATAGCTTTAGTAACACTTAGATTCAGAGTATGGGCAACACAAGGTTGATGATGCTTTTTAAGGTAGTCAACTATAGCCTTTTTAATATTGGCACCGTTGTCCGACACAACTGCAACTACTTTACCAATAGTACCCCAGTCATTTAAAATTAACGTCAAAATTTCATCTATATTTTCACTGGTGTATGATGCCAGGCGTCACCGTGGATCAATGTAGTAAGCGTAAGACTACGGATCCCAAGGTCCTGGGTTCAAATCCCGACACGGCCGACTGCTTGAAAAATGACAGGTGAGCATTTTTCACACAAATTACGCCCTCGTTCGGAGGAAAGGTTAAATGGAGGTTTCGTGTGTGAGTGTTGTCACGCACGTTAAAGATCCCTACCTTGCCTAGAACGGCAAGGGTTCGGCAAAATTCTAAATTTCCAGGCAACAAAAAACTCGCCTCCTGGCCAATGTAGTACCCTCTGGTGGAGCATTGGAAATATAAATGCACGGTATATGATGCCGGCATGTCTTTGGTTGCTAAAACACGCGCACATAGTTTTTCCTCGTGTATAAAATGACCAGTTACTGTTATATAGGCTATGTTACTGTCAGATGTCCAAATGTCGGTGGTAGTTGCAACATCTTTAACAGTGGCGTAACTACACCCCTGCCAGCCCCCGCTATGCGGGGGGCCCCAAGTGCAAGAAGGCCCAAACGATAATAAACTCAACTTATTCATCTTCAAAGTATTTGGCAGGTAAGAAACGGTCAAGAAAATATTGCAGATAATTCAGAAACCGCAGGTTAACGAACGTTTTCTTGATGTTACTACTAGGAACTGCTGAAATACAAGAAATAATAATTAAGATAAATACTGAACACCACCTGCAGCCTGCATCCTTTCTTCTTTCTATCCGTTCTGTCCTATTTTGTAAGGGTTAATAAACAGATGAAAGAGACTGTAAACTTTAATAACAAAGATGTCTATATTATTCTTAAGTGATAAGTTGTATAAAGTGGTAAAGCATTATTAAACGACGTATAGTAGGGTTAGTTTGGTTTGTGGGATTTTAAATAGGAATAAAAGGGCTATTGTCTGTACAGTACAGATTCACAGGATGGCAGGTAGCTTAGTAACCTTTGCTTTCTAGAAATATAATACTAGAAAGAAATTCATTTTGTGGTTTCTAGTCAGCTGGTTGCAACGTATTTGCATTAGCTGCATTATATATAACGGAAAGGAAGTAAAAAAGCATTCCAGTACGTTTTACTCAATAGTGTTGTGTTCGTATTACAGGAGGTCTTTCATATTTAAACGTAAGTATTTATATCTATTTTTATTAAACTCTATTGATTTGATCATAGTTGAAGTCGCGCTGAGAAATACATATAAATAAATCTTTAAGCATTCAATAAAAATCATTTATATTTTGTTAATTAAAGCATTTAAAGCAAAGTATGTATGTGTTATTTGTAATTTCAAAAGGCTTTTAAATAATTATTACTTATCTAATTACATTATAATTAATTTCATTCAAAATTGCAGGAAATAATATACAATGAGCACTACAAGCGGCGCTGCAAAAAAACGAAAAAGGAAACTATTGGAAGAATCAAAGAGCAAGATTCCAAAAATAAGTTCCTTTTTTACTTCTAAAGAGTCCGAAAACAAGAACAATCTATGAAAGAAATTGGGCTTTCGACAGTAGCATCTACTAGTTCCGCCACAGACGAACAGCAGTCGTCAACAATTTTAAAACTCTCACCCAGGGCGCAAGTACATCACATAATGACGGCCGCGATAGAAATTTGGAACTAGATACCACTACAATTACAGAGGTAAATGTGAGTAGTACTTTTCACTTAATGAACTATCTATGGATCTGACGAAAGAATATCCAACCGATTTTGCACATTTTTAAAAATCAATGTTTTACAACATGACAATTTAAGAAAAGAAATAATTAATTACGGATTGTGTAGACCAGATGGTGCGTTTCCTAAAGATAATAAAATAGAAGTTTTCAGTTCACTATTATTACTTAATAACTGCAAGCGAAAATAAAAGCAATACGTTAAACTTACCACACAATTCAAATGGGTGGTTGTGTTATTCTAAATTAAAAATTGTGTTTATTGTCAACCATGTTGGCTGTTTGCTTCAGTAAGGTCAAGTTGGACGACCGGAATTAATGATTGGCAGGGTTTATCAAAAAAATTAAAGAGCATTTGCTTGCTCAATCTCATTTAACTTGTTGTTTTATTTACGATATGTGGAAAAAAATTATACCATAGATAAGAAAGATACTCTACTATTAAAACAAGAAACTGAATTTTGGAAAAATGTTTTACACAGACTTTTCAATATTACTTTAACACTATCCCAGCGCATGCTGTCATTTCGAGGACATAGAGAAAGTTTTTCTGATTCAAAAGACAGTTACAACGGTAATTTCTTAAGTTTAGTTCATTTAATTAGTAACTATGATCCTATATTACAAAAGTGCTTGAACGACCCAAAGGTTCAATTAAATATCTTTCCCAAAAATTCAAAACGATATTATTAATACTTTAAGCGCACACTTAAAAATATTTTATTAAATAAAATTAGATCCGCTCCTTTTTCTCAATCATAATAGACACTACACAGGATATAACTAAGATTGATCAATTAAGTAAAATTGTAAGATATATTGATTTTAAAAAGACAGCTTGGGAGAGGTAACCAAAATAGATATTTGTGAAACTTTTGTGGGTTTTACAAAAGTAGAGTCCCAATCTGCTGAAGGACTATGTAATACTATATTAAGCAATTTAACCAACATGCAATTAGATATAAATAAATGTAGAGGGCAGGGCTACGATGGAGCTAACGTTATGAGCGGTACGTATTCTGGCGTGCAAAGAGAATTTTAAACATAGAGCCTGCAGCCTTATATATGCACTGTAGTGCCCATAACTTAAATCTAGTCATAAATGATGCCGTTAAAGGTATAAAAGAAATAGAATCGTTTTTCTACTTTTAGAAAACATATATACATTCTTTGCTAATAGTATAGTAAGATGGAATTGGCTTTCTGTTTTAAAGAAAATTTCACACAATTGAAACGCTTAAATCCGACACGTTGGGCGGATCGAGTAAAATCTTTAGCTGCCATAAGAATTCGGTATAAAGATATAGTAATGTCTCTTAATAAAATTATTATGATATCAAAAAACAGATGAACGAAATGACGCAAAGCAAATATTAACTAGCATGGATAATTTTAATTTTATTTTTTAAGTGTTTTTAAGTCAAATTCTAGAAGAGCTTAACAAGCTCTCACAAACTGCTCAGAGTGAAAAGGCGAATATTAATCAGATAACTCTCTTATTTCAAAAACTTTAAAATTTTTCAAGGAAACAAGAAATAACTATTCCAACATCAAGGAGGAAGCAGCGAAAGTTGCAGGGCAATGGAATATTAAACCGGAATTTATAAAAAAGGCAACCAAAAATAAAAAGCATTACGATGAATTATCCAATGATTATCGATTTAATGATGAAGAATTTAAATTTAAAATAAATGTATTTTATCGCGTAATGGATATTATAATTTCACAGCTGTCGAATCGTTTTAAATCGCTTTTTCATGTAAACGAAAAGTTTAATTTCTTAGAACCTAATGTATTTTTGAATTTAACTGCAGATGATATTTTATCTAAGGCAAAACAATTGCAAAATTTTACTACAAAGATTTAAATGATGCTATAGGTATAGAACTTACTACACTCAAAATAATAGACTTATTTGTGATGAATTAAAAATGTTAACGGTATCTTACAATTTTAGAATATCTAGTACTTTCCAAATCTACAGGTTCTAGCAGTTTTCCAAACACCATAACAGCCTTAATGTTATACCTAACTTTACCGTTAGCGTTGCAAGTGCGGAGAGATCTTTCTCAAAATTAAAAATTATTAAAAATTATCTTAGGAACCGCACTTCACAAGATAGATTAGACGATTTATCCTCTTAGCAGTAGAACATGACACTGCCAAAATATGAATATAGAGGATACAATAAACGCGTTTGCAGCAAAACATGCAAGAAAAACAAAATTTTGAATTTGATTTGGAATGTCTGCTAGCTCATAGGTTTTTTACTGTATCAAATTTTAGGTGTAAATAATTTTGTGCGGCGTATAAATATGTAGATTTAATATTAATTAACTTATAAGTTTGAATTTATGTAATTTGGTTTTATAATTAATAAAGCACTTGATTAATATAGTATATGTATTTAATTCTATACTGCTTCCTTCTCTACATGTACTATAATTTAAAAATATGGCTAAATATAAGCCAGTAAAAGTAATACATTTTAAAGAGAGCCCACTTTAAAATTTTTGCGGGGGGGCCCAAAAATCGTAGTTACGCCACTGATCTTTAATATTATTTAAAATTGCTTTTAATGATAAAACCGAATCTTTATAATATTTGGGTAAAATTTTATAAGAAAACTTTTTCCTATTTGGAGGTTTGTATAGCGGGTTTAAAGCACGCGAGTATTCTAAAAACCCTGTATTTTCTACTATTGACAGCGGCTGAAAATCATTTGTAATAAGCTTTAATAATTTTTTATCTATATCGGATATTTCTAATTCAGAAAGGTTATTTTTGTTTTGTGTACCAGAGAAGCGTAACTGTTTTCTAGGCCTAATGTTAATTTGACTCACATTTTCAGAATTTGCAGCTGTACTGGAGGAATGGCCTGACACAACCATGGAGGAGAGTGGCGCTTGAATTTGAATATTTGATTTGTGAACCGGACATCTGAATGTTGTTTACAACGAAAACATCTGAATTATTATCAGCGGGTGTATGATTATCTGCATGCCATTGTATGAGGTGAGCTCTAAGCAAATGTTGCTTTAAATTAGTTGTGCCCCATGCTGTTTAATTTTTTTTTTTGCACAATATGCATGTAGCACTATTTTTATCACTATCATTGCGTTTAAAATAGTTCCAAACAATATATTTTTTTTGTCCCATGTCTCATTGCGTACACTTATTTAAAAACAATAAATAAAAGCTGATTACTTACTAGCCTGCTTACAACTCACCTAATAAGCTCAAAAATAGATACGAGGTACTGAGACCGAACTTTGAACTACTGAGCTGAAGCGCGAATTAGATTCAACAATGGATACTAAAGACAATTTCAACACGAAAATCAATATACATTATAATCGCCGTAACTTCAGAGAAATGCAGACTTACCTTTAGACAAAATTAACCAATTACTTGTTCAATAGTTGCCTTGGGACATTTCCAAGAGAACACTTTAAGCAACTACGGAATTTTTCATAGAAGAATTACCTATCTTAAATAGTTTAAATATTATTATATTCTAACGACACCTACTAATGAGGAAGGAAGCAGTTAAGGTGGAAACATTCATAATATTAAATTAAAATTACAATCCTCTATACAACTATACGTAAAATATAATATACTATAAATTATTTGAATTATTACATTGTTAAGAAATAATTGGAAAATCCTTTAGTAGGCATCTTAATAGCATCCCTAAAAATTTAAATCAAAATCACAATATAAACTATACAGCTTTTACAAATAGTGGTATTTAAAGAACACTAAATAATCTTCAGGTAGAAATCATTAAGAGTTTATTACATGACAACTTGAACTTGAACCATTTCGAAGAAAAACATATACGTTGCGCAGAGTGTACAACGATTTCCATCCTATCTAAAATTGTTGCACAATCGCTTATACTATTTTGTCTTATTAGTTACAGGTTACATACATCTGCCATAGATCAACCAAAATGAGATACTCGAGTGTCTCCCATCCAACAACCTGATAATTAAAATGGTGTAGATTATCAGGTTATTGAAATATTTCGCTTTTGCCCAACGCTGACGAAATCCTTCCATTGACATAATGTTAAGTCTGCGCACTATAATCAATTGTCAGTTTATTATTACACCCGAGGCATGACTTTCTGAAACTTTCACGTGTATACACTGTTATGTATCGTATTTATGTTATAGTCACATTGTCGCATGCTCAGTCACTAATCTGTCTGTCAACTCATGAACATATATATATAGTGTGGGGGGAGAAAGGGGCGGAAGGAATTTCAATCAACATGGCTACAATTTTGTCTAGAGCCATCGTCTTGTCAAGAATTGTTTTAACATGGAATGTAATTGTATAGTGTACTTTATTTATTACAAACAATGAATAAACAAGTATTTGTTATTGATTTACTTAATATATTGCACTGGCGACGAGGAAATCAAGAATAAATTGAAGGTTATACAATTGAACTGATATATCAGCACGTGTTATCTAATGCCTGATACTAATAATTTAACAAATTCTACAAATACTTCAGATTTTAGTATCACTACAATGAGTTCTACAAGTGCTACACCGTTAATTGGTATGTTGCCTACATTTTCATCAAAAGACGACTTTGCTATTTTTAACGATCGCATAGATCAATTTTTTATTGCAAACAATATTGATACTGCAGATCCAAGGAGAGCAGGTATTTTAATTATTCACCTTAAAGACGATGCCTATAAATTATTGATGGATTTATGTTTACCTGAACATCCTAAAACAAAAACATACGAACAATTGATTTTATTATTAAAGCAGCACTTTGTACCTCGCAAATCAGTTTTTACTGAACGCTACAAATTCCATCTAGCCCGCCAAGAATGTGGTGAGTTTGTTGCCGA
Organism: Platerodrilus igneus; assembly: GCA_036346225.1. NCBI lineage: Eukaryota > Metazoa > Arthropoda > Insecta > Coleoptera > Lycidae > Platerodrilus > Platerodrilus igneus. Next base: position 8,731,292 of record JARFIW010001599.1, read on the forward strand.
CTTCAGTGCTAAATTACTAAATTTAGCTACCAATTGCAAGTTCGGACAAAATCTTGATGAAAATCTACGGGATAAGTTTATAGTTGGTTTACGCCAAGGTCCCATTTTGGATAAATTACTCGGTCAAGGTAAAAACTTATCTTTTAAGGAAGCTGTAAACTTAGCAGCAGAGATGGAAGCTGTTAAATTACATTCATCTACACTTAATACAAATTATGTTCATACTCTACATTCTAATACTATGTTGAATTCGCCACGACACGGTACAGTCATACCAAACCTTAACGAAAGTAGTGATACGAGTAACCGAAAATTACTTACACAGGATAATGTTCGTTCCAAAATAAAATTTAATTGCTCCGCCTGCGGGGGAGGCAATAATCACGATTTTAAAAACTACAAATTCAAGGGATACACATGTTTGTTCTGCAATAAACCAGGGCACATTAAGGCTGCATGTAAAAGCTTTAAAAGAACCAGGCATCATTTCATGGAATCTGTTGTATCGGACGAACAAGATTCGCATTCTCCTAATGGTATTTTCCAGATGAATTATCTATATTCTCAAGAAAATGCTGTCAATTTGGTTGCCGAAAATTCTAGTGCCATGCAATTGTCCATTTCTAAGGTTCCGCCGATGATAGTCCAGTTGGAGGTCAACAACACCCGTCTAGAAATGGAGATAGATAGCGGTGCTGGTAAATCTGTTATATCCTTTCAGCAATTTTCTACTTTATTTCCTAAATTCATTAATAATTTAGAACCAACATCTGTTTCTTTTTCGCCTTACTTTGGTGATGATTTTACTCCTAAAGGAAAAATTAAAGTTAACGTAAAATTCAAAAACTTAATAAAAAATTTAGACTTATATGTAATCGATTTACCAAGAAATTATGGTGAAAAACCGGCAATTTTAGGTAGAGATTGGATCTGGGCTCTGGATGTTATCCCCAGAAAATGTATGGAATCATATTTTTCAAAAAAATTTATTAATCTGCATAATACTCAAGTTACTTTCAATCTTTCTTCTGAATTAAAAAGTTTACTTAAAACTTTCGACACAGTTTTTACTGAGAATGTAGGTAGGTTCAACGGTGAACCTTTAAAAATTAAAATTATTAAGGATGTCGATCCTAAGTTCTGCAAACCCTATACTCTACCGTTTTCACTAAAACAAAAAACAGAAAATGAACTTAGTCGTTTAGTTAACGAAAATATTCTCACTCCAGTACATACTAGTTGCTGGGCTATTCCTATAGTGCCAGTCTTAAAAAAGGATAATACAATTAGAATTTGTGGAAATTTTAAGATGTTAAACCCATATATAGAGGACGATCATTATCCTCTCCCAAGGGTAGATCAGTTGTTTGCTAAATTAAGCGGTGGAGAAAAATTTTCCAAACTCGATTTACAATCAGCTTATAACCAGATGCCTGTTTGCGAAGAATCACAAAAGCTTCTGGTCATCAGTACTCATATTGGACTCTTCAAATACAACAGAGCTCCTTATGGTATCAAATCGCTACCTTCTAAATTTCAAAGAACAATGGACAAATTATTTTACAGTTTGCCTTTTGTGCTGGTGTTTCAAGACGATTTATTAGTTACCGGCAGAAATGACACTGAACATTTAGAAAATTTAAAATTTGTTCTAAACATTTTACGAAATCACGGGATAACCTTAAAAAAAGAAAAATGTTCTTTTTTTATGGACTCAGTAGAATATCTCGGTCATGTTATAGACAAGTTTGGAATAAAAACTAGTGCTAGCAAAATTGAAGCGATAAATAACGTCCCTCTTCCTCAGAATATTACACAGCTTAGGTGCTTCTTAGGTATGGTTAATTTTTATGGAAAATTTATCCCTAATGTTTCTGAAACTTGTCACCATTATACCGTTTGTTGCAAAAGAATGTTACATATCAATTTAATAACGTGTGCATTAATGCTTTTAAAACAGCAAAAAGATTACTTACTAATGCACCTGTTCTGGTTCACTATAACCCAGAACTACCTTTGAAATTATATTGTGATAGTTCCAACTACGGACTCGGATCCGTGCTAGTTCATGTTTTCCCTAATAAGGTAGAAAACCCATCGCATACGCTTCTCGTACTCTTAATAAAGCTGAACTGGCTTATTCCCAAATAGATAAAGAAGCCCTCGCGTTGATATTTGGTATTACCAAATTCAATCAATATTTATATTTACAAAAATTTTCTTTAGTTACTGATCATAAACCTCTTTTGTCTATTTTTGGACAAAAAAAACATCTCCCTACTATGGTAGCAAATCGCTTACAAAGATATGCCCTTTTTCTCACTGGTTATGACTTTGATATAATATACATTAATGGATACAAAATATTGGTGCTGATTGTCTTTCAAGATTACCACTTCAAGGTAACACTGCTTCGATTTCAGAAGATAATATTAACCTCAACTACATTCTTAACAGTAAATTACCTCTAAATTTTGATGATATAAGAAAAGCTACCAGGAAAGACCCTATTTTGTCTAAAGTAATTCAGTTTATCTTAATGGGCTGGCCTTCTTCAAGTAAGGGTTTAACCATGGAACTACAAAATTTTTATCAAAAACAAGAGCAACTCTCTTTTCTGTCAAATTGTGTTTTTTGGGGTTACCGTTTAGTAATTCCTAGCTGTTGTAGACTATCAGTACTAGGTACTGCGCACGAAGGTCATTTAAGTATCGTAAAAATGAAGTCTTTAGTACGTTGCTACATATGGTGGCCTAACATAGACACACATATCGAAGATTACTGCAATTCTTGCCAGTCATGTCAGTTAGAGAGAAACGAACCTCCAAAATCTGTAGGAATAACTTGGCCTACCACTAGTTCTGTCTGGGAGCGGGTGCATCTGGATCACCTCGGTCCTATTATGAACAAAATTTATTTAGTTGTTACTGATTCATATTCGAAATGGCTGAAGTCTTACCTGTTCCAAGCACTTCAGCTGATGCCACAATCAAAGCATTGCTTCCTACTTTTGCACGTTTCGGCCTTCCCAAACTAGTTGTTAGCGATAACGGTCCACCATTCGACTTTTATGAATTCAAAAATTTTCTTCAATCCTTAGGAATACGTTCCACATTAATATCTCCATATCATCCAGAGTCGAACGGCTTAGCAGAAAATAGTGTCAAATATTTCAAACACAAGCTACACGTAGCTAGTCATGATGAAAATTTCAGATTAGATTATGCTATTTACAAAACCTTGTTTCAATATAGAAATACCGAACATTGCACTACTAATCAAACTCCCGCTTCATTAATGTTTGGTAGGTCACTTAGATCAAAATTAGATCTTTTACGGCCCACTTACGAGTCGAAAGTTGCAAATAAATCTCGGATATTACGGGAATTTTCTGTGAATGACTTAGTGTTAGCTAGAAGTTACAGACCAGGGGAAAAATGGAAGAAAGCAAAAATTATAGAAAAATTAGGTCCGGTTTCTTATTTAGTACTTTTAGAGAGCGACAGTAGGGTGGTGTGGAAAAGACATGTTGATCAATTGATTAACAGAAGTGAAAATGATCTGCTACAATCTGCAATCCTACCTCAAAACGTAGAAACTGTTGTCGAAGTTTTACCTACTCTACCTAATTTATCAACTGTACCAAACAATTTGTCGGACATTCCTATCGAAGTTAACACTAATAACGAAAATATATCACCTACTGTATTATCAGAGCCAGAGAATGTCATTTCACCTTTTCATAGTCCTGCTACTAGCACCTCTCCGTCGAATACCTCGCCTACAGTGACACCCACTGAGTGTTCTGTGCCACCCCAGAGGTTGAGTCCTATGGATAAGGATATGCCTCAACGGAGGTATCCCACCAGACTTCGCAAACCACCAGAAAAGTTGAACTTATAATTAAATGGTGTAAAAAAAAAAAAAAGTTTATTTTTTTTAATATGTTTGTTCACTCTTAAGGGTGAAGGTGTGTTATGTATCGTATTTATGTTATAGTCACATTGTCGCATGCTCAGTCACTAATCTGTCTGTCAACTCATGAACATATATATATAGTGTGGGGGGAGAAAGGGGCGGAAGGAATTTCAATCAACATGGCTACAATTTTGTCTAGAGCCATCGTCTTGTCAAGAATTGTTTTAACATGGAATGTAATTGTATAGTGTACTTTATTTATTACAAACGATGAATAAACAAGTATTTGTTATTGATTTACTTAATATATTGCATACACGACCTCGGATCTCAACGACGAATGCACTTTCAACACATCCCTCGATTTTTCAAACAAAATAATACAAAAGCAAACAAACTATCAGGTGTTTCCGGATACAGTCATTGTTCAGCGAGAGGTATTTCGAAGAAAGGTAAATAACAAAGAACGGACTCTACTTGTGTCTACTTGCAAGTAACCATCTCTCGTTTAATATATATATATATATATATATATATATATATATATATATATATATATAAGTTAACAATTTAAAATTACATTGGCAAGCTTCAACGCGTTCTGATTACCTCACTGGCATTGTTCAATATGTATTATTCGGTATTTCACGACAACATCAACGATCAAAACAAATCAGTATAGAGATCTTAAAAAATGTCACTTAAGGACTAGGGTAACCATCTATTTTGCGTTGTTATAGTTTTTGCCGTAGTTCTTGGATTAAAATCTGTTAAAAGTCGTGATTCAAATTTGTTGTGAATTTCATATAGATAGTTGAGGCAACGTGCAATTACTGGAAATATATTTCATGAGACGAGAACTTCCGAATTGTCGTAGGTTTAGCGTACTTAGAAAATTTTTAAAAATATTAGTGCCTTTAAAAAGCTAAAGAACATCAAAATTGACACTGCGGTTTCTTGGGTTTTTAAATACAGCAAAATTTTTTTAAATTCGTCGATTCTGCTAAACTTACCACAATCCAAAAGCCTTCTCATAAGATACCGTTCATTATAAATGAGTATTGCCTCTCCGCTAGTTATATGGTATTAAATTATACTAGTGTCAAACCTTTTAACTTCTTGCGTCAAAAATTATAGCTACGCAAAATAAATGTTACATTGGTTTTTAGGTATTTTCCATCTAAATTTCTATTGCCATTTGTTTTACAATGCAAACTTGATCAGTGACGTTTGCTAAGAAACACCGCCTAATTTCCACTAAATTAAGTGATCGGGTGGTGTCATTTATGTCTATAACAGGATGGTGGGTATTTCGAATTGTACATGTAGTAATTTTGTTAAAAAATTTGAACAGATAAGTATTTTTTTTAACTATTCTGATTCGTAAATTAGTCTACTGCAACTTTACAACAAACTTGTCTATATCTTGGAAACTGTTGACTTTAGGCATATTATACTGTTAACCTTTTTTAATACCTTTATACAGGGTATTTAAAATACTGAAACTGGTGCTGCTTTTCAGTTTAACTGGACTTAATCCCGATAAAGCAGTTATTCTGAAAAATAGCTCGTTTAACGCTACGATAAAAACTTAATTGTAAGCTATTATTGCTATAATTATTTAACCAATCATGTTCCAACGCCATCTTCATTGTTGGTATTGTTGGGGGGGTGTGTATGGGTTGGAGTCGATCAATAAATGGTAATGAATGATATTATAATTTATGGAGCATTAAGTGTTACGATTGAAAATATATGTCCAGATCCATAAAAGCAACAGGGCCGTTTTATTTATTAAGAAATAGTAGGGGAGAAACTTACAACTCGCAGTGGGATATGAACTCTGTCTAGAACGTGGATTTCATTTTATTAAATTACGCTTTTTAAGGTTATGTTAAGAATGTGCGTTAGATTTCAATTTTGAATTTAAATAAGTATTCGTAGATAAAATTATTCAATCCAATTAAGGAAATATTCAGATATTCTGTCATGATTTAAACAGTTTTGAAACTTCCACCACGGCATTCAGAAAAATGAAGTTGAGATCAAACAGCAAAGTGATGCAGTTACCTCTGGATCATTTGATGTGAACCTTATACTCCGTACTATAAACACTATGATGCAACAAAATGCAGCACTTATGCAACAGATTATGAATAATCAAAATAGCAATGTTAATGTTCGAAACTTTAACGTAATGCCGGATTTTTCCAAAAGCATTTCTACGTTCAATGGTGAAGACTTGACCGTGAGTAAATTTTGGCTAGATGGTCTTCAGAGTCCTGCTACTTTGCACATATGCAATATAAATATTTATTTTAGAGACAGCTAAATCATACCTTACGGGAACAGCCTTTCATTAGTATCAAACAAAACAATGATTTTGTTACAAGTTAGGGCGAATTAAGATTGAATTTCAAAGTACTTTTGTTCATGAAAAGAATTTAACATCGTTCTGAAATCCAGAAATTTAAAATATAGGCGAAACAATTAGAAACATCCTTGGCTAAACTATTTAAAATGCGAAATGATCTTGTTTATAAGAAAGATAAAGGAATAAGTTTTTTATGTGCCTAGTTGCTTAGAAACCAATATAATTGGCACGTATCCTGATGATCTTTGTCACGTAGGAATTGATAAGGTTATAAATAATATTATGAAAGTGTAGTGATTTCTTAGTCTGAGACAAAAAGTCAAAGAATATATTCAGAATTGGTTGAAATGTGTAGAATTTTTTCCTCTCAGTGGAAAAATGGAAATTATGTAAATAGTATTGAAAAGGGCGACGTTCCTTTTAAAACAATCCACATTAATCATTATGGTTCTTTGGAAAAGAGTGACTCTAGGAGATATAAATACATACTTGTTGTTATTGATTTTTTCGCGAAATTTATCAGGCTTTATCCATCTAAAAAAAACCTCCACGAAGGAAGTAACTAAACACCTGTCAGATTATTTTAGAACTTATTCAAAACCGAGGTGAATAATCTCGGATCGAGGGACTTGTTTCACTTCACATTTGTTTAAGACTTTTATGGAACAAGAATTTATCGTCGATGTTTTAATTGCAGTGGGTACTCTACGTGCAAATGGGCTAGCGGAAAGGTGTAATCGGGTGTTAACTCCTATGTTAGCTAAATTATCGGATGCAACTAATAAATGGAATGTGGTGTTAAGTGAAATTGAATTTGCAATGAATAATCCCATATGTCGGTCGACAAGGGACATCCCAACTAAATTATTGTTTAGCATAGACCAATTAGGTAAAGTGAATAATAAATGTTGATTTGTTTTAGAAGTATGCGGAAGAGGAGAGAAATCTGGGAACAATGAGAGAAAATGCGTCTAATAATATAAACAAATGTCAAGATTACAATGAAAATTATATAATAAAAAGCGCAGAGGCATCTGTTTATGATGTTGGTCAATATGTTCTAATTAGAAATATTAATACCACACCAGGTATAAATAAAAAGTTAATACCAAAGTTTAAGGAACCCTATGTTGTTGAAAAGATCTTAGATAATGATAGATAAGTGGTGAGAGATATTGAAAGGTAACACAAATGCCTTTTAATACTGTAGTCAGCCCTGATCAAATAAAACCTTATTTTTATTAGTAGTTTCCTTCATAATTTATGTTTCAATTAAGTATTTATGTTTCAATATTTCAATATTTATTTGGACATTTATACACTCTAATAAACATTTAGTTATGCTTATTCAAGTCCTTTATAACTTTATGTACTTATGATGTTATTATGCTTATGTTTATGATTATGTATCGATCTGTTATGCACTGTACTTATGATTTTACGTGAGATTTATAATGTTATGTCTCGGCTTGACCAAGGAGGGTCAGGATGTCAGGATGGCCGAACAGTGAGCAATTATTGCTATGTAACTCTTTAACCAATCATGTTCCAATGCCATCTTCATATTTTGTCCAGTCTTATTTTTAAAATCACACTAATGGGTATATGAGGCATTGTTTGTTGGTATTGTGGGGGGTGTCTGTCAATCAGTGGTAATGAATGATATTACAATTTATGAAGTATTAAGTATGAAGTTTGAAAATATATGTCTAGATTCATCCAAGCAACAAGACAGTTTTATTTATTAAGAAATAGTAGCAAAGAAACCTATGTAATGTCCCATTTGTTGAAGATTGTAATGATACAATTTGCCCTTTTACTCCATTGATATTAGCCATATATAATTAAGTTAAAAATACCTTATATATAATTTTACATTTGTTTTAGTAGCACCTTAAATTATTTGAATGCCCGAAATTTTAACCAAGGTTGACACATCCACTACGAATTAAACACGGCTGAAAATCCAATAGTTGCGATTCCCATTGTACTCTAGAAAACAAAGAAAGTAGAGCTAAAATCAAGCGGTGAATAGGATTTGAAACTAATGTTCACTGCAAAATATGCCTAATAGGTTGCGGGTAACCACCGTCAGATGGCAGCGCTGTTTAAAGAATGATGGCAACATGATGGCAACATGATGATGCTGGTGGGAGATGGGTGGAGGGAAGTGATAAGGGAGTGGGAGGTGAAATGTGCGAACTAGGAGGTGAAAAGGTGAGGGAAGAAAGCAATTCCACATGCCTTAACCGCCTCAATTCCCTGTTTCTAACATAACCGACATCTTCTTTATATTATGCCAAAGCAAGAAGGCCATCCAAGGTAAGCAAAAACAAAATTAATAAGAAACCATGATTAAACTCGTGCAAATAGCGTGTTATATCTGTTTTCCATCGACTTATACTATTTTACTAAATATATTTCTACAACATCGAAGTAATATTAGAATTTGTTTCTTTTTATGATTTTATTAATATAGTTTTTGATGTAATGCAATAAACAACATCAAGTTTAAAGAAAGGTTTATTTAAATATAAATCAAGCTAAGCGACTACACATCTTGAGAGCTTCTTACATTCTCACGTTCTACTTACGTTCTACTGTCTCTGAACAACAAGTTACAGTAACCCCTTACTTACTCCCTCTACTACCCTTAGGTCCATCGACGCACGCAGAAGGCCTGTAATATTTTACACAATAGTTATTCCGACCTATTTAAGACAATAAAATCCTACACCTTCAAATATACTATTTTTCCTTCATTTCCATACAACGCAAGAACGATTACAAACATGTATACGTACTCCTATTCTTCATCATTATTATCATTTTGTTTTCGACCTTACTTAAGGTCGGTTTGACGCAGCTCTAACTTTTTTTCTATTCTGTTCTAATCTAAAAAGTTCTACATACCCTTCACAACCTAAATTTCTAATAATGTGACTATTATAGCGTGGTCCAGGTCTTCCTATACTTTTCTATCTTTTTTCTATCTACATGACTCTACATAGATACTAGCAACCTGATGGTTGTTAAAGAACTCCAACTTGTATACATGATTCCCATTTATAAGGAAATGAAATATTACTTGGTTATTTTGTCCAAAAAAGAAAAAGTGTTACATTATATGTTATGGTAAGGCTTAACTAACGAATCGCTGCCAATATGCCAGACCGCTAACTAATTATGAGTTATGTCATGGAAACGTTTATTAAGTTATATGTTATGGTAAGGCTTAAGCAGCGAATTGCTGCCAACATGCCAGACCGCTAACTAATCGTGAGGTATGTCATGGTGACATTTAGTTAACTGATTTTTATTTATTTATTTTTGATTGTTTTGTTTACGAACTTACTTAAGGTCGGTTTGACGCAGCTCTAAATTCTGTTCTATTTTGAGCAAGTCTAAAAAGGTCGACATATCCTTCACAACTTGAATCTCTAATAATTCAAATAATATAGCTTTGTCTAGGCCTTCCTGCCCTATTTTTATTTGGTAGTCTATAATCTAAGACCTTACTACATAGTCCCTCATGTCTTAACTGGTGCCCTATCATTCAATCTCTCCTGACCTTTAACTGTTTCCACATACAGGGTTCCGCACCTATCCTTCTATAAACTTCCTCATTTCTTATTCTATCTTTCCAACTACTCTTTAACATTCTCCTATAACACCAAGTTTCAAAAGCTTTTATCTTTTCCTTAGCTACCTCTTTAATTGTCCAAGTCTCACTACCGTATAATAGAACTCCCATATATACGACTTTAAGAAACTGAAGAAACTAATACTATTAGCTATTAGTAAGTCTTTCTTTTTGAAAAACATTTTTTTAGCTAAAGCTATTCTAGCTACTATATCCCTTCTGCTACGTCCGTCTTTTGTAATTATACTACCTAAATAGCAAAATTTATCTACCTTCTCTAACTCGGTATTACCAATTTTTAATTTTGGTTTAGAACTAGGCTGTAACTCACTTGTCACTATTTTTGTCTTTTCTGAGTTAATTCTCATACTATAATTACTCTGTAGTATCTCATCTAAAATATTTAAAAACTCTCCTAACTCTTTTATAGACTGTGCTATAATGGCTGTATCATCTGTAAAACGTAACATTGTCTACTACCTGTTCCTGTACACTAATACCAATCTCTTTTCTCTCTCCAGCTAAGTTTAAAGCTTCTTCAATATAAACATTAAAAATTAAGGGAGATAGTATACAGCCCTGTCTAACACCATTTCTAATCTTAGCTTCCTTTGCTATTTCGTCAAATCTAATTACTACGCTTTGGTTCTTATATACACTGTAAATAATTTTTGTATCCCTATGAGAGATTTCTATTTTTGGCAAAACCCTGAACATTCCAATTAACCCTATCAAATGCTTTTTCTAAATCTACAAACGCGAAATGAGTCTTTTTATATTTTTATAATTTTTTCCATGATTACCCTTTCATTAGTATCGGTTCTCTAGTCTCTCTTTGTCTTTACGGAAACCGTATTGGTCTTCGCCTAAATAATTCTCACTCAAAGCTTGTACTCCATTTTTAATTATTATTGTTAGTATTTTGGAAGCGTGGGAAGTTAAACTAACCGTTCTAAAGTTCTCACACCTATCAGCTCCTGACCTTTTTGGGATTGGGATAATAATATTTTCTTTGAAATCTTTTGGAACCTCACCTGTGTCATATATTACTTTTACTAGTTTATATAATCTGTCTAAATTTTTCTGAATTGCATTTTTTATTAATCCTGCGGATATATCTCCGACGCTTTATTTAGTTTAAGACCTCTGAATATTGAGAACCCTATTTCTACATTCTTTTCTTGGTCGTTCTCTAACTTATCCATATGGTATCTTTATATAAATCTTCTAAATATCTCTTCCATCTATCTGCTACTGTATTTATTTGAAGCTCATTATTCTCATCTTTATTACCATTATATTTTTTCTTATCTTTCCCGAAAAACATTTTAACTACTCTCTAAGCCCTGTTTGTTTTACCTACTCTCAAATCATTTTGTATTTCCTTACAATTATCCTCCATTCATTTATTTCTAGCTTTGCTGCACTCATGTACCATCTTATTTTTAACTCTATTATATTTTTGCTTACTTTCGCTATCCAATTCTCTGAAAGGTTTAAGCTTTCTTCTATTCTCTATTAAATCTAATATTTACTTTTTTACCCAGGGTTTTCCCGTTTTTATTTTTTTCTTACCTATAGTCTGTGTTGCTGTATCATGTACAGCCCTTTTTATTTCCTTCCATCTATTTTCTACGTTTCTCCCTATAGCTATCTCTTTGACCTTATTATCCAATACTTGTTTTTATTTCTCTTATACCTCACTATCATTAAGCTTACCTGGATCCCATCCCTCTCTTTTAGTCTTTCTCAATTTTTTGAATTTTAGATTACACTTCATTTTAGCTAAGTTTTGATCGTTATCTATGTCAGCCCCTGGATAACTACGACAGTTTTTAACTTGGTTTCTAAATCTGTGTTTTACTAAAATATAACCTATTTGGTATCTAGCCCTATCACCTGGCGCTTTCCTGGTATATCTTCTCTTAACATATTGTCCTAATAGGGTGTTTACAGTTACTAATCTATGTTCCTAGAAAAACTCAACTAATCCTTCTCCTCTATCATTTCGTTTGCCATATCCAAATTTTCGTCCCATTTTTTCCTCACTACCTTCTCCCACTGACGCATTAAAATCGCCCATAACTATTAAATTCTCATCTCCCTTTACTTTTCTCAATATACTATTTATATCCTCGTATTCCTTTTCTACTTCCTCATCCTCGTACTAAAACAGGTCTGTGGGTTTTGTATTTAATCTAACCATAATTACTCTATCACTAAATTGTAAGTACTGTTTAACTTTACGTCCTAATATTTTACCTAACACTATTCCTACCGCTACCTGTCCATTAATTGAAGAAGTTGTAATTATTCTATAATTATCTTTCCAAAAGTCATTACTATCTGGCCATCTCACCTCACTAATACCTAAAATGCCCAGCTTTCTTTTTCTCTTTTAGACTAATAAATTCCTTAACTTATCTACTTTAAGTAATGTTTTTACATTCCAAGTCCCTATCACTAAATCGAACTGTTGCTTTAAATACTTACGATGACGAGCCCCAAGTACCCCCTCCCGGAGATCCGAATAGGGGGTATTTTACCTCCGGACAAGAATTTTATTTGCGAGCTCTCCATCATACATATTTCGTGTTTTAGGCCACGCATACCTGGGAAATATTGTGGTAGGTTCCCATATCTTTCCACAACGCAGTTTTAAAAGATTTTAGCAAAAAGGCGTATCTGTCATGACCAACCCCCAACAACCTTGTAAATTATTGAGGATCGCCCGAAACCAACCGACTCTCCTCCAATATCTTATAACCAGCAAGGTTGCTGCCCCTTGCTGCGCCTTTTAGTCGCCTTTTACGTTAAGCAAGCTTACTATACTAGTATTCTTTGTCCCCTACTATAGAGATAGCAGTAATAGCCTAAAATAAAAAGAAAAATTCAAAATTTCACGGAATCACTTCCTTAAAATTAAAATACCTTGAATATCCTTCATTAATTACTTTTTAAAATAGGGTCCCAAGGCATTTGTGATTAAGTGCGCCATTTTTTTAAGGAATAGAGTAAATTCCTTTGTCCATGTGCACTGAGGAAAAGTTGTTTGAAAGACTTCTTTAAGACCTCGACAGATAAGTGTACTAAATTCCATGTTCATATAAACAAGTTGGACAATCTTACTGGATCTTAATTCGCACATCCTTTAAATTAACGTAACTCATATTTACAATTCCGTGGGACACGTCAAAGTTAAAGAGTTGGAACGTTTAATATTAATATCCTATCAGATTTGCATCTTTCTCAAAATCAATATTTTTATCCTTTCCACATGTTTTAAAAAATGAAGTTTGGTTTAGAACTCAGAAATCAAATCCCTGAAGGATACTCTTCTCGTATAACTGTAAGTGTACCATATTACTTTTGATGTTTACAAGTTTTCAATTGAGAAAGTTTGGAATTTATTTCGGTTCTTTTACTTTCTGTAGCATAGTCTCCTCTTTGTCTAAATCAAGTCGTATCTTGAATATAAAAGGTTATAGCGTATATTCTCAAAAACGTAAGTTGCAGTTTACTAAGAGTATAAGTCACTAAAAAAAGTAATTTAAAGGGCATTTACAAAGCAACGCTAAAAGTTTTATCAAAAACTTTAAATGTGTATTTGCTTTTCTAAGCTACCTACTGTTAATCAAAATGTTAATTTGCATTTACAATCACATAAAGGAAATGATAATTTAAAGGAATATATCACCTACCTTTCACTGGTTGTAGTGGTTGATTGTATTTGCACTGCTATCAGATAATTATGGACTGTATGTATAATGTTCACTAATTGTTGCTAATTACTGATGCTCGATGCACCGAACTAAATCACGAACCAAAGCCAAGCGAGAACGAAGTTGAATTGTCGTCCACTCGTACATTACCAACCCTTTTATGTCGTTGCACTAAAGGTAGGGATAATGGAGGGTTTCTAGGTGGGAATAGTTTAAGGACTTAAATTAATTGTGATTGGCATACTACACTACAACCAAAATACTTATAAAGCCTTAACATACCGCCCACCAAAATAAGTATTAGGAACTTATTTTCTAAGTGTGTCTAAACGAGCAAAAAAAAAAAATATATATATATATAATCGTAAATTTAAAAGTTAACTTACCCTAATATACTAACTATAATACTAAGTTGCCTCTGAAATGGGAGAGGGCACAATTTTACCACGGGCCTTTTAAATAGTCCCTGGGATGTTGCCACGGTAGCCACACGACAAACATTGTCCTTTCCATAATGCAACGTATGTATACGTCCCATTTTCCACTGTAATGGAGACACTCGAGTATCCTTAATCAACACCAACGTTCCCACCATTAACGAATAATTAGCAGAAAACCATTTGGTTTTCTGTTGAAGTGTGTCAGGTACTCCAAATGCCACCGTTTCCAAAATGATTGCTGAATACGTTGAACCAGTTGCCAACGATTTAAAGAAGATAGTTTCAGATCTAAGACATTAGGGTCGGGAATGACAGACACTGGTTCTACGTTCAGAAAATGACCAGGACTTAAGAATGAAAAATCAGTGGGATCGTTACTCATTGGACATAAAGGTCTGGAGTTTAATATGGCTTCAATTTGAGCAAGAATGGTGTTAAATTCTTCGTACGAGAGAATTTGTTCGCCTACCACCTTCTTGAGATGGGACTTTACAGATTTTATCCCAGCTTCCCACATTCCCCAAAGTGAGGAGCCGACGGAGGATTAAAACAAAGTGAATACCTTCCGTTTCAGATGACTGCTTCATATATTCGATTAGTTCCCGAGATGCTCCGATAAAATTTGTTCCACAGTCACTATGAATTTGCAAGCATTTACCTCTGCGTGCTACAAACCGCCGTAAAGCTGCAATAAAGGCTTCTTTAGATAGGTTTGATGCCAACTCCAGATGTATCGCTTTTGTACTAAGACAAACAAATAAACAAACATAGGCTTTCAATGATTTGGCACCTCTAATACGATTCATGGTGATAGAAAAGGGTCCACCGTAGTCTACCCCAGTATGTAGAAACGCTTTACCGGCAGTAAGTCTAGCGGGGGCAAGTCGCCCATAGGAGGGCATAGCGAAATAGGTTTTGACGAAAACATCGAATACAAGAGTTTAGGCACTGTTGAATAGCCCTTTTGCAGACAGAATCCAAAAATTTTGTACTAACAAAAATGAGTAGTTCTAAGTCCAGGGTGTAAATATTTCGTATGGCAATCTCGAATAATGAGCTCTGTCACCCGGTGTGACCGAGGAAGTAGCAAAGGAAATTTTGTATCATAAGATACGTCTGCATTTCGCAACCGGCCGCCCACCCTTAACAACCCATCACTGTCAAGGAAAGGACTGAGAGGTCGAAGTTGTTTATTACTAAGTTTTCCTTTCGAATGATATCAATGTCCTGACTGAAAACTTGTTCTTGAACCCGTTTTATTAATAAATGAAGTGCATACTGTTCGGGGGAGACCAATAATTGTTCTAAGTTTCGAATATCCAAATTTGCACGAACTTTCAAGTTACGAATGAACTGACAAATATATACCAGAATCCTGCATATTTTTCGCAAATCTGAAAATTGATTTACCATCGAGTCTACGAAATTATCTGCAACGTGTATGTTAAGGGATAAAGTTCTTTTTTCAATGTGCATCTGAGTGTGATCTGTAAGAGTTGGTTCCATATGAGCAGGCCAATTCTCTTTAGGTAATAGTAACCATGGTGGAGCCGTCCACCACAAAGGATGATTAACAAGCTCAGCAGCTAATAATCCTCTTGATGCACAGTCAGCAGGATTATCCTGTGATTTAATATGATGCCACGATGATGGAGCCACTCGTTCTTGGATATGCGAGACACGATTGCTAATAAAGGTCTTCCAATTATACGACGAAGATCGAATCCATGCTAATGCTACTGTGGAATCTGACCACGCAAATGTATCGTCCAATACTAAATTATCTCTATACGTATTTTGCACATACTCGACCAAGTTCGACAACAACACTGCACCACACAATTCTAATCGAGGTAATGATATACGATTGGTTGGTGCGACCTTAGATTTGGCACAGACCAATGATACTTGGATGTTCCCTTTCTCATCGACACAGCGGAGATAAACTGCTGCTGCATATCCAGCTTCCGATGCATCACAAAATGCATGAATTTGTACAGTTTGATGGTTATCGCAAAGAATCCGTCGAGGAATTTCAATTTTCAATAACTCGGGTAATTGTTGAAGATACAGATTCCATTTTAAAACAATTTGTTGGGGAGGAAGTTCATCCCAGCCAATTCCTAATATCCATACAGATTGAATCAAATGTTTTGCGAAGAAGACCAATGGTGATAATAACCCCAGAGGGTCAAAGATCCTTGCAATTTCCGAAACCATATTCCTTTTGGTACAAGGCCGATCAACGATATTAAGATTGTAAAACAACACATCACTCAATGGTTGCCATTGCAGTCCTAAAATTTTTTGAGAAGTATTGTTTACCTCTTCAAACAAAATGCTTGCTGATACCGAACGGAATCAGGTAAATGGCCAATGACACTTGGCACGTTGCTATTCCACTTTCGCAACATAAAACCACCTGATTGGCAAATTTGGTTTAATTCATACACGAGTCGTTTGCCATCCTCTATCGAATCACACCCTGTAATCAAATCATCCACGTACGTATCCGATGCTAAAATCTTGGAAGCAATAGGAAAACGTAACGATTGACTTTTTGCAAGTTCTTGAATTACACGCATGGCTAAAAATGGTGATGATGTGATGCCGTATGTAACAGTGTTTAGCTGATAATCGATAACAGACTCCGAGGACTTAAATCTCCAAACTATACGTTGATAGTCTCGATGGCTAGTAGAAATAAGAATCTGTCTATACATTTGCTTAATGTCCGCAGTTAAAACTACAGAATGTAAACGAAAGTGTAATAACAACTCCATGATATCTTTTTGAAGAGGGGCCTGCGAGTAAATGATCATTTAAAGACCCTCCACTGTGAGCGCTGGCTGAAGCATCAAATACGACACGAAGTTTTGTAGTTGTACTGTCTGGTTTGAACACGGCGTGATGTGGTATGTAATATACCGGCGATAATGTAGACGATCGAGTTGAATCCGATACAATACGAGACATGTGACCACTATCGATATAATTCTGCATAAATTCTCTGTACGAATTATACAGTTGAGGATTTATTTCCAAACGGCGTTCTAGTGAAAGAAATCTTCGAAGTGCTATTTCCGAGAGCCAGCAAATAGCGGTTCAGGACCATTGAAAGGTAACAAAACAATAAAACGACCGGTGTCATCCTGCTTGTGAGTGTCCACAAAATGCCTTTCACAAATTTCCGCATGAGGAGATAATTTGTTAGAATCTGGAATATTTTCCAGTTCCCAAAATCGAGTAATGTTAGCATCTTCTACAAGTGCAGCTAATGATATACGAGATGTAACAGAAGAAAGAACCTTCCTGTTAATATCCACCCAAAGGTAGTGTGAATTGCCACGGGTTCTTCTAGTGACCCAATGCGAGTTGCGTTTAATAAAACACGCGCGAACAAATCTGCACCTAACAATAAATCGATATGGCTAGGTTTGTCGAAGTCCGAATCTGCTAAATCTAATCCAACTATGTGAGGCCAACTATTTGGTGAGATCCTTGATGAAGGAAGGGTTCCACAAATGTCTGGTAAAACAAAACAATCAATACTGTACTCTGGAACAGTTTTACCTTGAGGACTAATTTTACACGATACTTGTCCATACGCATGAGAAGCAGATAGACCTAAGCCTTCAACCTTCATTGAAATATTCGATTTTCTTAAACCTAAGCGTCGACAACACTTATCAGTCATGAAATTTTCCATTGATGCACTATCTACAAGTGCTCTTACTGTCTGAACTTTACCAAACCCATCTGTAATTGAAATTCTTGCGGTGCCTAATAACGTCATTGTGTTGGACGATCTAGATGATAACAACGTACTTGTAGTAGTGTTGCAGGTGGGTTCGGGAAGTTGATCTGTTGCCTGAGTGATTGCCGGTTTCTGTGCAACTGTAGGGTTTTCAAAGTGCAATAAAGTATGATGACCCTTGCACACTTTTTACAAACAAGTTTGGAAGAGCAGCGTGTAACCATATGAGAGTTGCGAAGACAATTAATGCATAAGTGTTTGTCTTTAACAAAGTTATAACGGTCTTGTGGCGATTTATTCAGAAACATTTCACATTGGTATAAGTTATGAGTACCACTGCAAAGACTGCATTTCTGAGTGAATGAAGTTGTTACGAATGACTTTCGAACTTGTGGTTTTGAATATTCAAAGGAACGTTTAGAAGGTACACTAGATGATATGGTTTGTTTAATGGACGTATTAAATTTGGACGGTGTATCGGAAACAACCATATTGCTAATTTCTAATGCCTTGCAATGTTTTTCTAGAAATAATTTTAATTGATCATAAGATGGAATGTCTGATGTATTTTCTAACTCAAATGTTTTCAAAAGATTTGTATCTACCTTTTTTGATAACAAATTAAACAATACGAAGTCGAGCAAATCAATCTTAGTTTGACGTAAGCTTGATATATTTTCCGTAAAGCAATTAAGCAATTCTCTTAAATCTGTATGTGAATTAAATTTTGCTTTTGGTGACGATTCTAAAGCATTCCAATGCGTGTTTGCAATTAAACGTTTTGAATTAAACCGCTCCACAATAATTGAATAAGCTAGCATATAATTATTATTCGAAATTTGCAAATGTCTAATGAGTTCTCTAGACTTAAAATCCAACGCATCAATTAAAAATAGAACTTTTCGATCGGTAGCAATTGATTATTTTCATGAACTAAATTATTAAAAATTGAATAAACTCTTGGAAATGTTCTATTTTTCCAGAAAATTTTTCATTTCTATCCGAGGGAGACGAATATTAGTACATGAGCCGATGCTAGTAATATTTTCAGTCAAGCATTTTTCAGCAGTGGATATATTATCAAATTGTGCCTTAATAATTTTAATGTTTAACAAAGACCTATCTATTTCAATTCTTAATGTTGTAACTTCATTTAATAATTCCGAGTTGTCCTCATCCAATATGCACGTTTTATAAGATGTATCTACATCGTTTTTGATATCAAAGGCGCTTTCAGCCATAATATTAACAGAAATACAATTGCCTTTAATATGCTCCAATTTATCTATCGCACCAGATATATCAGATAATCTATCGAGTGCGGCCTTTAAATCCACTATCAACCTATCCGATGAAATATGTGCCATCCTAACGAACAAGGTTACTAATATCGATTTTATATTGATTTCAGCTACAAAATGAAGGGTTTGTTCACCTAATAATAGGATATACCAAGGGTAATGTTGAACTACCTGTTAAAGAATTTTTACTACAACGTGCCTAACGGGAGCTTGCAAGTTTCAATATGACAAAGAGCAAAGGGTTTTATTCTACCCGGTTTTACGAATACCTGAATTCTATAGCGAACTTGAATTACAAGTTTAAAATAACTGTATTGCTTAAACACTTTTCTGACTACAAATTCTTACGTTAACTATCCCTAAAATTTACAAAGATTTGTCATTTTAAGGCTTTATAAGATTCTGTATCAGTACAAAATTTCAAATTTAATGCGAGATTGCATCTACTATAAGTTACTTTACACAATTGACTATGAAACTGGTGGTGTGACTACACTTTTCTTCTAAATGCGGTCAACCCCTAATTTAAGCGAAGAGCAATTAACAATGTAGTTAAAATGAATGCCAATAATAAATGCCAATAATAAACCAATTAATAAGCCAAATATTTGCTCAAAGGACCAAAATGTTAATCAAAATGTTAATTTGCATTTACAATCACATAAAGGAAATGATAATTTAAAGGAATATATCACCTACCTTTCACTGGTTGTAGTGGTTGATTGTATTTGCACTGCTATCAGATAATTATGGACTGTATGTATAATGTTCACTAATTGTTGCTAATTACTGATGCTCGATGCACCGAACTAAATCACGAACCAAAGCCAAGCGAGAACGAAGTTGAATTGTCGTCCACTCGTACATTACCAACCCTTTTATGTCGTTGCACTAAAGGTAGGGATAATGGAGGGTTTCTAGGTGGGAATAGTTTAAGGACTTAAATTAATTGTGATTGGCATACTACACTACAACCAAAATACTTATAAAGCCTTAACACCTACGTTGGATAACAAATCAACCCTCAATATCTATTTAAATTTAACTACTTTGCATTACCAAAGTTTTGCACACATTGTAATGTAACTGGATCTTTGATGCTTACTTTGAGAGCACAATTAAGGAACTATTTCAATAATGCGTGAAGTAAAACATAAAACACTTTGTTGATAATTTCCGTTCTTTCACTCGTACAATATCAGGAATAATTTAACTGCAATATATTTTATCGTTCATAAATAAATTCATAAAATCAGACATCTACCATTGCAAGCAATAGAAATATCCTGTTCTTGAACAACTGCTGACTCGGTTGGTTATGGTTCAATCGCTTGGACCTTTGCAGTTAACTGAAACACCTTGAACAACGACGTAGCAGTTGTATAAATGAAAATGCACACTGTAACAGATACAAGTTTTATCGTATGGGAATATGCTGCAAAAGGTTTAAGGGTTAAGTCTCATATTGCGTTATAGGACAGGATGGTATAGAATTTATTATACGCAGTATAGAAACTGCCGACTAATTTCTTTTTCTGATAATACTCTATGCAGCGAATTTTGTATAGCCAATCGCAATGGGAGTTTACTATACGCGAATGTTCACAAAGTAATGTTCATTTTAGGAAATATTCAAGACCTACTGCCTAGGGGTTGTACGAGTAGGGGCGGCAAGACATATAAGCCGCATGTGCTATACACTCAACTTCTCTTGTTTTGGCTAACTTTGGAATGGCATTTTTTTTTTATATTAAGAGATGCTGTGTAGTGCAAATGAGTAGATATTGTCTTTATAATTTCTAGATACTTTGCAAATTTCGTGTGTATTTTGTTTCTTATAAAACCTTGTTACGTACACTTTTAACCCTAGAAAATCTAGGCTGGAATCTACCTAGGAATTTTGGTGAAGTACCTCACCAAAGTTCTGTATTCCTGGACTACTAACAAGAATAGTTAGTTGCCGCGTAACCCAGTGTTTGAAGAGGGTTACAGAATGCTTTCGTGTATAAATGTGCCTTAATCGGAAAGTAATAAGGACATCACCTAATCTCGAGATAATGGGATTTCTAAGTAAAACCCTAAAAAGGATAACAAGAGGATGCCAAGAATAGGAGATCAGAAAAGTGATTCTTGCCAAAAGTTCACACAAGAAGTAATATAGTACACTATTGCTAAAACCAACCTCACATAAACTGTCAGCCGAAAAGGTTTCCAAATTCAAAAGTTAAATTACCTGTATATTAATCACTCCTTTAGGTACTTGCAATATATTTTATTACAACAAAGCTGGATCATCTACCTCCTCTTCTTCATCATCGTAGTGGACTTCGTCATCGTCTAAGAAATCTGTATGCATGCATATTCAAATGCAATTGCTAACGGAAACGTTCTTTTAATATAGCGAAGGAATTTTCACTTACAACCCTGGTAGCAGATAATCTATAAAACAATCAAATTTGACTAAATTTAAAATTATTCTTATTAACTTACCTTTCATTGAAATGAATATGGCTAATTGTAAGATTACCATAATTTTTGTACGGAGTTATTAGATTTATCCTTGTGTGATGTGCGGCATCCCCTAATATGTGGTACTGATTACCACAGAACTTTCCGAGTTTTTCACTAAAATCTGACAATTTGAACACTACAATCATGAACTTTTCCAGGTTCACCTATAAAAACGTCAAGAAATTGACGGTTAAAATCACATATTGCTTGTAATACAATCGAGGGCAGGTCATGGCGATTTGTGTATGTACTTCTGATCTTATGAGCTGATTTGCATATGTTAATGTAAGGATCCATCGATAGAACCAAGAACATTAGTAAAACCAGATATCTGTTAAACACTACTCTATACAAAAATTATCTCTGATTATTACTTTACCTTGGAAAATTCAGTGGCGAATAAATGCCTATCAACTGCAGTCTGAGGGATTTTAATATTAGCTGGTGCTATTGAAAGTTAAAAATTCATAACCTTTTCGTTACTACAAAATAAAAGTGCTAACACATCTCTAAGAGCAACTTTGTTACCTGCAATCCTACTGCAAAATAATTTTAAATTACGATATTAAAATCACAACATGATTACCACAAAAATTCTAACAACTGTGTTTCTGGTGATACGAGTTCACGTCCTCCATGGTAGCTTTGGATGCCCAAATAAAAACTAGAATCATTATATTCGCAAACCAACACATCAAAGGTTTGTCTTTGCATTCGAAAGTGCTTCTTAAACTATATCTGTATAATTATATTTTGAATACAATTTTAATGCTATTTGTATACCTCTTTGTTGTCAAAATTATGAACTACATCTTCTACAAAATATTTAATATTTGGAATCCTTCGTTTTTGTTTTTCCAAGATTGTTATATTTGTTGTAGGTTTTACTTTTTGAAAGGTTTCTATGGAATTATTAGTCTTGCAATAATTTGTATTGTACTTTGTACGTTTTGTTGCACTAGCTATGATTTTATTTTAGTTTTGCTGATTTAATTAAGTGTCTTTTATAGTTAGTTGCTATTTCCGTCTTCGTGGTTGTTATAATTGATAAGTTTCCTGCCATCTGTACTGTCTCGTTACCTTGAATGTTTTAATTATATAGTTGCAAGTTTTCAGTCAATTGTGTAGTTTAATGTTGCCTTTATAATTTAATTACAAAGTTCCTTTGTCTACTGATTGATTTTATTTTAGTCTCGTGATAAATTAATTGCATAAGTGCTTTTGTACGATTAGATATCTCCGTATTAAGAGATATTCAATTATACTTTATAAGGTTAGCAATGCACTTTCCTGAATAAATCTTATTCAGTAATTGTTTTGCTATAATTAGTACGATGATTAGAGTTTCCGGTGATAATTTTATATAAGAATCGGGCTGTAAGCTTGCACTCATGTTTTAATTAATAATGAGTCAATTTTATTTAGCAAATGTTTCTATAATTACGCACTTTAGTCAATATGTTGCACTGAAGGTCGAGTTTTGAATAATTCGTTTCTATAACTGAGGTGTTTTAATTATAGAAATACGATGAAGGTTAAGTTTTAAATAGATTTCTCTGTAATTAATTGTTTATGAGAAATGCGTTATATACATTAGCTTTCGGTACTAAATGGTATAGTTAATTATGTTCTGTTTTTATGTTTCAGACTTGCTAAATTGAATTTGTTTGTATTTTGTATTTATATTAATAATTCGTGCACCAGTTACGTCTTGTATTATTTTAATAATTTGTAATCATTTTTTGTACTAAGTTGCGCATGTAATACGTCTTTTTAGTTCTCTTGTTTAGAAATTCTCTTTTAAAAATCAATTCTCTTAAAATAGTTTTTGTTTGAAAATAATTCTCTTAGTAAATTACTATCATACAATGGCATAAATTGCAATAAAAGAAATCTGTACATACTAAAAATAATAATATAAAAAAAAAACTTCTATTACTAGCAAATATCAATAAATTTGTAAATATCAATTGGTTTTAAGGAAGATGAACTTACATTAAATTCTTCGTCGCTTTCATGGACTCGGTCGATTTTGTACTTCGTCCATGTTGGTTTGATTTGGATTCGATCGATGCTTGTATCTCCTCTAAGTTTGTTTGTTTTGCTGGATTCAGTCAATGCTTGTACCTGGTCAAACTTTGTTTGGGTTCTGCCAAATTGGGAATTGAAATTCCAAACCACCTATTCTTCGAATTTTGATTTCTTGGTGATCTTTTGACATCCGCACAACTGCGCCAGTTACGTTTCGGGCCTTGGGAGCTGTGTTTTTAAAAACTACTTCCAAAACTTGTAACAAATTTTATTAGTTTAAACAGACATTAATTATGGAATTTGGACAACTGTTGTAAATTATACTAAGTTGAAATAAAATAATTAATTGAACTAATAGTAGGGCGAGTAACCTAGGTAAACAATATTATTAAAGCTAAAATACTTAGACTGAATGAGTGGTCTTGGGGCTCCCGGGGTATTTATGTTGTCCCTGCCCCTCACAATTCTGTGGGATCTTGCAGAGCTTATGTCTGCTTATTTCTTAATACTATTCATTAATACATTGTAACAATCTCACTTTCTAGGTGATTGCGGTATTTTAACCGTTTGTGACCTGCCACCTGCAGTATCACTATTGTCTAAAATACATTGTATTGCATCCGTTCTCATAGCTGTTAATAACCTTTATTTAATTATCTTTGGATTACACAGTTGCACTTGACTTAATAATTTTTTAATGGTTTCTAATAATTTCCTATTAGATTCTATTTTATAATACATATAAAGATTGGGGGATACATAACTCATATTACCTTAAAATTTTTCCCCCTTTTAGTTTGTACACTATGCTTTGGAACGTTTTTGTTTTACCCTTCAAAATAATAATCCCACACTAACGAATATGGAAAGCCTTTATATATTCGTATACCAGCTTAATTGAAATTAAAAGTGGTATTTCTACCTCGTTGCTTCTAACCCTTATTGTCCTATCCTACAATAACTATTATGCTACGTACTTTCTAAATAAATACAACTAAATTAAATTAACCCAAAATTATCATAAGTTGACTAAGCTCTATTTTAATTATTTAAAATGCCTTAATTATCTAAAACGCCTAATTGACTTTCTCGGTAGTTATTACTATACATCCGAGCTTGACTTGTGACCTTATATATATATATATATATATATATATATATATATATATATATATATATATATCAATAATGGACTGGATAGCATAAATATTTTAATGATAAGTTGTTTGTATATTGGGTATGAAGTCCAAGTAATAAAAGTTGGTGTAAAATTTAAAAGTTTATTTTTATTATTCTTAACGTTTCGGCGACTCTTTTCGCCTTTATCAAAAGTATCTACAAATGGAAGCGTTGTATATTAAAGATAACATAGAATATGAATAAGTCACTCACCATATAGAATTAATAATTGTCAAATTATTTTTTTGTAAATGACAGATGATTATGTGACTAACATGATAATTAAAATAAATTTAGATGGAACTTGAAGGGAAGTTTCTTAAAATATTGTATGTTGAAAGTTGAAATGATGAAAGTTCGGTATGGTTGAAGATGATGATGTAGGAGTGTTTCAAGAACATGGACATAACATCAGTGTAATCTTCATATGAAGGCGTTAATGTTGTTTACTGGATTTGAAGTGATTCGAGTTGTATAGAGTGGAATAGAATCTATGTGAGTCTTCTACATCTTGTTTGTTGTTTAAACATTGTTTTTCTTTATTGATGTGGTAAGATTCTAAGAACAATCTTGTTTTGTAATGTGGCTCCTTTTCTAATATTTCTGTTTCTTCGAATGCGGGAGTATGTTTGGTTTCATATACATGTGTGGAAAGTGCACATTTGTTGGGATTGCGTTTACAGTCGCTTCTATGTTGGGTTAGACGACTCTAACCACTGGGAAGTTTGGCCAATGTAACAAGCCTGGCAACTGCAGACGATCTTGTAGATTAGGTTACTGTCAAGTAATTTAGGTGTAGGGTTCTTTATTTTGGTAAAAAGATTCTGAATAGTATTGTTGTATTCGAAGGAAATGGTAATGTCTGGTTGTTTGAGTACCTTAACCAACAGTGGAGTTAGTCTTTGTATGAATGGCAATTTCTTGTGCATAATGTTGTTGTGTTCTGTTGATAAGTTTTTAGGATTGTTGTTGATTGTCAGAGTATTGGTGTAAATGAGTTTACGTAAGAGTTGTTTGGGGTAGCCATTATTTAATAAAGTATTGAAAAGAATTTTCTTGTTTTTGTTTAAAAATTGTGGGTCAGAGATCTTCTGTATGCGTTGTTTCATGGCATTGATTGTGCCGACTTTATGTTTGAATGAATGGTTAGAGAAAAAATTTAGATATCTACCTGAATTTGTAGGTTTGGTATACCAGTCAAAGATTAAAGAGTTGTTAGGTCCTCTGATGACTATGGTATCGAGGAAAGGTAATCTTCCATTTATTTCTATTTCACTTGTGAATTGTAGATGCTCATTAAAGCTGTTGAATGTGGCTATGGTTTCTTCAATATTGTCGGGTGGGGTTGAACATATGATGTCATCGACGTACTTGACGAGGAATGTCATTTCATAAGGTAGTCGTGGAAGCACAGAGTCTAGAAGGGAGTCCATAACAATCTGGCTAATGACAGGTGATATTGGGGAGCCCATTGTTGTGCCGAATAACTGGAGATAATAACAATCTTGAAAAGCGAAATAGGTGTTGTTGAAGATAAGGTTAACAGTACTTAGGAAATAATCTACTGAAATTTTGCAGTGAGGTTCAATAGTTGACCATTTTTCTTTGATGATATTGAGGATTAAGGTTAGTGGAATGTTAGTAAATAACGATGTGACATCTAGAGAGATAAGAATGTGATTTTTGGGAAGTTTAAAGTTTTTGAATTTGTCTACGAATGTGAAACTATCTTTGATGTTGTAATTTTAGGTGGAAAATATATATATATATATATATATATATATATATATATAAAATAGAGAAGAATAATCCACATTTGGAATGCAAATGAATGCTTAATATATATTAATAGTTATTAAGATGAAATGAAAACCCAACTTTGTATTTAAAGTTGAATTACCATTTCAAATCGAACTAGTAATTGAAAACCGTTCTTTAGTGGTTTTCAATTACTAGTTCGATTTGAAATGGAAATTCAACTTTAAATACAAAGTTGGGTTTTCATTTCATCTAATAACTATTATATATATATATATATATATATATATATATATATATATATATACAATTAGCTACAAATTACACGATAATATATGTATCTTTATTTTATGATGGTACGCATCCTGTAAGTGACCTTGCTGTCGGATGGGTTTTCTATAAATAAATAGCAAAATTAAGAAATAAATCTCTTCCTCTGGTGTTTTACTTCTAGATACTTTACTGAATTTAGTGGCGCCTTTGCTTTCCAAAGAGTTTAGTGAGCATTCATGACACGGTCTCTGTGCATCACAGCGGACGTGCAACTACAACCTAGTTCGCTCGCCATAACTTAGAGCCTTTTTTGTTCCTGTGGATTTAGTGGTTCTATTTACTGTCTTTGAGCGTGAACCTAATGATGGTGACGTTAACTTAAAAGTTGTAAAGGGTTTAACATACTTCCTAGAAGGAGCTACCGCTGTAATCTGGCCAAAGCATCATATACGATATACGAACCACTATTTACTACAGTGTAGAAATTTTTTGAAATGCAATATTTAGACATTATTTTTGTCTACCCATGTTTAAGAACAACTTTTAAATAAATTCCTGGCAACAATGGTATTTAAAATTCATATAAAGAATTTTCTACATCATACTATAGTTACAAAAAATCGTCAAATCTAAATTTTTTTTTAGTGGTTATGCAATTCTGCAATGACTTATGAATTAATTAGTGAGCATTCTTTTATACATATTTCTAGAACATGGTCTTCAACCAAGCTGCAAAGCATAGTCTAGAATATCCGAAAACAATTAAAAAGATAGTCCGTATACGATACTTTGGTAGAAAATCGTTTAAAGCGGATACATTGTACTCATAAAGCTCCAAACATATTTCCTAAGTAGAACGGTTTTACTGCTATATACATTAATTTCAGTAAATCACTGTCATTCCTTGAACAATTCTAGTTTAGTTGTAGCAGAGCTTTAATTTCAGCAACATGAATAACATTGTGCGAAGCAAATTAGTCATGGAAGACATAAATTGAAGGTAATTTCAACTCAGTGTTAAATGCTAAAACGTAATTACGTTCTGGTTAACATAATACCAGTATCTAGACGGAACGAATTCAAATTTTTGTCACTTTAGTGAGAATTCCTATTCTCTACCTCACCAACTAGAGCAATTTTGGTTACTGGATAATTAAAAGTTGGAGGTACTGAAAATGCTTGCCGTACAAGATTTAGTCGAGTTAGTGAATAATTTGCCTAAATTATAAATAAATTAATTACCTACTCCATTAGTTTGAGATTCTATATTACAAATGTATTCCACACATGAAGCTTGAATTGGTAATAAGCTGCTTAACCAAAATATATCAAGGGAAATGCAAAGGCATGGAAACTGGTATTTGAGGGGGTAATACTAAAGTTCGGGAACTATGGCTTCTCATGTTCAAAAGAACTAGTTGCTAATGCGGAAAGACTGTAATTAGTTTAACGTTAATTTGATTTTCCTCCAGTTTGTTAATTATTATATCTACTACAAAATCTGTAAATTATATAAATAAGTTTTAACCAAAAACTGGTTTTAATTTCGGAGGTATTTCAGTTATAAGTTCTAAAGTTTTGCTTTGTGGGCTGTATGCGAAGAGCTACCGAATTCAAAGCAGGAATTCCTTTTCCTGCTCTTTGTATATAAATGCTAAGCCCAAAATACGTGTGTTTGAAGGTTTTCTAAATATACTGATTTAATGCGTAGCAAGATAATTTAGTTCTCTATAAATTATTATTGATTACCTGTCCGTTTTCTATAGTACAAAATACAAAGGACATCCTAAAACTAAGTAAACTACTTTCATACGAGTGCAAAAGAGTCGATTTTCCTACACTGAAAAAAGTAGGCTAAACAATTTTACCGTAATTTTGTGTTTGAAATATTGTAGTAATTATTAATAAACTTTTTGCTCGTAGAACAATAACAACTTTAATATTTGAAAACAAACATTCTGGTAAACTTCTCTATTTTAGTATCAATTTTTAACATAATAAGTTTAATCATTCGTACATAAAATATATGAAACAAGTGTTGCAATATTCAGCACATTTAGTGTTAATATTTCGCAGTATAGCCCTGAACTTTGACCATGCCGTATCATAATAATCAAGAAAACAACCTTGTAGTTGTCACGTACCCTAATGGGCTCTTTGCCGTGTAGTTATTGATGATTATCAATGCTAAACACCACACAGCGGATCGTAGGTTCTTGGATGCTAATTTGTTGAAGCTCGTCAGAAATAAATACTCGATTTCACCCTTGAAAATATTTAATAAAACGCCTGTGAATTAACACACATCCACCACCAATGGTTATAAGCATAAAACTTAATACTATTACTTAGTTTTACTCCAAGCCGGAACAAGTTAATCCTATACACAGTGATTATTGACAATCATTCAGTTTACATTAAAAGTAACACCAATAATAACCCGGCCTAATACTCGTAGCCTCCGGGACTCACTGACACCGCGACCGCACCAAAGCAAGTCCCATCTCTCACTACCCTGTCGACCACACAACTCTTGCACCACCACCCTTTTTGTGTCCCGGCTAACCCTCGAGTAACGGTACAAATCCCTTTTTAAACACACACTAAAATTAAGGTTCTTTAACTACGCATAACTTATTACCTAAACAAGAAAGGCGGGCCTGTTACATCACTCCGCCTCTCCCCCCCTCATTGTATTCAACTTATAAGCTAAGGTGAATATAATCCCAAAAAAAAAGTACAGTTTATATACCCAGAACAGCACCGTCGGCGTCACTCCGTATCTCATATGTATTAGGACCCCGCCTCGATACAATTGTAGCCGGTCCTGAGTAGAGCAAGAAAATCTTTTTGATTACTTTGTCCTCGCTGGAAGATTGTAAGCCGGGCCGGACCACTACTTTATCCCCAATGTTCAACTCTAGTTGCTTTTTATGCGTGCTATTGCAACGCAGTTTACCTGGACCACCACTACACTTCATGGTATCAAAAATTGTACTTGACATTTAACTGCTAACAATTTGCAATTGCTTTCATGACTTATTGAATATTGAATATATTTTTATCAAATATTATAGTCATTTGTTAACCTATTTTTAAAAAATCTTTATCTGTTGTAATTAGCATAAAATGTGCTGCTAAATGAGGTACTACAAAGTACTTTACTTTGCTACTTGCATTGACAAAGTTGGGGTTACTAGGTCTAACAGGATGAGAAAGAGGGATAAAAAATATATTCTTACACGACGTGCCCTAACATTTTTTAAAACATATATATATATATATATATATATATATATATATATTACTCATATTTAGACCAGGGTAGAAAATTAAATAATCACATCAAATAATTTTAATCACCGTGTAGAAGCTTTGGGAAAAGGTACGCGTTATTAAAAAAAACCGTGGAGAATAAAAATTCATTCGTTTCATTAAAAATAAGAGATTTAAATCATTTACAAGACGCCTTCTATAAAAAGAAGCAGTATTAAAATGCTCTACGTGTAATTTAATTATTCCGAGTAAAGAAACAAATGGAAATTACGTGCAAAATTTATATTAATTAACTCAATTTTAAGTAACCGGTATTAAACAAAATGTACAGATAATAATTAATATTTGATTAGGAGTCACTAAAAACTAAAGGGTATTATTTTAATTGGAGTTAATTGAACCATTAGTAACATATAATATGTATAAAAGCTAGTAAAAACCCAATAATATTCAGATCGTAGAAGTATTATGTTTGAACACCTGCGTATTTTTAAATGTTTTATGTTCTGCGTAAAATTTGCAGATAACAAATGGTTACAGAGAATGCTGGAGAAACCGTAGCTTAATAGTTACGGGAAATGCTAATAAGGTGGGTTATTTCACAGTCCACATGGACTGAAATAATCGATAATAAAGAATATCAATTTGCACCAATAAGAACAGGGTAGATAGAGACAGATAATATGCGCAAGACCGAGACACATATAGTAAAAGGCGTGAGTGGAGCAACGTCACTGGGTTGCGATTGGTTGAAAATAAGAGGGAAACTTGAGAGGTAAAAATAACATTTCTGTATAAAAATTAATTAGTTATTTCCAGACGTTGCGAGCCGTGTCGAAATTTCTGAGATTTAACTGGTGCGAGTGCAAATTTAATAAGAACCGACGCACAGGCGGTCGAGATGGGAACATAGTATACGAAATTCTAGAAACTGACCGTTTTGAGGACAAAACCGACAGACGGGCTAACCACTATATATACCCGGGTTAATATGAGTTTCTCTCTCTTAGAGTTTGAATTGATTCAATGCGTTAAACAGTGCTTTTTAGTTTTCCGATTTTGATAGAATAATTTAAACAGTTTGCTCGTATATTTTGGTGATTTAAAACAGTTTGTTCTTTACGTGCTACAATGAATGTAATTTAGTGCACTTAGAAAAGAAGATACAAGGTAATAAAGTTTAGTATCACTGTACCAATTAGTCAAATTTGCAACGACAAATGAATACACAAAAGTAGGCAGTTTTGGCGTATATTTGTGAAAGAAGTATGAACTTCTTGGCTATTTTTCGGGGGTGTTAATAATTAAATGATTCGTAAACGTGTCTGGATCCACAAAACAAGCTTCAGATATACACAGATGAGTTCCGGAAAAGCACTGAAACAACTTTAGATGAATGGTGGTGTAGAGAAAATGTTTAAAAGCGACCAGTAATCCGAGGACGTAAACATAACCCAGTTGGAATGGTGAAATTAGCAAGGACGATGTACATTGGGGCCACGAGTCCATTAACCTTCAGGTAACTTATGCTTTGTTGTTCGATTTTTGATGTTTTGGTGTGTGTTGAATAACTTTATAATTGATTTACTTAAAATGGACAGTAGGGAAATTGTACTAACAGCAAATTTTTAATTTTAAGGTGAGATTTTCTTGTTTAAGTAGAAAGGGGTATTTAGTATCTATGTTCTGGATTATGATGAAAATTTGGGTATGTCTTTGAGCTCAATTAGACGAACCTGGTTAATTAACGTAAAGGGGTGGTAGATGCTACCTTTGTACTCAGACTCAGGTCTGCATATATTGTTATATTAATTAGTAGGCATCCTACAAGGACTTTAATTCTGGATGCACATTAAAATGATAACAAATTTAATCTTGAAATTTTCTGATACTGATATTTATGCTGAATTTTAATTTTGAAATTTTAATGTATTGTGAATATTGATGTAAATAGAGTTAACGTTGATGTTTGTGGTAGGAACGTGTTTGTTTTTTTTATGAATGAGGATGAAGGTTTAACTAGGTGAGCAGCCGAGGCGGAAAAGAGTAAAGAGGCGATTAACAGAAGAAAGTCAACGGACCAGTTAAGTTAATAGCTTTTTGTACATTTCACAGCATTCTTGACGCACAATCTGTGGGGCTCGATTGGAAAACCGTATATCCCGGATTTTGGTGGATTCACAGCATTCTTGGCACCAAATTCGTGAGGCTCGATTCTAATACATGGTTTCACATATATATATATATATATATATATATATATATATAGTGATATATATTGGTAATTTCTTGACCATCTGGTTCCTGGATTTTGGTCATCAAAATAATATGTAAATTATAGGCATAAGATGTTCTTAGTCAGTATAATAAAATAGTTAATAGATATTGAATAAATTAAATCAGTTTTGTTAAGACGCGAGTTACATATCCCCCATATTACAATGTATATAAATTGAATGTAATTATTATGCCTTAGCAATAGCATTTTGTATTAAATGAAGGTTATATAATTAAAGTTTAACAGAAATAGAAAAGAAACGACTTTTTTGTATTCCAGACGCAACCTGATACTGCAGGTGCAGACACAATGAACTGCCATAAAGCAGTATTAATTAAATTTATTTAGAATAAGACATATGATTATCGAGAAACTGCGGGCTGCAAGATCTTCACTTTTCCACACGATGACGTGGAACAGAGGCTTCGTAAATAATGTGAGTAGCCCCTGACCGCTAGTCAGTCTTTGAACTTTA
Organism: Platerodrilus igneus; assembly: GCA_036346225.1. Taxonomy (NCBI): domain Eukaryota; kingdom Metazoa; phylum Arthropoda; class Insecta; order Coleoptera; family Lycidae; genus Platerodrilus; species Platerodrilus igneus. The sequence goes on from JARFIW010001599.1 coordinate 8,764,228, forward strand.
TAACTCTAACATTGTTGGTGGTTCAAGCTACTCATTGTAATTTTTAATTATTGATTTCTTAAAATAGCAGCTTAGAATATTTTTGTCAACTTCAATTTAATCTTGTTTAAGAAACATAAACGCTCAAGTTGTAAAAGAAAATAAATCAATTTTTGTAATTATACAATTAAAAATAAATATGATAGGTGTGTTATTGGAAATAAAACTTTTTAAAAAGAACGATCCAATGAGCTCAACGAATTTGAAGTATTTTCTTCAATTCCTATCGAACTTTCAAAAACATATTTTATTTAATTTGAATTTATGTAATACACAGGGGCAAGCGCGGAAAATAAAATAGTTGAAACTCTTAATATTTTTAACAGTTATAATAACTATATCTAATTTACCAAAGAAACAGAATCGAATAAATCGGCACCATTCCTGGACACTTTATTAATTCGAAATAATAAAAATAAAGTAATTTTGAATTGGTATCAAAAAATAACCCATTCCAGTAGATATTTAAATTATCCTTCGCATCACCCTTTCAAAACAAAAATAAATTTCATTTTAGGATTTAAAAATCAAATTAAAGGAATATGTCATCCCAGATTCTACAATAAGAGTATAAAAAAATGTTTAAACATTTTAAAGAACAACTATCCTATTCCTTTTATAATAAAATTACCATATACCTATCAATAATATAGAATCACAAACAACAGTAACAACAATACAGACAACAATAACAAAAGCGGAAAAAATAACAAAAATTTAGAAATATATAAAATAATCTACACCATGCTTTTTCTTTCTCCGCTTCTTGATGTTTTGTATTAAAGGTATGTTATTCCTATCGTGCTATCACCAGCTCCCTAAAGAGGGATATTGCTTAATTTTCAAACATTTTCTTGACAACATTAACCTACCCTCTCTTACCTATTCCCCCTCGGTTCTCTCCTGAAATTGAAGGTTTCCAACGGATGCTTATTAGTCTTATTTGCGTAGAGGGAGAGGTATATGTTTAATTTTGAAGAACGCTTGTCGCTGTATCCCACGTTTCAATTCTCAGAAGAAATTCTTTGCTAATTTCTTATACTCCTACCTGCTTTCAATTTCACCGGGTCTCCCCAGTCAATTTAGCATTGTAGTTTGTGTTTGTTACTCTATCGAAGATCACGATAACAGTTCGGCCCACTGGCATCGCAACAGTTCCTCCTGTTAGAAGTACTGGGGAGTTTTAAGCTAGATCCCCAGAGGGGTTAATTTAACGGGGAGCTTTTTAAATTAGGGATGGCTTAATAAAGAGAGATCGTGAGGTTGATTGTAGTGGTTGATTTCTGAATTTACTTTCTGGCCAAATTGTCCAATTGTAAATTATGCCCAGAAGGCTGGAATAATACTTGACTGTGGGTTATAGCTTGCTCCAATTCGCAGTTGGTATTATTCTAACACAGCAGCACGGGAGGTGTGGAGCTTGACCCCGTGGGTGTTGTGTTGCCTTATGGAGTAGAGAAGGACAATTCATGACGTTTCGCTTTCAGTGGGAAATACAGTGTCGGTTCGTTTAAGGTTTAAGATGTTTTATCTTTGACTTTTGACGTATATGGTTTAAAATTTTTAATTTTTTTTAGACTTGATAAGCTGACTAAAAATTTTTGACGTAAAAGAAATACTAAACCAACGTTCGGGATGTTAGAATAGTAGATTCTTTGGAAAAAAATTACGTTTTTAAGAGGTATGTAACGCGTTGCGCCACGCAAAGAATGAATTAGATGTGAAAAACCATAAATTTAATTTTGAGGGCACAAGATATGTAGACGCGCTTAGTATAAAGGATTTTGTAAATAATTGTTCCTAACAGAACATCATATTTCAACTTTTCTTGCTATAAAATTAATTCAGAAGAGAAATTACAAATCTATCCTTTTAACTGCATTGTATTGTAATGAAGGAAGATGGAATTATTAAACCGCAAAGCGTATATTGCATTATGACAAAACACTACGTATACATTTTTAATACATTGTAACAAACTGTAGAGTAAGAACATGTGTGGTAAGCATAGACCGAACTCGATACATTGTATTAACTAGAAGCTGACCGTAATTAATGTGATTTACAGTGAGTGTAAATTAGATTTCTTGGACGCAACGGAAAAGGTAAAGAGTGAGTGTCATAGAAATCTCGTGATCTAAAAACATCGAATATGTAGAGAGACGAGGACGTGAAATCACGGAGGAATTACTTTGGCAGACGGTTTAGCACGCCTCAATTTTGAAAGAGAACGACCTTTCAGGGTGAGTGTTAATTGTAAAGTAGAATTTAAACCATGTTATTCATTATTCTGTATTGCTTTATTTTTCCTTGTGCTTTTCCTCATTTATCTAAAGGCACCCACTCCCGCACCACTGAAGTTAGCCGACGCATCCTTATATTGTTACGCGATCCTCGCTTCTATAGGAGCAATCAAAGTTTAATTTATTTGACGTTCTACCCGTACCAGATTAGTATTACACTAATAAGGCGATACAAAGTATGTGCGTTAAATGTTTTGTTTTATTTTGTTTAAGCTTTAATTGTTTCATTGTGTTTCGTGTCTCTTAAGTCCATGTTTATGGAACGTCCATAAGACTACATTTAAATACTTATTGTAATAAACTTTCCAAAAGGGTATTTTCCGAAATTGTAAGATATAAGTTATACAGGTTTTAATAAAAGTCATTACAAAATGTTATAGAAACTAAAAATGCAAGAAGTGCTATACTATTCTATTTAAAAAATTGGAGGTGCATAGCCCAACCTGGTGGTGATAATGAAATTCAAGTGCTTGTATGGTAAATGTCAACATAGACACAGATTTTTTAAATCTATAAAATCTTGATTCATTTAGATGATATTCTACTGTCCCACATCTCGCTAGCTACCCTGTAAAATACGTATCTGATAAAACGTCATTGAAAACATGAAGCATAAGAAGTTTTAGCTCCGTTTCAGAACACTGAGGCGAGGCAGGTTTTAGTTAAATTAGTCTAACATTTAAATAAGCATATGATATGCAACATAAAATATTCTTCAGCATATTATCTAAACGACATTTTTGTATCAAAAAATCTCAAAAGCTATGCACACGCGAGCTTTAATTTCGACCCACAATATATAAAAACGTTTTGCATGATAAACTAAAACCTAAAACGCAAATGTAAATCAAATAGGTTAATAATTGGGGGAGATTTGTTCCTTCTAAAATGCGGCACCAACTACATGGTAAATACTAAGGGCGTAGTTACATCCGGTCTACAAAAAACTTGAACAATCATGAATCCGTTTATAGATTTTTATCATAAAGAAAATATATTTCGTAATTATAGGGTTATAGATAAGTTAACTAACCTGCAAAAAATATAAGCGTTCTTACATTAATAATGTCGCTGTGAATATGTAAATAGGGCATACAAAACGCTTTATTTGGAATGAAATATTTAGAATTTCATGTTAGGAATGTTCAATAAAGCACTAAAGTATGACAGATTACGTCTTCCAATAATCTCTAAATACAGATCCTTTTAATATCTTCTAAGTTGTTTAATTTCTGCTATGCTATTTAATTTTATTCTAAAATGATTACCTGAATAAGCTCTGCAAATATATTCGACTTCTTAATTAATATACGGCAATATACTACATACATAAAAAAATTCATGTATTGCAGCAGTGTACCATCTTTTCACACAACACTTTAGTATTGTACAATTTTGGGTAGAACGCGTTTGGAAAAAGGGCTGACAAAATATCTAGATTTTCTCAAAAAAACTTAATAAAATTTCAGTGCGATACGGGCACACTGGACGTTTCGTTTTTAATTTGGATTTACTCCAAAGTAGTGGACCAAGTAACAGTTTAGAGGATGCACTGGCTAACTACTGTGCTTCGGTGGTGCGATAAAAAAAATGAAATAAATTTTAAAGGATATACACTTTACAAACTCCTCAACTAATAACCCAAATTACAGGTTTCACCTAACTGAAAGACTTATCAAAGATTAGTTGACGTTTTGTCAAAGTTATTGTTAGATACTTACTCCTTTTGTTGTCTAGTTTATTATCTTCTGAAAAACGAGGGTTCCTATCGGATACCTCTGCTATGTCGTCCTCCTAGTGGGATATAATCTTTTTTGCAACCAAAACAATCCCACGCGTGATTGAAATACAAAAAAAGTACCTCTCACTTCTTCGCCGATTTTCTCTTACAAATCACTATTATATATGTTACAATATGGGTACTGTAGAGGTGTACGAAATTTATACCAAACAAGGTTACAGGGCTACATTGTTTAATTGGTCAAATGTGCGTTTTTTTAAAAATCAAAAATAAAAAAACTTAAACTATTTATATATATATATATATATATATATATATATATATAAAGTGATAATAATTACGACCTAAATATTTGTAATTCAAAATTTATTTGTGGGTTTGAGGTCTCTGGATTAAGGTGAAAACTCTTCTCTATGGCCTAAATTTTCGAATTTATTTTAAATTCTTGATCACAGGCATATAAACTTGAGGTTAATTGAAAACTAGCGTAACAAACATAATAAAAAATTAAAAATCTTGGAAAAACTCGTAAAACTAACAAAATTAAAAGTTCTTTAAAAATAAATTGTAAACATTAAACTTGTATATACATCAATTTAATTTTGTTAGTTTTACGAGTTTTTCCAAGATTTTTATTATGTTTGTTATGCTAGTTTTCAATTAACCTCAAGTTTATATGCCTGTGATCAAGAATTTAAAATAAATTCGAAAATTTAGGTCATAGAAAAGAGTTTTCACCTTAATCCAGAGACCTCAAACCCACAAATAAATTTTGAACTATATATATATATATATATATATATATATATATATATATAATAACATAACGCTTCACGGATATTGGTCATTCAATAGTTTCTAACTAATCATTCATTCTCTTTTAAATAAGATTGTAATGTATATAATTCAATTTATTACGCGTTTCGGTTTTACACCATTTTCAAATAAATTTTCTAGAAATTAAATGAATTAAAATGAGTTACAATAATGTGTACATACCAGAAGTCAACATATAAAATTGTTAATTTTAAAATGATACTTTTTAACACATTTTTAATGTATATATATATATATATATATATATATATATATATATATATATATTGTAATGTTCTATGTAATATCCAAGGTTAGATAAACGAGATCGTAGAATAATTATTTGCTGAACTTATATCGAATGCTATTTCCGTGTGATGGAGCTTTTGAGATTTCAAATAAGTGTTTAAAAAAATGAAAAGTAATTCCATTTGAATAAGTTTCTGTTGATTTTATTTAACGATGTTCTCTATTTAATGGACATTACTGTTCTTGAAAGTAATATGTACCATAATACCTGAAATATAATTCATTTAGCATGTTTTTGTAGAAATAAGTAGTTATAGGATGTAAAAATAATGTTTATTTAACTTTTATGTTCACTATTTAATAGATACTACTGTTCTTGAAAATGATATGAACCATAATACCTGAAATATAATTCATTTAGTATGTGGTGTTAGAAATAAATAATTGTAAGATTAATGAAAATTGTAAACAAAATTTAACCAATGAAAAATAGGACTCAAGTGATCCAAATGAAATGTTTTGTAAAGGGTTAATAGATCTGTTTGTGATAGTTGATCCAGTAGGTAGTATTATAAGAATTTTGTATCGAGTAGGCAAATAGGAATTTTTAAAGAGATCTCCTATGTGATAAGGTAACAATGTAGAACTTGAATAAAGGACTTGTTAATTTTTATTAAGAAAGAATAGATGTGTTTTTACCTGCTCTCGAGTTTTTATTAAATTATTTAAAGCTGAAGTTATTTCAAAGAGTTTTAACTGTGAATTAAAATAGGCCTTGTGCAACAGGTAACAAATTTCAAGGGTTTATACAACCATTTAAGGCCGAGAAGATTATTTGCTCCAGTCCAGTGAATAGTGTACAGTTTACAAGCTGATATGAATTGAAGTTAAGAGAGCTCCAAATGTTTCCAGAGGATTCCCAATATTATGAACGATGTTCCAGCAATGATAGTAATTGGAACGAGTTCCTAGTTAGATCACCGGTTCTGAGTATATTTTTTTATAATACTCTTTTAGTATTCCTAAAGCCTGAAAATAAAGCGTAAATTTTTTTAAATACTAAATATTAAAACTTATTTTTGAACAGGTATTGTGCACTTCAAGTTTTGGTAACTGGAAGCAGTCAAGGGGTCCACTCTTGTAAACATAGGCGACTTCATTGGAATTACAGGTATTTAATAAATTAGTTCTTATAGTTGTAACACCTAAAAACTGTAGTACTGATTGAAATCTCAAGATTTTTATCAAATTTAAGCATTCTGGGCTTTGTTTACATTATGAATAAAATTGCAAGTATGGTCACACCCACACCTATAGCGAGTATATTTACAAATAACTAGATGGTCCTTTGACTGGCAGTGGTTATTATATATGCATACAGTTTTGTACCCACACTGTTTGCAAATTATAATTTTTAACTCCTTTAATCCTGAGTAAGAGTTTCAAAAAGCCGTGACATATATTGGTTCACATCCAAGTTACATTTATCGATTTATTAAAGATATATAAGAAGTTTAAATACAAAGGGCCCATATAAAGAGAGATATATGAAAATATATATAAATATATATATATATATATATATATATAGAATATATATAAATATATATATATATATATATATATTGCTGTATTACCGCTATTGGATACTCGAGCCCCTTCGTTGGGTAGACATTTTTATTTGCTGTAATACTGCTATATTATCGTGCCCCTACTTTGGGCGATATTTAATTGCTATGATATTAAATTATTGTACCACCATTTTAACATTCACTATTAAATATAGTTATCTCCTCCTCCAGCTGTTTTCTTAATATCACTATCAAACTGGACGTTATCTTTAAACAACTCTTTAACAACCAATGACAAAATTCAATATGTTACCGCCTTGCGCGTTATCTCTTTTCTATTCAATTTGTGACTCCGCCTTTCTACTATTTAAATCTTTGACCTCGGCTAGCATTTATTTGCAATTATAAAATTCAGTAAATTTAGTTTTTGTATAATGAAACTAATATGTTATATACAGCTTTTGAAATTATTTGTAATACCTTTCTTATAAATTTGATTTATTAACAACTATCTAATTGGTACTCAAAAATCCCCAAAGTCACCAAAGAACATTTACTACCCTTTAGGAACAAAGCGTGGAATATTCCAAACCTGTTTTTTTTCATTATTCATTCATATAGTATGCAACCTTTCTTGTTGACTTGTTCACAAACCTATAGTAATTTAGCAAATTCAATATAAAAACAAATAATACTCCATATAAAAAACAAATATCTTATAACTAAAAATCTCTGACCTGGTTTTATCTCTTCACATCGACGCTCCCACTAAAATTGATCTTCCCAATTCGGATTCCATTCAAATTATTACGCTATTGATCAGCACCATTAAATTATATCCAATTTGCTTCAATTCTTAAACTTTCATCATTCTTGCCCCAGACTTAAAATTGCAGCTCGTTTCACCCTGTACTTCAAGATTATTATTATTCTTCTTTTTCCCTTGACATTTAAATTGCATTACTGTATTTTTCTTAACATCAGACCTCTAATTTGTATTTTATTTTCCCCAGACATCAGAATCAGAACCAGAAATCGAAGCCTTATTATTTCTATGTCTTAGTTTACAATAAATTCCTTAAAACCATACTCACGTTTAAACGGCAATTGTAATCTTATTTTCACTTATTTAATTTTCACTCTTATACATATCGCGTACTACTCTGTTTCATGGCAATGCACTTCGGCCTGGATTGAGTTTAAAACTGACTTCCCCATCACGGAGCTTGCTAATATCATTTTGAATTCCCACTCCAACCGTGGATGTGATCTAGAACTTGTCGTTGTCCCGGACCATTCAAATAATTTTATTACGAGCCGTTTCTGATGCAATGCTCGACATTTTCCCATAATCACAACTTGCCTGCAGCTGTCTTCGATTGTCAACATATTGTATTTTGATAGATTACCTGCTTTTCTATAAACAACTGATGTAACCCGACTTTATATTTCCATGTTTACATATGTTTCACGCAATTTTTAATCATTTCACTTATCACATGGTTAGATCTTTGTACGCATTTATATTAGCTACCTGAAATTCTATTTCTATATCCGCATTACTTTAATCGTCTGGAACTCTTCTTCTCAATGCGTGTCTAGTTACACTTTATCAAATATACGCGTGCTTCCACTGAAAAATATCCTCATTTGTCTTACCTAAATTAACTAAACTTTATTTACAGGGTATTTAATATTTCCTATCTACTTTAATACATTTATTTCACATTCCTACGCCGACTATGCGTCTTCCTAAGTTTACCTGCGTCGCCCAAAATTATCTCTACTCTATATACAGGGTGTTGACTACTTACTATCTACAAACTATGTCTATTTCTTAATTATCTCTTTAAATAAGTGTAGTTTTCTGCTGACTATCTTAATTACTCATTTCCGAACTATCTTTACTATAACTTGCACCCTTAAGCAACCCCTTATCACAGCATAATTCCCCCAAATTAAAATATAAAATTTCATAATAATGTCCTTTTTGGCGCCCAACGTGAACTTAAACTCACATTGGTGTGAAATTCTTATATTTTTAATTCTATTCTGAAATTCAATTCTTTTTCATTATTAAACTCATATTTACATTTTATCTATCTCATGCCTATGTCCTATTATACCCTACTATTTATACCTATCCCTATTCTTATATTCAAATCCTATTCTATTTTTCTATGTATACCTATTCATAATTTATTTTACATTTCCTTTTCTCTATTCATCTATCTTTGCATGGGTCAATTAATCTTATTTATTTCTATCCTCCCCCTTTCTATTCTTAAATCTGGGTCCTTTTAACCTATATTTCCCAATCATATTTTCATCTATAACTATTCCCTTCGTGCTGATTTTATATCCCATAAATTTAACTTTATCTTGAAAGAATTCGCACTTATTTACATTTAACCTTAAACCTGCTATACTTAATTCCAATAATATTCTTTCTAAATGAACAAAGTGTTGCTCCACACTATCACTAAATATTAACACATCATCCACGTAGTGGATACAAAATTCCTCATACGGTCCCAAAATATTCTGCATCGCCTTCACCAATGCATCCGTACTCGAGGACAAACCCAACTGGGACCACCCTAAATTGATATATTCTTCCTTCTACAGAAAAACCCGTATACTTCCTTGATTAAACCTGCTATACTTAATTCCAATAATATTCTTTCTAAATGAACAAAGTGTTGCTCCACACTATCACTAAATATTAACACATCATCCACGTAGTGGATACAAAATTCCTCATACGGTCCCAAAATATTCTGCATCGCCTTCACCAATGCATCCGTACTCGAGTACAAACCCAACTGGGACCACCCTAAATTGATATATTCTTCCTTCTACAGAAAAACCCGTATACTTCCTTGATTCTCGCGCTAATGGAATCAAACAAAATGAACTTTTTAAATATAATCTACTATAAATTTTCCTATTACCTATTTTCCCTAATATTCTATCTATCTTTGGTGGACAATTATATTGCGGCTTCATTCGCTTATTAATCTCACTTGTATCTATACATAACTTAATACTATTATCCCTTTTATTTACGACGACTACTAATAAATTCACAAAATTCGTACTGGAGTTTTCTATTATACCTTCACGTAACATTCCTCAATTTCTTCCTTCACTTTATTCCTATACACTACTGGAATATGATACATTTTATTGTTAAACGGCTCTGTATTCATTACTTCCAACTTGTGCACATAACCCGTGGCAATTCTCGACTTCGACCCAATTAATTCTGAATGCTTATTCAATAATATATTCACCCTATTTCTTAAATCATCTGGACACTTAATATCTTCCTTTTCATTACACCCATTATTTATCTCTTCACTAAACTGATTAATATTTACGCAGTCGTCTTCTATTACTATATTCCCCTCTTCATACCATTTAATATATTTCCCATTACACTTAATCTCTTTGCATTCCGCATTTATCTTCAACCCCAACTTATCTATCATATTCATCCCAAATATAACATCTATCTTCAGTCCAGGTACTACCATAAACTCATTTTCCCATATTTTATCCCCCATTTCACATCTCAGAATTACCATTTCATTTATTACACTAAATTTCTTATTATTTGGTGCCACTAAATTACACCTCGCTATAGCTATCGCTTTATCCCCCAATTTTTCTCGTTTAACAAACTCTTCCGCAACAAGTGATGCCTCTGCTCCAGTATCAATTAACACTTTAACTATTCTATCTTCCACCTTTAAATTAATTATTGGTAATAAGTTCCTTTCAAATCTTCCTAATTCATTATCCATTTCATATTTAATAAACTCGCGCTGATGCTCATATCCGTTAATCCGTATAATTTTCCTTGGTTCGTCCGTACTCCAAAATCCTGATTTCGCGTCGAAGGTCCTGCCTGACTCATTATTCCTGTATCTGTGCGATTCATATTCCTTATTTCGATACTATTAATATCCCTTGCTTGTGTCCGTCGATCATTATTTTCTTGTCTATTCATTACTCTATTATTATAATTTCCCTCATGATTCGTTCTGTGCATTCGTTGCCTTGGTATCTGACCAGTATCCCTGTTTTGTCTAAAATCATTATTAAAGTTGCCATAGTTCCCCCCATTAAAATTTCTTCCGCGATCATAATTGTAACTGTTCCTTCTATAATTATTCCGAGTCTCCGTATTCCTTATAAAATTCGTGCGTCGATCCCTAACATTATTTTCAATTTCATAATCATTTTCCAAATCATCATATCTCTGCAAATAATCAATAAACGTATCTCTATCCACTATATTCTGCGTCGTTATGTATCGCTTTACTTCAGCGTTAAAATGACTTGCTAAATACCTTATAATAATTTTATCTTCTAAAGGAGGATCCAATTGCTTCGCTTCAGTAAATTTCTTTATCGCATATGCTTCTCGCGTCATCCCTTTCGCCGAATCATATCTTCCCATAACTAAATTACTTCGAATTCGATTTTGCTGATTGTCATTCCAGAACTGACGTAAAAATTTGCTTTCAAACTGTTCAAACGTTTCTATTTCACTCTCAACTAAATTGTACCATCTTTCCGCATTCCCTTTTAATATTGCCCTAATTAAACTTAATTTCCATAATTCATCTGTAGATCCCTGTATCAACATTTTAAAATTTTTCAGAAATATTTTCGGATTTACCTTTCCGTCCCCATAAAATTTATTAAACTGTTCAATTGAAAAATTCGTTTGAATTAACCTATTTGATTCTCTATTAAAATTTATTGGATTACCTTTTAAATTATTTATTTCGTGATTTATTGTTCTGAACTCCGTTTCACAATTTGCTTCCATTTCTCCTAATTTAATATTTAAATTCGTGATTTTATTATCGGACTCGATTTCGTATTCTTCGCGTTTCGTTTTGACTAAAGACATATGATCCCATAAACCGTCTATTTCCTCAGAAATTCCCCCAATTTTCACATTCATTTGTGCTTTTATCTCCGCGATAGTGTGATTCGTCTCTTCCAAACCATTACTAAGAATTGTAATTTTACTCTCCAATTTCTCGTGGTATTCCTCCATTTTTGATTTAACTGTATTTATGGCTTGTTCACTCTTATCCATCTTATCATTCAAAGCCATCAAAATATCCAACATTTTAGTTTCTTGGGAAATTCGCCATTCTTCACTCAAACTTCTCTCCAACGTTATGTTTTCTCGGGATTCTTTCTCCATTTTGAAATTACTATTTTTACTCTAAACTTTTAAATTCTAAATAAATCTACTTAACTTTAAATATTGTACAAATTTCTCTATTTTTCCTTTAATTGAACTTTTCAAATCCCCGGTTTAGTTTAATTAATTTATCTGAATCTCGCAACCGTATTTTAAAATTTCTTTTAATTTAATTCACGCCTCTTAATCTCAAGTTATTTTATTGTTGTTTAGATCGAGCCCCCACTTGGGTCGACATATTTACTTGCTGTATTACCGCTATTGGATACTCGAGCCCCTTCGTTGGGTAGACATTTTTATTTGCTGTAATACTGCTATATTATCGTGCCCCTACTTTGGGCGATATTTAATTGCTATGATATTAAATTATTGTACCACCATTTTAACATTCACTATTAAATATAGTTATCTCCTCCTCCAGCTGTTTTCTTAATATCACTATCAAACTGGACGTTATCTTTAAACAACTCTTTAACAACCAATGACAAAATTCAATATGTTACCGCCTTGCGCGTTATTTCTTCTCTATTCAATTTGTGACTCCGCCTTTCTACTATTTAAATCTTTGACCTCGGCTAGCATTTATTTGCAATTATAAAATTCAGTAAATTTAGTTTTTGTATAATGAAACTAATATGTTATATACAGCTTTTGAAATTATTTGTAATACCTTTCTTATAAATTTGATTTATTAACAACTATCTAATTGGTAATCAAAAATCCCCAAAGTCACCAAAGAACATTTACTACCCTTTAGGAACAAAGCGTGGAATATTCCAAACCTGTTTTTTTTTCATTATTCATTCATATAGTATGCAACCTTTCTTGTTGACTTGTTCACAAACCTATAGTAATTTAGCAAATTCAATATAAAAACAAATAATACTCCATATAAAAAAAACAAATATCTTATAACTAAAAATCTCTGACCTGGTTTTATCTTTTCACATCGACGCTCCCACTAAAATTGATCTTCCCCCATTCGGGATTCCATTCAAATTATTACGCTATTGATCAGCACCATTAAATTATATCCCCAATTTGCTTCAATTCTTAAACTTTCATCATTCTTGCCCCAGACTTAAAATTGCAGCTCGTTTCACCCCTGTACTTCAAGATTATTATTATTCTTCTTTTTTCCCTTGACATTTAAATTGCATTACTGTATTTTTCTTAACATCAGACCTCTAATTTGTATTTTATTTTCCCCAGACATCAGAATCAGAACCAGAAATCGAAGCCCTATTATTTCTATGTCTTAGTTTACAATAAATTCATTAAAAACATACTCACGTTTAAACGGCAATTGTAATCATATTTTCACTTATTTAATTTTCACTCTTATACATATCGCGTACTACTCTGTTTCATGGCAATGCACTTCGGCCTTGATTGAGTTTAAAACTGACTTCCCCATTACGGAGCTTGCTAATATCATTTTGAATTCCCACTCCAACCGTGCGTGTGATCTAGAACTTGTCGTTGTCCCGGACCAATCAAATAATTTTATTACGAGCCGTTTCTGATACAATGCTCGACATTTTCCCATAATCACAACTTGCCTGCAGCTGTCTTCGATTGTCAACATATTGTATTTCGATAGATTACCTGCTTTTCTATAAACAACTGATGTAACCCGACTTTATATTTCCATGTTTACATATGTTTCACGCAATTTTTAATCATTTCACTTATCACATGGTTAGATCTTTGTACGCATTTATATTAGCTACCTGAAATTCTATTTCTATATCCGCATTACTTTAATCGTCTGGAACTCTTCTTCTCAATGCGTGTCTAGTTACACTTTATCAAATATACGCGTGCTTCCACTGAAAAATATCCTCATTTGTCTTACCTAAATTAACTAAACTTTATTTACAGGGTATTTAATATTTCCTATCTACTTTAGTACATTTATTTCACATTCCTACGCCGACTATGCGTCTTCCTAAGTTTACCTGCGTCGCCCAAAATTATCTCTACTCTATATACAGGGTGTTGACTACTTACTATCTACAAACTATGTCTATTTCTTAATTATCTCTTTAAATAAGTGTAGTTTTCTGCTGACTATCTTAATTACTCATTCCCGAACTATCTTTACTATAACTTGCACCCTTAAGCAACCCCTTATCACAGCATAATATATATATATATATATATATATATATATATATATTGGTAATAATAAACTTGTATCTGTTGTCTCAAGGAGGTCACATTTATAAATGTTTAATATATACTAATTGTTTTGATCTAGTGTTATGCACATGCTGTTGGTTGAAATGTATTGATAGGAAAAATATGTATCAAGATATGAGTTTGCAATGTAAAATGGTATTAGAGAATAAGTTTATTAAGGTCAACAGCAAATTTGTTAACAATGTATTAAATTATGGTATACATAAACAAAATCGTCTTGGTCTATTTTATAATTTATAGCATTAGGATTTTTTGAATTTTTATTGTTTGAATTAATTTTCTCTTTTTATCATTAGTTTCGGAACCTAAAATTTCGGTATTATCAAAATCAAATATGTGTAACTTTTCAATGGCATGTGCAGCCAAAGCGGTGCTCTTTTTATTACCGGTTTTTATTGTGTATTTATGTTCGTAAATACGTATATGCAAATATTGTTTGAAATTTCCAATGTATACGCCGAGACATTTCGTGAAATTTATTTTATAAATTGTATGGGTTCTGTTTTTTTGTCCTATTGGAGGTTTAAGTTTTGTAAAATTATTCCAAGATGAATTGTTGGGTTTGCGCACAACTTGTATGTTATATGCTGTTAAACATTTTTTTAAACGTTCTGAAAGCCCCGGGGTATATTTAATTCCTCTTTTGTTATCTAGTTGCTGGTGTTCTTTGGTATCATTATTGTTATAAATTTTATGAATTTTAGCTCTGATTATTGGTTCCACAAACTTTTTGGGTAACGATTTTCTCCTAGTATTCTTTTAACTATTTTTATACTTTCTGGTCGATAGTCATTATGTGATAGTATCACCGTTCTTTCAATAAGGTTATTAATGACATTTTTCTTGTATTGTTGTGGAACGCAGGACAAGAGCTTTTTCTATACCAATTTGTTTTTTTTTAGCATCGTGTATGATAAGCATATCAAAGAATGGAATTGACCTATGTACCTCCTGCTCATGTGTGAACTGTAATCGGGAATAAAACCCGTTAAACGGCTTAATTGTTTCATCGATTTTGTTTTTGGGTAGACATATGATGCAGTCCTCAACAAAGCTTTTGTAAAATGTTGGAATAAAATTTAATTGATTAATGGCATAGTTCTCAAGTTTCTCGATTACCAGGTTTGCTATGGTTATAATATATTAAACTATAATCTCACTAGATGTAAAGTCATTATTTACTAACATTCTGCCCAAGTTAGCTTTAAACATAATCCAAAACAAATAACCGAAATAACACCTTTTACAACACTGCGTATTGTATACGTATAAATATAGTGGCGTAGTGTCGCGTTAGGAGCGCGTTACATGTGATAGAAGGTTGAATAATGGGACATAGACAATTATTGTAAAAGAAAAGGGGTTGACATTTTCTGTAGAGACAAATAAAAGAAGGGTGTGGTAGTAAGGTGTTTTTTTTTTGAAATAAATCATCCCTTAAAGTGCTTGCATCCATAGAAATAATTGGAGGCGAGAATTTGCTATCAGGAGAGATGGCGGAAGATAGAACAATAAATCCAGTACCATTAATAGAAACGTGAGCTAAAAAAGGTAAAATGTTACAAATTTACAAAGAGATGGCATGAACAATAGCAATGATAATAGTAGGACATACGTGGAAATAGTGACTCAAGTTGGAACGTTAAGTAGGCGGGATTTTTAGAAACAGACAAATTAAACGACAAAACTATACAAATTAATAAATATGAACATGCGCCTGAATTTATAAAACTTGATTTGGAAAATGATTTAAAAGTTAATGGGAAAATGATATACAACTTATAATAAAATTACAAGTAGAAGGAAAAGAGATTAAATTAGTTTTAGACACAGAAGCCGAAGCAACGTTAGTAAGTGAACGTCTTGTAAAAGATAATTTAAAGGGGTTAATCCAGAAAGTTATACCTATTAAAACAAATAGTTTACAATCGTCGAATAGAAAAAAGTTTGCAGTAATCAACAGTATCATAATTCTGAAAGTTAAGTTGGGAGAATTGAGGTTAAACAAGAATATCTAATAGTGCCAGGGTTGAGAGTTAATGTCATTCTGGGAATGAATTTTATTAGAGATGAATGGGATAATAGATACAGAGGATAAGATAGTAATTTCATATTTTCTATTGCATCCTCATTAATACAATTCCGCTGTACCCAAGTCACGGCCTTAATTGGTGGTAGAGATAGGATGATAGACCACATACTGCGGCATGAGGGAATAGTGCGAAATATATTAGAAGCAGAAATAGGAAAAAAAGAAGAAGAGGTAGACCTAGGCTAGACTACTACACACAGATAGTGAAAGATGTAGGCTGTAGGAATTTCAGGTAAATGTGTAGGCTAGCTCAGAATAGAAATCAATAGAGGTACGCATCCAACCAGTCTCAAGATGGATAAACTAATGACGGAAAAAGTAACTCTACTTAAACATGATGATGATTATAAGCAACTACAAGTGTTGGTTGCGCAATATTCTCGAATAATGTTAACTGTGTGAAAGGATTTGCTGGAAAACTATTAATTCGGCAAGTATTGGGGGATCTTGGCAGCCACAGGCTGCTTAACCCCCTTCACTGAATCTCGGTGAAACGGTGTGTAAAATTATAAAATAATAGAAGGGGAACCGAGCTGTATATAGGCTGTGCGAGAATTTCAGAGAACTGTGTAGGCTAGCTCAGAATATAAATAAGTGCAGGTACGTGCCCAACCAGTTTTGAGACAGAAAATCTAATGACGAGAAAATAAGCGCAGATGAATCTGATAATTATTATAAACAACTACAGGTGTTGGTTGTGAAATATCTGCAACTAATGTTGTCTGTGCAAAAAGATATATTGGAAAAGATATTAAATCGGCAAATGTTCAAGTGCTGGCGAAACTTAACAGCCACACGCTGCTTACCCCCTTCACAACCACTGAATGTCGGAGAGGTAGGGTATATAATTGTAAAACAATAGAAGGGGGCCGAACTGCATCTATCAAAAAAGAAAGCGCTTATAATGAAAGACATCAAACATAAAAACAAGAAGTTAATTGTTGACAGCATATGTGTGGAGCACAGCACAGTATGCATATGAAATACGGCAGTAGGAAAAGCAGACAGAAAAACGGTAACAGCCTTTTAGAATGCTGTGCTTTAGACGTATGAGGATGATGGCATGTACAGACAAAGTTAATAACAAATAGGTTATAGAAATAGTAGGGGAACAAGGAGAAATAGAAGGGCAGAATACGTTCTAAGGCATTTTTGGGGAATAGTATGGGATATACTACAAGCAGAGATAGGAAAAAGAAGGTAGGTGTAGACCTAGATCAGATAGTGATAGATGCTGACTATGCAAATTTTAGGAAAATGTGTAGATTACTTCAGAATAGGAAACGATGAGGGTACGCGTCTGACCAGTTCCAGGACTGAAAACCTAATGATGATGAAACGTTAAAGCGTACTATCTAAGCAAGATTAATGTATTCTCGTACAAAATAAAAAACGCTTTAAGTACATATAGTGTTGTAGTACCATTTAAGAATGAAACGCAACTTTAATCCGTGTGTAAAAATTTACTTTTGGAAATACAAATGAGATTGCACTTATCAATCATATGAACAAAGTCCAATTTTAAAATTAGCATTCATTCATTCATTTCATCGGTGTGTAAATAATTACTGTCTAGAAAATGCCTGAAAGCAAGTCTTCATTTACGGTAGAACGCGTTTTTACATACAAATAAATTTCAATTAGTACTTTTCTGAAAGATAAATTGCATAAAGTAATCATTCGCGTTTAAAATACCATTTTTATAATTTGTAATAAAAAATAGCTTTCTCTCAAAGAAGGTAAAAATTCATATTTTCTATGACCACCTTTATATTAGATAGGGGGACTGTACCCCAATGTGCAGCATTTTTCGTGACTCCAAACGTTAAAGGCACCCGAGTCACAGCAATATATACGTATATTCAAGGGTGGATACCCTACCATAAATGAAGGTTTATCGAAACTTATTTATTACCTCTTTTATGCATTGTCGAACGAAGGTGCGTCATTATCTTTTCAGCTTTTTGTAGTAAAACAGCGTTGCCTAGGGTGTTTCTTATAAATGTAAGTTAAATTCCTTTCCTGCCCTTTAAGGGCACCCACTGCAGTTAATTTCCTTCCAAAAGGCTTCTCGTATTTGCGGTCGAGTTAAACCAACTTTTCGTTGTACGATTTCTTTTTTTGGCGCAAGTATCAGTTTTAAGTCTTTAGCAATAATTTTGGTAATCAGCATACCTGACGTAATAAATGTTTTACCAGTATCATCTTCCTAAAACATGTCATACCTTATTTCTATCTTATCTTATTTAAATGAAGTAAATGTTTAGAAAGCACCATTTTGCTTTAAATTCATTGGATTGCTCATAAAATTTGACAACGAATAAATAAATGCTTCATTGCATTCGTACATTTTTTTGCAAACGGCTCTCAATCTGCTAGTTTCCTACAACCGTTCTTTTACATCTTCACGTTTTGGTTAACAAATCTAATACAAATAATTAAAAAACAGAGACGTGTTTTAGGCTCGGCAGTAGAAAACAAGCTGTACCCTATGTTTGTCAAAGAGCGCATTCGTAATTTGGATTTCCATTCTCATCACACCCATAATAAAATAATTCAATAAAGATTAAAATTTGAATGAATTTAGTATTCTGCTTGTGCTAAGGTTCGTGGTTATCACGTACTATTACCTCAATATCACTTTCGTTTATTGTGCTATTATATCTACATTAAGGACACGGAACTTGAGCGTTTTTACAAACATAATTAGTTGTTGCATTGTGTAATGACTTAGTAAATCCACTTACTCAGATCCAACAGTTGAAGTAATAAAAATCGTTTGCACTAACATAGCTTCGTTAGTTCGTTAAAATATCTTGTTTTCCTGGGAGTGCCGAAATAATTTTTGCTCACAACCAATTATGACTAACGAAAGAGTTTTTTTTACGCTTGCAGTGCATAAGCTTCTTTTGGCATTTGAAGTTAAAAATAAAGAATGGTATTGAATTATGCAGCATAGAGGCGGTCTCGTCGATAATATTGTACACGTTATCACTGCTAACGCTTTTTAAATAAAGATTGTGGTAAACTGCAACATTCATCCACTCAATACTTGCTTTGAGGAAACGTTTAGCCCTTGCTAAAAGGGTTACGGTTGGTTTCATTAATAAGGGTCCCGACACTCATTGTTTTACCAGAGAAAATATTTGGAGGATACCTCTTCTGTTAGCTTTTACAAGCTAATAACCAATGCGCTTTGCAATATACTACTCTAGTCAAAAATTGCTTTTATAGTTTCAAAGTATTGCAAAACTATTGTTTTAGGCTTCCTTGGTAAGTTTAATATTTGATATCATGTTACGTTTATTTTAATAAAATTATATTGATGATTTAGTATACAGAAATGTGAAAACAATTAATCTGAAAAGAAAACGAACAAAAATATGTCAGTACTACAATTACAATTCATCTCGCCGTGCAGTATCATCATCTTCAGTCTCTTCTTCAACTGGCTCTTCTGCTGCAACATCCTCAACACCACCTGACTCTACAAACTTAGATAGCCCTTCAAAAGTCCTAGGACCATTGTAATCAATAACTTTGTTGTCTTCTTTCTTGTATAGATTAATTGTAGGGAAGCTTGTAATACGAGTATGTTCGAGTTCATTTGCTGTGGAATCAATTTTAGCAATAACAACATCAACATTACTTTCAAAATGCTCTGCAACTTTTTCATAAATAGGGACCAACTGTTTACAATGACCACACCATGGAGCATAAAATTCTACAAGGACGTTCTTGGATTTATCTAATACAACTTCATCGAAATTGCTTGCAACAAGAACACGCACGGGTTGTTTATTCCAATCTTCAGGAAGTTCTTGACTTAATAAATGTTGTTTAAGCTCACCTTTTAAGAACTTACCTACAAATGTAGTTATGTTTTCAGCATAAAGTTCGGACGATTCAGGTTTGAATTTTGACATTTCTTCCTCAAGTTTAATAATACGTGCAGTGGGAACCTTTTCTTTTTTAATTCCAAAGAATTCTAAAATTCGCTGGTGGTCTTCCTCCTCTACATCGATTGTAACAAACAAAATTTTAGATTTGTAAGGTTTGGCGACAGAATGAGCAGCAGATACAATAGCACTGGTTTTGTCATCACTTTTAGATACAAAGATGAGTAAATGGCTCTTAATTTCACCTCCAAAGATCTTAGGTGCCGTTTCATGATTGAATTCTACAAGGTTTGGTAGCGACTCTGATGTAACAAAACTTTTGATGTTCTGTTCAGTATGTTCACCTTCAAAGATGGATTTTCCTTCGTCGAACTGTTTAAATAAGACAATAGAACCACATGTAGCTTCATATTCCTTGTAAATTGCTTCGTCAGAAGTGATTCCGAACTGATAATCATCGACAGCATTAGCAACAGATAAATAAGCTTTAGCTTTATCTGAAGTTTGATCTGAGAAGAAACCAACAACTGCAACTTTATTTTCTTCAGTAAATTGTTTAGCTTCCTCGACTGTCTTAAGCACTTTAGCTGCAGGACCAGTTTTCTTTTGAAGCCAAGCTACTATTTGGGCAGCATCACGTCCTCCTGAATAATCAATAGGCTGTCCATTTCTAAAGAATTTAAGGGTAGGATAACCTTTGACATCATATTCCTAAGCAAGATCTTCCTCTTCGGTAGCATCAATTTTACCAAGCTTTATCTTTGACTCTTTGTCTGCTAATTCTTTTGCAGCTTTGGAATATTCTGGTGCAAGGGCTTTACAATGTCCACACCATGGTGCATCGTCATAGCAAGCAGAATTTTTAAAAATTTGCTCTATATCAACCAAAAATTCTTCACGAGTATGGTATTTTTTTTTGCTGCAAGTTATCTCGAATTGACTGTAAATCCATGGGTCGTTGGATAATATTTTGATAGTGTTCGACTAAATTCGCATTAACAGGAAATAAGAATGGTTGTACGTCTGGCATATCATGAAGTTCATTTAAGATTTCTTCAAGAATACTAGATAGTATAACAATTGGATCGGTTGTTCGTTTATTGGCAGGTTTATTATGTTTTGTCAGATAATCGCAATGTAGTTCAGAATTAGGCCGATACAGGTTTCTTGCATGCATTGTATCTCTAGGAACTTTCGAAACTAAGGTACTTCGCTTCATTTCTTCAGAATGCATTTCGTAGAATAGAACATATGCTTCTGCTTTTACAAGTGTTTTAGAGGATATATTGCACACCTTGGAATCGTTATATTCATGCCATACAAATGAGTACGGGTGTCGACAGTATGCGATGTAATGGCCTTTCAAAGTAGTCCCACTGTGTTTCGATATTGCATACAGGTTATAATGACAATTTTCAAGATTTGTTTCTGCAGCGTAGTGTCGCATATCTAGACCTTCTAATGGAAAATCTATAGGCGTAGTTAGCTTTCTTTGATATGTACCTGTAGGTGAAAACCGTTTTAAGTGTATCACCAATATTTTAGGAAACCTCTGTATGGACAGTGATTTGATGCATTTTCTCCTGTCTTTGCACTTAAAACATACTGGTTTTTCGTCGTCATCCAATGTTTCAGGCCTAGTAAAATGATCTAGACAAAGCTGTAGCGTTAAGCAGCCAGTGTGCTTAGGTATAGCTAGTGATAGATCCCAAAACACTTCAAAAGTTACAGAAGAATGATTACAGTGTGTGCAACGTACTGTTGATTTTAACTGTCCAGCGAAAATATCAACAATTTTGGAATTGTTACTTCTTAAATATTGCTGCCAGGATTCATTACCTTTGTCAGAGTCACTTAATGGTTCATTTAATTCTGACAATATAGGAATTTGATTGGAGGTAACCTGATTAACGTCTTCATGAATACCATCTAGCAAGTACCGCATAAACTCTTGTGCGTCTTGTTGATAGAAGCCCATAAAACTAGGTGCAAATCGATGAAAGTGTGATTTCAAGTTATTAGTATTTATCACTTTGTCGAAAGTATCTTCAGACCACAGATCTTTTATTACTTGTGCAAAAGATTTAATTAAAGCTCCTTTCATGGTTGAAGTGCTAGTATTGATATGCTTGGAAAACGCATTATGTTTAATATATTCAAGTAATAGTTTTGTATTTGAGAGGCACTGAAGTATACAGTTTATAAAGCAAGTATTGCCAATATTTTCCAATCCTTTTTTGCCTAAATTTGTAATTGTATTTGAAAAATCATTTAAGTTCTTAAAGTAAGGATCGAGTTGTGATGCATTAATTGTATGTTGGAGATGAGTAGATGCATTTGAAGAATGGCTCAATCTGTTAGAGTAATTAGGGTTTTTTGAAATTTCTTCTATTGTAAAAGCGATCAGTGTTTTATTTTCTTCCATGTCAACATTATTTAGCTGTTTCTTAAAGACAGTGCAAGATGATCGAATGTTTTAGTTTTCTAAACTGTAACATTTTGAAGGCAGGTCAAAAGTTTCACTTAAATCTTTGGAAGGTGGAATGGTTCCTAATATGGATGCAGCAGTACCTCTTTGAATAGCTATGCCAATTCTTTCAACATAAATTAAATACCCTTTTTCTCCCTGGTTAAGTCATTACCCGCTCAAATAAATTCCATTTCTATTCTTAAATTCTCCAACATTACCCTATATAATGTACCTGTTCAGAATAAGTCTGCATTATCATAATTTTAACTCATATCCATTTTTCTTTTAAAACGAAAATTTATTCGATAAATTAAATAGTTAATACCTTGTTTTAGGTATTCCTTAATTTGTTAAACATTCCGATAACGTATAATTACTAACTGTTGTGTTTCCCATTTAAAGACTTGTCGAAATAATGGATCCTACTATTATTTGATAGCGTGTTTTCCAGTTTGCTAATCGCGCTTTGATAACGCGGAAATTGCAGTTCGAACTCGTGTTATTTGAACCAATATTTAATTTGATTCTGCAGCGTGTGCGTTGAAATATTTTCTACATTACTCGTCCCAGTACTTCAAGATCGATGCAGGTTTTTTTGTTCGACAAGTAGGAGGTATTTGCATGTATCGGTGAATTTTCCCGCGTTTGCCCATTCTAATCAGATTCTCTTTTTAGCTCTTAGCTGGAGGCCAAATTGGTTCTTTTTTATGTAGGCCCAACTGTTTTTTGCCACAGATCAGTTGCCGTTGCCTGTAGATTGCTAGTACCGTTATGGTAACAGGGTAAATAGATCCCGAGGACCATGGCGATGCGGTGCTAATTCACTTCCGATAGCGTGCATGCTAAGTATCCCGACTCATACAGGTATACAACTTGTTTCCTTTTGTGTATATCAAGGGAATATTCCTTATCAGCGTTTGGTGTAGTTACGTGATAAGAAACTTGACACTATAGGACTATTGTTTGTAGCTGCAAATCGATATTATCGCTCTACAGGTGTGATTTACCATTGCTAAATTGGCCTGGTATTTACGTTTTTTTGGCTACTTCTCGGTACGTAGCAATCTTTAACCCTTAATTCGCTGCAATAGGTGTTTCGTTAAACAGCATTGACTATAGCTGCGTTAAATGTATGGGCAGAGCTATAAAGGACATCGTACGAGATGAAAAGGTTTTAAGTGCATTTTTATGTTCCCTAATTCTGTCTTTTATTTAGGTCATCCTTTATCTTTTTTTCTTAACATACATTTTTCCAGAAAAACATTTAAATCACATCGATTATTCTACAATTTCTTTGAAAAAGGTTTTGCACTTAAACTACGTATTACCAATTAAAAACAGTTAAAAATGATTCTGAAATTATTTTGCGTTATTAATATACAATGCTTTTATAAACTACTGCAATTTCATGTTTGGAACTGGACATTTCTATTGTAGGGTCTTGAACTTAACCATAATCTTCTACGCCTATTGTAAAACCTGTTTAATTGTTGTGTATTGTGGTATAAAATTATTATTATTTATATATCTGTGAGGCTTTACTAATAAATTTTGCACATCTATGAGTAGCACGAGATTGTAAAGTCAATATTGAAATAAGATAAAAACTGAATAAAATAATTCTATAGCTCAGAATAGACTATTTATTTTTCAATATGATCTCCGTCAGAAAAACGAGTTGTCCACATTCTCACTTGTCGTTTCATCAGCCTCACATTTGCAGAATTTTAACACCAACCTACTTGTAGTACTCCTGTCAGGAGCTTAAGTACATATGAATCAGTTTCAGACGACGAAATGTCTCTTGGATTCAGATTTTGGATCTAAGTATTCGATTACTGCATAATGTTTTTACCCTACTCTACTTATGTGTAGAGTCCCTTGTACTTTTACGATAACTTTTCCTAAGCTGCCCGAAATGCTTGGTAATTCGTATTAATTCGACTAAGTCGTATAAAATCTACATATTTCAAAGCTAATGTTTTAAAACAATGAAACAATATTTCTGTATAAAATTCACAATGCCATTGCAAGATTTCCATCCAAAGCTCTAGAGGCACGCCGACGTTTTATGAATCGTCACAGACAAATACCTCTACAACAATGTTTATATAAAAACAGCGAAAAAAGATAGTGTCGGGTATAATATGTTAATTTACATATAAGGAAAGCATTTTACGGACGTTTGTATGGAATATAGCGCTATATGATATGGGACAAACAGAAAGGAGGATGATTAAAGTTTCTGAAACGCTGTGTTCTAGAAGAATGTTTATGATCAACCGGGCAGACAGAATAACAAATGAGAGGTATTAAAATGAATCAACAACAGCCCACAACTGAGAGAATATAGTAAAGAGAAGGAATCAACTTGCGAGCTATCACTAAAATGAGGTTTCCATCACTATTAATAAAAGCAAAGAGGGTAGGAGAAACTGTGTAAGTAGACTACGAGTTGACTATCTTACACAAATTATAAACAATGTAGTGTTAAGTTGAAGCATCTGGGAAGAAATATAAATTCTTGAAAGGTTTATCCAACCAGTCAATTGGTCAATCGCAAAAAAGCACGATTTAATGCAAAAATTCTCTGCATGTTTCTTGATTAGCTACTTGTTTAGCATTTTTTTGATTTTTCTGAGTTTCTGACCACAATGCAAGACTATATCGCTTCTACCTATGTTTTGATGTATCTTTTTTTTCATAGCTACGTAATTTTTAGTTCCTAATACAGAGGTATTTCCTTCAACAGTACTTTTTATAGGACTTGCTTGTATTTATTTTATTTTGGTTATTACAAACTTGGACTATTCAACAACTTCCTTATTTATATATACTTCCGTAAGTTTAAGGTTTACAAATTCATTTATACTCAATTTCTGCAACTTTATACCACTGTTTATATGAACTCAACCTCATATCCCATTGTTCTATTATTTAACCCTAAACAGTAGCAATATTTGTACATTGGTAGCTTTTACAAACTAAGATCCGATATTTGAACCAATCTCTAGCTCTATCTGAGACCTAGATATATCACACTTATTTTCGTGTACACAGGATTAAATTATATTGTCACCGAATTCTATACGCTCATTACCTCTTTCATTTTTCGCCCATAAATCAAATTCTTATAATATTTTTTCTCCTTTATTTAAAACTACATCTGCATTTTTATTTTTAAAAGCTATCGTTCCTTGACCATCTACATCAAATGTGGCTAATCATATTTAGGAATATGTTTTGTATTCTTCCACTTCCTCGTTATTATGACTTGATAGATATACTTTGGATATGTTTAGTGGCTTGACAGATATTTCAAATAGCATACCTCTTTTTATTACCAGGTTAATGCCTTTACGTTTTTCCTGTATTTTCATTAATAGTACAGCCTAGACCTAAACTAACATTGTCTATATCCTAGTAATTAGGCATAAACTTCAAGGTCTATAAACTTTTACCACTCTAACGGCTACAAATGCCCAGTGTCCAGATATATATTTTTATATATGGAACCTTGTATTATGTATATATACTTAATAAATTGATAAATGTGAAATGGATGTTTAATAATATATGCCACGGCAATTGAAAACTCTTAAGCTCAGGATTAATATTTCAGTTAAAAAAATTACCATCTGCAAACAGTGTGGGTAAAAACTATATGCAGATATAATAACCATTGCCAGTCAAAACGCCCTCTAGTTAATTTTAAATATACTCACTCACAGTAGGTGTGACAGTACAAGTAATTTTATGCATATGTAAACAAAGCCCAAAATGCTTGAATTTGATACAAATTTTGAGATTTCAATCAGTGATAAAGTTTTTAGGTGTTACTAATATGAGAATTAATTTATTAAATACCTGCAATTCCACTGAAGCCGCCTGAGTTTACAAGAATGGACCTATTCACTGCTTACAACAAGATTTAGTTACAGAAGCTTGGAGTTCATAATACCTGTTTAAAAGTAAGTTCTAATATTTTGTATTTTAAAGAATTTGCGCTTTATTTTCAGGATTTAGGAATACTAAAATAATATATTAGAAACAATATACTCAGAACCGGCGATCCAAATAGGAATTCTTGCTTAAATTACCACCACTGATGGAACATTGTCCATAATTCTGGGAATCCACTTGAAATATTAGGAGCTCACTTATACTTCAATTCACATCAGCTTGTAAGCTGTACAGATTTCTTTTTTCTTGAGGAATTAATCTTATTGGCTTCAAATGGTTGTATAAACCTTTGAAATTTGTTACCCGATGCACAGGGCCTATTCACTGTTAAACTCTTTCAAAGTACTTCAGCTTCAAATAATTAAATAAACTCGAGAGAATGTAAAACACATCTATTCTTTTTAAAAATATCGTAACCAAATTTTACCATCGTTACCTATCTCCTAGGAGATTTTTCAAAAAATCTTACTCGCTCACCCGATACAAAAAATCTTTTAATACTACACTCCTGGATCAACTATCACCAACAGATCTATTAGCTCTTTGCAGAAACATTTCATTTGGATTACTTGAATACTAATTGTCATTGGTTAAATTTTGTTTAACATTTTTTTATTAATCTTATAAACTACTTAATTCTAACAAAACATGCTAAGTGAATTCTATTTCAGGTATTATGGTACATATCATTTATAAGAACTGAAGTGTCCCTTAAATAGTGAACATAAGAATTAAATAAAGTAAACAAACATTTTCTACATCTTATAAACTACTCACTTTTAACAAAACATGCTAAATGAGTTCCATTTCAGGTATTATGGTACATATCATTTATAAAACTGGAGTATCCATTAAATAGTAAACATAAGAATAAAATAAAATCAACAGAAGCTTATTTAATTGGAATTACTTTTCATTTTCTTGAAAAAAAAATTACCCAAACACCTATTTGAAATCTCAAAAGCTCCATCACACGGAAGTAGCATTCTGTATAAATTCAGCAAGTAATTATTTTTACGATCTCTTTTATCATCAGTTTCAAATTAGAAATCTTATTAATATGAGTGGTAAATTAGTGCGTCTAACCTCAAACATTACAATATATATATATATATATATATATATATATATATATTATATATATATATATGTGTTATATATATATATATATATATATATATATATATATATATTGTGTGATATATATATATATATATATATATGTATATATATATAAAATAAGATGTATCTGTAAACAAACCCTTATGAAAATAATAAGAGCTATTGACAAATACAAATCGGGCTAGTAGTTATATAGCCATTAACAAAACATTAGCTTTATTACTTCACAGGGAAGGAAACATCTACTGACCGACGGTTTCGGCTTTGTTAAGCCTCATCAGAGCAGATTAGTTTCCAACGCGATGAAGTAATCGAAGCTATTATACTGATATAATTTCGAAACAATCTCTGTACTATGGCTAAAGTAAATAAAACCGCCACCAAGTGATAAAACACCAACACTACTAAGTGTGGAAGTACAGAATTGAATCGAAACTACATAGCAGATTCTATAGATGGCTACAAAAGTACGTCTGGCCTTTGGGATATGGAGAATGTTACAGCAAAATTTATTTGCAAACGTAACAAACCTTCTCGTAGCGACACTCGGGTTCATGCTTCATATACATATATTGACATGATAACGCTGCTCGTCGATGTAATTATTCAAATAGTCCTCTCACCATCGCTTTGTGTATTTTAATCCCCCGAATTTTTAAATCTGCCTCGGCTAATCCAGTTTAATTCACACAGAGTGCACAACGTTACAATAATCAAATAGTTTACCCATTTTTCTAAAATGTTTATCTGCTTTGAATGATAAAACGAAGTCGATTAATATTTGTATAATGAGAAAAGAAAAATGATTTACGCTTCACAGCTTAATCTATTGGACTGTATGATAAAATTAGATATCAAGATATTTCCTTGTTTACAAAATTTTTCACGTATCAAAATAAATTCTTGTTGACTCTTTACATAAATTATTCAACTTTAAAATATGTTCAAAAATACTAAACAGAAAATAATGCCCTAATATGATTAATGTTCAGATATAATGACAGTAAATAATGTCTTATGCAAGATAGTTCTGACCTGTAGTTTTCCTTGAGCGTTTTTCCGCTGCGTGCCGTGAAGCAGTACCCCAATATTACTTTTAGTTGAGTTGCGTAGTCTCCCAGTTCTAACCCGTTGAATGCAATGTGCCTTAAATTTTCATAACGTCGTAATATCCTTAGATTTTTTTTTTGACTTATTCTTATAGTATTGTACTTAGAGTGTCCTTACTTTGATCCGTAGAATTTTCTTAGAGCTCTGAGTTATAAATATTTTAGCTAAATTAATTAATAAATTTCCACTGACACTTTCTAGCAAACGGCCAAGCTTTGTCTCGTATATTTTCACCATAATTAATTCAAAATATTTTATAACGTCACTTTTCACAAAATGTTTATTGTTTAATTCAAATATTTACTTGACGCGTAAAATCCTAAGTATCAGTGATGCAGCTTATACGTGGTTTAAATTAAAAATGTCCGCTTATCAAACCTGCCACATTATATAACCTACGCCCAATTTAAATTTATTAGCTTATCTGAGCTGTTATTCAAAGTGTATGACCAACCATCAGTAGTTTTGGATATTTGTTGGCTTTTACAGGTTTATCACTGCTCTTGCCTTATAGAAACAGTCTGTTGATCATGTAAGTACTTGTATGTTTCTGGTTTGTATTTAATTAATGGCGTCAGTTTTGGTGTTGTTACACGTAATTTCACTTATGGTGTTGTTTGTCAAGATAATACTTTTGGGATCTGCATTAACTTCATGTAGAAAATCACGTAAGCAAAGTGACGTACATTAACATATTTCTGTTTACATTTTTGCGTTTCCGAAGCGTATTTATTTTGAAGAATGCGTTTCTTATCAGGACACTATGCTACCTGCTTTCATTATCACTTGTTTAATGTGAATTGTATTATGATTTTTTAGGTTTTTCCTGTATTAATTTATAATTTATAAACATTTTTGGTTTAGGACAATTTTGATTGCGTGTACAGTTATTTCTTTTGTTGAATGAGTGTGTATTGTTGAATGATATGCTACTCGGCATTAATTAAAGTCAATTACGAGCCATATACAGCATTAGCAAGATACATTTTGGAAATATACGTCATGTCATTGGTATTGTCAATTTTTATAACAAAATATTATTGTATCGGAATATTTTCTCAACTATACCTACGATTATGTCTATTAGTAGTGAAAATGATGAAATTATGTGCACTCCCCCGGAGGTTTTTGAAAAAGCTCAATGTGCCACACATCATTTATTACCGCTATAATCCAAAGAAAGGTACGAAATTACGTATCAAAAATTTATGGATTGGCGACACAAGCATAACGCTAAAGTTTAAATAATTGCGATTTCCTTTATTTAATAGAAGACAATGACTGGGTGTAAAAAGTATAGTACGTTACACGAGTTGTAAACCCATTACGCACTCGTGAAATTTACGCACTCGCCGCTATGCGGCTTCGTGCGTAAACTTTTTCACTTCGTGTGTATTGGGTTACTTACAACTGTTGTTACGTATTATACTATTAAAGTAAAGAACAAATAACGATCGACGTTAAAAGTGATATTAATTCGAGTATTAAGAACTCAGATTGGAACTGAAAAATCGAGTTAGTTTGTGGTAATAAATTCTGGAACGGTAAATTTGAATTTAAATAGAAGAATATGGTTTGGTTTTTCATAAATTTTAGTGATGGATAAACTTAAAAGTAATTGAAAAACACTAGTATGGATTATGGGGAAGGAAGGTAGAGCATTTAATGGATGCATGCTTACCACATAAGCAGAGAAGAAAAGGACAATCAATGCAATTGACGGTAAATTTCTTAACAGATATTTTGTGCTAGTTATATGTTCCCGAAGGGTTTAGATTAAATAGGGATTTGGAGAAAAAAATATTTGTTTGTAAATAAATCATTAAACATTTTTTACAAGGTCGAATTCAGACTTAATTTGATTAACATAAAAAGTTTTATTGTATGCATGTGATCAGCTACGTTTAACTACAAAAGTTAGAAGGAATTATTAAAATTGTCCATACTCATTTCGGAAATAATCTTGTACTTAGCGTATTTACATCGGATAAGTTTGTGAACAAGAGATTTTATAGTAGTTATAAGATGCCTTTTAAACTTAAAAGAATATGTGAATACAAAAGAACACCAGAACACTGGCCTACAAAGTTTATACAAAAATCGGTGCACTTGCAAAAAGTTATTAGAAAAAACAAATAATGAAAATTTTCGTTCGTAGAATATTGAAACATCAATTCCGGACACCTCGTTCATTTTGTTATTTTAGCGTACCTACCAACAGGTACACAATTCTATGCTTTCTTAGTTCAGAATTAATTATTTGATGATTAGAATATTTTTGGCTCGTTTTGTTCTGGTTCTATTCGTTGCACATCTTTTACATTTAAAGGTTATTTTATCCACTTTGAAAACAACAAAAATCACTTTTAGAATTGCTATTATCAGTAATATCGTAGCCATAATACCACAATATGTATAATTTCGATTACTTATTATCAATACTACAGTGCGTATCAACTGACATAATTTGCTATTTGTTTTTGTTCGTATTGACCGTCGCGCCTATTTAGTTTTAGTCCAATTAAATTAGTACCGATAATCACGATAGTGCAAATATCAGTTACAGTGCGAAACTTGCTATAAAAAAAGTACCATGGAACAAACGCCAACCAAAGTGCACACAAAATATATAGTTAGCTATATTTCTTGCAATAGAAACTTAGCTGCATAAGTATGCTACTGAATAGCTTTACAGTGACACTTACAAGTTGACAGATTGTTCCTAGGACATATGTACCCAGTGCAAGGTAAAATTTTTAAAGATAGCCTTATTTCAGAACAAGGAATTATGTTTTATAACGAAAAACTTTTGTTTATTCTTAAGATTGCAGAGAGTGTTCAAGTAGATTTCCATAACTTTTATAGTAAAAGCCATTAAGTCGGAAACCGTATTGAATTTATAAACACTGTTTTTCATATTTGAAATGCTAATTATTTTACGAACGAAAGTTGCATGAGAAAAAAAGTGTTCTGGTATAAAATAAACCATATAGATTAATTTATACATCAGTATCAAAATGTCTCTTGTTTCGTCAATTAAAAAATAATTTTTGTAATAACTTTGAAGTCGCGTGTAGAGCAAAACTTCCCCAGCGAATGGCGCCATTAGAAATCTGTTTTTCATACACAAATGGCTTATCGTTCCTCCGTGTAATATAAAAGACAGAAATAGAATTGATAATGCATTGCAGTCATTGATTGAACAACTATTAGTCAACAATTGTACATATCGGTGAATAAGTATTATACGATTCGGTATATATGGGACTGAAATGATGGCAACATTTCATTCGCTACAAGTAGTGGGAGCAATTGTTTTTAATGGTGCATTTAACGGATAAGCGAAAATTTACCGATGTATAATTACGACTTTCCTGTAACATATGATGAACATTAGTAAAGCAATAACGTTTTACGATTTTGAAATAGAGGTATAAATCCCTTAGGTCATCCTACGTTCTACTGTAATTAATTTGAAACCATCATATTCTTAAGGTTTAAATATTTATAAAACCAAGTTTGGTATTAACTTAGAAATTTTAAAAATTGAATTTGCCAATGATAAATAATTTCCTGGTTTTAATACTTTACAACTTTATTATTTTTAACTTCAAAGCATAAGGTTAAAATTTAGGAATTATCAAGTCTATAAGTTTTTAACGTCAGTTCAAAATTCAACATAGACTCCCGTATTTTGCGCACATCTGTGCAACATTTTCTGTATTCATCAACTGTTGCCCGCAGCATATGGGGGCGTTATGTTACTAAGTACGTCTGCAATCTCTTGTTAAAATGCGCCCATATTTTTACTCATTCATACAAAAAGAGATCATTATGCATGAAATATATAGCAGGTAAGCAGACATGTAAGCCAAGTCTTTCGATCACTCAATCTCTTGGGTGAATGCTCATGAAGATAATTTCTTACTTCTTAAGCATAATGCAAAATGGACATACTCTATTAGATAACATTATTCACACTTAACTCTCCAACAAGTTCAAATATTGATTAGCGTCTAATATTTTGCAGAAAACACAAAGTCAAACAATTTTTAAAATAGTCTTGTTGTACAACTGCCACGTCATCCCCCTCTTCCCACACGAACTTTCGCAACACATTTCAGTGAATTGTTCATTGCCTTGTATTGATTATTATGTCCGTTCACAAACTCCCAACATGAAACACAGCTTATCTTTCCAAATGATACCTTGTAACATCTTAAGGCAATCTTCCTGACAAATCTCAATCGATTGTCGCATAGTCTTATAGAGTAATTTTAACATAGTGTGGTTTTTAGGGTATAAAAGAGGGATCTTTTTCAGAATTGTTCAAACTCTCTGACAACAGCTTAAGCAGATTTCATTTTTCATCTAGTTAACACATTTTCGATTGCTGTAATGGTTTCTAGAGATCACTATATGAAAAGATTTCTGCTATATGAATGGCAAATAACAGAACATTAGGAACAATTTATGGTGCATTGTTTTGTTTTGGGTCATCTGTCACGCGAACGCTCGTTTTACTGCTTCAGCAACGTTGTATAAGTTCACTGAATGCCATACCTCATTTTCGAAGGTTTTCAAAACTTGTCTTCTGAACTAAAAACAAAATACACTGGTTTGTTAAAAAAGGCGGAATAGCAACAAATATGGCACTTGGACTTATTACATCATTGTCGGGTGAGTAATTTACTTATTACAATAAACAAAGAAGATATTTCAAATTAATGAGTTTTAAGATTATAGGAAATATATTTTTGTTCTAGATTTTTAAGGTTTCATCCATGACGCTGGATGCTAGCCCGTTATGCTGAACGAGGTAGGTAACTTGTCAGCAGTTATGAATATTGTGATATGTTTCAGCGCCGCTGAACGGGTGCTGTGACAACGCTACAACCTTGAGGCGTCACTAAAAGAGTGCTGGAACAACGCACCGTTTTGATGTAGCACTAAGAGGGTGCTGTGATACAAATACAGCAAATTGTAAAATTTTAAATTGTTGACATACCTCACTTTCTAACTTTTCTTGGCCTGGCTAGCTTAATGGAAATATTGGAATTTATAAAATGAAATAAAACATAGCAATATTAAAGCATTTATACACTATGAAATATTTTCTCTCATACAAAAGCATATGGAAGAGTTACAGCATGCTTCTTTCAAACATCAAATTATATCTAACAAGTACTTATTTACTGAATTAGAAAAAAATGTTTCTTACCTTATTTAAGTTTACAGAAATTATTCTCTTTTTTATAGATATTTTACATGATTTTTTTATGGATCTGATGGTTTTTTCAATGTTCCGGTCGCTTCTTGAAATAGACGTTTCTTTATTAATTAGTTTATAACAAATTGACGTATTTTTTTCAGTTCCCCTCGAAAATACGAGAACATGTTTTATTTAAAATGTTTTTGGGCTATACAAAGCTTAGTTAATTTAAAGTGTTATAATGCGTACTAGATGCTATTCTATAGAAAATAGTTGTTTTCACAGTAAGAGGCTTTTTTAATACACCTATTAAGGTTGAAATTGGGGTTTTGAAAAAGATTGATTGTTGTTCTTGTGCTAGATGCGTACAGCTATCACTATTATATGCTATTTACGGCAAATTGCGGAGCATCTTTATACGCATTGAAAGATGCCTATTACCTTTTTCATAAATTGATCAATGAAACTACTGTTTTGTTGACTCTTACAAATACGAAAAATATTGAATTAAAACAGTTTTTAGTAATAAAGTATACCAATATCAGTTACCTCGAATGGTTCCTCAGCATCCCCCAAGAGTTTTCGTGCCCAGTCTAAATATTTAGAGTCAAATTTGGAGGTCGACATCAAAACCAAAATACTATACAAATCGTTATTAAAATCCCACTTAAATTTCAGTGTGAAAGCCAGTATTAAGATGCCAGTAATAAGTTAATTCAATTTAAGGTTCAATTTGAATATCAGTAAATAAAAGATTTTCTATGTCCGTAATTAACAAGACAGTAATAGAACATATACCGTGTCAGTATTTAACAAGAAGTATTTACCAAGAAGTAATCAACCAGAAGTAATTAAACAGGAGATAATTAACAGGAGGTAATTAACCAGAGCCCTGTTTTATTTATGTTAGTAATGTATTTTTATTAAGCCATTGTTTACTTACGTCTATAATAAATCGGCTCACACTTGCACAATTCGTACACCTTTCAAAATGATTTTAATTTACTTTCGTCTCACTGGTTACGTAAATAATTTAGCACTTTAGATTATCGTCGTAACCCAGTTTAAAATGTATACTAAACTCGTCGTTCATTTCTTATCGTATTTAAAGCCGCACCTTTCGTGTTTTCCATTTGTTCATTCACGTGTTGGGACGACATTTTTTGCCTTAATCTTTGTGTATTCCGGGAATTTTACCAATTATTTAGTTGAAATATTCCGATGAATGCTTAACTTGTCTCGTATTCATTTACATATCATGGTATTAAATTGAGAAATCCCAAAACTTTCCGTTCATTACTTTACGTATTCAGTGTTTATTACTTATTCTAATCTAAACCAAAATAATCAAGTGCTTGTTTATTTCCTAGTTAATATTGGATTTTTGAACAAATGTATTTCTTTATTTCACGTACGAATTTCAAATAATGCATAATTTAGACTGCGTATACGATGATATATTTAATGCACTTGTTAAATATTTATCAAGCCAATTCATATAGGTTTCCCGTTGATTTAATTTGGATGCATTTAGTTGCGTTTTCAAATCTTATCTTAACTTGTACTTACTCTTGAATATTTCTATATTCTTATGCATTTAATCTCCTATATTTTTATATACAGTGTGCTCTCAACTAACAATATGTATAGTGACCTATTTACTTTTATAATATCTGTAATTATGTGCTTTTGTTAACCTGAAGTTGCTTTTATTTATTCTACGAGCCCTGTAACTTAATCTACCCCTAAACTATCTCATAATTATAGCAATATATATATATATATATATATATATACAGGGTGTCCCCAAAGTTATGGTCCAAATTGAAGGGTCTGATAGCTGAGATTAATATCTATTCAAATAACTATATATATGTTGTTATCCAATTGTTGATGGTTTCAAAGTTATAACAACTTTTGCGTTTTGTGTCAAAATCGTGCAGAACTTCGAATATTAATTTGCAATAAAAGAAATACCGACCTTTTAAGGGTAGTTCGTTTTCTGTTGTATGCGTGAATGTTGCGTGTTTAATAAATGAGGACTTCCTTAAACATTTACCTATTATCGCGAGAGAAAATCATAATTTTTCCATAATTTTGGTTCTATGAAAAATTTTGCCTGCTTTTCAAACTGAAATTACTCAAAAAAAGTATTACCACCAAAAAGTGCACACCTAGCCAAAAAACTTCATTAATCTATGCACTTTGTATAAAGGTATAACTGGTAGATCCAAGATTAAATGCATAGAAAATTTTTGGGTAATTTGTGGGTACAATCCCAAGAACCACTTTTATTAAAGAATTCGTAAGAAATAGCCAACTTATAATTTTCGCAAAATATGAACTCAAAATAATCAAATGTATTTAAAATTCGTTTATAACAAATGTTCGAATGTTCTGCCACTAGTTCTTATACAAAAACGACACCGTCTTAAGAAATTTCGTTTTAATAACTTGAAGGTCTTCTATCAGCCTTCCAACGGCTTCGCGTATTTTTGTACAAAGGTCCTGCTCGTTTATAGTATGTGCTTCATACACATTTTCTTTCATATAAACCTACACAAGGTGTCATCCAGGGGATTGTGATCGAGCGAACGCGGTGGCCAATAGATAGTACCTCTTCGTTCTACCCAACGATTGGAATATGCATGATGTAAGTGTTCTCTAACATTACAAGCATTATGTGCTGGAGCACCATCGTGTTGAAACCTTACATTTGATTTTCCAATGCTCTACCCGAAGGTACTACATTGGCCAAAAAGCGAGTTTCTTTTACCTGGAAAAGTTTTGAATTTTGCCGAAAACTTGCTGTTCCAAGCAAGGTAGGGATCTTTAGCGTGCATGACAACACTCACACACGGGACCTCCATTTTACCTCTCATCCGAACGAGGGTGTATTTTTGTGAAAAATGCTCGCCTAACATTTTTCAAGCGGACCGTGTCGGGATTTTAACCCTAGACCTTGGGCATAGTAGTCACACACATACCAACTACGCCACGGAGCCGTCGCATCGTGTTGAAACCACACTATACGCCTAGTTTCTAGAGGGATATTTTCTAGAAGATCGCTTAATTCGTGTCGAAGAAAGTGATGGTACCGTTATGCATTGAGCCTGGGTGGGTTTCGACACGATGGCGCTCCAGCACACAATACTTGTAATGTTAGGGAACACTTAAATCTTGCATATACCAATCGTTGGGTAGGACGAGGTGTCACTAGCTGTTGGCCACCGCGTTTGTCCGACCTTAATCCCCTGGATTACTTCTTGTGGGGTTATATGAAAGAAAATGTGTATAACACACATACCACAAAGAAGCAGGAATTCGTAGAAAAATACGCGAAGCCGTTGGAAGGCTGAGAGAAGACGGTTACGCCTTCAGGTTTTTAAAACGAAATTTTTTAAGACGGTGTCGTTTATGTATAAGAACTGGTGGCAGGACATTCGAACATTTGTTGTAAACGAATTTTAAATACATTTAATTATTTTGGGTTTATATTTTACAAAAATTATAAGTTGGCTATTACTTACGAATTCCTTAAGAAAATTGCTGTTCTTGGGATTGTACTTACAAATTACCCAAAAATTTTCTATCCATTTAATCTTAGATCTACCAGTTATACCTTTAAACAAAGTGCATACATTAATAAAGTTTTTTGGATAGGTGTGCACTTTTCGATGGTAATACTTTTTTTGATTAATTTCAGTTTGAAAAGCACACATAATTTTTCATAGAACTAAAATTATGCAAAGATTATGATTTTCTCTTGCGATAATAAGAAAATGTTTGAGGAAGTCCTCATTTATTAAACACGCAACATTCACGCATACAACAGAAAACGAACTACCCTCAAAAGGTCAGTATTTCTTTTATTGCAAATTAATATTCGAAGTTCTGCACGATTTTGACACAAAACGCAAAAGTTGTTATAACTTTGAAACCATCAACAATTGGATAACAAGATATATAGTTATTTAAATAGATATTAATCTCAGCTATCAAACCCTTCAATTTGGACTATGACTTTTGGGACACCCTGTATATATATATATATATATATATATAAATATTATAAGTAGTTTTTTTTACACAAGGTAAGTTGATAAATACTAACGTATTGCAATTAATAAGATGAAATAATAACCTAGACTTTTTAAGTAAAACATGGTGATTAAATAAATAACCGCTCGTCCTATTTACTCATGTTTACGCTTACCCATACATATATATATATGTATATATATATATATATATATATATATATATATATATATATAAATATTTTAGGTAGTTAGTTACACAAGATACGTTAATAAATACTACAGTGAATAAGATGCAATAATAATAACTTAGACCTCTACGCAAAGTCCAAACAAACATTTTAAATCTATCTAGTAATTGAAAAATGGAAAATATAAAGTTGCATATACTCGATTTGAAATGATTTGGGCTTTACTTAAAAAGTCTAGGTTATTATTTCATCTTATTAATTGCAATATATATATATATATATATATATATATATATATATACACTTCTTTTTTGTAGGTTTTTTTAGGTCTGCTGGATTTAAATGAATACTCTTTTTTATGGCCTAAATTTTTGCATATATTTTTTATGCTTGATCACAGGCTACAACTGTATTAACGTTTTACAAATGATTAACAAAGATAAGAATAACTTACAGTGAGGATGGTTAAAATTGACATCAGTGGTTGGAAGGAGTTAAAATTTCTTATAGAATAAATATTTATGTAAATAGTGAAAGTAAAATGTCATTTTTGATAAAAGTTTATATTTTGTTTTTAACGACAGTGTTGGTTGGTGAGTGTATGTGCATGTAGATGTGTGAAGGTGAATGTGTGTGTGTGTGTGTGTGTGTGTGTGTGTGTGTGTGTGTGTGTGTGTGTGTGTGTGTGTATGTGTGTGTGTGTTGTAAGGTTTATATGGAATTTGTATTATCACCAATTGAGTATATATATAAATGTAAAATGAAAAAAAAAATAAAATAAAATAAAAAATTGAAAAGAAAAGAAGAAAAAGTGGGTGAAGGTGAGGGGTTGAGTATTATTGAAGGCATTTAATGTTTAAATTTTAATAGATATGAATATATGACGCTTAGGTTGTCAATGTCCGTTTTTTTGTTGAAGCTGTTTGGGTTTTTATAGATGTAGCACATTTCAAAGAAAGTTCTTTTAAAAAGATTTTGTTCGACTTTTATTAATTTTGGATTTAAAAAGTCCATTTTGTGACTTTGGTCGAGGGTGTGAGTTGTTAATGCACAGACTTTTGGTTTTACTCGAATGTCACTTTTGTGCTGGGTAATTCTTTGACCAATATTTTGTGACGTTTGGCCAATATAACACTGATCACAGTCTAAACAGTTAATTTTGTAAATAGCATTTCTTTGAAGTTTAATTGGTGTTGTATCTTTAAGTTTCGAGTGTAGATTTCTTATTGTTAGTAAATTCTTTTTGGCAATTTTGACGTTTAAGTTTTTGAACACTTTGCTTAATTTAGTAGTTAAGTTTTGAATA
This sequence comes from Platerodrilus igneus, assembly GCA_036346225.1. NCBI lineage: Eukaryota > Metazoa > Arthropoda > Insecta > Coleoptera > Lycidae > Platerodrilus > Platerodrilus igneus. The sequence goes on from JARFIW010001599.1 coordinate 8,803,787, forward strand.
AATGGTATGGGTCTTTAGATTTGCAGTGTATTGTATTTTGGTGTATTGTGATTATCTTTTGTTGGTGTTGTTCTGTGATTATATAAAAGTTTCTTGATCAATGATTTTGGGTAGTTGTTATCTAATAATATGTTTTCCAAAAGTGATAAGTTTTTTGTATATAGATAAGTGTGTGATAACCTTTTGATCCTGTTTTTGAATTATAATATAATTTTGCCGAAAACTTGCAGTTCCAAGCAAGGTAGGGATCTTTAGCGTGCATGACGACACTCACACACTAACAATAAGAAATCTACACTCGAAACTTAAAGATACAACACCAATTAAACTTCAAAGAAATGCTATTTACAAAATTAACTGTTTAGACTGTGATCAGTGTTATATCGGCCAAACGTCACAAAATATTGGTCAAAGAATTACCCAGCACAAAAGTGACATTCGAGTGAAACCAAAAGCCCGTGCATTAACAACTCACACCCTAGACCAAAGTCACAAAATGGACTTTTTAAATCCAAAATTAATAAAAGTCGAACAAAATCTTTTTAAAAGAACTTTCTTTGAAATGTGCTACATCTATAAAAACCCAAACAGCTTCAACAAAAACGGACATTGACAACCTAAGCGTCATATATTCATATCTATTAAAATTTAAACATTAAATGCCTTCAATAATACTCAACCCTCACCTTCACCCACTTTTTCTTCTTTTCTTTTCAATTTTTTATTTTATTTTATTTTTTTTTTCATTTTACATTTATATATTTACTCAATTGTTGATAACACAAATTCCATATAAACCTTACAACACACACACACATACACAATTACACACACACACACACACACACACACACACACACACACATTCACCTTCACACATCTACATGCACATACACTCACCAACCAACACTGTCGTTAAAAACAAAATATAAACTTTTATCAAAAATGACATTTTACTTTCACTATTTACATAAATATTTATTCTATAAGAAATTTTAACTCCTTCCAAACACTGATGTCAATTTTAACCATCCTCACTGTAAGTTATTCTTATCTTTGTTAATCATTTGTAAAACGTTAATACAGTTGTAGCCTGTGATCAAGCATAAAAAATATATGCGAAAATTTAGGCCATAAAAAAGAGTATTCATTTAAATCCAGCAGACCTAAAAAAACCTACAAAAAAGAAGTGTTATTCCTGCAAGGTCACTAAGCATTATAGTGTATATATATTACTCATATTTAGACCAGGGTAGAAAATTAAATAATCACATCAAATAATTTTAATCACCGTGTATAAGGAATTTTATTAAATAATACGCTTTATTAAAACCTTGAAGCATAAATAAATGCGGTCGTTTCAGTAAAAACAAGGATTTAAATCATGTACAAGACGCTTTATATCAAAAGAAACAGTATTAAAAAGCTTTACGTGTAATTTAATTGTTCCTAATAAAGAGGCAAAGACGAATTGCGTGCAAAATTTACATTAATTGATTTAAGTAACCGGTAGTAAAACAAAGTGTACCTATAATAATTAATATTTAAGTTGTATTCGCTAAAATGAAAAGGATAGAAATCAATTTTAATTGGAGTTAATTAAACCGTTAATAACATATAATACCTATAGAAACTTGTAAAACCCAAGATTAAAATACCACGGAATAAGGCTCTGAGAATTAATAATATGTTTAAACACCTGGGTTTATTTAAAAGCTCATTCGGCGTAAATTTTGCAGATAATTAATATTTCAAAGAATCTTGGGAAAACGTCGCATAATAGTTACGAGAATTGCTAAAGCTGGGTATTTCACACTCCATGTGGACTAAAATAATCGATAATAAAGAATATCAAGTTGCACCAATAAGAACACGGTAGAGAAGGAAAGAGAAAATGCGTCAAGCAAAGACACATATTGTAAAAGACGGGATTTAAGCAACGTCACGGGGGTCACAATTGGTTAAAAAGAGGATGCAAATATCAGAGGTAGAACAACAATTTCTGTACAAAATCAATTAGTTTTTCTCGGACATGCTTGCGTGCCGTGTGGAAATTTTCTGAGATTTAAATGGGGCGAGTGAAAATTGCAAAATCGACGCGTGAGCGGCAGACTGGGAACATGGCATGAGAAATTCTTTAGAATTACCCGTTTTGGGGAACCGACCGACAGACAGGCTTTTTGCTATATATACCGAGATGAATATAAACAAGCTCTCTTTGACTTTTGACGATTCGATGCGTTAAAAGCTCGTACATACGCGACTTGATTGAAGATATTAAACCGTGCATTTTAGTTTGATTAAATAATTTAAAGTTTGCTAGTATATTTTAGTGATTCAAAATAGCTTGTTATTTACGTGCTAACATGAATGTACTTCAGTGCACTTAGATGCAAGGTAATAAAATTTAGTTTCACTGTACCAATTAGCAAAATTTACAACGACGAATGTATACACAAAAGTAGGCAGTTTTGGCGTATATATTGGTGACAGAAGCATGAATTTCTTTGCTATTTTTCGGGGTGTTAATAATTAAATGGTTCAAATACGTGTCTGGATCCATGAATCAAGGGTCAGATAAACACAGATGAGTTCCGGAAAGGCCCAGAAACGACTTTGAATGGATGGTAATGGAGCAAATTTTAAAAGCGTAGAGAATCAGAAGCCGTAAATATAATCCTGTTGAATGGTGTGATTAACTAAAGAAACGATACTTTGAAGCTACGAGGACAGTAACCTTCAGGTAAATTATACTATTTTGTTTGACATTTTGTGTGTATTGAATGACTTTATAATTGATTTACTTTAAATGGACATTAGTGAAATTGTTCTAACCATAAAAGTTTAATTTTAAGATGAAATTTGCTTGTTTAAGTAAAAGGGGTATTTTGTTTTGATGTTCGGGAATATGATGAAACTTTGGGTATGTCTTTGAGCTCAATTAGACAAACCTGGTTAATTAACGTAAAGGGGTGGTAGATGCTCCTTTATACTCAGACTCCGGTCTGCTTATATTGTTATATTAATTAGTAGGCATCCAACAAGGACTTTAATTGTGGATGCACAGTAAAATGATAATAAAATTAATCTTGAAATTCTTTTAAAACTGAAATTTATGCTGAGTTTTAAATTTGAAATTTTAATGTATTCTGAATATTGATGTAAATAGAGTTAACGTTGATGTTTTGGTAGGAATGTGTTTGTTTTTTTATGAATGAGGAGGTTTATAACATTAGGTGAGCAGCCGAGGCGAAAAGCGTAGTTCACGGATTTTAAAGGTATCACAGCATTTCTTGACGCCCAAACTGTGGGGCTCGAATGTTTTTGGAAGGCCAGTACCTGCAGATATGAGAAGATTCACAGCATTTCTTGGCGACCACAACGTGAGGGCTCGAGTTCCAAATAAAATTTTTGTTATTTTATTCCAGGAAACTGGCGATCTGAGAGAGAGTTTCTGTGTGTATAAATTTAAGAGTATTTGAGAGTGTGTGTGAGTGATTAGAACGTATGCAGAGAAAAGAGTGGTTAAGGAGTCAAGGAGTGGAAATTGGAAGTGACGATAATGCATTGTGTGAGAAAATTTCGAAAATGGAAGAAGCTGGAGGCAGTAGAGATCAGTCGAGAACGGAATCAGGGATCAAGGAAACGAGATGATAATGAGAATGCTAGAGAGGATGAATGAAGAATCGAATAGAGCGAGGAGGAGTCTAACAGAAAATTAGAACAGCTAAGCGATGAATCGAATAGAGCGAGAGGACTCAAATCGAAAATTTGACCGAATGAGTGAAGAATCGAACAGGAAGTTAGAGGAGATTAGTCAGAAAATAGATAAGACGAATCAAGAAGTTTCAGAATTTAAAAATAGTCTTACCGTAAAGATGGGGAAGTTGAAAATAGGGTTGATAAAATGAGCGTGATATTACAGGTCTTCGACAGGAAATGGGACATTTAAGGTCCGAAGTACGCATTTTTGTGAAGAAGAGATTAATGTAAAATGACTGAAGTGACGGACTCATGTAGGGATCAGTTAGGCAGGGTAGAACGCGAAGTTAGTAGTATTAAATACAACATGTCAAATTTAATGGGGATGGTCCCAGATTTTCTACAGGTGGAGTATCATTGGACCAACACATGAAGTTTTATGGCGATAACAGGGTAAATCCACAAATTTTTATTAATAGTGTAAGAAATCTAGTGGGAAATTTATTTGACGAACAGACTAAACTAAATACGATAAAGGCTTTATTAAAGGACAAGGCGGAAGCGTGGTACAATTTAGTAGGACAGGACATAGACACGTATCAGGACTTTGAAGACAAATTTTACAACATTACTGGAGTGATCACAAACAGGATCAGATTAGGGACGACTTGATTACAGGAAAATTTAAGGAGAGTTTGCAGGTTCTAGGGAGCAATATGCCATCCGCAAGTACAGTGTGGCCAAACAACTGAATCCACCATTGACGGACAGACAGATTATTAAGTACCTATCACGACATTTTGAACTGGAAATTAGACAACACGTGGCCTTACAAAACATCACAGAACGGGAGACATTTTAGAGTATTTGCAGAGATATGACGATGTATGTGTAGGACGGACAAGAGAGATACGAGAACGAAACGTTAACACAGTTAGGTTTGACAACAGGACACCGAATTATCCGAGACGGCCTGACTACAACAGAAATTTTCGACCGAATTGGGAACGACGAGGACAGGAATACAGGAGCAATAGTGCGACTAGGGGACCGACGCCAAGACCTAGTTACACGCGACAGAACAGTTTACCGGAAGTAAACAGGACTGTGACCAGCACGCCGAATAGAGACAGGGACACGGATATTAACACGAGAAAGACGTACGCACAGGTTGTAGAAGGACAACCAGGACCAAGCACGGAAAACAGGATGAGACAGGATTTTTAGAACGTGACAGACCACTAGATTTCTGTGTAAATGTATACGAACATCCACGTGAATTTTTCAAAATTGAGGAGGAAGCAGAGCCAGAAACTGAAGAAAATTATGTTTGCCAATTATTAATTTAGAAATTTTGAAAATAATGTAGAAGTATTACTTGATACAGGGGCAGAGGCGAGTTTAATATCGGAGGAATTCGTCAGCAAAATTAGGGATAAGGTTTGTGATAGAATTATGCCTATAAAACGTAGCCATTTAGTAGCTCCAAATAAAAGGAAGTTTGCTGTAGTAAATAGTGTTGTGGTGCTTAGGATAGATATAGGAGATTTAAGCTGTGAACAGGAGTTTGTAATTGTACCTGGACTGAAGTTTCAGAGCATTTTAGGTGTTGACTGTATGATGAAGTTAGGGTTTTGATAGATATGGAAAGGAAGGTAGTAAGGATTAAGGATAGGGTAGTGCCATGGAAGGGCAGTTATGAAGTCACAGAGGATGACATAGGGTTGAGTATTAATGTAGTAGAGGTAGAGGATGATGAAGGTAAACAGATCAACACAATAAGATGTCCAGAGGATAGGAGAGTAGAGGTTCAAGCGTTTATTACAAAACATGCAGAATTAGTGGGGTAGAAGCAAGCACAGCGTTAGGCTATGAGCACAGATTGGAAGTGGATAATTCAGAACCGTTCAACGCAAAGGTTTATCTAATTCCAGCAGCATATCGGGAGCAGGTGAAGGCAGAATTAAATAAAATGTTGGAAGATGGCATAATAGAGGTATCAAACACTCATTTCATAAATCCGTTGGTGGTAGTAAAGAAAAGGATGATAGCATTCGTTTATGTTTAGATGCACGAAAAATTAACCAACGGACCAAACCGCAATTCCATTGTCCACCATCCATGGACACACTTTTGACGAGATTAAGTGGCAAATTTATTTTTAGTAAATTAGATTTAAGGAATTCATTCTGGCTGATTCCATTACACAAAGATTCTAGAAGGTACACAGGATTTTCCGTAGAGGAAAAATCTATAATTTTAAGGTAGTACCGTATGGTTTGTCAACGTCAAGTGCAGCATTAATTAAGGCAATGCAAGCAATTTTAGGAGCATATGAACAATTCTGCATACACTATGTAGATGATATTTTAATTTTTAGTGAAACTGAGGAACAACATTACTCTCGTTTAAAACGGATATTATTAGAGCTTAAGTTAGCAGGATTGAGGCTGAATATAGAAAATGTGAATTTTTTCAAAACCGTTAAATTTCTGGGGTATGTGGTGAACACTCAAGGTATGTGTATCGATAAAGAAAGATTGTCCGAACTTTTGACATATCCGAGACCTAATAACATTAGGAAATTAAGAGCTTTTTGGGGTCCTTAACTTTTATAAAAAGTTTGTACCGGGATTTGCTGAAAAGCGGGTCTATTGTTTAAACTTCTGAAGAAGGAGTACGATGGAGTTGGACGGAAAGTCAAGAGGCAGCATATTTAACACTGTTGGAACAATTTCACGACCAACTAATTTTGAGGCATCCCAGATTTGATGTAGGTTTCGTACTGAGGACGGATGCATCGGATAGTGCATTAGCAGCAGAGTTGTACCAAGTACAAGAGGGGAAGAGGTGCCCATATCTTTTGTTTCACGCACACTGAAGCCGCATGAAGTAAATTACACGATTAGTGAAAAGGAGATGGCTGCAGTGGTGTTTGGTGTTACGAAGTTAAAATATTTTTGATAGGAAGACATTTTGTAATCGAAACGGATCATTCGGCGTTGTGTGCGTTGATGAATACGAGATTTTCTAACAATCGAGTATATCGATGGGGTTGTTACTACAGGAGTTTGACTTTGAGATTAGATATATTAAGGGAGAAAATAATTTTATAGCAGACGCGTTTAGTAGAAACAGGGACATGGATAACAAAGACCGTGTGACATCATGATTGCCATGAACAGTCTACTACAAAATGATTCAGTATATGGAGAAGAGGAGATCTTGAGGAACCAGAGGCAGAGTGAGGAGCTACAGATTGTTAGAACGAAGTTAGAAAGCGAACCGGGATTTAAAACTTCCATATGATAAACGGCTTTTGTGTAAAAAATTCAAGAATTGGAAGTGTATGTGGTGGATAGGGTACAAGCAAAATTAATTATCAAAGATCTGCACTTAAGATATGGTCACATAGGAATCCGAAAGACATGGTTAATTTTAGGGAAACGTTTTTTCAACTAAAGACTTAGGGTTAGTAAAGTCTGTCATCAACACTTGTCACTTATGTACTTTAGGAAAGTACAAAATAGTACGAGTCAGGATGTGGTACAAAGTATACACGTACAAAATCCCTGGACTTAGTTGCTATTGATTATTTGAGCAAACTAGTCCGAAGTACAAAGGACACAAACATGTGCTGATTGTGACGGATGTGTTTTCGAAATTTACCAAATTATATCCCACTCGGGATTGTAACACAGTCGGAACAAACAAGAAATTGGAACAATTTTGTAGGAAGTAGGAACTTTTAAACGGGTATTAGCAGACAATGCTACTTATTTTAATAATCAAAGATTTAGAGATTATTGGGAGAGGCAAAACGTTAAAGTGGTGTTTTGTAGCATAAGGCATCCTCAAGCGAATCCAGCTGAGCGATATATTCAAGAGACGGTTAAGTTTTTGCGTTTAGCTTCACATAGGAATCATCGTTTATGGGAGGACAATTTGTCTAAGGTTGAATCTTTCATCAATGAAACCCTAGTACCGTGACAGAAACCAGTCCCATCATGCTGATCAAGCAACAGTATCCCGAAAGACCATGGCAAATTGTGCCTAGGGACGATGAATTCCAACAACTTTTGGTAGATGTGAGGGAGAGGTTAAGGAAGAGAGCTGAAAAATATACAAGGAAGATGAACGCAAGAATTAGAAAGAGGGTAAAATTTAAAGTGGGAGACCAGGTAGTAGTAAAAGCTTGAGAGTAGGGAAGAGATAGGATGACATGTGCTAAACTACACTTGCCATATGAGGGACCTTTTGAGATAGGGGAAGTAGTAGGAGTGCACATATTTATTAAGGGAAGTAGGTACGGAAATGAGAGGGACGGTTTCACGTCAACCTACTATTCCCTTATACCGGAGAACCAGCACCACAGGAGAAATAGGTGTAGAAGAGAGTTAGATTTAAATAGGATAAGAATAGAGATAGGTGTATATAGAAAAGTAGAAGTAAGTGTTTATAGAAAATAAAGCTAGGTATAGGATAAATATGGGAGATAATTAGGAATAGGTTTAGGATGAGAATAAAGAGTAAATGTAGGAAGAAAATAAGATAGGTTAAGTGTAGATAATTCATATAAGATTAGTTGAGAGTTAGGAATAGAGTAAAAGTAGGATAGGCATATAGGATTAGGTAGGGGGAAGTAAAGTATGGTGAAGATTAGTTAAAAGTTAGGAATAGGATAGGTATATAGGATGTATATAAGATTAGATGGATAAGTAGGATGAAGTTAGGGATAATTTCAGTTTATAGAAGTAGGTGAGAGTTAGGAATAGGATAGGGATATAGGATAGATGTAAATATTTTTTGGATTGGAGACAAAGTAGGTAAGTTAGATAGATAAGGGTAGAGAGTGATAGGCAATTTTTTTGTAATTTTTTTTGTCTAAATGTTTTATATTTGAAGTCAAATAAGTGGGATTATTTGTATTCAAATAGGGGGAAAATACTCATATTTAGACCAGGGTAGAAAATTAAATAATCACATCAAATAATTTTAATCACCGTGTATAAGGAATTTTATTAAATAATACGCTTTATTAAAACCTTGAAGCATAAATAAATGCGGTCGTTTCAGTAAAAACAAGGGATTTAAATCATGTACAAGACGTTTTATATCAAAAGAAACAGTATTAAAAAGCTTTACGTGTAATTTAATTGTTCCTAATAAAGAGGCAAAGACGAATTGCGTGCAAAATTTACATTAATTGATTTAAGTAACCGGTAGTAAAACAAAGTGTACCTATAATAATTAATATTTAAGTTGTATTCGCTAAAAATGAAAAGGATAGAAATCAATTTTAATTGGAGTTAATTAAACCGTTAATAACATATAATACCTATAGAAACTTGTAAAAACCCAAGATTAAAATACCACGGAATAAGGCTCTGAGAATTAATAATATGTTTAAACACCTGGGTTTATTTAAAAAGCTCATTCGGCGTAAATTTTGCAGATAATTAATATTTCAAAGAATCTTGGGGAAAACGTCGCATAATAGTTACGAGAATTGCTAAAGCTGGGTATTTCACACTCCATGTGGACTAAAATAATCGATAATAAAGAATATCAAGTTGCACCAATAAGAACACGGTAGAGAAGGAAAGAGAAAATGCGTCAAGCAAAGACACATATTGTAAAAGGCGTGATTTAAGCAACGTCACGGGGTCACAATTGGTTAAAAGAGGATGCAAATATCAGAGGTAGAACAACAATTTCTGTACAAAATCAATTAGTTTTTCTCGGACATGCTTGCGTGCCGTGTGGAAATTTTCTGAGATTTAAATGGGGCGAGTGAAAATTCGTAAAAATCGACGCGTGAGCGGCAGACTGGGAACATGGCATGAGAAATTCTTTAGAATTACCCGTTTTGGGGAACCGACCGACAGACAGGCTTTTTGCTATATATACCGAGATGAATATAAACAAGCTCTCTTAGACTTTTGACGATTCGATGCGTTAAAAGCTCGTACATACGCGACTTGATTGAAGATATTAAACCGTGCATTTTAGTTTGATTAAATAATTTAAAGTTTGCTAGTATATTTTAGTGATTCAAAATAGCTTGTTATTTACGTGCTAACATGAATGTACTTCAGTGCACTTAGATGCAAGGTAATAAAATTTAGTTTCACTGTACCAATTAGCAAAATTTACAACGACGAATGTATACACAAAAGTAGGCAGTTTTGGCGTATATATTGGTGACAGAAGCATGAATTTCTTTGCTATTTTTCGGGGTGTTAATAATTAAATGGTTCAAATACGTGTCTGGATCCATGAATCGAGGGTCAGATAAACACAGATGAGTTCCGGAAAGGCCCAGAAACGACTTTGAATGGATGGTGATGGAGCAAATTTTAAAAGCGTAGAGAATCAGAAGCCGTAAATATAATCCTGTTGAATGGTGTGATTAACTAAAGAAACGATACTTTGAAGCTACGAGGACAGTAACCTTCAGGTAAATTATACTATTTTGTTTGACATTTTGTGTGTATTGAATGACTTTATAATTGATTTACTTTAAATGGACATTAGTGAAATTGTTCTAACCATAAAAGTTTAATTTTAAGATGAAATTTGCTTGTTTAAGTAAAAAGGGGTATTTTGTTTTGATGTTCGGGAATATGATGAAACTTTGGGTATGTCTTTGAGCTCAATTAGACAAACCTGGTTAATTAACGTAAAGGGTGGTAGATGCTCCTTTATACTCAGACTCCGGTCTGCTTATATTGTTATATTAATTAGTAGGCATCCAACAAGGACTTTAATTGTGGATGCACAGTAAAATGATAATAAAATTAATCTTGAAATTCTTTTTAAAACTGAAATTTATGCTGAGTTTTAAATTTGAAATTTTAATGTATTCTGAATATTGATGTAAATAGAGTTAACGTTGATGTTTTTGGTAGGAATGTGTTTGTTTTTTTTATGAATGAGGAGGTTTATAACATTAGGTGAGCAGCCGAGGCGAAAAGCGTAGTTCACGGATTTTAAAGGTATCACAGCATTTCTTGACGCCCAAACTGTGGGGCTCGAATGTTTTTTTGGAAGGGCCAGTACCTGCAGATATGAGAAGATTCACAGCAATATATATATATATATATATATTGCTGTATTACTCCTTTTAGTGGGTCGACCTATTATTTCTGCAATATCACGTGTCCTTACGTTGAGCGACCTATTTATTTTAATTGCTATAATACTAAATTAAATTATTGAACCACCATTTTAATCTTTCCTACAGCTTGTGATTATTTCCTCCTCCAGCTGTTTCTTAACGTTGCTATCAACTGGAGTTTATCATAAACAACTTTATCGACCAATGACAAAATTCAACAAGTTACCGCCTTTGCGGGTTATCTCTGCCCTACTTAATTTGTGGCTCCTCCTCTGTACTATTTCAATCTTATGACCTCGGCTAGCATATATTTGTAATTATAAAAATTCAGTAAGTTTGGATCCCATTTAATGAAACTAATGCTTTATGTACAGCTTTGACGTTATTTACAATACATTTTCAAATTAATTCACCTTTATAAATTTCATTTATCAACAACCATTTAATTTGTACTAAAAACCCAAAGTCACCAAAGAAAACTCATTACCTTTACCAACAAATGTAGAATATTCTAAATCCGTTTTCTTATTATTATTTCAATACGTATTCAACCCTTTGTTGACTTGTTTACAAGCATATAATATTTAGCCAATTTGATATTAAAAATAAAATAAAATTCTTGTAGAAAAACAGATGCCTTATAACTAACAATCTGACCTGGTTTTATCTTTTTGCGACGACGCTTCCATTAAAATTAATCTTCCCCAATTTTCGATTCCATTTAACTTATTACCATTATGGACCAACACCATTAAATTATAATTTTATGCTTTAATCATTCTTGCCATAGACTTCAAATTTGTAATTCGTTCACCCCTATACTTCAAGATTATGTTCTTCCTTTCGCCTCGACATTTAAATTGTTTTATTGTAATCTTTCTTAACATCAAGCATTCTGGCCTATTTTCCTCAGACCTCGAAGCCCTATTATTTTTATGTCTTAGTTTACGATTAATTCATAAAATAATCCTACTTACGTTTTAAACGGTAATTTTCATATACACACTCATTTATTTCACTTTGTACCACTTGTTACGTATTATTCAGTATTACTGGCAATGCACTTGGGCCTTCATTGAGTTCAAAACTGACTTTCTTATCGCGGTGCTTGCTAATATAATTTCGAATCCCCACTGCATCCGTGGTGTGGTCTAGAACCTGTCGTTTGCTTCGGACCAATCAAATAATTCCATTTCGAATATTTTCTGATGTAATGCTCTGCGTTCGTTCATAATGCCCACCTGCCTGCAGGTGTCTTCACTATCAACATGCTGTATTTTGATAGAATAGTCGCCTTTCCATAAACAACTGATGCAATTTTACTTTAAACTTTCATTGTTTACATGCGATTTACGCAATTTTTAATCATTTCTCTTATCAAAATGGTTAGATCTTTATACGCATTATATTAGCTACATGAAACTCTATTTTCACCTCCGTATTACTTAATCGTCTGAGACTCTTTTCTTAATGCGTGTCTAATTATACTTTATCATTTATACGCGTGCTTCCACTGAAAAATATTCTTATTCGCTTTACTTATGTCAACTGAACACTATCTACAGGGTATTTAATCTTTACCATCCGTTTAATACTCGTATTTCTCATTCCTACGCCAACTATGCGTCTTCCTATGTCTTTCCTGCGTCGCCCAAAACTATTTCTACTTTGTACACAGGGTGTTTCCTACTTACTATCTACTTCTATTTCTTACTTATTTCCTAAAATAACTACAATTTTCTGCTGCCTATTCTAATTACTCATTCTCTAGTGACCTTCACTATGTCGTGCACCCTTAAACAACCCCTTATCACAGCAATATATATATATATATATATATATATATATATATATTGCTACGGTTTGGAATCGAGCCCCAATGTTGGGTTGACATAAAAATGCAGTGGACTCCTTCTTGGATCTGGTTCTACTAATTTTGCGTCATAAAAATGCTTGCAGCAAAAAACTCTAAGTTGAGTATTTTCTGAAAATTTTCTCAAAATTGTGATACCTTAGCTAGCTCTGCTCACTGCGTCCTCCTAGATACTCACCATAGCTACTCATTCTTCCAACAATCTTTGTAGTTAATAATAAAAAAATTAATAAGTATTTTGACAAAAACAAACAAGCCTTTTATTCTGCCAACATAAAAGATCAATCCTTACAATTTCAATTTACAGTAATTATTCATGTTACAACATTTCGTACTTCTATTCAAATGGAAAACATCACTCTAAGCTCCCCATAATTTTTATGTACCCTAACATTTCATATTTTATTAGAAGTAGATGTGCCTATCCTCTACCCTTACTTTACTTCCCCGGTCTATGTTGAGCTCAGTATAAACGTTTTTATTTCCTGTGCACAAAATTTTGTATTGTCAAATTATACCAAAAACCCGTTTACTTCTTAAATCGATAACATATTATTCAAGTATTTACACCTTCAGATTAATAATAGAAAATTGTCCTTTTCATGTGTCCATAGAATTAAATTTTAGTTTATAAAAATTTTTACCACAAAAATAATAACCAAATCAATTATAAACCAAAATAACTACGCACCATCACAACAGTTTTAATAACAAAAATCGTTACCTGGAGTGTTCTTTCATATTACCACCTCCATAGATGATTTTTTACCAGACTGCTAGGACCTGCGTTGCTCCATGTTACTCGTTCATCCAAGTCATTACCAATCTAAAGTTGCCTTCTATCAGACTGCACGTACTGTAACCAAATCAGACCTCTTCGGCTAGTTAATGTGCTACCAGCACCCTCGTTTAAATTATAAATGCTTCTAATTAATTATCATCCAGCTTTTAATTATTATAGTTTATTTCAATTTAGCCCGTTAATTATTCTGCACCCACTTGTGCGTTATAAAAACTTGTAATAAATTTTGGCGGACTGCACTGTACCCGGTATTAAAAGCTAGGATGTCTTTTAAATTATCATCAAGAAGTCAGATGATAAGGGCGAAATATAAAACCGAAATATAAGCGAGCAAATCTAACTCCCGCCTTCCTTATATATTCTAAGCCCCACTTAGCTTGCACGTATTTTTGTTAACTATTCTTTTAAAACCTTCAAAAGCCACTCAATTCTAAAAATTTACCATACAAACATCTAACGAACTTTAAAAACCGAGAATTCGTCCACTCCACATCGCATTTACCACGAAAAACTACGTACGTGTTTTAGCCGCTTAAATTTACCGTGAATTTTGTCCTCTCTTATTCCCCCAAAAAAATTCAATGCACGCCCCTTATGTGCGCGTGTATATCGTTAATGCAGTCCTGCTTTTATAACAACTTTTCCTGTTTTTGTTTTTCTTATTGTCCCACTGTTACCATGTTGTCTACGGTTAAAGCTCCCTTCCTATTTGAAACATCGATATCGTGTAACACAAACCTGTTGCATCTGCGCCTTTCTATTAGCCTCTACAAATATACTTGTTTATCACGCGCTTGAAGATGTTTGTCACTTGCCCACCTGTTATCTTTATCTCACTTTGTTGCGTCCTAAAGATTCTCTGTCTCCTAGTCCTATTGATCTGTTTTTAAAATAGTCGTCTGTTATTATAAACCTTGAGTTTGTCCATTAGCATAATACTCCGAATTGTTGCTTCAACGTTTCTAGTTTTAATAGGAATTATTTATTTACCCCAAGTTTGCGTTCTTTGAAAACCTTGACTGTTTTAGCTTGTTTGTACTCTTCTACCTTGTACACCTTTTCTAAGAGTGCTTTAATTTATAATTTTTAAATAATTGGACGTTGTTTAACTTGACGTATGCAAATTAAACCTCCCGTATAACCTGTAATTTTATCCCAAATTAAAGCTTTTCAAATCAATTATTGATTTTTACGTACAGGGTAATTAAATAAATAACCGCTCGTCCTATTTACTCATGTTTACGCTTACCCATATATATATATATATATATATATATATATATATATATAAATATTTTAGGTAGTTAGTTACACAAGATACGTTAATAAATACTACAGTGAATAAGATACAATAATATAACTTAGACCTCTACGCAAAGTCCAAACAAACATTTTAAATCGATCTAGTAATTGAAAAATGGAAAATATAAAGTTTTGAACAGGACTTGAACCTGACAAAAATGTCAAAAATAATTGAAAATTATGTTTATGTATAGTTGTGTACACTATTTAAATTTTTAAATTTTCTAATTATCGTCATCGGTCTCGGTGGCGTAATTAATAACCACATGGTCCTAGATAGACTAAGATACAGGTTTAAGTCCAGTCCAAGACTTTATATTTTTCATCTTTCAATTACTAGCCCGATTTGAAATGATCATTTGGGCTTTGTATAAAAGTCTAAGTTATTATTTCATCTTATATATGGGTAACCAATAATAAACCTCAAGGAAAAGTTCAGCTCTTTTAAAAGGCTATATCATTACTGTGTTAACACTGAAATATTACTGTCTAAGTCTGTGTGAGTCTGTAGCCTTGTCAATCGTATATTCCATTCGCTTTAACTTTACGATGACATAATAGCTGAATAAAATGCTACACTGTCAATATTTTATATATATATATATAAAATATTAACAATGCAGCTTTTATTTATATATATTTATATTTGTTTATATACATTTATATATATATTTACATATATTTATGTATATTTATATATATATATACATATGTATATATATATATATATATATTTATATTTATTTATATACATTTATATATGTTTATATATAGTTGTATATATTTATATTTATATATATTCATATTTATTAATATATATTTTTATAAATTTATATATATTTATATATATTTCTATAAATTTATATATATTTATATATTTATATATATTTATATATTTATATGTATTTAAATATATTTATATATATTTATATATATTATATATAGTTATATATATTTATATATAGTTATATATATTTATATATTATATGTGAAATTGCCCCACGATTAGATTGCCAAGTTTATTGCTGTAAATCGCCCCACGATTAGATGTCGTATTAATATAATATTAATATAATATGTACACTTTTATGTCAAAAACTTATTAATTTGTTTAATATTCGAAAATTAAACCCTGAATAAAATATTGATATTTATCTGATTCCACCAAAATTTATTTTCCATGAAAGCCAGGAAAAATACCACTGTATTTACTTTTAAGTACCTGTTGAACGTTTAAAACGATCGTTTCTCTATTTTTCAAAATCTCAAATGATTTTTGGTTACCGTTAAAGATATTTGATATAGCAAATATTAAATATTAAAAATTGAAAAACAGTCTTATACTAATAATGAATAAAACCTCTGACCTGTGTTTTAGCTACGTGTTTTTTTGAACTGCCTCTGAATATCGATGGCCAGCACCCCTGGATTGTTACAGCTTGACTCGTTAGCGTAGTTTCTTCACTTGTTGACCAGAATGATTGATTAATTGTTGCTCGGGTTTTAGAGTGACTTGGAGTTTACATGTAGTTTAATTTGAGTATCGTGACGTTTATTTTGTTTCCTTCTAAGCTTATTTAGAAGTATTTTTAAAATATTCTCAAAGTTTGTTTAGTGGTACAGTTAAACGTACATTCAGACGGATATTTATAGGTACATTCAGAGCCCTAAATTCTTCAATATTAGAATAAAATTCAATTAATAGTTTACCTTCTGTTTTAAGGTCAAAACGGCTACTTCTCGTTTTATAAATTGGTACTTTAAATTTTCACTATTTAAATATTTTATTAATTTTTACTAATTTCACTTTTACGTAATATTTCACTTCCAATTCACGTGGACAGTGCCTTGATTAAACCCATACTGATTGTTTATGAGGTCGCCATAGTATTTATAAACTCCTCCTATATATTTTTCCTATTGGTGTGCATCGTGTGCTTGTTGATGGAGGCGTCGTACCTTGCGCTTATCTCTGCAGAACACGGTCTTTCTAGAAATTCCCTGTTCCGATTCTTGTTCAGACGCTTCATTTCACACGTAGACGTTCAACTTTGTGTAGCATATTTCGCAGAAGGTTCAAGTTTTATTGCAGTGTAGTCACGTCCTTATTGTTGTGTCGACTATAGTGCAAACTTTAGGAAATCGCGAACCGCCTATTATTTATTGTTTGTTACTCCAAATATGTAGGATTTTATGCAATACAATGTCTTTGGTCACGTATTCATATTTTTAATAATGACGTATTTGAACGCGTTTACTTATTTATGTACTGATCTTTTTTAATGATGTTGTTAAATAGCTAGTATGCCAGGATGTTTATCTTCAACGATTACGTGTTCATTTTTATGAAACTTGATGCGTTTGAAACTTTATTTTTGCTTGTTTCTTTTCAATTCTGGACTTGTATATTTAACTCAGAACGTAATATGAGATGTTCACATTATTATTTTTGCAGTACTTGATTATTGAATAATGAGCTTCTTTCTTATGAATTAAATTGGTTATGATTTATGTACAGTGTGCCTCGCTATTGACTTTATGTAAAATAGTAGATATACTCCTATTTATTGGTGGAATTGTTTGGTTTTCTTAACGTTAATAATATTTAAATTTATCTTACGACCCCTATGATTTAATCTACTTAATCTACCCTTAAATTACCTTCTTATCATAGCAATGCAGCATTTTATTCAGCTGTGACGTCATCCTAAGTTAAAGCGAATGGACTGCATGATTGACAAGACTGCAGATTCCCACAGACTAATAATCTACTTAGAGAATAACATTTCAATGTTAACAAAGTACTAACATAGCCCTTTAAAAGAGCTAAACTTTTCCTTGAGGTCTATTATTGGTTACGCATATCGTTATTAGTTCAATTATGTTTCGTATTTGGGATAATCAATAAATAAAAAATAGCGACACAATTTCTAAGTACAACAGTTTATATAGTTAAAAGAAAATTTTACCTATTATTTTTATAAAACTGAAATATATTACATATTTAAATATACTAAGTTGCTGACATATGTTCCACTTTAAATATTTTTCATGAGTGGACAAGAGGCCAAACTGTGCTTTGTGAATAAGGGTAATAGTCGGTAATCTCATGTGCTTCATTTTTCAGATACGTTAGTAACATCTAATCCTGTAGAGTTACATGCTTTCTGGTTTATTTTTTGGACACGTAGAACTGCATTCGAGCAACATCCTCTATGAATTCATAACTGTAAATCTGTCACAAGTTCCTTATTAGCTTTTGATGAACACGGAAGTTTTATATAAGTTGATAATTTAAATACAACCTACATTGTATGGGTCATTAGCCCGTATTTGAAAACTAGCTCGAAAGAATGCTAAAAACATAATACCGATTTGCCTCGTTAATTTTATAATACTAGTCTCGACGGAAGGAAATTCGTCACATGATTCAAAGTGCATTATAATGCTAGCGCAAATGCATTTATTGTGCAGTTGCGGATAACACATCCAGCGTACTATATTGTATCTTATGCTATGACTTCAACTGAGATACAAAGCTTTTGCAATCTAAAGTGATGTATGTTACTTTTCTGCACTAGTTTTAAAATATAATGCTTCCTATAGAACATTTAAAGCTGAGATGCAACTATTAGGAAACTCTAGATTCAACTGTATTAACACGGCTGCTGTATTTATAAAAAGATAAATCTGTTTGGTGTTAATATAGTTTGTTGATGCTATCGAACTTTACAGGTTTATTGCTAATTTCATTCCTTATCCAAAAAAGAAGAAGAACAGTAGCTCGTTGCAACGTGAGGCTCAAACCAATACCTATAGCTTCTATTTTCAGTATAACATTTCGAAATGGGTTTTATTTGTATATCTAGATATTATAGCGAATCCTAAAAGACATAGCAGACTGCGTGCTTGAGTTCTGTAAATCCAAAACAGAAGTTTAGTCAATTTTTAAAGCGTCATATAATTGATTAGATTCTTATCGAGACACAGCTAAATAATGGGGTTCTGTAAACCTATGAATTTTCCTTTGCTCATTGAATATAAAATATTCAAAACCAAAGATTAGTAAGCCGCAATCGTAACGGAAACGTCTTGATTATCTCTAAAATAAACATAAGCGCAGTTCTTTAACTATGACCTCCGTAGGAGGTACTTTCCGATGTAACAAAAATCCAAAATTTTGTACACTCTTTCCGGAAGTAAGTACGAAACCATTTTCTTATTGTGAGTAGCATCTGTCAGCTACTTTGGCCGTTCTATTTAATATTCATCGATAAACACTTCAACGTGCATCCTTTGGCAGCAATCATATACTTAGGTTGTTGAACCTGGTACCACATCCCTTTTACAGATTTACTACAAATATTTCCTTCGCATAGTTTTTATTAATCGTAGGGTACGCGCACTTATACAAGTTTAGCAGGGATTTTTCAAATTTCTGAAACTTGCAAGCTTGTAGTCATTACTTATGATTCAACCGTCATATTTTGTTTGCAATTCCAGAAACCTGATGACCTTTTTATTTTTAAGATGATTGGTATCGTAGGTGTCTGACTTTTTCTTGATTTTTAACTAGGGTCAGCCCTTATATCATAGCGAATACATTTAGAAAAATTATATCATAACTAATTGCAAAAGCTAGATGACGCAAAGGTGACGTAGTTGGTTTTCGACTGTTTAACAAATTTTCTAATTTCAGGACACAATAAAATATGTAAGATGTTTCTGTTTTAAATTTTTTATATAAATGCTTATATAAAGTAGTGTTTTACGTTTTTCGATACAATTAAAGCTAGATGCCATTAAAATTTTAACAAGAATTTTACAAGTGTACTTTATACCAGTTTTTGTCCCTTTGTGCCTATTACCAACCACTCCAAGTCCGGATTTCAACCGGCTACCCAGAGAATCCGGATATGCGGCCATATATATTTTATTAAATGTGGATTGTACTTAATCTAATCAGATGAATTCGGTATGTACAGAAAAAACAGCAAAAAATTAGAAACTATTTAAATAATATAAATTGCATTATATTAAAAAAAACAAATATTAAGACATCCACTTCTTCTACATTTTTTTTTAACTAAAAACCTATCTGAATCACACTTATATTCCTGTAAAGCAGCAAACTCATAGGTCATAATAGAGAATTTTATTCTCTTTAAATGGCACCGCTTGAATAATAATCGCAGTCAATACTTTTTCTGTATCCGCTTCCGTGTCACTAATCAGGTATTCATCACATGCAACACGTTTCGCGTTCGATTTCTCAAGCAATATGTTTTGGTTGATGCTACTATCTACATATGCAAGGCTTGTATGTTTTCTGTTCTACTTTTAACATTTTTTTGTAGTTGTCTTAACGCTGTTTAGCTTTCTTTTTCATTTATGCATCCTAGTCTTCTTTCTTTTGTTTTATTCTATCCATATTTTCTACCTCTTGCTTGTTTTTGTACGTTTAATAATTATGCCAGACCTGTGCCGATATCGCTAGGTAGTATGACTTTTGCTTTTACAAGTAACTTAATTACATTAGGAAACCTAAGACGAATTTTAAGTAGATCAACTTTTTCTTTAACTGCAGTATTTTCTAACAAAACGTCATTTTCAAATTGAATAATATTTATTCTTGCTAATCATCTTTGTGATGTTATATAATTTGCGTTCGTTTAAATTTTTTGTACTTTAATCATTATTTTCTTCTTGCGGCCTAAATACCGTTAAGATACAAATCTTGTCTGCTTCATCTTCGTTTTGTTCTCTTATTTTATTTGTTAAAGTAAATTCTGCTCTTGGAGAGTTCTGGTATATCTGTTGTCTCATCCCCATCGCCGTGGTCAACTTCGAAACGGAAGTCCCTGCACTCTCCGCGTTTCCTCGTCTATGGTCAGCTTTGACCAGATTTTCCTGTACGTACCTGGAGGCCAGCACTCTACACAAAAGATAATAATTTCTGATTACTCTACTTCTTGGTGAAAGCTCCAGCGGTTAATTGGGTGAACTTAATTCATTTTAATATTGATATATTAAAAACACTTTTCTTTCTAAAACCGTTGCACAAAAAGTGCATATCTTTGTATAAAGTAATTTCTTGAAAATTCAAAATGAGTTTTGAAAATTTAATAAAGCCGCGGTCAAAGGTTCTTTCACGCAAATAGAATCGCGGTTCTCTCAAAATATAGATATTTTTACCGCACCACTCAAACTGGAAATCAGATTGCAACGAGTGCATTCGTTGTTTAATTCTTACGAAAAAATTCAAGATGAAATAAAAATTCTTTCTACAAAAGAACCTCTTGCTGCAGAGGACAGGTCCGTTTTGGAAGACAGATATTTTTCTGGTACTAGTAACGTTGCTGATCGCATTTTTAGTTTAAGAAAAAAGCATACTGAGTTTACTGAAAATCAAAATGATGGTTTTGAATCTTTTTCTAAATAATTCTAAATCAACGTCAGCTAAGTTGCCTGAAATAAAGATATAAAGTTTTTCAGGGAATGTAAACAATTTGAATATTTTAATCAACTTTTTGATGCTCTTATAATAAAATAATCTTAGTTATCAGATATTCAGCGTTTTGATTATCTCAAGAGTTACTTATAAAACGAACCTTTACAGTTAATTGATTCTCTAAAACTTACTAATGAAATTTTTATATTGCTATAAATATTTTAAATTGTTTATTTGAAAAGAAACTAGTTATTATTAATTCTCATTCATTTGCACTGTTAGATACTTCTAGCATAAGAAAATGTAACTCAAGTTTGCTACGTGAATTTTCAGCTCTCATTAAAAAAAAAACCCATATCTTAAAGATTTAAATTTTTCTTACGAAGATTTATGGAATATTATTTTAATATTCCTTTTTTAAAAAAAGTGGAAAGGGATCATTCTATGTTTCCTAATCTGAACAATTTCCTAAAATTCTTAAAATAAAGATGTTCTGTGTTGCAAAATAAGGATGTTTTTAGTCCCAAATTGCAAAGAGAATCAAATTTTACCTAGCATTCCGCTTCAGTTAAAAATAAGGAAAACCCTCAACTATTTCCTAAGTGTCACTTTTGCAAAAAGCAAGGCATAGAATTTATTCCTGTTCCTTCTTTTAAAAATCTACAATATCAAGATCAAATTGATTTTGTAAAGTCTAATAAGTTGTGTTTACATTGCTTAGGCAAGCACTTTCTTGAAGATTATTTCTCTACCCAAAAATGTTATTCCTGTTCTAAATCGCACAATCGCTACACATAAACAAAAGATTAACGGATCAACCTTTTCCGATCAAAAAATCTATAAATATAACTTTTCTCCTAAATATAATTTTCAAAATAAAAATTTAGAAATTAATAAGAAAATTCTAAGTTCACAAAATGGTGATTCCTTCACTGAGCTCTAAAGACGATGCCAAGCATTTGTTCAAGACGCTTACCCATTCAGCCCATTCGGTAAAAACTGTCATATTTTCTTAGCTACGGCTAAGGTAACTCTCTGCTCGAAAGATGGAGAATTTATTTTTGCAAAAGTAGTTAGGCACAGGTAGCCAAAACTCTTTAACACACAAAAATTAGCTGATCAACTTTCGTGTAAATCTTACGCTACAACCGTCAACCTCGCTGTCATAAACACAAGCTCTACCATCGCCTACAAAATGGTGGATACTAAAATATCCGCTAACGAAGACTTACGTACAACCTTCAAAAAGCTTATTTTGAAAGACCCATGCAGTCCACTGCTGTTTGCTTTCGGGTTTATGCGCGTAGATTTACCATTCCACTCCTGCAAAGATATCTTATACGTGTTTAGAAGTACTGCATTTTTTATCATTTCTTTCGATTGTTTGACACGAACCTGTTCTTGAGCGATTGTCAAACTATATGGGACCCAATGCAAACGAATCTTTTTGACGGCCAAATGTACATGTAATGTTGTATGCATGCTGACCTAACTAATGCCCAAGGAAGCTTTAATCTAACGATAAATCAAAGACTACCTCGCAGTATCAGTTTTCCGGTACAACAACCGATTTTGGACGACTATCGGAAAATTTGTCCTTAACCGAACTACGGCACACTATCGGTAAATAGTATTGATGGTTCTTAATTGCTAGAAGTCGAATAAAGTTTATGGGTGCATTGTTGGGTTAAGTCACATATAAGGTTGTAAAAAATAATCTCTCAAAATGTTCCCGATTTAATTTATTCCGTTTTTAGCTGACATCGTTTGTTTCAGGTTATTGTAAACAGTATTCCGAGCACGTATACCATCAAAAATGTCAATCTTTACGATTGAAATATCAGTTGGCAGATGCCAGCACTAGTTTAACACAATCCCGAAATATAAGAGGGAAGCTCATACACCTGCTCAGTACATTCTGTCCGCGTTTATGCTAGATAAAGGTTTTTAATCTTCGCTTAACACATTATTATTAAACATTTTACTTATACCAAGGCATTTTCTTACTTTCTGCTTCTCCTTTGCTAGTCTATCAATAGAATTTGTGTTTCTATTGCTGAACCGCTTTTACATATCAGTCTTTACTTTGTTGTCCTATATTTTCAGTTGCAGCTAATTCCAAGTTATTTGTACTTTAAGGTTCGCAGCTCGTATGTAGATCTCGTATTCCCTGCGTTTTTCAACTAACTTGAATACGCTCTCACTTATCTACGGTTGGTTTTGCTAATGTTCATTTCTATTTCTTTACCACGTGTTTGTTACATTTCCTTTATTTCATTTTATACTAAGGTCATTGCAAGTAAAGTATGCATCAACTCTAATTGTCAAGATCGACCTATTTTTCGGGTTATGGCATTCTATTGTAAATAAATTGCAATCAGTATCCATTTTTGCACACTCTGACTAACTAACTACACACATAATTTTCGAATACGACTTCTGGTCTCCTGGCATCTACAACAAACCAATGGACTATTTGTAATACATGTTGTATTTGTCCTAAAAGCTTTATGTCTTCCAAGGTATTAATGTTTCCATTGTTTGTTCCTGGTATATTAAAATGGTATATTTACACTAACATACTTAATCCTATATATAAGGTTGTCATAAAAGTTCTCAGCGCTATAATTGATAAACATTAAACGGTCACAACTTTCGTAATATTGGTCAGATTTAGCAGAAAGAAACACCATTCGAATCAGCGCACTTTTGCCAACGCAATACTAGTCAATTTATGTCGTCAACAAAAAAGTTGGTGCTCGGGATTCGATGAAGTCCACAAAGGACTTTTTTACCTGGTCCTGATTGGCAAAGGTTCTACCAATGAGAAAGTTATCAAAGTGCTTGAAAAGGTAGTAGTCGGTTGGAGCGAGGTCAGGGGGTATGGTGGGTGAGGCAGAATTTTGACGCTCAACTCGTTCAATTTGTGGACGATGATTTTAAAACGTGTGGGCGGGCGTTGTCGTGCAGCAGGATTGGACCTCTTCTGTTAACTAGGGCCGACTGTTCCTGACGCAATTTTTGGTACATTTCGTCGATTTCCTCACAATACGACATTGCTGTGGTGGTTTGGCTTGGTTCCAAAAAGTTGTAGTGGATGACATCGGCCGCCGACCACCAGACTATAGTCTTTTTTTGGTGGGTTTTCGCTTTTGGGCAGTGGCTCGTCGGCGTCCAACCACTGTCCCGAACATCTCCTGTTATCATACAGAATCCACTTTTTGTCATACGTGACGATTCCATCTAAAAACGAGTCGTTTTGATTGCGTAAAAGCAAAGATGAACAAACCTCAAAACTTCAAAATTTCTGCCGATCGTTGAAATCTTGGGGTACCCACTTTTCGGGCTTTTTAATCTATACGATGCGTTTTAAGCCATCTGCAAGAGCACTCTGACTGATGCCTAGTTCTTTCGCAATTTCACGAACCGTTTGTGATGGGTCAGCTTCCACAAGGTCCTTCGAATCGTCGTCCTGGATTACTGTAGGTCGACCGCTACGGGATGCATCTTTAAGGCTGGAATTTCCCAAACGAAACTTCTGGAACCATTGTCGCACGGTGTTTACTCCAACACTATTAGGCCTCCACACTTAGTTAATTTGTTAAGCTGTCTCGGCTGCGGATTGCCTCAATTTAAAGTTAAAATAAAATATTGTTTGAAATTGCTCCTTTGAATTGTTTAAATAGGTCTACAAAAATATACAACTACTAAACACAAGTAAAAAACAACTTATACCATCAAATACAGCGAAGAATACTCTACAAGATGCGATATTAACAAGCAAAGTACGTTATATATTTTTTTGTCTAGCGTATATGAAAATGAATCATATTTGCCCTAAAAATGTGACTGAAAGTAAACCTTTGCGGCCCTGGGGCCGCAAAACTAATAACAGCATGTTTATGTAGGTTTTACACAATCTAGACACCTATGACTATCATTGACATGAAATACCAGTTAATGTAGATAGACCGTCAACGTCATCGATAAAAATAAGTCACCATGCTACCAGCACCTCAAATACTTACCAAGTGCCTACAAATTCTGGTTTTGCAATCCATAATAATGCTCAAGGGTTAATTAATATCAATTACTATAATAAATAAATACGTCAAATGTTATTAACCTTCTTTATTTTGTGTTATTTTTCTTATTTTTTTTTCTTTAATGCTAGGCGAAAAACAGTTGTGTGTCACACAGGCAAAAATGCATTAGCAGCACTTAGCTATCAGCTGCCCTCACTCGCTTCGCTCGCGCGGGAATCTAATAGCTGCGGGTTGCTAATGCTCACTTTCTGCCCTTGTGACACAATATACTATATTCAGTAATAGACGCACGAAAAACAGTATCACAAAACGCTAAAAACTTTCATGACAGCCTAATAACTGCCAAATAGCATTCGAAATACAGTACCAATTCAAAATGCCATAATATCTCTATGAAGTCGCAACTGACTATTATGCCAATATAGCGAGACCTGACGCTGTAAAAATGTCCAAAACCCAAACCAAGTGCGCAAATAAAGGCATTGACTCTATATTTGAATGCCGAAATAAGCACCAAGGTATGATAATGCTAATACCCAATCACATTGACCTTAAACAAAATACTTGGAAGCGCAATTAAAGTTTGGGGTTTATGAAATGTGAAATAGGTAAATATTTCAAACAATCAATTCCAAATTATGAGCGCGAGGATGACTTCTGCAAGACAACAGTGCATCTGAAAATTTGAGCTATCCGTTTCTACCTATTGATGAAGTTTGTACTCAGGGAGAGAAATGTAAGGATTTGCTGCCTCAGGAGCTTCTGGGGCCTCAACAGACAAAACTATGGCTAAAATTTTCTAAGAGGTTAAACATTCTTTAAGGAATCATTCTCGAGATTACGATGCTAAGGGTATTTGTTGTCTTGATAACTTTAAGTTGGACTTGAATATTAAAAATTACGACTGAAAACTCAAAGACGTCAAAAATAAGTTCTAGGCATCATTCTAAGAGGTAGAATCATATGATGATCTGTCAATTTAGTAGGTGTTATTCGAAAGACTTTTATTTTTGATTAAACCAGAGTTGACTAATTCAATCGAATATCTTAATTCCTAACGCATTAACTCTGGATATTTAAATTTAGTGTGTGGTTTAATGTTCAACACACGTCCACCCAACACCTGTATAACATGTAAGTTCTAATAGTTATCCTTTAGATTATGACGATTTTGACACCACTAAACGTACTTTATCCAATACTTCTTTATTCAACCCAGTACAAGTGTAATAAATCAATTCCTTACAGAAAATCTTTAATCCACTGTAAGTTCTTGCAGAGGTTTATAACCGTCAATAATTACTAGTGACATTTAATACAGTACCGTCTTTCATAAAGCGACGAATACAGTATTTTTATTATTAAACTAACTACTTAGTTTGACGCACTCTTAGTTTATTTATACAAGCATTAATGATTTTATGATAGCTATTACTCATTCCGAAGATTTGCGCCGCAAGCCCGTAACGGCGAGCGACGTAATCCGAATTAGTAATGGCCATAACTCGCGAGTAGAATACTATAATTTTTCCACGACTACACAAATCTTTATTTTCAGATATTTTCTAAAATTTTTAACTAATATCGCAAACACTGACAAGCAAAAATTTATTTGTCAAAGTGTGACAGCCTACTCTCCATGATAGGAAAATTATACTTCCCAGATTATGAAGAATGAAGATTTGTTCTGATTGGTCAAGGGCGTTGAATAATGATCATAATCCACGACCTGGGTGTTCATGATTGGTTGAAGGTGTTGGACTATGAGTTTATATACACCTATAGAATAATGAGTACTATGATTGACCCATTCTTAAATGCCTAAGAAATGCATTACTGGATAGTCGTGGGAAAACGTATTTATTTTAACAACTTGTTAAACATGCTATTTCATATCTTCTGACGATTAAAACCCAGGCTGAATTCTCTGCGGGGTCGTACAATTTATATATCCAACTGAAAGTAGCTTCCGTACTATTTTATAAATCAGCGGATCCTTTTCCAATCCTCCTATTGTGTTGATCTTTATACTTGGCAATCATAGCATTGTTTACTCAATGCCATTTAACACTTTCATTTCTAGGCTTACTGGCAGAAAATGTCAGTGATAGCCAAGTGGAAGAAGCTGTAAAATATAGAATCAATCGGTACATACGCTAATACTAAACCTACGCATGCTTAATCGTAAAAGCTAACAATATGCGACTTTGTACATTTTATCAATAAACTCCTTGGTGATAACTAAAATGAAAAAACGCTATACCTGTAAAAAGCCGTACGTAAATACAATGTAACTAATTTGAGTTAACAAACTTCAATTCAAGAACTGTAAACAGCAGACAAACTTGTAAGGTAGGGAAGCAAAACTATTTTAAAAATCATTCTGCTATGTAATTTAAGATTCCTTTAGGATAGAGATCGTCGAACGAATAGCTTAACAAAATGTTGGGTAATATACTTTACATTCCTTGCTTATTAAGGTAATAGGAAAATGTTATTCTACGTCTTATTTCCTAATGAGGTGTTTATTGTAAGCCCTAAGGCTTTTAACTACAGTTTCATGGGGAAAGTTTGTTTAATAATACTTTACGGTAAAAGGAAAGGCTAAACGTCCCTTATCTGCGTTCCAAGGGTCTGTTAATATACTGTATTACGGCAGCAAATTATAACTCGTGGCAAGAAAATCTGAGAAGCACATTGAGCCTCTAAATCTAGTTCATCGCAGCGACTATAAAGCTCAACGTGCTTTGTAAATAATATTTGACCAAATCAACAAAAAGTCTGGTAGTTCAAGTATAATTGCGGTAACACAAGTCAAATGAATAATACATAGCCAAAGAGCATTTGATGAGGGGTTTTTCCGCACTTGAGTTTGTTGTATTCAAATATAAGATATAAGTTTCACTAAACGAAATCAAATCATTATTTATAGGATGGAACAAGTGCCCATGTTTGTACATTAGGAAAATTCACAAACTTCAGTAAAAGTTGTCACATTAATGAAAAATCTCAAACTTCTATGTTTTGCAGAATGCTATTTCTTGTGATAGAAGATAATAGTTCCTATTTCTGTTACATTATGAATCCTAAGCACCTATGTGTATTTTCTAAAAAGGAACAAATTCGGTAACGTTTCTGCACAACCGGAAGATACTAAATTCCGGTAACGACAATCTACGTGTTGTTGGATGATACGAATGCATCCTACAATAGTATATTGCCTATATATAAATACCATTTACAAATGCTTTAGGCCGTTTCAGCTTTCCATTCTTAGTCCATTTCACAAAAGTGCATTCGATTTTGGGAAGTTTTAATTAAATCCGGTGAAATGTTTTATTTTACTCGCCAATTGTTACACTTTAAATATCAATTTGACGGTCATAGAGAAAGTTATTTCGTTTTACCCGCGTGCGAAAAGTTGATTCTCATTGACATATGACTGCAACGCGATCGCCGTAAGACAATCGCCAAATTTGCCATGGAAAGTCAAGTAAATATTTAAGAAAGGCGCTTATTTTAAACACAATGTGATAGTGATAGTGATTGTGATTCCCCCCCAAGAACATTTAGTGCATACCCACCAGGACTTTAGCAGTGCATCCCATCTTCCCCTTAGAAGTAAGTTACAGTTAGATGTAGGCAGACGACCAGATCTTCGGATGCTGGCGAATTTTATTATTGAGGTAAGACTTAAATTGTGGCGGCTGTACTCGCACAAGCATTGATTTACATTAATTAGTAGTTTTTGAAATAATTTAACAAGCACGTTTTGTGTGTAATGGCGCTAGCCGACATATGCTTGTGGGAGTGCACCTGATAAATAGGGTTATGCTTTTGCTATTTTGTGCACTGCTATATGCTTAACGCTTATTAGACATTTATTTATATATTTATATAATTATATTTATTTATATTTTATATTTACACTTTATATTTATTAGCATGTATTGTAGTATTTTGTGGCATATTTGTTTTGTTTGACGTTCTGTCGCCATTTTGGTTGCAGTATATATTTGAGTAGAATTGAGAAAGATTGTAATCATAATATAAATCAGTTAGGGAATGATAGGGAAACCTAGGGATGGATTTAAATTAGTTTGCTAGATTTGGATAGTTTTAAGACGACCCTTCAGGTCGCACTGGTAAGCAGAGCCGGCTTCTGCTATCCGGTATTACGGATCCCTCCCCCTCTCATTTTTGCTTGTGTCTTGTTGATCGAGTACACTCCAAAGTCAGCGCTAGAGATACCATTATTTACAACCCTGTTTTCAGTTTTTGTTTTTAGTTTTTGTTTCAGTTTGTCAGATTTTTAGGTTTGTTAGATTGTTAGAGTTTGTTAGGTTTGTTAGATTTTTAGGTTTGTTAGATTTTTATTTAGTTTTTTATTTAGGGTGGATTAACTATGAAGTTAGAATGAATTAGAAGCACGATTATTTTCACGTTTAAACCCAATGTAGTACCTCCGGGTGGAGCATTGGGGAGGTGGCCGCAAGTATAGCGGCCGTTATTCAAATTATAATGTCTGGGCAATTCAGAATTCACTTCGCAAATATTTATACACTTACCGTATTGTACTGTAACATAAACTCTATTTGCAATAACAATAGTTCTTTATTTTTAGACTGGTCATATAAGCCTTCTCAACACTCGCAGCTACAATAAAATTTCTATTAGCTCACCTATAATAAATTACTTTCAACTAGCCGCTAACAGTACGAAAACAATCTTATTGAACTACCGACTTTGTGTTTCTAATTAATTTAGCTCGAAGCACCACAGCTACTTTATACATGAAGAACTAACTAGTATAACTAATTTATGTCAAATAGAACAATTTATATCAACAGTAGAGTAATCTACATTGACAATACACAGTAATTTATGTACACATTTTAAAACTTTAAACAGCAACATATCGTATTAAAATCTCAATCAGAACTCCCTGTAATAACTATGCTCGCAAGTTTATATAAATTTTAAGTGTCATGGAAAGCTCTAGCACATGCAAGAATTGTGCAAATCACATTTTGGAGATTTTTTACTAAAACTCTAAATACCATCACGAATGTATATTTTGTAATATTTGATTGCAAAGTTATATTTCTGTCAATCACAATTTATTCGAAAAGTGTAGCACTGTGGAGGCCATTAATCACTTTTGTATACAAGCGCTTCGTTACGTTCTAATGTAATTACAGGTATATCAAGCGGCGCTACTTTGCTCCCCTCGTAAATCTGTTCTGTCACAGAGAACTCTGTGACTCCGACGTTCGAAGTTTCTGTGGCAGTAAGGAGAGTCAAAATTATTTCCCCAGCTCCCATGCTGCCAGAAGTAGCAATAAAACACTTTTCATAGCAAGCGCGGTACAATTATGATTGTAACCACACATCAAAATCTGGACCCCCCGGTTTTCTGTAACAGTACTTCTAGCATATTTCGTACCACTCTCAAGTCGAATTCATCAAACTCACACCCGAGCTTGGGTATGGTCAACATATAACTTCAAATTTGGTCATATTCCCTTACAGACCCACAAACGCCTTCCACAAATCTTGGAAATCCGTTTTGCCAGAAGATTGTTACTTAGTCATCAAGTAGTAAATCCCTCGATATCGTTCCTTTAGCCGTATGGTTTTTCCAAGCTCAAGTTGTTGTCGAGCAAGTCCTCGGGCATAGCAAAATTTGCCGCTACGCATTATTTCATGGAGTATATCATACGTCACTTTGGTCAGAGCCTTCCCGACAAGCACGCCGTTTCCGAGGATGTCGTCACTAACCGGTTCAGTAGCGCGTACAAAGCGTTCCCGGAGATTACCAAGCAAGTGTCCCACCACCAAACTTTCTGTCCTTCCCGATAGGATTACGTCGTCCGTCAAATAGACCTGCACAGACACACATATGCTTTGCAAATCGGCAATTGCTCTTTCCCTACTCTCAAGACATCCTCTCTCATATGTACATGAGTTCACACCTCTTCAAAAAATCCACTTCCAAGATAACTTGTTCGTATGATGTTTACTATTACTATCTGATGGTCAAATATCTTGCTCCCAATTCCGATTTTTACATTTAGCATTCTGTATGTTTGAATTTTCTTTCCGACAACAATTTGAAGAGGCACTGTCCCGGGTAACATTTTACCACTGTCGCGCACAACATCATAATCAACAAACCTTCAGTGGTTTTGGTATCCATCAAGAACTTCACAGAGTTGCCGTTAAACTGTCCTTACATGTAACTGATGCCTGCATCGTTCGATCGTGCTTGTTTTATTTTTCGGTTTACATATTTTGTATATACAGACTTTAGTTTTCTGTTTTTTATTATACATAAAGTTAAAATGCACACTAAAGCTTCGCTTCTTTGTATTCATAGGCGTACTCGCACACACGCTGTTATATATCGACGATCGTTCCGAATCATAAATAGAATTAGCTTGCTTACATTTGGGTACTTGTACTTTGCTACGTCTAGACATTTCTGGACTATAAACCCCTGAATTTGCCTCACTTTTTCTACTTCCTTTGGGAATATAATTGTCACTGAGAGTACACCTTATTAAAAACTTTTAGCACTAATATTTTTCGAATTAATATCTACCTTACCCTCAACCCTTTTCTATTTCCTTTTATGTCGAAGCAAACACAGAAACTTTTTCTTTGCCTAATGTTCAGAATTGCAACGTCTACTTCTGACAAAATTAAATCAGGGTAACTGATTGGGACAACAAACAGGCATATGGTTCAAACACCATATGCAGAATCTCTTTGCAACCGTAAAATGGCATATAAGCAAAGTGTACCACATGAACGAGATATCATAAATTATTTTAGAGAACTAAAACCTTCTTTAAAACATTGGACACATTTTTCCAATGACTGCAATAACTTATGTATTTCAGCTTCAGCAAGGAGGGATATTTCAAAACTATCTACAATAAAATAAGAAATAGACAAGCTTTGGAATGCCAAAAAAGGTTGAATTGCTTATTACATTTATTTTATTATAATTCTATTATTTATACTCTTGAACTGAAAAAAGCAGACAATATAAATCTTTGTTTATGCATTGATGACGACAATAGCTAATAATAAAAGTATTCACAATATTTCCATTTGCTATAATAGCAATCGGCAGTTAATTGGCAACAACTGATCAGTAAAGGAAAATTAGGGCCAGGCTACGATTATGCTATTACTGTTACACAAAAATTCTTGATTTGATTTTTTGATATGTATAACATAACCAACTGGATATTTTAATAAAAATCCTACAGGGTAATGAATAGGTAACCATTAAATTTGAGAGGGCGGTTGAAATTATTAACGTATACTCATATGACGGTAAAAAGCACACAAGAAATGTAGGATTTAATTACGCATGAATGAAAATATTTCCGTGCAGGAAGTATCACACTGTCGAACAGGAATGTAAACTATTGGATATGTAACTGTCTCCTGACATGTTCTACGCGTATCGTCTTCTAGCATGATGTTGAAATAATGTGTTTGTGATGGTTAAATTGTTTTGTTTACAAAACTCTATTTTCTCTCTCGTTTCGCACGCCTAAACCAAATATACCTACTACCGTTCCTTCACTGCCCTGACCTACCACTGCATTAAAATCTCCTTTAATTATTAAATTTTCATATCCTTTTACGGATCTTAGTACGTTTTCACTATCTTTGTAGATCGCTTTTACCTCTTCCTCACTGAAGCTAGGGGTGAGCACGAATACGTGTATTATTAATGTATTTACAGGTTTAGATTCTAATCTAACCATGGGTACTCTTACAATCTTTTGTAAATAGTATTCTACACAGCATCCTATCGTTTTCCGCATAGCTATCTCCAACACCCAAATTTAGTTCCTCTGATCCTGCATGAATTACCCCAAAGTCTGCCCTCTAAAAATCCCCCAACTGCAGGCAACCGAATTTTGCTAATCCCTACTATGTCTAATGCTAATCTATCCATTTCAAATTTTTATCCTATAGCTTAAATTTTTGCTTTATGCTTCTGACATTCCACGTTATGACTCGTACAATGTTTCCTGTTCCTCTCTTAAATTTTGCTGATTATACCCTTCGAAATAGTTCCCTCCCAAATAATCGAATCGGGGACTATTTTAAGTCTGGAATCCGTTACCCCATATGACGCCATCACTAATAGTAGAAGCACTTTCAGTATGCTGTGTACTTGGGCGGTAATGTGGTGATTTCCTCTTGTGTTCCATATCACAGTATTGTGTCTCAGAATGCCACACCAAGCTCCAAAATCTCTGCCAGTCTAAGTACCGAAAGAGTTGCTGCTTTGTTTTGGAGACCTGTCTTAGTTTGGACCCTCACTAAAGACCCCACTAATTTGATTAAAATTATAGTTCGGCTCCTTATCTCACTGAAACACGCAAGTCAATCTGCGCATTATAGTATTTTAGAATTTCTTCAAGGTGCAATTCCATTTAGAATGTTATTTATACCAAACTAAGATTCTAAATTGCGTTTTAGCTTAGTTTGTTGTGTAACCTTTTTAATATAAGCCATGATCTTCTGTAGAAACACAGTAGATTTTTATTTTTAAAAAATCAATCGAAAAATAGTGAATATCATTGCCCTTGAACTTGATATTTTTATAATAATCATTTTTTTAAGTTTATAAGTTCTAGGTCTCCGTAGACATCTGTAACACGTCTGCTTTGCTTTAGTTATAAACCAAATAAGAAATAAAAAATTTACTTTTGTTTGCACGGAATAAATATGAACGCATCATGTATACTTATTTTTTACGAAGAGTTGCTATTAATTTAGCATGACATTTCATATTCAAATTTCTATAAGGGTATTTCAGATAACAAACTCTAAGAGCAAATGTTACACCTTAATTTTTTTAAGTACATTGCTAACGCAATAATCCAGGATGATGACCTATTTCAGAACCGCTGAGGAAATCAGATGTAAATGTCACAAAGCGCTACATATGTGCTTCCAATGGGAGGATAAATTATAAATAGCAAACGCTGCCATATTACAACACTAAAACAAATGCTAAGTAAAATTTTATAATTTTTACGTAATTTGTGGTATCTTTACCATGTGCTTAAGCACACATTGTATATGTTACATTGTGGAAACGGGATCTTGACCGCGATTAGCATGAATTTTATGCAGGCAAAAAGAAATGTTATATAATCACTAAGTTAAAAAAAATAGATGAGATTGAGGTAAAATATACACATTAAGTTGGAACGAAATACAGCTTCAAGATGTAGACATTGACGTCCACAAAAAAGAAAATTTTGTGCGCAAGTTTTTGATTAACTTCGTTTGTAAGTTTTAGTAAGGAATGTTAGCATGTGCACTCATTGTGGACACCGACAGTAAAGGCTACCTGTAGGTACCACTCAAACAAGTGGTTTTGTTTTGTGT
The DNA here is from genome assembly GCA_036346225.1 of Platerodrilus igneus. Classification (NCBI taxonomy): domain Eukaryota; kingdom Metazoa; phylum Arthropoda; class Insecta; order Coleoptera; family Lycidae; genus Platerodrilus; species Platerodrilus igneus. The sequence continues at coordinate 8,838,512 of JARFIW010001599.1, forward strand.
CAAGGAAGCAGCTGTTGGCGGAAAGAATTGTAATGGAAACATATGTTTGCTAGCTATTCCCTAATTCCTACAAATAAACTGTGAATAGGATATGAGTTTTTTGTTTATGATTTATAATTACGTACATATGGATTTTAAATGATTAGGTGCAATTGACTCGCATCAATGTAGTGGGAAATTAAGAGAACGTTAAAATAAGTATTTTGTTGGACTAAAGAATACCGACGGATCTAGTCTCCTTTATAAATTTATGAAATTCCGGAAATCAAGTTTGAAGAATTTGAAAAATTAGGAAATGAGTGTATAATAATTTTAATGGACAATTGAATGATTAAAAACGAGAATGACTATAGCACTATACTTTCTGTGTATCGCTAATTATACTGTTTCAGAAATTGGATTTAGAATTACATGTATAAAAATATTGGAAACTAAAACAATTGGTGTGTTAGCAATAGTAGTTGATTCGATTTTTCTTTTAAGATTTTATTTTTTAGTAATACCTTGTCAGTCCGATGTTAGAATATTAAGGTTCTTGTAGGCACATATTTGTTTTCATATTGCAATTAAGGAATGTCAATAGATTAAATTTTATTTGGACTTATTTTTGAACCAGTTAAGAATAGATTAAACTGTGAAAGGATATCCAGCCACCCCTGTAATGAAGTCGCATTTGCGAGGCCCTTCATTAAACAATTTTTTTCGTATGTGAAATTTAATGCAGAAAAAGATAAAGCATAAGGTGACAGGTACAAAAACTAAAAACAAAGGAGGTCTATCCGAAATGACCCTCTCCCGTGTAGCTAAAATATCGAAAGAAATTTTCGAGACAAGACAGTTTATAACAGTTTATAACAATATTAAAGCCTTTCAAGGTAAGTGGTTATTGTAACGTAGTTTTGAATTTCAGTTATTTTAAGTGTCAATTTTTTGTGTTTCTAATATTTTTTTCGTGGAATCCACTGCCGCGCCACTGTAGTTAACCGGTGTATGCTAAAAACTATTACGGTATTCCCGACCCTTTAGGGCAAATTTAAATTTATAACGCAATGCTCATTTTACCCGTAGCACATTATAGAGATTGATTAAATAAGGTTCTGGTGACACATCATACTATAGTGAGATGACTTGTAAATTCTCCTATAGCCTTTTTTAACATGATCTTATTACCATTTGTCAATATAGGGCATATTTCGCGTGCTTTCTAGTTACTGAGGTCTAGAAGCTGCAAGTAAGGAACCAGTTTTGAAAATATAGTAACTGAATTGCAAAGTTTTGTTTGAAAATATGCTTTGATCTCGCATTTTCAAAGTGAGTTAATAGTTTGTTTACATAAGGAACATTTACCAATCTTTTGGTAAATGTTTCATAATACTTAATATAAACAGTGTTTAAGAAACCAAGGTTCAAGGGTGGATTTACGCTATTTAAATGCATGAACTGGGAATCTATATTTAGAAATTTACACCACCAGATAAGCGAAAAATATTTATACTGTTCAAGTGAACATATTATTAAATGTGTACAAGCATCACTGATAAGTAGGGCATTTTTACGATTTAAGTAAACACTTTACCATACAGCAAATAATTTTAAGTAACATTTTAGTTTAACCACAATAAAGGCTAACAACATTCCAAAAGCACCTTAAAAATAGAGGCATTCTTTCGTATGTTTGTCACGAATTTTGTCAAGGGTTTCAAAACATACAATTTTAGATATTTATAAAAATCTCAAACCAATTTTAACGTTAAAAATATTCTAGAGGATATGCTTCTTAAATATAAGACCTGTTATAAGGTGAGCAATTACAGAAAAGTATATTCTACAAAAAATGACTGGATTAAGCGTTTAGCACTATATGTCTATTTCAATATATTAGTTAGAATTTAGTTCCTGATAATCTTGAACCACCTACAACTATTAGTAGTGCGAAATGAAGTTTTTGAATTGGCGTTCTAAGTTGACTTTTCAATATGTGAAAGTCGAATGAGGTTTTGACACACATGATCAAAAGGAAAATTGTGTGTAACTAATAAAGAAATTTTTGTTGCAGTAGCATTTAAAACTCAACGGTGGGAAGAACTTTCAAAACATAATATTATAATACAGAAATCATTGGGGATTTGTCAAGAAACAACGCTATTGGGGAAAGCGTATGGATGAAGAATATTTAGTTACTATACAATATGAAATTTTCTGACAGTTCGCTTGTCTAGAAATTATTCAAACAAGTTCTTATATTGCAAGGTTAAGTTTATATTTTCGACAAATATGTAGCACAAAACACGTGTTCGTTACTGAAGTAAACTGTGGCTTGAGTGTTGCTTTAGGCCACCACACTATGCCAATAATGTTTAATAGGTCTATAATAGACAGCGCTTATTCACCGAACTGCAGTTAGAGAGCTTAAATTAATGTCCTTAAGCTAAAGTTATCCTTGTTTCCAGTTATTCTCAGTTCTTGGAAATGATAAACGTTTTAGTAGCTATGTTATGATCCCACGTTTGCTTCAGATAGTAATTATTGCAAGTGTAATTTAAGATAACGCTTGAATTCTAAACCTTGTAAGAAATGTAAGATCTGCATGCAAAGTCGATCTATGAAGTGAACTGAAAAAATAAAAATTTATACAGAATCTTATAATGTGCACCGTTAATCACTTTTACGGGATTGAACGATCATGATACGCTATTCTACATTACCGGAGGATACGTTTTATAACAAATTTAACAGGAACATAGGTTATTACATGCAGTTCAAATGTAAACTTTATCTACTACAAATGACATGCCTATAGAACTGCCATGAATAAAGTTGATCTGATAATAAAAGACATAGCTGTGTAATGGCAGTAAATATGGGGTGGGTATAAAATTAATTGTTAAAGTTGAGGTTGATTGCAGTAATGTAGTTTCTTAAAAGTGCCTTTCCGCGAACATTATATCTACTTAACTTGAAAAGCATGGGGTAATTGAGGCTGGATGTAAAATAGAATTTTTGTTTAACTTTAACATTCGTCATCGTTTATACAAATCAGATTAGTTATTATCTAAGAAATCAAGGACTACGAAGAAGAACGAAACATTTTCTAAATTATTCAATTCTAGAAACAAAGTATTTTTAAACATTAAATAAGCCTTCTCACCTTCAATGCGGCAGTCCAATGTCGCCGAAATATTCTCATGCTGTTTTATGCTTTTTAAATAACAACCAGAAGTGGTTTTCAGTACCTGCGGGACTGGGTTGTTTTCGTCTGGCGAGCTTTTTCGCTTGGGGAGCTCCTTCGTCCGGGATGCTCTTTTGTCCGGGAAGCTTTCTCACCTGAAGAGCTGTTTCGAATTCTTGCCCTTAGGCCCGAAACAACCTTCCGTATAATTGGTTTGCCCACGCGTTTTAAGCTTCGCGCTCAGAGTAACCTTGTTTAAGGAGTGGATCGCTCACACATTCTTGCGCTTCGCGTTCGAAGCAAGTTGCTTGAGGTACAGGATAACCTAGCCGTTTTTACATTTTGTCACGATGGATTCTTAAATGCAAAGTTAGAACAAAAACGGCTCTCGACAGCCTAAAACAAGTACCTATAGGTAAATCAAATCAAATTATGTTTAACAATGAAATTTCTATCTGCGTCTGTTTGACTTTTATACCGTATCTGACGTATACGAATATGCTTGTAATAAAAAAGGACCTAAAAAGAAAAATCAACTTAAGACACTAATAAAAACACAAAGCGTCGTAAATTGTACGTTTAGTAAAAAAATTACGCAAAATAAACAAATGCAGATTTATTTTTCTTAATCTTTCTTGGGTATTAAACCACTCAGAGTTTTTAAAATTGTCTTTATTTACGTTTCGATCAATGACCTAGGATCGTTGTTAAATCTTAGGTCATTGATCGAAACGTAAATAAAGAAAATTTTAAAAACTCTGAATGGTTTAATACCCAAGAAAGGTCAAGAAAAATACAAAACAAACCACCACAAACATACAGGGAGTATTAACAAATGCAGATTCAAATGCAAATCGCCGCTTCTGCGATTTGCGTATTTAAAGCTCTACAATATTATATAACGATCATTTACTTAAGATATAGGGAGTGAATTGTCAGTTGAAAAGTAAAAAAATTTAAGATTGATATTAGCTTCGAACCCGATGCATCGTGCAAGCTATAGGAAATTATTGGCGTTGAACTATTACGCTTGACATTTATAAAAACGTCGTTGGTTGTATTCATATATAATCAAATGTCGCTTTAAAAAGCTTTGATTTTCGAAAATAGTTGGCGTCTTTGAAGAGTAAAAAAAAAGATAGACCATGAGGCCGCACACGCTATCCAAAATCCTTAGACTTGAGCTACTGTGCTCGACAGGAATAGAAATGTTGTTTCTTGTATTCATGTATTTTCAAACATCACTTTATTTGATTTAGACTTTTAGAAAATAGCTGGCGCCTTTAAAAATAAAAAAAAGATCGACCATAGCATCAAACTCTGGACGCGATGCGTGGTATTCGGCGTCGTTAGTGCTAAGCTATCGCGCTAGAAAACTATAGATATGTCGTTTGATCTACTCATGTATTTTTAACGATTCTCAGAATTCCTGAAAAATTTACGGCTGATTGTCTGTGTTCGTTCAAATAAATCTATATAGAAAAATTCAAAATTATAGCAGGGTGTGTTAGGTGTTTCAACGATGAATTACCCGACTCTCAAAATCAACATTAAAAACTGCATACTTTTTTTTTGGTAAAGCAAAAAAGATAATTTATGTTTTTTGTTTTAAGTTTTTGTAACATGTTCTTTGTTATCTTTATTTTGTTTCCGATTAGGTTTTTTTTCTATGAAATCCAGTACGTACATTGCCAATTGTACATGATTTTCTATTAGTGTATTGTAATAAAATGTTATTATTCAATTAAATAAAATTGTGCAAATAACATATTAAAACATTTCACTCGTTTAAATTTATCGAAACCTTGTATCAGGAGTATTGAACTGTTGTTCATTTTAAATTATTTAGAATTTGATTAAAGCTTGAAGGACCTGAATGTGATAACTAAGAATATTTATCAGAAAAATATTGAAATATTGACGTGGAAAATAAGTTGAGCGCTAATCCCTGCCCAAAGACATATACCACATAAACTTACCAAGTTATCCAAGATTTCTTGTACAGCGAACTATGCGGAACTTGTTGAAGTATCACACTTAAACACATAAAATAATTAAGTTTATATATTGTTTACAACAATTTGCGAAAGCGATGTAATTTATAACTCTGCTAGACAGTCCTAGCAGAACGAGTTCACATTAGCGAATGAATGTGTAGTGTAGATGGTTGAGTAAACATCGTTGCGGACCGTTCGCAATAGTTATTAATCAAATGAGGTAAAATTTCCAATTTTAGACAGTTGTGATAACAGTTACATATGCAAAGAAATCGGCAAAATTTATAGTGCGAGATTTTTATTTCTATGAGCGTTTATATAGTTAAACTACCTATAAAATTAATATATCAATTGGAGTATTTATTCGTATTTATTCCTATACACAACGATAGATAAACACATATCAGTGCTTATCAAAACTAGTTGCCGATAGCATATTCAACAAAATGAATCAAGTTAATACTATCATGTCTAACTTGGAGGAACAATTTAAAACGGCAATGATGAACTTTGAAGGCAGACTGCAATCTGCGCATGATAATGGAACAACCAGTCAACAAAATGAGGTAGTAAATATTGAATCTGACTTTAAAAACTTTAAAAAGCATATGTTGAATAGCATTACTGATATAAAGTCATTAATTGAAAATTTAGACGCAAGGATTGATAATCTACAACAATACACACGCAGAAATTGCCTTCTTTTACACGGAATAAAAGAAAACAATGATGAAAATATTATGGAGATACTATCGGATCTATTTATGAACAGACTTGGGGTAACAGACTTCCATTATTCGTTCATAGATCGTACTCACCGACTAGGTGTACCAAGGAATAATAAAATGAGAGCAGTTATAGTGCGTTTCTGTTCTTACTGGATGCGCGACAAAATATGGATAAACAAGAAGAAATTGAAGGGTACTAAGATATTAATTACGGAAAGCCTAACCAAAGAAAAACTCGATCTATATAAAAAATGCCAAGAAAAATTTGGATTTAAAAATACTTGGACCGCCGATGGACGAATCTACTGTTCTGTAGACAACAGAAAGATTCTTATTAAGAAAATGTCGGAGTTATCCAACGTAAATACAGCTGCTCCTATGGACAAAATGAAATCCCGGTTCGCCGAATGCAAACAACAACGGCATCCAATGTCAGAGCGTATAATACCAGGAGTCAACTAAACAGCACCAGCGGTATATCATAAACTGCCAGGTAGTACACTCATTATTTTGAATATCTATCACTTATGCACCATTATCAAAAGAAATACAATGCAATTACTATTGAGAACGGTTTACAGCTACATACTATTTTCTGCAACAACCATTTTGAATTTTTTTTGTTTTAATTTTTAAGTTTGTAATTATTTTATATTATAACCTCTTACTGACACATAATTGCAATTAAGTTTATTAATTTTGCTTAAATATAGTTATAGATACAATCTCATACATATACATACACACCCATTCAAAACTCAATACCTTACACATATCTACTTAAAAGCATCACATTATATCATACCATAATTAACCGTAATTAACAATTAATTTTAATTAGCATTGGGTGTTTATAGAATAAATTTCTCATAAAAATAATTTGGGAGAACCTAACTAACAGATAGAATATTATTAGAAAACATTTATTCATAATACAAACATATTCTTCAATTCATTACCTTACGATACATTATCAAATATTTAGTTTAATAAGGAGGCCTATAAAGTATTAATTTTCGTTTTTTTCTTTTCTTTAAGTACCTCGTAGTCATTCACTGAAAAATTTTATTTATAATTCTAATTCTAAATTATTGTTGGGTTTATATAAACTGTGACACTTCCAAATATCTAAGTTGTGGTGCATATAAGCAAATTCACCTACACAAAAACATATCGCAAATTAGCAGATCGTTATTGTTCAACATCTTATGTTAGACTTAGTTTATTAATAAGAAATTTATACGTTTGCGTTTATATACACTTTTTAATTACATTAGTATTAAAAAATTGCAAAAAATGGACCCATGCATTCGCGAAGTGAACTGTAACCAGATTAACACTGCCGAATATACTAATATCTTGGATCACAACAATTACTGGAATAGTAAAAACCATAATAAATACTTTAAAATATTTCACCAAAATATTCGTAGCCTAGGACGTAACATTAATGAATTAAAAATCACGTTGAGTCAACTGCCGTTTGAATACGATTGTCTTGTTCTTACGGAAACATACCAAATTTTAGATAACACACCGTTTTTACTACATGGTTATTTAATGCTGTATAGTGGTGGAGCACTTAATAAAAACGATGGTGTAGTCATTTACCTAAAAAATAAAATTGATTTTAGACAGAGTATAGTCACTATTGGGTCTAGTACAGCCATACAGATTTTATTAAAAAAGACAAAGCACGATACATATCTCATAACCGCAATTTATAGATCTCCATCCGAACCTGATGAAGATTTTATATTTAATTTACAATTATACTTACAACAAACAGATACGCTACATTGTCATACCCACATAATAGTCGGAGACATCAATATAAACATAAATAGTGAAAAGAAACTACAAATAACTATCTGGATACTTTAAGCGAACACGGTTTCCTTTCTTTGATTAACAAAAACACTCGTATATCTGGTAACACTGAAAGCTGCATAGACCATATATTTATGAAAACAAGAAATAAAGATCACTACCTAAATTGTATTCCGACAGTTATAGATACTTACATTACAGATCATAGGGCCACAGCTTTATATATACCGTGGGAACAGTGTAGTCAAAACAAAAACAAATTAAAGGAAATTATTTACATAAACTACTCAAAATAAAAGATGCCGTACAAAGTCATGATTGGACTACTTACTATGATGAATCTGATGTTAATAAGTTAACAGATAACCTGATCACTACAATAAATACATACGTTACACAGTATAGAACTATAAAAAAAGTAAAAAGGAATAATTTATCACGTAAAGAGTGGATAACGCCAGGATTAATAAATTCCATAAACAAGAAAAATTTATTATACAGGAATACAAAAGCGATCCAAGTAATAATCTAAAAAGGCATCTTACACACAATACAGAAATTTTGTGAACAAGGTAATAAAAAAAACAAAATACAATTATTATGTCAATCAAATTTATGCTAATAAAGACTCTGCGAGGAAATTATGGACCATCGTAAGTAATACAAATCGTACTGTACAAAATAAAGAGGTCAAGGAGATTTTTGTAAACAACAACATGATATCAGATCCAACACAGATAGCAAACGCGTTTAATGATTTCTTTTGTAAGGTAGGGGAAGCACTTGCTAGTAAAATTAAAAAACCAACTACTCCAGTACCAAATACAAAAAAATGTGATAAAACCTTCTTCCTGAGACCGGTTCAAGAAAATGAAATTTTAGAAATAATAAAATTACTAAAAGGTAAAAAAGCTGTTGGAAGCGATGGTATAAAATCAGAGTTATTAAAAGAAATAAGCCATTCAATTGTTTCACCACTTACATTTCTAATAAATAAAATATATGAGACAAACATTGTTCCGGATTCGTTTAAAATGCGGTTGTAATACCGATTCATAAGAAGGAGATAACGTAAATCCGGCAAACTACCGACCTATATCTATTATTACATCCATTGCGAAAATATTTGAATTAACTTTGAAAACCCGCATCATACATTTTTTAATCAAAATAATACTATAGCATATAACCAGTTTGGTTTTAGGAAAGGATATTCTACTAGTGATGCTATAAATCTCTTAGTTGAAAATATTACAAATAGTCTTGAAGAAAGTAAGCCAACTCTTGCTGTTTTCCTAGATCTAGCCAAAGCATTTGATACTGTTAGTCATACGCAACTATTGGAAGCTTTGGATTATTCAGGAATAAGAGGAGCTTCAATAAGCTTTTTCAGAGTTATCTGGAACGAAGGACACAAGTTGTCAAAATAGGAAATGCGTACAGTAGTGCTCTAAATATAAAATATGGGGTACCTCAAGGGACTGTTCTAGGACCAATTCTATTTTCAATATATATAAATAATATACTTACCACTCCTTTAAATGGTAAAATAATTAGTTTTGCTGATGATACGGCAATTACATACACTGGAAATACTTGGATAGAGATGAAAAAAATGGTTGAAGATGATTTAAAAATACTATTTAACATATATAGTCATAAATTATTAACAGTGAATTATGAAAAATCATGCTTTATTCCATTCTCTAATAACATAGCCGGATTACCAAAATTTAATACTCTTACAATTCAACTATCCCATGAAACTGTGAAAATTAAATCGCAAGAAAGTACAAAATACTTAGGTGGTATTTAGACTCTCATTTACGATGGAATATTCATTTAAATAACGTTGCTAAAGTTTTAAGAACCTTATTATACAAATTCAAATGCTTAAAAGAAATACTCGATATTACCCACCTAAGAATTATTTATTATGCATTAGTCGAATCTAGACTTAACTATAATATCTTAAGTTGGGGAGGAGCATCCTCTTGTTATCTTCACCAAGTTGACATCTTACAAAAGAGAATTTTAAAAATAATATACAATAAGCCCTTAATTTATCCTTCACACCTGCTATTCCTTGAAACGGTCATAATGGACATCAAGCAATTGTTTATGTACAACATTATTTTATATTTATATAAAATAAAACAACAGGAAGCATATCCACCATAAATACGACACCCGGTATAAACTAAATGATAACATTGAAAGACCTCCTTATATTCGAAGCATCGCTATACGAAGCTTTATGAACCTGATGAGCAAGATTTATAACCAGTTACCTAACATATATAAAAACTACATTACAATTTGCAATTCTTTACCATTAGTAAAGCAAATGTTTAAATATTACATTATAGCGTTGGGGCGTACACAAGTACATAGTATCGTGTAGTTTATTAGCAGAAACCTAAAACTTTATATTTGGAAGTGGGTCAAACCCTTAATACAATTTTTGTTTTCATTATAATTAAAAACTATCAATACATATTATGTATGCAAAGTACAAAGATTTAAAACAGCTTATTAATAAAACGCACTTACTTAATGTCAATTTATATAGATGATAGTCCATGCACAGTCGAATAGACTCAGTGGATTTATTTTTTTACATTGTTTATTTAAATTGTATATTGTTTATTTATATAATTTTGTTCTTATATTATTACTTTGAATAAACTTATTATTATTATTATTATTATTATTATTATTATAATTAAATACCGAACCGTAATCGGCCGGTATGATAGGTAACTCGTTTGTTTATGAAGCGGCGCATCGGACATGAGAAAAGCGCCAAACCATTCTCCCCGCCTTGAAAGTTTATGAACTTTCAAAAAAAAGAAAGAAAGGAAAAAAATTGAAAAGTGGAAGTAAAAAGAGGGCGGGGGAGGGGATTTAGTACAATAAAAGGAAAGATAAAAATTAATTGCTATAACAAAGAAATCATACTCTCAAAACGATTTTAAACAAATTATTATTTAGTGTCATTAAACTTAATCAACATTTTAAATAAACCAATTAAAAAATAAAAAAAACAATTTATTATTGGGTGGGTAGTGGACAAAGTTTCACCACTGCACGCATAAATGAACCATCCTTCATTTTTACCGAGGCTACTCTGATTACATTATCAGGACCCGGAAAAACTTTCTCTACTAGTCCTAATGGCCAGTTGAGAGGGGGAGTATTATTTTGGTTTATAAGTACTACCGTACCAACTTTAATAGGGCTTGTGGGAGTACACCATTTTTGTCTTATTTGTAACGTATGTAAATATTCTGTTTTCCACTTTTTCCAATAAGATTTGACTAAACTATCGAGTAAATTTTTGCGGTTGCTAATATTCTTTAAATCTTTATTTAACTCTATTAAAGGTAAGTATTGTAGTGGCATAGTCATTAAAAAATGTGCTGGAGTGAGAATTTCTGGTTGAGGATCAGAGCTTATTAAACAGAGCGGGCGCGAATTTAATAAACATTCAATTTGGATTAATACCGTAAGCAGTTCTTCATAAGAAAGTAACTGTTTACCAATTACGCGATACCAGTGGGATTTGACGCTTTTTACATTAGCTTCCCACATTCCACCAAAGTGGGGGGCACGTGGAGGTATCATTTTCCAATTAATTCTACGATAGGTCAGTTCTCGTTCTATTGCATTTTTAAATACGGAAGATGTAAGAAATTTGCGTAATTCGTATAATTGAGATTTTGCTCCCACAAAAGTGGTTGCATTACCGGAATATAAGCATGAAACTGGACCTCTACGTGATATAAAACGTTTAAAAGCGGATACGAAACATTCAGATATCAAATCTGAAACCAATTCAATGTGAATTGCCTTTGTGGTTAAGCAAACAAACAAACAAATATAACTGTTTTGTGAATGATGACCACGTCTGCGTACTAATGTTATTTTTATAGGACCCGCATAATCTACTCCCGTGTGAACAAATGCCTTTGCTTCCTGTACACGATACGACGGAAGGTCGGACATTTTTGGAATTGAAGGAGCAGGCGCTAATCGAAAACAAGTGTTGCAGCTATGAACTCGTTTCCTTACTATATTTCGTGCGGAAAGAATCCAATAGCGATGGCGTATAATAGAAATTAACAGATTAGGACCAGTATGGCAATTTAATTTATGGTAGTAATCTATTAACAAATTAACTATATGATCTTTCAAAAGGAAGGTCGGATCTAGATATCCTACCTTCTATACGTAACACTTTGTTCTCATCAATAAATGGACAAAGTTTTTTAAGGTTATTAGAGGGTTGCTTGGATTTATTCAATAAGCACATTTCTTCATAAAAATGCACCGATTGAACCACACGAATAATAAATTTTTCTGCACAAAGAAAATCAGAAGCTTTAATCGTTTCTGAGAGAGGGAGGATTTTTAAGAAACGCAATATGTAAACTGTGATTTTTAATAACCTCGTCCAAGAAGAAATTCTTAATGCTAGTTCATACAGAACTGGCACTTCAGTAAGACCATAAGTGGTTAAATTGTGTGATTTAAATTCTGGTAGATGTTCATTCGAATAAGCTGAAAATGGTTTGATTGGCCACTCAGACGTTGGTAGTTTTAACCACGTTGGACCATCCCATCATAATTCATGAGAAATTAATTGAGATGGTAATAGTCCGCGAGATAAACAATCACTTGGATTGTCTGTTCCTGAAATGTGATAGAAACATCGTGTAGGAAAATATTCCTGACACTGAGCAACACGATTTGCTACAAAAATAGACCATTTATGTGGTGATGAATGAATCCACGAAAGTGCAATCGTGGAATCCGAGAAAGCGTAAATTCCGGCAATAGATAGCCGATCTTTATAACCGTCAAAAACAGTTTTCATCCGTTTTGACATTAAAACATTAGTGCATAATTCTAACCTAAGTAGCGTAGTTATTTTTACTGGTGAAACCCGTGATTTCGCACACAGTATGCGAACTATAATCTTATTGTTTGGTAACGTAGTGTGTGTGTAAACAACACATCCGTATGCGTTTAAACTAGCGTCACAAAATCCTACTAAATTTACACTTGCGTTGTTAACCACACCGCTATGTCGGGGTATGGATAACTTAGATAGTTTTGAAATTTGGTTGCGAAGCGCATCAAAACGTTTAATTATTGTATGTGGAGGAATTTCACCCCAACCTGTTTTACTGAGCCACAATTCTTTTATAAGTAGTTTTGCATACAAAATAACTGGAGAGACCAATCCTATAACATCAAAGAGGCGAGCAATAAATGACAAAATTGTACGTTTTGTACATTTATCTTGTGATTCAACAGTCACAAATAAGAAAACATCAGTAACAGGCACCCACGAAAGACCTAAAATTTTAAGTTTTTCGGTGCCTTCATTAAAGTTAATACTGGCGAGATGAGTATCTGGAAGACTATGTAACAGTTCGGTGGAATTTGTTGACCATTTTATTAAATAAAATCCTCCAGATTTAAAAAAAGCAATTAACTCTTGCGAATGACGAATAGCTGTAGCTGAGTCATTTTCAGAATAAACCAAATCGTCCATATACAAATTTCCCTTCGTGATGTTTGCGGCATTGGGATAACGTTGCCTTTCATCTTCGATTAACTGATGAATGGTGCGCATAGCTAAAAAAGGACTTGACGTAAGTCCAAAAGGGAGGCGATTGAAAACATATGTGCGAATGTTTTCATTATCTTTAAAGCGATATAAAATTTTTAAATATTGGCGATGTTCCTCTAGTACATTAATCTGCAAATACATTTGTTTGATATCCGCAGTCATAGCTATAGGAAATAAACGAAAATTTAGTAACAATAAAAATAAATCTGTTTGTAAATTTGGGCCTTTATATAAGGTGTCATTCAGTGACAACCCCGTATACGACTTACTACTAGCGTCTAGTACTAAGCGTAATTTAGTAGTAGCGTGATCAAGTTTCACTACCCCATGATGAGGTATATAGTATCCTTCTTTTTTATTATCCGTATCTGGCAATTCCGAAATGTAACCTTTTTTTTGAAATTCAGAAATAATTTTATTATAATCTTCCTGTAGAGCAGGATTTTTACTTAATTTATTTTCTAAAAACAGAAAGCGTCGATAAGCTACAATGTAAGAATCACCTATTTCTGAATCCCGAATAGTCGTTGTTATATAAATATTTTCACAATTTATTTTATCGCTACTAAGAATCTTTTTATTCGAAATTTCTTCTAATTCCCAAAAGTTTTTAAGAACTGATTCTAGCTCATTTGAAACAGTAATAGCGTTAAATGACGCTCTTTCGTTATTATGAGTAACCGAAAGAGGTTTTACGTCCCCCATAAAAACGCATCCAAAAACAGTTTGAATAGCTTGCGGTAAAAATGGACCACAGTCAATAGGATTTCCTATATAAATTTGAGTAAATAATTGCGCTCCTATAACAATATCAATTTTGCCAGGAATGTTCCAAGAAAGATCCGCTAATTCTAATTTATTAACAGATTGTAAATGACAGGTATCAATACGTAAAGTGGGTAATTTATCAGTGATGCAATCAACCACTAGAGCCTGTATATAATATTTATATGAATAAATGCGTGACTCTAACCTTAAATATGTGTAACCACGAATTGGTTTCGAAGCTGAACCAATTCCCTTTATTACGGAATTATTTAAGGGTTCTGTAGCTAATCTTAAAGCGTTACAACAATTGAAAGTTATCAAATTATTTTGTGAACCGCTGTCTAACAAACAGCGTATCAGATTTTTATTTCCTACTGAAGAATATGCGTAAACCTGAGCGGTAGCTAATAATATAGTGCTACTAGATTTTACTTTTGAGCTAAGCGAAACCGTAGTAGTAGGTGTCTGTTCTTGGGAGTAAGAAACAGCATGCGGATTATCTCTACCACTTTGTAGTTGTGTTTGGTGTATTGCGTTAGTTTTAGCGACATTTATATTAGGTTTATTAGCAATTGCTTTAAGAACATTTTTTGTTGAGAAACAGAGCAAACTGTGGTGTGGTTTGTTACAAATTCTACAAACACTTTTTGATCCACAATTCGAGAAATTATGTATCACACTTAAGCAGTTGACACACGCATTTTTCGATTTGATAAATTCAAATCTTTTTTGTGGCGTTTCCAACAATTTAAATTTTGCACATGAATAAAGTTTAAAATGATCATTCTTTTGACAAAAAGCGCAACTAATCGGTGTACTAGAAACGAATGATTTAGTTTTATAATTAAATGTATCACTTTTAAAGGTTGAAGTGTTGCGAGAATTTGAATTTGCGGAGCGTTCTAATATTTTTACTTGATCTTGGATAAAGTATACATACAATTCTTCAAATCGAAGATATTGCTAAGATAAAATGTACCTAACGTGCGCTTATCTTGATATTTCTTTTCTAATGCGGCCCATAATATTGGGTAAGTCTCACCACATGGCACCAGCGGTAATTTTGAGAGCAGAACCTGATAATTTAGTTATCAAATATTGAACTCGTTGCGAGTCTGAAAGTTGCGGATTTAAATGAATATTGGTTTGAAATGCTTGGTATAGGCAAATCACTTTAAGAAGAACCCAACGTCATCATGCGCACAAAGCAAAAATTGGTTAAGAACAGTTCATTATATGTAATTAGGGATGGCAGTATTCAGGTTTTAGTGGCGTAGAGTTTTATGATCAACCAATCGGAAATTACCGTGTAAAAGTTTTACATTTCATTACTATTTATTTTTACTTGATACACAGACGGACAGTTTTAAACCGCCATCTAACTAATATAAAATATCTTGTATATAACAATTAACATTAATAAAACAATAAGTTACTCAACAGGTGTGTTTGCAGAACACTAGAATGAGATAGAAACCACATAAGTAGGCCATGATATTCAATCATTTGAGTAGTGTATTTAGTTACGAATCACCCCCTCATTTCCTCCAGAATCCCTCATTTCCTCACTCATCTGGACCAAATTTACATGTAAATTCATAAGGAGGAAATGAGGAGATGTAGATGAATCTCCACAAGGAGATGAATCTCCTCCTTGTGGACCGCCTTGTGGAATTTTTACCCCAACCATTTTGATTACGTCGCACCCGCATTTTTTCTACCTGCGAGATAAATCTTTCTCCACATTTCCACCCACGAGATCAACCTATCTTGTTTGGTATCAATTAATATTAGAATTTTTCAAGCTCACACCGAATCTTACTATGGAATTTTTAGATTGCACATCCACCAAGAGCACCCCAATTTTAAGATTTCTTACAGCTGTAGACGAACTTTTTGCACAGCGTTCTCCTATAAGATTTCTTCAGTCATGCGATACACCATTGTAAGCCATTAGACTTTTACGCAGACATTATGAATGCTGCAACATGATTTGAACATTAGGACCACGTTCCCTGCAACGTTATACCTTGTAATAGTCCGAACCTCCTAAACGTTTCGCTTTTGCTCTATAAGCACAAACTAACGCACAATAGACTTTTTTCGCAACTAATCCAAGCATCTTTCGCAGTAACCCAGCTTGTTGTATCAATTAATATCGAATTTTCTCGAAGCTACCCGAACTTAGGATTTCGTAGCAATGATCATCCCCGTCCAGAGCGCTAGCCCGCATTTAAGATTGCGATCCGTTGACCGAAAGCGCATTTCTAACCGGATCGCGACTATCCAACGCACATTAAGTGCGTCGCCAATGAGCATCTTTTAAGTCTAGAACATTTTACGCAGAATTCGAATCATGTTAAACCACCGATAATTCTGAAATCCAACGGACCACGACCTGCAATACACGTTACACATTACCCTCTAGCGACCGATGCACAAGTCTTGTACTCACACATTCCACCGATACTATGCAGCAGATAAACCCGTCACCCATTTTTCGTACGTCAAAATACGATTACGCAATTTTCCGTCAGCTACCCGACATCTTAGAATTTTTGAGCAATGACCGCTGTTCATGCACCCAGACGCTACCCTAATCACTGTGTCCACACACGATGCACATTACCTGTACGACTTTAGACCGATTCTTAGAAATATCTGTTCATCACATCGCCGCCCCTCGATTACATACAACCGTTAGACTTAGAATTTTACATGCACGTAATGCCGAATCTGTCACGTAACAGATTTAAAACAGACCACCGCTTACCATTTTACCGACACGCCTCTAAATTATTACTTTTACTTGCACGCTAATAGCCTGACAATCATCAAACACCATCTCTTAAAGCACTATTTTCAATTACAAACAATTTTTCACACATACAGTTATAAATTTGTTAAACCGACATTTCTATGACATACACCAGTAGCTTCAACACATTTTTATTCTTAACCTAGACACTTCTCATATCGGCTACTACATTATTAACTATTTACCAATTTCTGAAACTAGAGCACTTTCCAACGACCGAACCGGACCCACATGTTTCAAATTCACTCTATTTTGTACTACATTAATTTTCGCTTAAGACCTCTACATATTTTCAGTATTACATCAGACACGCTTATAACCACATTTTACACGAATGTTACACAGTTTCACATCGACGACTTCATACTTCCTCCATTTTGGTTAACACCCGTAGCAGTTCGCAACAGACGTTTAATTGCGTCGAGATATGATTGTAACCATCCATAACTTATTTCAACATCTTATTAACGAATAAATCGCTCTTTCTGCTTCCAAGAAACTCGGCACTCCATCGTCGACATCTGGCGTTCTTTATGCGATAGCTAGCCATACGGTTGTTAAACGCAGTGCTAACCATTTCTACACCATCGTCGCTAGTAGCGTAACTGATGCATTTTATGTCTGTTGCTCCTTAATGTGCGGCATACGTAGTTTTTCCATTTCGAAATCGCATACTTTACACATAATTCGTGGTTGTTTCGTACAAACAGTCAGAGTCGATGTCCGTCATTGCATCCTCGAAGGCAAAACTCGTCATCATCCATTCATTATCGAATCCCCGATATTTTAACAAACCCCAAACGCGTTCGAGACGACTCGAGGTACGTGTTACACATCCGATGTCGCACACCGCTAGTCAACTCAGTCATCTGTCAAGCCATCGTCGTTCCATGAACGCTGACCGTATTCGCAGCTTCGTCAAGCCACACCACACTTTTCGCATGCACGCGTTTCTGTCGACCTTTGCATCGAAACCCATCCACGATTAACACGCGAGTATCAACCGCATTACATCATCATTCTCACGTCGAGCTTCCACGCACGTCGACGCTCATTTAAACGACGTACGCATCGTACGAAACAGATGACAGAGATGTACTGTAGCACACCACTTGATTTTTTAGTCCACATCTTTTTTAAACCAACCACAACGCTTTCAGTTCACCATCATTCAGACGCACGACATGGAAACCTTACTTGCACTCACGCACTGCAGCCTGCCTTGCATGGTGCAGCAGACTCAGGTAACACTCAGTTTAGACTCTATCTAATCCACTCACACAGACCATTCACGTCATTAAGACCCATCACATGATCACACCCATTTCTAGACACGTCAGATCATTAGCTACTTATAAGATACATTACATATTTTACATATTTTAGAACCACATGTAAATTAAAACCCCAGTTTATGCTTTAAAGACACATGTGCTCATTTAATATTTTAAACCGTTACGCAAGACAATGCTTTTACACATCCGAAATAGTCATGCAACACGTGACGCCACGCTACGTCAACGATCAGCCTTGATGCGGAAGAACAGCTGAATTTAAAATCATATTATTTACAGACATTACAACAACGTCAACCATCTGTTCTAACGTGATTGCATTAGAATGATGTCTTGTCATCTTCCTCGATAACCATTAATTGCGCTACAACGTCGCGAATTCACGACATGCACCATCAGCAACAGCACTGATGCTCGACGCATCGCCTCTCGCAACCACCTCAGCAGCCCGTCACCCCCTGCCGCACCGCTCACTGCGCACGACCCGTTTTCTGCATGACAGCCATGCTTTCATATCATACAAACGCATTACATTACTATAAATTTCCATTGACATACACGCAGATTCTCATTTAAACCATTACATACAGAAGACAGTCCTTTACGTATTAGCCAGGTTTACATTCATCGTAGCTGTACAACGACATCGTCTTTCATCCTTTCAACAGTTTGATACATTCAGCCACGAATCGCGTTCTATTTGCCGATCACACCACGTCATTTCGCAGCCAGACACACCGCAGCCTCAACCTATCTCGTCCAGCTGATCTTCTGAGGCTGACCTCCACGCAGGCACACTTTCACTTACATCGATGAACATCTATTGCGACCGTTAACGATCCGAAAGGTTCAACCAGTAACACGTTTAGTCGATTCGTGTACGCCAGACCCGCATTCGTTTCGCTCATTTCGATACACGTTTTAGAATAACCTTAGCATACGGATTTACATCCTTTTCGCAAGACACCATACCAAAGAGTCTTTCAACCGCAAGCTCAGAACCGGAGTCGTCGTCCATCGACAAATACCATCCTCATTCTTCAATAGTGTTCACCATGTTCAGCAGCTATTGTCCAGATCTCACCATTTCCATTTCCATTCCAGTTTCTTTCCTCCAGCATGGCACGACGGTTTCGTAACGACACTAGCCACACGCATGATCCCGAGCGCATGTAACTCACGAATCATTCTGAATATTTTGCAGTATTCGCTGTAATAATTATACCACGTTTAATCGCATTGTAAGATTTTTATCTCCCTTCTCAACTACGTTACACTAGCACCTTACGAAATCTGCCTTTTCACCTTTTCGACTTCACACACTTCACATTCACAACAGCTATTGCTTAACCATCACATGCATGCAGTCGAACATGCTTTTCAGCTACCATTATCTTCCAGCAACGCTCAGTCCGCACACAGCATTCACCGACAGTGCTCGCATCGCGCAACGTGTCAGCAGACGCAACACCTAATCGATCAAACGCCAGCATATGTTGCACAGTATATACACCATACACATTGTTGCACACCATGCCGTCACAAACACCATCTCACAGTTATCGTCATCACACACTTGTTCGTTTCAGTCCAGTTCACAAAGTACACCATCTTCATCTCATCCGAATATCCGTACATCCATCAAAATATTCGAGTTCGTTCACATCGTCACAGCCATTCATCCACCTTTGTTCCACGATGAACACGATTTGAATTTTTCACGATCCGAGGTCTTTCCATCGCCTTCAAGCCCAGAGACGTTCACAACGCGCGAACGCACCACGACTTGCACAACATTCGCAGCACGAGCTGCAGTCGACGCCAACAATGTCACAATGCTCACTGGTATCATCACGCGCTCGACACAACACCACGATGCCGCATTGTCACTACCAACGATTCAGTCCAGCCATTCGACATGAAGCTTCACCTGAGCGCACAGTCCATTCTGAATCACGAAACATGTCTTCATGCACGCACAGCGCGATCGAACAGCATTTCGACAGATCGCACGCATATCCGACATGTAGTGAACACAGTGAATCACAGGTGACAACATCAGCAGACATTACGACCATACGAGCCATTTACACAGTAACGGACCAGGTTGAGCGAACAGGTTACGCGCCGCGGCGCTGACCTAACCTATTAATTTTTCCTTTTATCTAACCTAGGTCCACACTTGGTTTTTAATGGAAAAACTCATTAAAAAAGCAATTAGGTCATATGGTCATGTGGTCATATGGTCATGTGGTCATGGGGCAATTTCACCCTATGGGGCAATTTCACCCTATGGGGTAATTTCACCCTATGGGGTAATTTCACCCTAACTTAACATCCTACATATATCCGGATATATGTCGATGCGCATCCCTGTCGGCTTAGGTCGGATAACAACATATTCGACTATCTTCGGCAATATACGCCCCCACTCTGTAGAATACATAAGAGAACAATTTTTTCGTATTCAATTTAGTATTCGATAGTAGCTAGAACGGTAAACATGAGCGTCTCCAAGGTGATTAACGTTTCTCAACTTCTTGGGAATAAAGTGAAACCGACAAATGAGCGATTTGGATTATGGCTGTTGACAGAAAATATGTGCAACAATAATCTGGTAACAGATATTGGTAATATTTGTTATGTCGAAGGCGAGCAGATGCTGACTGGTGGACTACACACACCAATTACAGAACCATTTTGTGACAATATAATGTTGGTTAAAATTTGCGACTTTTCTGACGCCGAACAAACCTCTGCAAGCAAAAGGATGTTTATCCTAAAAAAAGAAATTTGTGGTGCATTCAACAGCTATCTACGAAGAAAGTTTGACCGATTTGTTTCGCTAGGCATGGTGTTAAAGCTAAGCTTCCGTTTTTCTGGAAAGCACTAACAAGATGGGCCAGAGAGTAAAAGAAATTATCGGAAAAGAAGACCTCGAATGCATTAATAAAAATTCCAAAATCCTATATGTGTTCCATACAAAGTGGAACTAGCAGATGTTAAGTTGGAAACTTTATTGGAGGAACTACCAGATATATTAGACGAACTCGAAAAGATTATTTTATCTTTTGACATGGATGTAACCCAAGATTTTGCGGGTATATTTAGCAAGATGGAGATGTGTAATTATTTAACTACAAACCATAACTTTTGCTATAAGGGCGAATACGAAGAAAAGTGTAATATTATAGTTGACAACGATAAAACTGTAGGAATTGATTGTTTAACATGGCTAACAACCAATGCAAGAATTAAGATATACAACAAATTTGTGTGTCAGATAACAAGTCCTGGTGTTAATAAACAACTTGGTAATCATATACTAGATTTTTTACGTTGTCCGGATGTACGTTTAAGGGAAACATTTGCGTCTACTTTGGCCAAAGAACATGGCATTACGCGATTGGAAGCGACAATATACAACTGTGCAATTGGAAGCTATGTCAGTGCGGGACGGTGTATAATCCCTTAAAAGACTGTTTAACGTTATTGGAAGATAGTAAGTTATACTTCCTAAAGGCGCCAATGTACTCGGTACCACTTGCCAAAATGTGGAGTAAGCTATCGGACAAGTTACAAAATAGTTGCTGTTTAGTGTATAATAACCTACTACAGTACGTGTATTGGGGAAATGGTAATACAAAGAAATTGACGGGCTTGCAAATTAAGTTGTCCGAAAAACCAAAAGAAAGGGAAACATTGATAAAGTATGTACTTGGCTTTAGTTTTAACTATTTACCCGTAAATTATTTGGAGATAGTAGAGGAGGAAGACAGCCAAGATAAAATAAAATCTTACACAAGTGCTACATTAAAGCAGGTAGTACATATTTTACACAATCTGAAAACATATTCTACAATTCCAAAAGAAATAGTCATTTCGGAATTGGGATTGATAAATACACCTAATATTCGCCCAGAGGTTGTACGACAACGCGCAAATATTGGTAGTAAACTCTATCCGTTTACGCTAAAGGAAATTACCCCATTATGTATGCCATACGCAGTAAGTGGAAGGAAAAGACAACTGAATTAGAGGAAATGGATGCAAAAGGCGAAAATTGACCACATGGAAAACACTGCAACAATACGCGAACAATACAAAGATGTGTTAGACAAAGAACATCTTATTAGAGAAAATGAGGAAGAATTAAAAGATTATTTTATGTGTCGATGGACTGACTTAGATACATCCGGGTTGTACAAGATGTATGCATTTGCGGTTAGTAAGAAAGACTCTTTTAGTTATGTAGGTGTTCTTGCAGAAAAGGATGGTACTAAATCCGTATACTTTTTAAAAGGTTATTCTAAAAACGTATTTATCGAAATGACAGATAACAAAAACGAACTAAGGAATGCGGGTTTCGTAACCTTGGCGTACACCACACGCAAAGGGGTTCCGCTAAACATTGTATATTTACCTAGTAAAGAACCTTTCGGATCATTTAAAACCGAGGGTCTTACAACCTATAACAACCATATATTCCCAAAAGTGGTGGATATGCAACTACACAACGGTGTGTGGAGAAAAGGATTTCTCCAATACCGACAAGAAGAAGTCGATCAAGCTAACAAGATACGTATGCAGGATATAGTGGGAAAGCTGCGATTAAAAGATTGTCACAAGCTGCAAGAATTACACGAAGGAATGGATCTGGTTGTCGGCGGAATCAAAGACTTTAAATATAGAGGCAAACTTCGGTACATTTTACAATTCGAAAACCTAGACGGTCTTTATGTATCAAACTATTGGTTAGAAAAGGAGATAGAAGACTTGGGTGTCGATTTAAATTTTAAGCTACGAATAAAATTAGATAAAATTAAAACCACTGCAAACAAACATAAAGAAAGGACTGTCTTCTGTGTATAACTTTGTATTAAAATTAAGTTTAAATGAGTCCATGCTTGGCATTACATTTTTAAATTTGTTATGTATAATGTCGGAATAAACATTTTATAATAGTATATAACATTGTTCCTTATTTATAAAAGGCTGTAACGTTACCCCGAAATAGCACTCGCACAGAAAGGGTGTTCATGGGCAGCGAGCATGGTAGGTGCGTACGCGCATGGGCGCGCATGGGCAGGGGTGTGCATGCGCAGGGGTGCTCATGGGCTGGGATGTGTTTGGGCGTACACGAGGGAGGCGGATGTTAACAGTCACCGAGCATCCAATTTTTATTTGGTGTGAGTACTTGCCTGCGTATGTATCCGGAGTAAAAGAATACGATTTGTACACGCATATAATTAATAAAATTAATTTATCGAGGGAAGATGACAAAGGTACATCATTCCTAATAGTACAACAATCTACGCATGGGGACGTAAAGATATAAGATAGTTGTTTATATTTGTATAGATTTTGTAAACCTATTGTATATATTAGTTTTAAATTCCATAATTTTAAGTTCTTCGCCCACCTTCCAAATCCTTCCGGCTTCTATCCTGGTTGACAGAGTATACGTGTTAACTCCACGTGGTATTCGCGGGACACTGCGGTTTTAGATTTCTCGGGGGATGGGTGGCTAAAGCATATGTCTTGCGTAGCAAAAAAAGGGTTTTAAAGATGGAGTTAAATAAAGATGGGCAAAAATTAGTCTTTAAAAGGCATAACTTTGTATGGGGTGGTCCTATTTAAAATTTATTTACAAATTTGGGGTCCCTAGAAAAATTTAATGTTAGTTGATGCCAAACAAAATATATTTATCTTAAAAGAGTGACTACCCCGCAAATAATAAATACAATATAATACTTGTCAACAAAAAAAGTTGTAGGGAAAAATTAAAGACATATTTAATGGGGGTCCAGTATTAGAATTTGTTGGTAGTAATGTTAAGTCCTACTGTATTGTAGGCGAGAAAGATACGATTAAAAAGATTAAAGGGTCTCACAAAGTGTAGTTATAAAACCTAGGGTCTTACAACCTATAACGAGCATATACCTCAAAAGGGGTAGGCATGCAACTACGCAGCAGTGCGTGGAGAATTTATTCTCCAATAAGAAATTAAAGTTTCCATGTACGTAGCACCAGTCATTGGGAAATGGTCAAAATGTGGAACCTATAAAGGCGATTATTAATTATGGTTTAGAAAAATAATAATTTTCGTGGACTAAATAAAATAGCTTAGACTGGTTAATGTATATGGTTACATACTCTCGTACACATCCACAAACATCTGTTTACGTCCACAATATCGATACCGGTAGTTTTTGTTTAACAAATAGTAGGAAAGATACGTCGGTGTTAGTGCGGAAGCCCATAGGATCGTTGGATTAAAAAAGAACGATGTGGCGGAATGTATGGTGGTCTCCGTTAGAATAATCGAAAGTGGTTAATTGATCGTATTAGATGTTTAAATATGCGAAAGTGTAAAAGCCTACATAAACAAAAATTAATTAACCGACAAAAAAGTGCGCGATGTGCTACACTTATAAAGAAAGTATGGAATGGTGCTTTTTAGCGGCCCTAGCAGTAAAAAGGGCGACTGACTTTTCCAAGCAACTACAAGAATAGCAGTAGCGCAGAGAAGGGGTATGCATGTATTATACAGTTGCTACAAAATATGTCAGTTTACGCGTAGCTCGGATGTGTAATTGATCACGACTTAAAGATCCCTCGGAGATTTAAAAATTCTCGGCCCATTGTCGTTTGAAAAATGTTTGTAAATTATCAGAACAGGAGCGGATTGAAGTTTAAGTTAGATGGATGATTGACTGAGTTTTTCTACCTTTACGAGGGAATTGGAAGTTGACGGACATCGAGCATCTATTTCTATTTGGACGATACCGAGTACTTACCGGTTCTAGAAATCATTACGTGTGATTGACCGCTATGCGAAAGTGTAAAAGCCTACAGAAGCAAATTTAATTATCATACGAAAAAGCGCGCGATGTGTTATAGAAAGTATGGAATGGTGCTTTGCATCGGTCCTAACTGTAAAAAGGAGAGTGACTTTTTCTAGCAATTACAAGAATAGCAGTAGCGCGGCGAAGGGGTATGCATCTATTATACAGCGCATTGTTGCTATAAAATATGTTAGTTTACGGGAAGCTCGAACGTGCACAAATTAAATTTTAATCTATAATTAACAATGGTCGTAAAAATGGGAAATTAATGGGTAATTTGAATACCGCTAAGCATATACTTTCGCTTGGTGATTCATTTGAAAAATATTCAAGCCTACCTAAAATATGACGTAGAAGTTATTTAAAATTAAATTGTTTTATTAGTAAGTATCCTGTAGACAACAAGTTGGTATTTCCTTAGTAATGGTTTAAAGTGTTTTTGGTTATAGTAGCACTGCATCTTCTACGACTTGCACACAATTTGTGTGCGTGTGCTACCACCCTTTTGGATTTTTAATATGCACGCGATCCGTATAACATGGAAGACGTTTTCCGGTGTTTCTACTAACGGCATTCGCACCATCGACGATGCGATCCAGGTGCATGCATTGGCGCTAAATGTATTGAACGAGCAGCAAGGATTATGACGTCATTTAGTTCCCTGCTGAATCCTCAACTTCGTTCGGGTGTCTTCGGAAACCTTTGGTTTGCATTCTATAGGCTACATAAAGCAGGTACGCAGGAGTAAACTCTTTAGTTATAAGTTAGTTCGCTTACAAGTCAAGTCTTATAGTGCGGATTTTGTTTTGTACTAAAATGGTACCTGCAAACGTTTTTAAATGCGAGCCCTGTCACGTCTACTTTACCAGGAGGGATGCTCTCAAACGGCACCAGAACAAATGTCATGGTGTAACATCGCCCAGGTTGCTTTATACATCCGTCTGCAGCAAAGTTCTTTAACTGTGGGTCTTGCGGTATCGCTTTTACGAGAATGGACAACTTACAGCGACACAAGGAAAACAGCACGGTATGTCATTAAGCCGTAAACGTTCAGCTCTGCCAGCTGTTAAAGGGTCTTGTACGAAACGACCACGAATTATGTGTAAAGTATGCGATTTCGAAATGGAAAACTACGTATGCCGCACACTTAAGGAGCAACAGACATAAAATGCATCAGTTATCGCTACTAGCGACGATGGTGTAGAAATGGTTAGCACTGCGTTTAACAACCGTATGGCTAGCTATCGCATAAAGAACGCCAATGTCGACGATGGAGTGCCGAGTTTCTTTGGAAGCAGAAAGAGCGATTTATTCGATTAATAAATAAAAAGAATACAACACACAGCAATTAAAGTCTATTGCGAACTCTACGGTGTTTATACCAAAATGGAGGAAGAGAAGTCCGATGTGAAATCCTTTAACACAAAAATGTGGTTATAACGTCTTCTAGTAATCTGGAAAATATGTACGAGGTCTTAAGCGAAACCATAAGAACAAAATCAGAGGAATTTGAAACATGTGGGTCCGGTTGGTCTTTGGAAAAAGTGCTCTATTTAGAAATAAATATTAATAAGTATAGCCCGATATGAGAAGTTCTAGGTTAAGAATAAAAATTGTGAATATGTATTTAGAAATGTGGTTTACAAATTTAAACTGTATTAGTAAAATTGTTTGTAATAAAAGTTTTAAGAATTGTTTTAGATTTTCTTTAGGTATTAGCTGCACGAAAGTTATAATTTAGAGGTGTGTGTAAAATGGTAAGGGTGGTCCCTGTTTTAAATCTGTTTGCAGATTCGGATTCTGCATAAAATTCTAAGCTAATTTAATGTATCGCATGTATAAAAAAATTTATAAGAACGCCCAAAAGTCGCTACAGGTAAGAAATCTTAAAATTAGGGTAGCCCTCTGGGGGATGACGCTATCTAAAAAATTCCTAAAGATTCGGGTAGCTGAGAAAATTCTAATATTAATTGATATCAAACAAGGTAGGTTTATCTCGTGGGTGGGAATGTGGAGAAAGATTTATCTCGCAGAGGGTATGTGTGTAATTTTGCAGGGCGTGGTCCTATTTCAAATCTGTTTACAGATTCGAATTCTGCGTAAAATTCTAGACTAAAAAGATGTATTGCACGACTAAAAAATTTATAAGGACGGTTAGAAATCGCTTCCGGTAAAAAATCTTAAAATGGGGGTAGCTCTCTGGAGGGTGATGATATCTAAAAAATTCCTAAAGATTCGGGTAGCTGAGAAAATTCTAATATTAACTGATACCAAACAAGATAGGTTTATCTCAAAAGATGCATTGGTCAGACGAAGAAAACTATTTGTTAGTTTTGCTTATAGAGCAAAGAGCGAAATTTAGAGGTTCCGGACTTTAAAGGGGTATAACTTTGCAGGGCGTGGTCCTATTTTAAATCTGTTTGCAGATTCAAATTCTGCGTAAAATTCTAAGCTAACAAGATGTATCGCATGACTAAGAAAATTTATAAGAACGCTCAAAAGTCGCTACAGGTAAGAAATCTTAAAATTGGGGTAGCTCCCTTGGGGATGGTGCAATCTGAAAAATTCCTAAAGATTCGGGTAGCTGAGAAAATTCTAATATTAATTGATACCAAACAAGATAGGTTGATCTCGTGGGTGGAAATGTGGAGAAAGATTTATCTCGCAGGTAGAAAAAATGCGGGTGCGACGTAATCAAAATGGTTGGGGTAAAAAATTCCACAAGGCGGTCCACAAGGAGGAGATTCATCTCCTCCTTGTGGAGATTCATCTAAATTTCATCTCCTCATTTCCTCCTTATGGGAATTTACATGTAAATTTGGTCCAGATGAGTGAGGAAATGAGGGATTCTGGAGGAAATGAGGGGGTGATTCGTAACTAAATACACTACTCATTTGCTTTATCGGATTTTACAAAATAACCTTGCTATAGCAGTATTTTTTAGGGATATTGATGCACACAACTCATATGGCGATATTATATTAAAAATTTTAAATTATAATTTAATTGGTTGTTTATTTTTTTACTATTTAACGCCATATCTTCCGTTTATACTGTAATAACTCAACTACGCCACTGTTATTACATTTCTGCGCAATCTGGCATATGACGTTGGGTTCTTCTTAAAGTAATTTGCCTATAAAACAGATTCCATGTGGCTAAGCTCCCATCAAAGGATGGTACATCAAGTACAGGTAGCGGAACGGTAGCCCGTGTTTTAGAAGCGTTTTCGTTTGATTGCGTATTTTTTGATGAATTAATAATTTTATTTCGGGTGTGTTTTATAGGACTATACAAGTCATCAAATGCGTTTAAACTCTGATAATCTGGCAATGCAGTTGGTTTAACTATTAACTGACATTCATTAATACTGTCAACAATTAATTCAAATTTATTGCGTGTTTCATCTAAAGTTTCCGTGGTAGCCAAAAATTCTTCGTTCGATCTACTATCGAACGAAATTATTTTTGTAGAATGATTAAATAATTTGTTTATGCGTTCGAATATAATTTCTTTCTTACTATGTAAAAGCGTTAATTTATGTTCCATATTTAAAACAATGCGATAATGAAGCGATAAAGTAAATATGTGATATGAATGAAGTTATTCCAAATGTTGAATTTCTAGATAAGTGAGTGTGGTACAAATATTGGGAATGTACTAAACATGAATTTGAACAGATACAAATAGTTTCCACGTGTAAACGGTTTTTAAGAGAAAAAGAATACAAATTTTTAACAATAACTTATAGTTATCACTAAAGCGATGGCAATCAATATATATCCAAAGATCGGAGGTTACATATCCGGTTTGACTGTGACCACTATGAACTGTTGTTCATTTTAAATTATTTAGAATTTGATTAAAGCTTGAAGGACCTGAATGTGATAACTAAGAATATTTATGAGAAAAATATTGAAATATTGACGTGGAAAATAAGTTGAGCGCTAATCCCTGCCCAAAGACATATACCACATAAACTTACCAAGTTATCCAAGATTTCTTGTACAGCGAACTATGCGGAACTTGTTGAAGTATCACACTTAAACACATAAAATAATTAAGTTTATATATTGTTTACAACAATTTGCGAAAGCGATGTAATTTATAACTCTGCTAGACAGTCCTAGCAGAACGAGTTCACATTAGCGAATGAATTAAATACCGAACCGTAATCGGCCGGTATGATAGGTAACTCGTTTGTTTATGCAGCGGCGCATCGGACATGAGAAAAGCGCCAAACCAAGTATTAAATAGAAAAATCGATAATGGTATGAAATTATTACTAATGGACCATTGTACGACTTAAATAGGAAAAATAAAACATACAGCAAATGTCAAACACAATATAAATAAGAATGGAGAAGTTTTTGTTGCTCCTGCAAAATGTGGGTAAAATCCTAATTCGAGGTTCTGTAGAACCATCAAGGTATGTAGCTTCTGTACTGGAACAGTGACGTACATAAATTTGTATACTATGGATATACGAATAATTAAATTATATATATATATATATATATATATATATATATATATATTGCTGTAATTATAGGGTTAATTTAGGGATAGGTTAAGTCATAGATGTCGTAGAGTAAACAGAAGAAACTTCCAAATAACAAAAGCACATAATTACAGATATTATAAGAGTAAACTGGTCACTATACATATTGTTAGTTGAGCGCACACTGTATATAACAGTACAAGAAATTAAACGCATATCCAAGAGTAATTACGAGCAAAGATAAGATTTAAAAATGTAATAAAATGCATCGAATTTAAATCAAAGAAAAACCTGTATGAATTGTCTAGATAAATATTCAACAAGTGCGTTAAATATATCATTATATATGCAGGCTAAGATTATGCACTATTTGAATAAATCGTACTTGACATAAAAGTATTACATTTGTTTAAACATCCAATTTAACCAAGGAATAAACAAACGCCAAATTTATTTCTGTTTAGATAAGAATAAGCAAACAACCATAATATGTGATTTAATGAGCGAAGATTCCTG
The DNA here is from genome assembly GCA_036346225.1 of Platerodrilus igneus. Classification (NCBI taxonomy): domain Eukaryota; kingdom Metazoa; phylum Arthropoda; class Insecta; order Coleoptera; family Lycidae; genus Platerodrilus; species Platerodrilus igneus. The sequence goes on from JARFIW010001599.1 coordinate 8,868,623, forward strand.
GGATTTCTAAATTAAATTTAATGTTATATAAATGAATACGTGACAACTTGAGCGTTCTTCCAACTATTTGAACTACACAAATGGTAAAATTTCCGAGTACACAAGAGATAAGACAAATGGTGTCGCCTAACACGTGAAAACAGCGAACAGCAAATAAAGGGGCAAGGCCTATAAATACGATAACAATTGAGCAACGAGTTAGTATACATTTGAAACTGGGCCGTCACTATACTCAAAAGTGCTAAATTATTCACGTAACCAGTAAAACAAAAAGTAAAATGAAAAGTATTTTTTTAAGTGTAAAAATTGCGTAATTAAGCCAATCTATTATAAACGTCAGTAAACCAGATTTAATAAAATTATACAATTCCTAAGATAAATAAAACAGTACTCTGGAAACAACTTTGGAGAATACCTCCTGTTAAATTAATTTTGATAATCACTGACATGGAAAACCTTTTATTGGATTAACTTATGGCATTTTGAATAACGATTTGGATAGTATTTTGGTTTGAATGTCGACTTCCAATTTTGACTCTAAACATTCAGACTGGACACGAAAACTCTTGGAGATGCAGGAAAACTACTGAACCACTCCAGGTTAGATATTTTGATATTTTGATATTTTGATATAATTTATTCTATAAACTGTTTAATTCAATAATGTAAGAACCAACAAAACCATGGTTTCTTTAATAAACTTCTGAAAGGCAATAGTCATCTTGAAACGTTTCAAAATGCTCTAAATATAATAAAAGGCTTGTTTTGCTGGCTTCAATTTTTTAAATCTAGCATATGTAAATATTCTAAAAAAGGAGAAAATTTTAAAAAGATTGTAAATATTTGATCATTATATTGTGTATTGTGGAATTGCCTCAATTAATTGAATCAGCTAGAGAATCTATAACTTAACATTTTACAAGTGCTTAATTAATAAAAAGGGAATATCACAGCATTTTATGGTGCCCATGTAGGGGCTGGTGAAGTATCACAGCATTCTATTGCGCCCAATTCGTGGGGCGAGAATAACAAAGGTTTTTTTCTACAGAAAGATAACACGACATTTTATGTACCCCTAAACCGTGGGGCGAAAATAATACAGCATTTTATATATACAGGGTAAGTTTTTAGTGTGGCAACGGTCGATAACTCCGTTATTATAAAAGCTACGTAAACCAAATTTGGAGGCATATTAGGCATGCCTAAAGTGCACATTTTAAAAATATTTGGAAGCATACAAGGTGTTTCATAATTCCAGGGCATATAAAAATTAAATTTTTTTAAATAGAACACCCTATATATTATTAGATTTTTGAAAAGCCCATGAAAAGAGCTTTAATTTGATATTAAACTGTATCTGTCTATTCCTTTTAGTTTTTGAGATATTCAACTGTTTGAAATTGGTTACACCGGGGAGGCCGCGTTTGCAGTTCAATTTGGATGGAGTTTTTCTAGTAACAGCTAGAAACGACCTGCAGAACGGACAGAAGAAATAGATGGCATCATCCTCAGAGCAGAGATCTACTATAAAATTCTAGGTAACGATTTGAATTGAGACTTTACAAACTGTGAATATTGGGAGAACGTAAGAGAATGAAATTCCAAGGTAGTGTGTAGTATTAACGTATTGAACTTAATACGTGTAAAAACTTTATTATGGTATTTAACTAAAAGGTTGAAGGTGTCTATAAAGCTTTTATACGTTCCATCAGAACGTGAAATTTTTGTGAAGAGTACATGGCTTTGTTTTGTTATTTGTTTTAAAAGTATGCAAATTCATAATTAGCTGGGTTATTCTGAGCTCAACCTACCCCAGAGTTTAGTTAGAGTAAAATGATTAAATAAATTATAAAGAAGGAATTTTATTGAAGGTTTTATTCAAGGACCATTTACCCCGGGTACAATTTATGTGTTTAATGATTTAAAAATAAAATACTGGACATTATAAGATAAGGTTTTTCTGAAGTGTAAAGTGATCAATGGAATATGGACTCTATTGCATTTCATTTGTAAATAGTTATAAATAAAAGCTTGTATGTTGGTTGTATTTGAGGTTTTATTGCTAGTGTGTGTGTATGATTGAGAATATGCGAGTGCATCTAGCAACCTAAGAGGAGATCCGAATGAGCTAGCCGGAAGCAGTTGAAGAAAGCCGTTCAACCGAGGAAGAAAGGAAATCGGGTAAGGATAATTTTTTTTTGGATTAGTTAATTTTTGAAAATTTGTTTATTGTCGAATATGAAAACTTTATAAATTATTTCGAAAATAATTTATGGTTGGTCAGCATCTTACCCGAGTTCCACGGCATAATTTTGACGCCCAATTCAGGAGCTGAGGCGATTCTTAAAAGGGATACACAGCAATTTTTGACGCCCAATTCAGGAGCTGAGGCAATTTAAAAATAGGTTACACAGCAAATTTTGGCGACCCAAAAGTGAGGCTCGAGCTCCAAGTAGAATTTAGTGATTTTATTCCCGGAAACTGGCGATCTGCGAGAGAGAGTTTCAGTTTTTTTTTGTGTATAAATTTAAGAGTATTTTAGTGTGTGTGAGAGTGATTTGAACGTATCCACAGAAAGGAGTGGTTAAGATGTCAAGGAGTGGAAATTGGAAGTGACGATAGTGTTTTATGTGAAATAAGTTCGAAAATAGAAGAAGCTGGAGGTAGTAGGGATCAGTCGAGCACGGAATCAGGAGAAGCTGGAAATGAATCAATGATGAGAATGCTAGAGGAAATGAGATTAAGTAGGGAAGAATCAAACAGGAAATTTGATCAGATGAGTGAAAAATCGAATCGAAAATTTGAAGAGATTAGGGAAATAAGTGTCGAATCGAGTAGGAAATTTGACCAATTGAGCCACGAATTAGGGGATAAAATAGAAAAATCGACGAAGGAATTTCCAGAGTTTAAAAATAGCTTGACGGTAAAGATAGGGGAAGTTGAGAATAGGGTAGATAAAAATGAGCGTGATATTCGAGGTTTAAATTTAAAAATGGGACAATTAAGGACGGATGCAAGGATTTTCTGTGAGGATGAAATTAATGCGAAAATGACTGAGGTAACGAACTCGTGTAAGGATCAGTTAGGTCGAGTTGAGAGAGGTGACCGGGATTTAGCATAATGTAGCGACTTTAATGGGAAATGGTCCGAGGTTTGTAACAGGGAATGTTTCTTTAGAGCAGCAAATAAAATTCTATGGGGATAGTAGAGTAAACCCGCAAATATTTATCAATAATGTTAGAGGGCTAATAAATAATGTATACGACGAACAGGCAAAATTGAATATTGTAAAAGCTTTATTAAAAGACCATGCAGAAGCTTGTTACAATTTAATAGGACTGGAGATTGACACATACAGGGACTTCGAAGACAGATTTTTAAAACACTATTGGAGTGACCACAGACAGGACCAGGTACGAGACGACTTAATCACGGGGAAATTTAAGGGAGAATTTTCAGGAAGTAGGGAGCAATATGCTATACGCAAGTATAGCATAGTTAAGCAATTGAACCCACCACTGACGGACCGACAAATTATTAAATATCTATCGAGACACTTTGAGGTAGAGGTACGACAACACGTTGCACTACAGAACATAGTGGACAGAGAAATATTTCTGGAATACCTGCAGAGGTACGACGATGTAAGTAGTGGACGACCTCGAGAGCATAGGGAAAGACAGATCAACACGGTTAGATTTGACAACAGACGGGACAACTATGCTAGACGGAATAACTATCAATACCAGCGACAAAATTGGGAACCGCGACAACCATATTTCAGAAGTAATAGCTTAGGAAGGGAACCAGCACCGAGACCTGGACTTACACAACATAACAGTTCACCGGACATACTGGGGACTGAGAATACGAACACAGAACGAGTAGAAACGCCTAGGACATACGCTGAAGTGACGGCTAGACCAGGACCGAGTAGGGAAAACAGACCTGGACAGGATTTTTAAAGACGGACAAACCACTAGACATCACTGTGTACAAGTATGAACATCTGAAGGAATTTTTAAAAATTGAAGAGGAAATTGAGCCAGAAATAGTTGAAAAATTTTGTTTGCCCATAATAGAAATTAAAATTTTTGAGAAAAATTTAGGAGCTTTATTAGATTCAGGAGCTGAGGCGAGTTTGATATCGGAGGAATTCGTCAATGAAATTAAAAATAAAGTGTGTGATAGGATAATGCCAATAAAAAGAAGTCACCTGGTTGCGCCGAATAAAAAACGATTTGCTGTTGTAAATAGCGTAGTTATTTGGAAAGTAGAGTTAGGTTCAGTGAGCTGTGAACAAGAATTTATCATTGTACCTGAGTTAAAGTTTAAAGGAATATTAGGGGTCGATTGCATGATGAAGTTAGGGGTTATAATAGATATGGAGAGGAAGATAGTTAGGATTGGGGATAGGATATTGCCCTGGAAGGCAAGTTATGATGTCACGGAAGATGACATGGGGTTGTGTATTAATAGTATAGAGGGAGATAATGAAGAAGTGAGGGAGTTCAACTCAGGGGAATATAGTAAGGAAAAGTTAGATGATGTACAAGTAAGAGTAAAGAAGAGGCTGAACACGTAGAGGTAGAGTCAGACGCAGAATTAATATTGGATGAAGAGTCAGAATTAAAAGAGTTAGAAGTAAAGATAGCATTATGTGACACACCAGTAGCAAATATAGGCATAAGTGAGTTAAAGGGCAAAGATAATTTTGATAATTTGGATTTGAATTTAAAAGATTTTTGTGAATTGAATATTGTACATATATGGTCTAGAAGAGATGAAAAGCTTTGTATAGGGAGGAAAGATAAAGATGTTGAAGTAGTATCGTTTTGTTCGTCCACAGCAAAAGAAAGTATAATAAATGAGAAAGAGACTAGTATAGGGAATGAAGAAGAAGTATTTAAGAGTCAGGATAAGAGGGATAAGTTTATTGTATGTGAAGTAACGGGAATGATGAGTATAGAAATCGAAGGAGGAGAAATAGGAATAAAGAATATTAGGATAGTTAGAAGAAAGACTTGGAGAATCAAGAAAAGAGTCAGATTTAAATAACAAGATAAAGTATAATGACAAAAGATAGAGATAGGTGAATTTTAATATAGATTTAGAATAGAGAGATAGCGATAGGTGTATATAGAAAAGTAGATGTAGAAATAGGATAGATATGGACAGGTGTATATAGAAAAGTAGAGATATATGTATTATAGAGTAAAATTTAGATAGATAGGGATAGAAGTAAGGGTTTATAGGAAATAAGATTAGGTATAGGATAAATATGGGAGATAGTTAGAGATAGGTATAGAATTAGATATGTATAGGTAGGATAAGAATAGATAGTGATAATAAGTGAGGTGAAAAGTATTGAAGACGGAAAATAAAGACAAAAGTACAAGATGATGTATGTAAAGAGTCAATAAAGGACTAAAGGGAGAAATAAAAGGAGAAAGAACAATGAGATAAGAGGGGAAAAGTTAATAATAGATAGAAATAGTTAGGTAAAAGATAGCCATAGGTGTGAATAGTTAATTAGAAATAAAGATAGGTGTAGATAGATAGATATAAGTAGAGATAGGTGTAGGAATAGATAGAAATAGGTAGATAAGTAGTGATAGGTTGGATAAATAGGAATAGGTAGTGTTAGGTGAGTAGATAGGTGTTTAGAAATAGCGGATAGCATTAAATTAGAATGTAAGTATTTAAATTCAGAAAAACTGGGGATAGTTTTTCATAGAATCGAAATAGGGGGATTATATAGTGGTTTTAAAGGGTTAAAAATAAATACAAACGAAGCAATTTTCAAACACCCTGTATAAAGGAACAAACAGAAATTACGTGCGAAATTTATATTAATTAATTTTTAAGTAATGGGTATTAATCAAATTGTACAAATAATAATTAAAAATGTAATAGCTTTGCAAAGAATTAAATGGCAGAAGCCAAGGCCATGCATTTATTAATTTAATTGGAGTTAATTGAACAATTATTGATATATAATAAGCATAAAAACCTGTGAAAACCCAATGTGAAGACGCGTTGCTAACAAACGAATATATCAAGAGGGTTAAAATACCATGAAACGAAGCTCGGAGAATTGTATTTAAAACGTTCATTATGATCGAACACCTACAAACTTTTAAATGTCAAGTTCTAATAAATTTGAGTAGATAAACATGCAGATTCTACGTATATTGAAAACGGTTAAATGTTTTAGCATGAAATACTAAACAGGGGATATTTAAAGTCACGTCGCCAGTCCACGTGTGTTTAGACAGCAGATGGTCAAGTATATCGATTTTATACCACTCAGACCAGGGTATAAAGGGAATAGGATAGGAGGGATTTGTGAAGCGTCACGAGGTCTACGATTGGTCGATATGTTAGTTTGATTTGAAACAAGCACGAGAATAGTGGAGTGTGATATTTTTGAAATTTTATAAGCGGGGTATTTGAACTTAATACGTGTAAAAACTTTATTATGGTATTTAACTAAAAGGTTGAAGGTGTCTATAAAGCTTTTATACGTTCCATCAGAACGTGAAATTTTTGTGAAGAGTACATGGCTTTGTTTTGTTATTTGTTTTAAAAGTATGCAAATTCATAATTAGCTGGGTTATTCTGAGCTCAACCTACCCCAGAGTTTAGTTAGAGTAAAATGAATAAATAAATTATAAAGAAGGAATTTTAGAGAAGGTATTATTCAAGGACCATTTACTCCGGGTACAATTTATGTGTTTAATGATTTAAAGATAATATACTGGACATTATAAAATAAGGTTTTTCTGAAGTATAAAGTGATCAATGGAATATGGACTCTATTGCATTTTATTTGTAAATAGTTATAAATAAAAGCTTGTATGTTGGTTGTATTTGAGGTTTTATTGCTAGTGTGTGTGTGTATGATTGAGAAAATGCGAGTGCATCTAGATACCCAAGAGGAGATCCGAATGAGCTAGCCGGAAGCAGTTAAAGAAGGCCGTTCAACCGAGGAAGAAAGGAAAACGGGTAAGGATAATTTTTTTTGGATTAGTTAATTTTTGAAAATTTGTTTATTGTCGAATATGAAAATTTTATAAATTATTTCGAAAATAATTTATGGTTGGTCAGCATCTTACCCGAGTTTCACGGCATAATCTTGACGCCCAATTCAGGAGCTGAGGCGATTCTTAAAAGGGATACACAGCAATTTTTGACGCCCAATTCAGGAGCTGAGGCGATTCAAATATAGGTTACACAGCAATTTATATATATATATATATATATATATATATATATATTACTCATATTTAGACCAGGGTAGAAAATTAATGAATTACATCAAATAATTTTAATCACCGTGTATAAGGAATTTTATTAGATAATACGCTTTATTAATGAACCGTGGAGAATAAAAATTCATTCGTTTCATTAAAAATAAGAGATTTAAATTATTTACAAGACGCTTTATATAAAAAGAAGCAGTATTAAAATGCTCCACGTGTAATATAATTATTCCGAGTAAACAAACAAATGGAAATTACGTGCAAAATTTATATTAATTGATTCAAGTTTGGGTAACAAGTATTAAACAAAATGTACAGATAATAATTAATATTTGATTAAGAGTCACTAAAAATTAAAGGGTATTATTTTTAATTGAAGTTAATTGAACCATTAGTAACATATAATATGTATAAAAGCTAGTAAAAACCCAATAATATTCAGATCGTAGAAGTATTATGTTTGAACACCTGCGTATTTTAAATGTTTTATGTTCTGCGTAAAATTTGCAGATAACAAATGGTTACAGAGAATGTTGGGGAAACCGTTGCTTAATTTTTACGGGAAATGCTAATAAGGTGGGTTATTTCACAAGTCCACATGGATTGAAAATAAGTCGATAATAAAGAATATCAATTTGCACCAATAAGAATAGGTTAGAAAAGGAAAGAGAAAATGCGTCAAGCAAAGACACTAATAATTAAATGCGGGATTTGAGCAACGTCACGAGGGTCACGATTGGTTGAAAATAAGATGCAAATATCAGAGGTAGAAATAACATTTCTGTATAAAATTTAATTAGTTATTCCCAGACGTTGCGAGCCGTGTCGAAATTTCTGAGATTTAACTGGTGCGAGTGCAAATTTAATAAAAACCGACGCATAGGCGGTCGAGATGGGAATATAGAATGCGAAATTCTAGAAACTGGCCGTTTTGAGGACAAAACCGACAGACAGGCTAACCACTATATATACCCAGGTTAATATGAGCTTCGCTCTCTTAGATTTTTGATTTGATTCAATGCGTTAAACAGTGCTTTTTAGTTTTCCGATTTTGATAGAATAATTTAAACAGTTTGCTCGTATATTTTGGTGATTTAAAACAGTTTGTTCTTTACGTGCTACAATGAATGTAATTTAATGCACTTAGAAAAGAAGATACAAGGTAATAAAGTCTAGTATCACTGTACCAATTAGTCAAAATTGCAACGACAAATGAATACACAAAAGTAGGCAGTTTTGGCGTATATTTGTGAAAGAAGTATGAATTTCTTTGCTATTTTTCGGGGGTGTTAATAATTAAATGATTCGTAAACGTGCCTGGATCCACAAAACAAGCTTCAGATATACACAAATGAGTTCCGGAAAAGCACTGAAACAACTTTAGATGAATGTTGGTGTAGAGAAAATGTTTAAAAGCGACCAGTAATCCGAGGACGTAAACATAACCCAGTTGGAATGGTGAAATTAGCAAGGACGATGTACATTGAAGCCACTAGTGCAGTAACCTTCAGGTAACTTATGCTTTGTCGTTGGATTTTGATGTTTTGGTGTGTGTTGAATTGCTTTATAATTGATTTACTTAAAATGGACAGTAGTGAAATTGTACTAACAACAAATTTTTAATTTTAAGGTGAAATTTTCTTGTTTAAGTAGAAAGGGGTATTTAGTATTTATGTTCTGGATTATGATGAAAATTTGGGTATGTCTTTGAGCTCAATTAGACGAACCTGGTTAATTAACGTAAAGGGGTGGGAGATGCTCCCTTTGTACTCAGACTCAGGTCTGCCAATATTGTTAAATTAATTAGTAGGCATCCTACAAGGACTTTAATTCAGGATGCACATTAAAATGATAACAAATTTAATCGTGAAATTTTCTGATACTGAAATTTATGCTGAATTTTAATTTTGAAATTTTAATGTATTGTGAATATTGATGTAAATAGAGTTAACGTTGGTGTTTGTGGTAGGAATGTGTTTGTTTTTTTTATGAATGAGGATGTAAGTCATCTAGGGGAGCAGCCGAAGGCGATTAACAGAAGAAAGTCAACGGAACAGTTAAGTTAATGAATAGCTTTTTGTAGGATTTACAGCATTCTTGACGCCCAATTTGTGAGGCACGATTCTAATTAAAAAGGTTTCACAGCATTCTTTTTATATATATATATATATATATATATATATATATATATATATATAAAGTGAATAAGATGAAATAATAACTTAGACTTTTATGCAAAGTCGAAATGATCATCTCAAATCCTGCTAGTAATTGAAAGGTGGAAAATATAAGTTTTGGATAGTAGTTGAACCTGTATGCTGGTTTTGCAGTAACCATGCGTTTAAATCGTGTACACAACTATACATAAACCTAACTTTCAATTACGTTTGGCATTTTTGTCAATCATATCTGACATTGTCAAGTTTTTGACTTATGTCAGTTATAGACACTAACCGACGCTCAAAATTACGGCTATAAGCCAAGTACTAAATATATAAATATTTTGGATAGTTAATTACCCAAGGTAAGTTGATAAATACTATCGTATTACAGCGAATAAGATGAAATAATAACTTATTTCTTTATGCAAATCCCAAATGACCCTTTCAAATCGAGCTAGTAATTGAAAGATGGAAAATACAAGGTCTTGGACAGGACTTGAACCTGTATCCTGGTTTTGCCGGAACCATGCGTTTACCAATTACGCAACCGAGACCGATGACGACAATTGGGAAATTTACAAATTTAAATCGTGTACACGACTATACATAAACCTAACTTTCAATTACGTTTGGCATTTTTGTCAATCATATCTGACATTGTCAAGTTTTTGATTTATGTTAGTTATAGACACTAAGCGACGCTCAAAATTACTGCTATAAGCCAAGTATTAAATATATAAATATTTTGGATAGTTAATTACCCAAGGTAAGTTGCTAAATACTATCGTGTTACAGCGAATAAGATGAAATAATAACTTATTTCTTTATGCAAATCCCAAATGATCATTTCAAATCGAGCTAGTAATTGAAAGATGGAAAATACAAGGTCTTGGACAGGACTTGAACCTGTATCCCGGTTTTGCCGGAACCATGCGTTTACCAATTACGCCACCGAGACCGATGACGACAATTGGGAAATTTAAAAATTTATATCGTGTACACAACTATACATAAACCTAACTTTCAATTACGTTTGGCATTTTTGTCAATCATATCTGACATTGTCAAGTTTTTGACTTATGTCAGTTATAGACACTAAGCGACGCTCAAAATTACGGCTATAAGCCAAGTATTAAATATATAAATATTTTGGATAGTTAATTACACAAGGGAAGTTGATAGATACTATCGTATTACAGTGAATAAGATGAAATAATAACTTAGACTTTTATGCAAAGCCCAAATGATCATTTAAAATGCAGCTAGTAATTGAAAGATGGAAAATATAAGGTCTTGGGCAGGACTTGAACCTGTATCCTGGTTTTGCCGGAACCATGCGTTTACCAGTTACGCCACCGAGACCGATGACGACAATTGGGAAATTTACAAATTTAAATCGTGTACACAACTATATATAAACCTAACTTTCAATTACGTTTGGCATTTTTGTCAATCATATCTGACATTGTCAAGTTTTTGACTTATGTCAGTTATAGACACTAAGCGACGCTCAAAATTACGGCTATAAGCCAAGTATTAAATATATAAATATTTTGGATAGTTAATTACCCAAGGTAAGTTGATAAATACTATCGTATTACAGTGAATAAGATGAAATAATAACTTATTTCTTTATGCAAATCCCAATTGATCATTTCAAATCGTGCTAGTAATTGAAAGATGGAAAATACAAGGGCTTGGACAGGAAATGAACCTGTATCCTGGTTTTGCCGGAACCATGCGTTTACCAGTTACGCCACCGAGACCGATGACGACAATTGGGAAATTTACAAATTTAAATCGTGCACAACTATACATAAACCTAACTTTCAATTACGTTTGGCATTTGTCAATCATATTTGACATTGTCAAGTTTTTGACTTATGTCAGTTATAAACACTAAGCGACGCTCAAAATTACGGCTATAAGCCAAGTATTAAATATATAAATATTTTAGGTAGTTAATTACACAAGGTAAGTTGATAGATGCTATCGTATTACAGTGAATAAAATGAAATAATAACTTAGACTTTTATGCAAAGCCCAAATGATCCTTTCAAATCCAGCTAGTAATTGAAAGATGGAAAATATAAGGTCTTGGACAGGACTTGAACCTGTATCCTGGTTTTGCCGGAACCATGCGTTTACCAATTACGCCACCGAGACCGATGACGACAATTGGGAAATTTACAAATTTATATCGGGTACACAACTATACATAAACCTAACTTTCAGTTACGTTTGGCATTTTTGTCAATCATATCTGACATTGTCAAGTTTTTGACTTATGTCAGTTATAGACACTAAGCGACGCTCAAAATTACGGTTATAAGCCAAGTATTAAATATATAAATATTTTGGATAGTTAATTACACAAGGTAAGTTGATAAATACTATCGTATTACAGTGAATAAGATGAAATCATAACTTATTTCTTTGTGCAAATCCCAAATGATCATTTCAAATCGAGCTAGTAATTGAAAGATGGAAAATATAAGGTCTTGGACAGGACCTGAACCTGTATCCTGGTTTTGCCGGAACCATGCGTTTGCCAATTACGCCACCGAGACCGATGACGACAATTGGGAAATTTACAAATTTAAATCGTGTACTCAACTATACATAAACCTAACTTTCAATTGCGTTTGGCATTTTTGTCAATCATATCTGACATTGTCAAGTTTTTGACTTATGTCAGTTATAGACACTAAGCGACGCTCGAAATTACTGCTATAAGCCAAGTATTAAATACATAAATATTTTAGAGAGTTAATTACACAAGGTAAGTTGATAGATACTATCGTATTACAGTGAATAAGATGAAATAATAACTTAGACTTTTATGCAAATCCCAAATGATCATTTCAAATCGAGCTTGTAATTGAAAGATGGAAAATATAAGGTCTTGGAAAGGACCTGAACCTGTATCCTGGTTTTGCCGGAACCATGCGTTTACCAATTACGCCACCGAGACCGATGACGACAATTGGGAAATTTACAAATTTAAATCGTGTACACGACGATACATAAACCTAACTTTCAATTACGTTTGGCATTTTTGTCGATCATATCTGACATTGTCAAGTTTTTGACTTATGTCAGTTATAGACAGGAAGCTACGCTCAAAATTACGGCTATAAGCCAAGTATTAAATATATAAATATTTTGGATAGTTAATTACACAAGGTAAGTTGATAAATAAATAAATACCATGATACAGATTCAAGTCCTGTCCAAGATCTTATATTTTCCATCTTTCAATTACTGGCTTGATTTGAAATGATCATTTGGGCAAGCATACAAGTATAAATGAGTATTACTCTAACAGGTTGCAATAGGAGATACAAGCATTCTGAGCTATGTAATAACAAAAAGATGGTATACCAGAACAATAACTAATGATTACAAATACTTCTACTAGAAGAGCTCCACGACCAATTCTATGTTACACATTTAACATGTATACCTAACTGCGATAGTATAATTATTCAACTGTCTAGTGGCGGTCTCCCATATGCGCACACAGTTTTCAGTTATTACGATGGCAATTGTGTGTATTTTAACCTCATATTTTTTCTGCGTAATAACAAATATTACTCCTATGCTTTAAAAAGTATCCTGGAAGCTTCTTCTAATACTACAAGAACTGCATAGTGAAAATTCTGAAAGATAGGTTCCTGCCAATTGTGCAAAAGCTCCAACTAATAGTTCTCTTTATTCCTTGGCTGTTTGTGTTTGCAGCAACTTCTTATATTCTTAGCTATGCCGCTTAACAAATTTGTGATGAATTAAGTACCTAAAATGCGGGTCGTTACTAATTATATTTACGACAGCCTATATCTATTAAGAAACTGCGAGATTTATATATATATATATATATATATATATATATATCACTTATGAATTATATAAAAGAAATTTGGACTTATGGTTCGTAATTACCCACAGTTCATACTTGACTATGTATAATTGCACAGTTACGCATAGGAGCTATATTTAGACATTCTCTGAGGTCAACGAAACTATATTTTTACGGGTTCACTTCTATCGAGCTATATTTATAAAAATGTTGTGCCAAAATATGATACAATTCTAAAACCAGCTCACGGAACTATTAATTTGGAGATCCTACGCAACAACCTGAAAGGTAGAAATTTTTGAGCACGAGTTTCTACGATCAAATACAGGAATGAATTGTTAAAGGTCTTTAACCAAATATTTTCTGAAAAAATTTCCCACACTATAAAACCATTAAATCATATATATTGACACGGTAACTATAAAATTTTAAATAAAACAACTTACTCCAAAATAAAGGTAAAAGTGTTCGACAATAGTGGTTGAGAATGATTTGAATATGTTGAACGAGTACGTTGAGTATAATCAGTTTGTAAGATTAATTAATTTAATTAGTTCTATCATTTCGTTTCAACTACGGAAATCTAAACCAAATTCTAAGGTTCTCATTCAATTTGGTTAAATAAGGGGCTGCATATGTCTGATTTTTTAAGACGGCAAAGTTTATGTTACAACTTTTGAAATAATCCGGTGTATACTTCCTTGTATTAAACGGTGAATCTAAAGTTAAATGAATATACCTCAGCCGATGTAGTACAAAAACTAGCTTCATATTCTTATTCAGAATTTGAGAAGTCACCTTTGTTATAACACACTAGCACCTGTACCAACTCATGAAGTTAATATGCCTTATCTACACTGGGTAAATATTTTGCAAAAACGGTCTCTGAACACAAACATTACTGAGGTCATAAACTCTCTCTACGAATCTACAACATGTTTTCAGTAGTAATTTGTAAAGTGCTTAAATAAATTGCAACGGCAAGATCCCAGAAGGAAATCTATAACTTTTCAATAATATGTTCCATCGATTTACTAATTAGTTTCTAGAAAACCCTTAAAGAATTATGACACTAAGGTTGTAATCTGATGAAACATACTTTGGCACAAATAACAATTTATTCAAACTCTACAATTGCAATTATAATATTGCTTCACTTTATAGTATTGAACTATATTTAATCTGATTATAAGTGCGTCTAATTTATCATCGAAGTTTCTTGAAAACCTGTCTAGTTTTCTTGTCATAACCAAAAGTTTTCCGTTAAACCGGTAAAACTTGAGAAAGCTTTTTCACATAATAAACTTTGTAGGCGACCGATTTCCTTTCATGTTTTACTGTACTTAATGAAAATTCCAATTAGATGTGAATGGATTTCCTAAAACTTTATCCAATAATCCTTTGAGAATGCCTCTATGTCTGCAGCTACTTTAGCTGATTACTGACATTTTTTAAGGTACTGTTGATTGCTAATTCTGCACGTAAATACCATTCCTATGCCGTGGTTCAATTCACTGAACACTGTTTCATTTCGGGTTACTGTATTTTTTCTTTTGCTACTGTACCCATAACCCGAAGAAGTAACTTATCAATAATATGAACAAAGAGCACGATAAATTCTTATTGCGGTAGTAGCATCCATTGCCTTAAAACGGCAATCTTTTAGCGTATTCGATTAAATAGAAAAATTTGTCCGACTCCATCTAACGCATTTACTTTAAAACAGTTCTAACAAGAGTATATTACTTCTGCTCTACAAAAGTTTTCAATCTGAGATTATGATTTACAAAAAAAAACCGCAGAAATCTTGGAACAAGATGCAAGCGTGCTCGTGCGGGTGCTTACATGCATGCTAGCATGGCGCGGTGGTACGTACGAGTGTGTCCAATTATACGTGAGTCAATTCTTGCAGTGGACATTAGTCTATACAATATGAGAGAACAAAAGAGAAAAAAAAATTCTTTCGTTGAACATGAATAAGTTTCAAAAATATTTATAATAATTCTAATAAAAGAAAATTTTTATAATTTTTTACTAAATCAGTTTTTGAATCTACAAAAAATAGTTTGTCTATTTGCGCACAAATGCATGTTTATAGAAAATTGTCAAAATAATGTTTCAGAAGAAGACTGAGAATTTTTTTTTAATCTAGATTACACAGTTTTAAGTTTACTGTTGAAACTTGTGCAACATGCATTTTCTCTAAAATTGAAAACATTTTCGTAGACGGATTTCAAATACATATATCGAATGTCTTTCTTTTTATATAGTCTATGAGCAGTATAGACATTGGAATTCAGAATTAGCTTATAAGAGATTTTTTTATTATTACGTAGGTGTCATATAATGCATGATTTTATTACTAAGGAGTGCCAAAATAACCATCTTCAACCTGGAGTTCGCAATAAATATTTTTATTAATCCGGAATTATTAGATAATGTAAAAAAGGTCTTTCATTAAGCGCTTCCTACTTTTAATTTAAATAAAACAAAGTATGTGTAAGATATCATCGCAACTCTTTATTTGTTTGAAAGGCCTATCGATGTCATTATGTATGGAATATAACATCCTGCAAATGTCCGCCGCGACTTCGCTGGATGGCGCGCATCCAAAATGTCAAATTTTTCATGATTCTGGCGCATAAATCAGGCTGAATTTAACCGATGGCATGGGATATATTGTCTTTGAGGGCTGCTTATGCGCATAGAACTGCGACTTAAGAAAACCTCACGAGCAATAGTCTAACGGGGTCAAATCGCACGATCTCAGTGGCGAGTTCACATCACCTCCACATGAGATGATCTTGCCCTCAAATCGCTCGTGGAAAATGTCCAATGTGGCATGAGCTGTGTGGCACGTAGCGCCGTCCTGTTGATACCACATGCCGTTGGTGTCGATATCATCCACTTTAAGCAAAAAGGAGTTGGTTATCATCGACCTATAGCGCTTGCCGTTGACGGTGATAGCCTGTCCAACGTCGTTCTGAAAGAAATAGGGACCGATGAGGCCGCCAGCCCAAATCCAAACCAAACAGTGACTTTTTCGGGATGTATTGGACGCTCTACGATCTTCTGTGGATTGGTATCGTTCCAAATTCGACAATTTTGTTTGTTGACGTTCTCATTTATCTGGAAATGGGAATTATCGCTAAAGATGATTTTTTTGATAAAAATTAGGATCAGCCCAACTGCTCCACAGCCCATTTAGCGAACACAAGTCGTTGTCTATAGTCCTTTACCTTCAGCTCCTGGGTAAGTTGAATTTTGTACGGGTGCAGACCCAAGTCACGACGCAAAATTCGCCAAGTTGTGGTTTGCGAAAGGCCTAGTTCTTTTGAGCGACGCAAAATCAATTGCCTCAGATTTTCCTGCACACTTTCACGGACAGCGGCGATGTTTTCGGCAGATCTTGCGCTTCGTTGTCGTACGGGTGTTGGTTGATTGTTTACTGAACCTGTGAACTCAAATTTATCAACCACACTACGAATAGGCTTTTGACACGACGATTATGGCGACCGTAAAATGGGCAAAGCGCGCGGAACATTGCCCGAACAGAACACCCACTTTGATAAAACAATTTTATCATTTGCACGTGTTGTTGAACGATATAACTGTCCATGGTGATTTGGCGAAACAGACTGAATAAATGGCAGCCACTTTGACAGATGTAGCTTCAACAATATGACCGCTACCAATTGTCAAAGTTCGGAAGACCCCACTGGAAGACCCTTTATATAAGAAATTATCAAGGTTTATTTAAAGTCTCGTGTTCTTGTGGTAAATGGTTTCGTATCAGCTCCATACCACACACGCAATAGGATGTGTTTTCGTTTTCGGCCTATTCCAAGGTAGGATTTGTTATATAGAGGAGCAAACATTAGGTGGTCAGTTATCCATCGTCATGAGTAGTTAACAAAGGGTGGTTTAGCACGAAAATTTTACAGCTTGATTTCATCTCCGTAACGCATTGCGTTACGCTAGGCATAAATTAAATTGGGAAAGAAAATCTAGTACTTTGAATGGACAAATTGAGTATGTACACATCTTGAATGTCAGATTTCACAAAAAATGAATCTTATTTAAGCGGAATATTTCAAATTCTGTTTTAATAAGAATAATTCAGATAATGATATATGCATTGTATACAATCCAGAACGGTGACTTAAATTAAAACTACAAATAAAGAAATATGTCTATATGGCAAACTACTGCGTATGTACTTTCCATAAACAAGATAATTTAAAATAGGCAGTAAAATAATGCTATACTGCAACCTAATATGAATTACATACCAAGTATGAGTTTTACATAGTTAAGGTGACAGCTACCTTTACTCTTGATTTAATAGTGAGAGAAAATAATCGTAGTTAAACTTTAAGGAAAATAAATGAATTAGCAAGGAGTTAATCAGAAAACTCCAAAATGTAGTAATACGGTTAGAAGTAAAGGAATTTAAAAGCTGAATGGGGTAAAAACGCAGCTTAAGATAAAGATATAGATGAAATTACCGTCGTTGCGACCAGTCAAGAAGGGGTTAGGACTTGAAGGGTTCGCGATCACATTAGTTTGGAATTTTTTGGTGTATCAAGTTAAAGTAGCCGTGTTAGTTGGAAGGATAGTATTATATTTTGCGTTAAATTTCGATAGCTACTTATGGTAGAGAGAAGTGGACATATATACGAAAATAAATTTTAATTCAAAATAAACAAACAAATAATTAAGGATTTTAAACAAGGTTAAATTACTTCAAACACTTACCTTGTGTATGCGAGCGTAGCGGCCGTTCAAACGAAGAATGAAGTAAACAAGCTGTAGAATACGTCCGTCTTTTACAGGAAACAAAAAAATCAATTCTTCTTTGTGGTTTTAACAAAGCGAAGCACATTTACTGTAAAGCGGTCGTTCTGAACGAAAAGCGGTTCTTCTAATGATGATGTGGTTATACGTAGAACATGTAGTTAATGCGGACTTCTTCAACGAAAAATCGATACTGCCATGATTCGTGGGTTTTCCAAAGTGGTAAATGTTCTCGCACATGCAAAAAGCAGAGTTTATTAATCAAGGCACTTTGTACAGGCACGTGCATGAAGTAATTACATGGTATTTTTAAATAACAATTAATTGCGGCGGACGCAAATAATCAACAAATTTCAATGAAAACAAATTTAGCGGTAGATTATGTATAATATAAACAAAACAAACATTAAGCGGTAAATTATACACTATAAACGGAACATACCGCCCACCAAAATTCAAGGCATTTTAAAAAAATAGAATTATAAGGCGGGGGGCGGAGTGAAAAAGCGAAAAACAAAAGAAAAAAAGAATTCTTTTCCGACAATGAGAGCAAAGGGCAAAACTTTGACACAGGACGCCTCATCTCGCCATAAGCGGTTTTATGTGTGACCACCCTAACAACACCATCTGTCCCAGGATGCACAGCCACAACACGGCCGAGGGACCAACAAAGGGGAGGAACCTTAGCGACCCTAATCAGCACTAAAGTGCTCAAATCAACTTGAGGAGTCGGTGTGTGCCACTTTAAACGCTGTTGTAGCGAGTGCAAGCACTCTTTGGGCCAACGGGACCAAAATTCTTGTTGAATTCGCTGGAGCAATTGCCAGCGAGGGAGGCGGTTAAGCGGAAGATGAGTAAGTGCGGGCTCCGGTATGGAGGCTAAAGGGACCAAAGTTAAAAAATGACCGGGTGTAAGCCCGTTCAAATCATTGGGGTCAGTACTCAAAGAGGTTAATTGACGTGAGGTCAAGATGGCCTCAATTTGGATAAAGACGGAGGCCAACTCTTCAAAAGTTAACACCTGCTTGCCAATAGTACGCAGAAGCAAGGTTTTAACAGATTTCACTCCCGCTTCCCGTAAGCCACCAAAATGAGGTGAAGCCGGCGATATAAAATGTTACGGAATATGGTCATTAGAAGCCGCAAGCTTGACGAGATGAATTAACTGTTTATGAGCACCCACAAAATTTGTGCCACAATCACTATGGGGTGATCACAACGGCCACGCCTGGCAATAAATCGGCGCAAAACCGCTTGGTAGCCATACTAATAAAAAGACATAAATACGATTTTAAAACTTTGGCGCCTCGTAGTCAAGACATGGTAATAGAAAAGGGACCAGTGAAGTCGACACCAGAACATAAAAGAGGTTTAACTTGAGTAACCCAACATGAAGGCAGATTGCGCAGGGAAAGTTGCAATGTGACCGGATTGGTCTTCCAGCACGTTAGACAGTGACTCAAAATACGACGGATAGATTGTCTTCCAGAAATAATCCAGAGGTGCTGACTAACGAGAAAATGGACCATTTGAGCACCCGCGTGGAAGTATTTTAAACGAACGTTAGTAATATAAAGATCAGTTAATCAACTTTTGCTAGGTAACAAAGCGGGAAATTTACGGTTAGAGAACAAAGGCGCGTGAGCCAGGTGACTCCGACCTGCAAGATTCCATCACGAATAAAAGGGGACAACTTGCGAAAACTCTTTATTAAAGGGGATCCAGAATAAATGGCCTCAAGCTCGATACCAAAATAAGATTGCTGAGTACACGCAAGCAAAGGAATCAAAGCATTGTGCAATTCAGAAGATGACAAAGGTCCGGAATACCTTTTGAGAGAGTGACATGGATTATGACGAAAACGGAGAATCCAAGCAACAATGCACGTAATAAAGGGAAAGGAAGAGTGATTTTTTAGAATTGATTGGATCCAAGAGGAGGTTACGAGAGCGAATAAAACAATAGAGCGTTGTTCAGGGAGAATTTTAGGAGTATCTAAAAGCAGAATGTGAGGACTATAGTTTTCGAAAGACCGACACAAGGTTGGTGAAGCGGCCTACCATAAAGAACATTGGCACAAGTCGGTAGGGAGTAAACCACGTGACCTGACATTGGCAAGATTCTCAGTTAAGGGGATGTGATGCCAAGAGGGCAAGACGTGTTTTCCTGAATGTATGCAACACAATTTGCGACGAAAGTCCTCCAACGCTGCGGCTGGGAACGAATCCACGAAAGTACTACCATGGAGTCAGACCAACAGTAAATATTATGAAAAGTAAGATTCCAATCAAAGGTTTTGAGGACAAAGATTAATAATTTGGATGACAATGTGGCGGCCAACAATTAGAGACGGGGCAAAGAGATTGTACGAAGGGGTGCGACCTTAGACTTAGCGCACACTAAGCGAACCTCAACGGCGGAAGGGGAAACAATGCGAAAATAAACAACAGCACAATAACTGCGTTTGGAAGCGTCAGCAAAGCAGTGAACTTCGCACGTAGTAAACTGAGGTGGGATCAGCAAGCGGGGTAAAGCGAAATTCGAAAGAGCCGGTAACTCAAGCACGTATATTTCCCACAAACGGAGAAAGTCGGGGGAGGGGGAGCATTCCATTCTAATTTCAACGACCATATACGTTGAATTAAGTGTTTTACCAGAAAAGCAAGGGGAGATAAAAGTCCTATGGTGTCGAAAATACGGGCTAAGTTAGAAAGTAGGTTGCGCTTGGTACAGGAGGTTTCTTAGTGGCTGAACTAGGAAACAAAAATTATCTGAGGTGGGATTCTATTGAAGACTAGAACTTTTAGGGGTTGAGTATCAAGATCCTCAAAGGAGCGGGGTTGGGAGAATTGCTGCGTAGCGGAAAGATCTTTTGACAATTTGGGATGGTTACTTGACCATTTATGAAGTTCGAAACCACCAAGTTTTAAAAGAGCAATTAGTTGATTACGTAGAGCGAGGGTTGATTCAATGGAATCTCCACCAGTAGCGATGTCATCAATGTAAGTATGGTGGCGAAGTGCAAATGCGGCTAACGGATAAGAATTCTCTTCGTCCATGGCCAACTGCTGAAGTGTGCGTATGGCAAGATAGGGAGCACAATTGATTCCATACGTAACGGTATTTAATTTAAAATCCTGAATGGGCCCCTCGGGGGAGAAGCGCCAAACAATTCGTTGATAGTCACACTGAGCGGGATTTACAAGAATTTGTCTGTACATCTGACGAATATCGGCAGTGACAACATAAGGATGTAAACGAAATTGTAACAAAATTGCGATAATATCGGGTTGCAACTTCGACCAAACAAACAACGCGATCGTTTAAGGACGATTGAGACAGAGTTTTAGCTGAATCGTTGAAAACAACTCGTAATTTCGTACTTACGCTTTCGGGCTTTACAACGCAATGATGTGGGTTGTAATAAGAAAAGTCCGAATGAGACCCAATAAGAACAGATTGCATATGTTGAGAATCCAGATATTCACGCATGAACTTAACGTATTGTTCGTAAACACGAGGTTGCTTAAGTAGACGATTTTCTAAAGAAACAAATCGTTGTAATGCAAGATCACGACTACCAGGAGAAAATGGTTCTTGATCTCTAAACGGCAGGGAGACAACAAATCGACCTTGTTCATTGCGGCGAAACGTACCGACAAAACGTTTTTCAACAAGAGTTTCTTCAGGCGTGATAGGTTGTGCGGCGGGGACAGCTTCGACTTCCTAGAATTTGGCGACAATATCTTCCAATGGGGAAGTAGAATCCATCATACAAAACAAGTTAGTTATTTCAGGAGCGGGCGAGGAAAGTATGCTTTCCATTAAAACATATCCAAAAATAGTATTAATAGCAACAGTTTGATCGCTAGCACCCTGGATGCGACCGTCTAATAACTCTTGGGGAAAAATATCCGCGCTAAGTAAGAAATCAATGGGTCCAGATTGAGCAAAGAGCGGATCAGCTAGCTTGAAGTTAGCCAGATGATTGAAATGTTGTAAAAAAATATTAGAAGTAGGTACATTTTCACAAATTTTGGGAAGTACTAAAGCTTGAAAATTAATAATCGGTGAAGAAACACCTACTGGTTTGAGCAAGACGGCAACAGCGCCATGCTGAGCAGCGGAGCGCATGAAACCTAAACCACTAAGGGTAAAGGAATGTGGAGTAGTACGAAAACCTAAACGTTTCAAACTATCTCGCGAAATGAAGAAAGTCATGCTATCCGAATCGAGTAAACCGCGAAATTTCTTGAAAGAACCGGAGCAATCAGCAATTTCTACTTGAACGGTGGAAAGTAAAACAACTGAAGTTTTAGTTAAAGAATTAAATAAAACAACATTCGAAGTTGACGGACTACTACAGCTAAACGAAGTCTATGATTCCTCATAGGCACGAGGTGCGGAAGTCTTGTAGCGGTCTTGAATAGCGGGAGTAGTACGGGGTGATACCTTAGAGGTGGCGCTGTTCGGGCTCAAGCGAGCTTGGTTGCTAGCAGCGAATGCCCGTTTAGACGAAATGATGACGTTGATTGCATTGGTGGCATGAAAAAGTAGACTGACATTTAATTAAAGTGTGAAAATTGCTAAGGCAATTAATGCAAAGTTGTTTGTTTTTTGCAAAATTGTAGCGATTTTACGACGAAAGTTTGACGAAATCTTTACAGCGATAAAGATGGTGATCTAGTTTGCAAAGCGGACATTTATTAACATTAGGTTTTGTCTGTACTTACATGGAAACGGCGAAGCGAGACCTAGACGGGTTGTTGGAATGAATAACTTTGTTTAAATCAGTTTTATGATTTACTGACCAATTCGTTAAAGATTTGCACGTTTTTTCCAGATACGCAATTAACTCTTTATTAGATGGGGTAGCGGATCTAGATGCAATTCAAAACTACGAGCAGTGTTTACATCAAGGCGATTTAAGATCATTTGCACAAGAATAAAATCCCATTGTTCCATGGGCAAATCAAATTTTCAAGCGCCTGTAAATTATCGACAAAAGTATCACCTAATTTTTGCCAATTGGCGGGGTTATCGGAATTCAATTTGGAAAATTTATCAATATTGTTCCATAGAGCTGAGGTAGTGTGGCGAACATTACGATATTTTTGGTAAAGTTTATTGTAGGGAAGAGGGTAATTGGCTTCTGTAAGGCAAAAGCTCGTAATGGTTAAGAGTGCGGAACCTTTTAGTGCTGATTGAAGATACGAAAATTTAGCTACGTCCGACGAATGGTTATTAAGATGAACTAAGCTATCAAAGCGGTCAATAAAGCTTTCAAACAAACAACCTACCTCATCAAACGTAGGAAGCGTCAGCGGAGGAAGTAATACTTTCGACTGGTAAACAGCTTGAAATAGAGCGCTTTTATTTGAAAGTAATGGTTATCGAAGCATTAACGATTAGCGTCTTCCATTTCAAATTGTTCATCGGCGTTATCTGCGGAAGCAATTGCACCTACTATAATATTGTGGTGAACAAAAAAGGTTTCTCGTACGGTTTCGAGAGATTGGAATTGTGCGCAAAATAAATCAAAAAAGTTTGCTTCAACGGTACATTTTTGCGCTATTTCAAACATTTCTTCCAGCGAATTAATTGCAATATTACGTAGAAAACAGTTACGTTTCAACTTTTCTTTCATGGTTAAAAATTAAATAAATACAAAAGAGCGGACGAAATAAAAGCGAAATCTCGATAATTTAAAATAGCCTTGAGGCCATAACAAATACGTAAGCCTAATACAACAAGTTCTAGTAGCAAACCAGATAACACGAAATGCTCGTAATGAACTCAAACGACAGAAGTGATGCTAATTAAAACTGGCAATGCTTTGATAAGCGATATGCTAACGTGAATTTAAATGTCAAATGAAATTTGTTGTTAATTCAGATCCGGCGAGAAGTTGACCAATTTTATTTTTTGCGTTAAATTTCGATAGCTACTTATGGTGGACAGAAGTGGACATGTATACGAAAATAAATTATAATTGATAATAAACAAACAAATAATTAAGGATTTTAAACAAGGCCAAATTACTTCAAACACTTACCTTGTCTATGCAAGCGTAGCGGCCGTTCAAACGAATAACGAAGTAAACAAACTGTAGAATACGTCCGTCTTTTACAGGAAACAAAAAATCGACTCTTCTTTGTGGTTCTAACAAAGCAAAGCACATTTCTTGCAACGCAGTCGTTCTGAACGAAAAGCGGTTCTTCTAATAATGATGTCGTTCTACGTAGAACATGTAGTTAATGCGGCCTTCTTCAACGCACATGCGAAAAGGAGAGTTTATCAATCAAGGCACTTTATACATCCACGTGCATGAAGTAATTACACGGTACTTTTAAATAACAATTAATACCGGGCGGACGCAAATCATTAATAAACTTCAATAAAAACAAATTTAACGGTAGATTATGTACGATATAAACGAAACAAACATTAAACGGTAAATTATACACTATAAACGGAACAGATAGAAATGGACAAACTAATGGTTTCTGAAAATCTTTATCACTTTTATAATTATGCAATTTAAAACAGCGAGTAATATTATGAGTTTTTATATTTATACTTTGCAGTAATGTATATATGAGCGTAAATGAAAATTGGTTGAAAGTCATTTTATAGAAAATATAACAAACTTAAAAATTATTCACTTTATTGAACAATACGTTAGCGACACAATTAGTGTTAACTAAGATTTATGATTATGCATAATGCCATAGTGCAAGAAAGTTTGGAACATTAAAATATATTAAAACTATATATGCATGAGATTTTAAATATAAATTTTACTAGTTAAATTTTATGTTCCTTGAAGCAATGAACGCTATAACGTACAATCCGCAACCCAGTAAAACTCCGGGTAAATATTTATGGTTTCTGGTTGAGACCGTGTCATTTTTTAAACTAAGGGCGACGTTTCCCCACTTTTGTAAGAAGCTTCATCAGGACAAGGAAAGAAAATGATATACAAATATAAAAATGAAATAAATATAAAGATAATAATAAATATAAGAATGATAAAATATTGAAAACCCCGGGTAAATAAATAGAAATAAAAGACACTTACCCCGTGATTTCAGCAGGGTGCGGTAGCTCATTTCAGGGTTGAGCTTGGACTGCTTTCGTTGTTATTTGTTGCTGCTGGTGCTTCGCTTGACGATAATAGGGAGAGGTATGAAGAGTGGGAACGACGTGAAACTCAATTCCAAATATTCAAGAGCCCTTTCGATGCGAACATGGAACTAGGAGAGATACCGCTTCAAATTAAATAAGTGAACTCCAGGCAGATATGATATTGCAAAGTCAATTTCTTGAGATAATTGTGAAAGATTTTTACGTGAAGTATGTTTTCAAAGATAAATATCCAATGTTAGTTAATTATATGAGTAGAATAATGGTTCTCTTTGGCAATACTTATTGCTGTGTGCAATTTTTTTCAAAAATGAATGACACGAAATTAGAAACATGTTAAAGATTATCGATACTAATTTGGATAGCAACAACATCACTTTTGCAAGATATAGGACTTCTTGTAAAAGAAAGACAATACCAAGTTGCTCAATAGTTATACTTCTAGCACTATGTAACGCTGAGAGGTTATTAAGTTAATTAGTTGTTGAAGTTTATCAGTTGAAATTTTATTTTCCGATCATTTTATTGTAAGGAAAACGCTAGGTATGCTTACATATTTGCACCTTCTGTTTTTTTGATACATTATTACTATTATTATGAATTTTGTTTTTCCCCGTGGTCCACATTAAATTTGTCTAGCCGGCTCTTTACAAAAAGCTTGCCCATGCTAGGAATACGTGGCTGAAATTAGTACAATCGTTGTTTAAGAAGCAATTTACTGTAACAAACATTGTGATGATTACAATTAAATGTAATATAACAAGACCTTGATAAATTGTTTATTATTTTTATTCTGACTAAATTTCGAGCATTTTTTAAATTAATTCATCAAGAGTTAAGTTTGCCATTTAATGATGTGATTAAAGCCCAAGAGCCTTGGCTCGAAGTTTACAATCTTTGATTATTAATGACAAAATTATATCGAGACGAATTGCAAAAAGCACAAGAAATTTAGCCACAATAAAAATGGTCGTTTATTTGTGAAGGTCGTGTTATATTTGGGAATATTACTTCTTGAGTCGAGAATAGTAGGATTTCAGCAACAGAATTGAACATGCATTTTACAGTATAACTTTTTAAGGCTTTGCCACTTTCTTTTTCATATTTCAACCCAAGTCTTTGAGTATACTATCCAATTCGGAAATAAGTGTATCTTCATTAAAAACGTGTCTGTACTCATCTCAAAACTTTACAGATTCACTCCAGACGTCTTGTGCAAAATGTATTATTCTGCACATTTATTTGTATTTTATTAGTAATTTCCTCGATATCTTTTTACTAAAAGACTGATATTTTTACTTTTATAAATTTCACGTTTATTAAACAATTTTAGCGTCTGTCAAACAGAATCATGATTATTTAATTGCGAAAAAAGAACCCTGGCAAATAGTCGCTCATATTCATCGCAAAGCGTACTAGTCGGTGCCGTTTTGTTTTAATTGGTATGAATCTTGGCACAATTGAAATTGTGATTGGGGTGTAGCTCTCATTTGATAGATAAATGAAATAATCACCGATATGTCACGGTATCTCAGCACATTAGGACTTTCTTTGCGAACAATCGGGATTGTATTTTTCAAATAAAGAACTACAATGTTAGTTTAAATCTAAATTAAAATGCTCTGCAAGACTAGTAACTCAATATCCACACATTAGTACACTGGAGAGTATTGAAATTTTCAACCTGTTCGATTGATTGGTTGGTAGTTGGGTGCCATAAAATTTAGTGTAACACAAATAAAATGAGAAACTTGTACAAAGTTCAAATAATGATGTGCGTTTTACAAAACTGTATGAATCGATAGCGTAGTAATTTCATTTTTCGTTCAAAATGAACTTCAGTTTATGAATAGGCTATCAATAACGTATACATATCGCATGAATTTGATTTTGAGATTAATCGTGCTTTGTTGCCGTTGAATGACTGTTACATCTTCTACTTTGGTTTCGGATATGAATTTATTAATATATTTAGCCTAGTTAATGCTACAATTCAACTATACACCGAATCTGCATATTCATGCATTTGGAATGAGTATCAAAGTTGGGGGATTAGCAGCTTCATCTGCATTTTAGCGCCAGCTGCATTGTAGTTCGAGCAGAAACTCTTTGTTTTGTGAAAGATAGGATTTGTATGAATATATTCCTAGAATTATGTATACATATAGCAACTTTTGTGATTACGGCAATTTTAATAGGTGTGACAGCGTTGACTCGTTTGTGACCTTACATATACTAAATATTTATTTTTGAAGTGTTCTTAAACAAGACAGTACCCAAATAATCAATGTAGGACTGGTAAACGGTAAAATTAAAGAATTGTTGCTGATATTGCGTTCAGTTGTCGTTAAGGTAATTTCTGTTCGCGTCACGCGTTTCGAAGGGCTGGTGTACTAGGATGAATGTCCCAGATAATATAGAGAGTATTATGGATTGAGTGCGTATAGAGATACTCGCTTTCCTTTAACGACACCTGTAATTTTATCGACAAATTTTGTTGTTCTATTTTCCGTATATATGATTGAAGGTGTTGGTTTATATAAATATCATTTAGAAATTAAATGCTTGCTATTTTTAACAAGTAATTTCCTAGCGTTTAGCATGAGATCAATTTTGGAATTACGCGTTAAAAAGCGCTCCAAATACTATTTTTAGAAAATAATTAATTTATGGGATTTTTGTATAACTAATTTATGTTATTACACATAGTTGTGTAGTGTCGAGCTAGAAAAATAGGCCTGTGTAGAATAACCGTTTGTTTTCGTAGTAACAGTTCCTATACCGTGGGAAAGGAATACGAAATATAATTCCCACGGTTGGTAATAGATATGTATTATCCCGACTCATTAGGACGGCAAACGAAAAAACCGGGTGGTTCTACAAGTTAGAAAAACAGCCTCGTACGTACCACTTAGTAGCTTGAACATTTCCTGCCATTTTAAATTCGATACTCTGTTTTTAATAAATGTTTGCTTTCACTTTTGATAAATTGCTCAATTAAATAAGCCACTTTGATGCGTTAGTACTCAATATTTATTGTAATTATAATGATATAGTTTAATTGTCATTAGGCAAAGCGAGTGTGTTATTTTTCAATACTAGTAATATGTTCAAAAGTTGTTGCGATTATATAATGTGCGTCCTTAAGCTGCTCTTTAGATAACATTGTTCCCTATATTTCATATATTCCAAGTGTTAACTCGCGAAGTTCCCTCTGTAATAAAATATTATTAACCCAATCCGACAGTAACAAAATTTTCATCGTGGAAACTTTTTTCTTTCTGTATTACCAGTAGATAACTAAAGGGTGGTGTATTTTTACTGGCAATTTCAATATTTGCAGCCCAGTTTATAACTCATATTCTGTGGACTCAAAAGCCACTTACTTAGGTTCTTTGGACTAATGTTGATTTGGCTTCGGCACAGAGAATTGACATTGTCGTAGCAACACATTTCTTTGACTGCGGTTGTCCGCATGTTAAATTATGACAAGATACATATATTGCTGTTACCAAAGACCAGGGCGGCTCCGTGCTGTGGTTGGTATGCGTGTGACACTATGTCTAAGAACCTGGGTTCTAATCCCGACACCGGTAACTTGAAAAATGTTAGGCGAGCATTTTTCACAAAAATACACCTCGCTCGGGTGAGAGGTAAAATGGAGATCCCTTGTGTAATTGTTGTCACGCACGTTGAATATCTCTACCTTGCTTGGAACAGCAAGGGTTGGGCATAATTAAAAATTTTTCAGATAAAAATTCGGTTTCTGGCCAATGTAATACCTTCGAGTGGAGCATCGGAAAATCAAATGCAGTGTTACCAGATACCTTTAGGAGTCTACGTAAAAGAACATTATTAAATGCCGACAAGTAATAATTGCTTTACCGTCTTACGGCACCTGGATTTGTTGGTACTAAGTAAATATTGAAAAATTGACAAACAAATCATTTCTGATTATGTAATGTTGTGATTAGAACACGAAAATTAATGTAGTTTTTGTTAATACTGTTCTTATACTAATGGATAGTTGAGTTCATTGGTTTCAAATATTTATGGGCTGTGGTATTTAATTAACTATTTGTGTTAGTAGGTAGTTTGTGCCTAAGCACACTGTTGTACATATTTATTTTGTGTCCTAGATTTAGTAGTTGCTATTGATGCGAGCTCGTCATCGATCATCAGCAGACGTAGTATATTCTTGTGGTAAAAATGACTATTATCTAACCAATTGTGAACAGGAATAGGTAGTTCGCTGTATGATGTAGTAAGTGTCATGGCATTTTCTGCATTAGAAGCTTCATCTAGGGGTCTCAATGGTTCCTCACTTTCCATATTCTTGATGAATATGAGCGTGTTTATCTACTACTATTTTAGCTAACTTTATTTTGTTTTCGTAATATAGAGTTGGAGAATTTCTAAAAAGAAATCCACATTGCTGTTCTAAAGCATATTGGTGCTTACAAAGCGATCCACTTTTATCCCGTGGGCCACAAAATGCAATATTTGTACTAACAGTATAGAGCAATAACTTATCGTTTAAGGATACCACGTGGTATACATGTTCTTCAACTTTTATAGTTTTATCGATGTCTTTTGCCTTCACACAAAAATTTTTGTAATGTATTTGGTGTTAGGTTCGATGTGAGTTTGCAAATTCTAGTAATCGCTTTTGTAACAGTTCTTAAAATACTTCCAAGGAAATCGACCGATGCACAATTGTTCAGCTTTGCAGCGTCCTACAGTAATGTCTTTGTAGATACGATTAGACGTTTCTGTAAAATTGTACGTATTATTTGGACCTATTGATAATACACCACTCCAATTTCCTTTCCCACAGTTTTATAAAATGTTCTTTTACCTAATAATTATTTGTCATTTTACGCACTTGACATTAAAACACAGAAAGATTCTTGGGTTTCTTCCGGTGTATGTGAATACTTGCTTACCATTTGCATAATAATGTACCTATCCTCTTTTAGCACGTTATGAATATTTTGCCACAGCCACTTCCATTGAGTATGACATATGAAAAGTACAAAGTAATAAAGTAGTTGATGGAAATACTGTTTTTGTTGCACTATCGGTAGTTACGGTTACTTGCTGTGAAAACGCTCTTCTGCTTAGTTCCAATATTTCCTCAGCCGCAGAAAACGCCAACGCGTAGTTTGATTCTGTTTGAGCGGTGTGAAGTATACACGCTACAGGCGTTTTACTAGCTGTGAATATAAAAATGATGCATGTATTTGATTGGTCACGTGACCCGCTAGAGTCAATGAAAATCATTTCGTTAGTAAATTTTTGAGCCACCGTATATTGCACAATTGGCGCAACAACAACTATTAAAATAGGATTTGCTCGTAAAACTACTTTATAACACCAACTTTCCCGAAATCTGTAATTTTTGAACGTAGTTCTTCTAAACCGCTCGTTTCTTCGCGGCCCCCATCTACAAGTGTCCGCAATTTATCATACAGATATTACACTGGTCTTTCCGTCGTGTCGGATAAAATAGATGAAACAGGGTATTCCTCGTATTTCTATCTCATGATATGCTTTAGATGCCGATGGTGTCATTCCTGACTTAAAATATGAATTAAACGTCTCTTTGGTATCAGTGGTCGAACGTAGATAATTATAAGCTTCGGCAACGTAAACTTTATGAGAATAAAAAGATATTAATTTTTATGATTACATTTTTACTCACTTTTAACAAATCGTTCTCGATTGTGTCTCGATTAATTATTTTAAATCTAAAATCAATTGTAGCGCCACATTTCTGTTTCTACTTTCTAGAATCTTTTCTTCGCCGCTGAACAACTTTATTTAATTCTGTAAGCTGGCATGAAAATATTTTCCAAATTATGTAATGTGTAGGGTTTGCAAAACGTCTTTCAGATACTCTGTTGATAAAGTCAAATTAAAAAATGTTGATATTCAGTTATTTACATTTTTCTTCGTAATTCTCCCCTTCTACGAATTTACATTGCAATATGACTCGAAATTGTTCGTCACTTTTTAGTTCTATAGTTTTAATATACAAGTCTGTACACAATTTCTCCAGAATAACTTTTATGGAATCTGCACCCATGCTTTTGTATCAGTATTGTAGAAAAATGCGAATATTACAACTGCAAAATGTACTTTGTTACCATTTATTTACTCCAGTAATGACGACCAAGAAATATAACTACCAAACATATCTATATCAGTATTTTTCAGTGCACCACAGCGATCATTTATATACACCACGGCATCAGCAACAGTCAATGGAAGCCAAATAATAGAAAGAAGGAAGGGGATGAGTATGTGGCCGCCATTTGTGGTTGTACCGCACAGGATTTTGTCTTCACTAATTCTCAACAACTAGTGTCATTTTCCTATCTGCTGCAACACGTTTCTATGGTTTTACTGTACGGGATAAAGAATCTACATCGCCCGGTCACGAAATTCACACCTGCTTACACCACAACCATACGTACGTAGGCGCACGATTGTACACGCATTGAGAATAACTAGCCAATAGTCGCGTTACTACCGATATACCCCACTGCATTATAACGCACGCATGCGATGCTTATATCCAAATCGTAGTTATCAAAAAATATTAGTACAATACTACTTATGGAAATGTAATTATTGAAAAAGAGTCATGATAAATTGTAGCATTTTAAAAACCATTCTGAACGGACCTACACCATGAAGAAGTTCTAAAATACTGGAAAGGGTAGAATGACTTGCGTGTTTCAGTAAGCTAAAAAGGACGAACTATAGGTTAAACCAAATTTGTGGGGTCTTTAGCGAGGAACAAGACTAAGGCAGGTCCTCAAAAGAGGGCAGCAGCTCTTTCGACACTTAGAGTGGCAGAGATCTTGATGGTCGGTTTGACACTCTAAGACACACTACTGCGCTGTGGAAGGCAACAGGAAACCATCACATTACCTCAGAAGTATACAGCGCACTGAAGATATTTTAAAATGATGGCATCCTCTGGGGTAAAAGATTCCGGAGTTAAAATAGTTCCCCATTCGAAACTCCAGGAAGGGACTACTTCGGAGGATGTGATCGACATGTTTAAAGAAGGAAGAGCAGGGAACATTTTACTAGTCGAAGCGTGGAATGTCAGACACATGAAGCAAGTAGGTAAGCTATAGAATCTGAACATTAAAATGAATATGTTAGCATTAGACGTGGGTAAGCGAAGTTCGGTGGCTTAGATGCGCGGAATTTTTGGAGCGGAGACTTCAGGGTATTTTATACAGAACCAGGAGAAGGAAATTCAAGCGTGGGGATAGTCAAGTGGAAAAAGATAGGACACTGTGTAAAAAACTGCCTACAAAAGAACGAAAAAGTGCTCCTAGTCAGACTAAAATCTAAACTGGTAAATACAGTAATAATACAAGTATACGTGCAAACTTTTAGCTACAGTGATGAAGAGTAGAAGCGATCTACAAGAATATCAAAGACATACTAAAATTTGTAAAAGGACATGAAAATTTAATAATTACGGAGATTTTAATGTAGTGGTAGGCTAGAGTAGGGAAGGAGCGGTAGTAGGTTTATTTGGTTGAAGCAGGTGAAATGACAGGGGAAGTGGGCTGGTAGAATTTGGCAACAAAGTCAATTTAGCCATCGCAAACGCATTATATTAGCTTCATGCTAGAAGACGATACATGTGGAAGATGCCAGGAGACATAGGAAGATATCAAATAGATTACTTTTGGTAAAACTGTAGTAGTTATCCAAGGGCTGACATAGATATCGATCATAACTTAGTTAAAATGAAGTGTAATCTAAAATTAAAAAAATTGAAAAAGGCTAAAAGGGAGAAATGGGATTTAGGTAAGCATAATGATAGTGAGGTAAAAGAAGAATACAAACAAGTATTAGATAATAAGATCAAAGAGATAGCTATAGGACGGAACGAATAAAAAAATTGATGGAAAGAAAGAAAAAGGGCTGTACAGGATACAGCAACACAGACTATAGGTGAGAAAAAAGTAGAAGCAAGAAAACCGTGGGTAACAAAAGAGCTATTAGATTTAATAGAGAATAGAAGAAAGCTTAAACCGTTCAGAGAATTGAATAGTAAAAGTAAGCAAAAAAATAATAGAGTTAGAAATAAGTACATGAGTGTAGAAAAGCTAGAAATAAATGGATGGAGGAGAATTGTAAGGGAATACAAAATGATTTGAGAGTAGGTAAGACAGACAAGGCACACAAGGCAGTTAAAAAGTTTTTCGGGATAGATAGGACAAAATATAATAGTATTAAAGATGAGAATAATAAGCTTCTAATAAATAAGGTTGAGGTAGCAGATACATGGAAAAGATATTTAGAAGATTTATATAAGGTAGACGATATGGATGAGTTAGAGAAAGACCAAGAAGAGGATGTAAAAATAGGGTTCTCAATATTAAGAGAGGAATTTGATAGAGCTGTTAGGGATCTTAAACTAAATAAAGCTCCGGGGATAGAAAACTTTAGGCAGATTATATAAGCTAGTAAAAGTATTATAATGATACAGGTGAGGTCCCAACAGATTTCGAAAAAAATATTATTATCCCAATCCCAAAAAAGTCAGGAGCTGATAGATGTGAGAATTTTAGAACGGTTAGTTTAACTTCCTACGCTTCCAAAATACTAACAATAATAATTAAAAATAAAGTAGAAGCTTTGACTAAGAATTATTTAGGCGAAGACCAATATGGTTTTCGTAAAGGGAGGGACTAGAGAACCGATACTAGTGATTAGGGTAATTATTGAAAAAAAGTTACAGAAAAATAAAAAAACTCATTTCGCGTTTGTAGATTTAGAAATAGCATTTGATAAGATTAATTGGATTGTTATGTTCAGGGTTTTGCGAAAAATAGGGATAGAAAAATTATTTACAGTCTATATAAAAACCAAAGCGTAGTAATTAGATTTAATGAAATAGAGAAGGAAGCTAAGATTAGAAATGGTGTTAGAAAGGGCTGTATACTATCTCCCTTGATTTTTAATGTTTATATTGAGGAAGCTTTAAACTTAGATAGAGAGAGAAAAGGGATAGGTATTAGTGTACAGGGACAGAAAATAGACATGTTACGTTTTGCAGATGATATAGCCATTATATCGAAGTCTAGAAAACAGGAAAGTTTTTAAATATTTTGGATGAGATACTACAGAGTAACCATAGTATGAGAATTAACTCAGATGATGACAAGTGAGTTACTGTCTAGTTCTAAACCAAAATTAAAAATAGGTAATACCGAGTTAGAGGATGTAGATAAATTTTGCTGTTTAGGTAGTATAATTACAAAGGACGGACGTAGCAGAAGGGATATAGTAGCTAGAATAGCTCAAGCTAGAAAAATGTTTAAAAAAAAGACTTTTTAATAGCAAATAGTATTAGTTTAGATAATAGAAAAAGTTCCTTAAAGTCGTACGTATGGAGCGTTTTATTATACGCTAGTGAGACTTGGACCACTTAAAGAGGTAGATAAGAAAAAGCTTTTGAAACTTAGTGTTATAGGAGAATGTTATAGATTAGTTGGACAGATAGAGTAACAAATGAGCAAGTTTATAGAACAATAGGTGAGAAACCCTGTATGTGGAAACAATTAAAGGTCAGGAGAGAGAATGATAGGGCACCAGTTAAGACATGAGGGACTGATTAATAAGGTCTTAGGTTATAAACTGCCAAATAAAAATAAAGTAGGAAAACCTACACAAAGCTATATTAGTCAAATTGTTAGAGATTTAGGTTGTGAAGGGTGTGCAGGCCTTTTTAGACTAGCTCAGAATAAAAAGAATTAAGAGCTGCGTCAAACCGACCTTAAGTAAGTTTGAAAACAAAAAAAATAAATAAAAATGCCACCATGACATAATTCACAATTAGTTAACGGTCTGGCATGTTAGCAGCGATTCGTTGCTTCATGCATACCATAAGATATAACTTAATTAACATCTCCATCACATAACTCACAATTAGTTTGCGGTTGGGCATGTTGGCAGCGATTGGTTGCTTAAGCCTTACCGTAACATATGATTTTATAAACGTCACCATGGCATAACTCACAATTAGTTAGCGGTCTGGCATGTTGGCAGCGATTCGTTGCTTAAGCCTTACCATAACATATAATTTAATACTTTTCCTTTTTTGGAGGGGATAACCAGGTCATATTTCATTGTCTTATAAATGGGAATCATGTAAAGATGTTGGAGTTCTTTAACAACCATCAGGTTGCTAATATCTATGTTGAGCCTGGTAGATAGAAAAAAGATAGAAGGGTATAGGAAGACCTAGACCAAGCTATATTAGTCAAATTATTAGAAGTTTAGGTTCTGAAGGGTATGTAGAACTTTTTATATTGGAACAAAATTGAAAAAAGGTAGAGCTGCGTCAAACTGACCCTAAGTAAGGTCGAATAAAAAATGATGATATCATTAAGATGAGAGTGACAATATATTTGAATGTCTTTGCATAACAGTGATAGTTACTAAATTGAAGAACTTTACCTATATCTTGAATATTCAAGGGAGACAAATAGGTCCTGTACGCTTCGCTTTGACACCTCTGCATGTAGATCCGCCTAATTTAAAGTTGATTTCCTTTATCATAGACAACGTTGCTCACGGCCGTTAAAGCGTCAATTTTTTCATAAAGGTCTTTGCCATTTACACCTGGTGCATCACTCTTCGTTTACATAGCCTCTAAATTATTGTAGTGTGATATTAATCCTTTGTTCTGCAAATATTTAACTTTAGTAACATTATGAAAAAGCCTATAACGCCTTTCATGCTCATAAAACTGCGAAAAGCGTTTCGTTGCTGATTGGAAATAAACATCTAATAAGAAAAATTCAAGTTCACTTTAAATTTTTCTAATTTTTCATCTCCAAACGATCTCGTGTTCCCCTCAAATCGCGTTTCTATTCCTTACAATCTTGCCACGTCCGTAGATTTTTTTCAAATAAAACCGCGATCGACGCAGGTTTTCAATTCTTCAGCCAATCCCATTAAGCTTAAGCTCCATAAAGTGAGACTTTTCAGAAGTATTATAAACACGCCATCGAGATGTTGAAGAAAACAAAAGATAGAAAATAGCCAAATAATATCAAAAAATGTAACAGTTTAGCGTTATAGCCTGCTGTGCCGTACAAAACGAGAATGAGCTTATGATTGCTACAATAAATACTAAGGCTCGAAAATTTCCATTTATAATAGGTTTTAAAAGCAAAAAGTACATACGTTTGGGTAATATGACACTATAAGCATAACTTTGATCGCGAAAATTTTCTATAAATAAGTTCGTATTTAAAACACCAGTTGTACTTGTTGGAAATCCGTATATGAAATATAATGAATGGCCGGTTTCTCTGTTATTTGTTAACAGTAACTAGATAAATCCTTAATCCAAAAGAACTGTGTATTATACTATAGGAAAAGAAAGCTTATGGGGCTTGAGTAAGTTAGCGCAAACAGTTTTCAAGGCACTGAAATTCAGTTTTTATACCAATGGCGGAAACCCAATTGGCGATAGCTGTTAGCGTTTCGAAAAAATGAAATTTTATTAGTTATTTTAGTGGTTGCTTCCATTGTGTAGATCCGTTTTGTCTCATAATACATAGTTTGCAAAACAAACACTCAAATATCTATTTTTGTAAAACAACTGAGAATCCAATTACAGTGCTCTATGGCACTGCATGTTCAGAAAAAAAGCATACCCATCTTGTTACTTGATGAAAGCGTATGGTTTGATTCCGGCAACATTTTCTTTAATAGGAATATCGTAAAAACATTCATATATCAATTAGTGGTGTCCATTTCGTTACATAAAACGAAAAAGAAACGCTATCAGAAATTCACATCATTATCCTACTACAATAATGTATACGACCTAGAAGTCTTTCATTTCAGATAAAAGCTTACTAAGGTTAGCTTTACTATAAACCGCTTTTAAACAAGGGCTTTTTAAAATCTCTTTGTTACATCAGCATCTTAACCTTTCCGGATTTGCTGTATGTTTGTACGTATATCCCTATACAATATATTTTATATGCAGGCGTTTAAAATTCTCTTAAGAGCGTTTTTACCTAGTTGTATCTATGCCAAATAGTCTTAAAATTCAAGTGTTATCCTATGAGCTATATTTAACCATAAGAATTATTTTTCCATATATGTTGCACCTTTATTCAGCAAGCGGTACGATAACAAGCCACTAAACACAATGTTGTGTATTAATAAAGAGGATGACGCATCCTGAGTATAAACACAAAGTTGTTTAATTATGCTTTGTTGGGAAATATTGTAAAATTTTATAATAATCAGAAGTCCAGAAGAATTTTCATTAGTAAGGCGCAAATTCAATATAACGGACATTTAACACCCAGTGATCTGCCGAGTGCAATTACCATTGCAAATAAAATTTTCAGCAGCACAACACATAAAATGCCGGGAATTGCTAACTTGATCAACGAAATAAGATTTCTTCAGAGACTAAAGCTTTGACGTTTAGATTTCTGGATTGCGGAATGCTGCAGTTCGTTTTATTTCAACTTGGTTTCGCTTTGGCACAAAAAACTCTTTGTACCATTGAAACTTTACTGTTGTTCATGACAACACAATGTGGACGACAGCCACATGCCACAGGGTAGCTCACACAATCTTGCAGAGAGCCACATGAGGTACAAACTATGTCATGAAAACCTTTACATACACCTTGCTTTCTAAATCTGGAAACTAAATCTGTTCCGCTTTAACATACAGTCATGATATTAAACGGGAACGTTATCAAATACGAGGTTATTATCCTTCTGAAGCATGATTATTGATTATACAACTAATTCTGGGGAAATGTGGAAGATCATGCCTGATTGCAAAAGAGTGCAGCAATTGGGGTGTCTAGTTAGTTATCAGTTAAATACGCACACTAAACACAATAATAGGTTTTCGGTTGCACAACTTTAAGGCCTATTTTCGTATCAGTATAATTTAGAAATTTCTTGTTAAATCAAAGCTAATTCTAGTCGCTTGTCGTTTTGTCTAAAACAGCTATAAAACAGGAACATACACAACTTTAGCATTGATAAAATTTTCTGTTTCTGTCCGATTTTTCCGCACATCAGTCAATAACGACATCCAGTGATAACTCCATATCCCATCCATAAACATGGAGAAGAAATAAACCTGCTAAACAATTTTCTGACATGTTCGATCGAAGCCTAGTTTTTAGTCTCCTCAGAGCTGAAAGACGCTACCGACATAGATACACTTGTCAGGCACATTAGCGTTATTTTTAACGCTCTATTA
This sequence comes from Platerodrilus igneus, assembly GCA_036346225.1. Taxonomy (NCBI): domain Eukaryota; kingdom Metazoa; phylum Arthropoda; class Insecta; order Coleoptera; family Lycidae; genus Platerodrilus; species Platerodrilus igneus. The sequence continues at coordinate 8,907,142 of JARFIW010001599.1, forward strand.
TTATAAGGGAATATATTTTCATCGTACTTTTTCTAAACTGAACCATTATTGTCTGAAACTTCATTTCTTGAAATTTACCAGTAGACCATTTTCAGGGATTCTACCGCCACATTTGCACCAGCATCCACATTTGCACCCACATCCGGACCAAATTTACATGTAAATTCGCACTATAAAGTCTTATTTTTTAAGAATCTCCTCCTGCTCTCTCCCTGTGGAACTCCTTGTGGAATTTTTTACCCCAACCATTTTCATTACGTCACACCCGCATTCTTTCCACCCGCGAGATAAATCTTTCTCCACATTTCCACCCACGAGATAAACCTATATTGTTTGGTATCAATTAATATTAGATTTTTCTCAGCTATCCGAATCTCTAAGAGTTTTTTAGATTGCATCATCCCCCAGGGAGCTACCCTCATTTTAAGATTTCTTACCTGTTGCGACTTTTGAGCGTTCTTATAAATTTTTTTATACATGCGATACATCTTGTTAGTCTAAAATTTTACGCAGAATTCGAATCTGTAAACAGATTTGAAATCGGACCACGCCCGACAAAGTTATACCCCTTTAAAGTCCTGATCTTCTAAATTTTGCTCTTTGCTCTATAAGCAAACCTAACAAATAGTTTTCTTCGTCTAGCCATTGCATCTTTCGAGATAAACCTATCTTGTTTGGTATTAATTAACATTAGATTTTTCTCAGCTACCCGAATCTTTAGGAATTTTTTAGATATCATCATCCCCAAGGAAGCTACCCTGATTTTAAGATTTCTTACCTGTAGCGACTTTTGAGCGTTCTTATAAATTTTTTTAGTCATGCAATACATCTTCTTAGTTTAGAATTTTATGTAGAATCCAAATCTGCAAACAGATTTGAAATCGGACCACGCCCTGCAAAGTTACACATATACCCTCTGCGAGATAAATCTTTCTCCACATTTCCACCCACGAGATAAACCTATCTTGTTTGGTATCAATTAATATTAGAATTTTCTCAGCTACCCAAATCTCTTTAAATTTTTTAGATAGCTCCATCCCCCAGAGAGCTACCCCCATTTTAAGATTTCTTACCTGTAGCGATTTCTGACGGTCCTTATAAATTTTTTATACATGCAATACATCTTGTTAGTCTAGAATTTTATGTAGAATCCAAATCTGTAAACAGATTTAAAATAGGGCCACCCTTACCATTTTACACACACCTCTAAATTATAAATTTCCTGCGGCTCATACCAAAAGAAAATCTAAAACAATTCTTAAAACTTTTTATTACAAACAATTTTTACTAATACAGTTTAAATTTGTAAACCACATTTCTAAATACATATTTACAATTTTTATTCTTAACCTAGAGCTCATATCGGGTTATATTAATATTTATTTCTAAATAGAGCACCTTTTCCAAAGACCAACCGGATCCGCATGTTTCAAATTCCTCTGATTTTGTTCTTATGGTTTCGCTTAAGACCTCGTACATATTTTCCAGATTACTAGAAGACGTTATAACCACATTTTTGTGTTAAAGGATTTCACATCGGTAGTCTCTTCCCCATTTTGGTGTAAACGCCGTAGAGTTCGCAGTAGACTTTACTGCTGTATGTTGTATTCTTTTTCATTTATTAATCGAATAAATCGCTCTTTCTGCTTCCAAAGAAACTCGGGCACTCCATCGTCGACACTGGCGTTCTTTATGCGATAGCTAGCCATACGGTTGTTAAACGCTGTACTAACCATTTCTACACCATCGTCGCTAGTAGCGGTAACTGATGCATTTTATGTCTGTTGCTCCTTAAATATGCGGCATACGTAGTTTTTCCATTTCGAAATCGCATACTTTACACATAATTCGTGGTTGTTTCGTACAAGACCCTTTAACAGCTGGCGGAGCTGAACGTTTACGGCTTAATGACATGCCGTGCTGTTTTCCTTGTGTCGCTGTAAGTTGCCCATTCTCGTAAAAGCGATACCGCAAGTCCCACAGTTTAAGTACTTTGCTGCAGACGGATGTATAAGCAACCTTGGACGATGTTACACCACATTTGTTCTGGTGCCGTTTGAGAGCATCCTTCTGTAAAGTAGACGTGACACGGCTCGCATTTAAAAACGTTTGCAGGTACCATTTTAGTACACAACAAAATCCGCACTATAAGACTTGACTTGTAAGCGAACTAACTTATAACTAAAGAGTTTACTCTTGCGCACCGGCTTTATGTACCCTATAGAATGCAAACCGAAGGTTTCCGAAGACACCCGAACGAAGTTGAGGATTCAGCGGGGGACTAAATGAGGTCATAATCCTTGCTGCTCGTCCAATACATTTAGCGCCAATGCATGCACCCGGATCGCATCGTCGATGGTGCGAATGCCGTTAGTAGAAACATCGGAAACGTCTTCCATGTTATACGATACGCGTGCATATTAAAAATCCAAAAGGGTGATATAACACGCACACAAATTGTGTGCAAGCCGTGCTGTAGAAGATGCAGTTCTACTATAACCATAAACTTAATAAAACACTTTAAACCATTACTAAGGAAATACCAACTTGTTGTCTACAGGATACTTACTAACAAAACAATTTAATTTTAAATAACTTCTACGTCATACTTTAGGAAATGGTGGGCTTGAATATTTTCCAAATGAATCACCAAGCGAAAGTATATGCTTAGCAGTATTAAAATTAACCATTAATTTCCCATTTTTACGACCGTGGTTAATTATAGATTAAAATTTAATTTGTGCACGTTCGAGCTTCTCGTAAACTAACACATTTTATAGCAACAATGCGCTGTATAATACATGCATACCCCTTCGCCGCGCTACTCTCCTTTTTACTGTTAGGACCGAAGCAAAGCACCATTTTTGTATACTTTCTATAGCACATCGCGCACTTTTTCGTCTGATAATTAAATTTTGCTTCTGTAGGCTTTTACACTTTCGCATAGCGGTCAGTCGCACGTAATGATTTCTAGAACCGGTAAGTACTTGATGTCGCCCAAATAGAGAATTAGATGCTCGATGTTTGTCAACTTCCGATTCCTCGTAAAAGGTAGAAAAAACTCAGTCAATCATCCATCTAACTTAAACTTCGACCCGCTCCTGTTCTGATAATTTACAAACATTTTCAAACGACAATGGGCTCAGAATTTTTAAACCTCCGAGGGATCTTTAAGTCGTGATCAATTACACATTCGAGCTACCCGTAAACTAACATAATTTGCAGCAACTGTGCACTGTATAATACATACATACCCCTTCTCTGCGCTACTGCTATTCTTGTAGTTGCTTGAAAAAGTCAGTCGCTAGGGCTGCTAAAAACACCATTCCATACTTTCTTTATAAGTGTAGCACATCGCGCACTTTTTTGTCGGATAGTTAATTTTTTGTTTATGTAGGTTAATAGGTTAATAGGTTAGGTCAGCGCCGCGGCGCTGACATAACCTATTAATTTTTCCTTTTATCTAACCTAGGTCCACACTTGGTTTTTAATGGAAAACTCATTAAAAGCAATTAGTGCTAATGGGTTTTAATGAGAACACTCATTAAAAGCAATTAGGTCATATGGTCATGTGGTCATATGGTCATGTGGTCATGTGGTCATATGGTCATGTGATCATGGGGCAATTTCACCCTATGGGGTAATTTCACCCTAACTTAACATCCTACATATATCCGGATATATGTCGATGCGCATCCCTGTCGGCTTAGGTCGGATAACAACATATTCGACTATCTTCGGCAATATACGTCCCCACTCTGTAGAATACATAAGAGAACAATTTTTCGTATTCAATTTAGTATTCGATAGTAGCTAGAACGGTAAACATGAGCGTCTCAAAGGTGATTAACGTTTCTCAACTTCTTGGGAATAAAGTGAAACCGACAAATGAGCGATTTGGATTATGGCTGTTGACAGAAAATATGTGCAACAATAATCTGGTAACAGATATTGGTAATATTTGTTATGTCGAAGGCGAGCAGATGCTGACTGGTGGACTACACACACCAATTACAGAACCATTTTGTGACAATATAATGTTGGTTAAAATTTGCGACTTTTCTGACGCCGAACAAACCTCTGCAAGCAAAAGGATGTTTATCTTAAAAAAAGAAATTTGTGGTGCATTTAACAGCTATCTACGAAGAAAGTTTGACCGATTTGTTTCCGCTAGGCATGGTGTTAAAGCTAAGCTTCCGTTTTCTCTGGAAAGCACTAACAAGATGGGCCAGAGAGTAAAAGAAATTATCGGAAAAGAAGACCTCGAATGCATTAATAAAAAATTCCAAAATCCTATATGTGTTCCATACAAAGTGGAACTAGCAGATGTTAAGTTGGAAACTTTATTAGAGGAACTACCAGATATATTAGACGAACTCGAAAAAGATTATTATTATCTTTTTGACATGGATGTAACCCAAGATTTTGCGGGCATATTTAGCAAGATGGAGATGTGTAATTATTTAACTACAAACTATAACTTTTGCTATAAGGGCGAATACGAAGAAAAGTGTAATATTATAGTTGACAACGATAAAACTGTGGGAATTAATTGTTTAACATGGCTAACAACCAATGCAAGAATTAAGATATACAACAAATTTGTGTGTCAGATAACAAGTCCTGGTGTTAATAAACAACTTGGCAATCATATACTAGATTTTTACGTTGTCCGGATGTACGTTTAAGGAAACATTTGCGTCTACTTTGGCCAAAGAACATGGTATTACGCGATTGAAGCGACAATATACAACTGTGCAATTGGAAGCTATGTCAGTGCGGAACGGGTGTATAATCCCTTAAAAGACTGTTTAACGTTATTGGAAGATAGTAAGTTATACTTCCTAAAGGCGCCAATGTACTCGGTACCACTTGCCAAAATGTGGAGTAAGCTATCGGACAAGCTACAAAATAGTTGCTGTTTAGTGTATAAAACCTACTACAGTACGTGTATTGGGGAATGGTAATACAAAGAAATTGACGGGCTTGCAAATCAAGTTGTCCGAAAAACCAAAAGAAAGGGAAACATTGATAAAGTATGTGCTTTCGGCTTTTAGTTTTAACTATTTACCTGTAAATTATTTGGAGATAGTAGAGGAGGAAGACAGTCAAGATAAAATAAAAATCTTACACAAGTGCTACATTAAAGCAGGTATTACATATTTTACACAATCTGCAACACCATATTCTACAATTCCAAAAGAAATAGTCATTTCGGAATTGGGATTGATAAATACACCTAACATTCGCCCAGAGGTTGTACGACAACGCGCAAATATTGGTAGTAAACTCTATCCGTTTACGCTAAAGGAAATTGTCCCATTATGCATGCCATACGCTGTAAGTGGAAGGAAAAGACAACTGGAATTAGAGGAAATGGATGCAAAAAGACGAAAGTTGGACTACATGGAAAACACTGCGACAATACGCGAACAATACAAAGATGTGTTAGACAAAGAACATCTTATTAGAGAAAATGAGGAAGAATTAAAAGATTATTTTATGTGTCGATGGACTGACTTAGATACATCTGGTTTCTACAAGTTGTATGCATTTGTGGTTAGTAAAAAAGACTCTTTTAGTTATGTAGGCGTTCTTGCGGAAAAGGATGGTACTAAATCCGTATATTTTTTAAAAGGTTATTCTAAAACGTATTTATCAAAATGGCAGATAACAAAGACGAACTAAGGAATGCGGGTTTCGTAATCTTTGCGTACACCACACGCAAAGGGGTTCCGCTAAACATTGTATTTTTACCTAGTAAAGAACCTTTCGGATCATTTAAAACCGAGGGTCTTACAACCTATAACAACCATATATTCCCAAAAGTGGTGGATATGCAACTACACAACGGTGTGTGGGAGAAAAGGATTTCCTCAATACCGACAAGAAGAAATCGATCAAGCTAACAAGATACGTATGCAGGATATAGTGGGAAAGCTGCGATTAAAAGATTGTCACAAGCTGCAAGAATTACACGATGGAATGGATCTGGTTGTCGGTGGAATCAAAGACTTTAAATATAGAGGCAAACTTCGGTACATTTTACAATTCGAAAACCTAGACGGTCTTTATGTATCAAACTATTGGTTAGAAAAGGAGATAGAAGACTTGGGTGTCGATTTAAATTTTAAGCTGCGAATAAAATTAGATAAAATTAAAACCACTGCAAACAAACATAAAGAAAGGACTGTCTTCTGTGTATAACTTTGTATTAAAATTAAGTTAAATGACTCCATGCTTGGTATTAAATATTTTTAAATTTGTTATGTATAATGTCAGAATAAACATTTTATAATAGTATATAACATTGTTCTTTATTTATAAAAGGCTGTATCGTTACCCCGAAATAGCAGTCGCACAGAAAGGGGTGCTCATGGGCAGGAGTGCGCACGCGCATGGGCAGGGGTGTGCATGCGCAGGGGTGCGCATGGGTTGGGATGTGTCTGGGCGTACACGAAGGAAGCGGATGTTAACAGTCACCAAGCATCCAATTCTTTATTTGGTGTGGAGTACTTGCCTGCGTATGTATCCGGAGTAAAAGAATACGATTTGCATACGCAGCTTATTAATAAAATTAGTTTATCGAGGGAAGATGACAAAAGGTACATCATTCCTAATAGTACAACAATCTACGCATGGGGGCGTAAAGATATAACATAGTTGTTTATATTTGTATGGATTTGTAAATCTATTGTATATATTAGTTTTAAGATTCCATAATTTTTAAGTTCTTCTCCCACCTTCCAAATCGTTCCGGCTTCTATCCTGGTTGACAGAGTATACGTGTTATCTCCACGTGGTATTCGCGAGACACTGCGGTTTTAGATTTCTAGGGAAACGGTTGGTTAAAGCATATGTCTTGGGTAGCGAAAAAAAAGGGTTTTAAAGATGGAGTTAAATAAAGATGGGTAAAAATTAGAGGTTTGGGGTCTTTAAAAGGCATAACTTTGTAAGAGGTGGTTCTATTTAAAATCCATTTACAGGTTTGGGGGTCCCTAGAAAAATTTAATGTTAGTTGATACCTAGCAAAATATATTATCTTAAAAGAGTGACTACCCCGCAAATAATAAATACAATATAATACTTGTCAACAAAAAAAGTTGTAGGGAAAATTAAAGACATATTTAATGGGGTCCAGTATTAGAATTTGTTGGTAGTAATGTTAAGTCCTACTGTATTGTAGGCAAGAAAGATACGATTAAAAAGATTAAAGGGATCTCACAAAGTGTAGTTAAGTAAAACCGCGGGTGCTACAACCTATAACGAGCATATACCTCCAAAAGGGGTAGGCATGCAACTACGCAGCAGTGCGTGGAGAATTCTTATTCTCCAATAAGAAATTAAAGTTTCCATGTACGTAGCACCAGTCATTGGGAAATGATCGAAATGTGGAACCTATAAAGGCGATTATTAATTATGGTTTAGAAAAATAATAATTTTCATGGACTAAATAAAATAGCTTAGACTGGTTAATGTATATGGTTACATACTCTCGTACACATCCACAAACATCTGCTTACGTCCACAATATCGATACCGGTAGTTTTTGTTTAACAAATAGTAGGAAAGATACGTCGGGTGTTAGTGCGTGGAAGCCCATAGGATCGTTGGATTCAAAAAGAACGATGTGGCGGAATGTATGGTGGTTCCCCGTTAGAATAATCGAAAGTGGTTAATTGATCGCATTAGATGTTTAAATATGCAAAAATGTAAAAGCCTACATAAACAAAAATTAATTAACCGACAAAAAAGTGCGCGATGTGCTACACTTATAAAGAAAGTATGGAATGGTGTTTTTAGCAGCCCTAGCAGTAAAAAGGGCAACTGACTTTTTCTAGCAATTACAAGAATAGCAGTAGCGCAGAGAAGTGGTATGCATGTATTATACAGTTGCTGCAAAATATGTTAGTTTACGCGTAGCTCGGATGTGTAATTGATCACGACTTAAAGATCCCTCGGAGGTTTAAAAATTCTCGGCCCATTGTCGTTTGAAAAATGTTTGTAAATTATCAGAACAGGAGCGGGTTGAAGTATAATGGATGATTGACTGAGTTTTTTCTACCTTTTACGAGGGAATTGGAAGTTGACAGACATCGTGCATCTAATTCTCTATTTGGACGATATCAAGTACTTACCGGTTCTAGAAATCATTACGTGCGATCGACCGCTATGCGAAAGTGTAAAAGCCTACAGAAGCAAAATTTAATTATCATACGAAAAAGCGCGCGATGTGCTATAGAAAGTATAAAAAATTGGTGCTGTATCGATCCTAACAGTAAAAGGAGAGTGACTTTTCTAGCAATTACAAGAATAGCAGTAGCGCGGCGAAGGGGTATGCATGTATTATACAGCGCATTGTTGCTATAAAATATGTTAGTTTACGAGAAGCTCGAACGTGCACAAATTAAATTTTAATCTATAATTAACGACGGTCGTAAAAATTGGAAATTAATGGTTAATTTAAATACCGCTAAGCATATACTTTCGCTTGGTGATTCATTTAGAAAATACTCAAGCCCTCCATTTCCTAAAGTATGACGTAGAAGTTATTTAAAATTAAATTGGTTTATTAGTAAGTATTCTGTAGACAAGTTTGGTATTCCCTTAGCAAAGGTTTAAAGTGTTTTTATTAAGTTTTTGGTTATAGTAGCACTGCATCTTCTACAGCACGACTTGCACACAATTTGTGTGCGTGTGCTACCACCCTTTTGGATTTTTAATATGCACACGATCCGTATAACATGGAAGACGTTTCCGATGTTTCTACTAACTGCACTCGCACCATCGACGAAGCGAACCAGGTGCATGCATTGGCGCTAAATGTATTGGACGAGCAGCGAAGATTATGACATCATTTAGTTCCCTGCTGAATCCTCAACATCGTTCGGTCGTCTTCGGAAACCTTCGGTATGCATTTTATAAGGAACATAAATCAGGTACGCTCGAGTAAGCTTGTTAGTTAGTTCGCTTACAAGTTTAACCAAAGCGCTATAGTGCGGGTTTTGTTTAGTACTAAACGTTTTTAAATGCGAGCCCTGTCACGTCTACTTTACCAGGAGGGATGCTCTCAAACGGCTCCAGAACAAATGTCGTGGTGTAACATCGTCCACGGTTAAGCTTATACATCCGTCGGCAGCAAAGTACTTAAACTCTGGGTCTTGCAGTATCGCTTTTACGAGAATGGACAACTTACAGCGACACAAGGAAAAACAACACGGTATGTCATTAAGCAGTAAACGTTCAGCTCCGCCAGCTGTTAATTGACTTGCATTTAGCGTACTTTCCTATTATAATAACCGCATTTGTTTGGAGAAGATATACACGTTTAAAAAGAAATTATATACAGCTTTCTTAATTATTAACCACGCGATGATTACGTAAAAGTTGACCTTCCCATTCTCATATTTAAAACCCATTACATTGGAATGTGTTTACCTCCACGTGGTGTCGCTGGACGGTAAAACATATTGTTAGATTAACGATAATATGTCTTATTGACTGAAAACACGTTTCCTCTTTTTACATTAATCTCTTTTTATTACAGGTCTATTTAAACAACACATTAATCTCTTTTTTGTTACAGGTTAAACTACTTGGATTCGGCTACACACAGGAAATAATGTTATACTTTGTAAAAATTGTAATTAGTTTATTAAACTGTAAATCGAATAAAATATATTATTAAATTTTCGCAAGCTTAATTTATGTTAATACTGCTACGTGTTTGGTTAAAGGATTGTAGATATTAAAAAGGAGAGGTGATTAGAAATTGATCTTGGTACAAAATCTTAAAATTGGGGTAGCTCCCTTGGGGGTGATGATATCTGAAAAATTTAAAGAGATTCGGGTAGCTGAGAAAAATTTAATATTAATTGATACCAAACAAGGTAGGTTTATCTCGTGGGTGGAAGTGTGGAGAAAGATTTATCTCGCAGAGGGTATATGTGTAATTTTGCAGGGCGTGGTTCGATTTTAAATCTGTTTGCAGATTCGGGATGCGCGTAAAATTTTAGACTAACAAGATGTATCGCATGACTAAAAAAATTTATGCGGACGGTTAGAAATCGGTCTTGGTAAGAAATCTTAAAATTGGGGTAGCTCCCTGGGGGATGATGCTAAAAATTCCTAGAAATTCGGGTAGCTGAGAAAATTCTAACATTAATCGATACCAAACATGATAGGTTTATCTCGAAAGATGAAAAATGGTTAGTCGAAGAAAACTATTTGGTCCAGAATGTTAGCGGTAAAAAAAAATCTTAAAAATAGGTTTATCTCGTGTGTGGAAATGTGGATGCTCATTTATCTCAAAAGATGAAAAATTTAAGATATATTTATCTCGAAAGATGAAAAATGGTTAGTCAAAGAAAACTTTTTGGTCCAGATGTGTGTGGAAATGAGGATGCTGGTGGAAATGAGGCGGTAGAATCCCTGAAAATGGTCTACTTTTACCATAAACTTCCGTATAACTCTGCCCTTCCTCATATATTTATGTTAACGTAGAATTGGTATTTATTTTCTAATTTTGCCAGAAATTCAGTAACGTACTTTAAGTTTTCTTTCTGTTCCTCGATTTCTTTGGCAATGGTTGATTTGAAAATCAAAATATGAAAATCAAAACAATTAAATAATTTTTGTTGAACAGCATGCTTAAATCTTCAGTAACTTCGTCAAACAGAGGGATGAAGGTTGTAATTCTGACATATTCTTTAGGTGTGTCAACGTAGCGGTTTGTCATGTTCATAGTATAGTAATTGGAACAGCAAGTTTACTAGCAGTGCTTAAAGTCTCGTTAAAAGTAATAGAAAAGCTTTGTTATGCATTATCGTTCTTTTGCTTTAAAATTGCAATATTTCGTTGATGAGAGATTATGCACAATTTTGATGAATGAACTAACTTTGTAGTATTTTTTGCTTAAATTAACGGTTATTCTTAGAAGTGAAGACAAACTAAAAACTGTTAGGACAGTAGAGTATTTTTAAAACATGCCGCTTTTAATGATTGTTCTGATTCCCACCAGTTAGCTGTTGCCTATAAACACCCAACTCCAGTGATGCCTCTCTTACTCATATAGTTTCACATATTTGTAAGGTTTTTAAAAACTTAACGTTATTGTTGCACACCAAACCAATTTACTACGGCAGTTTTTAAAGGTTAGCCCTTGATCATTCTACACCCGCGATACAACTTTAGCTTAAGTATTGTTTGCAGCAATTCTAGACCTCTGTCGTTACATTTGACTATATATGAAACAATACCTCGAGTGCGCGATCATCAATCTTTGTGTAGTAGATAGGTTAGAACGACATCTTCCGACCATTCGATCTCCGGCTTTTGCTTTGTTTAATATGATGGCCCCAGATAATCGATTTGAAAATTGTCTGGAACTAGTTGATAGTTAGCAATGGTGAGTTACATCGTTTAAGTAGTTCATACCACTAATTTCTAATATAAAATATTAATTATTTTAAAAAATAGCTTATTACAAAAACATGGACGATTAAGACACGTTCCGTAACTTTGCTTTTTTGTTTAACACATCACTGCATTATCTACTTATGTGGTACTTGTGTAGTTTGTTCATTTTTATACTTGAATGCTTTATACCCAAAACGAGATGGATAGATGGGGTGAATTCAGGAGTTGGAATCTCTGTTAGCAGATGCATCGTATGCAAGCAGGTCTGTACGTTATTTTTGTTACGTTTAAAGTTCACCCAAACATTGGTAAGTGATATTTCAATCTTCCACTATTTCTTATTCCCGCCTCAAAATATGGCAAACCAATATTAGAAAAATTCTACTCAAAGGTATTGTGGTTTGTTTGTATGCTAGTTTACTTTGGGTAGAGAAATATGAACGGCTCCGGTTATTATAATGGTTTTGTTGGCATTAATATAAATAGAAAGTTATAACTTACTGCTGTATAAACCTTTGTGGTCTGGTAACTTCATATATCGTAATTACCAAAAAGAGCAGTCAAATAACTTGTACTTACCTTAAAAGACAAAACTAAAATAGAGCTCTTCAGATTAAGGTTCCTTTAAGTGAAAACCTCCCACATCTGGCTAGTAGTAATTTATAACAGTTATACGTCATTTTTAATGACTAATATTAATTTCATTATTTATATTTGATTAATTTCGTTCCGTACTGATTTACAATGAGAGTAAATGTATTTTACTTTTATAAAGCCGAAAAACTTAATGTTTCAATACGAGTACTTAGCAAATAATTGTTTATTTATCATTTATTGATATCTTACTTTTCTCTTGTATTATTTGAGATTTCAGTTGAAAAGTTTTATGGTAAGTTTTTCATTAGAAAAACTCAATGAATCGAAGTTAGCATTTATTTATTGTTGTGTAAGTGTAGGGCAGCGCGATGAACTAGAACTAAAACAATGCTCAATTTAAGCGTTCTGCACACAGTTGGTTTGACCTATTATCACGCCATTCCCTTTATTTCTATTATATTTTTGAGACGCAAATTGGGGTTCCTTGTGTATGAATAATATTCTCTTATATCAGGTACTCTTGTGTTGTATGACATCGGTAGTGTAATTGTTTCCCTTCTCCTAATTCAAAGATATATGAGCGCCCAATCGTTTTTTAGCCTTTACCATCGTTTACAGTAAATCATACTTCCCTCCCCCCGCTGAAGTAAAGTTCCAAGCTATATCAGGGCATTCATCCTTCGTCCCGGTGGTAAGGACCAGGTGATACCGATGCCAATTATTCATAGTTTATTGATTTCAGAACATATAATCTCTTAGATGACGCATTGAAAGAGTAGTTACTTTAGATATAACTCCCTAAAGGTTTCCTAAAGACCTATGGTATTACATATTGAAATTGATGATTCAACATGTGATCTCTACATGGACATGTTATTGCATCTTTTAGTTGTCTTTGCAATTCTGTTATGGCTCTTATTTATGTACCAAGTATTAAGTTGCATGCATCTGTAGCTACTCCAGTACAATATTCAAAATTTAAATTGTTTCTTCAAAAAGTTTAAATCTGAATTTGCAAAAACTCTTCCGGTTTCAAGGTGGTGTTATTATAATTACTTTCTTGACAGTCAACGAAATCAACAAAGCTTCTTTGTGGATCACCTTCTATATCAAAATGACGTCGCGAGGGACATTTGCAAAGTGTTGATTAAATTAGTAGTCTTATTGAAAATGATTTGCTGCTATTAATTTGATGAAGGCTCTATGGAGAATCTCTTCCCTACAGCACTTTAGATGGTCATCCTATATAACACTACTAATATAAGTTTCTTTCGATGATGCGGTTTCAGATGCTTTTTTAACACGGTGTCTTCACTTGCTACGCTGAACGTAACAGTTTCCTAAAATTTACCTAATTTACTACAGAATGTTGTAGAGGACCACTATCTTAATGGCCTCTCACAGGTATATTCTGCTTCCTTAGGAAAATAATAGTTTCGATAATAGGATACAAACGCTGACGGTTTTTAAACATTTGAATATGTCTTTTCCGGTCCATGGAGTTTCTTGTTTTTTTCAGGGTATGCGTATGTTTTTTGCAAAAAGCCTCTTTAAAGATGTTCTCTTATCTTTACCACCCAACTTCACAAAAATTACACATCATTTGCAAAGCACCTCATTTAAGCTATTAGAAAATTGAACCAAGAAATTCTTCAAAATGTTATTCAGATAAGAGACTTGTAAAAATCTTTCTCATTTTCGTTGTGTATGCTAAATGGTATGAAAATATCACTGTCTGGCCTAAACGCATACTTTATGGGTTGATTCCTATCACTGTTCGATAAGCTATTAGCTTTTGGCAAGAACAGCTCTACACCCAGCTTAAACACTGAACTCGAAGGATCAGCTGTTCATTAGAACTAGTAGAATTTGGGCAGTTAAGCTAGGTGTCTTAAGAGCACTCGTATATAAATTATAGCTTGTGCAAAATGCGTATAGGTAATTATGGTAATGTAATTCTAATGCCCAATTTATGTAGTGGACTATTAATTTAAGCTACGGAATTCCTTTATCCTTCTTCCAACAGAGGGATATTTATTAATCGTTATTTCTGCATCTTTTATATCTCAGCAATTAGACACTATGTCATATTGAACATACAAACTCTCAGATTTTCTTAAAAAAGAAATAAGCTCATGCCTCAAAAGCCTTAAATTCCTTCTACTTTCGTCTAATTTTGTTCTTATAAATGATAGAAGGAGAATATTGAAATACTATAGTTAAACTAAAAGATCAGGTACCCTGCGTTAGGTTTCATTCCCAGGTTCAATGCATAATGCATGTAGGCATGAAAGCATATCCGCTGATAAGGGATTAAGTAAATCTCTACATAAATATTAATTAGCGACGGAACGGTGACGGCGGTGGCGCTTGTTTGTGCCAACAGATTGGATGCTGTACTAATAAATGACGAGTAGACGAGTTTTTATATTGGCCGCCCCCATAAACATGTCGCCCGCGTTTGGTGCACGTACTGGACACCCTCGTAGAGGGTTAGAAATGGTGATTGGGTGTTCTTTAGCATAATTATCAATAATAACTCTACCGTATAACAATACCACTAGAGCTTTACGTCAGTCTTGTGACAAAATTATCCGGCACGCTTTTCGTCTTTTTCGTTTCCTGTTAATAAAATACAAAGAATTTGTACCAGGTCGATGGTATTAAAAAGATATTTTTGATTAATACTTACCATCATTCTATCACTAAGTCGAAGTTTACACAATTTACTTCAGATGCTTGTTTTACTAATAAAAACACCATTGTATAAAATTGTTGTTTTTTTCGTGATCAACAAAGTTAAATTTATACTAGTAATATATTTTCAATTACTACAATAAACTTCCATTCTGAACGGATTTGCACCTTGAAGAAGTTTTAAAATACTAGTACGGGTAGAATGGCTTGTGTGTTTCAGTGAGTTAAAGATTTGAACTACAGGTTTAACCAAACTAGTAGAGACTTTAGTGACAAACCAGGCTAAGACAGGTCCCCGAAAGAGGGCAGCAGCTTTTTCGGTACATAGAGTGACAGAGACCATAGGAGTCGGTATGGCATTCTAAGATACACTACTGAAATGTGGAAGACAACGGGAAACCACCACATTACCCCCAAGTACACAGCGTACGTAAATTGTTTAAAATAATAGCATCATCTGGGGTAAAAGATTAAGTAGTTAAAATAGTCCCCCTTTTGGATATCCGGGAGGAGATTACTTCAGGGAACGTGATCCGAAAATATAAAAAAAGAGTCGTGAATATTTTGCGAGTCGGAGCGTGGAGTGTCAGAAATATGAAGCAAGTAGGTAAGCTAGAGAACATGAAAGCTGAAATGGATAGGCTAGCACTAGACATAGTAGGTATCAGCAAAGTTCATTGGTCAGAAGCGGGGAATTTTTAGAGTGTGGACGTTAGGGTAATTCATACAGGATCAGAGAAAGGAAATTCGGGTGTGGGGATAGTTATGCGAAAAAAAGATAGCATACTGTGTAGAAAACCACTTACAAAAGGAAAGAGTACTCATGGTTAGACTAGAATCTATACCAGTAATACAGTAATAATACAACTATACATGCCCACCTCTAGCCACAGTGAGGAAGAGGTAGAAGCGATCTACAAAGATATCGAAGACTAACATACGTAAAAGGACATGAAAATTTAATAATTACGAGGGATTTTAATGCAGTGGTAGGTGAGGGTAGGGAAGGAGCGGTAGTAGGTCTAATTGGCTCAAGCAAGAGAAATGACAGGGGAAATAGGCTGGTAAAATTTTGCGACAAGAACAACTGAACTATTACAAACAGATTATTTCAACATCATGCTAGAAGACGATACGCGTGGAAGATGCCAGGAGATATAAGAAGATATCAAATAAATTACCTTCTTGTTAGACCACGGCTTAGGAATAGAGTAAAAACAGTAGAAACTACCCAGGGGCAGATATAAACACTGACCACAACATCGTAATTATGAAAGCCGCTCTTAAATTTAGAAATCTCAAAAAGAGAAACGAAAAAAGGCATTTTGACTTAGAGAAACAAAAAGATAAAGATATCCACAAAATATTTGAAAAAAAAGCCAAATGAATTATTGAAAGATATAGGGAAAATTTTTATACCTTGGAACTAGATACAGAATAGAATAACATTAAATCCAGCTTAGACATGGCAGCCAGAGATATTCTGGGGTATAAACAATAAGAAAATAAGAAGCCATACGTAACAAAGGGTATTCTAAATGTAATATAAGAAAGGCGGAAGTAGAGAAACAGACTAGACGAAGCGAGAAAATATACATACAAAGCCATTAAGTTGGAAATTATTTGCAAATGCAAAAAGTTAAAGAACAATGCATTGATGAAAAGTGCAAAGAGGTACAAATTAAGTTGGAAATAGGAAAGACAGACGAAGCATAAAACTTATTACAATAAATTTTAAGGATATAAAACAATATAGCAAAAATCTATGGGACGCAGGAGGAAACGCTATTATAGAAAATGTAGAGAAAGTGGATAAATGGCAAGAATATATAGGAAATTTATATGTAGGAGAGGAAATGACAGAATTGGAACAAGGATCAGGACATTGCAAAGAATGACTTGGAATATCTCATACTTAGAGATGAGTTGGAACTAGCATTAAAAGGACTAAAAAATGGTAAGGCACCTGGTGCAGATAAGGTGTAAGCAGAAACTCTAAAAGCCGCTGGACAAGCAGCAACAGAACGTCTCTGCCAACTTGTAAGCTATATGTATGAGACAGGCGAGATACCCAAAGATTTCAAACGTAACATCATAGTCACTATACCAAAATAGAAAGGTTCGGATAGTTGTGAAAATTTTCGTACAATAAGTTTGACAGCACATGTGTTAGAATTGTACAAAAATGAATGGAAAAACGAGCTGACAAAGTACTAGGAGAAGATCAATTTGAGTTTAGGCGCAACAGCGGAACACGGGGGGGGCTATTTTAGCTCTGAGGGTGATAATGGAGAAAACAATAGAAAAAGGTGAGAGTGTATATAGAGTTTGTAGATCTGAAAAAAGCATACGACAATGTATAATAGAGAAAAATGTTGGAAATGCTCAAAAAGATTGGAATGTGCTTTAAGGATAGGCGGATAGAACATAGCTTATACAAAGAGCAAACAGCGGTAATAGAATTAGAGTAGGGACGTAGAAAAGTAAATATTAGGAAAGGGGTGAGACATGGATATGCCCTATCCCCAATAATTTTTAACTTGCACATCAAAGAGGCCATGAATACTGTCAAATGCAAGAAGACATTTGGAATTATTTTGCAAGGATCAAAGATTGATAGGCTTAGATTTGCAGATGATATAGCGGTATTAGCATCTAGCAAAAAAAAAGTTAGAAGCTGCCCTTAATAAAATGGAAACAGTTCTAACAGAGAGTTACGGTATGAAAATCAACAAAAATAAAACTAAAGTGCTAGTATGCAAAGGAGGGAAAAATAAATTTAAAACTATAATGCAAATAGATAATGAGAACTTGCGAGAGGTTCAGTACATAAAGACAAACAGCGAACATAAATCAACACTAACGTGGTTATTAAACGCGACGATTTTGGACACTCATGAGGAATTCTCAGAATTTACGTTAGATAGGCGTGTAGTATTTGGAATGGAATCACACGTAAACGCTAGTACATTCTAGAAAAGAGATAATTGTTATATATAAACTGAAGCAATCAACATGGGAAATCAATTAATGAATTCGCGTCAACTAAGCAATAGGTAAAGAATTTCTAAGATCCTATTTTGAGGTATGGAATACGCAAACCATATTTTAATAACTAAAATGCAACAGTGAATAAAGAAGTAAAGTTAAACAGCACCTGGACATAAATTTCAAAATTGTTAAATGCAGTTATTTGATTTTGTAATATACATTGAAGATGGGAAATTCTTCTATACAACGCCACTTAGAAATTCATCTAAATAATTGAAGATGCACTTTGAAAACTGACGTTTCTAAATGAAGATTTAAGCAAATGGATAATTACGTAAACTGGGATTTGACGTTGATTTAAAGTAGAAACAAAAGTATTTAATACTGTTAATTACGAATTGGAGACGCGCCTTGTGGATCATGGCAAGTTTTAACTTTGTGTGTAACTAGGCATATGTCATTTTAGTTTAAGACAGTTTTAATTGTATAATAATTTTTTTTCTATGGGTATATTTACCCGAAAGTGTGTAGTCAGGGTTCGAAACACTTTGGTTTTTTTATACACTATCTGTCAAGGACTTTTTTGGCCAAAACAAACCTTACGAGCGTCGGAATAAAAAAGTCGGGTAAACTATCCACAAGAGGAGAGATGTGAATTCTGTAAATTGTAAGCAACTTTAGGTGAGGAACATCTTTGTTAATTAAGTACTTACTTGTTAGAAATAATTTTATGCTTGAAAAAAATTATGCCGTAAGTGTTCTATAACCTATTGTATATAAGACTGTATAGATGGTTTGTGATATTGCAGTATTTGATTTCATTATATAAATTGCATTATTTCTGTTGAGCTAGTCGGTCAAAGAAAAGTTAGAAAAGAAGGTAGGTCAACAATTTCAAATATTACTATTTGCTGTATCTGTATCATAGCACGTTTTTGGTGGCGCATCAAAGCGAGCCGTGTCACAGCACTATATATATATATATATATATATATATATATTGCAGCGAGCTAAACTCCATAACAAGTTGGTTAATTCATGTCCCACACTTTGGGCGTTATAATTGCTGCGAGCTCCACTTGGATAGGCCCCTAAAAATTTGTGTTGACATAAATGCTTCCGACCTACTCTGGAAATTCAAGTGCTATCACCATTACATATCACCCTATAATAATACCCTCTGAAGATGCTTTCCAATTCGGACGTCAAAACCACGAGCTTTTTGTTTAACTTCCTCAGGAATATTTGCCACGGCTACTTACTTGCTTCCTGAAAATAATACCCTAATATTCGAAAAATTAATAAAACTTGACTGCGAAAAGTATATCACACTTTATTAGAACATTAATTCGCGATTCAAAAACTTTAGTCTTACATTTTTCATACACCTTGTGTCTTTAACAAATATCATCAAATTTTAAATGAAGTCTTTTTAAATAATATAGTTTGGAAATTTATTAATTTACATCGATCATTAAATAAAAGTAACTGGGCTTATCCCTAAACTTTACTTTAAAACCCCAGGTATATTACGAGCTCATATTAAAAACCTTTCAGTACCTATGTGCTAACTCCTGCACTGAAAAATTACCAAAAACCCCCTTACTTTGTACAAAATGCCAACATTACACTCTCATTTCATAATACCAAATAGTACATTAATATGTTTTCATACAATCCCTTCTCAAAGTAACATTGTCAATTAAAAATATCTTTATCTACTCCTATCAAATTACATATTAATTAATCAGCTGTTTTTGAGCAATTTATAGTATCCATAAACAAACAGCGTGAGTTATAATAACTCCCTTGTGATTTATAATAATTCTCAGTATTCCTACTAGATGGTGTCAAATTCCTTCATGTCTAGTCTGTATAATCGAATAGACGCAACGCGCGAAGTTGACTCTGTACGAGCCTGATACAACGAAATGCAAGGTTCATTATTATTATTGAGGTAAGGCTACTTGACAAATTTAAATAAATTATTCTGACGTTTTCAAATTGAAATTGAATTAAGTAAAATTAGCGTTAAATACGGTGAATTCTGATAGTGTAGATGAATTAATATGTACACCTCCAGAGTTGAGACAGGTAGCTAATGCTGCAGTACAGAATCTATTACCCGAAAAATCGCAAACCAAATATAAAGAAGTGTATAAAAACTTTCTAGATTGGTGTAGCAGTAAGAATGTCAACTGTAACAACAATAAATTTAAATAATTCAGTCCCACATATTCAGTTTACGGGTTGTTCAAACTTAACTGTTAATTTTGTTAATAAGCAAAATGAGTAATTAGACAAAAAATTTTGTATCATTATTATACTTGTCAACATTTCTAAATATAGTAAATATAGTGTTCTTTATCTGTGTACTTACATCTTAGTGTTCACTGTTGTAGTCGTAGATAAAGTATAGTATTCAACATACGGTAATGGCAATAACTCACCTGATGAATTACGGCACTCGCCTTCGGCTCGTGCCGCAAACTTCATCTGCGTGAGTTATTGCCTTCATTACCGTATGTTGAATAATATACTATTATAATACAACAAAAGCCACAAAAATCACCAAATTGTCGTGATCACCAACAAATTCACAATATTCAAAAGTTTTAAAAGGTTGAATAACTTGTATTTAGCACCACCAGCTTTCTACGTTGAAATCATCTCCGATATAGTCATCCCTCTAGACTGCTCGTTTAAGAATTGCTCCAGGTGGCCTCTCACCATCAGGAACTGCACGCCTCCACTCAGATTTTTCAGCTGTTAATTTACAGTACTTCCATGCTCCCGTACATCTACTACTGGTCCATCAACATACTCGACTTCTACCAGTGCACACTAAGCGCCTCCAACCATGTGTAGTAAAAGGACTACTTACTTTTCTTTCAGCTTCGGTTATCAACTGTATTTCAGATATTCACAATTGCATTATTTCCGTTGCACCAACTTGTGCATCTTAATTGTAACAAAAAGAATTTAAACTCACTTATACACATTTACTATTACACGAAGCTTGGTTGAAGATCAACAAAAAAGAGGAAAGATAGCCTTTACTACCTCGTCGTTATTTATATAACCTCTGAATTCCACCCCTGAATCGTTATGCGTCATGCCCCAAGTACACCTTTCTCGGTAAACTTCTCAACAGTTCAATGATTCCACGAATTCCTCCACTCCACAACAACTAACAGTCCTCTCATTCTGCTAAACCAGCCATTATCCTTATGTTGTTCTCCGTAAACTTTGCAACCGTCTCCAACCGTCTCACAAATCCGAGAATTCAACTTGCAAACAAGTATTTTTGTTCAAAATCCTTATTAAAAATTTCTCACGGCTGTCACTTTCTACGAAATCGTCCAGCAACTAACTTCCACCTAAGCACCAAAACACGCCTCTTTCACACGTGTACATCCAATCGTCTCATTTTAACTTGCATCCAAACTATACTGTTCCTTGTCTTGTATCTTTCCCCAGTTTTCAACGTTCGTTATCGAGTTTTGTGAATCTTTGTCTTACCTGTGTATTATGTTCCTTTACCTTCATCCCCCCTTATTCACAAGTTTTATCCCAACCAACCAGTTTACACTATTATCTTTCTTGCTCGTATAGTTGCAGTCTAATCGTGCGACTCTGTCTGTAGCCTCTACAATATTTTCCATTACCCTTTTTAACAAACATCTTATGCAAACACGTAGCATCTTTCTCGCACTTATTTACCGTTAAAAATCTCTTTGTCTTACAGACGTTTCAAAGTCAACGACAACTAACTATATGATATTTTTCATTCTTTGCTATCTCATTAAAACAATGTATTTGCCTTTATAGTATCGATTCATTTTTATACTTGTAGCGTTTACGTCTTATCTACCCTAAACCAACTGTTTGTTTGCTAACTATCTTTTACTACGCATCGTAACGTTTGTAAACAAGCTTTTACAATCAATACCAGGAACTTGTTCATAAAGCTAAACTTTTGGTGTAAATATTTTGTCTTTAAAATGCTCTTTAATGGTTAACGTGTTTCTTGACTACACTTTCATGTTTACAATGCTAAAACCTTTGAAATTGTCAATGTTCCAGCTTTATAGTACCTTACCTTACGTTATGTACACTAACAGATTAGTTACGCTTTGAACGTTTGTTACATAAAAATGCACCCTCTTTAATTATCGATTTTTATGCTACTACTAAAAAACTCTACTGTCACTATCTTTACCTGCTAATTATATGTCTATACGCACGGATTTGTGCTCCTCATCTCTTATTAACCGTAATTGCTTTCTACCCTAATACTAAATGAAGTGAAATTTAATAAAGCTTATCTTAACAAATAAATACCTACGTTCTAGCTTTAAAAAGTTCTAAATAATAAGTGGGCTGCTATATACACGGTGTACCCTATTAAAATGTCTCCCATCATTTCTAACCTAAAAATCCATAGTATAATATATATATATATATATATATATATATATATATAATTAAATATATAATTGAATTCAAGATCAACATTTCTTTAAAGCGAAGAGCAAAATCTAAAAATAAGAGAACTATTTTCAAAACAAGAAAAGTGTTACTGTTTTGCTCTTATGACCTGACAAAATACAAAGCTTGTGCACACCAAACGTGTTACGTCACTTTTTTGTGGAACGAATTTTAGTATAGATTTTCCTAATTAAATAAATTCAGAACTCGTTTTTGGTCTAATTTATAGAAATGTAGTGGATTACGTTGTCTAATTACAGTCGTAGTTATTTTTAAGATTAGGTCTAATGTATATTTGGCTGCTTCGGAATTAGGCATGTTGAGAGTCATTTTATTTATAGGTGACTGTCAATTTTGTTAAGGAATCTATTTACATACGGCGGTTCTGTAACTTGTTGATAATCACATCTGTGATTGACATAAAAGACTGGTACAAAATGTGTATATTAAGAAGATTAAGAAGTTTGGTTAAATGCGAGTTAGGCATTATATTAATGCTAATATGAATTTTGTAGGGTTCTGGAATTTGGTTCGGAATTTCTGGTAGTGCACCAGATATTCTACTGTTGTCTGTGGAAAGCTGTGGGAAAGGCTGTCGCACTTATCACTGGTATACTCAACATCCACCTACACATGCTTAGAGGCTCCATTGAGTCTGTTGGTAGGCATTACATGTGATTTTCCAATGCTCCACCCGAAGGTACTACATTGGCCAGGAAGCGAGTTTTTTTTTACCTGGAGAATTTTGAATTTTGCCGAACCCTTGCTGTTTCAAGCAAGGTAGGGATCTTTAACGTGCGTGACAACACTCACACACGGGACCTCCATTTTACCTCTCATCCGAACGAGGGTGTATTTTTGTGAAAAATGCTCGCCTAACATTTTTCAAGCGGACCGTGTCGGGATTCGAACCCGGGACCTTGGGCTCTGTTGGTAGGCAACCGGATATTATGGTATGTGACAAATTATATATATATATATATATATATATATATATATATATGCTATGAACTCCTTCCAGGAACTGGATTTATCGAGCCCCGACGTTGAGCTGTCATATAAATATGCTATGATCTAACTGGAACTAACAGGATTTTATCGTGGACCGACCTTGTGTCGACCAATAACAAAACTTGATGTGATAACGCCTTCTTCGATATCAATGGCGTATTCAGCTTATAACTCCGCCTTTATTTTTAAATTATCAAATTACACTCCCATAAATTTTATCATTTGTTTGACTAGCTTTTATCTTGAATTATAAAATGAAGTTAATTCAATTCCATATATTGAAGCAAATATTATGTACAGGTTTTGTAAATTATTTAAAATACACTTTTCAATCAAATAATGTTGTAAATCTTATTTATCTCAAAAATCATAACCTGTTTAATCACTCTAAAGTCACCAAAAAACCTATTGTTTTTATAAAAAGAAGCCTGGAACGTTCTAAACCCCTTTATCATTTTACGTGCTTTCTACGTATGCAAGTTCGTTGTTGACTCCTTCACAGTAATTTATATTAATTAATTAAATTCAATATTGAAATTCAAATAGAAAAAATGTCTTAAAACTAAAAATCTAACCTGTTTTATTCGTTATTTCCTTCTCGCAATCAAAATTATCGACGCATCCATTATCAACTAGAATTTTCCATGCATTACACCATCCATTTGGATCAAAATTATTCTCCACCAATTCAGAATTATTATATATCCATTCGAAATGTTATCTATCCACACGCTTGAATTATTGCATTTAAATTGTTGTCATCACCCTCTGGATTATTATTATTCAACTTAGACTTATGCATCCCAAACTTAGACCTGGATTCTATGCTCACCAGCCTCAGACTATCATTTGAATTATTATATTACTTTTTCTCACCAGCCTCCAACTTTTCATCCGCCTCCAACTTAGAGTATTTTTCTCCCCAGACTCAGAATATCATTTAAATTATTGTACACCAGCCTCCAACTTAGAGTATTTTTTCCCCAGACTCAGAGCTCTATTATTAATTTATTTTAGTTTAAATAAATTTTCCAAAATCTACTTCGGCAATAGTAATTTTCATCTTCGTCGCACTATCTGTCACTTAAGCAATTTTCATTTTTAAATATTATTACGCGTTACTCTCACATTCAGAGTGATGCACCTTGGCCTTTGTTGAGCTGAGAACTGACTACGTTATCATGTCGCTGTTAATATATGCTTGATATCCCACTTCGTCTGTGGACATGGCCTACAAGCCCGTCGCTAATTTTAACCAATGAGGTCTCTTGATTTAAAGTAGTTTCTGATGTAATATTCTCGTCCCCTCAAATAATTGTTACTTGCATGCAGCTGCTTCGTTATCAGACATGCGGTGTTTTGAGTAATATTATCGCTTTTCCATATTATACACAAATAACTGATGCAATACGACTTTTAATTTTCATATAGGCTTGTTTATTTACGTAATTTTTAATCACCTTTACTTATCAAAGTTGTCAATTGTTTGTAGGCACTTACACTATGCTTCTTTAAGCTTTATTTCTTATCTCCGTATTATCATAACTGATTTGAATTCTTTTGAATGCGTGTTTAATTACCTCTATTATGTTTACTAATAAATACGCGTGCTTCTACTGAAAAATATCGTTATTTGCATTATCTAAATTAACTAAAACTCTATCTACAGGGTGTTAAATATTCGTTATCTACTTAATGCATGCATTACTTACTTCTATGCTAACTATGCGCCTCCTTGTTCTAAGATGTGTCTATTTGCGTTGCTTAAAACGACTTATACTTTATATACAGAATGTTGACTGCTTACTATTTACAAACTATCCCAATCACTCAATTTTCTCCTAAATAAATGCAGTTTTCTGTTTCCTATTATGATTTCTAATTCCTAAACGACCTTTGCTATAAAATACACCCTTAAACAACCCCTTATCACAGCAATATATATATATATATATATATATATATATATATATATATATTTGAGCAGCCGCACCACAGGTTAGATTTGAATAGGTCTTCTTTTTTTTCGTATTTTATGATATGTGTTTATATTATATGCATCTCAGTTGAGGCACACCTGTCAAGCAACCAGATGTATTGAAGTTTATATCTATTATTAATTAATAAGCAAATTTTGGTTTTACACTTAATTTTGTTAATAAATGAGGTTATGGTAAATGGCAACTCCCTAACAATTTGTGCCGAGGCATAGCCCACTATTAATTAGCACGATTTGAGTTCCCTTGACGTCAACGTAACTCAATTCATCGTATTAAATAGAGGTAATTTGTTACTACCCATTTACTACTCATTTATACCGCTACAAACATAATATTTATTCTAAACATATTTTAATGTTAATGCCATTTCACGTTGGTAATGGATTGGTTAATCCTATTAGAGTTTTAAATTGTTTATGAAAACCTTTTATGCTGGTGCAGGTATAAAACTTATTCAGGTAATATCTAAGTGGTTTGATATTTTTAATTGTACAGAGGGCATTGGGGCATCTTGTGGAAATCTAGGAATCTTTCCAATTTCTGCTGCGGATACTACACTCGTGTGGTTTGGGAAATCAAATTGGTGGCGCTTCAGCGCTTCTAAGGTCGTAGCGGTCGCTTCAATTTTTGGTACATTCTATAGGGGGGGTTTTAGGAACCTTTCCCTCCTGCGACTGAGCTCCTGCTGGGTAAAGTTTGTTACATTCTTCTGCGGCTCCATTAGCTTTTCGTTTTTTGTTGTGTTAGTGTTTCTGTAAAGGAAAAAGGGTAACGAACGATATGACTTCTTATAGCTTGCAGATAATGTCTTAACAAAAGTACTATGCGGAAAGTTCTTTTAAAATGTTGAAAGAAGTTTTGTTGAAGTGTTTTCATAACTGAAGAGACTAGTTGGAGTAAAAGCATCTTAGAAATATCAGCCGAAACTATTCGGTTCATTCTCGGTTACATAAGGTGACTTACAATGTAATCGGTTTCTGAAAATTGTTTTAGTGTACTCATATTCATACTTTGGTTCAATTTTCCAATTACCTGTTTAGACCGATAGTAAAGAGATGTCAATTGTGGCGAACCTTTCTGAGTTGTTTAGAATTTAATTGGAATCAATTGCGAGGAAACCACAATTGAATTGTTGAAGCATCAAAGACTATATACAGATTCCATTTCTAAAGTATATAAATAGAATTATAGAATATTGACGAATGAATATTGTTAAAAAATTGCTAGGTGCTATAGGTTTTAGCGTTCGAAAACTGTGTAATACAATCCGCGTATCATCTTTTTGCTATTTACCCTGATTGCTTATATAATTTCCGCTGCATTGATTCGATCTACTATATACAATTTCCTGGAATAAGCTGCTTGAACCAGGCAAGCATCTAGTACGCTATCCACTTTAATTTCATTTCTATATCTTTTTAACTGAAAAATAAAAATGAAAGGTTAGCTTGGAAGCTTGTTGAATTTGGCGCGCACATTGCAAAGTAAGTGATACAAAGTTTTCTTTAACCACGATAAGAAACGTCGTTTTTACAAAACTTCTCCAAGTTAGAAAGTAGCTTTTGTCAAGGACTAAATTCTTTACAACTGCGGTTATAAGTTCTACTCGAATACGCGCTTATAACCCACCCTTTTTTGTCTAATTGTAAACTAGCTTTCAAAAAGCTAACCTTCTAGTAGTCTTACATAATACTTATGCAATTAACTGTGAAGAAAACAGTTTTTTTAATATTAAACTGAAAATAGAAGATTAGTATTAGTATTTCTAAATAAACCAGCTTTAGAGTCACTAAGATTTTCAACGGGATGTGAGTGTATATACGTATAATATGCGGCAATAGATCGTTTTCTTAAGCGGACCCTTATTCTCTGATTTTTCAAAAAGTAAGTTGTACAGATGTAAGATCAAATGTCCCGCCTATTGAATAATTGACGACTTTAAATTTTTATTAAACGGCTGGCGTCGTAAGTGGAGTAGAAGGGTGCACTTCTTTTGTATAATGTGACCCATGGGACTGACGCTTTTAAAGTGTTTTATTACTGAAGTTTGAGCAAGGAGAGAATTGAGAAATTTATTAGGTAACCTACTTCGGAAAATAACGTGCCTGAAAGCAGATGGTAATGAAAGCTCAGTAATTAAATGTTACATTTCGTTATATCGGATTCTATGCCTGTGTTTACTTTTTGTAAAATAATTTCAAAAGATTTATTTGCTGTACCTACCATTGCAGTTTGTGGGTAGCAGCTGACAACTAGCATCCGGATTCATCTGCCATTCTTCTATATGAAATATAGAATTTTCAAATTACTACTCTTGACGTTAATTATTTACCGATTAATAAATAAACCATGAAATGAAACAAAAACATTGAAATTTAGTTATTGAGTCATAAAGCTTTTGTTACACTCCGTATGCTATTTATCTTTTCCTGACTGAAATCGACATTAAAAGCTTTATTGCTTTCCTTATGTAGCGGTTTCTCTGTCACAAATAACTAAGTAACTTATATAAAGTGCACAAACTAGAGCACTCTGCTACTCCAGCACGGAAAATGTTCGTAGATAAACTGATTATACTGATTAAACACTTGTGAAGGAACTGAAGATCGCCATAAGGTTGTGATCATCTATTGGGTTACAGTTCAAAATATTTTACTTCTGAGCGACTATAAAGCTTTGTAGGCACTACTGGCACTATAGACTGTTTTGCTTCTGCAAAATATTTTGTATTTGGTTTATGAATTTAGTTACTAGCCAGCAGCGGCCATCAGCAAGAGTAATATTCAAATGTGCAATCTATTTTTTTATGAAACAAGTTAGTTTTGCTATACTTATTACTAATAATAAAATATTTCGGAAATTACGTCACAAATAGGATGTAGTTGTCTCTCACTGTGTAAAAATTTGCATTGAAACGAAAGGAATTATAACTAGAAATATTAAGGCCGGTCTTACACAAGCGGAGCTGAGCAGAATAGAGCGGATCGGAGCAGACACCGGCGAGATCGTGTCGACTCTCACACAGACGGACGGGTCGCAGCGGACAGTATGACAGTCAATTTTGTCGAGTTTTACTGTCATAAATTTTATTGTATTTGTACCTTTATTAATTATATTTAGTACATGTAATATAAGTGATGGTTTTGTTTTAAGTCTTATTGAAGTTAATATACTTGGGAATTCGTCATTTAGGGAAAAATTACCCTTATATAAAATCTACGATTAATAATTTATTCGTATTATTAACAAAACTATTACTGTCCTTGTAAAACAATATTAGAATATATTCGCTTCATAATTTTCAAGTAGAAGAAATCAATTGCAAGATTTTCGTTTCAAAGTGATTTTCTAGTCATTTTGCCGTTGTAGGAATGTAGTACTGAAATTTCAGCATTTTAAGATTAACATTGCGTTTCTGAATCATTCATTATTTATATACATTCAAAGTTTATTTCAGATTAATAAATTCTTTATTCTAATTTAGATATTGATATCAGTGCAACACCTGGTAATCACTAGCAGTTCTGTTAAGCTGATTGTTTGAAGGAATCAGTCTGAGGTGTTTCGTTTTGTTATGCTAATTCATTTTCGTCGATTGTTTATTCGAAGTATTGATATTATAATGATTTACAAAATTATTTCTCTATCAGATTTTTCATTCTTTTGAGGGTACATGCTCGTTCGATATTCAGAATTCTTAATTCAAGTTAGTAAAACTTTTATATTACGTTTGAGCACTAGTTGGAAAGTGTTCCGCCTATGTTATATTTTATTAATCTATCAAGGTTAATTTTGACCGTCAATTTAAATTTGATAACCGTTAGCTCTTGTTGAATTTTGATCCTCAAGAAGAAAAGGCTTGATGTGTTACTGGCTCTTCTAAAATTTCTAAGTTTATTCAATTTATGAATAATCATCCGTCTGTAATTTGTTAGGATTTATTTTAGTTGAAGTTTTATATACCAATTTACGTAGTTATTTTGGTAAGCGGCATTTTTGCTGGAATTTATAGTAACCATCTATCTTTGTATGTGAGCAGCGTGTAAGTATGCCTTTGATTTGATTAATAACCAATAGTAATGGTTACGTTTTTAGGTGCCCTTTTTTATATGGCTTATCTTATTTTATGCGCAATCATTATCTTGTACATTGGATCCTTTATGAATAAATTTTATTAGGGATTTATATATTGTGAAGGCTGGATTTTTGCCTTCGATTTTGTGGACATTGTTGTGGGTCCTAAAGAAAATAGAAGTTGTATGAGGGAATCTTGAGGATTTCCTTTTATCCCTTTTCCAATATCCTGTCGAGGAACAACTTAGCAGTGCCACCAACGACCGGTATTATATTTTAGAGATAAGAACATATTTACTTCTCTAAGGACGAGTATTATATCTGCGATCATAATGTGCATATGAATGTTGTTTTGTACTTAAACATATACTTCTTACAACAAGTATTTATTCATATTTTCAATTCTAGCTTTTGTGATCCAACTGCATGCAATTAGCCATCCATTATTTGTTAACCTATTTTACATTCAAACTCAACTAGAACGGAACCTGTCAGCTATACGTTTTTTTTTCCAATAGATGCTTTGGTTTTACCTCAGCTTATTTTTTTAAATGTTAGTTTAGTATAGCCAAAGGCAGATGAAGCCATCCTGACCAAGAGGACTCTGCGCTTTCGACTTTAGATCAGTTATCGTAAGATAGTACATAACTAGGAGTGGCCGAGGTAAGTGCTTTTGAGTTGTTTCACATATTATTTCCTGAAGTTGCACATAGAGGTATTAAATTTGGTAAACATTTAATATTTCAACGGCAAACAATTTCTTGATAAATTCAAAGTGAAAATTTACCACACCTCAAAGTTATAAATTAGTATAACAATATTCACGTATAAGCGAATATTTTACATGAATAATCCTTATAAAAGAATATGTAAATATTTTCCAATATTACAAATACATTTTCATGATTGAATTTCTACAATAAATCCTTCCGTGTCAAACACTTATGAGCGTTTCTGTTCGCTTGTATGAGAGCTCTCTTAAGAAACTATTGTTCAAAATAGAAGATTAACCCTATACCCATCTGATGTCACCCGCCCAAGTATAAACAAGCCGCAGAGAGCAGCGTTTATTATTCCGGTACCCACTCTCGCTCGTTCTTGCGGCAGAGCTGTTATTTGAAGTTCCGTAACATTTGATTTTCCATTGCTCCACCTGTAAGTACTAGGAACTGCATTGGCTAAAAAGCGAACTTTTTTACTTGAAAATTTTGAATTTTGCCAAATTTTTTCTCTTACGTATGATACCACACACGCACACGCGCACATTTACACGTACACACACGCGCACACGCACACGCACACGCAGACGCACACGCACATGCACATGCACACGCACATGCATCACGCAGCACATGCACACGTACACGCACGCACACACATCCAAACACCACCACACACACAACACCACACCCACACCACACACCACACCACACACACACACCACCACACCACACACACCACACACCACACACACACACACCACACCCCACACCACACACCACACCACACACCACACACACACACCACACACACACCACACACCATACACCACACCACATACCACACGCCACACACCACACACCACACACACACACCACCACACACCACACACCACACACCACACCACACACCACACACCACACCACACACCACACACCACACACCCACACCTCACACCCACACCACACACACACCACACACCACACACCACACACCACACACCACACACCACACACCACACACCACACACCACACAACACACAACACACGCCG
Organism: Platerodrilus igneus; assembly: GCA_036346225.1. Lineage (NCBI taxonomy): Eukaryota > Metazoa > Arthropoda > Insecta > Coleoptera > Lycidae > Platerodrilus > Platerodrilus igneus. The sequence continues at coordinate 8,938,194 of JARFIW010001599.1, forward strand.
CACGCCACACGCCACACGCCACACACCACACACCACACACCACACACCACACACCAAACACCACACACCACACACCATACACCACACACCACAACCACACACCACACACCACACACCACATACACATCTCACAGACACACACACACTTCTATAGACTGGTTGGTGGAGAATGCGCAGACTATAGCCAACAGTCGCTCGATTGGCCAAATTTAATTGTTAGCCGGTAGTTGTCCTTTGATGAGGATGGTCACGAATGAAAATACAACTATTGCTCAGAAATGTTTTTATTGCTTTTATTCAACGGAGGAGGAATAATAGAAACCGAGGGTATTGTGTACCTTGCATTAACAGCCGCATATTGCTACGTACTTAGACGTAGCCGGAAGAAAAGTAAATACTACGCTAACTATCAAACGCGGACAGTGAGGGGATTCGTCTACATACCAAAAAAAAAAACAAAAAACACATCGCCCACGATTATCTATTAACACTTAAAAAATAAATAAAGGATTCTGTACAAACAAGCAAAAAGATAATAAATTAAGTGTTATTATTTCACAGCCAACAATTAAATTGTATGAACAATTTTGGAAATTTAGATACAAAGTGCGCAACTCGTATTTTACACAAAATAAAATTAATCAATTCAACAATGGTTCAAATAACACGAATTCGAACTGTAAATACTCGCTTATCAAAGCGCAATTGAAACTGGAAAACCCGGGTTTTATCGGATAGTACATTGAAACATTAGAAAAAAACATTATACGCGGTCGTAATGTATACCAAGATAACGGGAACCTAAATAGGGTATAAACTATTTAATTCTAGCATACACTTGTTATTTCGAAATAAATAAGTTCAAAATGAAAATTTGTAGCAAGCATACTTATTGTAAACAGGATGTTGTTGAAGAATTTAAGAGATTACCGGATACCTAAAACAAGGCATAGACTATTTAATTTATAGAATAAATTTTCGTTTTAAAAGCAAAAGGGATTTGAGTTAACCAGGGAAATTTTTAAAAGCAACATTGGAACGTAACAAGATGATTATAAAGAAAGTTTTCTACTATGCATTACAATTTACTAAATTTCTCTAAAAATTGTTCTTCTTTTATCACATGAGCATATCCAACTTGACCAGCAATACCGAAAGGGGATACACATGTACGACTTTCTATACCCTTGCACCTTTTTTAAAAGGTCAAGGATGTGTTAAACTAATTTAGTTACCTATAGAATTCTGTGTGAGTTCCTGCTTACAGGAACAGTATTATGCTGTTTGCACTTAGATTGCTTTAATTAACTTCATAATTCTGCGTATGTACTTGCTTTCAGAAACATTGTATAGTTGCTGGTATTTAACTTGGTCTAGGTAACCTTAAAATTTTATAAGTATACCTGTTTATAGGAGTAGTGTTATTATTTTTGTAGTCATATAGTAATAGGTGACGCAATGAGCTGAAATTGGGTGTTTTTTTTTGCTTAAAATTGATAGAGGAACTCCATTCCACTTAAAAGCCGACATATTTAGAATTCCCAAGAATACTCGTCATTCGGAAGTTTATTACTAGGCTAGACGATTTAGCGCCCATAGATTTAAGACATATATAAACCTTTCATAGTAAGCGTTATTGGTAACATAGCTTGAAATGGAACCTATTTAAATTTTTAATTTTTTGAAATTCTTCATTTTTGTTTGTTTCTATAGGGACACTCCCACGCCACTTTAGTTAGCTGGCGCACCGTTAATTTGTTACGGAAATCCAGCCCCTTCTGGACATTCCCAGAATGCTTCAATCACCCTAATAGGCTTTATTTGACGTATGGATTTTGCACGCTCTACTACAGTACATATCTAAGTCCTGTTCTAATAGTGTCCTTACGAAGTGAACGTTACGCAGATTATCTAACGACACGTTTTAAACCCGATGCACGTATTATTAGTCATAACTCCGGACACGAAAGCTTCGAATATTATTAAAATCAAAATCTTTTTAAAACAGAAGCGCAATTTATTAATGTCAGGAACCGCCATTTGCACACCATCCCTATGCGGTCCAGTTAAACGTGTTAATGCAATTATTGTTAAAATGAGTGAAATGTTTAAAATACAATGAAAACACACGTATACACATTTTTATAAACTTGTAATACATCCTCTCAAATATTTAAGCTTGGAAACTATTTTAACAGGTTGTGTGCTTCTAGATGAGAGAGATTCCACTAATTTCTACCAATCTCTGTGAATTGAAATGTGTTTTATTAATATTTAATATTGCGCCAGGTAGTGGTCTATTGGTTGAATCAGCGAAGGGGACCGAAGTGCATCTAACAAGAAAGAATAGCGCCTATAATCAAAGACAACAAAAAGAAAATTGTTGAAAGCATATGTGTGGAGCACAGCACAGTAATCCTATGAAATACGGACAGTAGGAAAAGCAGACGTAAAACGGTAGCAGCCTTTTGGAATGTTGTGGCTTCATATGTATGAGGATGATAGCATGGACAGACAAAGTTAATAAATAAATAGGTTATAGAAATAGTAGGGGAATAAAGATATCTGTAGAAAAAAAATAAGAGAAATAGATGTGCAGAATATGTTCCAAGGCATTCTGTAACTGGTTTTCTTGGTCGCCAGTGAAACTATTTTTTCTTATACAGTGGAACAACTTTTTTATAAGGCTGGCCTCACGTTGTGAGCCAGTGAAACTTATTGTTCCAAGAATCTTCCGACACCACTAGGGGTCTATTCCTTGGGTAGAGCTATGAGAAGTGGGGGGATAAGTCAAAATCTGGTTGCAGATCAAACTTAATCTAAACCAAATAGGCGCCACCAAGTCCTGATGTAATTATGATTATTGCATGGCGTATTTCTAAGGGCGGACGTGGAGACCCAAAGAAAAAGGATAGCCTTCGCTGACAAAAACCCGTCTTAATAAAATAAGACGCAGCTCCTGTAAGAAATTGTAATAGTTAAATAAATAAAAAAGTGGAACACCATTTGTGTCCAGCAAAAATACATAAAGAAGTAGTAAAACGGTATTTCCAATATAAAATTGGCATCAATTGCTTACTCATAAGGGTTTTAGCTCTATGTTATTAGATTTGATCATACTTGATCAAAATAAAAAACTTTAATCTTGAACCAATTGTTTACTAAAAAGAATCTCTTTTAAAAAAAGATGACTTGTAACAAAAATTTAATCATTAACTGTATCAGTCTAAAACTTTCAACTTTCATGTGTGTCTTAATTATTTTCAATCAAATATTTTACTTCAAGACATGAACTTGTTGTACAAAAAGGGTTCTAACCTGTGCAGATCTGTTCAGGCAGATAACAAATTAATAGTTTCTAACAATGTTAGCATTTCAGTTTTCTAAATTACATATACAAATTTTAATTTAGATAAAGCTTATCACAAAAATAGACATGTTTACATGTATTGTACTAAAGCTGTTCAAAGCATTTGCTTTCAAAATAACATCTGTCAGCAGTACAAAGCAGAAAAATATATGACGTCAGTAACACCTGTTGACGTTACCGACGATTCATATTGAGCAAAGCGTGTTGTTTTTAAAACATTAAATCAGTGAACTTTAGTTTTACTACTGGTAAATCCCGCTCAGCAATTAGTTGAAACTTTTATAACGTACTTGTACTACGCATCAAAGCAAGTTAACGTGTTCCTAGTTTTGAAACACATAAAAAGAACTTATAGCTATTTACGAACCAAAACTGCATTTGTCGCCTTGTAACAAAGAAAGACGGGATCCACGTTATTTCAAGCAACGATAACAGCGTTTGTAATTTGAAACAAATTCATCCAAAATAACTTCTATAATGATTTTGTTCCACGTGTCAAATCAATTCCTGTTGCAATACATTCTGCAGCAGTTGTAATCTCGAAGTTGAATTACGCCGCCTTCCAAAGGTAGCATCTTACATGGGTATACTTTACTGTGTCCTTGTGTGTCTTAAAAGGTTGCATCCTTCTTGTCGCGCTAAATAAATTATCTCAAATTATACAAGTTCTCACAATATATACCTTACCGACCGTTATTCGAAGATATGTTCACTAATTGAAGTGGATTCGCAGATTGCCGGCCTGTAATCTAGGGTACATGTTGATATTTCTATCACTTGTGGCCGACTATCTTCTAATTAGCTCGGGCGGTCGCGCCGTCAGGAGGGGAACAATCAAACAGAGCTGTGCTTGTAAATAGCTGTATACTACACAGATATTTAAATATAAGTAGATTATTAAAGGACGATGCAGGCTTAACGTATTACTTTTGAAGTTGAATGCAAATTATTATTGTTATTAATAAAATTGTTACATTATTCTTAAAATTATATGGAGGGATTTATTATCGAAAATAAAATTGTTACAATTCTTGGGGAATAGTATGGGATATATTACAAGCAGAGATAGGAAAAAGGAGGTAGATGTAGACCTAGATCAGATAGTGATAGATGCAGACTGTGCTAATTTCAGGGAAATGTGTAGGTTAGTTCAGAGTAGGAAACAATGAGGTTCCGCGTCAAACCAGTTTCAGGACTGAAATCCTAATGACGATGAATAAATAAAGAAAAATTTAGTACTAAAAAGTATAAAATAAGAGATGTATATGTAAAAAATATCATTGTTTAAAACGAACTTTTATAAAAATGTCGGTTCACAAAATTCTGTGGTGGTGATTTATATCTTAAAAATGCTCCTCAGTTAGGAATGCCAACCCAAGTTGATGACGATCAAATGAAGACATTAGTTGAGTCAAACCGGCATTACACAATACGGAAGATTGCTAAAAGATTGGATGTACCTACATTACCGTTCCTGAATATTTACCGAATCTAGGATACACTAACAGCCCAATACTTGAGTTCCACATGAGCTTAACAAAGTTCAATTGACAACAGGCATCAACATCTCCAACTTGCTGATTAAACGTGAGCAAGACGATTCTATTTTGAAGCGCTTAGTAACTGGTGATGATCAATGAATTGTTTATAAGAATGTGGTTCGCATACGATCTTATACTCGGTCGGGTAATTCTCCACAAACGACATTCAATGCGTACATTCTTCAGGGGAATATTATGCTATCAGTGCGGTGGGATGTTAAAGGGGTCGTGTATTCGAGACTTTACCAAAGAATAAAACCATTAATTCAAAAGTGTAACGTCAACAATTGAATAGCTTAAATGAATGAATCATTCGCAAGCGTCCTAAACTCGTAAATCGTAAAAGAGTTATGTTCAATCACAACAACGCTTGACCACAATCAAGTTTGATCACTTGGCAAACAAAATTGAACCTTAGATGGGATGTTCTGCAACATCCAGCATACTCGCCAGACCTTGCTCCATCGCATTTTCCATTGTTTTGATCTCAGCAAAACTCACTGCGTGACATAGCGTTTAATTCAAATGGTGCTATATTGGCACCTTTTCAATTTTTCATTGATAAAAACTGGTCTTTTATGAACGAAGAGTTACTAAACACACTAAAAGGCGAGAAAAGTTATCGAGCAAAATGGAGAATATATCATTGTTTGATTTATTATCTATATGTATTTCAATACTCTTTTAATACATTGAAAAAATGCGTCATGACTTCCTCCTCCTTTCGCAAAGTCACGCGCTACGTTTATACCGCATTCGATAGATGAATGTATTGCCATACAGAGTGACTTTGGATCGTCTTAGTAGCAACAATTAAGAAAGATAATGAAAAACTGCTGTAATGGCCGTAGCCATACCTTATATTTTGAACTGAATATTTATTTTCAACTGAGTTCTGTATGTCTCGTCTCAGTGGGTAATGCTACAAAATGCAATGCCGGCTCCAGAATACCCAGAATATAAAACCGTACGAGATCCTTTAAAGGCGGGTAGGTTAATTTTTAAAATTTTAACTATTATATTTCTTCAATTTCTGTACGGTAGCTTTGTGACGGTTCGCGCAACACGACGCGCAGAACGTTGTAGCAAGTACAAGAAACCACTAAAATAGTGGTAGTCCCTCGTTTTTATGACGTGAAGCTGCTTCCGCAATTATTTATGCGGTGCAGTAGGAATGCAAATGTGTGCTATTAAAAAGGAATTAAAAAGATAATAATAAATGGAGATACTCTAATTACGCCCGATTCAAACAACCTATTCATAAAGCGCATGTACTTTAAATTATGTGTCATTAAAGAATCTCAATGCTGGTTTGTAATTTTTAGGGAGGAAAGTTGTAAAAAAATCCTCATCATGGGTTTAGTCGCATCAACTGAAAAAAGGGCTGTAGATATGAATCGCTTGTTATGGTCGGTTAATGCTTAAGTAGATTTTTTGAAAGCTTTTTCCGAAAACTTCTCATCCAATTAAGATTATTTGGGTTATTCACATCACCACTCAGGTGAGTTCCAATAAGGATATACAGAAGGACTGAAGTAGTGTACGAATCGAATAACGTATACAACTGTAAGTAGTGTTCTACCATTCCTTGTCATATTCAATTTCTGGGATGTCCTTTTGCGAATAAATTTTATAAAAGGAATTTTGAATTTTCAGAGCTATAAAAACTTGCATCTCATATTTCCACCTATTTGAATGCAAAGGTCAGAGGAAAATCGAATAAGAGTTCCATTTCATCCATGAAAGGTTTTAAAGATACAAAGCTTATTGGATGCAGTTTGTCTACCTTCGGGTATCGATTTATACTGCGTATATAATTTTTGATCCTAGAAAATAAATTACCCCAGAATATATAAAAAATATTTTAGGCAGTGCAATAAGTTTAAACTTCCATTCAAATAACATAAGCTGCTTTGCTGTATTTGGACAGTATCGCCTTTCAACGTATTTGCGGTTTTCCTGTTTCATGTTGCAGGAACCACTAGCTACGTCGAATTACAAGACGAGACGAGAAAATCCGTTCTATTGTGTCGTATCGTGCAGTGAGTGTAAATGTGTCTCTTGTCACGTTAATAATACCCTTTCTATCTCTAGGGACCATTTCTTTCGCCTTGGTTTGTGTTGCTTTATCCCTTACCTGATAAAAATAACTTCTGAATTTACACACTATGGATGCAAATTGAAGTGAAAGACGCGATGTTTCTAGAACTTTCTGTATTGTTACATTTATCTAAAACAATTGTATATTGTTAAAATTATTAGAATATTGGGCTCTCTTTCTATGTCCTGTAAGTGAATTCCAAATTTGTTGTCACTAACAAATAATCGTTAGTGTTAGAAACACATCACATTGCCGCAGTTCAAATACCAACAAGAATACTACAACTCAAATATTTATTGCGATTGGATGCAGCAAATTTGAACACCCCACAAGCAATTACCCAAACTCTACGATCCTGTAGCACAATGTGAGCATCAAAAATATTTGAGGAAAATTAAACTGATTGAATTTTAACATATTTTAAGTGCTAGTTTTCCATCTGACGATACTATAACATGCAGTAAGAGCGCTTTTGCATAGAAGAAAAATATATCAATGATTTTTAGGGGGTGGTTTTAGCGCTTTTTAGAAGTTTATACACACAACGTTTATATCTCCTAGGAGGTTTTATCCCATAGTTGGTTCTAAAAGGCACTAGCGAATATAAACAATAAAATTAAAAACAGTGTTGGGAACGAAATAAATGGCATTATTTCAAACCCCTCTAATTTTTCTCAAACACACAAACACTATTCCTTAATTATTGCAAGGAGAGTTTGAACGTTTTTGTTAGGGAAAAGAATGGAAAGTGTAATGCGTTCGCGTCGCTTTAGATATAAATAAGACGAGGAAGAAAAATTTAGATTGGATGTATAGAATAAATATGGACGCACCTGATATATTTAGACTTCGCGAATAGTTAACGTTAATTGAGAATGATATTTGGTTTTTTAAATTACTATAAATAAAATTCATTAAGTACATTGTTAACTTAATAATCCAAGACGATGACTTATTTAAAAACCACCATGAAAAACAGATCTAAATGTTACAATACGCTATGTATGCGATTATCAAGAAAAGATTATAAAGATGATTTATAATAGATAGATGTCGTCCGTCTCGACCATCAAGGATATTGAAATGATACCATATTGCGACTACAATACAAATCATAAAAAAATATGTGACTTATACGTAATTAACGTACAAAAACCCGCTTCTTATGCACGAATATAACATATCACATTGTGAGAACGGAACTCTGACCGCGGTTCGCATGCATTACAAGCAGAGAATAATGTTATATTCTGACTAGGCCTGAAAAAGAAAATTAATTTGAAAGTAACAACTCTTTAAGATGTGAATATACATTTCTTTGTAGGAAAGAACGTGACGGCCGACTTCTTTTTTTAACTACGTTTGCAAATTCAGGTTATTTTCAATCATATATTTGTGGTTTTAACTTTGTGAAAACAGGAATAAGGGGTTACGATCTTGAGAGTTCAGCCCACGAGTGTTTTGGATTTTGTTTCGTTTTATGCGAACTACCGTTAGAAATAGAACAATGAAGGAGTGGTGTTTCTGGACATACTCAAATTTATACAGACAACTTAGGAAATAACTGGAAGTAAATAACCCATCCTTCTAACTGATGTAGTAATTTGTTAATGCCAAACTCAGATGCGAATTATAGAGGTAAAAACGTATGATGTAGTACCAGTCAAGAAGTGAAAAATAACAAAATAGCATTTTTAAGGAAATATGGAATGCGGACATGAAATCCTTTATTGATCGACGTTTTGTTTATTATTAAGTTGAAAGAAGTAGTATTGAGAACGTTACCGCCATTATTCGTATAACTAAAGAAATCGGTTTAAAAATGATAGTTTTAGTGCTGCTTTAAGGCTTTCCTTTTAAGTAATACCTGGCCAGTTTGGTGCTAGGAAATTAAGTTTTTTGGAAAGTATTTACATTCTTGTGGTAATTATTTAATTTTAATAGAGATCAAGTTTAAGTTGAATTTTATTTAGAATTATTTATGGACTAGGTGAAAATAGTTACATTTGTGGAAGTTCATTCCGTCAACCCAGTAATCAACACGTTTTTGCAAGAAGTAATGTATTTTAAAAATTCCTTTGATGTAACCAAATTTTGGTGAGTGCTTTTATGGTATTGTACATAAGGCTATAGTATGATGTGGCAAGATTTAGAAAACCAGAAGGAGACTTATTCAGAATAAACGCCTTCCGTGTAGAAAAAAAAGGAGATTGCTAAAACAAGACGGTTAGGTGCCTCGAAGTTATGACAAAATAAGTTTCTTATGGTAAGTGGTATTGTAACTTAGCACTTCAGACACTTCCAATTTTTTTCTAATTTATTCTTCCATAAGAATTCAATCCTGCACCGCCTCGGCTAGCTGGCGCACCCTTGAAATTGTTGCGGAGTACCCGCTCATTCGGGCTAATCTAAATTTATAACGTACCGCTCATTTTAGCCCTCGCAAAAATTATTAAACTAACCGTTACTATTATATTATTTATGTTACAAACAGCAGACCGCTCTATGTTCCATTACTTTTATGCGTCATTTATTCTTTCAATTAGTGCTGCTATAATTTGGAAAACCAAAACTAAACGGAGCAAAATACCCTAACCATAAACTAATGTATCGCTGATAGCTATGTGTCTGATGGTTTTGTTCGTTGTGATGTATGTACCTCAGATACAGTCAAATATTAACTAAAAATTGTAGTTTGCGTATCTGGTATGACTTCATCTCCCCTTAAACTGGATCGCAAGCATTTCCATATTCTATGAGTGCCCAGTACTTACGTATAGATGTGGTGCGAAGGCATGTGTTTAAGTACTATTTAGAGGTAAATAACTTAATTGTTCGGATCAACTTACTCTCGATGATGCATTTTTATCTACAGCAGTGCTTAACTTACATTTTAAATAAATAAAAAGTGAAGCAATATGCTTTAGCGTGATAGTTACATCCAAGAAAAATCCACCTTTAACGAGTAAGTTGTATTTTATTTTACAGCAGCTATCTTAATCTAATTTATTGAGTCGTGAAATTGGTAATTTTTTAGTTAAAAGGTGATGTTTGATATCGTTCACAAGCGCTTCTACATTCTCATAATTACTGTCTAATCTCATTTTAGCATTTTGACTTAACTTAATTTTTATGACAAAATTTACTAACAATCTCTTACCTTCATCATCTAACAAGCTTTCATATAATTCAATTGCGTCGACCATTTGCTTGGTGGTATTTTCTGAACCGTCCATGGCTGGAATCATAGAGGCTGCTACTTTTAGTTCAAATTTTTCACCCATGGTGTCTTGATTTTTCCTACTTAAAATACTTAACTTCCTCTAACCTATACTCCTCGCATAACCTATTCAAATAATCAAATTTCCTATTAGTAACATCTAAATCGTTTCGTCTTTCTTGACCATCTTTATTTAAATTTTTAATAAAATCTTAAATTCCTCTAAAATTTGCTTCAAGTGTTCCGTCATTAATTTTAACTCGTACTTAATTTTTATAGCTTAAAATAAAATAATTCTTACTATACAATCTGCTGGCTTCTACTGACCTCTCTCCTAATCTTCTTGTCCAACATTTTCTTGAACATTTTAAAAGTTATAAAATACCCAACAACGCTAAAATTGTACCTGACGTAATACCTATTACCTCAGAATTTGAATACCCATTTATCGAACCATTATTCATTCCAGTTTGTGCAATAACTACTTCTTCCTTGGAATTGCTGGTACCCATTTCAAATTTCGGTTACATTAATTTATTCTGTAGAACTAGCAGGACTCGCAGAATTGGCAGGACTGGCAGAATTAGCAGGGCTGGCAGGATTAGCAGGGCTGGCAGGATCGCCATGTAGTGTTCTCTTGGGGTCTTTTGTAGGGGTGATTAAATCAAAGTCGAAGACCATTTCACATGTTTAATTTACTTGTCACTTTAAGGTGCAGTACAACTGCTACATCGGAAGGTTAGACTTATAATCAATCTTATTCTATATTAATACTTAACTGCTAACAATTATTTTGCAACTATGCTTATTTACTAATTCAAATTACACCTAGCCTAGAGTTCGTTGCACGTGTACTTCCTGATTGTCTTCCTGTACAATTTCCGCACTTTTCACTTCTTATACAAGTCACTCACCTTTAAATGCTTAAACTTAATACAATGTAATAACTATAAATTATTCGGCTATTACACCATCACAAGGTATTGAATAGGTTTGCACCACAGACTTACTTTGTTTGGAAAAGCAATGAACGAATTGATTTAACTGTTTCAGAGATCAACACAATTTTTGTTTCCTGATGTCTGGTGGGTGTGTTTTGTGTATTTTTGGTCGCTGAAACCAAACCTGCACTTGAAATTTTCGTATCTTCCTTAGGTATTAAGATATTCTTCAAAGACGGTTTATATTGTATACCATATTGTAACGAACTTAATGGCGCGAGTAACTCATTATTGAAATGTTTACAGCGTTATAATGTCTGGCAGAGGTTCTAGAAATTGCTGAAAAAGCAAGCTTAAGGTACGCTTAAGAAAAATGATACACACATGCTTGTAGAACACGAACAACATAGCCTACATGAGCACGTTTGGTGGCATTTCGAAGTGACAATCCCCCTCAATACGCATGCCCATTTTGAAGATGTTGCCTTCACCGCTTCGTTTGAGTAACGAATGTATGAAGACGTGTAATAGTGCTATGTCAACGCGAGCTAAACAGAGCGCTGTTATCGAATTTTTAATTGTTGAATATTTTACTCCTACTAAAATTGATCGCTGTCTAAATGCTGTTTTTGGTGACGATAATGTTGATAGATCTACTTTAAATCTATAGATATTACAATTTCATGTTTACAAACCTGGAAAAGCCATAATTGTTGATGAATCACGTAGCTGACTTCCGATCACTGCCACAGACTATAAACATCGCCAACTCGACGACTATTTGATTCAAAATGACTAGCGAATGACATAGAGACTCTAAATCATCTCCAGCTTCGAGTTTCTCGGCTTAGAAGCAGCCTGGTGTCAATAATCTTGCAACATGACAACGCTCGTCCACACACCCCGCGCGCAACTGAGGAGATTCTGCAAAACCTGAAGTTTGAACCGATTCCACGCACTACTTACTCCCCCGATCTCACGCTTTGCGATTTTAATTTTTTTCCTCTACTCAAAAGGGACCGCAAGAATAATCATTACACCTCGGACGATGAGACGAAGGTAGCTATCGCATCCTATATTTGAGAGTAGTCGGAAGAATTCTTCAGTAATGGGACCTGTTACACTTTGGGAGAAATGTGTTAGGCTTAATAGTGACTCTGTTGAGAAATAGATATATGACTTTGAACCTTAAGAATTCTACTTTGATTTAATTTTTGCTCGACCTTGCAATTTGTTTTTGTTGGTGTTCTAGTAGCATGTATGTTTCACTTTTCAGGCTACCCACTGTTACGGTTTAGTTTCCCGGGACGTCCACTTTAATTTTCAGAACATTTAGTTTCCTCAATGCGTAGCCTATGTATTTAATTTGTTGTGCTAAATACAATTTCCCTCTTTGATAACAAGCTGTTTTGGTTTAAAAAAATAGATTAAGGAAAACCGCTCGAATTTACTTTAGCACGATCGCATGGTCGTGTTTGTTTCGATTCTGGTAGTTGTCGAAGCTTGACGTTAAAGTTCCATTAGGAACAGATAAATATATTTTAACCAAAAGTAATTTGGGAGTTGAAGATTCGTTTCGTATAAGGCAGATTTCTTAGTGTATGGAAATTTTATTTGCCCAATTCTTTTATTGGATTTGTGGAAGCTTGAGGGAAAGTTAACAGAAATTACATTCATTAATTCGTTATCTTTAATTCGCCCATTTAAGTATTGAACAGGTAGCCGTTCACGTGATTTTTGTTCAAGTTTGGATGCCCGTTATTCAAACAGTAGGTCGTTTATGTGTGGGAATTATGACTAATGCTATTTACTTATTATAAGGTATCAGTATCGTAGTAGTAACCGTTTTAGGATCGTCTTGGTATTGTTGTAACAGTTGCAGCAGTAGAATCTACTGATAATAGAATTAAATTGCGATTGCTTGCACCTCGTACCCTATGTGAATTTCTACTGGGACTTTGGCAGCTGTAGTCCTTATGGCGTCTAGCGGGGAACCATAAGCAACTGAACACAGAACACCCAGGTGATACCCCGTTCGGTAAGAAATTTCATTTTATCTCTGCTCCTTATAGATCACCTGATCGTGATTTAATCTGTATGTTAATAGCTATAGACAAGAAGTGATGAATATTATTTATTTTCTATAACATTGAATGATTGGTGGCGTTGTAAAGTACAACCAACGTTTATAGAATTTGAAATCGATTTAAGGAATTGTTCCATGTGAAATATATACAATCGATACGCCCGTCCGGTGGTACCATCGCCAAGCGTCCTGGTCAGTATAATAAGTTAAAAATAATAAATAAGGGTAAATTAAACTACCAGCGAATGTTGGTTTTACTAAGCTTGCTTCCCCAACTAATATATTTACATTATTTGTAATATATCGTTACTTACATTTCAGCCCTAGATTATATTAAATTACATACAGTTTCAATTTTTCATTACGAACAATACATAAAATCTTTAATACCTAGGTTGTTATTTCCGTGTGTTGTTCTCAGTTAATGTGTTCGTTTAGTACCTATTTAGAACTTGAGAATTTTCCTAGGTTTATAACAAATATAAATTTTATATTATCGAATTTTAAAGTCTTTTCTATTTGTTACAGCTCTGTGGTATCTGATCCCTTTGTTTTGCATAATAACCTCAGAATAAACAATTTCATAATAGAAGTGAATGTTATTACCATTTAATTCGCTTTGGATTTACCGTAAGAATTTATTCAATTACAACAAATATTTTAAAATTGTCCCAAGAACAAGACGTTTTCAACTTATTTTATAAGCCAGTCACTTGTGTTGCCTAATTTGTAGGCGGTCTCCATCCGCTTTCAAGGATTACTGAGTTAATATAGAGCTTGCGCAGGGTGTCACTAAGTGACGCTTCTGACACATCAGCTGTTCTTTTAGATTGACAGTATCAAAAAGGAAACTCGGCCATTTTGCTCAAGTACAGCAGCTGTTAAGGACAGAAAAAAATGTTGGTACATTTAAGTGCCATCTGGTGTCTCAGAATAGCCAATTAGGTCGGCAGTGGGTTCACAGACGTTCTGCAGGAGGCCCGGAATGGGCAGCTTCCTTGGAGTCCATCCAGGTGACCGGAATAGAGAGTGAAGCGACAACGTGGTCACCTGCTATCGAAATCCATTTACGGTGAGATGATAATTTTTAGAAAATTCTAAAACTAAAAAAATCTTCCATTTTCTTAGCGCATCGGTGGATTACAAATAAACTTTAGTAATAACAAGAATTGGAGGTCGCCCATATGGTGTTCATTTAGTAGGTAAACATGGCGTAAGCTTTTGGTTGGGAAATTTTTTATGGAGTTGAAGTTTTCATTATACGTACGAAATTCAGGAATTTACAACCCTGATGAATACAGAAATCCATTCCCGGTGAGTGTTTTAATTCGTCTGCGTTGGTTATGGTTGATGCTTTAATATCAAGAAAATAAGCTTTTAGAAATGCTCATGCAGTTGCTTGAGATATTGCATTTAGTGAAAGTATAAATTTTGCATTTAGGATCTAGTATAAAAGATCGTAAGAATAATCATGTCCTAATAGTTGTATATCAAAATCATTTTCTTGTTTGGTGTCAAAATTAAAGTCTAATAAAAAAAGAAAGGAAAACCTTGTTCCGCAGATGTAAATCGAAACATTTAGGGATACATGTAAGGCATACATATGGACTTTATAAAAAAAGTTTATAAAGTCCAAGTCTGACAAAACTTATCTATTTATACTATGTCTGAGAATTAGTAAATTTACTGTGTTATTCCTGTACATTGTCAAACTAATTTATTTTAATTTATTTAGTCTATTTGATTTCGAATACTTTTTCTGTAACAAAGATTACGTCTGAGATTTATTTGAAACTTATTGTGAACCAATCTAACAGATCTGTCAAATGGGGTTAATAAAATTATTTTTGTTCTTGAAAATAATTCTAAAAATCAAAATTTCATTATTTTAAGAGGGAAGTTATGAATCCTTATTCTATTTGAAAAAATGATTTTACTTTTGAATAATATACTTGAGATTTTGTTAACATATACTGGAGAGAAAGTAAAGAATTACTTTAAATTATATTTTTGGATCAAAGCACTAAGTCTTTTATTTCCGAGAATTTAAATTAATGATGTTACCACTCGAGAAGATAAAATTTGAGTAATGAAACTTGAGGGACACCCAAGCAGAGTTATGTTATACAAGTGATGAAAATGATTTTTTTTAAACCCATTTTTAGGTATAACCCTATTAGAGTGCTAATTTCATGCTGTTTAACTTTTGAGTATTGTTGTATTTCTTTTGTAAGATTCAAATTGTGTATCTAGATTAAAATTTATTGTGTAGCATTTTCTTTCAGGATGATCGCAACACAAGTTGAAGTAGCTACTTTCGAGAGGTTTCCAGAAATGCTGTTTTGTTTAACTTGTGTATTGTTTTAGATAGTCACTATAGCCTGTGGTTTTCTGCATCTTCTCACAGGATGCTTTAGATGTTTATCGTCCATATAGATGCGGTGGCGCTCAATCTTCCCCCTTTTCGATTCCTACTTATAGTTGAATTTACTTTACAATTAAAAATTCGAAAACAGCGCTGTGTTTAGCTCGCGTTGACATAGCACTATTACACGTCTTGATACATTCGTTACTCAAACGAAGCGGTGGATGCAACGTCTTCAAAATGGGCATGCGTATTGAGGGGGATTGCGACTTCAAAATGCCTCCAAACGTGCTCATGTAGGCTATGTTGTTCGTGTTCTACAAGCATGTGTGAATCATTTTTCTTAAGCGTACCTTAAGCTTGCTTTTTCAGCAATTTCTAGAACCTTTGCCCAACATTATGACGCTGTAAACATTTCAATAATGAGTTACCCGCGCCATTAAGTTCAATATGGTATACTATTTAAACCGTCTTTGAAGAATATCTTAATACTTAAGGGAGATACGAAAAATTCAAGTGCAGGCTCGGTTTCAGCGACCAAAAATACACAAAACACACCCACCAGACATCAGGAAACAAAAATAGTGTTGATCTCTGAAACAGTTAATTTAATTTGTTCATTGCTTTTCCAAACAAAGTAAGTCTGTGGTGCGAACCTATTCAATACCTTACCAATTTCACGGCTCAATAAATTAGATTAAGATAGCTGCTGTTTCAATAAAATACAACTTACTCGTTAAAGGTGGATTTTTGTTGGATGTAACTATCACGCTTGAGCATATTGCCTCACTTTTCATTTATTTCAAATGTAAGTTGAGCACTGCTGTAGATAAAAATGCATCATCGAGAGTAAGTTGATCCGAACAATTGAGTTATTTACCTCTAAATAGTACTTAAACACATGCTTTCGCACCACATCCATACGTAAGTACTTGGCACCCGTAGAATACGGAAATGCTTGCGATCCAGTTTGAGGGGAGGTGAAGTCGTACCAGATACGCAAACTACAATTTTTAATTAATATTTGATTGTATCTGCGGTACATACATCACAACGAACAAAACCATCAGACACATAGCTACCAGCGATACATTAGCTTATGGTTAGGGTATTTTGCTCCGTTTAGTCCTGGTTTTCCAAATTATAGCAGCACCAATTGAAAGAATAAATGACGCATAAAAGTAATGGATCACAGAGCGGTCTGCTGTTTGTAACAGAATCAATGTAATAGTAACGGTTAGTTTAATAATTTTTACTACGGCTAAAATGAGCGGTACGTTATAAATTTAGATTTGCCCCGAATGAGCGGGTACTCCGCAACAATTTCAAAGTTGCACCGGCTAGCCGAAGCGGTGTAGCATTGAATTCTTATGGAAGAATAAATAAAAAAAATCTGAAGTGTCTGAAGTACAAAAACTAAGTTACAATACCACTTACCATGAAAAAACTTATTTTGTCATAATTTCGGGGCACCTACCCGTCTTGATTTAACAATCCCTTCGTTTCCTACATGGAAGACGCTTTTTCCAAATAAATCTCCATCTGGTTTCCTAAATCTTGTAACATCATACTTTAGCTTTATGTACAATACCATAAAAGCACTCACCAAATTTTGTTACATCAAAAAAAAATTTAAAATACGTTACTTCTTCTAAAACCGTGTTAATTACTGAGTTTACGAGATAAACTTCAACAAATGTAACTATTTTTACCTAGTTCATAAATAAGTCTAAATAAAATTCAACTTAAACTTCAACTCTATTAACATTAAATAATTACCCCAAGAATGTAAATACTTTTCAAAAAACTTAATTTCTTAGCACTAAATTGGCTAGGTATTACTTAAAAAAAAACCTTAAAGCAACATTAAAACTATTATTTTCAAACCGATTTCTTTAGTTTTACGAATATTGGCGGTAACGTTCTAAATGCTATTTCTGACAATGTCAATCTAATAATAAACGAAAACGTCGATCAACACAGGATTTCATGTCCGCTTTCCATGGTTCCTAAAAATGCTACCTTGTTATTTTTTATTTCTTGACTGGTACTACATCACATGTTGTTACATTTATAAGTCGCATTTCAGTTTGACATTAACAAATTTCTACATAAGTTGAAAAGATGGGTTATTTACTTTCAGTTATTTCTCAAGTTGCCTGTATAAATTTAAGTACGTACAGAAAGACTACTATTTCATTGTTCTCTTTCTAATGGTAGATCGCTTAAAACCAAACGAAATCCAAAATATTTGTGGGCTGAACTCTCGAGGGCGCAACCTCTTTTTCCTGTTGTCACGAACTTACAACGACATATGATGAAACATCCTACACTTGCAAACGTAGTTAAAAAAAAGTAAGTCGGCCGCCACGTGTTTTCCTAGGAAGAAATGTATATTTACATCTTGAGGTGGTGTTACCTTCAAATTAATTTTCTTTTTCAAGCCTAGTCAGTATATAACATTTTTCTCTGCTTGTAATGCATGCTAACCGCGGTCAGAGTTTCGTTCTCACAATGTGATATGTTATATTCGTGCTTAAGTAGAGGGTTATTGTACGTTAATTACGTATAAGTCACATATTTTCTTTATGATTTGTATTGTTGTCGCAATATGGTATCATTTTAATCTCCTTGATGGTCGAGAAAGTCGACATCTATCTATTATAAGTCGTCCTTATTATCTTTTTTTGATAATCGTCTACATAGCGTCTTGTAACATTTAGATCTGTTTTTTATGGTGGTTTTCTAATAAGTCGTCGTCTTGGATTATTAAGTTACCAATGTGTTTAAAAGAAATAATACCATAGCTTTTGAGGTTAAAATTTGTTACGTGAATCTTCTTTATAGTAAGTTTAAAAAAATCATTTATCATGCTTAATTAACATTAACTATTTGCAAAGTCTAAATATATCAGGTGCATCCATATTTATTCTAAAAATCCAAATTAAATTTTTCTTCGTTGTCCTATTTATATCTAAAGCAACGCGGGCGCATTGCACTTTCTAGATTTTTCTCCAACAAAAACGTTCAAACTCTACTTGCAATAAACAATTAAGGAATAGTGTTTGTGTGTTTGAGAAAAATTAGAGAAGTTTAAAATAATGCCATATATTTCGTTCCCCAATACGGTTTTTAATTTTCTTGTTTGTATCCGATAGTGCCTTACAGAACCAACTATGGAATGAATACCTACTAAAAGATATATATGAACGTTGTGTTATGAACTTCCAAAAAGCGCTAAAACTACTCTCTAAACAACGTTGATATATTTTTTTCTTTGCAAAATCACTCTTGCTGCATGTTACAGTACCGTCAAATGGAAAATTAGCACTACAAATATCTTAAAATTCTATAAGTTTAATTTTCCTTAAATCTTTTTGATGCTTTGATATCTCCGGTTCTAATTTTTGTTTTAGAGTAACAATCTCCTGAACAACACTACGGTAAGTATACAGTTATACGGTAAAGTTTTCTAATTTGGACCATCCCACATCGAAGCACAGCCGAACTCGCCTAAAAAAATTTTCACGCTTACGCTAACGTGACATCAAGTTAATATTATACCTCTGTTCTAGGCATTATGGAATTGAAACTACCACAAACATATATAAATTGTTACAGCAAAAATAAATGTTTTCTTTGCCTAATCTAGTATAAGTAACTAAGCAGCAAAGTACTTTATCTCGTAAATTTTAATAATTTTAATTTGTAACAACTACTAGGGTGAGTGTAAATAAATTACTTGGTAATTCAGAAACAAATTTGGAAAAGTAATTTGATTCCTGGAAATAATAAACAATACTACGGCTATTACAAAATACTGTTTATAGTTCAAGTTCAATGACTTGGGTTTTAACTTGCAAATCACACAGATGTGTATGTTTACAACCGTGAGGTAAACGGAACAACTAATGCATTCTGATATCTAACAATACCTGTATTTATCAACATTCTTTTGAAATATTGAATCGGTTATTAACAACTATAAAATTGATTCAATATTCTGGAAAATTGGTTCAATAAGATACAAAAACCCTATCCTAGGCTCTAAGGATCAAATGCTTGGGCAACCACCCTTGCGTATAGTGAATTGAGTAGTGGACTGAATGGTGACATAGAATGTTCATAAATACAAGACAGATAAACAAATGGACAAGTATGAAATAAACACTCACCTGAATCGATGCATCCATCCATTTACCAGAACATTGGTTAGGAAAGGAAACAAGAATAATTCTGGGATACAGAAGATCCAAGATTCTCGATGAATATTGTATGAGGGTAAATTATGTGTATGCGTATTACTTTAGCATCAATATCAGAATACGACACTCGTCACACCAAACATAACCGAGCGCGACGACTGTTGACAATCGACTACATTAACGACCTTAAACAGTCGAGTAAACACGAATATATCTCGCCACCTGCATACTGTGGGATTTGCAACTGACCGTATATTTATCTAACAATTTAACTAAATTCTATTATACTTTGAACTATAAACCAAAACATTTATCGGTGTAAATAAATACCATCCCACAAAGATTAGTGTTGTGTGGCGTTTTTCGACCAGTCACGACTGGTGTGAGCGAAAGGAAAAGGTCGTTCGCACGTAATCAGGCATTTAACCTGTGGTTGACAGTTCCTTGGAACAGTCGTATCTATATCTCAACTACTCACGAGTAGTGCATTAAAGTCATGTGGTGATGTGTACCATACAAATCTTTATCTGCTTCCAACCTACCTATGTCGTTCCTGGTAACTTTTTATCCAAAAGAGGCACTACAACCACAGCAATTTGATAAAAAAAACAACGCTTATTTAAGAAGGATTCATGCCGGAGATTACCACACACACATAACTTGCAAATCTGGACATAGAGGGAAAAAGCTATTTTATTTTAGTTAATCACATTGACGATTGGCGTCTTCTGGCTGCAAAATCTAGGAACGCGGTTTAACCGAAAGAATAACACATTTTCTTTAAGAGAAATACTTAATTCTTTTCCTTAATAAACACCAATTTGCAGAAAAATTATACTGTACAATCTAGTGGCGGTTTTTTGTGAAATATTTGACACTGGATATAGCAACTTATAAAATTCTATCAGTACCTATACGTTGTAAATAATTTGAACATATAATTTAAAAATTTCTTGCGTTTATTTTAACGTATATTGTATTCCGCGATTAAGATAGTATATACCTTTAGGGAGTTTTGGTAGCTAACCTATCCTCCAGTCCAAGTAATAGTTTAATAACTCAATATTTACGTTATGATGTCAAATGCCAGAAACCCTATAAAATACGTAAATTTTTATTATGATCTAACCTGAAGACAGATAAATGAGGCATGATTTGAATAAGCATTTAAATCATGGGGTTGTTTGTTGAAGTACTAGATTATTACATCGACTTTTGATTGCCGGGATTCATTTTAACTACGTATATATATATATATATATATATATATATATATATATATATATATATATATATATAAGTATTAATACGTATATTATATATATATATATATATATATATATATATATATATATATATATATTTTCCCTGCCTCAGCCGTAAGTGACACTTACGTCACTGAGACGACCTTCTTCATTAACTAGGATGGCTGTGAAGCGGGGCGTAAGTTATTACATACTTTGCTTGGGACGTAAGTGATTATCATCCAAATAAAAGAAGCCATGACTACAAATCCGTGGCTACGGGTCTAAGCCTACATTACATAATTCTCTATTCTTATGTGAATTTTAAACTTAATTTAAGGGCATTTTTAAAAATTTTGAATTTAGAGGTAGGGAAAAAATAATACACATACTGCGGGACGTAAGTAGTATTTACGGTGCCTTGACATTTCGCTTCGCTCGGGCTGCAAACCGTCTCGTCAACGTAAATCCTACTTACGTCCCTTAGTATGTAATATACTATTATACATTTATCATGGCTCTCGGTTACAATTGCAATATTGTGCTGAAACGGATTTCACTGTAAACACTCTTTGATTATGCGATCTTAGAATAGAAGAAAGTATAAATTTAAATATTATGCGACACAAATGTGGCACTCTGTACTATGAGTTTAATCACATATTCTGCATATACTTATGCAGAGATGGCTGCTATCTATTAAGTGATCTGGAAGAAGATACTTTACTGAAATACTATTAAAAAACGTTTATACATTGTATACTACTATTGAAGTAATATAATAAAAGAAGGTTCAACTCTTTACAATTATCATATTTAGGTATTCAGTCCAACAATTACAATAATTCATTCATCACAAAGTTAAATGGCATATTCATAATAACTAATTGAATTTACAACTGCTTATACATTACCTAGTATAAATATCACAATTATAAAAATATGGTGAGGATTTATTATTACGTACATACATATAAGTGCAGTT
Source organism: Platerodrilus igneus (assembly GCA_036346225.1). NCBI lineage: Eukaryota > Metazoa > Arthropoda > Insecta > Coleoptera > Lycidae > Platerodrilus > Platerodrilus igneus. Next base: position 8,960,252 of record JARFIW010001599.1, read on the forward strand.
TTAAATAAAAGTCTTACAAGGTTATCTGATACATTTAAAGAAAACAATTTAATTTTATTCCTAACTAACATAGATTAGACAAGAATCCATAAAGAAGTATTATACAGTATGTATACAACCGATTTGGAACATTCGAAACACATGTACAAGTTGCAATATATATATATATATATATATATATATATATATATATATATATATATATATATATATTACGGATAGAGCAATAAAACTGTCCGACACAAAATTTAAAAATTAATTGTTAAAAAGCTAAACCTACATTGCAACTGAATAATTTTCCGATACAACTAATAAATGATTTTTTTAAGAACCGAATGCCACAACACTGTAATAATATCAACTTAAAAAAACAATAGCATAACCAATATAAATTATATGCCATTACCACATGTACTTACATTATCTAAAAAAATATTAAAAGCTTTGAATAAAAACAAATTTACAATAGTACATGAAGTTTGCAACATAAGAAATAATCTTTAGAACAAAAGGATTAATTTCCGATTAACAAAAATATACGTTTAATATATAAAATGCGTGCCAAAAATGTTGCATGCACTTATGTATAGGACAGAGTTGCCAACATCTAGAAAAAAATTAATTGCATAAGTATGTTAAAAGTATTTAATTAAATATTTCACCTCTTTACCAGTTAATAATTTCAGATTGAGCTTTTATGAGAAAGGCAAGAATATATTGCCCAAACGTCTGGTTGAGTATGCAGAATTAAATGTATTATTTAATACCAATTAGCCTGAGAATACAATTTTGTTGATAATATATATATATATATATATATATATATATATATATATACATACATATATATATATATATATATATACATATACGTATATACCCAAATTCCATAAATAAAACCCACCTAATTAGAAAAAACCGAGGGAAAGTAAAATTTCCAAAGATTCATTGTTCCACTCTGTATAAAAATATAAACGTATTATAAATACAAAGCTCTTAAAATGCAAAGCAAAACACACATCCCGTGTATGCAAATTATTTTAAGATATAAATACAAGCGTAGATATTTGCCATTAAAAGTCAAAACTCTTATTTATGTCTGTAGATATACCATCGCAGAAGCCGTGCAAGTGTAGTTAGATAATTATGCGACAAAATGCACCGAGGAGTTTTGACCTTAGACAATTCTAATTATTGATCAAGATGGTGTTTCTAGTTGTTAACGACATTAAGGACAGAAATTTCATTCCAGACGATACCCAAAATCCATAAATGTTGAATGAGACATTTTGCAAAAAACACCAACGACGATAACAAGCCCAAAAGATCAAACATCTGCGCTGTCTCCCACACTATATGTCTTTTCGTGCAAATCCTTTCCACATGATTTATTACATAAGAGAATTCGTCTAACAACGAATGAAATTGAAGGGCCAATATCTTTGTGAAAGATTATTTTATCTTTAAATAAAAATGTTTGATGGTACCTTGATAATTCAGGTACTGCCTCAATTGCAGTAGACACGTTACTGCTCCATTTGCGCAATGTGAATCCACCTAACCTGCACCGCTTGTCTAATTCCAAAACGAATTGTTGAGCCTCTAGGACTGACTGAAAACCAGTTTGCACATCGTCCACACAAGTGTCGGACTCCAATGCCTTAGAAGTCAAAGAAACCTTGATGCTTCAGTACGTGACAACTCTTGAATCACACGCAATCTCAAAAAACTTGGAAATAATACAATATACGTGACTATATTTAGTAAAAATTCTGAAATAGATTCGGTAGGATTAAACCTCCAAAATATTTTTTGAAAATTCCTGTGTTCTGGAGAAATCAAAACTTTCCGATTCATCTGCTTGATATCTGCAGTGATAATAAACGGATGTAAATGAAAATTTAAAAGTAAAGCCATGATATGCTTTTGTAATGGAGGACCAACAAGTAAATGCTCATTGAAAGACTCACCAATGGGAGGAGGTGCTGATGCATCAAATACTATCCTTAATATTGCCGTGTTATTTTCTGGCTTAATAACCGCGTGATGCGGAATGTAATATTCTGTAGAATGATGCGACGATTCATTCAGTATGGACGGAATAAGTGACATGTGTCTACTCTGTAAATAGTCTTGCATAAAATCGCTGTACATTGTATACAATTGAGGGTCTTTCTGCAAACGCCTGTCTAATGCAAGACGCTTATGAAGTGCAACTTTCCAAGACTCCCCAAAAATGGGCTCCGAACCACCGAACAGAAGTGATACTATGAAACGACCCTACTGGTTTCTAGAGTGTATAGCCATTAAATGCTGCTCACACGCTTCTTCTGCGGGAGAAACCTCGTACGCATCTGGAATGCTTTCCAGTTCCCAAAACTGACAAATAAGTGTATCCTATGGTTCTACTGGCACACATAAGAATGCAATACTTACTTTTGGAAAAATAATTTTCCTTGTAAAAACCCAACCAAATGATGTATGAATTGCAATAACTTCATCTACTGCACCCATCGAATATAATAACTCGTGAAAGCATCTGCACCCAAAAGAAAATTAATGGATCCTGGATTGTCAAAGTCAAGATCATCCAATGACAAGTTCACTGTATGCTGTCAATGATTAGTGCTCGTTTGCAATGCGGGCAATTTCTCACAAATTTTTGGTAGAATGTAAACATCTACATCAAATTGAAGGTATGTTTTATCCCCATGTCGAATTTTGCAATACACAGCTGCCGAAATGTGCGAAGAAGCGAGTCCTACACCTTTCACCTTAATGGCAACTTTGGATTTTTGTAACTCAAGTAGCTGACGACAAGATTCCATCATAAAGCTCCGTATTACCGTTATCCAATAAGGCTTTAACTGATTGAACCTTAGCGCATCCATCTCTAGTTGCAATGGTTGCGGTTGCTAACAAGGTAAGAGTATTTGACGAACATGAAGAAAATAAACTGTTAGTGCTGGTCGTACTTGCACAACGGTGATTTGATTGAAATGTGGGCGGGTCAGTAGACGACTGACCCGACGATGGCTTTTGATTTTCAAAATGTAGCCAAGTGTTATGAGGTTTACCACACTTTTTGCACACCGATTTCGAGAAGTATTTTGTAGATTGATGAAGCGTGATAGGTAATTAACGCATACATTTCTCTGCTTAAGCAATTTGTAAAGCTCATGCAGCGTCTTTGTCATAAATTGTTAACACTGATATAACGCAAGAGTGCCTTTACCATCATTGCATTTTTGTCATTGTATATGGTCACCAATGTGTGATATTGCGATTTTGAATGAAATCCCGTAGGTTTATTAAGATGTGTGGATTTCCTGTATCGTATACTGTTTGTTTCATACTGTTTGTCAATAACAGCATTACTGATTTCCAAAGCCTTGCAGTGCCTTTCTACAAATGTCTTCAATTGATCAAAAGTGGGATTTAAATTTGAAATTCCAGAATTATTTTTCAACTCAAAAGATTTTAAAAATTCGGTATCAAATTTTTTGGATAATGCACAAAATTGAAACATTCAATACGCTTACGTTTAGTTGATCTAAACCTGCCAAATTTTCGACAAAACAGTTGATGAAAGCTCTGAGTTCTTAAGGAGAATTAGAATTGGCTTTCGAAGCATTTTACAAAGCCAAAAAATATGAATTTACTAAAAGTCTGCTACTTTCATATCTTTCTACGAGAATGCTATATGCTAATTCAAATTGGTCACCTGTAACCAGTAAATGTTTAAGTAAATTTTTAGACTCAATGTCTAATGCGTCCAGCAAGAAATAAGATTTTTCTACAGTCGTTAAATTCTTGTCATATACAAGATTCTTGAAAAGTGAGTTAAAATGCACAAAATCTGAAATTTAACCTGAAAATTTCGGAACAGAATAGCGTTGTAATTATATGTTAGAAACATTTGTTAATTGAGGGATTCTTGCTTATTCACAGAAGTCCCCACTTGATTTATTTTGAATAAATAAAGTTCCATTTCTGCACAAATATTTTTTATTCTAATAATAATAACGATCCTATTAACGTCAAACTTTGATGTTTTACCTTCGTCCAGATTGTCTTCGTCCAATATATACAAACGATACACCGCATCAATGTCTTGTTTGATATCGATAGCCGTTTGCGTTAAAATTCGAACAAAAGCTAGGTTTTTCTCTGTTGAGTGTAATTTTGATATTTGCTCAAAAATTGAGCGAACGAACAAGCTCTTCACGGCCAATTTTTAAATCAAGTGCAAAATGTTCCATTGAAATTTTATTCAAAGCCATTGTAGGTAGCAATGAAAAGTCACCCCGTATATGTATTTTTGTGTGAATCAAATGCGTTTAAAGACAAAACTGCCTTTAAAATTAAATCACCATCCAACTACAGCGTAATTTACTCCCAGTATGTTTCGTATTTTTCTTAATCTTTCTTGGGTATTAAACCACTCATAGTTTTTAAAATTGTTTTTATATACGTTTCGATCCATGACCTAGGGTCGTTGTCAAAATAATAAAAATCTTTAAGTTTGACATTTATGACACAAATTGAAGATGACTTTGATTTATTAATCTTTGATTCGAATACATTAGGTGAAAATTTTAAAGTTTAGAAGAATTAATTTTTTCAATTTATATTGCGCCTTGGGAGCGACTTTTTAAGGTAGACAATACGCTTAACGTAAAATCAGCTGATTAATTTTTATATAGTTAAATTTCATATAAATTCAACAACTTGAAATGAAATACAACCTACATACATGATTCCTATTTATACATACAACAACTAATTACATAACAATAGGCATATTACCAGCCCCCAGCTGCTCAAGCATTACGGTGACGTAATCACACACTTTTTTAATAACCATCCCCTTAACCGTATAAATAGAAACTTGTTAAAAAGTGTTCCAATCATCGAGTTATTGAATTTATATGAAATTTAACTTTATAAAAATTAATCAGCTGATTTCACATTAAGTGTATTGGCTACCTTAAAAAGTCGCTCCTAGGACGCAACACAAATTGAAAGTACTAATTCTTCTAAACGTTAAAATTTTCACCTAATGTATTCGAATCAAAAATTAATATTCAAAATCACCTTTAATTTGTGTCATAAATGTCAAACCTAAATTTTTTATTATTTTAACAACGATCCTAGATCATGGATCGAAACGTAAATAAAGACAATTTTAAAAACCTATAAATGGTTTAATACTCAAGAAAGATTAAGAAAAATACAACGTAACTTATTTTGAAACAATGCGCGTTTTTAATTTCAATTTACAAACTTGTGCTTTAATTCCAATAAAAAATATCCAGTATTAATTTCGAGACATAACATCCGGTTCCGTTCAGATAAGTGCGCGGTGTAAACTTCCAGCGCTTGCGTTTAAACGCTAAACCTGCTAATTATAAATGCCGGACGATAGTGAAACTAGCAGACAAAGGTAGCGGCCGATTCTAAAAGCAGTGATTGTAAACCAGCCACACTCTATAGTATAGTATACTCTAATGTACAAAGACATAACTTTTAACTACGATAGCTATCGAGGAGCGCCTAATTATTGTAGTTATAGAGAAATTCTGCCAATACAACATGATGTCGCTAAAAACACGCTAAATGATGATTCGTAGGGGCACTCATAAATTGCTCCTCGAGAATGTACCTTGCATTGTGCTCATTTCAACCAAGCAAAATAATGTTCCAAATGGTTCATAGTATTCATAAATAACAGAACAGCCAAATGCTGAGGCGTAGGGATACCAAAAAATATCCCGAGGATGTAGCTTGCGTTGTGCGAATTTCAACCAAGTAAAATAATGTTCCAAATGGTACACAGTATCCATAAATAATAGACCAGCCAAATGCTGAAGCTTAGGGATACCGAAAAATGGCCCGAGGATGAAGCTTGCATTGTGCGAATTTCAACCAAGTAAAATAATGTTCCAAATGGTACACAGTATCCATAAATAATAGACCAGCCAAATGCTGAAGCATAGGGATACCGAAAAATGGCCCGAGGATGTAGCTTGCGTTGTGCGAATTTCAACCAAATAAAATAATGTTTCAAATGGTACACAGTATCCATAATTAATAGATCAGCCAAATGCTGAGGCGTAGGGATACCGAAAAATGGCCCGAGGATGTAGCTTGCGTTGTGAGAATTTCAACCTAGTAAAATAATGTTCCACATGGTACCGAGTATCCATAAATAACAGAGCAGCCAAATGCCGAGGCGTAGGGATACCAAAAAATGGTCCGAGGATGTAGCTTGCATTGTGCGAATTTTTACCAAGTAGCTAATGTTCCAAATGGTTCACAGTATCCATAAATAATAGAGCAGCCTAATGCTGAGGCGTAGGGATACCGAAAAATGGGTGGTCTATTATTTATGGATACTGTGTACTATTTCGAACATTCTTTCACTTGGTTGAAATTCGCACAATGCAAGCTACATCCTCGGGCCATTTTTCGGTATCCCTATGCTTCAGCATTTGGCTGGTCTATTATTTATGGATACTGTGTACCATTTGGAACATTATTTTACTTGGTTGAAATTCGCACAAAGCAAACTGCATCCTCGGGATATTATATATATTATATATCCCTACGCCCAGCATTTGGCTCCTCTATTATTTATGGATACTGTGAACCATTTGGAACATTATTTTGCTTGGTTGAAATTAGCACAATGCAAGCTACATTCCCGAGTAGCAGTTTATGAGTGCCCCTACGAATCATCATTTAGCGTGTCTTTAGCGACATCATGTTGTATTGGCAGAATTTCTCTATAACTACAATAATTAGGTGCTCCTCAATAGCTATCGTAGTTAAAAGTTATTTCTTTGTACATTAGAGTATACTATACTATAGAGTGTGGCTAGTTCACAATTATTGCTTTTAAAATCGGCCGCTACTTTTGGCTGCTAGTTTCACTATCGTAATGCCGGTGTGTTTTAATCAACAGCTTGCCGAATTTGCTATTACCCATCTTACATTAATTATATTCAATATAAGTACCGATTGTAAATTAATTATTTGAGATGAAATGTTTAATCTATGAATCCCCAACAATAAAAATGCTTTCGTTTAACATGGGAAACGGAATATCCAGTCGTAGGATCAAACTATCTGTGCCGCGTTATTAGTCATAAACCTTTAGCACGAATAATTAATAGTCACCAACACTAACCTGCTAATATTTTATTTAGAAAATTATTTGCCATTGATCTGTCGAAAAATCTATAGGTATTTCATTGAAAAATAACACATTTTTCTAAATTATTCATAAACGCATAAATCAATTGTTTTCGCCTTCACCGGAAAAAATGCTACTAGTTTGCTAATTTAATGAACGTCGTAACTCCAATAATAACAAAGTTAGAAATAATGCAGACCTAACCGGAGGCACCCTGTATACATAGATATCAGGTAAATGCACAAGGGTAGGTGATAAATACTAAGATATTAGTTAGTAAGATGAAATAATAACTTGAACTTCTATGCAAAGCCTAAATGACTACTTCAAACTGAGCTAATAATTGAAAAATGGATAATATAAGGTCCCAGACAGAATTCGAACCTGCATCTTCGGATTTTGATTTAAAATGATCATTTAAGTTTTTGCATGGAAGTCTAAGATGTATGCCTTTGTGCGTGTGGGTGCGTGTTATGCGTATGCGTGTATGTGTGTGCGTGCGTGCGCGAGTGTGTATTTAATCTACATATGTACTTGACTTAAACAGCTCGTAAATATCGTGTCAGGCAATGTGTTTTATTCTGTGGATGTTAATCCGAGCAGAAGACGGTTCAGTCTAATTTATATTTGTTGTATAGCTACTAGCTAAATCTTTTTGAACAATTGTCTATGCTATTTTCGTTGTAAAAGTATAGCGACGAAACACATGTTATTTATTTCACGAACGTAAGTTTGCTTTAATTTCTATGACATCAAAATTGCTTATATAGTAAGGTATCGTACAAGTATTAACACAAATGGAATGGCAAACTACTATTTTTTGCCAGTATTAGAACTCCGAGGCTGTACGTGTTTCAAATGTTCCTTTTTCTGCTTAACAATATAAAATTGTTTAAATATTCTAGTATTACAAGCTAAAAGTGTAGACAATCCAAAATAATCGCTGTTATGTTGAGATCGTCAATTCTTAATCCTTATCTATACCCTTTTAAATTACTAAAGGGTTCCTGCTACGTTTTAGGCCACTGTCAGCACATCATTGTTATTGGGACACCCACTTATTTTTATAACTTTAACCTGCAACAACTTTTCCCGTTATTTATCATGAGCACTTGTCATTGAGCGTTTTGCTTTATCGATATTTACCTAACCTACCCTAAAGTGGAGAATACTTCTATCAACCGTACGCATGCGCTTTTCAACGCACTTTCATAAACTTTAATTCGGGCAATTTGTTCAATAACATTGAGAGTTTCAAGCAACTTGTTAGGCTACAACAATCTATCGATCTCATTTAGAATAATATTTATAGTAGGTGAATGTAGAAAAAAGGGGTATGTGTAGGAAAGATTTACGTCATACACAAAACTTACGTCACCAAAAACAGTATAAGAATTGAAAATATCAGACTGATGATATTTTCAGATACAGGTATAACCGAAGCTGTATTTGCTTTAATTTCAGCATTTGATGGGGTGTTAATAAACTGTCGCGGAGCTTGTGTTGGAGATTTAGGTTCTTCAAAGCAAGGAAGAACGTTCAAAGCTATTTGAAGTAAATATCGAAGTGAAGGGTCTTCCGGTTGTGAAATAGTTACTTGATTATGAAGAGTCTGCTGCTGTTGATAATCTTCGTATTCGTAGTAAGAATCTTCATCACCATAATTGTTGTTTGGCAAACCAGTATAGAGCGTGTTTAATGCGGGATATTCTTCCAATACGATGCTGTTTTGATCCGTTTTTTTCTTTACAGAAGATAGAGGAGCAATGGGCTTTTCGTCGCTCTCCAACTCTAAATGACACTTAAGTTCATCAAGCATGTCACGAATGGATTGATTTTTGGTGTCATTTCTTAAAATGTATATCCATGCCAAACGACAATCACATATGAGCTGATTACCTGCAACAATAGTGAGTTTTAAAACCTTTGCCCACAAAATTTTGAACTAGTTAACCAGATTAAATAATAAGGGTTAAATATAATTTCAAAATGTAAATCTGCAACACATCAAGACCTTAAGAGTATTTGCATTTATTTATGTTGGACACATGTTTTTCAAAGTATAAGCCTAAATATTTACCCCAATTCTTTTAATGTTTACTAGTTCAAACGCTAATTATAGTTACTAATCTTAGTATATATAAGTATTAGTTAAAATAATTCTCAGGGGACTATGTTCTAAGAACTATGGTAATTAATCGAATACAGATAGTTATTACATATCGCACGTAGCATAGAAAAGTGACACATCTCAGAAAATGTTAATTTTCAGAAGAGCCAATAATAGAATAATATCATAGTAATGATAAGAAGCAATACTGTAGCAGAATTCTAATGAAGAGCATAATTCCATTTTATTGTTCTATTGCATATTTATACCAAAACTTAGCATGGAATTTGATTGCAAAATAGAAAGTTATTAAATTTTCCAAATTATGTTGCTTTTCCTTAAAAAAACAACATATTTTTTTTAGTTGCAACTATTATATTATAGGAGTGAAAAATAACATAGTAACTGTATATTTATATCCATACAAACAAAAACATGTATACACATGGTAGTTATTATGTTATTAATAACAAAATGGAAAAATATGAACGAAGTAATGATAAAATGAGAAACAGTGCATACTAAATACTAAATTCAGAAGTGTAAAAGTCCTTGTAAGCTGCTGGAATATGGTGAGCATTGATGAGATCCATTAAATCGGATCTTTTACGATCACCTATTTTTACTTCTTGGAATATGCTGGTTTCTCTATCCAAGGCGTTGCTTGCTTATTAGACTTACGTTTGGTATTACGCATAACTATTTTTTGGAATTTCATCTGTTCATACGACGTTTTGATAAAATAAGCTCCAGAAGTATCTTTTTCAACTTTAAGTATTTTATAGTTTGCCATGTATTCTTGTTCCTCATCTCCTGTTTTTGAGAAATCTCTGCCTAAGTGGCGACTAAGACCTTTAAAATCTATAAAATCTTCGTGGGACATTTGGATGACTTTATACGGGTTTCCTTGTTTTTTTGCTCCACGAATTATAGAAACGTACTGGTAAAGAACATAAATTGGACCAGATTTTAAGGAACGCTGCACTGCTTTTTCGATAACTCAATGAACATTATCTCCTTCATTTTGAGTGTGTCCGGCTATTAAAAACTTGTGAGTTATTGATTTTATACGCGGTAAAGTGGTTACTGCATGTAAATACATAGCAATTATAAAAGAATTTTTTTGCTGGTCCCCGCAATTATCAGAATAAAAAACTATTTCTAAATCATTATCTGTTGAATTCGAAAGTGATAACTCTTGTATGTATCTAAATACACAGGAACCAATATCTATGGAACCCCTATTACCTTCGCCTTCATGCTAGAAGAAACACCGCACATCACTACTCCTTTCGTCAAGCCATGAAATCGTTAGATTGATACAGTTTGATTTGGACTTATAATAAAAAACTGATACATCTCCGCGAGGTGCCGGTAATACTGCTTGAAGGTCGTAGCAGGCCACAACATACTTTTCAGTTGATTTTTTTTGTCGTTTCCTTTTTCATCGCGCGACTATTTTTTTCTTTTTGGTGATTCTCGTACTTTGTCTTCAGTCTCTTTATTATGTCCCTCAGTATTTGCGCTTGCCACACAAAGTTCACATTGATCCTTCTTGGGTACAAAGAAGGAAATGTTGAATTCATGATTGAAGATGTAAGTATACGTTGATAAAGATCCAGGGAAAACGTTCTTTTCATTACAGTCTGATTTATAATCACGATACAACTCGGCAATAGTTTTCCTTCCATCGATAAATTTGCGTTGTGTTTGTTGACGAAGGTAGTGACTTTCAATTCGTGGAATGGAATTAATATGAGTTCGAATACCCTCTTTTACGCGAGGATCAAGTTGTTTATGATTGTTGTGTTCACCGCGTCCATCTTCGCCGGTAAAATCCATGTCATTTTTGAAATAACGGTTCTGATTTCTCGATCATTAATATCCAAAGTTGTTTTGAAAAATTGCTTACACACTCTTATGTTTTTGGTATCAATTGTAAAATAAAAATTGTTATTTAGACGACGATTACTGCCGGGTTTTTGATATCTATAAGATGGGGTAACGTGTTGAATATGTCTTGAAATAAAGTCTCGCTGTCTTGTTATGCTACCAAGCTCCCAATATTTGTTAAAAAGTACATCTCCTTGGTCTTCTCCTATTATTGTTGAACATCTAAGTCGACACTTTTCACCACAAGGTGGGCGCATTTGTCGTGGTTGTATTATCTTTTTCTTTTTTGATACTGAAGTATATTCTTTTCCAGAATTGCGAAAAACTTTTGTTTTTGTTTTTTCCATTCATTAAGTTTTGCAATTCCAGATTTACACTTTTTCGGCTACTCACTTTCTTCTTCTGTTTCAACGTCTGTGGGTTTCAAACTACTTGATGTAGTATTGCCAAATTAGGATCTGCTTCCGAATCATCAGTCTCTCATTGAACTATCACTCAACAACTAATTCCGTCTCTGTTAAATTTTTAGTATGCACACCTGAAGCACTATTTTTTTCGATGTCTCCATACTCTATTTGTTTTTCAATTATTTCTAGGGTGGGTTGTATTTTAGTTCTACCAGAAGAATTGTTTTCATTATAACAGTTTGAAAAAGTATTGATTTTAAGATCAACAGCCCCTTGCATAACATTTGTACTAGATTCTATATTATAATCTTGATTCATCTGTTTTCCTGTATTGCTTATTTCTGTCTCTGTTTCAATTTTACTCTGTTCTTTTCGAGTTTCATTATCGTATAATCCACAGTCTAAAATGCTTTCTTTACACATAGTATCTTTTTCCGTAGAAATAGTGGACACCGTGTTTTCTCTATTGACATTAGATTCTTTGCTTTGGTCTTCTGTATTTAAAGTTCGCTTGTTTGCACCCAAGTTATTTTTGTCATGGATCTCACCCTTCCGCTTTTGCACAGCTTCTCTGTCTAGAGAATTATACTGTTTCTATGCCTCGTGAACAATACGCTGACCTCGTGAAAACATTGTGAATCTAAAAAGGAATTGAAAAATGATACACATAACTCAGTATTTTAAAAGGCAACCTAACTAAATTCGATATAATCTTCCTAAATTTACAATAATGTTTTATGCATGCGACTGTATTGAAATGAATTAAGTAGTTAAATGCCTAATAAAAACAGATTTCTCTAAATAATAAAACATTAGGACACAGCAACCTTGCCCATATGCATTATAGTGCATTTCAAAAATGTTACTCTCCTTAAACAGCGTTTTTTAACGTAAGGAAATTATAGGTTATAAGTATTTGCTTTGAAATTTACATGCGGAAAAATGTCATAACCCAAAAAAATGCGATAAAGAGATAGTCTTTGTAATATATTTTTATTAAAAACTGTCTTTACTCAAAAAGAAATTATTCTAAAAGTTATGTACAACACTGTTTCATTAAGGAATACTGTCACAAGACAAATTTGGTCTTGTATTACATGGAATCTTTACAAAATTCCGCAAAGAAAAGTTACACTTTTTGACTTGTGACATTAAAAATACAAATAATTACTCACCTTGTCTATAACATATCAGTCACAAAACAAAATATGACTGTTTTTTTCATTCGTTTTACAATAACTAAAGTCGTAATATAAAAATGGTCGTTCTTGACCAACCACAATAACAAACCTTCCTTCATCAACTCAAAAGTGACACTGTTCCATTGTGTGTGTGAACATCAAATGCAGTGTACTGGAAAACCGACATATCTGCCCTCTAGGGGTACTCTTTTGACATACAAATGTGAGAGTGTTCTATGTTATAGAGCCGAAGGGTTACCAGTTGGTTATGGTATTAACTCGATATGTCTGAATTTTGAGTTGTGTCACTTTTTTATGTTACGTGCGATATGGTCGAATGTGAATTTCCGTAACGATTGTTTAAGTATACAAGCATGGAGTTCGACTACGCCGTGACTTAATGCACGATGCATTTGTAGTCACACACCCTATAATTCAATTATCAGGAAGACGGCTATTAAAAAACGGTTACCGCAGAATGTTCTACTTTTATTAAACAGCAAAACATTAAAGCGTCTAATTGGTACGATTAAGAGCTGCACGGCTTGGTAAATATTTCAGGATTAGTTAGCCCATTCTTTAAAATATAGCCAAGAGTCTGTAATAATTCCGGTATCATCCGGAACGGTTATTTTAATTGCGAAAAGTGGAATTCACTAGCACCTAATAATTATAAGTAAAGTGATTGCACAATTGATCCAATTGCGTTACCAAGAGTTTTTAGGTGATAGTTGTACAAATCATAATTTCTAAGACATTTGTTAATAAATTATACTTACGATCTTTATAATCTTTATAGTAGTAGTAGAGGTTTTGGATGATTCTGGCGCAGATCTACATTTCTCCCGATCAACTGATCCTCCCGATTCATGTCTAACCTAGGTTTTTACATGTAAATTCCCATGAGGATCTGCTAAGTCTTATTTTAGAGGCATTTCCTCCTTGTGGGGGAAGGATTTCCTCGTTGTGGGGGTGAAATTTACTCCTTGTGGATGGGGGAGAGGGGCGTTTCCTTGCTTCATTTTTACCCCCACCATCCCTACCCTAAAAAATCGGTAACTTAACCCCTAACATTTTCGAAATACTTTCTCGGTGCCTATCGCCACCGCACGACCTTTGTATTCCCATCTTCTTAATTTTTATCTGAATATCAACCCTTATCAAGTTACAACCTACAATTTTATAACTTTTTTATTATATACGGTTTCTAGTCGTGTATAGTAATACAATACCGATTTAATTTTGCTTGGAAGTCCGAATCTACCATTAATTTAACCTTAGGCCAACTCGCTTTAAAAAATTGGTGTAAGCAAAAAAAGTAGTACACATTCCTTTAAAACAATTTTATTTAATTATGAATATACCGCGCACACTTAACATCTATTTTCATACATATATATTTTTACAGAAAGAAATTTTCTGATGTGATTTAAGTATAAAATTTAAATTTTCATTTTGGTATTGCAGGGTTCTTTTCTTTATTCCACTAGACCCTCACATCGGCTTATACTTATTAATATTTATTTCTAAATAAAGCACTTTTTCCAAAGACCGACCAGACCCACGTGTTTCAAATTCCTCTGATTTTGTTCTTATGGTTTTGCTTAAGAACTTGTACATATTTTCCAGATACTAGAAGATGTTATAACCACATTTTTTGTGTTAAAGTATTTCACGTCGGTAGTATCGCCTACCATTTTTGTGTAGACCCCGTAAAGTTCGCAATTAACTTTTATTGTGGTATGTTGTGTTTTTATTTCATTAATCAATCGAATAAGCTGCTCTTTCTGCTTCCAAAGAAACTCGGACAGTCCATCGTCGGCACTGTCGTTCTTTTTGCGATAGCGAGCCATACGGTTTTTAAACCTTGTGCTAACCATTTTTACACCATCTTCGCCAATAGCGGTAACTGTTGCATTTCTATGTCTGTTGCTTCTCAAGTGTGCGGCATACGTCGTCTTTTCCACTTCCAAATCGCACACTTTACACAGAATTCGTGGTTGTTTCGGACAAGACCTTTCAACAGCTGGCGCAGCTCAACGTTTACGGCTACGATACTGCAATACCCACAGTTTAATTACTTTGCTGCTGACGGACGTATAAGCTTAACCCTGGACGATGTTACACCGCGGAATTTGTTCTGGTGCCGTTTGAAGGCATCCCTCCTGGTAAAGTAGACGTGAAATTGCTCGCTTTTAAAAACGTTTGCCGGTACCATCTAAGTACAAAACAAAATCCGCACTATAAGACTTTGGTGAAACTTGTAAGCGAACTAAATTATAACTAAAAAGTTTACTCTTGCGTGCGTGCTTTATATACCCTATAGAATGCAAATCGAAGGTTTACGAAGACAGCCGAACAAAGTGGAAGGATTTAGTGGGGAACTAAATGGCGTCATTTTTGCCAATCCTTGCTGCTCCGTTAGTACATTTAGTACCAATGCATGTGCCCGGTTCGCATCGTCCATATTGCAAATACAGCCAGTAGAAACTCCGAAAACGCCTTCCATATTATACGGGTCAGCAATCGCATCGCGTGCATATTAAAAGTCGAAAAAGGTGGTAGCTCTGACCGATGGTGTTGTAGGCCAATGGTATCGTAGGATCTTAAAAATTCAAATTACCAAATTAGCTACAGTTGTGGTGAATGGTATAGATACATTCATTCACACATACATACGTCCACGAGCCCATCAGTACATCGATTAATACACCCATCCATCCACCATATCTGTCGAATGATGAGCATCTCCCACTCTGTGAATAAGTTCTCGTTATTTTTGAGAGATTTTTAAATTTAATTCTCTAGAAGTGAAACTTAATAAAACACTTTAAACTTTTACTAAAGAAATACCAAACTTATTGTCTACAGGATAGTTACTAATAGAGCAATTTAATTTTAAATAACTTCTACGTCATATTTTTTTTGGAAATGGCAGGCTTGAATATTTTCTAAATAAATCACCAAGCGAAAGTACAAGCTTAGTGTTACTAAATTACCCATTTGTTTCTCATTTTACAAGCGCGGTTAATTATTATTTAAAATCTAATTTGTTTTAAATAAAGAAATCGAATACTTGACTAGAACTCATTGCCGACTCATTAGTTTGAACTATTTGTATATCATTTTTTAAAAGCAAACTACTTATAAACCTATTAACGTTGTTCACTAACCTAGGAATAAGTATTCATACGAGGTCAGTCAATTTCTTTGAAAGTGAAATTTCGTTTTCCCTAATACAAGTAATGTGTTATTGTATTTACCGGAAATTAAAAATTGCCGCCGGTCTTACTACTCAATTGAAAAAATTCCCGTACAACTTTCCATAGATACTATTAACCGCGTAATCGTTCAACAAAAGTTTTCTTAGAATAACTAACAATTCTTACGTTCCAGTAGCATGACCTATCAAATTAGTCTAGAATTTTCTCAAAATTCTAATAGGTTTTAATTCGAAACGTCGATAAAAAAATTTAATATGTATATGACACTGTAATAATAATAATAATAATAATAATAATAATAATAATAATAATAATAATAATAATAATAATAATAATAATAATAATAATAATAATAATAATTAATTCAAATTCAAATTCAAATTTCAAATTTATTTATTTCTTATTTTTACAAATAATACACCTTAAGCTAACTCAACGTTGCTTGACAAGGTGTTTTAATATTTTATGAATTTTGTAGAGTTGCCTTACTGATTAATTGTCTAGTAAATCTAAATAGTACAACCTACATATACACATTGTTTTGATTTCTAAATTATTTAGTTTTGGCTCAACCTCTATTTACATAATTTATAATTAATCCCTGCTTTGTATTAATTTTTATAAGATAAGTAATGAATATATTAACTATCATATTTATGTATTTTCTAGTATTTAACTTAACTAATATGTAAAAATTAATAGCTAATGTTAATGTTAATGTTAAGGTTAGTTAAAATTAAAATTATTCTAGCTTAGTTAAAATCATTTTACATTTCTATATTCTACGGTTTTTGTAAGTAACTTAAGATAATGTACAACTAAATTAAAACTAAATTAAACATGAATATTAATTTTAAAATAATAATTGAAACTAAATTAAACATGAATATTAATTTTAAAATAATAATGTAAATAATGTAAATATTAAATATTAATTTTAAAATAATAAATGAAACTAAATTAAACATGAATATTAATTTTAAAATAATAATATAAATGAAAAACATTAATACAGTTACAAAGGAATTGGCAATTCTATTATGATTTTTAATCTTGTAGCTCCAGTAACTGCATGATTATTGCTAAAAAGTAATAAAATATAATAATTTAGCCCTAGACGCTTATATTAATTACTACTATACATTATATTTAACTAAGTATTTCTTCAGATCATTTTTCAACTTAGCCATATTTACAAATATTTTACAATCGTCTGGCAGTTCGTTCATTAATTTAGGAACAATGTATGAAAGTGTTCTTTTTGAGTATTCATTATGAACACGCGGTACAGTATACTTTTCATGCCGCAGTTCATATCCAAAGCTTTGTTTGACCAAATATGACGATAGAAAATAGTTATCCATAATTATTTTATAAAATAGTAATGCTCTTATACCTAAAAGGTTACATCTATCAAAAGTTCGTTTAGCTTGACTCCTGAACCAGAATTGCAAACTATTTTAAAATTCTCCTCTGTATTCGCTGTATATGTTTAAGATAACAATCGCTTGCATATCCCCATGCTTCCAGCCCATACCTGATTACCGACTCTGCCAATGTACAATAAACTATTTTCCTAATATTTTCTGGAATCATATGCCTTATATAATACAGTTTGATTAATACAACCTTTAATTTTTACAAATTAGATTTATTTGATAGTCCCATCTAAAAAAGTTATCTATAATAATACCAAGATACTGATACGTATTACAACAGGTGAGAATTTTACAGGTATTAGTACAGACGTTTACATCTAAATTTTTTGTATGAAAGCACTGACATGAATGTAATATTATATTTAGAGTATCACGTAAAATGTAAGGAGTTGTTATATGCATAAGTTTTGTTTTCTCTTTGTTTAAAATTAAATCATTATCATGGGACCACTTCGCTAGAATGTTAGTATCTGATTGTAGATTATTTACAGCAAGTTTTAAGTTTTATGTATGGATATAAGTAAAATGTCGTCTGCAAACATGTAGATTTTACTGGATTGTATAACTGTTGGAAGGTCGTTGACGTATAGTAAAAATAATAGTGGACCTAAAACGGACCCTTGTGGGACACCAACATGTAATGCCTGTTTTTTACTAATCGTGTTATTTATTTTAACTACAAAATATCTATTCTGCAAATAATTACTTATTAGGTCCAAAATTTACCTCCAAATCCTATTTCCTTTAATTTATTAATCAAAATTACATGGGAAATTGTTTCGAAAGCTTTAGAATAATCCACAAATAGACAAAGTACATTCATGTTTTTATTTAGTTTGTCGTATATAAAATTTGAAAGATCGGCAAATAATTTCCTGTTCCTATTCCTTTTATAAAGCCATATTGAGTATTGTTAATGATGTTGTTTTACTCAAAAAATCTTCATTTTTCAGCAATATGCCTTTCAAATATTTTTCTATTATTGGCAGTAAGGAAATTGGTCGATAATTAGCAATATCAGAAAAACTACCTTTTTTGTGAACTGGTCTTATAATGGCAGTTTTCCAGTAACTTGGAACTACTGCAGTTCTGATTATAGTGTTAATTAAACGCACAATTAACTCATATATTTTGTCTTTAAGAAATAATATGTCTCTCAATCGTATGTTATCAAACCCAGGAGAAGTTTTTGTATTTAGTCTACCTAGTTCTGACACGACAAATTTTGAGTCCACTAATTGAAGATAAAAGCTACAATTAAATTTTTCGTATGCAATGCTTTTTTTCAGAAAATTTTTGTTACATTTATGCAATATAGTTTGTAAACTATCATGAAAAAACGTTGCAAATTTATTAGCAATAGTAATATCTGAAATATCTGGCATGCCTTTTTTTATAACTTCATCTACATTTAGCTTTTTTTTACGATTAAGAATTTCATTCAGATCTTCCCACATTTTTTTAATATTATTTTTAGTGTTGTTAAATTTTATATTATAATACGCGTCTTTAGCCTTACGAATTCTACCATTTACATAGTTTCGGAATTGTGTATATTGTTTCCTATCAAAATCCGACTTTGAATTCTTCCATTTTTTAAATAATCTGTCTCTATATTGTAATAGATTTAGTAGGACTTCTGACATCCATTCCTTCTTGTATTTTTCAGCATGAGTGTGATCTTTATCTTGATTACGATATTTAACAACCTGGCATATATTGTACATATTATCAAAAAATTTAAACAATGTTTCGTAGAGTTCTTCGGAACATTGGCAATTCTCCCTAAATTTTAATTCTCTGTTACTTAAAATATGTCTAATTTTATTTTCGTAAAATTTTTTAAAGGTGTAAGTATTTGTAATGAAAGAGATATTATAAAAAACTTTAGCTGCTATTAAATAGTGATCTGAAATTTTAGATTGAATTACTCCGGCGAAGATATTAATATTTATTCCTTTTATAAAAATATGATCAATGCAAGCCGAAGCAAGATGACCGGCATAAAATTCTTCACGGGTATTATCAAGAATGACTTTATAAAACCCCTCTGCAAGTAACATAACTTCAAATTCATTCCCGATTCGATTGCTATTTTTCAAATTGATATTAAAATCTCCACCAATGATGATATTTTTGTAATGAGCACTATTTATTATTTGCTTATCAAATTCAACAATAAAATCATTGATACTCTTATTAGGTGGTCTATAAACGATTATAATTTTTGCTGTATAGTTATTACCAATAGAAATAAATCCTTCTAAGTTTTCATAATTATTGGAGTTATGAATGATTTCCTGGAACATAATAGTTTGTTTGACATAAAGTATAATACCACCACCTTTAGTATACGTACGTAGTTTAGCAAAACAATTATAACCTTCAATTCCAAAATTACATAGTTCGTTCTCGTATATTGAAGCCTCAGTTATTGCTATCAAGTCAAAACTAGTATTTGATAAGTACGTTAGAAATTCGTCAAAATGGTTTTTATCCCATTTATATTTAAACATATTATTGATAAGTTAAAGCAATTAATACGGGTATTGCCAAGGTTATTAGAGAAATTAATTAGTTCAGAATTCCACATCGATATGCTTGTAAAGGTTTGATAATGTACAATATTGTTATCGTACTCAATATTCATATTATTATCTATCATTAATGCTTAACACAAAATTATTATTATTTAAACAACAAAATAACTTTTAAATTTATGTACATTATCAAACTAATTTATTAATATCATTAACATTAGTTATTCTTATAGCTTGTGGCATATCACTATTCTTTTTGGCTAATAACTTACCATATCTGAACCAAACAAATAATAATAATAATAATAATAATAATAATAATAATAATAATAATAATAATAATAATAATAATAATAATAATAATAATAATAATAATAATAATAATAATAATAATAATAATAATAATAATAATAATAATAATAATTTCAATTTCAATTTTTCAATTTCAATTTATTCACAAGTTTGTTCTCTTTTCACCATAAGCTAACTCCATGAGTTGCTTGACATGGTGTTAAAACTATGTATATACATTCGTTATAATCTAGAATATTTCAAAAGTATATAAAATAATTAATTAATAATACATAATATATTTGTTATATGAACTAAATATCACCTAGTAAACGAATGGTCTTCTTTTATTATACAGTATGATTTTAGAACTTTCTGCGTATAGTCCTAGTTCTGACTCAACTCTCTCTCTATTACAATTTTCCACATTCAGTTCTCCTGCATTTCTTTGTTATTTATTATCCAATTCGCATACAAATTTACAATTGCTTTTTTTATAATTTTTAGTAGAAACATTTCAGGATTTTAATTTTGTGTAACTTGACAAGCTTCATATGCTTCGTTAATTTGTTTATAATGCTATTGTACAATGTATTAGAATTTTTATGTTCGCTTAGCTGTTGAACGTTTATATCGGATAATTTAACTTTAATTTGACGTTCGTTCAAAATTTTTTCCTGTTTGTACATGTTGTTCTATTAACTTCTGTTTGAAAAGTTAGTTGGGCTGCGCTCATGTAGTGATCTGATATTTTCGACTGTATTACAGCAGAATTTATGTGTTTGTACTTTCCTCGTACATAAATATGATCAATACAAGAGGCTACCAATTTCCACACCAAACAATTCTTGACGTGTATAGTCCAAAATGCATTTATATAAACCGCTTGATGTTAATAAAATTTGATATTCCGTTTCCGCGATATATAAGTTTTACCAAGTAAATCTATGTTAATATCTCCCCCAAAAATGATATAGCTAAAATCATTACATTCTTGCAACTGTTTTTGAAGTTCTTCCACAAAATCGTTAACACTATTATTTGGAGGTCTATAAACTGTAATCAAATTTATATATTTTCCTTGAAATTGTAATGACCCTGCACATTTTCGTATGATAGTGATTGGTATATCGTTTCAGTAAATTCTAAACCCTTTTTAATATATACTAATATCCACCACCTCTACGAGCCTCTCTTAATTTATAAAACATTTTATATCCATTAATTTGAAAATTTGAGACCATATTTTCCTCAATAGATACTTCTAATAAACTTAAAACATGAAATTTGATGTTAGATATATACAACAGCAATTCATCAAAATGACTTCTAATACCATTATTAATATTTAGGTATATCAGAATTAGCGAGTTCGGCTTATATCCGGAAGTTAACTCCTCATAATCGGTAACACTACTAACTGTACAAAAATTTATGTTATCAGTAAAGTCTTTTTCTTTTAACCTAGCCATTATATCACTATTTATGAATGAATCTTTTGTAGGTCTTTTTCGGTATTAATACGTACTACACTCGACGACTCACTTGATTGCTTTGTTAGTATTTTACCGCCTCGTACCCACACGAATTTGTAATTGAATTCTCTGGCTTTTTGTTTAGTTTGCCACAACAAAGATTTATTGTAAGCTGTTAAATTTTCATACAAGAATATCTTACGCTCGTTCTTGTTATTAAATAAATCATCATTTTTCATCGTTTCCTTTCTCTTACTAATAATTCGGTCTCTAATTGCCTGTGAGGAACATTTAACTATTACTGGTGGAACAACATCTAATCGCCTCTTAGGTAAACGATGTACTACTTGTATATCATCCATGCTTACACTCACCTCTAAACGTCTTACTAATTTTTCTACAACCGCTTTTAATTTACCTTCCTTTTCCTCTGGCATAATATCCAATCCATGAATTTCAAGATTAACATTCCTACTACTCTGTTCCAGATTATTTATCTTAATAATAATAATAATAATAATAATAATAATAATAATAATAATCCACTTACTAAAACACGAACTGTCTATGTACTAAAATTTTTGTTTTCGTAAAAGTAAAATTCTATGCAATAGGTTTAAACATAATTAAAGCAAAGCACAGTATAACATTTATTAATCTTGAAATATTCATTTTATTGCTTTATAAATAAATACAACATTTTGTTTGGCTTATTCTAAATGGTTATCCATATGCATAGGACAATAACCAAATGCTTTCACATGAGGCGGTATAATAGTTTGCAAATATAACGTGAGAACGTCTGGTGATAACAGATTTGTTGATGGGTTTTTCCAGCTAAACCCGTGCAAGTGCATCCGGAGCCATGCGCAATGTTTCTTAAAATCTTCACTCAAATACTTAGGTTAGATAGCAGAAAAAATTGATAGGTTAGGGTCAGCGCCGCGACGCTGACCTAGCCTATAAATTTTTGTGGTCAAATAGTCAAAAGTTTACAATCTATGTTGTTTTAATATTAATAAGATATTTTGGCGATCCAGTGCAGTTCCTCGCTGAATGTCATAAGTAGATAATGTAAATGAATATGCAAAAACAGATTTTCATCTTTTCATACTTCTATAAGCATATCTACAGTCCATTTTGCAACTTTTACTGTTTTGGTTCACTAGCTAACAGAAATGATACCACTAACAATCATGCATCTACTATGTGTGAAATGAGCAGCACCTGATTCCAAGGCTTCACACATCAATTATACAACTGCCGTGTGATGCCGGCACAATACATAAGTAAATCTTAAGTAGTAGAAAAGAATTTATTAAATTTGATTAGTTAGATGAGTTTTTAGCAAGAAAACGCCCTGAAAATTCCATAAGCCTTGGTAGACTACATTCAATAACGTACTACTTCAATATATTATTAAATTGAGATAAGGAATTAAAGTAGGGAAGCGCACATTACACTTAAGGCAAATGGTAATAAATATCCGTACTTTACACTCCTTCGTATTAAATTCAAATCGATTAAAATAGAAACCGCGAAATAACCGCTCATAATAGTTACTTGTACAAATTTACACGGATTTTAGTAACTATGGGTGATGCACCCTAAAGCCGCATACTTATAAAACAGCCATAAAGTTAACCTGTTGAATACGCATGAATGGCGAAGCTATCGGTTACAAATGTAAAACCGTGAACACGGCATTTTGATTCACACGGATAGAACAACATTGGCCCCTAAATTAGAATAGTTTAGACGCACAACCCGTGAGAATGAAAATAGCAAGCAATGGTTCTGGGACGTATAACTTATAAAAACCTATTGGTAGTAAACCAGGGGTATATCAGTAAAAATTATTATATACCAGACATCAAACAGAGAACTGTGAATTCGATCGACGCTCAATCTTCGGACAA
The DNA here is from genome assembly GCA_036346225.1 of Platerodrilus igneus. Taxonomy (NCBI): domain Eukaryota; kingdom Metazoa; phylum Arthropoda; class Insecta; order Coleoptera; family Lycidae; genus Platerodrilus; species Platerodrilus igneus. The sequence goes on from JARFIW010001599.1 coordinate 8,983,929, forward strand.
TGGGAACAGCTAAATTAGTTGACGTGAAAATATTAATATCTATAACTATTGGTAAAGGACGCGGATGAAAAATCGCAGATTTGATACACCGGTAGTTAAGGCGAATGCTGCCGGTGTTAGGCAGCTTTCGTCAACAACAAGCCGTATTTTTTACCTGCAACGATTCCTGCGCTGAATGACATTGGTGCTTTAAGGGATTAAAAAACTTTGTCTTTTAAATTTTGTTATACAGCTAACAAACATCATACGATGCTTGTTTTTTCGTATTTAGTAAGTGTCATTGACGGTAATAATAATGTTGGGACTTACTATTTTTAAGGACTATTCACACTGATACACTCTTATTCAAGCGCATTGTACTGCCTGACTTTTCATAAAGATCTCGCAATTGCATATTAAAATTAGCACGTGCAGTTAAATATTTTAATTATCATCACTGACAATAGTATTCCTTTTTTAGTTAAATGCGTATTTGGCCAATTAGGAGGTATACCATAATTTTTTTAATAATTATTCACAGAAATAGTCATGTTCTATACTATTGGTTAGGTATACACAATGTGAAGATTTTTTGTTTATAGCAAGCTGGTAAAAGTGTATTTTTATTTTTTTGGAATTTGAATTTTATTTGCTATTATTTATGAATTAGGGTAAACATTAGGTCATTGTAATGGAATATGCAATCACTTTACAATCTTATTTAATTATGACCAAATGTAATAAGTATTTTAGAATATTTTAATGAAAGGTAACGTATAAAGTGAATAATTTGGGAACCTAAACAATGAAGGCTAATACGTAATAACCGTCTTCCATGTAGGGATAATATTGAAAGGGATTGCTGTAACAGACGGTTTGGTGCCCCTCAGTTATGATAATAGAAAAAACCTTTTAAGGTAAGTGATTAGTGTAATTTGGTTGTTTGTATTTCAGCCATTTCATTTATCATTTTTATTTATTGATTTATTTCAAATTTTTGTATTTCCTTTTATAATTGTTTCCATGGGACCCCACTCCAGCACCACTGCAGTTAGCCGACGCACGTTTATATTGTTACCAAGTCACTGTCCGTTTAGGGCAAACAGCAATTTTTTAACGTACCGCTCATTTTAATCGTAACAGTTCATGAATGCCGGCCACGTCCAATTAGCTTTATATTGCATTGCGTCTAATATTTTCAGTTGTGTTACGAATAAGAAAATAATTTATCATTGGAATTGAACACATTTTTCTGAAATTAAGACTTGTTTATTTTCGAAAACTGATCATAATCAAACATTATTTTCTTCGCCTAAACACGATTACGCACACCATATTTACTTTCATAATCTTATTATCTTTACTCTACTATTACTTTAGCTGCACTCTTTGCACTCGTAGTGTAACCCTTTTTTTCAAATTTTAGGCATATCGGATGAGCTATTAGTTAAGAGTACTTAATAGTTCAGGCACAATCCTTAGCATTTTAATTTTTTTGTTCCCCATATTTACCCCAATTTCACCTTTTAATTTTCCTAATAGTGGTGTGTGAGTAAATTGAAAATAAGGAACGTAAAAAACCACCTATTTGATACTTTTCTTTAATTTCTTTCTTTCTTTTGATCATCTGCTACCATTTCAACTATTAGGCATACTTACAATAAGTCTTCTATGTTCATATTTGAAACCAAAACCTATTATCTCCAATGTCTCAAGTATATTACTCCGTTCAAGGTCTCAAATCATTTTCTCAATCTACAAATTTTAGAAATCTCGGTCGATTAATTTTTATTCTTTTATCGATAGTCTTACACCCAAGACCCCTTTTTGGTCGATTGTTGTTTATATAACCAGATCGGTTTGCACCCAGCTCATTTTCTACTAACTTCTACCCTTCAGTAAATTATGCACGTTGATATATTTGACGCATACCATGTTAAAATAATTGGTTTACATTTTTCACCTTTGTTTTAGCTTGTTTTGATATTATGAAAATGCGATGGTACCCTTCCGGTTTTATATATCGTACTAACAAATTGCAACTATCTATTTTGTGCTATATATATACAATATCAAATACAAAAGTTACTACGTATTCCATATTTGTCTCCCAAGCACAAGTCCGATCTTGATTTTCTAAGACGTTTACTAATGTGATTAGGTAGTTGTGTCTATCTTGGTAAAAGAGGATGGCATTACAAGGTCGCAAGGAGCACGATGTAATTACACAAAATGTATTACTTTACAGACACGGTGGTTACTGCTTTAAACGAATATTTGACTTGTTGGAAAGCGGTACCATATACCCCTACATTTGTCATTCAAAGCTCTACTGAAAGCACTACACTGGCGAGAAGGCGATTTTCCTTTAATTGGAATATTTGAATTTTGCCGAACCCTCGCTATTCCAAGCAAAGTGACAACGTGTGTAACAACACATAAACACACACACACACACACACACACACACACACACACACACACACACACACACGGGACTTACATTTTACCTCTTATCCGAATCAGGGCACACTTCTATGAAAAACTTTCGGTTATTATTTTTCAAGAGGTGCGTGTTGGGAATCGAACTCAAAACCTTGGGTTCAGTTAACACACATGAAGCTGTCTGGTGCAAGAAGCCGACGGTACCATATACCCCTAGTTGAATTTCATATGCTTCACACGAAGGTACTTCATTGGCCAGGAAGCGAGTTTTTGATCCTGAAAATTTTGAAATTTTCCGAACCGTTGCTATATCTAGCAAGGTATGAATGTTCAATGTGCGTGACAGTACTAACACACGAGAACTACATTTTACCTCTCATCCGAGCCAGGGCACATTTTTGAAAATAATGTTCGCCTAACGTTTTTTAAGCGTCACGTGACAGGAATCGAATCTGGGACCTTGGGCTTGCTAGTTACACGCGACCAGTCAAGCCGCAGAGCCGCCTGGTACTATGTACCTTACATTTGACTTTCCCAGTGCTCCACCTGAGAGTACTACATTGGCCAGAAACCAAGTTTTTAAATTTTGCCAAACCCTTGCTGTTCCAAGCAAGGTAAGAATCTTTAACGTGCATGACAACACTTACATTCGGGACCTCCATTTTATCTCTCATCCGAACGAGAGTGTATTTTTGTGAAAAAAGCTCGCCTAACATTTTTTAAGTGGACCGTGTCGGGATTTGAACCTGGGACCTTGGGCATGGTAGTGACACACATACCAACTACGCCACGGAGCCGCCTGGTACTATGTACCGTTCATTTACATTTCCAATGCTCCACCCGTAGGTACTACATTGGCCAGGAGGCGAGTTTTTTGTTGCCTGGAAATTTAGAATTTTGCCGAACCCTTACTGTTCCAGGCAAGGTAGGGATCTTTAACGTGCGTGACAACCCTCACACACGGGACCTCCATTTAACCTCTCATCCGAACGAGGGCGTAATTTTTGTGAAAAATGCTCACCTGCCATTTTTCAAACAGTCGGCCGTGTCGGGATTTGAACCAGGGACCTTGGGATCCGTAGTCTTACGCTTACTACATTGATCCACGGCGACGCCTCCTGGTACTATGTACCACCAGACTTCTTCGATGCGTTCGCTATTGATTGGAGATGAAGACTTAGAAGTCTTAGTAATTAATGGTACATTACCATGTTTCTGGTGCGTGAAGGAATCAGTGGGATTTAAAAATGTTTCTTGGAAGGGAAATTGTAACTTTTGAGGTTTATCACATTAACTATCATTTTATATATGAATGTGTATATAACACCAGTTGTTCAAGTAATTTACCATACTAACTAGTAGAGTAACGAGTTTTTCGCTCAATTCTTCCTGGCATGCATTGGTTAGTATAATGCGTATATTTCATCGTACTATATTGTACACAATTCCCTTGTTCACTGTTTTATAATCACGATTCCTCATAGGTGTTTAATTAGAGAAACACAATTATGTATTTATTCAACTACCAATTTTACTGTATTTTGTTCAATGGATATGGTCTTCACAAACGGTTTCAGTAGGCTGCACACAAGATTTTAACGTGCTGCTATGTTGGAGGGGGGGGTGGAGTGGAGCAACTCCAACTCAAATGGTTGCTCTTTCTACAAAAAATTTCTTTCATTGACCAATTTTTTTACATAGACCCGATAATCGTCTTATAGCAAACCTAGCAATTACAACAGGGTATCGCATTACGTAAATGTACGAAACCATGGTACTTTTACAAACGAGGCGGATATCAAGCGCTTGTGTTGAGTTAACAAGTTACTTTTACCTTCTTTGGATTTTAGTAAAAATAAATGGACAAAAGGTCCAAGACTACCAAAAGTAAGTGGTGTTTTTTAAAAGATTTGTGTTTTAAGTTGTGAGCACCGTTTTTAGTGGCAAATATTTTGAAAATTGACAGCAGATTTATATTCAGTGTGTTTTGTTATTTCAACAAGACTATATTTTCATCAGAGCAACGTTTTCAAATTGGGCAAATTTATTTTGAAAATTGCGATTCAGTTTGAGAAATTCACAGTGCGCTTCGTCCATCTTACGATAGACACAATCTTCTACCGGAACAAATTATTCGAACAACCATAAGCAGTTTCGCATTGCGCTTACGCTATTTGACAATAAGCATCCACAGAGTAGACGTACAGTGCGCACCGAAGTAGTTCTTGCTGCTGTAGTGCGTTGAGGACGATCCAAAAGTCGATTCGCCATCGTGTACAGCATTTGTAGCTTTGTCTATCCACTAACAGTAGATTTTGCGGAAATATCTTCGTATACAAGCTTACAAAATGGGCCGAAAGCGAGATTGCACTTGATCGTCGTTTTCACAAAAAAATCTTGTTTAGCGATGAGCACATTTTTCGTTGAACGGTTACATCAACAAACAAAATTGACATATTTGAAATAAAAAACAAACACAAACCATTATTCAGACTCCGCTACATCCACAAAAACTCACTGATTGGTATGCTTTATGGGTTTGAGGTATCATTGGTCCACATTTTCTTAAAGGTGCTGCCGGTCAAAACGTTATTGTCAAGGGGGAGCGTTATAGATCGATTATTAATAACTTTTAGTTCCTCAATTAAATGACGTAAGTGTGCAACAGTTATGGTTTCAACAAAACTGCAAAATATGCCACACAGCGCGTTTGCAGGAAACATTCGATAAGTGCATAATTTCTCATAATGGTCCTGTGAATTAGCCTTGGTCATTGTGTGATTTCACCACTATGGACTATTTTTTATGCGATCTGTAAAGTCACTGGTGTACTTAAATAAACTAGAGACTCTGAGCCACTTGAAAGCCAACCGTCGTAAAGTTATTACCGATATAAGGCCTCAGCTGCTCGAGAATGTGCACGAAGATTGGACCTCCAGATTACGTTTCATTCGAACCAGCCGGCTCACATATGCTTAAAATCATACTCAAGCTTTAATGGCGTACAATTATCTTTTCAATAAAGTCATTTCCATGGACAATGCCATGATTTTAATGTGTTTTATTTTACTTTAAATGTTAAATCTCACAAGTCATCCATAACAACGAAACTACTACCTAATAAAAAATTAAGTAAATTACTCTTTAAGCGAAATGTCTGACTAAAAGAATTATTTAGAAATTCATTCAGCTGTCGAGTTTATCTTCAACGAAAAATGCCAAAATCATCAGCTGAAATGAGAAACTCAAACTGGTGTTCAGCATCTGCCATATCGTATAGAGTCAAATGCGATGCAGTGACCACAAAACCAACTTCTCGTACAAAGGTTTATTTATTGACGACAGCTGTGATGTGCTTTTAATCTACAGATTTCAACATCACTCCAATTGTTGTATTTGTGTCCAACGTTTTGAAAAGGTTATATAACTTACAAGTTCCGATAGCTGTCCGTTTTGCTAAATAAATACAAATCCGAACAGTTTCTGAAAACTTTTCCAATATGATAAAATATATAGGAAAGGCAGTTATATGTCAGCACGTAGGTTATTTACAAAGCTATCGACACAAAATCAATGGTTTTTGCTTTTGCAGAATTCTGTGGGTCAACTCAATTTTGAATTTTTATGCGGGTGCAATGCTTCTTCTTGACAATCTAGAGTATAACATATGACGGTTAAATACATTAATCGTAATAAAATTTGCGCTATGTAAGCACTCGTTTGTTCAACTGAAATCAACCTAATTTTCATAAACCTCAAAGAAATACTTGAAAAAATATTTTCGATATGTAACTATAAATATCACATTAAATTGCAATGCTAACTATTGGCTTGCTGCCATTCCGTCATTATAGCAGCGTATACGTAGTTTTTGCTTGCAACTGAAATCACAGGCGCGGAGTAGTGGTGACATATCGGCGCGGTAAATCTCAGATCAGCGACATCCTAACGTCTAAAATAAATTTCTGTTACCGGATTTAAAAATACATAAAATAATGTTATAACATTAAACGTATTTTGTGTAACCATTCTCTCAAAACTAATTACAAATGTACAAACAAGGTATTTGAGTAATGTTGAAGAGAAAAGTTTTATGTGCAGTGGACGTAATGGTTGATTTAATAAAAGGATATTTTTTACCTCCTGAATTACGGTATTCCCTCGTTGGCCGCGGCCACAGTATTAATCTAACATTCATTAAACCTACTTTTCTTCTAAATTATAACTTTTGGCTATGGAAAAAGGCTGTTGAGCCGGGTCTCCTTCGTGCCTACTGTTGCTAAAACCTGCGACTTCAGGTGAAACGACACGAAGACAGAAATTGTAAGCTAGGTGATGCTGTACTTCCCATAATTGTCCGTATTAAATATTACAACTTTGCTACTCTTGTCCTGATGAGCCCCAATTAGGGCAAAACGCGTCGACAAGATGCCCTCGTGGCTGAATTTGAGCCACTTGCAAATAATTCCTTTTTCATCATCATCATCATTAGGTCTTCAGTCCTGGAACTGGTTAGACGCGCACCATCGTTGTTTCCTATTCTGAACTAACCTACCGATTTCCCTAAAATTTGCAGTCTGCATCTATCACTATGTGATCTAGGTCTACATCTACCTCTTTTTTCCTATCTCTGCTTGTAATATATCCCATACTATTCTCCAAAAATCCTTTAAAACGTATTCTGCCCTTCTATTTCTCTTTTTCCTCAGATATCCTTGTTGCCCTACTATTTCTATAACCTATTTGTTATTATCTTTGTCTGTCCATGCTATCGTCCTCATACATCTGAAGCACAGCATTTCAAACAGCCGCTATCGTTTTTCTGTCTGCGTTTCAGACTGCCCGTATTTCATAGACATACTGTGCTGTGCTCCACACATATGATTTCAACAATTTTCTTCTTGTTCTATGTTTGTTGTCTTTCCTCATAGGCGCTTTTCTTTCTTGTTAGATACTTTGCATTAATTTAAGACTCATTAAATATTAATAGTTTTTAAGATGGAATAAAAACCGAACCTTGTATGTAAAGTTGAATTACCATTTTAAGTCGAACTAGTATTTGAAAACCACTAAAAGAACGGCTACAGCAGGAATTAAACCTGCGACCTCTGATTTTCCGGATCAGCGCTCTATCCAACTGAGCTATCTAGCCTAATTGTTTAGATGTTATAATAATGAATACTAATGAAGCTTGGCTCTTGTTACCGATTTTCAATTGCGTCTTGCATTTAAGGGAATTGAATCTAGATATATACATAATGCATGTACTAATAACTTGATCATCTCATTTTGCAACGTTCGGATAACACAAACATGTAATTATATTATTATTAATAGAGAAGAATAATCCACATTCGGAATGCAAATGAATGCTTAATATATATTAATAGTTTTTAAGATGAAATGAAAACCCAATCTTGTATGTAAAGTTGAATTACCATTTCAAATCGAACTAGTAATTGAAAACCACTAAAAGAACGGCTACAGCAGGATTTGAACCTGCGACCTCTGATTTTGATTTGAAATGATAATTCAACTTTACATACAAGGTTGGGTTTTCATTTCATCTTAAAAACTATTAATATATATTAAGCATTCATGTGCATTCCAAATGTGGATTATTATTCTCTATAATAATAATAAATTACATGTTTGTATTATCCGAACGTTGCAAAATGAGATGATCAAGTTATTAGTACATGAATTATGTATATATCTAGATTCAATTCCCTTAAATGCAAGACGTAATTGAAAATCAGTAACAAGAGCCAAGCTTCAGTAGTATTCATTATAATAGCATCTAAACAATTAGGCTAGTTAGCTCAGTTGGTTAGAGCGCTGATTCGGAAAATCAGAGGTTGCAGGTTCAAATCTGCTGTAGCCGTTCTTTAGTGGTTTTCAATAGCTCGATTTGAAGTGGTAATTCAAATTTACATACAAGGTTGGGTTTTCATTCATCTTAAAACTATAATATATATATATATATATATATATATATATATATATGTATAATAATTAGGCATGCCTAATAAACACATGTGCGTGCTTTGAAACCAAAACAAGAATTCTAATCAACCAGAAATTGTAATTATTAAATATATCACACACGCACGCATGCACGCACGCACGCACGCATGCACGCACGCACGCACGCACGCACACACACACACACACATACACACATACGCCCAACGAAAGCAACCACGCAAGCTTTTATGATCAACCGGAAATAAAAGAGAGAAAGAATAGAAAATGAAAAGAAAAAATCATTGGCCTTCTGATTGCGCAGAGGACAAAGTTTAATCTGGGGACGTTCTATAACGTTCTGATTTGTGCGAACTGCCGCAACTTTAGCAACCTGGTCAGTACCAGGATTGAATTCAAGGACTCGATCTATCGTCCATTTACTAGGAGGCAAATTGTCCTGTTTTATTCAAACCAAGTCCTCGGTTTTACGAGGGCTGGTCTCTTTATGTCATTTTTGGTTCTGTTGGAGTGTATTTAAATATTCACAATGCCAGTGTCGCCAAATACTTTGATTTGGGCTTTGAATCAGTTGCCAGCGAGAAAATCTATTTATAGTGGTGTTCACCCAATCTTCATCCAGAGGGGCTGAAACTGACTCAATATTAAGGAAATGATTGGGCGTGAACGCAGTTAAATCGTTGAAATCGTAACTCATGGGAACTATAGGGCTCGAATTGAGGACCGACTCCACTTGCGCCAGATGGTTGGTCATTTGCTCGAAGGTGAAGGACCGATCACCGAATACTTTCAAAATATGTTCTTTGACCGATTGTATAGCAGTCTCCCAATAACCACCCATGTGAGGTGCTGAGGGATGCTTGAAATGCCATTTTATGGCTAGCTTAGGGCAAGCATTTTTTAATTAGGCTATGAATTGATTGTAGGCAGCGACAAAGTTTGTGTCGGGATCGCTGTACATATATGTACATAACTTATTCGTTTTAATAGTAACTATTTCACTTGAAAATACACTACTTTGCACAAATTTGCACAAAACTAAAGTAGATTCATAAAGTTCTGCCTGAGAAACACCACCTGAATAATGTTCAGGGCTGCATTTGAACCTACTGACGAATCTTAGGATATAAGTCAGTGCACCCTGAAACTTGCGAAAGGAACAAAATTTTAAAATGAAGGTTTCTAAAATATGAGCTTATCCCTCTACTATAGCAAATGTTAATTTAGCAGATTTAGTAAGGTTTTGAACTGCATAAGCGATCTAGTAATTCTACGGAATTACTAAAGGATCTTCCCGCTTCGCAATAATTCGCAGTACCTGGCTTCTTTGCTGTTCCTGATACACAGCCTCTGAAAGTTCTAGGTCTTTAATGGATTCCTATCTCAGATGCCTTATGTTTTCTAGTTCAACGGCGGTGTACCGCCTGTACCAAGCGCAATTACTTTCCAACTTAGCCCGTATTTTCGACCATATAGGAATTTTATCTCCTTAAACTTTTTTGATAAAACATTGAAATTCAGCGTTTGTGGTCTTTGAAATTAGACTGGGATGATATTCCTTCCCCAATTTTCTCCATATGTGCGAGTGATATTTGCATAAATTGCCACTTCTTTTAATTTTTTTTTCCCACGCTCGCTACCTCCGCCACAATTTTCTACGTGTGAAATTCATTATTTTGCGGATGCTTCCGAACGCGACCATTGTGCTGTTGTTAATTCTCGTTTTACTACCTCTTCTTCCGTTGAGGTTCGCTTAGTTTGTGCAAAGTGGAAAGTTGCTACGCTTCGTACCGTCTCTTTGCTTAGAATTGAACTGATAGCCGCCGCTTTGGCCTTGAAACTATTAACATTTATCCTCAAAAAACTTCGATTTCCATGCTACATTTAAAAAAATTTTTGTTGGTTTGACTTGGTCGTTCTTTCTTGGATTTGTGAACCACCGCAGCGATGGAAAACATACGTCACCAATTGATTTTCCTATATTCAGAGAAACATTTCTCGCGCTTCTTGGTATCATATTCCTGCCACGGAAAGACCTGCCGATGTCAGTTCACGGGGTTTGCTAATTTCCGACTTGTATCATTGTTCCTTATGGTGGGCGGCATTGCCAGCCTTGTATCGCTCCTTGGACACTTACAGTCCACTTATTACGCATTTCATTCTTCGAAAGTTCTCATCGAGGGAGGAACGTTATATAGTTTTAACCGCTATCGTATCCCCTTCTTGGATTGAAACGATTTTGGAAGGTCATTATTCTTTTGAGTTTATCATTCGTATTGCCGCTTGGGCTCTCAGCTTTGTCCATAACCTACAAAATCTGTTGGAAAATTTAGTGGACCATTAGCCTGTTTCGAACTCCATCGCGCTTTGAACTCTTCTATCCAGTTGGATGCCATCCAGTCCGGAGCAGTTCTAAAAAAGACGTTTCAGAAATTGTCCCCCTTTATTAAAGAGGGAATCTTACGGGTTGATGGTCTCCTATCTCACCCAACCGTATCTTCCAACAGGAAATGCTCCGCTCTTTTACATAGTGAAAGTCGCTTTATGGCTTTGTATATCAACTTTGGTGCCCATAGACAGTTAATTTTTCACGCAAAATCAGCTTCCGCGAAAGAACATATATCTTGGCAATCCATACCGCTCTCTGCGCCTCATTTTGGTGGTTTGTGGAAAACAGGTGTGAAGTCGGCTAAAACCTTGCTTCTTGGTACCACTGGTGAGCAAGTTCTGATCGGCCATTGTTTTTGTTCAGATTAAGGCTATCTTTAGCTCGCGTTCTTTAACCCCCGTGAGCGTGACCACAACGACTTGAGTTACCTGACACCAGGACACTTTCTGACTTTGGTCTCTTTAGTCGCCATTCCAGAATCTACTCTTTCTGACCGCCTCAACCGCCCGTCTTGTTGGCAATTGCTCCAGCGAATTTATCAAGATATCTGACATCGGTGGTCTGAGGAGTATTTGCATACGCTCTAACCATGGTCCAAATGGCACAAAACCTCTCGGCAGGTTTATGTGAATATATAAATTGATGGTTCCTTGGACATGTTGTTGCGGTCCATTCTGCAGCGAATGGGCTCGTTAGGGTTGCCACTCTCAAAACCGCACAAGACAAACATAGGCCCCAGTTGCTATGCTATAAAGCTATGCCCTTTACAGTTGTTGTAGATTTTTCTTTATCTCTGTATAATTTTTGTTTTGGTATTGTTCGAATAAATATTTCCTGGGTTTTCTTATATTAATTAATGTTTTTCCATTCCGTTTGACCCTTGTAGTTATTTTCTTTTCAAAAATGCCTTGCATGTGGTAGGCGGCATGCACCATTTACAATTATCGCTAAAAATAACATTAATTATCGCATAAGATATAGCTTGCAGGTCAATTCCCCACCGTTCTGTATATAGTAAAATCTATGGCTTGTACCGCGAATAACTTTCGAGCACTTTGTGTTGTGGTGTGCCACGACAACTGTAGATAGGCTGGTGTGATCGTAGCTATGGTGCTATAAAAATATTAATGTTTGGGTGCCGCCAAAGCTCGGCAGTTCGTCGTCCTGCCGCCATCGCTTAAATTTAAAACATTACTGGCAAGTACTTGAAGGTTGTTCTTATATAAACTTTGCTCATATTTACACCTCCACTATTTCCACCATCTGTGGTTGTCGAAGTTAATGCATTACATACACACACATGCACGCACGCACGCACGCACGAGCGTACGCACGCTCGCACGCATGCGCACGCGTACGCACACACGTTCGCGCACACGCACGCGCACGCGCACGCACACACACACACATACATATATATTCCTGTGCATGAAAAGAACTTCAAGTGTAAAAGCTAGAAAAAGTAGCTTTCAAATGGAAGGTAGATCAGTTGAACAAGAACAAAACAAAAGCTCTTAGAAGTTATAGTTGTTTAATAAAATTAATCAATGAGAAAGCTATATGCTACCTACTATGAGTATACACTATATCATGTATTCCCCGTATAAAGGTATACCAAAATGCTTTAAATTTTCCAGATCGTATCTCCCACACAACGTGATCAAAACATAGAGTTTTCCTTAAAATTAATTCCAAAAGGTAAAGTAACATTAAACATTCACTGTGGTAATGTTCTAAAAGAAAAGTAGTTATTAAAACCATTCCTTATAATAACAAACATATTTAGTAACTACACATGATGACTTTTTAACACTTCTAACATTCAATAAACTTCCACCAAAGTTTTTTCAACATTTTGGAAAAAGTTATTTATTTTAACCTTTGATTTTAGCGGATTAAGTCCAAATTAACCACTTTCGCAATAACACTGGATCATCAGATATCTCTTCCTTAAAAGATAACACAACAAGGATACAATCACGATAATACTATTGGATAATCTGAAGTCACGAAACGCGCAAATTGCAAAAATCATTTTAAAGACACAATAAACATAAATACTTTCTAAAGCACGTACTTCAACCACAATACAATTTCTTGTCATCTAAATAATATCCGTTAAAGTTAATAAGTGAACACAACCTATGCTCTGTTAACACTTGCAATTCAAATCAGCAACAATCTTTTACATAAATTAAACTACAAAAATTTAAATAACACATGTATAGTCCGATCAATTTTTACTATGTACCTGTCACTACCTCAATACCGTTTGTCTCTAACCATCAAAATCTTTAGGAAGTATCAGTAATAAACTCAAATCCTTTACTTAAAAAATTTTATTTTTCACAATTACAATTCTGCATCTACGCACGGTACCTTATCAACAGTCATAAATTATTCATGCTCGCACAGAAAAGTTTTCGAATCAAATTTTAAAGTTAAAATTGACAAGGTATTGTAACGAGTTTCCTTTTACTATTCTTTCGGTTTACTATAAGCCTATTTACTTGCAAATACTGAGAAACTTAAATGTGCTGAGATTCTGCTACAGATAGTACTAATGATAATCACTAACACTGTTTACTGTGCTAACTTAGTGTGTAGCACTTCGAAAAAGTTGTAGTCATTACTAAGTACGCCGATGTAATTTATCTACACAGTATTTAACTTGCACACACATTAAAAGTACTTATTTTAACGCTTTATCCAATAATATATATCATAAAACCCGCAAATTCATACTTTGGCTGAAACTGCCTATTCTACCGAGTCGTGCTGTTTTTATAGTAATTATTAAACATTACCAGAAGTTTCGTGCATTTTCTAGATTACTCGCTTTTGTATGCTTTATATCAGTTCTCAAAGTGCACCCTTGTAGCTGTCAATTACTTGTTTAATAGCTTTGTCTTTTTTGATTCGAGACTCTTCGGCGTCTTTGCTACATTTTATTATACAAAATTTAAATACGCGAGCACGATAGATATTGCACACCACAAATAGACTCAAAAGTTTTTATTACTCACCTCAAGTTGTTTTCTTTTATCCGTGAGCTCACGAGTAGAGTACCAAAAACGCCCTTTCTTTTTCGAATCTCATTCCACACTCTTTTCTGACTCCAGCTGATTAAAACCAAATACGAAAATAAGGTAGGACTAGGCAACCTCATAGTTCAATTGACATGAGACGTCACTTAGTTCCCACTAAACTTTCGTAATTTTATTAACCCTTTCGGCACCCACTATGTGAAGTAATCACCTATAAGTCAAAATCTTTAATAAAACTATAACTATACCAAAATAATTTATTCAATTCTAAATGTGCTTACATTTATTTAATATAGAAAATCTTAAATCGATAATATTGCAGTTTTAGACTAAAAATTGTAAGTAGTCGCCATAATTAAAGCTTATATCGCAACAAAATTGAATACTACTTTTTTTGCTGCATGCACTAGCGCAATATCCAACCCGACAGGGTTGACTTATCAAGGTAAGGTCGTAAGTTTTCTATATTTTCATCATAAATATTAAACCCTAAGTGATACTTAGTGTGATAAAAATGCAAACTTTTTAGGTGAAAATAAAGAAAGTACCAATGTTTATTTTGAAAACCTAGAAAACTTGAAAGAGTTACATTCATTTTTCTACTTTGGGTAATCTTGCGGCGCTCTCTACAGTTTACAGCTAAAAGAATGTCACTCCTCAATTCATCGCTAGTTAAATTACAGGTCTTTGGAAGCATCGTTCTTATAAAAAAAAGATTTATTCCAGACATGTAATTAATCAATTCGTTGTAAAGTTCACGCTTCGACTCTACTTGCTCTGATAAAATTTCAAGTTTGCGTAAAACTAATATTGTTTTCGCAAGTTCTTTTTTAAATAAATATTAAAATTAGAATGTTTTCTAGACATAACAATGTGAAAGTTTTCCAGCTGATTAAATGTACTCTTTGTCTTCCAGACGAAGGCTTCTTGTCTGCAGCGTTCAGTGGGATCTGCTTACCAACATTTCCTGACAATTGTGGATAAAAAGTTTATTTCTAACTAAACATGCTACATCCTATTTAACTATACTCTAGTTTTAATTGTATCTGCTGAAGTCGCGTCTACGTTACAAAGTTGTTTCTCTTATTCTAGTTATGACTCAATAACATTCCTTAATTTTACATATAATCTATTCGCTTTAACTTTACGGTGACGTGACTGTAATAGTAAAGGTGTTGGCAACTAACTGTATGTAGAAGAATACCCAGAAATGCACTTTAAAGGCACTGTCAATTAACACAATAAAGGTTGGCAGTTCTGTACGGTGTTGCCATCAATTCTCTGTCAAATAGAAGCATTTGTCATTTGACAATTGCAAAAGGAAATATTCGTACATATTTTATTAAATATATTAGAATTTAAACAAACATTGGCAATGTAGCATTCAATCCATTTGTGATGTCATCCTAAAGTTAAAGCGTATGGACAATATTACTGTTTTATTACATTCATCAAATTCAAAATATAATATTATTGTACATTAAATTGTTACTGCTATAGATTTTATACAGGGTAGCCCATTAGTGCGAGTAAGTCTAATGCCTAATTTAATATCATATACCTTAAAAAAATGTTTCAAATAATAATTGTAGGCTGCGCACCATTGCATACTTGTAAAATATTTTAAATATACAGGGTGCGTTGATTTAAATCGAACACCTATAGTTTATCTCACATTTCGATAATTTCCATCAAATGCATTTTTCATGAAATTTCTGAAAAACTGTCTGATTTAATAATGTGTTGGCTCGTTTAGTTTAAAAAGTTGAGTTAGTATTTGGTACCACGTTAAAACAAAGGCTGTCCCTGCGAAATGTGCAAATATTTAGCGAGAGAGTAATAAAGGGTGTTTACAATCATTCCTAAACTTTTGTAAAGTTTGAATATCAAAAGCTTTGTCATTTTAAATGGGGTACTGTAACGTCTTCACGTTACTTTAAATAGAAACCAGATGCAAACGAGGAAATTAATGTTAAACGGGCAGAATAAATATATGTCCACTCTGTCTATAATGATTTCACAAATAATGGTGTCCATTCAGCATGACATTTCAATAGTTTCGTAGCTTTTAATTCATGCAATAAACTTAAACACCAGAACCACAGTTATATTTCTTTGGATAATAAATAGTTCAACGGAACTCAAGTCAATTATTTATTTGAAAACCGCAAAAAGAAAAACTGTTTCAATATTACATGTTACGATTGCGAATACAAAAATACAAGTACGAGTAATTATTGTAGTTGGTTGTGTAAACAGACCAACTTACATAGTAATCCTTTGAGTTAGTCATGTTATTTTAAAAAAGCTTTTAGAATAATTAACGTAGTAAATAACAGTGTGATTATCAATGTTTCATACAATAGTTGCAGTAAAAGTAGAGGGGATTTTTACAGTTTTAGTGGAATTGAGCAAAATTAAGGCTGCAGGAAACAAGCGTAGTCATAGTACAAAATAACTTCCAAACAAAGTAACTCCAATATCATTGCAGTGTAGTTTAATTACTTAAATACAGAAATTGATTTAGTTGAAATACACATATTATTTTGCAGATGATCTAACCAGAGATACAATACAATACAATGTTAAAGACCACACTGTACTCATTTGCCAAATGACTAAATGTATACGATAGCATTAATCATAAATAACATCATACCGAGGGACCCATTTTTAAGTGATGCTGTACAAATTCAACAATAAAAACGCAAAACAATGACATATCCCACGAAGGCATTCAAAGTGGGAAAAACGGCAAATGCTAGACAGCGAATGAAAAGAGTTAATAAATTACTCGCGAGCATGTAGAGAAAAAACGTATGAAGATCGTAGGATCCCACTGGCTATGAGATTAGCAACAGGGCGTTAAACTTGTTGATATCGTCTGATATCCGGTATCTGACTTGAACAGCTTGATTCTATACCAACTTGCTTCGAAACTAAGTAATAATTTTTCAACGTGAACTGCAACCTGCTTAAATGGAAATCTTTATGTAAATTGTTCTTTTCGTTTTTTTGTGGCATGTGTTCATAAAACTTGTTAAGCTAGCTATTGAGGATAATGTAGACCATCCATCAGCATTGTAGGTTACAGTTCACTTTATTAGATTCATGAATCCGGAGAATATGGTCAGATTGCGACAGATGGATAGTAAATGGTATGGCCAATCATAAATAACTTGATTTATGTAATTTTAAACTTTTGTATGTGTACCTGCTTAAAGGAAGTTATATGGTATAGTATGAAACTAAATGTAGGTAACGCATTGAGGCGAATTTGTCTTTTCTTTGTTGAAAATTTAGCTTGTTTTAGAAAAAACTCCATTACACCAAAAGGCCGACTTAATTAGTATCCCCAAGAATGGAACAGGGCGGCCCCCGTTTTATTCATGCCTTTCGTGCCAACAGGGGGTTCCTGGCATGGTAATCACTTACATCCTCCATACTCGTGGGAACAATCATTAATAATATTGGTATCACAAGTAAAACTGAACCTAAAAGGTCGAACCAGCAATGGGGGACCCCTCAGGTAACCAAAATTTATCCATGGAGGTGGAATAGACCCGGGAAGCAAGTCCGCTTGCAAGACCGGTGTCTGACACACCAGACATGCAGAAAACTATAAAGAAGCTTGCACGCACTGGACTGCAAGCAAAAGGTTTTCGGGTGCTCAGCGTAGGAAACTGAGGCAGGCCAAAAAGTCAAATCTGGGACTTGGACGTAGTCAAACCCATCCACAAAGAAGGTGTCGGTGCAGAAGGAGAGCGGGGGCAGTAAAACCCCGTTCAGAAACTTCCACACCGACACCACCTAAACCCCAGAGCGAACTAAAAGCCCCAAGAGCCATGAGCAGATGCGGTCGTATAGCTCTGCTGCTGGGGGATTGCGAGTGGCGGTAATTGACCGACATTATCCTGGACTCAGTTTTGACTGAGGGACAGTCAATTAACATCCAGAACATGCTTCTGGATAGTGTATTCGACACCCCCTCAGGAAGTTTTAACCCACCTCAGTTCGAGGGCGCTAAGTTTTCTGACTGTGTTTTTTGGCTAGCCTGTGCAAACCTAGAGACTAAGGGGTGGGTTAAATACAATGTAGAGACCGCGGGAGACCTTTGGGAGGGTACGTGTCTAACAGAAGTAAACGCAGCGGACTTCCCGAAGAGACTCAAGGTTCTAGTATGGATCCCCGACAGAGACGTCGAGGAGAAAGTGGCATGGACCAGATTGCAAAAGTAGAATCCCAGTCAGCAAACGAGTGGCTGGCATATGCTTTCCCGAAAAGTTGATAAGGAAAGAACTATCCTGGCCTTTTCAGTCGATTCGAGATCTTCTGAGGCACTTGAGCAAGCCAAGTTCAAGGCCTATTACGGGCTGAGAACCGTCTTGTTCAAGCCTATCAAGGGCAATTTACCTAATGATAAGGGTGGTCTAAGTGAACCTGCAGAACGGTAGGGCAGCATCAACAGCCCTATGTAAGCTGATGGGGGACTGCGACATAGCCCTTTCCAGGAACCTTGGATTTGCAAGGGAAAGGTGCTAGGACTGGGTTCAATCGATGGGGCACTTGTATATAGTACATCCACTGATAAACCCAGGGCATGTATACTAATCAACAACAACGTTTAGTGGTTTCAGCTTAATGAATTCTGTAATCAAGACCTTGTGGCGGGCAGGGTGGAACTAGGCGCAGATGGGCCTAGGGAGATTATACTCGGATCGGCTTATCTTCCGTTCGACTCTCATTACCTTTCGCCCTCAAGGGAAGTAGAGCCGCTGGTGGTTAGGTGGAGCGGATGGATCTTACCTCGTCTTTGGTAGCAACGCAAATGCTCACCAAACAGTTTGTGGCAGTACTGGGATCAATCCTAGAGGTGTATCAATAATGCGATTCATAATGGCAAATCACTTACACATTTTGAATAAAGGTAATACTTGAACCTTCGTAAATAGACATAGGATGGAAGTTATTGATGTTACCATAAGTTCGCCATATATAAGCAACTTAGTAAAAAACTGTGTCTGATGAGAAGAGCTGCTCAGACCACAGAAACATCCGATTTTTCTTTACCGGGCTCAACCAGGTGAAGGAATTTTATCGCAAACCAAAAAAAACTGGCTGGGGTACCTATAAGTTGGACCCGAAGAAAGTAGATATTATTTCGTCGAGGGACCTGTACGCTATTATTCGGGGTGCAGGTTTTGCAGACTGGGTATGATACATAACCAGGGTGAGCACAATAAATAAGCCTTTTAGGCTGACGCACCCGCCAGGAGGGTGTGGTTTTAGTAAGTATGCCGCTAGGAGAGTGCAATACTTTGGCTATAAAAGCTATCCACTTCACCGCGCTCGGATAACTATCAAAAAAACAATCCCCAAGAATACTCGTCTACCAGAGAAATATCACTAGACCAGACGATTTGGCACCTACAAATTAAGACCGTGTTGAAAGCCTTTCAGGGTCAGTGTTCTTAGTAGCAGCTTGATAGTTTAATTCCTTCGTTATATTTTATTTTCACTTTACAACTTGTTTACATAGGAACGCACTCCCGCTTTAATGTAACTAGCCTGTGCACCCTTAATCTGTTATGGTGTTCCCGTCCCTTCTGGACAATTCAAAACTGAACAGCTTAGCGATTTATTTTTTACCCATAGCAATACCCTGTGTACATTTGGCAAGTTAGTAAAGTTATTAATCCTCTGCGATTCATGTCTATATCATATGACCTCTAAACAAGTAGTATTTGAGAAATTGACAATTTTATGACGTTTTTCATCGTAGAAGTATGAATACACTACCACTTTTCACAAGTTGGCTGAGACTTTGACATTTTATCATTTATTAATAATATTATCTATCTCACATTATCGTCAAGAATAAATACTAATATCGTCTACCTTTAGAGTAAAATAAAATATTAATTTTTGGTTATAATACATGTTGAAATCCACGTATTCGTAGATATAGTTTCTCTTTAAGATAAAAGTAACAAGAAGTCTTTATAGACGTCAAGGATATACCATGAACAATACCAACTTAGAAAACAGCGTATATAAGAAGTATTTGAAAGCTTACTACTGAAGATTATACAAACTGGAAATGATGCATATCAAGTAGCTGAAAAACGAAAATTTCAGTTAAAAAAACAATAATATGACTGATACGTTAATGATTACAGTAGATCCTTAGATGTCAGTTAAAGAAATGCAAAATCTATTGGTATACTTCGCACTGTTGTTCAACGAGTTCTAAAAAGAAATAAAATGCATTCATATCGCATACAAAAGACATATGAGCTATTAGAGGAAGGTTTTAAAAAAAATAACGTTTTGTGAATCAGGTTTAGGAAAACGTCACCAGGATGGAGGATCTTTTAAATTATGTTTTTTTTTGCTGACGAAGCTACATTTCACAAAAATAGGTTTATTAATAAACATAACTACCATTATTATAAAACCAACCAGCCACGTTATGTACGAACTGTTAGTCACACAAGGTGTGTAGCAAATTTTTTTTATATTAATCGTGTACGTGAATTGTTACTCATTTCGAGCCCCAAAGCATTGGGAGTCAATGTATACATTTCGAATTTTAATTCGGACCCCACGATGCGGTACCAATGTAGCAGTATTAATTTTTAAATATCACGTTGTGTGATTTTGTCCCTAGGTAGAAGATACAAGAATTCGGAACTTAAAGAGACTCGGAATTTTTACGCGTGGTAGATAAAACTATAAAAACTTGCTGCACCGACGGCTAGCTTGGCTATTATCCCATGGAAGATCATGAAAAGGGCAGGGTTGAAATATCCTTCGTAAAGTGGAAACTAAATAAAGTGAAGTTGGACGCTACTATATCTAGCAATGTTAAAAATATGTTGTCTTAATGTACGATAGATACACAAATCATGGCAGAGTGATTATTTTACATTATTTAATTTACCCTTTATAAAAATGAAACAATTTTAAACCAGAAGGTATCTATTATATAACAAGTAACTTTTATCCAAAAATAAAAAAGTTAAATAAATTCACATGTGTTAGTGATATCAATAAATTGTTAGTTATATAACCGTTTGTTTTTTATGATTTATACGAGCATCAGATCTGATAATCACGTACAAAATTAAGCAGAACTGTCATTCAAATTATTTTACAACTTTTATTATTATAAATTCCAAACATACTAGATTTATAGCAAATATTAATTTCAAGAAAAAGTATACGTGATGGATACGCTTAAAGATACGCAGAAATATTGGTCGGCTAGAGGGTACATGTGGACTAGCAAGTGGTTTCCGATTTTACTGCCTAATGTATGGTTGTT
Source organism: Platerodrilus igneus (assembly GCA_036346225.1). Lineage (NCBI taxonomy): Eukaryota > Metazoa > Arthropoda > Insecta > Coleoptera > Lycidae > Platerodrilus > Platerodrilus igneus. The sequence continues at coordinate 9,005,101 of JARFIW010001599.1, forward strand.
GCGTGATCGTTGTTGATATTATTGGGTCTTGGTGGTTGTTGACCCTACTGGATGTTTGCGCTGTAATAAAAATCGATTGAGGTACTTAAATTTTTGATCGTAAATTTCACCATCAACGACTTTCCAACCTGCTTGACTCGAAGATAATGTGGAAATGAACGGACTCAAAAAATTACCTGCAAAGACAGTTCAATGGGGAAGTCCTATTAGGACAAATGTTTATTGTCCATACGCCGTGTGTATAAAACAGATTGAAAATCATGAGGTATTTTTTGAACAATACGATGTTTACATGAACTTTTTGTACATTAAATTGGTATTTATGACTATACAAACCAGGTTTCAAAAAAGCTCAGTTGTTTTCTATATGATTGTGGGTACAAAATGTTGAACTCAGCATGTAATTAAACCAAATTAGAAAATAACAACTTGCATGTTGTTCCATATTGAACCATGTACTTACTAAAAAATGAGAATCTACTTGATTTTGTAAACAAATATTCTTAGTGAAATTTTCCCATTTTTTCTTTCTCTTTTGCCTTTATACTTCTAAGTTGTTCCAACTAGCAATTTTTTCCATTACAAACAAACAAAATTGTTATAGGTGATTCTTAAATGTTTGGGGTGGTATAATAGGAAATTATATTATTGGGATATATTTTTTGTTCGCATTGTGACTAGAGCGATTTATTTGAATTTTCTGCAAAATTAGTTACCTCGATGAATACAACACTTGCCTGTTAAGATCAAATAGAGAATGTGGTACTTTCCTGACTGCGGCAAATTTATAACGTTCTGGGGGTAAAAACATTTTTGTGCGGCCGATATTGAAAATGCGTGTTTCCGATTATTTTTCAGTTCGAAAAATATGTTGTTGTCGAGCTGCACGGGTAAGGTGACATTAAATATCGGAAAAGTGACATAAGAGCTCGGAGAAACGCTTACATTAAAAACAAAGTATGCAAATTACTTCAGTGGCTATGACAATACTGTTTTATCTGTCAGTAAGTCCTTGTGAATTAATTGTTACGAGTTTATAAATTATTTAAAAATTTAAATATTGTTGTAGTTCTATTACTGTCAAATTTCTTGTGGCTGCACAAAAATTTTGTACGCGCCACACTCGCAAGGTGTCTTTATAGGGCTCGCATACTATCAGGTTCCGCCTACGGAATCGCCTTGAAAACCGCATACTCTCTTGTAAAGAACAACTTTCCGATCTTGTCAAGTAAAAACTATTTTATATAATGAATTTTCTGAGAGATGAATAGGTAGAGGAGGACCTCGGTGCTATCTAGGGTTGACTTTTCTTATCGGAGTTGTTAAAAATCACCTAGAACAACGGTGGAGAATATGAACCAACAAATAACGAACTTTTCCAAAATATCGATGTCATTATGTTGTGAAATGTTAGCAAAGCATTCGATGACCGCATGTGTTACTGTTTTGAAGTAAAAATGGTAGTCAGTTTGCACATTTTATAAAATAATTACTTCCTAGTTTTTGTATACAACTAATTGGCTTTATTATATTCACTTATCTAAAATAGTTTCAGTTTATCAAAACTGCATGTGGTATGAATACGAATTAAAGCGATTTAATAGCTTTACTGTCCCGGAAAATAATATCCTGGGTAGCGACGACGTAGATAATTATTTTCACTGGGAGGGGTACTGATTTGGAAAAGTAAGAAATATCAATATAATGAAACATATTTTTATAGAACATGGAAATTTACGCGTACGTAGATTTGCAACTAAAAAATTACTTCAAACCTAAAAAAATAAAATAAAATTAGCTAAAAATAGGACAAAGTCGGTATGGCGTCTTGGCATTTTAGAAAATCTATCAATCATAGAGTTAACATCTAAGTTAATTTTCCTGTGGATATTTAGTAATGCTAAAACATCTAGTTTTTCATTGTCCATTGTACATCTTAACCAAGCTTTCAGTCGTTTAAGAGTGGAAAAAGAAGTTCGGTAGTTGTTGCACTTACAGGCACAACTGAAATCAACTGAAAGTTTGAGTTTAAATAGGGATAAATGTTGTTGTTACAAAGATGCAAGGCCTAACTGTAGTATCTGGAATATCATCTGTATTTTTCCATTTGTTAACCAACAATTCTATCTCTGATTTTAATAATAAAGAAATTAATTTGAGAGATTCTTTTTTAAATTTTGTCAAGTACTCTGATGCGTTTGATTTGTTTTTCATTTTTTGTTAAGAGTGTGAATGGTATTGAATTGTTTATTTCTAACAAGCGGAAAACGTCAGTCATAAACAGAAAATGCAAATCCTGAATAATATTATCTAGTATAAAAATTTAAATTCTTAAATTTTCTTTAGGATCGTTTACTTGCACATTGACTCGATTTGTTTATCTGGCATTTAATCTTGGAGCTAATAGCGGTATGTTCAATTTGTTATGAACCTGTGTCACTTCGCTAAAAATTAATTCAAAAGATATTTCTGCAGATTCTCTTTTTTTACTGAATACTAAGGTTATGTTGTTTATTAACGAATGTGCAAAACTTTTATCAATCGACTTTCTTTGTAATATTTTGCTTAAATTTAAAGTTAGACTTAGAACATCTGCTGGGCAGTAAAGTGACACTATAAACGCGGTATTTTCCAAAGCGTCTAGTAATCTTTGAGGTTTTGAGGAAGATTCGACATCCTCCCACTGGGAGACTTTAAAAAAATTATAGTTTATTTTATTGTACCTACCGCATTCCGTATAGCCTGCACATTACTTGACTTAGACAAGAAAAGATTAGGTGAATGGCAATAGCATGGACATTTTATAGCATTCTTTAAACATTTTTGAATTTCAGATACACTTCAGATGCCCTTCTGAACTGACATCATTTCACTACACGTATCAATTCCTATTCCAACGATGTATCAAATAGTATACCGTCTTCTTAAAAAAGCAACAACTGTTTGACCTAAGATTTCTCCTATCAAAATAGGTTTTTGAGTAAACTCTTGATGAGAATCAACAAAGCCCAAATCTTCGCGCACGTTATAATCTGCATTCAGATAACGGGCCAACAAGGACATTTGCGATATTTTTCTAACATCAGTAGTTTCATCAAATATAATTAGTATAATTGAACTTAATATTTCTTCACCGCAGCAGCTTATAGTTTCATTTTTAAGTATTGAGCTGATATATTTTGTGCGTACGGTAGCTGTTTCAGAATGGTTTATTAACTTTAGTTCGTCTCGGCATGTGTTAACTCGATGACGAATAATCCCTCTTAAATTCACTTCATTTACACTTATGTAGGTTGCACAAGATCAGAATCAACTTTTGTGCCACGAAAAGCAATGTCTTGCGTTCCTAAAAATATTATAGCGCTAAAGTGCTAATTATAGGTTTTAGTTTCCTAAATTTTCCTCTACTTGTTTTAAACGGGTACTATTTAAGATAGTACATATTTCATTACGAGGATTATTAATTTAATAAAACGTTTCTGCTAATGAAACGGTCTCTTTACGGTATTTCGCCGTATCGTGCGAATATAGATCTCCGTCCCTACCAAAAAGTTTCGAGTATTTATTTTGGAATAGGTGCGACAACTAATTTGCCAAGTACAGTCGCTTTATGCCAACCTCCAGTTTTGCGAATAAAATGCAATATTTACAAAATAATCACTTAGAAGACTTGGAATAAGTAAGCTAATTTATAGGAATTGAAATGATTTAGGGATAAATAACATTTTACATCTTCATCCTTTTTACGAAGAACTGAATATGGAAATTTAAATTTGTTATCAGGGACAAACGCTACATGTAGCCGTTACATACAATAGAACATTTATTTCTTCATGAAATTTTTCTGCTTCAAGATTTTCTGTTTCCGTTAATTGTTGACAACAACTAGTGTTGAAAAGGGCTTAAATGTGCAATGTTCTATTGATTAATTGTAGTAGTAATGTATTGTTAGCAAAGGTTTGTCGTTTTGTCATGTTTATATGGTTTAGTTAAGTTTGCCATGAAAGGACAGTGTCAAAGTTAAAAAATATACGGTGACAAATCACAAAAAGTTGTATTCTTATTCTCAAAACAAGAAAATAAATACTTTCGAGTCCAGGCAAGGGTGTTTTGCTGTAGACGGGTAGTGTATATTCGCAAGATACCACATTTTGGCGACCGTGACAGGACTCGAAAGATTGTTTATGCCGTAGACTTTGGATCACGTGACTGGTATTGATCAAATTCCAATTATATCACACTTGGGAATAAGGAACTCAACAAGAAGAAGAAAGTACGCGAAGTTCTTCAGGGAGCGTTTACGTAATACGCTACCAAGCTGGAATACTTCCTATTGCAACCTGGTTTTGATCTAGAGCAGATGCAGGTGTGTCGGGAACAGTTACAAGAAAAATATAATGAACTAAAAACTATAAGTTCGCGAGATTTTTGATTTGCTTGCCAATAGATTAGATGGTGACTTGCAAGGTTGGTTTTCATTTTGGGCACAGTTCAAGAAGGTGGACGAGGATTCATACATCGATATTGCCGATAAAGTGGAATATTTAATTCAAGCTACTATACCAGGTAGTAGGGCGAGACATCTCGTAGACAGTTATCCTGCGACTGGTGAAAACTATACAAAAATGATAGCCAGTTTGAAGTCGCGCTTCGAGAGAGAAGACCTGCAGATTGAAGTGTACGTACTTGAACTTTTGAAATTAGTCTTAAACAATGTCGTCACAAAAGGTAAATTAGACATTTCTAAGCTTTAGGACAATATCGAAACACAGTTACGGGCGCTCGATACCCTGGGTATAGTATCTGATAAATACACCGCAATGCTTTTCCCATTAATTGAATCTTGCTTGCCTGAGGAACTTTTACGTATATGGGAACGAAGTTCAGTAGGGTTGAAATCAGATGCCACCACCCCTGAAACAGTGATTTCGCTGAAAGCAGGTGTGGCTATTACTTTAAAAACCGTCTAAAAGCGTTGATGCAGTTTCTACAACAGGAAGTCCTGAATGAACAACCTGTAGTAACGGCATCTGAAGGTTTTGGGTTACATAAAACAAAAACGAGAAATTCTAATACTGTCGATGACAGCCTTATAACGAAATCGTCAGATATCAAATCATACTTACCAATAGCAGCGGATTTAGTAAACGACAGTAAAGTTTTCAAATGTATTTTTTGTGATAGTGAGAACGAGAGTTCAAATTGTACAAAAGTTGCAGATTTCTCTTTAGAAAAGAAGAAACAGCTGATTACAAAAATAGAACATGTTTTCGTTGTTTAAAAATAGGACACCAATCTAGAAAGTGTCGAGGATACGTTAAATGCTTACTTTTCGCAAAACGTCATGTTACTGTGATGTGTTCGAAGGTGAATGCAAATAAGCAAGAACCCAAGGTACAGATGAACAACGACTCTTACCAGAATTAAACGTGACCAACTGTATCAACACGCATGGTTTTTTGCAAACTTGACGCGTCACGATAGTTGAGTTGGGGTGTTCTTGTAGCATACGTGTCTTAATAGACACGGGTTTTCAACATTCTTATATCTTGCGATCAACCGCTCACAAATTGAGGCTGTCGCGTAAGTCGGAAGAACGAATAATGCATTGCCTGTTTAGGGGGGTGTTGTCTGAACAAACTCACCACTCTTATGTAGTAACATCGTCGCACAATGGCTATAAATGCAAATTAGAGGTGCTCGATCAACTAAAGATCTGCAGCAATGTTTCTCCTATTTTCTCTGGACCCTGGATGGAAGAACTAGTAAGCTTGAACATAGTGGTACACGACACTACTCGTGAATCTCACACTATCGAGTTTTTAATTGGTTCAGACGTCGCAGGTTAATTGTACGCAAGCCGGCGACATGTTTTAAAGTGTGGTCTTGTCGTGATTGAAACTTTGTTAGGGTGGACAATAATGGGAAAAGTACCTTCGTGCGGAGCGAAGCAAGACGTTTCCTTTTCTTCCTTAATCCTTTTTACTGCCGATATAAATATTAGCAACTTATGGGAGTTAGATATTTTGGGAATTTCCAATCCTTGCAAAAATAGAACTCGCCAAGAGCTAGAATTAGCTGCAAAAGTGCATTTCTCTGAAACTGTTAAAGTGGACATTGAAGGGAGTTATGAAGTAAGGTTGCCGTGGCTGGTGGGACATCCGCCGCTTCTTTCCAACGACTACGTTGCTAAAAAACTTAAATGGCGTTTTTGAAAAAGTTAACCGCTGATAAGCTACTCGAGGGGTATGATAACATATTTAAAGAGTGGATGCTGTATGGAATTATAGAGCAAGTAACGATGGACTTATCCGTTGATATTGGACGTTACTTACCTCACAGACCAGTAGTATAGGAAAGTTCTATTACTACTAAAATTCGTCCTGTTTTTCATGCCAGCGCAAAATCGAGGGGCAACCCCGCACTCAACCAATGCTTAGAAGAGGGACCGAATTTAATAGAGGAAATACTAAACCTTTTATTACAATTTGGTGCAAATAGAATTGGTGTGATAGCCGATATTTGCAAAGCTTTCCTACAGACTTCTTTAAATGAATCGGACAGAGACTGTCTTAGATTTTTATGGGTTGACTCTGAAGGTAACCTAATGGTATACCGACACATGTGCGTAGTATTTGGAGTAAGTAGTAGTTCGTTTCTATTGGGAGCCACAATTGAATTCTATGTGACGAGAATGCGGAAGAATTGTGAAGCAACCGATACGCCATATACTACTGAAACAATTTCAAAATTAGCGATGAGTTTTTACATAGACAATTGCGTCACGAGCTTAAATGACGAAGAGACCACGAAACTTTTCAAACAGAAAGCCACTCTACTCATATCAGAGAGTAAATTTGACCTTAGAGGGTGGGAGAGAACGCAGTTTTCAGGAGATGATAAAATTAACGTTCACGTTCTTGGTATAACGTGAAATATACGCCGAGACACTTTGTCGGTAAAAGAGTGCATAAAAAATGTTGCTAAAGCTAAATATACAGGTGTTCCCCAAATGCCTAATGCCTCCATGGCACAACGAATTTTCAATCCTATTGGATTTACTAGTCCTATCACGTTGCTTCCAAAACTGTTATTTCGACAAACATGAGAAGATCATTTCGCTTGGGATGCGCCAGTAGGCGAGGACATAAAAGAAGAGTTCGTTAGATGGGCATATGACCTGGGACTCCTGCAGGAGCCCGAAGTGCCCAGGTGGATAAAATCTAGTAATTCAATAGCTAAACAGCATTCCTTGCATGTTTGTTGTGACGCCAGCGCCAAAGCATACGCATGTGAAATCTTCCTACGAGTTGAGTATGACGGCCAGGTATTTGTGCATTTGTTGGCAGCAAAATCCAGAGTAGCGCCCATAAAAAAGAGAAACAATACCTCTTTCAGAGCTGTTGAGTGCCTCGATAGTAGCCAGGTTGTATACGAATGTTAAAAACAATATTGAAATGAATCTGCCTTGTTATTTCTAGAGCAACTCTTATATTGTGTTGGCATGGATTCGCCGAAAGGAGGTGTGGGGCACATTTGTAGGAAACAGAGTTGCAAAAATACGTACTTTGACCTCAATTTCCGCTTGGAGATATGTGTCTGGAATAGCAAATCCTGTTGACCTCCCGTCGCGTGGTTGTACTGCTAAGCAGTTGATGGAGTTGCGATGGTGGGAGGGTCCTCAGTGGTTGTACGAATCGGAGGAGTTTTGGCCTCAGGAAACTTGATGAAAGTGCAATATTTAAAGAAAAACTGAAGAATATTACCGTCTAGATAAATTGAAATTCTGTTGAAAGTTATTTTAATTATTTTTCGCGCTATTCTAAGGTAGTTGACACTATCGAGTTTTTAATTGGTTCGGACGTCGCAGGTAAATTGTACGCAGGCCGGCGACATGTTTTAAAGTGTGGTCTTGTCGCGATTGAAAATTTGTTAAGGTGGACAATAATGGGAAAAGTACCTTAGTGCGGAGCAAAGTGAGAAGTTTCCTTTTCTTCCTTAGTCCTTTTTACTGCCGAAATAAATATTAGCAATTTATGGGAGTTAGATATTTTGGGAATTTCCAATCCTTGCAAAAATAGAACTCGCCAAGAGCTGGAATTAGCTGCAAAAGTACATTTCTCTGGAACTGTTAAAGTAGACATTAAAGGACTTTATGAAGTAAGGTTGCCGTGGCTGGAGGGACATCCGTCGCTTCTTTCCAACTACTACGTTGCTAAAAAACTGTTAAATGGCGTTTTTGAAAAAGTTAACCGCTGATAAGCTACTCGAGGGGTATGATAACATATTTAAAGAGTGGATGCTGTATGGAATTATAGAGCAAGTAACGATGGACTTATCCGTTGATATTGGACGTTACTTACCTCACAGACCAGTAGTATAGGAAAGTTCTATTACTACTAAAATTCGTCCTGTTTTTCATGCCAGCGCAAAATCGAGGGGCAACCCCGCACTCAACCAATGCTTAGAAGAGGGACCGAATTTAATAGAGGAAATACTAAACCTTTTATTACAATTTGGTGCAAATAGAATTGGTGTGATAGCCGATATTTGCAAAGCTTTCCTACAGACTTCTTTAAATGAATCGGACAGAGACTGTCTTAGATTTTTATGGGTTGACTCTGAAGGTAACCTAATGGTATACCGACACATGTGCGTAGTATTTGGAGTAAGTAGTAGTTCGTTTCTATTGGGAGCCACAATTGAATTCTATGTGACGAGAATGCGGAAGAATTGTGAAGCAACCGATACGCCATATACTACTGAAACAATTTCAAAATTAGCGATGAGTTTTTACATAGACAATTGCGTCACGAGCTTAAATGACGAAGAGACCACGAAACTTTTCAAACAGAAAGCCACTCTACTCATATCAGAGAGTAAATTTGACCTTAGAGGGTGGGAGAGAACGCAGTTTTCAGGAGATGATAAAATTAACGTTCACGTTCTTGGTATAACGTGAAATATACGCCGAGACACTTTGTCGGTAAAAGAGTGCATAAAAAATGTTGCTAAAGCTAAATATACAGGTGTTACCAAAAGGCTTATGCCCTCCACGGCACAACGAATTTTCGATCTTATTGGATTTACTAGTCCTATCACGTTGCTCCCAAAACTGTTATTGCAACAAACATGAGAAAATCATCTCGGTTGGGATGCGCCAGTAGGCGAGGACATAACAAAAGAGTTCGTTAGATGGGCAAATGACCTGGGACACCTACGGAGCTCGAAGTATCCAGGTGGATAAAATCTAGTAATTCAATAGCTAAACAGTTTTCCTTGCATGTTTGTTGTGACACCAGCGGCAAAGCATACGCATGTGAAATCTTCCTAAGAGTTGAGTATGATGGTCATGTATTTGTGCATTTGTTGGCAGCAAAATCCAGGGTAGCGCCCATAAAAAAGATAACAATACGTCGTTCAGAGCTGTTGAGTGCTTCGATAGGAGACAGGTTGTATATACATGTTAAAATCAATATTGAAATGAATCTGCTTTGTTATTTCTGGAGCGACTCTTCTACTGTATTGGTATGGACTCGCTGAAAGGAAGTGTGGGGCACATTTGTAGGAAACAGAGTTGCAGAAATACGTACTTTGACCTCAATTTCCGCTGGGAGGTATGTGTTTGGGATAGCAAACCCTGTTGACCTCCCGTCGCGTGGTTGTACTGTTAATGGAGTTGATGGAGTTGCGATGGTGGGAGGGTCCTCAGTGGTTGTACGAATCGGAGGAGTTTTGGCCTCAGTAAACTACGCAGTTTGATGAAGGTGCAATATTTAAAGAAAAACTGAAGATTATTACCGCCTAGATAAATTGAAATTCTGGTGAGAGTTATTTTAATTATTTTTCGCGCTATACCAAGATAATTATTATGATAGCGTGGATATTCCGTTTTATCAACAATGTTCGACCGCCGGATTTAAGACGTTGTGGTTGGTTGTTAGCCGAAGAACTCGATTTTGCAGAATTAGCAGTTTTCAAAATCGTTCAAAGCAAAGTGTTCACAAATGAGGACGCGCGACTTAAAACACCGTGTTTGATGTTATTCGTTTGAAATCACGTATCATAAATTGAGCAGATACTAAACATTTTTGACTACCAATTGTCATGCCATCCAAACATTCGGTAGTTGAGAAATTGATCTATAAATTTCATGAAAAATCATGCCACGTAGGCGTACAAGACTTGTTAAGTTTACTAGGAGAAAAATAATGGATTTTAGGGGAGCGGCGATATGTTAAAAGTGATATGGAAATGTGTTGTTTGTCTAAGACACACTGCAAAGCATTTTATAGTCAGAACCTCACCCTTGCATGTTAATCGCGTGCGCGATGCAGTTGCGATTGAAGTAACAGGGGTGGACTTTGCGGGGTATATTTGAAGTCAGTTAACAAAGCTAGGGTGTTTCTACTCGCCTGCGCTGTGAACCGAACAATCCATTTGGAACTCGCCACCTCTTTGTCACCACATGTTTCATAAATGCTCTGAGAAGATTCGTCGCTCGTCGAGGAAGACCAAAGGTGATGTACAGTGACAATGGAACAAATTTTATAGGTCTCAAAAATTTATGGCATAAATTTGATTGGAATCAAATCGTTGAAAGATCTGCCTTAGATCGTATAACTTGACGTTTTAACCCGCCAACTGCACCGTGGTGGGGGGTGCTTTTTGGGAAAAGGTAATTAGATCCTTAAAGGTATTGCTCCGCAGGGTGTTGGGACAAACGTCCATCCATTATGAAGATTTATTGACCCTTTTGTGTGATTGTAAGGCGATTATTAATTCACGGCCTTTGACGTACATGTCTAACGACTCGGGTGATTTAGTAGCATTGAAACCAGTCATGTTTTTACGGAAACAAGCAGAAAATGGTTTACCGGAGTGTGATGCATTAGACAAATGTCATTTTGCAGGAAAATTAGATGGATGCGGAAACTACGTAACGAACTTCGACAAAGATTTCGAAACGAGTATCTTGAACAATTGCAGTTACAGTCTACTGGAAAGACGTCGCCGCGGGTAACCATCGGAGAGGTAGTAATGGTCGGCAATGATAAAGACAAACGTTTGGATTGGCCTATGGGGGTGTAGTTAAACTTTTGCCGGGAAAGGATGAACAATTGCGGTTAGTACGAGTAGCAACTGCGAGGGGTCAAGTCATGCGTCCTGTCCAGAGAGTGTACCTGCTCGAAAAGAGCGGGATACTTATTGATGAACTCTTAGATCAAAGCCGGCAATCGGCCCAGAACGAAGTAGATGGGGCTTTGGGTATACCAACTACAGAAACCACAGCAAGTGTTAAAAACGGGGGATCAACTGTGCAATTTACACGTAGTGGCAGACAGGTCAACTTACGTAGAAGATATGTCAGTGCGTAAATTTTACTGTTGATGTTTTGTTTGAAATAGATCTTTTGCGTTATGTTTGTGAGAAAGTAAGAGAATATTATCTCAGGTGGGAGAATGCTGGAAAGGTATTAAATGTGCAATGTTCCATTGGTTAATTGTAGTAGTAATATATTGTTAGCAAAGGTTTGTCGTTTTATCATGTTTATATAGTTTTGTTAAGTTTGCCATGATAGGGTAGTGTCAAAGTTAAAAAATATGCGGTGACAAGTCACAAAAAGTTGTATTCTTATTCTCAAAACTAGAAAATAAATACTTTCGAGTCCAGGCAAAGGTGTTTTACTGTAGACGGGTGGTTTATATTCGCGAGATACCACAACTAGTTCCATGTAAATCGTAAATCGCTTTCTCCGTATCAATCACCTCTTTCACTTCAATATTAGTTTCGTTTTGCTTTACTTTTTTTTATCAAAGAACAAATCTATTTGCTGTCCTTAACGTTTGCTCATGACTTGTTCAATAACTTAAAAAAAACAATTAAAGGTATAAGTCGTATTAAAATATTAAAAAATCTTACAATCCAATATTTTAAGACTTACAGACAATGTATTAAACCCAAATGCGTATAATAAATAACTTGAAGGATTTCACTCTTCCAAATAATCCGTCTACTTGCTTGCTTTGTTGAATTCGTTCAAAAATGAGTCACTCGCAGCAATTTATTATATCTGTTTGTACACTAACAATAAAACATACACAAGTAAGAATAACGAGATGACATACGCCGTTGCTGTGTAGTCCATTTAAAATAACAAACCTTTTGCTATTAGAAACTTAAAAAAGTTTAAGAATGATTGCAAACACCCTGTTTAAATAAATCATCAAATATTAACACATTAGCAAGGAACCGCATTTGCTTATCTGTGTCCAAAAATTATTAATACTAAACGATACACAATTTTAAACTAATGGTTTTTCAGAAATTTCATGAAAAAGAAAATCATAACTTGACAACGCTGTAGTTAAAACAAAAAATAAAAATGTGCTCAATGCTCATAGAGAATTTAAAGGAAGCAATCAAAATGTTAAATAAGATGCAGAATATTCAAGTAAAAAAACAGATAGGCAAAAAGCCATAATCAATCCAAGCATTCTGTGTGCTTAAATATATTGTACAACTTTACAATCGTGCGCATCCTGCAACTTTTATCTGAAACTCTTTTTAATGTATCTGATATTAACTGAGATTGCAAACTTTCTCGCAGTAGCTGGCTGCTCTGTATATATACGAGGTATGCAGAAACTCTCCCGCCAAATGGAAGTCACACATACAAGACATGATTTTAGGACGATTTACCTAAATTACCTTAATCCAAAAACGCTTCCTATGGTAGCTAAGGCTCTTTGAAGATGGCACTTTAAGTCAGTTTTGTAAAAACACCTTAGCAATGCCGTTATACAAATTGTTCAAATATGATAAAATGTTTAATGCCCTATTGACAATTCGACCAGTGTAAATACGATTTGTTTATTGAAATCATAAACATCTCATTTGACCGGACGAATGAACATTTTTAATTATAATTATTTTACCTTCATATTTTATATTATACGCCAAATTTCCAAATTTTAAAGTTTTCCCATCTATAATGTATTCCTGTTGGAAATGGGTCGCATGCGCCGTTTTCGGAAAAATCAATTTAAGCTTTTTGTATTTAGTGCATAAAATTCCATTCGAATACTAGAAATACCAGTTGGCTTTGACTAGCAAACAATCAGATATTTGAAGTGTCCAAAAATACTTGAAGTTAGTAAATCAATAATTAATAATTAAAATTACGGTGAGTCGCTTGGACAACTAACAATGCTAAGGTAATGAAGTTCTAAGACTGATTGGCCATCATGGGCTCCTTAGGGTATTTATGCTATCCCTACCTTCGCATCGTCTTGTGGGAAGTACAGATCTCATATCTGTTACTTCTTGATAAAATACATTGTATTACTTCTTATTAATCTTAATTCTAACAATTACTGTCCTATAACCTATTGTGACCTGTACCTGCAGTATCATGTTACGTCTGGAATACAAAGAAGTTGCCTCCTTTCTCACGTCTGATTATGAACTTTCATTAACCTTTTATAATGTGTCCTTCAATTATACAATGTAACAATCTATTTCTAAAGACAAAATAATTGCATCAAAATACACACACACACACACACACACACACACACATATATATATATATATATATAATATATATATATATATATATATATATATAGAAAAGATTTTGTTTTTGCTTCTTGGGATAAAGTCGCTCATAAATTAAACACAAAACATTAAATGTGTATCATTTGTATTAAATCGTACGTTTCGGTGATAATTTACACCTTAATCATCGATCTACATGAAAAAGTATATAAATAGGTAATTCATATAACAGGTAATATATGTTTAACTTACTTATTACTTGATAAAATTATTTTATGTATTCACCCATAATAAAAGTAACAGAAGGAAGCTTGTCATATTACTGATTAAGAATTAAAATTAATTTTGAATGAAATGTCAGTTCACTTATTTGACAAAAATGTAGGATCAAGGATGACATCAAACAACAAATTATGACACTATTTGATTATATTTTTATTTAAATAGTAGTATGTGGTTTATTTGTAAAAATTTTTTGTATGGTGGGTTGCATAAAAATAGTTAGATTTTAAAATCATATATTTTACAGGTGTAGTAAACAGGTTGACTTTTGACTTAAATTAAATAGAATTCTGTGTGGTAAGCAATATCATTATAGTTAGTATATTTTTTGAATTAAAAGTGTATAGGTATGAGTAAACTGTATGTAAATTATTGATGTTTTCTTTGTGATTGATGGAATTTTGTTCTTGGTTTATATGAAATGATTCTAAGAAAAGTCTTTTTGTAATTGCTTTCTATATCTAAAATTTTACATTATCATAATTGACTTTGTGTTTTGTATTGTATAAATGTATAGAAAGAGCACAAGAAGTTTTCCTAATTTTGCATCACTTTTGTGTTGTGTCATGCGATTTCGGAGCCACTGTTTGGTTTGGCCTACGTAGGAAGCTTTGCATTCACATTGAATTTTATACACTAAATTGCTACATAAAGCTTTATTTGTTTTCTTTTAGTTTAGTAAAAAGTTTCCAATGGACTTAGTATTTGAATTTATTATAGTTACAAAGGTTGTTTTAGTAATTTTTTATTAGTGGTGAAAGATTAGTAATATAGAAAAGTTTTTGTAAATGATATCAGTATGTTTATTTTGAGGTGGAAATATGATTGTGTTAGTATGTAGTAGTTTTGATAAAAGTGGTTTAGGGTAACCATTGTTGATTAAGATTGATATTAGTTCTTTCAGATTTTTCTTTAAATTTGGGTTCTAGATAGAGACCATACGATGTTTCAGTCCTAATATGGTGTTAATTTTTTGTTTCATACTATGATTGGAATGGTAATTTAAATATCTTTCTGAATTTGTAGGTTTTTTGTAAATATCAAAATTGATCTTGTTGTCATTATTGCGGATAACTAGTGTATCAAGAAATGGTATTGATTGGTGAGATTCTAGTTCATAAGAGAATTTCAAATGTTCGTTAAAATTGTTAAAATGTTGAATGGTGGTTAGTAAAAAATGTTCAGGGAGTGAGCAGAGAATATCATCAACGTATTTGACTAGAAATACCATTTTGAAAGGTAAGTTAGGTAAAACACTTTCTACAAGTTTGTCCATTACTATTTGTGCAATAATAGAGGATAATGGTGAACCCATAGGAGTACCAAAAATCTGTAAGTAAAATTTTGAGTTAAAACTAAACTATGTGTTGTTGAAGATAAGGTTTATTGAAGTGATAAATAATTGTAATGATATATGGCAATGTGGTTCTATGGAATCCCATTTTCTGTAATAATTTGAATGACTAAGTTGACTGGTATGTTTGTAAATAAAGAGTTAACGTCGAGAGAAACGAGAATGTGATCTTGAGGTAGTTGAAAGTTACGGTATTGGTTTACGAATTGGAAGGTATCTACTATGTTGTGGCCTGTAATTGGGAAAGATTTTTGTAATATGGTAGATAAGAAAGAAGAAAATGCATATGTTGGAGAATTAATTGAAGAGATAATAGGTCTTAAAGGAATATCTGGTTTATGGATTTTGGGATTCCATAATATTTGCTTGGAACAGAATTATTGGTGATAAGTAGTGATTTTTGTTCATTTGTAATCATGTCTTTTGAATAATAATTTAATGTGATTGTTTATGGTGTTCTGTATAGTAAAAGTGGGGTCCTTTTTAGTTTTTATATGTAAGTTCATCATCTAATAAGGTGTTGGATTTATCTATATATGTTGATTTATTAAGTATAACTGTTACGGCTCCTTTGTCTGCTTTAGTGACAAAAATATCAGGATGGTCCTTTAGGAATTTCTTTAATTTATTAAAGATTACAGAATCTGAATTAAATTTATTATTAGGATTTTTAAAAATTGGTTATTAGATTTGTAACCTGACATCTTTTATTCATTTTTGTTGTGAAGTAATATCCATTGAGTCAAGTAATATTTCAATATCTGCTAATAAGTGTCCCATATTGATGTCAGAAATACATGAGTTTAAAATAAACTTAGGGCCTAAAGATAAAAAACTATTGATGTCATCAGGGATGTCTACATTACTTAAGTTACAAATCCATTTGCTATTGTTGACAAAGAGTTGTTTACTTTGGATTTGATGTGATTTTAAAGTGTTAAATTTCTTAATTAGTAATTTTTTTATATATATAAATTGTCTGTTATACGATTGCGTTTGTTTGTTCTTGAAATTAATATATAAATCTATAGGTATAGAATCTTTGATGGTTTCTTTAGTTTTGAAAAGTTGATTATGCCAAAATTGTATTTCTGCATGAGTGTATTCAATTTCTAAATTTAATAAAGATTTTTCTAACCTGTGATTTAGGTTAGTAACTTGTTTATTAATCTTTTCACTTCGAGTACCTATTAGACGAGACATAAAAATGGTTGAATCAAGTATATGTTTAAGTTTCAATTCTTCTCTTCGACATCTTTCTAAGAAGGTCTTCCTGTTATTGAAGTGGGCAAGTTTTTTGTAATTTTGGCCCAATATTTTAAATTTGTGACCATTACTTCTCCATGTTCTATACGGATGTATTGATAAAATCCCATATTTTTAATATAGAAGGTTCTTGATAATTCTTGAGCGTAGTTAAATTAGAAAAGATTTTGTTTTTTTGCTTCTTGGGATAAAGTCGCTCATAAATTAAACACAAAACATTAAATGTGTATCATTTGTATTAAATCGTACGTTTCGGTGATAATTTACACCTTAATCATCGATCTACATGAAAAAGTATATAAATAGGTAATTCATATAACAGGTAATATATGTTTAACTTACTTATTACTTGATAAAATTATTTTATGTATTCACCCATAATAAAAGTAACAGAAGGAAGCTTGTCATATTACTGATTAAGAATTAAAATTAATTTTGAATGAAATGTCAGTTCACTTATTTGACAAAAATGTAGGATCAAGGATGACATCAAACAACAAATTATGACACTATTTGATTATATTTTTTTATTTAAATAGTAGTATGTGGTTTATTTGTAAAAAATTTTTTTGTATGGTGGGTTGCATAAAAATAGTTAGATTTTAAAATCATATATTTTTACAGGTGTAGTAAACAGGTTAACTTTTGACTTAAATTAAATAGAATTCTGTGTGGTAAGCAATATCATTATAGTTAGTATATTTTTTTTTGAATTAAAAGTGTATAGGTATGAGTAAACTGTATGTAAATTATTGATGTTTTCTTTGTGATTGATGGAATTTTGTTCTTGGTTTATATGAAATGATTCTAAGAAAAGTCTTTTTGTAATTGCTTTCTATATCTAAAATTTTACATTATCATAATTGACTTTGTGTTTTGTATTGCATAAATGTATAGAAAGAGCACAAGAAGTTTTCTAATTTTGCATCACTTTTGTGTTGTGTCATGCGATTTCGGAGCCACTGTTTGGTTTGGCCTACGTAGGAAGCTTTGCATTCACATTGAATTTTATACACTAAATTGCTACATAAAGCTTTATTTGTTTTTTCTTTTAGTTTAGTAAAAAAGTTTCCAATGGACTTAGTATTTGAATTTATTATAGTTACAAAAAGTTGTTTTAGTAATTTTTTTATTAGTGGTGAAAGATTAGTAATATAGAAAAGTTTTTTGTAAATGATATCAGTATGTTTATTTTGAGGTGGAAATATGATTGTGTTAGTATGTAGTTTGGTACTCCTATGGGTTCACCATTATCCCCTATTATTGCACAAATAGTAATGGACAAACTTGTAGAAAGTGTTTTACCTAACTTACCTTTCAAAATGGTATTTCTAGTCAAATACGTTGATGATATTCTCTGCTCACTCCCTGAACATTTTTTACTAACCACCATTCAACATTTTAACAATTTTAACGAACATTTGAAATTCTCTTATGAACTAGAATCTCACCAATCAATACCATTTCTTGATACACTAGTTATCCGCAATAATGACAACAAGATCAATTTTGATATTTACAAAAAACCTACAAATTCAGAAAGATATTTAAATTACCATTCCAATCATAGCATGAAACAAAAAATTAACACCATATTAGGACTGAAACATCGTATTGTCTCTATCTGTGAACCCAAATTTAAAGAAAAAAATCTGAAAGAACTAATATCAATCTTAATCAACAATGGTTACCCTAAACCACTTTTATCAAAACTACTACATACTAACACAATCATATTTCCACCTCAAAATAAACATACTGATATCATTTACAAAAAACTTTTCTATATTACTAATCTTTCACCACTAATAAAAAAATTACTAAAACAACCTTTTGTAACTATAATAAATTCAAATACTAAGTCCATTGGAAACTTTTTTACTAAACTAAAAGAAAAAACAAATAAAGCTTTATGTAGCAATTTAGTGTATAAAATTCAATGTGAATGCAAAGCTTCCTACGTAGGCCAAACCAAACAGTGGCTCCGAAATCGCATGACACAACACAAAAGTGATGCAAAATTAGGAAAAACTTCTTGTGCTCTTTCTATACATTTATACAATACAAAACACAAAGTCAATTATGATAATGTAAAATTTTAGATATAGAAAGCAATTACAAAAAAAGACTTTTCTTAGAATCATTTCATATAAACCAAGAACAAAATTCCATCAATCACAAAGAAAACATCAATAATTTACATACAGTTTACTCATACCTATACACTTTTAATTCAAAAAAAATATACTAACTATAATGATATTGCTTACCACACAGAATTCTATTTAATTTAAGTCAAAAGTCAACCTGTTTACTACACCTGTAAAAATATATGATTTTAAAATCTAACTATTTTTATGCAACCCACCATACAAAAAAAATTTTTACAAATAAACCACATACTACTATTTAAATAAAAAATATAATCAAATAGTGTCATAATTTGTTGTTTGATGTCATCCTTGATCCTACATTTTGTCAAATAAGTGAACTGACATTTCATTCAAAATTAATTTTAATTCTTAATCAGTAATATGACAAGCTTCCTTCTGTTACTTTTATTATGGGTGAATACATAAAATAATTTTATCAAGTAATAAGTAAGTTAAACATATATTACCTGTTATAAGAATTACCTATTTATATACTTTTCATGTAGATCGATTATTAAGGTGTAAATTATCACCGAAACGTACGATTTAATACAAATGATACACATTTAATGTTTTGTGTTTAATTTATGAGCGACTTTATCCCAAGAAGCAAAAAAACAAAATCTTTTCTAATTTAACTACGCTCAAGAATTATCAAGAACCTTCTATATTAAAAATATGGGATTTTATCAATACATCCGTATAGAACATGGAGAAGTAATGGTCACAAATTTAAAATATTGGGCCAAAATTACAAAAAAACTTGCCCACTTCAATAACAGGAAGACCTTCTTAGAAAGATGTCGAAGAGAAGAATTGAAACCTAAACATATACTTGATTCAACCATTTTTATGTCTCGTCTAATAGGTACTCGAAGTGAAAAGATTAATAAACAAGTTACTAACCTAAATCACAGGTTAGAAAAATCTTTATTAAATTTAGAAATTGAATACACTCATGCAGAAATACAATTTTGGCATAATCAACTTTTCAAAACTAAAGAAACCATCAAAGATTCTATACCTATAGATTTATATATTAATTTCAAGAACAAACAAACGCAATCGTATAACAGACAATTTATATATATAAAAAAATTACTAATTAAGAAATTTAACACTTTAAAATCACATCAAATCCAAAGTAAACAACTCTTTGTCAACAATAGCAAATGGATTTGTAACTTAAGTAATGTAGACATCCCTGATGACATCAATAGTTTTTTATCTTTAGGCCCTAAGTTTATTTTAAACTCATGTATTTCTGACATCAATATGGGACACTTATTAGCAGATATTGAAATATTACTTGACTCAATGGATATTACTTCACAACAAAAAATGAATAAAAGATGTCAGGTTACAAATCTAATAACCAATTTTTTAAAAAATCCTAATAATAAATTTAATTCAGATTCTGTAATCTTTAATAAATTAAAGAAATTCCTAAAGGACCATCCTGATATTTTTGTCACTAAAGCAGACAAAGGAGCCGTAACAGTTATACTTAATAAATCAACATATATAGATAAATCCAACACCTTATTAGATGATGAACTTACATATAAAAAACTAAAAAAGGACCCCACTTTTACCATACAGAACACCATAAACAATCACATTAAATTATTATTCAAAAAAGACATGATTACAAATGAACAAAAATCACTACTTATCACCAATAATTCTGTTCCAAGCAAATATTATGGAATCCCAAAAATCCATAAACCAGATATTCCTTTAAGACCTATTATCTCTTCAATTAATTCTCCAACATATGCATTTTCTTCTTTCTTATCTACCATATTACAAAATCTTTCCCAATTACAGGCCACAACATAGTAGATACCTTCCAATTCGTAAACCAATACCGTAACTTTCAACTACCTCAAGATCACATTCTCGTTTCTCTCGACGTTAACTCTTTATTTACAAACATACCAGTCAACTTAGTCATTCAAATTATTACAGAAAATGGGATTCCATAGAACCACATTGCCATATATCATTACAATTATTTATCACTTCAATAAACCTTATCTTCAACAACACATAGTTTAGTTTTAACTCAAAATTTTACTTAGAGATTTTTGGTACTCCTATGGGTTCACCATTATCCCCTATTATTGCACAAATAGTAATGGACAAACTTGTAGAAAGTGTTTTACCTAACTTACCTTTCAAAATGGTATTTCTAGTCAAATACGTTGATGATATTCTCTGCTCACTCCTGAACATTTTTACTAACCACCATTCAACATTTTAACAATTTTAACGAACATTTGAAATTCTCTTATGAACTAGAATCTCACCAATCAATACCATTTCTTGATACACTAGTTATCCGCAATAATGACAACAAGATCAATTTTGATATTTACAAAAAACCTACAAATTCAGAAAGATATTTAAATTACCATTCCAATCATAGCATGAAACAAAAAATTAACACCATATTAGGACTGAAACATCGTATGGTCTCTATCTGTGAACCCAAATTTAAAGAAAAAATCTGAAAGAACTAATATCAATCTTAATCAACAATGGTTACCCTAAACCACTTTTATCAAAACTACTACATACTAACACAATCATATTTCCACCTCAAAATAAACATACTGATATCATTTACAAAAACTTTTTATATTACTAATCTTTCACCACTAATAAAAAATTACTAAAACAACCTTTTGTAACTATAATAAATTCAAATACTAAGTCCATTGGAAACTTTTTACTAAACTAAAAGAAAAACAAATAAAGCTTTATGTAGCAATTTAGTGTATAAAATTCAATGTGAATGCAAAGCTTCCTACGTAGGCCAAACCAAACAGTGGCTCCGAAATCGCATGACACAACACAAAAGTGATGCAAAATTAGGAAAAACGTCTTGTGCTCTTTCTATACATTTATACAATACAAAACACAAAGTCAATTATGATAATGTAAAAATTTTAGATATAGAAAGCAATTACAAAAAGACTTTTCTTAGAATCATTTCATATAAACCAAGAACAAAATTCCATCAATCACAAAGAAAACATCAATAATTTACATACAGTTTACTCATACCTATACACTTTTAATTCAAAAAATATACTAACTATAATGATATTGCTTACCACACAGAATTCTATTTAATTTAAGTCAAAAGTCAACCTGTTTACTACACCTGTAAAAATATATGATTTTAAAATCTAACTATTTTTATGCAACCCACCATACAAAAAAATTTTTTACAAATAAACCACATACTACTATTTAAATAAAAAATATAATCAAATAGTGTCATAATTTGTTGTTTGATGTCATCCTTGATCCTACATTTTGTCAAATAAGTGAACTGACATTTCATTCAAAATTAATTTTAATTCTTAATCAGTAATATGACAAGCTTCCTTCTGTTACTTTTATTATGGGTGAATACATAAAATAATTTTATCAAGTAATAAGTAAGTTAAACATATATTACCTGTTATATGAATTACCTATTTATATACTTTTTCATGTAGATCGATGATTAAGGTGTAAATTATCACCGAAACGTACGATTTAATACAAATGATACACATTTAATGTTTTGTGTTTAATTTATGAGCGACTTTATCCCAAGAAGCAAAAAACAAAATCTTTTCTAATTTAACTACGCTCAAGAATTATCAAGAACCTTCTATATATATATATATATATATATATATATATATATATATATATATATTGCTGTGAAACCTACAAAATCCGTGAACTACGCTTTTCGAATCGAGCCTCACGAATTGGGCGTCAAGAATGCTGTGAAACCTACAAAAAGCTATTCATTACCTTAACTGTGTTGGTCCATTGACTTTCTTCTGTTAATCGCCTCGGCTGCTCCTCTAGATAACTTTCATCCTCATACATAAAAAACAAACACATTCCTACCACAAACATCAACGATAACTCTATTTACATCAATATTCACAATACATTAAAATTTCAAAATTAAAATTCAGCATAAATTTCAGTATCAGAAAATTTCAAGATTAAATTTGTTATCATTTTAAAGTGCATCCAGAATTAAAGTCCTTGTAGGATGCCTACTAATTACTATAACAATATATGCAGACCGGAGTCTGAGTACAAAGGGAGCATCTACCACCCCTTTACGTTAATTAATCAGGTTCGTCTAATTGAGCTCAAAGACATACCCAAAATTTTCATCATAATCCAGAACATCAATACTAAATACCCCTTTCTACTTAAACAAGCAAATTTCACCTTAAAATTAAAATATTATTGTTAGTACCATTTCACTACTGTCCATTTTGAGTAAATCAATTATAAAGTTAATCAACACACACAAAAATCTCAAAGTTCAAACAAAATAGTATAATTTACCTGAAGGTTACTTGCCCTCGTAGCTTCAATGTACATCGTCCCTTTTGTTAATCACACTATTCCAACTGGGTTATATTTACGGCTTCTGATTCTCAACGCTTTAAAAATTTTCTCCATCACCATTTATTTAAAGTTGTTTCAGGGCTTTTCCGGAACTAATGTGTGTATATCTGAACCTTGTTTTGTGGATCCAGACCCGTGTATGCACCATTTAAGTATTAATACCCCCGAAAAATAACAAAGAACTTCATACTTTTTTCACCAATATACGCCAAAACTGCCTACTTTTGTGTATATAATTGTCGTTGTAAATTTTTACCAATTGGTACAGTGATACTAAACTTTATTACCTTGTATCTTCTTTTCTAAGTGCACTAACGTACATTCATTGTAGCACGTATAGAACAAGCTGTTTTAAATCACATAATATTCGAGCAAACTGTTTAAATTATTTAATATTAAAACCGGAAAACTAAAAAGCACTGTTTAACGCGTTCAATCAAGTCGAAGATCTAAGAGAGCTTTTAACGCATCGAATAGTCAAAAGTCTAAGAGAACGAAATTCATATTACCACCGGTATATATAGCGGATAGCCGGCACGTCGCTTTTGTCCTCAAAACAGACAATTCTTAAGAATTTCGTCATTCTATGTTCCCATTCCGTAGCCCGCGCATCGGTTTTTACGAATTTAGTACTCACCCCAGTTAAATCTCAGAAATTTCAACACGGCACGCAAAGTCTGGAAATAACTAATTGACTTTTATAAAGAAATGTTATTTTTACCTCTCAAATTTTGCATTTTACTTTCAACCAATCGCAACCCCATGACGTTGCTCTACTCACGCCTTTTACTATATGTGTCTCGGTCTTGCGCATATTATCTGTCTCTATCTAACCTGTTCTTATTGATGCAAATTGATATTCTTTATTATCGATTATTTTAGTCCATGTGGAGTGTGAAATAACCCACCTTTAGCATTTCTCGTAACTATTATGCAACGGTTTCTACAAGATTCTCTGAAACCATTTGTTATCTACAAAATTTTCGCCGTACGTGATATTTAAACTACGCAGGTGTTCAAACATAATATTAATTCTCAGAGCTTTATTTTCTGGTATTATAATCTTGGATTTTCACAGACTTTTATGCTTATTATTAATAATGGTTTAATTAACTCCAATTAAAATTGACTTCTATCCTTTCATTTTTAGCGAATACAAGTTAAATATTAATTATCATGTGTACACTTTGTTTAATACCGGTTACTTAAAATAGGGTTAATTAATATAAATTTTGCACGTAATTTCCATTTGTTTCCTTATTAGGAATAATTAAATTACATGTGGAGCTTTTTTAATACTGTTTCCTTTTATATAAAGCGTCTTATAAACAATTTAAATTTCTTAATTTTAATGAAACGAATGAATTTTTATGCTTCACGCTTTTATTTAATAACGCGAGTTATGTATCTTTTCCCAAAGCTGCTACACGGTGATTAAAATTATTTGATGTGATTATTTAATTTTCTACCCTGGTCTAAATATGAGTAATATATATATATATATTAATTTGGGGGATAAGTAACTAGCTCTATACCAAAAATTGAGAAAAACGGGCTCGGTATTTAATAAGAGTACTGAACCTGGTAGACGTCCAAATGTTATAGCAAACGACTGAGATATTTTATTGGAAATTGGAAATTATCATCTGAAGACTCGCTGCTATGTTTCTTAATATTTCCAAATCTTCGGCTGAGATACCTTCTGTTAGAATACTTTCCAGCCCATCTTCGTTCCGCTAAACGTGTCACATTGTACTCTGCCATAGACTAAATGCATATCAGCGTATTCTTTACTAGTAAAATAAACAATTTTATAAAGATTACCTTTTCACCCAACACTAGTGGCATTATCTGTTTAGATCAAAATATCTTGACACTCTCAAATATCTGATGGTTGGTTAGTCAAAACCACCTTGGCATTTTATGCATTAATCACAAAAACTGTAAATTGATTTTTCTCGAAAATGGTGTATGTAAGCCGTTTCAAACAAGTTTTTAAATTTGACGTAGAATATGTCAAAAATTTGAAGATATAAAAATGCAAGAGTAACTATTCAAAAGAATTGAACAACGGTACCGCGATGAAACCTTATCACAGAGTCGTTAAATGGGTTCTTGGTTGTCGCTGCAGCAGCTATCAAGAAATAGGTTCCATTACAACAACCGAAAATTAATACAGTCCTTTGCTAGCTTTAGGTTGTTAAATAAAACAGCGGAGTGGTTACGACCAAGTTCATTGAAGCTAAATAAATAGCAAGTAAATCAATAATTACAGTTTTAAGACCCCACATCGAGTATAGAGTTACAAAATGTTTACTGTCAGTGCGTAATTTAGCACTTTCTTAAAAAATAAAGAAATAGCTTTACAATTTCACTAACATTTTGAGCTCAAAGTGTCACAAACAATAAATTAAAGAAAATTACTGGACATATTGCTTATTAAATATCATGGATGAATGCATGATTTATTTAGTAAATCGGTTTGTACGTGCTGTTGTTTTTTTTTGTTCTGGTGAGAAAAATATTGACGAATATAAGTACCTGAAGATAAACCAATTATATTAAACTAATGGTGATTGATTAATACATTATTGACGTAAGTATCCCTGACACCTGTTGACCCCAGATGTCGAATACTATAGTGTTCAAATATTTATAAAGTAAAACTTTTAAAATACCTAACAAGAAAAGAATTCTCATAAACAGCTGCTTGTAATGAAATATTTCCAGATATTGTTTCGTCTTAAATGTATCGCTCCAGCTCAAAGTATGACTAGTAATGCCAGCCCAAATTTATCAGGAAGCACAAACCAATTAATACCGAGAGTCACATCTCATCAACAATATTTCACTTTCAATAAAATGGGATACTTTGTAAGTATATTTGTTCCCAGTTGCTAAACAAATTTAAATCCTCAGGAGTGAAACTCAATTAGTAGCACAAGAAAAATCTTACCCCGTATAAGACCTGAATTACTACAATTGCCAGCTAAAAAAACTGGTCACAACCATATTGGAATACCAAAAAGAACCAAACATAGTGATGTCAAACCATGGTCCATACATCACTAAGCAGGACGACGAACGGGACAACACCTCGCATCAACACTCTGAACTACACGTCCCTTTTTAATCTCACATGATAGGAATGACAAAAGCAACTGCTTTTCGTTCATAAGCACATAATAAACCATGCACATAAAGTTGCCTAACTTCCCAAATCAGAGAATCATACTGTAGCAAGTTGTCGAATTGTCAATAGGGGATTAATGATACTTTATATATTGGCATTCTTTAAAAACTGACTTAAGGGCGCCGTCTTCAAAGACCACCAACTTCCTTAGGAAACACTTTAGGATTAAAATAATTTGGGATTACCAGATATGAAATTAACAAGAGAGTTTCAGGATCCTTGTAAAATGGTATAAAGATTGAATAACTAGACTCCTAAACTGTATTTGCGTCCAAATTTTGTCAAAAATTCAATAATATAATTATTCTCTAAAATAAAAAAGTCGAACTCATACTCCAGCAGTCTGTATCACGAAAACTACATCTCGGGGTCAAAGAAATGTTTAGAACTTTCCGTCTATTGTTACATTATTAACATACTATCTAAATCTCTAATAGTATTTCTAACATTTTGACACACCTGTGTAGAAGAGAAGTTCATACATTGCAGTCGCTATTCTAACATTGTACTTCCACTTCTACATTCTACAGTAATCTTTTACTCCTTTCAACTCTGATAGAAATAAAAGGAAATATTGAATTGAGATTAATCCCTGCAGCCTGCGTTGCAGGGCCCTAATCTGTCTAAGACGGTTGGATGCTTATAGTATTATACATAACTAAGTATAAAAAGTAAACCCTATAAAATGTAATATCAAACAGTAAATTGCTACTACGTACATACCAATATACTGCTAGGCTTGCAAAGTAGCAAAGTACAAAACGTTTAGTTTACTCACACACAAAAATAAACTCAGCAATAGTATAAATGCACTACAGCCATTTACGAAATTTACGTTATATGAACCCGCTGCAAAGACGTCGATAACTGAATCTCTGTCCTGCGCAATGAAATATCAAGCCGGTTCGACATCTTCGTTCTCAACATGCTCATTAAACATTTCAATTTTAAAAATTTCGCTATAATGATTTAATTTTTATTTGGCTGACGTTTTGTAAATTCAAACTAAGCGAGAATGGAGAATTTCATTTTGAAAGATTATAATGAATAGGAGATGTGTTTTGTAATAAATACAGTCTCAGTAATTTAATCCTAAATGAAAATTCGACTTAATTGTCCGACAGCAGGTAGTTGCATGTTAAGTTTGGTTTAAAGAAACAGATAAGGGTGTGAAAGTTAGTAAAAGAATGTATTTTATATACTAGCGGTGTGCTATAAAGTTGAAAAGGGTAAATAAAAGTGTGAGTGCTGCAATCTTGCTAATATAGGTGAGTTAAATCATAGAGCGTTATAATTGATAAATTACTTCATCATCATTAAGTCTTAGTCCTAAAACTAGTTAGACGCTTACCCTCATTGTTTCCTAGTCTGAACCAACCTACACATTTCCCTGAAATTTGCACAGTCTGCATCTATCACAATTTGTGTGCGAAAGTCTGATCTCGGTCTACCTCTACCTATCTCTGCTTGAATATATCCCGTACTATTCCCATGAAATGCCTTAGAATGTATCCTGTCCATCTATTTCTCCTATTTTTTTTCGTTTTCCACAGATATCTTTATTCCTCTACTATTTCAACAACCTATTTGTTACTAAATTTGTCTGTCCATGCTTTACCATCCTCATACATCTAAAGCGCAACATTCCAAAAGCCTTCAATCTTTTTCTGTCTGCATTTCCTACTGTCCCTATTTCATAGATGTACTGTGCTGTGCTCCATACTATGCTTTAAACAGTTTCCTTCTTGTATCTATGTTCGTTGTCTTCGAACATAGCTGCTGTTCTTTCTTGTTTGATGCATTTCGGTCACCTTTTATTGTTTTACAGTTATATACCCTACTTCCCCGATATTCAGTTCTATGTGAAGGGGGGTAGGTAACCTTTGGCTGCCAATTTTTCTCAGCACTTAAACTTTTGTCGAATTAATAGTTTTTCCAATTAATCCTTTCGCACAATCAACATTAGTTAAAAATATTTCACAACCAACACCTGTAGTTGTTTATAATAATCATCAGATTTAAGAGCACTTATTTTTTCGTCATTGGGTTTTACGTCTTGAAACTGGTACCACGTGTACCTCGGCTTATTTATGTTCTGAGCTAGCGTACACAGTTCCCTGCAAAATTCTCACAGCAGCCTATATACAGCTCGATTCCCTTCTATTGTTTTCTAATTATATGCCCTATTTCACCGAGATTCAGTGGTATGTGAAAAGGGTTAAGCAGACTGTGGCTACAAAGGATCCCCCAACACTTAGACATTTGCCGAATTAATAGTTTTCCAGTAAATCCTTTCGCACAATTAACATTAGTTGAGAGTATTGTTTATAATATGTTGTTGTTTATAATAATCACCATCTTTAGGTACAGTAATTATTATTGTCATTAGTTTTTCCCATCTTGCGACTGGCTGGAAGCGTACCTCCATTGATTTCTATTCTGAGCTAGCTTAGACATTTTTCTGAAATTTTTACAGCCTACATCCTTCACTATCTGTGTGCAGTAGTCTAACCTAGGTATATATAATCCGCACTATTCCTTCATGTCTTAGTTTGTGGCCCATCATCCTATCTCTCCTATTTTTTACAGTTTTCCACATATTTCTTCCTTCCCCTACCATTTCTAGTACCCCTTTGTTCTTAACTTTGTCTGTCCACGTTATCTTCATCATACGTCTGAAGCACCACAATTCAAAGGCTTCTGTCTTTTTTTGTCCGCTTCTCCTACTGTCCAGGCTTCACAGCCGTACAGTGCTGTGCTCCACACATATGTTTTAAGCAATCCTTTCCTTGTTCCTATATTTGTGGTCTTTCAGCACAGTAGTTGCATTTTCTTGTTAAATCTAACAGAACCTTGTGCTAATCTTTGTTTTATATCTTTTGTACTTTTCCCATCTTGCGTTATTTGACTTCCGAAGTAGCAAAAATCCTTAACCTCTTGTAAGTTCTTGTTACCTATTTGTATTCTTGTTTTTGATTTATTTTCTCCTCTTTTGCATACTAGAACTTTAGTTTTATTTTTGTTAATTTTCATACCATATTTCTCCATTACAACTGTTTCCATTTCATTAAGAGCAGCTTCTAACTCTTCTTTGCTAGATGCTAATACCGCTATATCATCTACAAATCTAAGCATATCAATATTTTGTCCCTGCATATTAATTCCAAATGTCTTCCTGCATTTGACAGTATTCATTGCCTCTTCTATGTACAAGTTAAAAATTAATGGGATAAGGCACATCCCTGTCTCACCCCTTTCCTCCTTTCATGAGTACTCTTTCGTTTTTTTGTAAGTAGTTTTCTGCACGTCGTGCTATATTTCTTCGCATAACTATTCCCACACCCGAAATTCCTTCCTCTGATCCTGTGTGAATTACCCTGAAGTCTCCACTCCTCTGGCCAGCGGACTTCGCTGATTCCTACTACGTCTAGTGCTAACCTATTCATTTCGAGTTTCAGGTTCTCTAGTTTACCTACTTGTCTCATACTTCTGACATTCCACGCACCGACTCGCAGAATGTTCACGGATCTTTTCCTATACTTTTGGATTACATCTCCCGAAATGGTCCCCTCCCGGAGATCCGAATGGGGGACTATTTTACCTGCGGAATGTTTTACACCAAAGGATGCCATCATCAATAATAACAGTTGGAGTACGCTGTGTACTTGGGACGTAATGTGGTGGTTTCCCGTTGCCTTTCACATCGCGGTAGTGTGTCTTATAATGTCATACCGACCCCTATGGTCTCTGCCACTCTAAGTACCGAAAAAGCTGCTGCCCTCTTTCGGGGACCTGTCTTAATCTGGTTCCTCACTAAAGACCCCACTAATTTGGTTAAACCTATAGTTCCGCTTTATAGCTCGTTGAAACGCTCAAGCCATTCTACCTGTTCTAGTATTTTAGAACGTCGTCAAGGTGCAGATCCGTTCAGTATAATAAATTACTTATTTGATTAAAATATTGGCATAATATTTGAATATGTAAATTGTTGACTGTTTCTGTAATGAGGTTTCATCGAGAGTTTATCTCTCTCCAACCGAAGTCCTTATTATGTAAAGGGACACACGTTTCAAGAAAGTTTAGGAAAGGCGTATTAAAAAATTAGTTTTAATTGGTGCTACACAGAAAGGAAGATTTTAGTGTGAGAAAGTGTAATGCGAGGTGTTACGCTATCATTAAATTAGAGTGGAAAGATAATATTTAATCTTGAATGGGTTATCTTGTTAGTAAAGCACCCTGTACAATTTCAATTTCATGTAAAATTGTGTTTAAAAACAAAACTTGCAATTACATCCGTATTCTTAGTACAAATCATAAAACTGAAAACCACTAAAATAATCACTCTACCTCTATTAAATACATAGGGTAGCTTAAACAAAGAATTGTAAGTTATTTTATACCACAAAATATAAGTAAACCAATTATATTTTAACCATAAAAGTTCATAGTAAAAGAATGTCATGTTTCCTTTTAAGACGCTTTCAGAATTGTTAAGAAAATGATTGGGAATTCGTCGATATACACACCTTACGTGTGCTTTAGGGATTTGGTTTAAAAATTCCATGCAATATAACAAAGTTTTAAAGACATTGTTGCAGTTATTACTAAAGCAAATCACAATACAGTTTACTACAAAGTAACAGTTAGACGCTGAGCTATGAGAAAACAAAAGTTTACAGTTTCCTAGAGATGTAACCTTTTTATACAATAAACTTACAATGTGTGCTATTATATGGCTCCAGGTAAAAGAATAAAATATACACCCACGTAAATTACATGGTGACAGGTTCTTCATGCATGTCATTTTGTCCTTGACTGAGTAGCGAGATTATGCAATAATATAAAAAACCACCGACAGCATATGAAGTAGTAGGAGAATTAAATAATAATAATTATATCTAATTGTGGTATGTCAGTTATATAAAACTTGAGGACCCAAAAACATCGAAATGCAGGGATACGCGCGAATAGAATAGGGGGTTTGGAAGTGATAGGAGTCAATTATATAGGGATCATTAACCTGAAGAGATCAAATATGTAGTGGTACCAGAAGGTGCGAACATAGACGGGGAGATTGTTATTCTGAATGAGACCCTGGACAAATTAAGTTCGGCAAGTAAATAATTAAAGAATGTTAGTTAGGATTTAAAATGTAGTCAGTTAAGGGTTCGGAACACAACTTCATGAAAAAAGTACACGGCATCCCATGAATTATTTGATCTTACGCTTACTGTGCTGCAAGGTATTTCCGAAACACTTGCGGGTGTAGCCAGCATTGTTACGACCGTTGTAGGGAATGATACTTTATTTATTCATCCTTTGTTAACTTAGAATTTTTGGGTTAGGTTTAACCTTTGTTCAAAGAATGGATAAAACCAGGAGGTTGAGTATTGACAAAATAAACGCTGGTGTGGTATGGATATGTCGAACTGTTATAGTAAGGAGATTATGCTGTAAGTAATATTATAGGTACAATTGATGTGGGTGAACGTAAATGTGTTTGACATATTTCGACGAAGAACATTAACTGATCATTACACTGCTTAATTTTTTTTATTAAGGATTTATAAAGGGGCCAAATAGATATTAAGTATAAGGGTACTGTTATTAGTAAAATATTAAGAAATAAGTAGATATTAAATATTTTGGAAACGACAATGTTATAGCACAGAGTTGGGATTTAACTTTCTTCTTCCTTTGTTTTTATGAAGAACTTTGTCAATAGTTTGGATGAACGTGTAATAATTAAATAGGAACACGGAAAAATTTGGAGTGGTGAGTAGCTTTTTTGATGGCTGAGAAATAAGTTTTTTACAATTTCTTTTAGGATGTTTTTATTTTAGCAACACCTGGCTAGATTAGAGGGTAAGATTTATTTTTAGGAAACGATATTTGTAAGAGTATTGAAAATATTTGTATGGTAATAGAAGTTAAGTTTGAGTTGACTTTTATTTAAGTTATTTAGGAGATACTGAAAACCAGCGGATTTTAAAGGATATCTGACTACCCCAGTGATAGTCGTATTTACAAGGAGCATTTCATTTTGAGAAATTTCTTGAATTGAAAAATTTAGGATACCAATGCAAGTATGCTTTATGCGGGATAACAGTCTTCCACATTAAATGATATCAAAGGTATTGCGATGACAGACTGTTTGGCGCCCTCGATTTTGACAGAGACAAGTATTAGCGTAGTGTAGAATTTTAAATTAGAAACCTGGTTAATTATTATTTTCGAATTTTTTTATTCGTCTTTATATTTTATTTTTCATTTATCCATAGGAATCCACTCTCGCACCACTGCAGTTGCCGGACGCACCCCTATATTGCCATGGAGTTCCCGCCCCTTCAAAGCAATTACAATTTAATTTTTTTAACGAATAATTCTTCAGAGACAAAGACTAAATTACGTAAATATTCCCTGTATGTTTGTTGTGATTTATTTTGTGTTTTTCTTGATCGCCTTTGGCAAGAAATTTTAAAGAAAGGGAAAGACCTATTCAAATGTACACTAATAAAAAACAAGTATCCTGAAAGAATAATAGAAAAAGAAATGAATATGGCATAAAAAAATAAAAATGAAGAAAACGGAAACATCGATATGCATCAAAAAATGCTCTCAATACCATACATAAAAGGATTCTCCGAAAAAAGCCAAAAAATAGGAAACAAATTCAAACTTAAAACAGTATTTAGAGCCAACAATACACTAAGAACACAATTAACAAAAACTAAACCTATATACGCAAAATTCATGATATGCCAACATGTATGGGACTTTAGTCATAAAATAAAACGAGAGGACGCAAAAATTATTGACAAAGAAGGAAACCACCAAAAACGCAAAATCAAAGAAGCTGCTTATATAACCCTACATAAAAATAACTAAGTAGCAAACGAATCGGCCACTTTCGGTAAATAATGGATTTCATTACTAAAAGAAATAACAAAAGAAAATCCAATGACCCCATTATCTAGATAGCAGTGCAAGTTTTTCCTGGGTTTTTCTTGCAAAATTAACATGGAATACAACCTACATATATGATTTCTATTTATACAGACAATAACTAATTACATAACAACAAGCATATTAACAGCCCCCGTAAACATTGGTATCCGACAAGTGTAAACCCGGCATTGGGTTACCTCAGAACCATATACAATCTTTGTTGAACAGCATTGGTATCTGACAAATATAAACCCGCCATAGGGTCGCCTCAGAACCATGTTAAAATCTACCAAAAGGGTAGCCTAAATTATAATTAGTTTTCCTCCTCAAGATAAATATAAAAACGACTACTTAAGCCTTACGGTAACATATTCGCATACTAATTTAATATCCATCCTCTCAACCGTATAAATAGAAACATGTTAAAAAGTGTTTTCCAATCCTCAAGTTATTAAATTTATATGAATTTTAACTAAATAAAAATTATTCAGCTGATTTCACACTAAGCGAATTGGCTAACTCAAAGTCATTCCCAGGGCGCAACACAAATTGAAGGCACTCATTCTTCTAAACTTTAAAATTTTCATCTTCAAACCAAATATATCAAACATTAATAAATCAAAGTCACCTTCAATTTAAGTCATAAATGTCAAACTCGAAATTTTTATTATTTTGACAACTATCCTATAAAGATCAGTTTAACAAGTATGAGTGGTTTAATTCCCAAAGAAGATCAAGAAAAGCTATGCACTTCTCGATCTGAGATGCATTAGTGGTTGCGAAAAGCCCATCGTGTTTTGTATCCCTTAAGAGGTTGGAATTCTATATACGACAAAAATAATGCAACGAGAAGAAAAGGATAGCGAATTTTATACTCTTGCGTTTCGTATGGTTCATCGCGTGTCTTATCCCTTTGACCGACTTATACTCCTCGACACCATATCAATTAATTCGATTACTACGTGAAATTAAAACTTTGCGTGAGCGTTTAAAACCCCGAATACCCTAAATACTTAATTTAGTTCTTACAGATTGATTTAACAATAAAAACGTTCTCTCTGGGTTACGCATACAGTTACAGCATTTTTTTTAAAAAAGAATTTGATACCATAGAAAGTTGTTTTGAATACCATCCACATATGAACATTAAAAAAACACAAACTTAAAGACTAACTAATTATGCACATTGGATTGATATAATTAAGCCAAACGGTAGGAACAGTTGCTTGTTGCGACCGTTTTAAATGTTACTAACAGAGACTACGCAACATGCAAAAATGTACTCCAACAATAAAAGGATTGCTCTTTGACGCGATTTTGAGAAATTTAAATAATTTATTTTGTTTGCAGCACGACGCTATCCGTGGTATCGATAGGTGAAGTCTCACTGCTGGTTTTTTCCTCCAAGAGCGGGTGGTCTTCTTCTTGGAACCATAGCCGGACTCTCAATTGGACGGCTCCAGTTGGTGCTGCGATTAACCGACGCACCGGGGAAACTTGCAGCTTTCCGATGGTCCCATCAGTCCATGGCTAAAACAATAACGTATAGAATATTCACTCATGTACCAAAAACGTTAATAAAAGTCAGTTGATATTGCAACTTCAAGTAATACAGAATTAGATATACTCACCAATCCTAATTATGAATATTTCGTGTTTTCTTCGTAATGGTTGAAAATCTGGATGTTCTTGAAACAACCACAATTTCTTACGTATGATAACTCAAAATTTAGTTCAAATTTGAAACCTTTTTTTTTAAATTA
Organism: Platerodrilus igneus; assembly: GCA_036346225.1. NCBI lineage: Eukaryota > Metazoa > Arthropoda > Insecta > Coleoptera > Lycidae > Platerodrilus > Platerodrilus igneus. Next base: position 9,040,057 of record JARFIW010001599.1, read on the forward strand.
TAAAGCGCGTAGCTATTACGGGCAATAAGAAAATCTTTATAATTGCAATACATTCCTAGTAAATTAAATTTAGGGCATCAACTTCACAATGCTAAATGTGGAGGACTAATTAAAGCATACACAATTCTGCAAATTTGCGAAATTCCTACATAAAGAGCTCCACATCGAAGCACAAATCACTCTGTTAATTAGTTTTCATTCTTGGACCAAAAGGAAATAAAGTATTAAATGTCTTACTCTATGATCGTCTAGAACGCTCGTTAGACCGAGATGTTTGTATTCTTTGATCTTTTCTTCTTATACTAGAAATATACCAAAGTTTGACCACAGCTGCATGTAAACACAGTCTACGTAAATACGCCATTCTAGTGGACAGATATCGCCATGTGTATAGCGGATCTACAGGCTGAGTCATTGGTCGGTAGATTCGTGTTTATCCTTCAGCAAAGCATCGCTCTGCCGTTCCGGAAGGGAGAGTGTAGAAGTCGACTGTTTCATCTTCGGAACAGATGGGCGCATCAAATTTATTAAGAAAATTTCGCTAGGCAGAGTGATTTCTAGCACTTGCCTCATTTACGCACAGGGCATTAGCTTCCTTCATCACATTAGAATGATCCTTGACATGGGTACCTGCAGTGCATTCACAAGAGCTTCGACCTTAGCATTGTACGCAGCACGTCGTTTTGTCGAATGACTTAGACATCAACAACATCTGCATCACATCACGAAGGGTAGGTACATACTACGTCTACTATGATGTAAAGACTATCGTATGCACTTTAATTAAAATGTCTTATAAAGTTTGCGAACTGTATGAATTTGCATTTTTTAATAAATTATGTGATATAAAGGGTGTCAACTGTAATTCTGACCAAACTCAGCAAATTTATTCTATTAATCAGAGTCGTGAAAAAAAGTTATTTAAAGGTGTGTCCAAAGAGGCTTCTGAAAAAAATTATACGTACTTCGAATTTAAAAAAATTTTGGTCAAATTGAACTCAAAATTTTAATACCTCGAACAATAAAAATTAAACAGTATCACAAACTACGATTATTTTGGAATGTAACTTCTTCCCACAACAATACATGCTTGACAGCGTCTTACCAATGTCTGTCTTACATCGTCTAGGAGGTCAGGTGTTGTTGAAGTGAACCCCGTTTTACGAGACGACAATGAAGTGTGGTATGCGACACACGTTCTACCTGCCCTTGACCAGTGTTCGATAGTGCGCGCTTAGCGATAGACGTGTTGTTACGATGCTCCTATGTTTTGTGTATTAAATGCAGACACTAATCTGATTGCTTATATTATGTTATTCACATATCTGTATAATGCTCGTAGGAACCGTTAGTTTTGTGCTACTCATATTACGTTCACTAATAAATCTAATTCTGTGTATCATGCGATTCCATTGTGTAGGAAACCGCCGAATATTCTAACAGGTTATGTGTCCAGGTAACCAGAATTAAATTGAATTACGGGCAGCTAAGTTACATCGCGAACCGATAAGTAATAAAGCACGTGTGCAGTATTGAAATTCCTTTTCGTTATTAACAATAAACAAGATGAATCTCGCAAACGCATCACGTCTTGAAATGTTGAACAAAGGCAATTACGACACATGGAAGATACAGATGGAAGCGTTGCTAACAAAACATGATGCCTGGCTATACGTGAACGGCGATAACCCCAAACCGGTTCTAAACGAACAAGATGTCGTGAACTCTAAAAGTGAAATTGAAACTTGGATTAAAGGTGACGCTAAGGCTAAGTCAGAAATAATATTATCAATATGTCCTTCTGAACTGAAACAAATCAAAGGGTGTAATACTTCTAGAGATGTATGGATTAAACTTGAGAATATATATCAATCGAAAGGTCCTGCCAGAAAAGCTACGTTACTTAAACAACTTACACTACAGCGCATGAATGAAGGCTCCGACATACGCCAACACACAAACAAATTTTTGATGCTGTCGACAAATTAATGGAAATGAACGTTGAAATAAATGCTGATCTGCTTGCTATAATGTTGTTATACAGCTTACCGCCGAGCTTCGAAAATTTTAGATGTGCTATCGAATCAAGGGATGAGTTGCCAACCCTGATACACTTCGAGTTAAAATTATCGAGGAAAGCGATGCTAGAAATAATAGTACTTCGCAGAACGCTCTGTATGTTAACAAGAAATTTAATCACCAACGTAATCAAAGTAGAATTTACGGAAATGACAAGCAAAACGGCAATGTTTCTCAGAGTGAAAATTTAACTGCAAGAGATTCGTTTAAATTTCGTTGCCACAAGTGCAGAAAAGTTGGTCATAAGGCGTCAGAATGCTATAAAAACAGAAGTGCCAGTGAGTCAAAAGTAAATAATTGTGAAAGTGCTAAGAAAATAGTGAGTTTGCTATCGTCTGAAATGTGTAAATCTAGTGCTTCGAATAATGCTACGAACCACGACATGAAATGGTGCTTGGACAGTGGCGCTACGTCGCACCTATGTAAGGATGTTGAGAGCTTCAAGGAACTCATGGAATACTCACATGGCTCCTGAGTCTGGCTAACGACACCTCTACAAGCATCGCTGCAAAAGGTATTGCAACGTTTACTACGAACGTGAAAGGTGAGTCCAAAGATATTGTTTTAAATAATGCATTACATGTACCGGACTTACGTACAAACCTTATGTCTGTTAGCAAAATCACAGACGCTGGATTTAACGTACTTTTTGAACGCGATTGTGCAATAGTTACGCATAAAGACGGAACTGTCGCTCTGATAGCCGATCGTATTGGTGATTTATATTATGCTCGCGAAGTTAACAATATTTCTAATATAGCGACAAATGAACTTACGACGGCATCCGCGCGAAGTCTTTTAATGTGGCACCGCCGCTTAGGACACTTACATTTTAAAAGCTTAATCGATTCTGTAAACAAAGGAATCTTAACAGGTGTAAACTTAAAACTTGATGACGGGAATGTTTACCCAAATTGTGACACATGTACCGTATCTAAAATGACTAGAACGCCTTTTCCCAAACGATCGAACAGAGAAACGGAATTATTACAAATAGTTCACACAGACGTTTGTGGACCAATGCGTGTTTTATCTAATGGAAAAGCAAAGTATTTTGTAACCTACACGGACGATTATTCACGATGGTGTGAAGTCCGATTTGCTAGTTCAAAGTCAGAAATAGTGAAAATAACTGAACAATATATTAATACAGTAGAAAACCAAAAAGACAAACGAGTGAAATGTTTTCAATCTGACAATGGTACCGAATTTAATAATAACGAATTCGACTCTATGTTGAATAAACGCGGAATTGTTAGGCGCTTGACGATACCCTACAATCCGGAGCAAAACGGAACAGCGGAGAGGAAAACCGCACTCTACTAGATACCGCACGTTGTCTGCTCACGGGGTCAGGCCTACCCGATACTTTTTGGGCTGAAGCGATTAATACCGCTAATTATATACGCAACCGTGTACCAACCAGTAGTCTGAATGGGAAAACTCCATACGAATTATACACCGGAAAACCCCCAGATGTCAGTTACTTTAGAGAGTTCGGACGTAAAGTTTTTGTCTGAATAGAAACCCGAATCGTGGAAAATTTGATAAAAGGGCAAAGAAGGTATTTTCTTAGGTTATTCCGAAGAATCAAAAGCATATAGAGTATGGCTACCAGTCGAACAAAAGACTGAACTGACTCGTGATATAAAGTTCGTCGAATCGAATAGTGAGGAAGGTAGGCGTGAGCCAACTAATGTTTTTCCTGAAATTGAGGACAACGACTCTGAAACACAACTCAGAGACGAGCCCCCTTTGTTTTATCATTGGGATGACCCTATTGAGGAAAACGACACTCCTATTGCGGAAGTTGAAAATCAGATTTTAGTAAGAGGTCCGGGAAGACCCAGACTAGAACGAACGGGACTCAGAGGACGACCTGCAAAGTTGTACCACATGGTTCCCGAGGCGAATTCAAACTCAGTGTTATTCGAACAGTCGTTAAACTCCGAAATATGCATAAAACAAGCTCTGAATTCAGCCGATTCTGAGGATTGGTACAGAGCAATGGCGGACGAGATATCATCAATAATTAAAAGTAAAACTTGGAATTTAGTTGATAGACCTAGCAACGAACGTGTAATTGGAAGTAGAATTGTTCTGCGAAATAAATTTAAAAGTGACGGTGCGCTTGATCGTAGAAAGGCTAGATTGGTCGCCCAAGGCTTTGATCAGCAACCCGGAATACACTTTAACCATACGTTTGCACCAGTTGCGAGATTAGGTTCGGTAAGATTGCTTTCAGCAATTGCCGCACATCGAGGCATGCAATTACATCAATTAGATGTTGCCTGTGCCTATTTAAACGGTGAACTTGAGGAAACCATTTACATGGAACCACCAAAACAGTTAAATAAGGTACTGGAAATCATATGTTCACAAGGAAAACCTCACTTGAGGAAGCTGCAGCTGACATGCTAAATGAATTACGGAAAGGTGACAAAGTATGTCTACTCAATAAGGCCTTATACGGCTTGAAACAGGCTGGCAGAACCTGGTACTCAAAATTATCGAAAGTTTTAGTGGAATGCGGAATAAAACCCACTAATTCCGACCCTTGTTTATACCGCAGTGGTGAAGGGAAGACTTATTACTTGTTGCATTTTATGTAGACGACATAATTATTGCTTCGAAAAATTCTGAATCTGTAGAAAACTGAAACGTAAGTTAGCTAAAAGTTTGAAATAAAGGATATGGGAGGCATAAATTACTGTTTAGGAATTGAATTCTCTTGTTCCGACGGTAAAGTTTCGTTAAATCAAAGAAATCATATAATTGAATGTCTGGACAGATTCGGTATGACTGATTGTAATCCTGTCAGCACCCCGATTGATCCGAACGTGAAATTGTCACAGCCGACCGAACCGCCATCCGAAGAAGAGAAAAGCTACCATACAGGGAACTAATAGGCTCTTTGACTTACTTATCCGCAGCGACTCGACCCGATATAAGTTTTGCCGTCAGCTATCTTAGTCAGTTCAATAACTGTTTTCGAAAATGTCATTGGGAAGCGGGGAAACGAGTCCTGAGATACCTTAAGGGAACTATGAACCTTGGGTTAATATACACGTCGAATAAAGAAACACTTAAGGGTTTTGTTGACGCTGATTGGGCTGGATGTCCTGTAGACAGAAGATCCTTTACCGGATTTTCGTTCATATTGTCTGGTTGTCCCGTTACTTGGGAATGTAAAAGCAGCGAACGGTGGCTCTTTCGTCCACTGAGGCGGAATATATGGGGCTATCGGAAGTATCGAAAGAGGCTATTTACCTTCGTAGATTTTTGTGCGAGTTGGATTCCGAGTGTCTTTCGCGACTAACTGTACATTGTGATAGCATGAGTGCTATAAAATTAGCGGAAAACCCCGTATTCCATGCTCGAAGTAAGCACATTGACGTGCGTTACCACTTTGTACGCGAAGCTTTGTATAATGGTCAATTCGATTTGCGACATATTTCAACCAACGAAATGCTTGCTGATTTGCTCACGAAGGCACTACCACGTCGAAAGTTTGAAGAATGCGTCAAGTTGTTGGGTTTATCCAATTGTTTAGTGTCGGTAGCGTGTGCCTCAAGGGGAAGTGTTGAAGTGAACCCCGTTTTACGAGACGACAATGAAGTGTGGTATGCGACACACGTTCTACCTGCCCTTGACCAGTGTTCGATAGTGCGCGCTTAGCGATAGACGTGTTGTTACGATGCTCCTATGTTTTGTGTATTAAATGCAGACACTAATCTGATTGCTTATATTATGTTATTCACATATCTGTATAATGCTCGTAGGAACCGTTAGTTTTGTGCTACTCATATTACGTTCACTAATAAATCTAATTCTGTGTATCATGCGATTCCATTGTGTAGGAAACCGCCGAATATTCTAACAGGTGTGTTTCTTATTATGTCGATATTGTGAATAATAGGTCCTCTCAATACTTGAAGATTGAGAATTGGATTCCTGTATACAAGTAATCCTAGTGTTCCCTTAGATAATAATCTTACGGATTGCAATCTTGTAAATGTTCTGTCCAAAAAATGTGTCCACGCCGACCTATCCAACGATTATGGCACGTCTTACTAAGAAAGTCTCGTGGTCTAACACTGAAATGTGCTACAGCATCATCATGAATTGCAAATGGTACTTTCTATAACAATCCAGGTAATTCAACTTGAGAATTTTGCTTCGTTCGTGAAAAGAACACGGAATCAAAATTCGACTTGTTTACATCTTTCTGAAGACCAAAAGCAAATTATGCGCTCTAGATTAAAAACCAGTTTCTGTGAAAGCTTGTACAGGTTGAATACGATACGTTCTTTGTTGTTGTTTAGGCAGAACCTTTTTTTCAACTGTTACATGAGAAACTCCCAGTTTAGAAGCTATTCGCTGCTATTCGACAGTTTGCATTACTTGTCTTTACAGGTCAACTGATCTTCCACCTTACTCGTAGTTTCGGGGGTGTCAAGCAGCCAGTTTCTCGAGTCGTGCGGCAAACTTCAGAAAACATAACTTTTTGAGGGCATTTCCGATTACTAAGAGTTGTTGGATTGTATTTGAGCTCGTAGGTATTTCCATTTGTTCAAATAAAATGATAATCTGCTAATTTTGTCTTTGTAAACGTTTTCAATTGTAGTCTTTATTTAGATTTTAAGTCTACTAATTAACTGAACACACTTTCAAACAATATTGGTTTTGACATCAAAACCACTAACACCATTTTCATAAATTAACATTATAATTTCGTATTCAACTTGAGCTAAATAGTCAAAACCTGAAATGCCTAGATCTTTTTAGGAAGCACTTATAGACCTTTTTCATTGTTTTAGTTCATATGACAAGCCTCCACAGTTACAACTAACACCCTGTAATATTTGCTGCCCCTATCGTTAATTGTAAATACATTTTCATACACTCAAATAGCTGTCCCTAAACTTTACCAACGCCATACGTTCTAGATTGTGTCTTGTCTTCGACTCGATAATATGAAGTACAATAGACCCCAACAGCATATTCCTTACACAGGATAGCGCCACAACTCTATGTATAGACATAGCGCTAATATGTTAACCTGATGTGTAATTTATGGCGCAAATTACACATTTCTGCTAGATAAAAGTAATAAACCAACCTCTAGTTCATTGAAACATACACTCCTTTTGAGTTTTATAGTAAATGTAAAAGAAAACTTTACTTTGGGTGCTGAGCACTTATGGGAATTATTTATTTGTATTTGTATAATTTCCTCATAATTACCCTCTCAACGGTTACCAAAAAAAATTTTACTTTAAATTGTTGAATACCCTTTTAGAAATTATTTATTTGTATAATTACCCTACGTTAGAGTTATCGGGAGGAATTTAGGTAGATGTGTCCAGTATTTCAATTATTAAAAAAATCACATAGTTGGCCTGTATGTGCCGCAACTATAAGGAACTCTCGATGACATACTAATGCAACCAGTTACGTCTTAAAGCTAATTTCTTAAATAAAATGCATGTAATTGCTCACCTGTTAGATATAAATAGCCACTATTGTTATAGAAGTTGTGTAGAATGGGTTTGACAGTATCAAAACATAGTGTTTCGAGGCTGTTATGTCGAAGATCCAAGTTCACAATTGCAGGAACGCCATCCAGTAAGTTATTTCTCAAAATTTTCAATTTGTTGTAGCTTAAATTTAGCTTCCATAAATGAATCAAACCAGCAAATGCCCGATCTGATATGAACTCGATTCGATTCGACTCCAGATCCAATTCCTGCAAAACCATATTTGATTGAAAAAATCTTTTATAAATGAGCAAGACACAGTTTGTACTTTTAATTTGTTATAAATTAGATAGAAGCTGTTATAGCTAATTTGGCATAAGACAAGAAATGAAATTTATTAAGAAAGCCTAGCTAAAAACGCATTTTTATTGATCTACTCCAAATCGCCTAAAATAATAAATTTCAGAGTACCTAAGCTTTCTATCTGCAAAACTTTAATATTTTTTATCGAAGATTAACGATCACACCTTTTTCCGTGGTGTTGGTTTTGGAAAATTACAACCGTAACTTGTTCGAAATAGACTCATCGTATTTAGACTTTTCTAAAGATTCTATTTACAATAGCATTTGCACCCTAGCAACATTTCCTAACGCACAAATTCGCAAAAGCTGTTTGGGAAACTATCAGGTACGTGTTGTCAGTAACGCCAGTTTCGGTTATTAGCCTGACACCGTTGCTTGCTCGCGATCTAGGTAAAACTGAATCATGTTATCTCCTTACGATTAACGTTGGGTGGTCTATTGTTAGAAGCCGCGAATGGGAACATAAATGATGTAAGTGAAGTGCAAATTTAAGAACCACATTTACCGTTGGATTGCAACTATAGCAGGTTTTAAGTAAGATTATCTATTTGCTCATTAGTTTGTAACATATTTTATTATGCCCACATACATTATCAATAAGTTATGCAGTAATTTTCAACATAAATTACTTAGGGACATTCTTTAAAATTTATGTCCATAAAACACCATTATAATTAACAGATGATTTTATATAAACGCTTTCTTAATTGAAATAGTTGACATGTGTTTGTGATATGTATGTATGTCTGGTTCAGATGTTTTAATTCATTTTCAAAATACTTCCTTGTTTTCACTAAAAGCCGTATTCGCTAATTGACTTGAAATGCAAACGTGGCGTAGAATGTTAGTTTTTCAATCTAACCATGGAAGAAACATTAGTTCATTCCTTGTCTCTAAGACTAGCACTATGAATTAGATGGTCAGGCAGTCGAGTGGTCCTGACTAATTGGTCAGTAGAACGCGATGACTGGTAGTGTTACTAAAGTTGTTAGCTATTAACGATTTGAACTTACTATCAGGTATTCGCGATTTCTATTTTTTTTTCTTTGTAGAGCACGAAAAAATTATTTGTATTTAAGCTATTTTTGATTTAGTTCCAGATAAAATGTTAACTAGTGCAAATTATAATACTGGACAATAATTATTTTCGTCTACGTTTGGTTGAAGTAGACAACAACGGCCGTCACAGCTGTTAGCGATTCCAATTGGTTTATATAAAGATTAGTCCCTGCATAAATTTGCTAATCCTAGAACATTTGTTCTGTAAAACGTGGTGAGGTTTTGGAAATATAATTGTCTGATAACTAGAGTTCATGTCGTTTTGTTAAACTGACTCAATAGAAATGTGTATAAAATACTGAAATCTATTTTGTTATTGTACATGCCACAAGTAGATTAAAATTTATACTTCAACCTGTGTTTAGAAAACTCTTCTGTTGGTAAAAAAATTCTACTTTCAGTAAAAGTAAATGTTTCAATGACACTTATTGTTCTTATTAATTGAAATACAAATTGTGTTGTACATCTGTTGCTAACTAAGCTTACGTGTTAAATTTATTGTGCCTGAATTCAAAGCAACCTTTATAAAAACTTTTTTGTGGCGATATGAATAGAGAAAGCAAGTTATACTTAAGCCAATGTAATGCTTGCTCTGGTTCTTAAATTGTAAAAGTAAAGTTTTATAAAATCTAAAGTTTAAACTAATTGATACTGTATTGTAAACATGCTATATATACTGAATATGGTTTGTTCTCTTTGAGATTATTTGCAATTATAATTTTTTTATTGCTGTAGTGTTGGCATAAGCAGCATTTACTAATGTATTTATATAATGCTTTGCTATTAACTGATCTAATCTGTAACAAAACTATTAACTTGATAGATTTTAAGCTAAAATGATATTTTACATAAACTAAATGGAAACGCTGTTTATTTATTGAAAAAACCTTTAGCGTTTAATGGTTATACCTACATTTTGGTTCCACCTCTGTGCAGATAAATTAAATTTAGAAATTTTTCAGATAATGGAGAATTTGCTATTTTGACTTGCCATATTACTCTTCATTTCAGAATTGCTAAAGTAAATTTAAATGAGACCATCTCACTCAATAAAAGTAAACAAAAATTATTTAAGTTGGTCATTAACAGGATTTATCCAGTCTGGAAAAAACGCATACCTTTTATATTGATGAACCAAAGGTGTCCTCAATTTATGCGACGCTATGTTATAAATTTATATAGTGTTTTTAGGTGCAGTTCTATAAAGCAGTTTTAGAAGAGAGGTCCATAGATCCAAAGTAAGTAAAGTATATTAAATTAACTTAATGTATTATCTATCCCGTTGACTTTGTTGCGTTTCAGGGGTTTCCACGTTTTCCCTTGGGATAATTTCCTATGTCCAGTTATTTAACTAGAAGCTGTGGCGCTGTCTTTTTTGTTTTTTTTAAGACTCGTGACTGTCTCGTGCTGCCGCGTAGTCTAGTCATTCAGCTAGGTGGTCTTCTTTTTTCTAGAGCCTTCTGTCATCATTCTCTTAACCTGGGTACATTATATCCACAGAATATCGTCGCAAAATTTTAGGAGTTAATTTCTAGCCTTTTTCTCTTATTTACTTTAATTGAATAGGTTTTTATATTTAATCATTAGTACATTCGCAGAACGACAATTATCTTATTATCATATAAACCCTTCGATGAACTTTGCTTATTTTTCTGCACCAGTCAAGAGCTTTTGCGGTCGGTAAAATGTTTGTATATTACGCTTAGTGGGAATTTGAAGATAGACTGCACCTATTCTTGTAATGATTGAATAGGTTTGAGTGTCTATAAGCTCAAAAATTTAGGAGCCTAGAACAGAAAAAAAAAATGCTTTCTATGTCAATTTATGGTTTAAGTGCTCAAAAATCCTCGGGGGTTTACACTGCATCACTCTTATAACAACAGTGCAACAAGTAAAAGGAGAGCAAAGACACGTTGCAAAAGATATCGACATTTTAACTTGCCATTAACCTTATCCTCTTCGCATCATTGCAGTATGATGCCTTTCAGTCTCATCTTAAAGCAACGCTATTAACAGAAAATGTTCACGTTTTTTGTGGTGAAAAATTCACAACAAGGTACACTCTCTGGTTGTTAAGATTTGATTTTTCTGTATATCATCGGTCTAGTAGCTGTTATCAGAATGGATAACCTCGTTCTTCTTTTGACATAAGTGTAAGCTACGTCCGTTTGTATGACTGCCAGAGTTCAATCAATTTCTTGCTGTAGGAAACATATGACAGTGAATTTTAGTTAGGCAAAGCTATTTGTAAAGGTCATATTACAAGACGTTTTAGCATATCTGCTAAAGGGCTTCTTATAGCATGATTGTACGAATGAATCTGCTCGCCCAGAAGAACTCTCCTTTCAGCTACCACTTTGCTAAACATTATAATCCGCCTTAATGGACGTGTTTCTACGCGTCTTGTGTTGTTGAAATACCAAGCATCTACGAAGCTAAATAAAATCTTGGCTTCTTTGGTAGTTAACATGACGCTACGAAAGCATCGAGCACATGCTATTAATAGTATACCTTAAAAATTTGCTAGAAAATGTAGTCAAGAAGTCTGTTTACGATGAAAATCCTGTTAGCGCTCAATTTGTATTTAAATTTAGCAAACTAAAGACATACGTTAGACACGAAACCGATTTTGCTGCCAAGATTTACAACATTAATGCATTTTAATAGTTTTGAACACTAAGTGTATTTAATTTGTGTAATAAATTTGAATTTAAAGTTTTGCCAGATTGGCTTTTATGTTATGGCACGTTTTACAATTGTTGTTCGGAAATAAATTTTTTTCAGTAAACTTTTGCGTTATAGTTAAAATTTTATACCAAAAAAGAAATTCTAGCAATTTCAATTATTTGGACATAGCCATGAGTATATGTCACAACGGAACTATTGATGATGAGTGGACTTTTCACATCAATTGCAAAACTGTTTCGTGAGACTAAAACGCTTGTTAGAGTTTCTGAATTTTCTGCTTTGAAAAAAACCTGTGAACGAAAAGAAATTTTCTCGAAAAGCAAATATGTGGTACATCCAATAGTTTCCCAAAGTTTGGCGATTGGCCATATATAGCCAAATGTTCGAGTATATCCATATGGTTCACTTCTTGGGGTATTTTGACTTTTGGTCGATTTATCATCACTCGCCCTGGTTTCAGCCATGCCATTTGACACACTGCTCTATTCATTATATACGTTATGTATCACAGCTCTTATATGACGCTTAGCAGCAATTTATAGGAAATAATTATGTAAAGACTACACTAAATCTTGACTTAATCGCAGGTTAGGCAGTGTTGTACAGGTTAACGATTTAATAGGAATTTGTATGTATCACGCGCCACACAGGTTTGTCTGAAAAGTTTGCAAATTGATTATCTGCGTAGGCGTGTGAATTGGGGTATCTCTGTATTTGTGCTTAGTGGTGCGTGTTACCGTATTTGTTGTTGATTAAAAATAGGTTAACGTATCCGTTGCTTATATTTAAATCCTCTCTAAAATTTACTGTGTCCTAAGTAGCATTTTTTTTTGTTTCAAATGATGTTAGTTGTATATGCATTTTGCTAACTTGTTTATAAAAATAATTTGGCAAGATAGGGTATACTCGAGCTTTGTTTGAAAAGAAGTTACATGCACAAAAAATAAATCATACACAAACTATAACTAGAAAACAGAGCACATAAAATAAGACAGAATGGAGAACTAACAAGTTATTTTAAACCCATTGTGAAAATTCAGATACGCATGGCACTTACTCCTAATAATCCAGATAAGTTGTTACATGCCAAAATTGGCAATGTATATTGCTATAATGTGTAAATAAATTTCCGCGAATATTTTTAAATGAACTTGTCAATTTCCGTCATTCCGGACAGATGCGTTTGCGCGAAAAGTATGCGCAGGTGCGGAGTGTGTAAAAAGATGCCATTAAGCTACGAGACCTAAAGCCAAGAACATCTACCGGTGTGTGGGAGTATCTTTTCTCTTTTTAGGATGTAGGTTACTGTATTTTTACTTCTGTAGTTCCTTTACCTGGGGTTCCTATCATTCCACTACGAGGGGAAAAGTGGATTAGAACAGATTGGTAATTTGACTCAGCAATGGCGTGATCTGACCCACAACGAGATGGCCCTGGGATTTCGCTGTAAGGTGCGATTTAAGTGAGTACGTTGCTTTTATTTCAGTGTGCTTAAAATTTAATCATTGCATCACTTTTAAACGTGTTTGGTATTTGATATAAAATGGCGCGTAAATTTGGCGCGTAATTATAAGTTATATTAAACAATTGCGCAATAGTAAGAAGCGTGGGAAAGCGTAACACAGTATTCATACGTTTCACCCCTTACAGAGACAAAAGATATCAGACTTTACAATGAAAAAGTCTAAAAAGCCATGTTCTTTTTAATACCTTTAATAAGTTTGAGTTTCATTTGATTATCTACAGAAAAGCCAATTCTAGCATTTAATAATACTGGTATTATAACAAATACCAATGGTATTAGGACAATTGCACCTACTTCAAAATTCTTGAAGAGAGCTTACTACACTTCGCAAGTTGAGAGGTTGCACTCATCGTACACTTCCCAAAAAAATTAAGATATGCAAAGAGAGAAACCCTCTACAGTGAGCCCTATGACAGTTGGTTTACCTCAAAAAGAGAAAGTTATGATATTCCGATGAAAAAAGTCTGATGAAAGTGCAGGGGTTAATCTTGGATAATATGCGTTGCTGGAAGAGCAAAAATATCCTGAAAACGCTCCGAAGTGCCTACTGCTAAGTTAGAAGTGACCCTTGTTTCAGTATTCAATTGAAATAGGGGTAATTGTTTGATTAATGAACAGCTTGTAAGCCTTCTTAATATATACTTTGTCACAGGTTAACAATCAAAGCATTGTATAACAAGGATTTCAGTTAAATTGACACACACGCGCGGGCGCGTGCGCCCACACACACACACACACACACACACACATATATACATATAACTACCTAAATTATATATATATATATATATATATAAATATTTTAGGTAGTTAATTACACAAGGTAAGTTGATAGATACTATCGTATTACAGTGAATAAGATGAAATAATAACTTGAAAGTTAGGTTTATGTATAGTTGTGTACACGATTTAAATTTGTAAATTTCCCAATTGTCGTCATCGGTCTCGGTGGCGTAATTGGTAAACGCATGATTTCGGCAAAACCAAGATACAGGTTCAAGTCCTGTCCAAGAACATATATTTTCCATCTTTCAATTATTACCTCGATTTGAAATGTTCATTTGGGCTTTGCATAAAAGTCTAAGATATAATTTCATCTTAATCACTCTATATATATATATATATATATATATATATATATATATAAACAAAGACAAGTTATTTGCAGTCCGCAATAAGAAAATTGTATATAAAGTAAGATGTATCTGTAAACAACTCTTATGAAAATAATAAAAGCCATTGACAAATACAAATCGAGCTGGTAGTTATATAGCCATTAACAAAACATTAGCTTTATTACTTCATGGGAGGAAACATCCACTGACCATGGTTTCGGCTTAGCCTCGTCAGAGTGGAATAGTTCCCAAGAACCCTATGAGTAATCGAAGCTATATAATGATATAATTACGAAACAATCACTGTACTATGGCAAAGTAAATAAAACCGCCATCAGGTGATAAAACACCAACACTACTAAAGTGTGGAAGTACAGAATTGAACCGAAACTACATAATAAATTTGATAAATGACTATAAAAGTACGTTTGCCTTTGAGATTTGCGGAATGTAACTGCAAAATTGATTTGCATACGTAACAAACCTTCTCGTGGCGACACCCGGGTTCATGCCCCAAGGGCAATTCAAATAAACAAAGACAAGTTATTTGCAGTCCGCAATAAGAAAATTGTATATAAAGTAAGATGTATCTGTAAACAACTCTTATGAAAATAATAAAAGCCATTGACAAATACAAATCGAGCTGGTAGTTATATAGCCATTAACAAAACATTAGCTTTATTACTTCATAGGGTTCTTGGGAACTATTCCACTCTGACGAGGCTAACAAGCCGAAACCATGGTCAGTGGATGTTTCCTCCCCTATGAAGTAATAAAGCTAATGTTTTGTTAATGGCTATATAACTACCAGCTCGATTTGTATTTGTCAATGGCTTTTATTATTTTCATAAGAGTTGTTTACAGATACATCTTACTTTATATACAATTTTCTTATTGCGGACTGCAAATAACTTGTCTTTGTTTATTTGAATTGCCCTTGGGCATGAACCCGGTGTCGCCACGAGAAGGTTTGTTACGTATGCAAATAAATTTTGCAGTTACATTCCGCAAATCTCAAAGGCAAACGTACTTTATAGTCATTTATAAAATTTATTATGTAGTTTCGGTTCAATTCAGTACTTCCACACTTTAGTAGTGTTGGTGTTTATCACCTGATGGCGGTTTTATTTACTTTTGCCATAGTACAGTGATTGTTTCGTAATTATATCATTATAATAGTCGATTACTCATAGGGTTCTGGGAACTATTCCACTCTGACGAGGCTAACAAGCCGAAACCATGGTCAGTGGATGTTTCTCCCATGAAGTAATAAAGCTAATGTTTTGTTAATGGCATATAACTACCAGCTCGATTTGTATTTGTCAATGGCTTTTATTATTTTCATAAGAGTTGTTTACAGATACATCTTACTTTATATATATATATATATATATATATATATTAATTTATTAAACTTAATCCTAGTGCTTACCTCTAGTACCCACAACTCTGCAAACGTCAGATCACCAAGCATCACTATTTTGTTGTAATTCAAAGTAATCCTTTTGAGTTCACTTAATCCTGCGAATGTGTCCTTTGTTAAAACACTAATACTGTTATCGCTAAGTTCAAGTTCTGTTAAATGTCCTAATTGCCTGAAAGCATTTTCCTGAATGACGCTAATATTATTTTGCTTTAGGAAGAGTTTTGTTAAATGAGGAAGGTCAACAAATACGTCTCTATTTATTTCTGAAATTCTGTTTTCATCCAAATCTATTAGAGTAAGATTTGCTAAATGGATGAAGGCACGATTACTTAAGGTAGTAATCTGATTTCTAGCAAGTGTCAACTGATTAATATTTGTTAAGTTTGCAAATGCGTATGAATGTATTTCGTCTATACTTCCATACAGGATAGTCAATGTTTGCAGGTCTTTTAAATATTGAAGACCTTTAGTAGGTATGAAAGCAAATTGTCCCATCGGAGTAACCATAATATTGAGATCGGTTAAAAGTGGTTGCGTAGAGAACAAATCCCACAAGTTGTGATCATGTGTTAAACCGTTAAAAATCCAACATTTGGCCTTTGTGGCGTTTATTGTTGAGGAGCCGTCGCTACAAAAGCAATGAAATGGAGCAGCATTTCCTTCTATTGTGCATAAATTGCTGCTGTTAACGGAGTTTGGTTCTTCAGTTTTTAACCTAGGAATCTTCTTTCGTTCTTTCTCCTTTCTAATTCGCAGTGTAACCCCATCGAACAGTAACAGTATTACAAATAGAGTAACTGTAATTTTAGATCGCAACATTATAAGTCCTGAAACAAAAGAAGGGTGTAAGAAAAATAGTTAAATTGCTAGGCGGAATAAATATAATTTCTTCGGACTTGTTTTTTCTGATGCACAATTTACAAGCAAGTGGTGAGTTGGCTCATTGCAGTTTCATTACCTAAGGTGTACATTTTAAAAATATTAAGAGATATACCGTGTGTTCAGTAATTCCAGTACAAATCAAAGTTATATTTTTCTAAACGGAACACCTTACATATGATTATAGTTTTAAAAAACCCATCAAAAGGATTTTAATGTGATACCAATCAGTATATAAATACTAACGCACTATTCTTATGAAATGCAAATTCGCCTTCCTCATAAAAATTAAAATATCAATCCAGGCTGTATTACATGAAATTAAGTAGTACTCTAAATACAATGCTTTTATTATCAAATGTTGAGGAAACTTTTTGATTATTGTTTGCAAATTAATACTTTTTGAAGTATTCGCATGCGTTTTAAAGGCAGATTGATCGTAAACTTATAAAGCGTGGATGAAACTCCTTTAGTAAATGCTGGTTCCCGTTGAACACAATATATACCCTTTATACTTATCAATAACTCGATTCTTTCGTCATTAAGCTATGTAATCATCACTGGTTTACTTATGAATTTGTGCGTTTTATTCCGCGAACTTCACAAATACAAATAAATATCTACATAATTCGGCATTTTCTTAAATTTTCTCAAATTTGCTTAAGTATAATACGTCAAATCTTTATTGGGTGATGCAATATATGCTCTACAAGGACGCTAATTACATCAATATATGATCACTTCAAATTGAGCTAGTAATTGACAGGTGAAAAATATAAGGTCCCGGACTAGATTCAAACTTGTATCATTAAGATCGAAAAGATATTTAAATCTAAATTAAGTACGCGACCACATATCGACCGAACTTTCCATTACGTGTGACATTTCTGTCAATTACATTTTACAGCGTTAAGATTTTGACGTATATCAGATATACACAGGAGACACCAGAAATCGCATCTGAAGGTCAATTATTAAATATACATATTCGACGATTGCACAAAGCCAGCTTAATAATATTAATAGTATTTTTCCAATTATTGTCATCAGTCGTCCAGGTGGCGTAATTGGTAGACGCATTGGCCGCGAAAAACGAAAATGCATGGGACTTTATAGTTTTTATTTTTCAATTATTAGCTCGATTTGAAATGACCATTTAGGTTTTACATATAAGCCTGAGTTATTATTTCAGCTTATTAATTGTAATGCCTTAGTATTTATCAACTTGCCTTGAGCAATTAATTAACCTGAGACGCAACAAGGCGAATGATAATCTAACATCAGATGATATTTTCATTGCAATGCATAATCAAGTGCTTGATGGTACTGTGTATTCGCATGAGAGAATCATAGAGATAAAAAAAAGTAGTGAGAGCGTTCAAACAACAAAAGGGAAGTTGAAGGAAAATCCAAATTCTAAAGGTGTTGAAATTGTTGAGATTTCCTTATAAACTATTTGAATGGTAGAGCGTTATATGTGTTAAATTAGGCGCATGCCAGATTGATCATTACAGTTTGAAAATTATGGTTTTTCATGCATATAGAGGTTTAAAAACCGTTAAAAAGGTGGTCAGTGTATGCCACCCATGTATACTAGAAAAATATAAAAGTTACACGAGTGAAAATGTAATAAGAAGTATACAGGTAGATAATCCACTGGATGTGATAGCCAAAGATTATCTAAGTAATTTGATACCTAGCAGAAAACGAAACATACATATTTGGATCATACTGAAAATCTCAAAATATACGAGATTGTTTCTTACGAGAAATTGTAACACTGTAGGGACCATTGAAAAATTAGAGCAATCTGTCCAACAATTCACGATTCAACTCACACCAGGAAGATCAAGAAGTAGCAGTAATTTTCTGCAGTATTCGACATTCGTAAGGTAATACAGCTGAGAGATTTATATAAGAGACTTGCGAATTTCTGAGAAATATGTCGTTTCAAGACCACAGAAGCTGGGATAATAATGTTTTCTAGCTTGAGAAGTACGTCAATTAAACGCTTCATACAGTTACTAAGGAATCACATGTAAAATGCTCATTCGGATAGACCGAGGGAAATTCTGCTTCAGGGTGAAGAGTTTGAATCCATGTTGAATGAAGCTACAAGAGAATGCGCAAAAGTATGCGAGGAAGATGAATGAAATGGTGAAAAAGAGTACAATGTACAAGATTTGAGACAAAGTCGTCAATAAAAACCTGAGGTTTGGAGATAGGCATCTGTGAGGTTACAGTTGCCATATGTTGGTCCGTATATGATTGAAAGATTGTTAGGAGATACTACCTATGTTTTGAGAAAAAAGACGAGGAAGAGAAGAAGAAAAAGGAGTGGAAGGAAGACAAACCGCCAGCCAACGGTGTTGTAGAGTTATACACTACGATAGTTCGACGTGTTTTGTTATTTGTCCATAATTTTGTGGAGTAGAACCATACAAGTTAAGACAGCAAAAGAACTTACAAACTTCCAACGATTGGTCTGCACAAACACACGAGTGCAATTAAATTCATAGCTAGCCGTCTTAGATCTTCGCAGATAGATCTAAAACAGATGAGGGTATGTGGAATTGAGCAAGCTGCTTGTGCAGGTTCAGTAAACTGCCGGCCCTTGAGACAAAAATTAGCACACTTTGTACACGCTTCCTGCGGCAAAACTATACCTATTCAAAGGTTTTTGCCAGAGTAAAGCAAAGCAAGGAATCATCTGCATTGGTTATCCAGAATCAGTCGCATGACCCGTCATATTGTCGCTGTTTACGACGGTGTACATGCTTTTATCTATCGGCCACTCGTTAAACTACAAAGATCTATGTTGGTAGGCTTCTGCCCTAACAGCCCCAAAATTAGTAATACTCCTTGATTCGCCATAATCAAGTTGATTTAGATATGTGAATTAGAAACAAGCTAAGACAAGGGATGTAGCATAGAAGTCCCAATTAGAATCCAAACTCTGTTAGATCGTATCTACCACAGTACGTAGTATAATATGCGCACATGTTAATTGTTAAACCTTAAATATTTGTATTATTATGCAAAAGCTGCATGTAGAAACATGTAGGGAAATGTTTGCTTACGTGTGTGCATTTTTGAGTGCGTGCGTGTGTACGGCGTGCGTGCTTTGGTATGTGTAGGTGTGTTAAGCAATAGATATCGTAAAAATATGGAATAACACTTTCATCAGAAAGTCTATCAAATATATGTATAAGTTGGCTAACAAAATGTATATCTAATACACCTATCTATCTACCCCCGCCTTATGTCCAAATAGAGAAAATTACATTGCGAATATAATTTTTCGCAGGTCTTGTTATGTAGATGGTAAAATGGCTCAGCTGCTTTTTTTATCCATATCTGGTCATTCTTTCAACTTACGTATATTACTAAAAATGGAACTTACTTATGTATTTGCAAAAAACAAAATGTGAATTTATAAAGCGTTGTAAGATAAATTATTTACGATATTGCATGTATTTCATTTGACAATGCAAATTAGTGTAATCTAAGGTCACATATACCGAGAAATTTTAAATTTTGCGCATTTTGCTTTGAGAACGAAAGGCGTGTCAGCTTGACCCATATAGTAATAAACCAGTAACATGTTGCTGACCCCATAAAAAAGATTTGCAACTGCAAAGTGCAGTTGAAAATCCCACTTTTTAGACGCTAACGGTACACATGCATTAACAAACTTTACGACCGCTAGTAAGGTTTGCATAAATGAATCTGTACCTAGATCTCAATCCCTCTGGTCCAACTAGTAATTTTTCTGAAGCTTTGCCTGAAAATTACTAAGTTCTAATTTTTCTTTGGCGAAAATTTTATGTTCTGATAAGGAAATGCTGTCATTTCTTTATAAGAAATTTGCTTATTTTATTCGCATATCTTTTTTTCAATAACAAAGTCAGATGAAAATAACGCAACTCTCATCTTTCAGGGTTTTTACTGCACTAATGCATCATCTAGTTCTAATACCAATCATAACGACTCTGTCAAAAACACACTTGTGCAATTTTGAACGTTTAGATACGTGTCAGTGGCACTTCGAAGAACATTTTCATTTCTATTGGGCTTCATTTATAAATGAATGAATGGAGCTCTTTTGTGTTTAAGTGATTCATGAAACACCACAAAAGGAAGCCGGAAGGGTTTAAAAAATAAGGGACTGGGGCGCGTTAATTGAATTGAAGTATAATTCGATTAATTACCAGCAAACAAAAGAAGCTTTTGCAAGCCGTCACGTTTGAATTTTAATGTTACACAACATTTCCTTTCTGTGAGCTACGAGCAAACTAGATTAGAGACATTTCTGTACCTCACGGCACGGTGACTAAAGCATAGGGGAACTTGAGTCTGTAATGTCTTTTAAATGTAATTCGGGTCATCCTTAATTATGGTTGGTAGTAGTGACACTGACTTTCATGTAGGTTAGTTGTGTGTCTTTTGTTTAAAATATTCACCCTGTTACATTTGAGCGTAATAGATCGTTAACTGTTAGAGAGTAAAGCTTTTCTTGCTGAGTCGAAACAATTTCTGAATAGGTATCTGCATGGGTTTTATTACTGTATGTAAAGTTGGAATACCTCAGCTTGCTTTAATGCTGATTAGAAATTGTTAGTCAGTTGATATAATTTGCAAAAAGTACTGGAAACACAAGGCACGCTGCTGTAAAGGAGAATTTGCAATTTACCATAAAGCAAACAACAGGAGAATATTAAGAAAAAGCATACAGTAAAATTCTCTTCCGTCAAATGTAGAGTACAAAGCAGCATATGTATAAATTATCAAACCACTTGGTTTACAAAACCAGGAAGTCCTTGGTACGGAGACTGAGTTTTGTTTATAGTAATAACAAAATAAAAAAACTTGATTGTTAACGCTTGCAAGATAATAATTTCGGGTGTTACATTTACTACACTTAAGCTTCTGATTGAATCTTCGGATGTATAGGGTGTAGGTAATATAAGTCAGACATATAATTATCAAGGTTTTTAGTTTTGACTAAATTAGTTGCTGCGTTTGTTTAAATTTTCTTACAAACCTAATAAGAATCGCATTTAAATAAATATTTGACAAAAGAACCACGCCCGTTTAAGAGAAACACAACTTGGGTACTTAGCATTAAATGAATTTAAATGGGATTGAATATAAGAAATAAAGTACCAAAAATATATAGTATAACATTTGGAAGAAAGAAGAAAGTTAGTGATTTAAAGATAAATTAATATCGATAGAATATACAAACGTCAAAATAATGGTAGCAATGATATAGGTAGCAATAGAAGCTGTTGATTTTCTCGATATGCGTACAAATAATTCCCTACTCAGATGAAAAGGTTCAATAAGCGACCGGAACATCTTAGAGGGGCTTGCTAACTGATTCCGACTTAGTAGATTATAGCAGTAGTAAAAAGCAAAACCAAAGATTCCGAACGCGCGCGAGTTATGAATCCCCCAATTTACCTATATATATTGAATAATAGAATCTAATAGGAATTATTAGAAATTGTTAAACAAATCATAAGTCAATTGCAACAATGTAATACAAGGATAAACCAGACAGGTTATTAACAGTTTATGAGAACGGATATGCAACTTTGTATCCGAGACGACAATGATTCTGCAGGTGGCAGATCACAGACGGTTAACATACCGCAATTACCAAGAAATAAGACTGTTACAAAGTAATAAAGTGTAGAATTAAGAGTAAATCAGACATGAGATCTGCAAGTTCTCACAGCCATGTGAGGGGGCAGGATATTCTAAAAAGCCCGGGAGCACAAGGCCCGGCAGTCAATCTTCGTTATTCAAGCTACTCAAGTGAGTCAGTCTGAGTATTACAGCTTTTGCATTGATGTTTACCTAGACTACTCGCCCTAGTTCAATAAATTAATTAATTTCGATTTAAAGTTATTTTATACAGTTATTCAAAATTCCATGATAATGTCTGTTTAAGATAAATAAATTGTTAAGAGTTTGGAAACGTTTTTTAAAAACATCGCTCCGAAGGCCCGAACCTTAACTCGCGTTAGCGCAAAAAATATATTTTGACCAATTGCTAGTCACACGCTGCTGCACTATGGTGGATGATTCAAAAGGTTTTTGCCCAAAATGTAATCAATAAACTCCTTTAAAGAAAGGTACCGCTTTGTATTTCAAAGCTATTGCAAAGAAGTGTGTGACCGATAGTTAGCATCTTCTTATTGTCCCAATGTACTTTATAGAAAAGATAATTTTGTACAAGTATTACAAACAGGCGAATGTTTATTAAGGCGTTTTGTTAAAGGAATGAACCAAATTTTTCAATCAATTCTAGGTACTTCATTGTCCCACGCAAGTGTTTTTAAAGAATTAGATTCCCAAAATAGGGTGTCAACATTACGCTTCATTAAAAATCCAGCAAAAATTGTACAATGTATTTGTATCTGGTGATCAATAGTGTTTTATTGAGGAATTATTGCGCTCAGACGGTGCCAAAAAGCTCCATTTTCAGAACGCCTAAAATAATACCTTTTGTTCACAGATTAGTGCCCCATTAATGCTTGTCAGTATTTTATAAAAAAAAGTTAATTGGCACAAATATCTTGAAAAATTATATATTGGTCTTCCATAGAGTGTACTAAAGGAACGAGAATTCATCATTGGTGTACTATAGGCAATATTACTACCTTATAACAAACACCGTTACTTGCAAACACCACTAAAATGATCCATCTTTAAAATACCTGTCAGACCATTTCTTTTCACAATTGTTTTTTGGTCATGTTGCATGCTTTGATAAGAAAACGATATAAACATAGTAATTTGAGAGGCTAAACGCGTAATCATTTCTAAGTCTATTGTAATATTAAGTTCTTTCAAGATGCGTCTTTGGCATTTTATTCACTAAAGAGAGCATTCAAACGCACATATTAATTTAAACTTCTGTTAATTAGTCTATTCTTTAGCATCTACTTGCGTTTACAATGCGCTCTGTATAAAATCTACATAAATAAAAATAAGTTTTCTTACAATAAAACACTATTTCTGAATAACATATACCACGTCAGTAGGTCAGCAGGGTATGTGCTAACGCTAAAGGTGCAATTTTGTAACGGAAAAGACCGATTTTCCCATATATTTTGAGCATTGAAGTCTCAAAAAATCTAAGGTCCGTTCTGTTCATTTTTGTCCCATACATTGAATTCCCCATAACAGTCTTAAAAGTCCTCGTCGCATACAAGTAGAGGATTTGGTCGACCCTGAAACAGATCCACATTCCTCCCGATCCACATTCATCACAATCCACATCCTCCCGATCCACATCCTCCCGATCCACGTCCTCCCGATCGACACCCTTCCGATTCAAATCGTCCCGAATCACCCGATTCATATCTAACTTAGGTTAGAGTTTTCTTCGACTAGCCATATTCAGATTCACCTTCGCCAGATCCATATCTTAATTAGGTTAAAGTTTTCTTCGACATTAACCTGATCTAGATTTCTCTGGACAATCTAACCCTATTAGAATTTTTAAAATTGGACTACAAAATTACGCCCTGTTGAAGCCTCGTACCTTTAAATTTTTTGTTTACATAATTTTAACTCGATCGTTAAATCCTTATTGGTAACCGGAAATATACGCTTTAATTCGGAATTTCCCTACTACCTTCTACCTTTACACAATCCCTCATACAGGTAAAATCACCACTTCGCTATGCTCTCGGTTACCTAGTTTCGGCTACTTTTCCAAAGTTGTGGTGACGTCCTAGCATTTTATAAATAAAGAGCAACGTAATACTTTTCTAAAATTTTTATTCTAACATTATACATAACAAAATTTAAAAATATTAATGCCAAGCATGGAGCGATTTAAACTTAATTTTAATACAAAGTTATACACAGAAAACAGTCCCTTCTTTATGTTTGTTTGAATTGGTTTTATTTTTATCTAATTTCATTCGCAGCTTAAAATTTAAATCGACACCCAATCCTCTATCACCTTTCCTATCCAATAGTTTGATACATAGAGACCGTCTAGGTTTTCGAATTCTAAAATATACCGAGGTTGTTTCTATATATAAAGTCGTCTATTCCACCGACAACCAGATCCATTCCTTCGTGTAATTCTTGCAGCTTGTGACAATCTTTTAATCGCGGCTCTTTTACTATACCCTGCATACGTATCTTGTTAGATTGATCGACTTCTTCTTGTCGGTATTGGAGGGAATCCTTATCCTTCCATTCACTGTTGGGTAGCTGCATCTCCACCACTTTTGGGAATATATGATCGTTATAGGTTGTAGGGCCCTCGGTTTAAAATGATCCGAATGGTTCTTTACTAGGCAAATGTACAATGTTCAGCGGAATCCCTTTGCGTGTGATGTACGCCAAAGTTACGAAACCGGACATTTCTTAGTTCGCCTATGTTATCTACCATTTTGATAAATACATTTTTATAATACCTTTTAGAAAGTAAACGAATTTAGTACCATACTTTTCCGCAAGGACGCCTACATAACTAAAAGGGTCTTTTTACTAACCACAAATGCATACTGCTTGTAGTAGCCGGGTATATCTAAATCATTCCATAAGCACATAAAATAATCTTTTAATTCTTCCTCATTTTTCTCTAATAAGATGTTCTTTGTCTAACACATCTTTGTTTTGTTCGCGTATTGTAGCAGTGTTTTCCATGTAGTTCAACTTTTGCTTTTTGCTTCCATTTCCTCTAATTCCAGCTGTCTTTTTCTTCCACTTACCGCGTATGGCGTGCATAATGGTACAATTTCCTATAGCGTAAACGGATAGAGTTTACTACCAATTTTTACGTGTTGTCGTACAAACTCTGGGCGAATGTTAGGCGTATTTATCAATCCCAATTCCGAAATGATTATTTCTTTTGGAATTGTAGAATTTGGTGTTGCAAATTGTGTAAAATATGTACTTCCTGCTTTAATGTAGCACTTGTGTAAGATTTTTATTTTATCTTAGAGGTATCCCTCATCTACTATCTCCAAATAATTTACAGGTAAATAGTTAAAACTAAAAGCCGAAAGCACATACTTTATCAATTCTGCCCTTTCCTCTGTTTTTTTTTTCGGACAACTTAATTTGCAAGACAGTCAATTTCTTTGTATTGCTATTGCCCCAATACACGTACTGTAGTAGGTTATTATACACTAAACAGCAGCTATTTTGAAGCTTGTCCGATAACTTACTCAACATTTAGGCAAGTCGTACCGAGTTCATTGGTGCCTTTAGAAAGTATGACTTACTATCTTCCAATAAGGTTAAACAGTCTTTTTAGGGATTATACTCCTGTTTCGCACTGACATGGTTTACAATTGTACATTTGTACATTGTCGCTTCCAATCGCGTAATACCATGTTCTTTGGTCAAAGTAGACGCGAATGTTTCTCTCAAACATGCGGCTTTCGGCTTTTAGTTTTTTCTATTTGCCTGTAAATTATTTGGAGATAGTAGAGAAGGAAGACAGCCAAGGTAAAATGAAAATCCTAAACAAGTACTATATTACAGCAGGTAGTACATATTTTACACAATCTGCAACACCATATTCTACAATTCCAAAAGAAATAGTCATTTCGGAATTGGGATTAATAAATACGCCTAACATTCGCCCAGAAGTTGTACGACAACGTGTAAATATTGGTAGTAAACTCTATCCGTTTACGCTAAAAGAAATTGCTCCATTATGCACGCCATACGCTGTAAGTGGAAGAAAAAGACAGCAGGAATTAGTGGAAATAGATGCAAAAGGCGAAAGTTGGAGTACATGGAAAACACTGTGAGAATACGCGAACAATACGAAGATGCGTTGGACAAAAAACATCTTATATGAGAAAATGAGGAAGAATTAAAAGCTTATTTTATGTGTCGATGGGCTGACTTAAATACATCCGGGTTCTACAAAATAGTATGCATTTGTGATTATTTAGAAGACTCTTCTAGTTATGTAGGCGTCCTTGCGGAAAAGGATGGTACTAAATCCGTATACTTTTTAAAAATTTATTCCAAAAACGTATTTATCGAAATGGTAGATAACATAGACGAGCCAAGGAATGCTGGTTTCGTAACTTTCGCGTAAACCACGCGCAAAGGGGTTCCGCTAAACATTGTATATTTGCCTAGTAAAGAACTTTTCGGATCATTTAGAACTGAGGGTCCTACAACCTATAATGAAGATATATTCTCAAAAATGGTGGATATGCAACTACGCAACAGTAAGTGGGAGAATAAAGATTTCCTCTAATACCGACAAGAAGAAGTCGATCAAGCTAACAAGATACGTATACAGTATATAGTGCGAAAGACGTGATTAAAAAATTGTCACAAGCTGCAAGAATTACATGAAAGAATGGATCTAGTTGCGGTGGAATCTAAGATTTTATATATAGAGACAAATTTCGGTACACTTTGCAATTCCAAAACCTAGACGGTATCTATGTATCAAACTATTGGCTATAAAAGTAGATAAAGGACTTGGGTGTCCTATGTATAATGTCAGAAAAAGAATTTTAGAATAGTATTACATTGCTCTTTATTTTATAAAAAGCTATGACGTCACCACGAAATAGTAGTTACATAGAGGGGGTTGCGCATGGACAGGGGTGTTCATGGGTAGAGGTTGCGCATGTGTAGGGATGTGTCTGGGCGTACACAGGAGTGCGGAAGTTAACAGCCTCTAATTCTTATTTGGGTGATATCGAGTACTTGCTGGTGTATGTATCCGGAGTAAAAAACACGATTTGTACACTCAGTGGAAGGTTAATATTGTGTTGTCTTTATTATTTGAAAAATTTTGTATAAAAGTTTACCCTGTTTAAAATTTTAAAGGTTGTGTTTTTGAATATTCTAATTAAAGAGTGTGGTTCTTGTTGCTAAACTCGACCTACCCATTTATTTATTAAAACACATTACATCGGAATGTTTTACATTATTCTAAAAACAGAACATTATTGTTTGGATATGGTTTTAAATATCAAACACTTATGTCTTATAAAAGGTTTATTTCTAAAGTTCCAGCGGTTTTAGATTTCTTGGAAAATGGTCGGTTAAAGCATATGTCTTGAATAGCGAAAAAGGTTTTAAAGATGGAGTTAAATATAGATGAGCAAAAATGAGAGGTTTGAGACCTTTAAAAGGTGTAACTCGGCAAGTAGTGGTCCTATTTCAAGACTGTTTACAGTTTTGCACTCCCCCGAAAAATCTAATATTAGTTGATACCAAACAAAATATATTTATCTTAAAAGAAACAAAAATAATCTTTTATCTGTTCGCTAGAGGGCATGTGTGTAAAACGGTAAGAGGTGGTCCTGTTTAAAATCTATTTACAGATTTGGGCTTCTTAGAAAAATTAATATTAGTTGATACCAAACAAGATATATTTATCTTAAAAGAAACAAGAATAAACTTTTATATGTTCGCTAGAGGGTATGTGTGTAAACTGTAAGAGGTAGTTGGATTTTAAATCTGTTTGCAGATTCGGATTCTGTGTAAAATTCTAAACTAATTTTATGTGTCGCATGGATGGTCGGAAATCGCTACCGGTAAAAGACCTTAAAATTAGGGTACCACATTAGGGAGTGATGCTATCTAAAAAATTCTTAGAAATTCAGGTAGCTGAAAAAAATCTAATGTTAATTGGTACCAAACAAGATATATTTATCTTAAAAGAAAACAAAAATAAACTTTTATATGTTCGCTAGAGGGTACGTGTGTAAAACGGTAAGTGGTTGTCGGATTTTAAACAATTAAAAGCGATTAGTGCTAATGAGTTTTTTAATGAGAAAACGCATTAAAAACGATTGGTGCTAAGGGGTTTTTAAAGAGAAAACACTTAAAAAACGATTAGCGCTAATGGGTTTTTAATGAGAAAACACATTAAAAACGATTAGCGCAAATGGGTTTTTAATGAGAAAACTCACTGAAAATCAATTAGTTGCGCGGTTGCGGTGGCGCTGTGCCAAAGTCCTCCAAAATGCCCCACTGGCATGTTACAGCTGTGAAGGCCAAAATGTTTTCTTTAAAACAAAGTCTTGTTTATAAAAATTATCTGCAAGCAACATTACTTGTACAAATTTAATATTCCCTTATGCTAAATTACATGTTTCCTTAGTATGAAGAGTCGTACAGAATAAAAGCTTTGTTTTTTGTTAGACAAATAATAAAGTTTTGTTTTGTTTACAAGCATCTGTTACAAAATCTCTTATACTAAATTTTACAATTATATTTAGAAGTCAAAGGTTAATCTCTGTTTAGTTTCATTCGTCTTAGTTTACTTAATACACAAGTGGTGTAGTTTTGATTCTTGACCATTCAGGAGTTGAAGTTGATATCAATAACCCCACTTTCTGATTTTTAAACTTCGCCAGCAATGATACACCAAAAAGATGAATGCAATAATTAATACCTGAGCTTTATCCGAGCTCTAATGTGCACTTCAGAAAGCGAAGACATTGCTCAAATGAAAAATCACAAACAAAAGGCTGCTAATGTTATTAACTATTATTTCATTACCGTTAGAACGATTTGAGTATTGCAATAAACAAGAAGTTATTTTAATTTAAATTTGAGAATTAGTTAGAGAATCAATATAATTAAATGTTATGCACAGTTTTGGGTAAAGGTTTCAATTCATTTCATTGTCAGCAAAAGAATTTTTGTCATTTACAGTCTCCATTTTAAAAAAAAATATTGCAGATGATGACTAATTTCAGAAAGATGTACATCATTTTCTCTAGAAAATCAAACGGAAACACTATAATTTGTATTAGATGTGTTATTGCCCTCATCAGTTAGCTCAACTGCTTCAAAGAGTTATATAATGCAGACATAGACTGTCTTCGGCATTGAAAAGGATGGGCTCGCTTCAATGACTGAAGGTTGGATTTGAAAACGTCAAATATAAAGCAGCCCCAAATGTTATCTGAATTGTTACGTCTCCGCATGTTCCTTTTTTTTTCACTTCTGATGTTATAAAATACCAAAAGCATTTAAGTTCTTAATTCTTTATGGAAATACGTTTGTATATAACATATCAAATTACTGCAAACAAATATATTAATCACAGTAGCATTTAAAAGTAATTATTTAATCACTTCCTGCTTACTAATAGTGTAAGAAACATACAACTCAATTATTTGTTTCAGTTCTAAATATTTTTTACGGCATTACAAATACGCCCCATAAATCGCAGTAGTAAACAGCAAATGTCAAATACTACCAATTCAGCTAACATGGCGGTTGGTTCTGTTTTCTACCCTAATTAATTGAAAGCCACCCCAAGACAGCCTTTAGGAATATGCTTTAATTACACTAAGTTGTTTTTGTCTTGAGTGTCCCTATAACATAAAAAGAGCTTAATCTACCCAACCGTAAATTGGATCTAAAGACAGCTATAAGATTTAGCAATTGCGTATTGGTACTTGGAAATACTAATTAAAAAGCTGCTTCGATGAGCTATTTGGAGTTCAATGAACACAGGGGTTAATACGCCACAAGATAGTGCAAAGAAAAAGGTTCTAAATTGTCTTTTTTGTGGCAATCGCAAAAACTATATGAAAATAGTGCATCCAAAATTAATCATTATGGTTGGTTGTATTATCCTGTGCTTATATACGTAGTCTATTCCCAAGACATTTGAAGCAAACGAATGGCAAGTTCAATTTGAGACAACTCGTAAGGTCGAATGCTAATGAGGTATAGATTATTAATTAAATTGCTGTTTAATTGTTACTTAGGTTAGCAATAGCGTTTTGCAGTTTATTTACAATTAATTTTTGAATATTTACACACCTAGAGGATTTTGTTTAAGTGAATCATAATAGATTGAACACTCAAGCGACATAATCTGAACAAACAAAATAACAAAATTTAAGTTAACATGAAAGCAGTCAAACTTAAAAGCTGCAAAAACGCACTCAACTTTTAAAAGGATTTAATGGAAAATTTTACCGTAAAATGCAGCAATTACCCCGGGGATTTAAAGCGACGACAACTCTGATAACTTCAAAGCCTGGAACTAGGGTAGTTTTGTAAAAGGAAAGATTAAGTGACTGTAATTTTAAGTCTTAAACAAAGATATTACATCAACGTGCACTTGGAAACCAAAAGGTCGGTAACTCTATCCTCCTTAGTACAATACGAAAATATCTTGTCCACTTCAAGCTGTGGAAATACAAGGTTTTTCTTTTGATAATCATTTACAACTTCATACAGTTTTTACAAAGCGTGTTAATGAAACAAATTGTGCCATCATACGTAGCTGCACCACTTGCTGGAGGTTTATACTTAGAAGATGTAGAGTCTGAAAAACTGTATGCCTTTGGCTGACTTGGCTATTACCCCAAGGGAGAATCAGAGGTGGGTTGGAGCTGTATTTGCGTAGTAGTAGGTGTTTTATGGGGCGACTGGACACTCATTTCCACCCGAATCCCTCATTTCCACACAGATTTACATGTAAATTCCCATAAGGTGGAAATGAGGAAAATTCCTCATTTCCACACACATTTACATGTAAATTTCCATAAGGCGGAAATGAAGAGAATCCCTCATTTCCACACACATTTACATGTAAATTCCCATAAGGCGGGAATGAAGAGAATCCCTCATTTCCACACTCATCTGAACCAATTAGTTTTCTCCGATTAGCCATCTTTCGAGATAAACCTATCTTGTTTGGTATCAATTAATATTAGATTTTTCTCAACTACCCAAATCTTTAAGAATTTTTGAGATTGCATCATCCCCCGGGGAGTTACCCTAATTTTAAGAATTTCTGCAGGCAGCGATTTTATGGTCGTCCTTATAAATTTTTTAACCATGTGACGCATCTTGTTAGTCTAGAATTTTACGCAGAATTTGAATCTGCAAACAGATTTAACATCGGACCACCTTCTACAAAGTTATACCCCTTTAAAGTCCTGAACCTCTAAATTTTGCTCTCTGCTCCCACAACTGAACCAAATAGTTTTCTTTGACTAGCCATTGCATCTTTCAAGATAACCTTATCTTGTTTGGTATCAATTAATATTAGAATTTTCTCAGCTATCCGAATTTCTAGGAATTTCTTAGATTGCATCCCCCAGAGAACTACTTTAATTTTAAGTTTTTCTGCAGACAGCGATTTCTGACTCGTCCTTATAAATTTTTTAACCATGTGTTAGTCTAGATTTTTACACAGAATCTGAATTTTGCAAACAGATTTGCAATAGGATCACCCCCTACAAAGTTACACTTTTAAAAACTCCGAGCCTCTAAATTTTCGCTACCCAAGTCATATGCTTCAACCAACTACTTAGAGGTATTAACACAAAGAAATTAAGCACACAAAAGTTTAATAATTTATTTTATCTGATCTACAGTTTAATAAACTAATAGAATACAATTTTTACAAAGTATAACATTATTTTCTTTGTGTAGTCGAATCCATGCAGTTGAAAGTAACCTGTAACAAAAAAGAGATTAATGGGTTGTTTAAATAGACCTGTAACAAAAAAGAAATCAAAGTAAAAGAGAGGAAACGTGTTTTCGGTCAATAAGACATATTGTCGTTAATCTAACAATATGTTTTACCGTCTAGCGAGACCACGTGGAGGTAAACACATATCGCCGGGAGCGAAGGAATTATTAAGGATGGGGATGGTAGGTATGCTTATAACTAACTTACCTACTACTACTATATATATATATATATATATATATATATATATATGTATATACGCAATAAATAAATACAAATATAAACAACTATCTTATATCCTTATGCCCCCATGCATATGTGAAAGTACTACCAGGGATGACGTACCTTTTATTATCTTCTCCCGATAAACTAACTTTATTGATTAATTGGGTGTAAAGTTGGTGTTTTTTACTCCAAATACACACCATGCTATGCATAAGGGCACCAGAATTATTATGTCCAATATCCTTAAAACTATTTAAACTAATACCCTCCAACACACCACGCGATACCGCGAGAAACCTAACGTTGTTTTGACCTCGAGTTACATTTCAAACCAGTCTATTCACGTCGGTGAAAATTAATTAGCTTTTCGCGTACGCACTACAACTATAATTATCGGATGTATCACTTTAACTTTCACTTCTACTGTAATTGTTTACAGACCAGTTTATTAAGGTCGGTGAAAACCAATTAACTTTTTGCTTACGCACTACAACTATAATTATCGGATGAATCACTTTAACTTTCACTTCTACTATAATTGTTTACAGACCAGTTTATGCACGTCGGTGAGAACCAATTAACTTTTCGCTTACGCATTCTAAGTCATCCGAGTACAATTTACGCATGCACAACAACAACCCTGAAACATTTAAAAGGATGATCTGCATAGAATCCTTTCTCAGTCATCTCAGTAATATCAGTGCAAAGGAATGGAGTCTGTAGAAGTTAATAATACACAAGTTTCATATACCGAAAATATTGTTAATAAGTTCACGTATAGTTTAAGTGAATTGGGTGAACACCCTCATGATGTTGAAATTGGGTTTGTTATAAACCAGACAATAAAACCTGCATTATGGTTGGTGTGTAGCAAGAAATATTGTACCAACCATGTTCTGGAATTGGCATACGAAAATTGGATAACCTTTACAAATTTGTAAAATGGTAAATGCGATCTAGATTCACAGAGTTCTCTTTCTGAAGATGATGTGCTATGCACATCTAATGTTTTTTTCTTCAATATTTGAAAGTGGGCTGAACCAGTATCTCCATTATCCACTATGTCAGTGGTTTCTGCAAGATGAAATGTCCAGTCGTTAAACATGTTACAATTCATAGTGAAACGTCCAGCCTTCCTCAAACCATTAGCTACCATATCGATAATTGCCGCTTTCATAAATAAAGTGCGGAAAAGTTTTCCAACCTATTTGATAGTAATGACTTTTCGAGGGATCAACTGCATACACTTTCTACACTCTTCAGAGCAATATGCACTAACTGGAGGTAAAAAAACGGCATCTAGTGATCGCATCCTATGATTTCAGTAGGGACGAAAGCATAATAGAATGAAATGATTTGTTTTTGTCGCATCTACAACCTTCACAGACATCGTGAGGGTTGTATGTCCATCTAAAAATGAGACAACTGAACGTTTTTCTGCGGGCTTGGAAAAAGTAACAAAGCGCTCAAATCATTTCATAAAAATATGTTTTTGTATCCAACCACTTTTGTGATATTCAGCAGAAGTTCTTGGAGATATACCTTGTAATAAGTCTCGGATAGCTCCCTTTCGAGCATATACAAACATGATAGGCACATAATTCCTTGCCACTCATGCCGGTTTCTGCTGTAACCGAGGTTTCTCGCTCCCCTGAAGCATGACTTACAACATAACGCTTTCCTCCCATGGCGAGAACTTTAGTCTATTTGCTTGTTTGGAAGTCGTCACACCAGTTTCATCTGCATTACAGACTATTTCCGGTGAAAATTGGTATTTCTCTTATAGTCTCTCTAACATTTCTAAGATATTACTCTCAACTAGTTTACTAAAACCCTTTGTTCGAGCATGAGATGCTGCTTCTGGTAATCTAACATCAATTCAGGATTATGTCAAAGAAATGAGTATGGCCAACACCTTCCAGCCAACCGTCTGTTTCTTTTGAATATTGTGGTAGGTTGTTCCTCTCAACAAGTTCAAATGCAAGCCTGCGTAACTCCCTTAATATTAGTCCGAAAAATCTATTTTTACATTAGAAGAACATATTCCACAAAGTCATTTTTCTGTTTTAGATTAAACACAGATCGGCCATTTCTTAATACAGGTGGAATATGTAATATAATTAATATAAAAAGAACACCAAAATATTGAAACTCTTTCTATACCTTTCTTGCTTGCGTCAGAAATGGTTGCGCCGAATTTTGCCTTCTTCATACTATTCTCTAATGGCGTAGCTTGTAGTACATTATACACTTGAAAGCTTTAAAATAGTCAATGTTTCCATCCATCACCACTTGAATCGCTCACTACATACTTTTTGCCGACTGTTTGTTTTACGTGTATGATTAGTAGCCATATTGTATTAAAGTAATGTAATGAAAAGCAAAACGACGTGAAAGTTTCATATGTTTGACAAACGCTGTACCCAATGTAATCAAATCAACTGGTACCCCATTTTATCACACTGGTACAATATTTATAAAATTTGTTAAAACTCTGTAAAATTTCAAGTTTCCTTTTAAAAAATATATCACTACATCGTTTGAAACATAACTAAACCAATCGATGCTCACCTAAACTTTTACTGTTAAAATTTTTAGAGACCTAATAAAAAGTGTCACCACAAAATTGCAACAAATCGTCCGAAAACTTAACTTTTGTCTGAAAAATCTGGCAAAACAATAGACGGCTCACCTAACTCTAAGCAAGCAATTAAACAGAAACAATCATTCTTAGCGTTTCAAAGGTTTCCAACTCCCTTTCCAATAGTATTTTGCTTAGATGTAAACAAAACTAATTTCGGCGTTCTACGGACCAATTAAAACTTATATTTACAAGTTTGCGTGTACATATTTAACAAGTGTAAATAAAATAAGAAGAGAAAAGTTCAAACAGTGCTCACGGTTTAATTCCACTTCTTCATTTTTATTTTAAATTAATTAAGCACATGCAAAAACGCCGCACATTTACTTATTTACCTCCTCGGAACGTTAAGTCCCGCAAATTAGCTACCTAAATTTCAATATTAAGTTTCAGAGCGAAACCCGCTTATTATCCTTTCAATACATATTTCCTCTATGATGCACTACAGACGCAGTGCAAATTCCACGTTTAACACGCGTATGTAAGATTTCTGGCCTAGTTATCCAGCAAACCTTAAAACAATTTGCCATCGGTCACCTATCGAAGGACCTACGACCTACAGTCTGTATACACTGCCACTGATACGTCAACATCGTTTCTTTCGTAACTTCGCTTATCAACTCTTTCAAAAATAATCCTATATTCTAATTTTCCTCCCTTAAAAATTTCGTTCTCACACTTTGTGAGTCTAATGTTGCTTGATTGTCAAGTTCAATGTCATCTATTCACCTGAACGAATATAGTTCCCACACTTGCAGTTAATACCGAAAGCGTGTCATGTGTAGTCACTACGCATTACTTTGGAAGGACTATATATTTACGATTTTATGATTATTGACTTTGGTTCCATGATTTAGGGTTTCTCAATTTGTGGAAATGGATTCAGATATGCTAGGTTATTTTCCGAGATTTATTTCTATTTTTCTAAATTTAATACGATCGTTATTGCTGTTTGTATTAAAATGTACTAGGTGTTCTCGGTTTATTTAATTGTCCTAATTTAAAGTTGTATTGCAACAGGGAATTTATTAAAGAAACAAAACATAACGCACACACAGAAATAGCCCGCACCGAATACCGCAAAAAAAGGAATGCAAAAATACCGTGCTAACTAGCAAGCCGTAGAGTGGAGTGAGTGACAAAAAAGAAACTTTATTTACAAACTATTTAATCAAAGAAAGTGTTACAAAAAGGAAAACCAACCCGCGGAGAAAACAACAACAAAAATAATTAATGCACTCCTTAGTTACTACAAACTTATTTTTAACGTCAATTCTAGTATTCACTTAAAACAGAAACTAAAAAAAATATTTTATGGATTGTTGTCAGTCTGATTATTTTCTTTGGTTTCAGAAGAATTATTTTGTACGTATGTATGTTTAGGTGAAGAACCACAAACGGTGATCTTGTTTTTGATTAATAATAGACTCCTTCTTACAGGTTTAAAATAAGAAGGTCTAACGGGTCAGTTAATTTTCTATTATAGTGCTTGAGCCTTTTGAAACATACGGGTTTCTGCGTTTTCTCGGAATTTTTGGTATTAGAGATCAAACGCCGTGTGTCTTTAAGTTTTGTCCGTGTTTGTACTAAAACGAAATCGACCCTCGACCCCCTCGCATCCAAAAACACTGGAATAAGTTCCACAGTTAGCGGTATTAATTTATAAGGAGTTTTCTTTTTACTATTAGCCGTTTGTCAACCAACTTTACCCTGGGCTATTTTAACATTCAGAAAACCCCGATGTACTTCAAGGGCGTTACGTGTTAGATTGTCCCCTCTGGCAAGGACTTATTAAAGTTTAGTTCCACCTTCCCCTGATACACTTTTGGTTACCTGAGTACCCAGCTGTAAACAGCTATAGTACACTGTTGCGCCCAAGTGTAAACAGAAATATAGAACACTATGGCCCCAAGGTGGGACCTCAAATTTGTTTTAAAAAAATTATTGTTTTTGCTCTATTTCATTTTGTTTTAAAAAGTATTTGCTCAATTTTGTTTTGACAGAAATTTACTTTTGCCGAATTTGTATAGTGACTTTGTTTAGCCCAAAATCTTTTTGAAAATTCTATTTTTGACCCTGACTTTTGTTTTGGTCTATACTTACTTTAGCCAAACCCTATTTTTATATTTGATTTGTTTTGGATCCATTGACACAAATTTACTTTTGCCAAGTCCTTTTTGACTTTGACCATTTTTGGCCCAAATTTGTTTTGTCTTTGATTTTGCTTTTGCCTTAAACTTGCGTTTGCAAAATTTTTTTGGTATGTAGGTTGTCTTAAACAAAAATTGTTTTTACTAAATATAGTTTAGATGAATAGTAAGTGTTCATAAGATTTTATATTTTTTTAACCGTTCAAACTTGAAGAGGTTATTCGCGGTATTAAATTTTTCTATTTTTGAGATTGAATTAAGTTTTAACAAATTGGTTGGGGTTGAGTTGATTGAATTTCTATATTTTACATTCAGGGAATATTAGATTGATTTCAAATATGTCTGAAAAATTTTAAATCGTTTGTCTGCCTAAGAAAGAGCTCAAATATGAACTTAATGTACGAGGTATAGTATGTGAGAGACTAGCCGTTGAGAAAATAATTTTTTGGCAAGGTTGTTTGACAAAGGAAGTTAACAACTTTAGTTGTTTATTTGATCTCTCAAGAGATGAGGTTATGGTTTGTTAAATTGGTATACTAAATTTTACTGTCGTTACTACGTTTGAGAATTGCTTTTTTGTGCAGAATGCACGGTTGTGTTTTGCTAACAGTTTTTTATTTTTATCGGCATTACAACGCAGCAAGTTAGTTCTGTTTAGTCTATGCGAAACTTGTCGTCTTAGTTGGTCGCTCAGCAATACATTAGTATAGACGAGATCCTTGGAGAGTTTGTCGTTCAGCAATACGTAAGTTTAGACGCAACTTGAGGTGAGTTTGTTGCTCTAGCAGTTTTGCACCACTTCCTTGAGGTCAGTGATGATGTATTTTTTTTTGTTTATTGGTCTAGGTGAGTCTCGTAGAGAAGTTTGTCATTCTAGCAAATTTATGTGTTGTAAGGCACTTTTATTTGTTTCGGCAGTTTGGTTATATGTAGAGCGAGAGTGTACCAGAGCATTCTGTTGTTGTTAGCTATGGTAAAGATTAGTTTTAAACGAGAATTTGTTTAGTAAATTACAGGTTATATTTTTTTGAATTTTTTCTTGTCATAATTCAACTTCACGAAAATTTTACGGTGATCATGTATCGAAAATTTCTAGAGGAAAAGTTGTAATTAATGTTAGAAGACCTTTAGACTATTATCTGTTATAAGTGGCTTTTAGTTATAGGCTATTAGCTTGTGAAATTCACTTTGCTACATCCTTTGCGTAGTGCCAATAGTTGAAAAGTTTTTAGAAAGTAAGGTTTCTTTGGTTTATGGAGTACCACAGTTTGTTGTTGGTGATAATGATCCATAATTAATTAGTCGTTTTAAGGCTTTGTGTCAAAAGTAAAAGATTCAGAAAAATTTGTACAAGGCGATTTATTCTCCACAGCGTAATTTTGTTGAAAGAATGAACAGAACTACTGGTACCAGCATCTGTTCGCATGTCAAAAAGCATACACGTGGGATATTGAGTTAACACAAATTCAGTATACCATTATTTGAGCAAAACATGAAACTACCAGTTATACACCAAATGTTTTAGTCTTTGGTCGTCAGGTACTCTTAAGTGGTAATGTTATAGCATTGGATTTGAATCTCGTAAAGGTGTTGATGTTTTTTCTAGTAATAGGCCATCCTATGTTTCAGATCGTCAAGGTTTTTCATATTTTTAAGGATGTTAAGAAGAAGTTACATTTAGCATATCAACGTTCTAGTCGTCAGTATAACTTAACAAGAAGGAACACTTCTTTTAAAGTAAGAGATAAAGTTTGTAAAGCTAATAAGGCACTATCAAGTGCTGGTGATAGATTTACAGCTAAGTTAGCACTAAAATCTGTTTTGAGTAAATTTCATAAGAAGTTTTCTAATTTAGTCTATGAATTAACAAATTTAGATGGGAAAAAAAGCAGGATGGTGGCAAATTAAAGATTTGGAACTGGTTTCTGCTCTACATTCTGTAGATAACGATTCGAAAGATAGGAATTGATAATTTTTGGGCCCTTGAAATTCCTTTGCGTATAATTTTCTTAGTAGCGAGGACTTTTGAGGAAACTTTTCTTTTCATTTACGTATTATAGTTGAGTACAATTATTGAACATTTGTTTAGAGTTTAGTGGTTGCACATTTGATAAAGTTTGGTTTAAGTAAGGATGTTGTAGACTTGTTTTGGTCATTTTTGTTTTGTAGCCGCCCCCTTCCTGGTAGTGCGCACAGATTTGTTACTTTAACAAAGTTTTAATGAAAGCTTGTATAGTAGATCACCTTGCAATGGGAGTTTTCTAATAAATAGATACCATATTTTTTTGAGGATTCTTGTTAAAAGTTTTGTTAGCAGTGATCCAAAGAATTTATGGTGATACTATAATAAGTTTATATTTGTTTGTAGTCTGCAGTTTGTGTGAAGTAATTGCACATTTTGTGGTGAAGTTAGGATAATACAACTTCATTTCACAATGTAATGATTAGGAGTAGGTGCGCAGGATCCAGCTGAAGTGAATGCTATCTGCGAACGTAGATAGTTGTAGGAAAAGTCTGGTAATGCGGTAACTTAGATTTGATTTCTGCTAGTTACGACGCTGTTTTTCTTTGCTTGGAACAGTAATTTAGAAGATTTAACAGATTAAACATTGTGTTGGGAGTGTGTATTTAGGATTTGTGTAAAAAAAATTTTTATCACCAAAACGTTTAATAAGCAAACAAATTTTGTGTAGAAATGTAGATAAATTTAAAGCTTGGTTGAGGATAAATATTTTTTGTTAAATTAGTATTTAATGGTGTTGGATATATATGTGTAAATATGTCTATGTGTAGGTGTATATGCGTACATGCACTTATATACTTTTAGTTAGATCAGTAGTTTGAATAGACTGTAGTATAAAATTTGGCAGTAGTGGTTCTTATACCCTCTCCTATGTTAAGAAAGTGTGTTAGACTTATCGTTTTGGCCTTACTACTTATATGACTTCCTGGATATATCTCCCCTTTGGACGCTTGGAACGGCCAGGTACCGGTGCACTCTTTTGCTTACTATTATGCACTCTTTATTAAATAGAATTATTACAAATTCTCTTTGATTTTGCCAAATGGAACCACAGGTCGCGTTTAGATTTTGTATACGTTGTTTAGCTATTTAAGCGTATACGTGTGATTGGTTAGAATTTTGTAGCTGTTACTGAAACGTAAACAGAAAAAGAAATCTTTTGGCTTTTGTTCTTTGTTCCCTATAATTTGGTTAGATGATACAGTCTGAGTTTAATTTTGCTATAAAAGAATCAATTCACCGTAATACTGCTTAATTATTCCCATTAGATTCCAATTATAGTTGCATAAGATTGTTCAATTCGTATTAATACACTAACGTATTTATTTTTGTTAGATAATATTTAGTTAGTTTGAAACCTCTAAGATTTTTAAATTTGTCCATTGGCATCATTAATGTAGTATAAGAACTGGTCATGTGCATCATGCGCAGGTAACGCGAGTTACGTTTCGGGTCTTGGGAGCGGTCTTTTTAAAAACTTTTTTTAAATGTTTATAACAAAATTTATTTGGTTAAACAGAAATTACAATTGAATTTTGACAAACTAATTTAAAATACTCTTAAATCGAAAATTAAGTAATAATTAGAGTTTAATAGGGGTAAGTAGCCTAAGCAAACTGCAATGTTAAAGCTGAAATTTTCAAGACTGATGGAACTCCTGGAGTATTTATGTTGTCCCTGCCCCTCACATGTCTGTGGGAACTTGCAGAGCTCATGTCTGCTTATTTCTTAATTCTATTCATTATACAATGCAACAATCTTAATTTCGTAGTAATCGCGGTTTCTTGACCGCCTGTGACCTGCCACCTGCAGTCTCACTATCGTCTACAATACAATGTATTGCATGTGTATTGCTTGTGAACTATTAATATCCTTTCTGGTTTATCCATGAATTTACATTGTTGCGTATACTTAAGTTTCTTTAACAATTTCTAATAATTTCTAATAAATTCTATTTTATTATTCATATATAGATGGAAATACATAACTCCTCCCGACGTAAATAAAAAATTAAAGTTTTCCTTGCTTAATTTTTTTTAATTTATTGTTTTTAATTCACTGTTTAAAATTCATTGTTCAAAATTCATTGTTTAAAATTCATTGTCCCTAAGGGTACATTTATTATTTCTTTATTTACCTTTGTTTCCTTATTTCTAAAATTGTTTTCTTTATTTTCATATCTAAGAAACATTTTGTAAAATACATTCATGATTAATAAAATAATTAAAATGATTAACACAATTGTCCAAACGCTTATATTATCGTAGTGTAATTTCGGCACTTTTAACTTACTTAAGTGTTCCTTATAATTGTCCATTATTTTCATGGCGTGGTTAAGATCATCTAAGTCTATATGTTCTAGTTGCATAGGTTTCTTGATAATTTCTTCGTCTTCAGGTGGTGTGATTTTGAATTGTAGTTTCGGTAAATTTGCAAATTTCTTGGTTACTGTGGGACCTTGATATACTCTGATCATTTTTCAATTTTAAATAAGTTTTCCTTAAGGGCGATTAATTTGCTTCCGGCTAATGCTAGATTATTCTCCTCTTGATTGCAATGTGCGGTTGCTATTACTTCTGTTAGAAATATGGCAATCCATTTGTTTTCGGCAATTTTCAGAATTTTCATGTTGGTAATTCGTACGGGTTTTGCTTCACAGTTATCGTAATGGTTTGAAAATTTTAGTAATTGTACTTCGCAAAAACTGTCTTTTTGTATAATTGTTGTTGTTAGCAATTGGCATAAATATTGATTCGGCGTGACTTCGTTACATCTTTCGTTCGTATAACCATATCTTAGTTCATTTAGGGATAGGATCTTGGTTTTGGGTATGATAACTTGATATATGCTAATAATTTTCATTGGAAAAGCAAATAAATGATAATAATTATAATTATTACTTTCTACTATTGGGATTTCTATTAAAAATGTTATGTCGTTATTCTTCACATAGCCTTTTACTATAACTATTTTTTCAAATATGAAAATGTTTGATCCTATCACATCAAAAAGTAATTTACTATTAGTTATAGATGATCTAATTCTTAATAATTCCTTTAATTAGTCAGTTGGTTCTATAATACTAGAGTGTAATGTATTTAATTTTGCAAATGTTACGGCGTTTCCTAATGTGGCTAAAATTTGTTGGATTAAAGTAAATATTGATATTATTTGGATGATTATTGTATTGAATCTAATTAAGTCTCGCATTCCTAACATGGTAGTTTGCATGTTAGTTTTAAGGCTTTGTATTCTATTGGCTATACTAACTTGATTTCTTGCTAGCTTTCTTAATGTTTCGTTGAATGTTATTATAGCTGATTGGGTTAGAGATATTTGCTAGCAACTAGCAATGATTTTTATATAGTTTTAGTTTTCAATTAATTGCTGTATTGTGTTGTCATAAAATTCTGCGTCTTGGTTAAACAGAAATTACAATTGAATTTTGACAAACTGATTTAAAATACTCCAAGTCGAAAATTAAATAATAATTGGAGTTTAATAAGGGTGAGTAGCCTAGGCAAACTGCAATGTTAAAGCTGAAATACTCAAGACTGACTGGGGACTCCCGGAGTATTTATGTTGTCCCTGCCCCTCACATGTCTGTGCGAACTTGCAGAGTTCATGTCTGCTTATTTCTTAATTCTATTCATTGTACAATGTAACAATCTTAATTTCTAAGTAATCGCGGTTTCTTAACCGTCTGTGACCTTCCACCTGCAGTATCACTATCTTCTGGAATACAATGTATTGCATTTGTTCTCACAACTTGCTTGTCAACTGTTAATAATCTTTCTGGTTTATCCTTGAATTTACATTGTAGCATATACTTAAGCTTCTTTAACAATTTCTAATAATTCCTAATAAATTCTATTTTATTATACATATATAGATTGGGGGATACATAACTCGCCCTTGATAACGTTAGTTTCGAAAACGCATGTGTACTTTTTTGCTATGTTTATCAGGGCCAAGATGTCCACCGAAAACAGGCCGATAGCATGGAAGCGGAGGTTCGTTTAGTTTAAGCGAAACAATGACCTGGTCTATATTATTTTTGTTGGAGACGAAGCTCCGCAAGGTGCAACTTCTATAACTTATTTGGTAACTTTTATCAACTTTCATAATAATTTGAATTTAAAATTATTATAATTATAATAATTTGAAATTAACTATTTGAAATTTTGCATTCCTCTATAAACAAGATATTTTGGAAAGAGCTGTGCGTTGTTCTTGTTAAACAGACGTGTGTTGTTAGATGAAGGACTCCTTGATGTCATAAAGGAAAACCCGCTTTGACCTAGGGTAGCTACTTAAAATGAAGGTTTCAACATTTTGATATACCTGGGCTAAGTCTCAGTGTTTGCTTTACATTTTAGTAGTACGATTATTTGTGTATTTGCTGAGGTGCAAAATTTTGAGGTTTCATAAATGATATTTTAAAAAATTTCGAGCATATGTTTATAACACGCTTGTTGAAGTTTATGAACTTGTAATTTTTTTTGTTATCATAATCAATTTTTTGTCAGAACATTGGTAAGAATTCTAACACTGCCTAGTTTTTTCTAGCGTAAAATTAGATAGTTTGTCAGTTTAAAATACCAGTTTAAACAACACTTTAGATAAAATTTTGTTTAAATATGACCTTGCTTTTTTTGTGCTGTAAAAATACGTAAAATCTGTAGAACATTTGTAAAACAGTTAGCTGGTGCCCTTCAGTTTTGTCTTTGTTTGTGCCAAAACAAGATCGGTTCTTACCTCTTGTGACGCTAAAAATTGACATTTGTCTTCCATGGTTTATGTTGGTGACCAAAAATATTTTCAGGCTGTTCATGAGAAATATTCGTGGCGTG
The DNA here is from genome assembly GCA_036346225.1 of Platerodrilus igneus. Taxonomy (NCBI): domain Eukaryota; kingdom Metazoa; phylum Arthropoda; class Insecta; order Coleoptera; family Lycidae; genus Platerodrilus; species Platerodrilus igneus. The sequence goes on from JARFIW010001599.1 coordinate 9,084,029, forward strand.
TTTATTCCTGTATATACCTTTACAAGTTGTTTTCAGTGATTTACCTGTCATATAAGTATTCTATTTATAAGGATATTCAGCACCAGAAAGACATTTATGTTTTTTACTAATACACTTCCAACTATTTGGCGTTGCCACTCAGTTATTTTAGAGTTCTGAACAAAATTTTGATGTTCTCAAATGAAATTGTAAACTTACATAAACAACTTTTTCGTAAGAAAGCATATAATAACTACGGTAGAATATTTAGTAGCTTTTTATGATTGGTTGGTGTTTGAAGCAGAGCTTGTGTATGAGTCGAAAATATGACAATGATTAAATGTTTTTGAACAAAGTTTTATTTGCAGGTTATTTTTAGTAATTTTTCATGAATGGTTTGTGTTTAATACAGTAGGGTATGATAATTCCAATAATATTTATATACCCGAGGAAAAACAAAGAAGATCCAGGTAGAAATAAAACCAGAGTATAAAATTTCATTAAGTAATCAACACACGCACGTGTTGTAGAAAGGCAATCATCTAGTTAGGCAAAATAGGAATAATTAATAATATAGTTATAGTAAATTGTCTTTTGAGAAAATTATGTTATTTAAAGACAACAATGAAAGCGATTTTCCGTCAAATAAAGAAAATATTGTAGAATTTCTAGAAACTGCAAGCCTACTAGAATCACACCTAAACTCAACTGTATTTGCTGAAATCCCTTCGTCTACTCAAATCGAATTAATCTTTGGATTGATGCTGCTTTTAGTTTTGGATAGATCTTGCGCAACAAAAGTATGAAGCTACGAAGTTGGTTTGAAAAGTTCGCGAAATGGAGCACAGATGACAGCATCAGTTCGAATAAAATATATGCAATTGATCTAGTGCGCAGATGTTAAATTTGACATTATTCTGTCAAGTAGTATTGGTGTTATATAAAGAAAGTTAGTTTCGTGAGTTTTTTAAATTGGATAAAACTGAAACGCGCGCAGTTTTCAAATATTTTGTAAAAAAGGGTTGGAAAGCAACAGAAATACATAAAGATATGCAGGATAAAAGTTTTCCTTTTGGGTGAAAACGATTTTCCACGGACAAAGAAGTAAAAACAGCTGTCTACGACTATTTTGGAAGCCTTGAAGAATCGCACTTTCGTGATGGCATAATGGGTTTGGAACATCGCTGAATGAAGTGTATTCAACTTGACGGAGATTATGTTGAAAAATAAACTATATTTTAAAAACAAATTTTTTCATTTTCCCGTTCGTTGCGCGAACTTTTCAAATCACCCTCGTACAATCATACTACGTTAAGTGGCTCCAGATAGGAAAGTAGAAATTTAAACTATAGCATTTGCCACAAAACACTTAAAATTCATTAGAGTATCAGTAATACTAACCTATCTGTACGATTAGTGAACAACGTCCAAAAGGAATAACTCAATCACAGCATACACCTATGTTTAAACAGTCACATTTCTATAAAAGCCTAGTGAATAGATATGAAATAGTTTAGATCAACATCAATCAGCATAGATACCTTTTAGTCTCAACATAATACTGTTTACTTGTATTACAGAAAAACTTACTTTTCCACAGAAAATATTTCCCTTAATATAAATAAACGCAATTTCTTTTTCGTAATTGGCTCAAAGCGGTTCCTATTCAAGCAAGAAAGCTTTCGTGCTGTCCTTTCCCCAATATTGTTTAGTCTCTAACACGTAACATAATCTTTAGCTGAAGGCGAATTAAAAATTTAATAGTTGATTTGCTGTCAAGCGCAGCTGAAATATTCAAAGGTTAAATGGTTGCATTGATATCCTTTCACTAGTACCAGCTAAATTTAGAACAGCATGGTCTCAATTGAATTATATCCACAACCGACTACTTATTTATCTAGAAGTTCATTAACATTCTAATAAATAAAGTTCAATACACGAGCATAAATTCAAAACTATTTCTAGGACTAAATTAGACGAGCTATGGAGTTGGTGGTTTATTTGATAGCGTGCTTTTGATATATCAGTTGAACAAGGTTTTGTCTGAAAATAGATCTTTATCAAGTAGTAGAACCGTGGTCGGCAAACTTATTATCCAAAGAGCCAAATATAAACATTACAACAATTTAAAAAAAAATTGGGAGCAAAATCTGCTTGTTTAGTAAACCTGTATTACACTAAATAAGTAGTACACTGAATAAAACTAAATTTCATTCTTAATAAATATTTATTAATTCGAACAATGTGCTTGCATCTCCTTGGAAAGTTTGAGTGAGTCAGGTTTGTATGTTGTGGTTTTTAATTTTTGGCATGATTCCAAGTTCTCATCAATAAGACGACTTCTCAGTTTACTCTTGATAATGTTCATGCTTGTAAAAGATTGTTCGCATATATATGTGGAACCAGAAAGGGAAAGAACAGCAAACGCGAGCTTTATCAGCTGATCGTAAGAGTCAGGAATACTATTTCAAGCGTTGAAAATGATCATGTCGTCCTTCTCCAGGTCTTCAAAAGCAGACCACTTGTGTTGTGAACTAAGATCGCATTTTTTCTTCTCCAATATTTCCAATTCAACACAAAGACGTTCGAATTTAGAGCACCATATCTCCTTGTTTTTAAATCCAGCAATTACATTTCAAAGCTACCAATGTCAATTTCAAAAGGAAAAAATTTCAACTGAAATCTTCTGAGAAATACTTCCCTCATATTTAAAATTATTGTTTTAAAATGGCATTTATTAATAGAGGAATTATTTTCTTGGAGATGCTTCAGCAGGCTCGGAAAGTGAAACGATGTTTCCCTTTCAAAATTCTTAACAAAAATGGCCAATTTGTTTTCGAATGTTATTACTTCTTCTAACATCGAAAAAATTATGCTTCCTTTCTCTTGTAGTTTACGAGTAAGCTGATTTAGATGAGAGATAACGTCTACCATTAAATAAAAGTTTTGGATCCATTGATCGTCCGTTAGTTCTGGATAGTGAACGCTCTTCTCAAGGAGAAATGCTTTAATTTCCGGAAAAAGGGACGCGAAACATTTTAAAACGTTCCCTCTTAATAACCAACGTACCTTGTTATGAAGCAGAAGATCAGCGTACTCACTCTCCATTTCAAATAAAAATTCTTTGAATTGGCGATGATTAAGAGCTTTAGTTAAAATGGAGTTGATAATGGTACTCACTAATTCCATAACTTTACAAATTTCATCCGGAAATGTTTGCGCACACAGCGCTTCTTGGTGAATGATACAATGGTAAACAAGTATCTCGTGATTAATTTTTGTCTTTCAAAATAGCACCAAACCCTTTTCTTAGGCCGGTCATACTTTTGGCCCCATCTGTTGAAATCGACAAAATTTTATTGAGGGGAATATGATGTTTATCCATACACTGAAGTACAGCATTTGCGATATCTTCTCCAAGCGTCCGACCTTTGAGTGGCAATAATCCTAAAAGTTCTTTTTTAGGGCCTGAATGAGACATAAATCTTACAAAAAGTGAAACTTGCGCTGTATCATTTATGTCACAAAACTCGTCAACTGCTATTGATAAAGCCGAAACCAATTTCAGATCCTCGATATGCTGGGTGGTTATATTCGAACACATTTTAATTGTTCTATCTTTAATGGTTTTGGCAGACAATGGTACCTCTTTAATTCTTTTCAGAATATCTGCTTTCTTCTTAAAATCCCGAAATAGCTTTTCGGATGCACTTATAAAACAATTTTTTATGTATTCGCCGTCTGTGTACGGTTTCCCTCTCTTAGCAATCTCTTGGCTAAAAACAAAACTTGCCATATTAATATTACTAGAAGATTGCATTCAGTTATTAAACACATAAGTTGACGACTCTTGACTCTTCTGAAGTTCTTCAACTGTTTTCTTACGGGTTTCACCGGTAGGATATTTAGTGCTAAATGACGCGTGCGTTCTTGTAAAGTGTTTCTCTAAATTTGACTTCTTGTTATGCGCGAATTTCTCCTTACAAATAAGACATGTCGGAAGTCCATTCAAGTTTTGAATAACGCAAAATTCTTGGTCCACTCAACTTTAAATTCCCAGTTTTCATCTTCCAATTTTCTTTGCTTTTTTTTGATAGCCATGTTAATCGAGGTGCCTATAAAAATATTCCAAATATATTTTTTTCTATAGCTACCAGTACAAAATTATTATCATTATTAAATTGATGAAAATAAAAATTTAAAAAAATCTTTTAAAAAATGCAATTTTATTAATATATGTAACTGCACTAAAAAGAAAAAAATTATTTTTTCCATCATCAGAATAACAAAACTTTTAATATGACCAAAAATGGAAGAAAACCTCCAACATTTAGACAAATAGAAGTTATCGACAAATCGACTACAAATTTTGTACCGAAACCACAAACATACGTAGCAGGTGTAATAAAATCGTATATAAATACCTGTAGGATGTGCAACTAGATTGAAAAATACAACAACTTTTTAACAAGATAGGACAACGGTAGACACGGTAGATAAGACAAAACTGTTCACACTGCAACTGCTGGTCTGCGATGCCAATTTGTACTCCACTACTTTAGAAAAAGTATGCGCGTGGAAGCTTATGGTATATTTGTATCACACCGGAGTACGCCGAAAACATACGAACAATTTCATCCCGCAGCTTGTACATGGTTGGTGTTTACGTTTACGAAAACTAAAAAAATTAAACTCGATGTTTGTTACGTATTTTTACAACAATATAAAATTTTAATTACTATCTATCTTTTAACTTAAACAAAAAGATATACATGTTCTCGAATTTTAATTTTAATTTATCAAAATAAGATGTAATTTCTTTCTTACCAAATTTTTTTTTAAATGATAATATTATTGCGCCTTCCGTGGATATTTGTGCCAAAGCTGCACTTAAGGAGCCAAAGAGCCACATGCGGCTCTGGAACCGCACTTTGCCGACCACTATAGTAGAAGAATACGACTTTGGATAAATACTACAAAAATGCGTTAAGATATTATAATGATGTAAGTATCTGGCGTTTTATTTATTCGACAATACGGAAAGAGTACAAAAAGATTAAATTCTACAATAAAATCAAATATTAATGCAACTATCACATCATAAATAAATATTTTAATATCGGATTAAAATTCTAGATAGCTTTTGACAGTATTCTTTCTTAAATGCATAAATATTATCAACTCCTATGGAAGGAGAAGAGACAAACTAGCAAGATTTGTGCTCATTGCAATTTGGTCCAGTTGCAAAACGGTTTTTTCAGCACCCTACAACCTTCATTTAATTCAGAAGATATGGAGAACTTAAATTTGTTGAACTTTACATCCAATCAACCCTTCTCAAGTTTCGGCCCGTTTAATATCTCAACAACCAAATTTTTTTGCTTATCCAGAATTTGCTGAGGCAGTCTATTTTAAATTAGACCCTGTTTTAATTTTTTAGCAGAATTCTAAAAATAAAATCTGGTATAGTTTTTTAGTTAAAAAGACTATACAAATTTAATACAAATATTTAATAATTAGTCGCATATCATAAAGCTATCTTTATTTTAGAAATTATTGAAAACTCTATAGACCGTACATCCAGCTATTTCGATCTAAATTGTTGGAGGAAAATTAGAAGTGTGTACTCTCCAATTTATACTGAACTTTCAATCGCTATTTAATGACCTATTCACGTTTAAATTTGATGGTCACAGATCAGTATTGGTCGTGTATTTGGCGTAATTCTGGTTTAGTATATTTTTCAAATTACGCCTAGCCTTCCTGAGTTCAAGCCTTTTAATATTAAAACCATCAATATCTGTTGCTCATCTAGAATTACCTCAGCGATCTGTAGCATGTCTTTGATCTGGAATTCTTTTCGTCACGTTAGCAAACTCTTTCAAAAGATGATCTTCTACTAAAAATATACTGTAGCCGCTATAGGTGTCGATATTGCAAACAGTTTTAGATTAATTGCGAATACATTTAGAAACGGCACTGTTTCTTTGTCTATGTCGGTTTTCTTCGGTTAAGGAATATGGCTGATAGATTTGCATCGCGATTATTATTGAATTACAGAACATCAACTAAAAGACGCTGCTGCTTAACCATCAGTAGAGTATTTGAATCGGTTTACGGTCCTCATTTCCTCCAACATCCTCATTTCCTCCCTTGAGATAAATTTCTTTTGTTTGGCTCATCTTTTGAGATAAATCTATCTTGTTTGGTGTAAATTAATATTAGATTCTTCTCAGCTGCCTGAATTTTTAGGAATTTTTTAGATAGCACCACCTTCCAAGGAGCTACCCTCATTTTAAGATTTTTATATCATCAGCAATTTCTGACGACTCTTATAAATTTTTTAGCCTTGCGATATATCAAATTAGTCTATAAATTTATGCAGAATCCGAATCTGCAAACAGATTTAAAATCCGCCCATCCCTTAGCGTTTCACACACATACCTTCTAGCGAACAGATTATTTTTGTTATTTTTAAGATAAATGTATCTTGTTTTGTATTAACTAATATTAGATTTTTCTAGGGAGCGCAAATCTGTAAATAGATTTTAAATAGGACCACCACTTACAAAGTTACGCTTTTTAAATACACAAACTTCTAATGTTTGCCCATCTATATTTAACTCCATCTTTAAAATCTTTTTTTTTTCACTACTCAAGACATATGCTTTAACCAACCATTTACCGAGAAATCTAAAACCGCTGGAATTTTAGAAATGAACCCTCTATAAGCCATAAGTGTTTGATATCTTAAACCATTTTCAAACGGTAATGTTCTACTTTTAGAATAATGTAAAACATTCCAATATAATACGTTTTTAATATATAAATGGGACGGTTGAGTTTAGCAACAAGAACTACACTCTTTAATTAGAATATTCAAAAACAGGTCTTTTAAAATTTTAAACAGGGTAAACCTTTACACAAAATTTTATCAATTTTCTGGTTTTACATTTAGTTAACTCGATACTAAATAAGTAGTTTGGAAAAATACAATTCGTATCTGAACTAATTTCTTGTCGAAAAGACCCCAAATTCCTAATTTTTGCCCATCTATATTTAACTCCATCTTTAAAACCTTTTTTTTGCTAAGAAAATACTTAACCTATATCCTCGTGTCCCTATGCGTAGGGTGCTGTACTATTAAGGATAACGTACCTTTTGTCATCCTCGTCACACAAACTAATTTTATTGATTAACTGTGTATAAAGCACGGCTAATTCCCTTAATTTTTTTTTTGATGATGCAACATAATTTATATACAACTTTATTAAAACAATACAGACATTTAATCTAACAACAAAATTCATTTCGAATAAAAACAACATTCTGTCTAGCGCATGTTAAATTGTTATCTTCGTGCTGTAGGCAATGACTTAAACCATCATTCTTCTTTTGCAGTTGTTCCAGTCATTTTTGTTTAACATCTAGTTGCACTTTCGGCATAAACTGAAGCTTTGGTTTGTAGTATTTGTTTTTTATAACTTCTGGTGTAGCCTCGTAAATCGATGAAAATGCGAGACCGAGCTCCTTTTTGTTTGTGTCAGAAACCGTAATCAAATTCATAAAAGCTGTATAAGCGTTTCAAAATCAATTACAAGTTTATCCAATTTTTCATTTACATATTGTTTATTAACTGCATCATCGGGTTTAACTGGGTGATCAAGCATTATGATATGTTGGTTTCTTGCACTGAGGGTTTATCTTTACGCTAAACATCTTTCATACTTCATATTTATGATATATATGATTTGCTTAGTTTTAAAATAAATTACCAAGCGAAAGTTGTATATCATTTGCAAGCCCAGTTAATTAGTGTTTAAAGACTAATTTGTTTTAAATAAAGAAATCGAATACTTGACTAGATAAAATGATTCACTCATTGCCGACTCATTAGTTTGAACAATTTGTATCTCATTTTTTAAACGCAAACCATTTATACACTTATCAACGTTATCTAATGACCTAGTTATAATTAGTGCTGCGAAGTCAGTTTTGTAAATATTTTGGAAATGATATTTCATTTCCATAATACTAATAATGTTTACAAATTAATATAAAAGTTCAAAAAATAGTATTCTTTAAAATACAAACGTTCCGCTTGACGCAGTTCAGAAAATTTTTCGAATGCAATAAACAATGGTTAGATTGACTATCTTTTCGTAACTGCTTCAAATTTGCAATGCCAAACTGTTCAAGATTCACAATTTCGTTAACTGGAAGGTAGCGGGTGATGATGCTACTTTAACAACCCTTTTACATAAACCGTTCCATGTACAGGTACTATTTTTTTTTTGCAAAAATAAACTTAAACGGTGAGCTGATAATTCATTGGCCGCAGAGATGTCCCAGTCTATCCCGTGTTGGCGATTTTTTACAAAAGTCCTTGTCTTCGGAAATCCTCATCCAAGTTTTCACTTCTTAACGGCATATGCAGAATTTCGTGCTATAATTGGTCTGTTCCAACATTCAGCACAGCTATTTCTTTCACAAAAAAATTCGCCTGACTTGTACTGGAACCCCTGGATATCCAAAACATACATGTTTATCTGGAAAAAAAATTGATATAAATTCACCTAGTGCATAGGTAGTCCTACCTACTAGTTTGTCGATACTTAATGACACTCTTACATCACTTGTAACGTCAACACTAGAAAAAATCGATCTTTAACTTGTAATTTTTGATCAACTCGACGATACTTTGACAACTAATGCTCCGGAACATGGCTTCCTAGTCTTTTATGCTGACGGCCAAGCGCGCGCAGTTCCTTATTATGTTAATTGGTGTTATATGCAAGTCTTGACTGGAAAAGTGACGCTTATAATTGTTTTATAGTGAATTTTACCTATTTGTATTTAACCGCCAACACCATTTTAGAATTTTTATAAAAATTACTCTTAGCGATATCTTTAATGTAACTCCGTCATGTAAGATATCAATTATTATTGTGTTTTCCTCAGTTTCTCAAAATTTTTCAGATTTTTTTTCAAATCGAACGACCCCCTACTGATTTATAGATCAACCTTTTACAAACCATAAGGATTTTTATTATATATAAAATTTGAATCACGTCATCATTCGTCGATCATAAAACCTAAACCGACCCTCCCACTCTGTGAAACTAAGAGAATACATCTGGTGAGAGTAAAACTAGAAACAAGGTTGAACTATATATAGGCATTCGTTTAAATATATTTTATTTACATTTGATACCATATGAACTGTTTCTGATAGTATGTGCGATTGACAAATTTATCTTGGATAAAAACTAAAAACATTTTATTAAACTTTAAAGTAAACAAAAACATAACTAATTTCAAACCGTATAATACATTGAGTCTTGATTTTTGGTAGCTCTTTCGCTAATGGTTAACCAATCTAGATTGCAGTATAGATCATAGCATCGGTAGTATCCAACAGCATTTGTTTTGCACATGTAGAGCATTTACGAAACACCGAGTTAAATTAATATTATGAGTGCATTTGTAGCAAATTCCTTATGTTACCTCTTTCTACAGCAATGATTACAGTGATCAAATTTTGTTGAATAGGATAGTTTTTTCGTCCTTGACCAGAAAATTTCCGTTATTTTCTTCTCGTATATCTTTTTTGAAGCAAGAACCTCCCCATCCTTAGTGTAGTCGTTATTGATAATGTTATCTACCTCAAGCTCATCGTCTGAAGCAATGATAATATTTTTAGACAATGAATGATGTGGGCTATTGTTTCTTGTTTTATACATACGGAGAGAACATTTGCATTCCAATTCTTTTTGTATTCATTAATGATTCATTAGTTGGCGCTCACGTTCCCCTTCCCGAGGTGCGTCTACAACATTTTCTTTCTCGCTTTAGGTTTTGCAATTATTATCAACTTCTTATTATTTAACTAAGCAATTTTGTTTAATTTCTATTATGTAGTTAAGTACAGCATAGATACGAAATTTCTATAATGTTTTCAGCTATTCAGACCAACATAATATTTGTGATATAGAATGATTCGTTAGGGAAACTACCAAATGTGTGTTAAACATTACAAATTTCTTTATTTTGCAATTCAGCGCTTGCAGCGGATTTTAAATAACTCATTGTTCGGAGTTCGTCGTACAGATAACGCTATACTCTATATTATAGGGTATAGCGTTATCTGTGCGACAATCTCCGAACAATTTGTTAAAATTATTACGTATTTAGCAGATACATTTACACCTTATATCAAAATTGTTATGTACTTTTATATCATTACATATACTCCCTGTGTTACATTTTTACAATGTTTTTCATTTGTCATGTGCAATATCATTACTTGTCAGATTTATTCCATTCTGTCTACAGTTGGTTTTAAGTTTTACATTATCCGTCATATCACCAATTTGGTGAAAATATTTATAAGTTTTGTAAAAACTGTTTTGATCTGAATTATTAATTTTTCCGGTATTTCAGTACCTAATAATAGCTGTAGGGTTAATTAAGTAATTTATCCAAATAACACGGAAATATTTTCATACATATTCCAATTGCAATACCATAAACTACAAAGCCTCAGATGTATTAGTTAATAGTTGTCAGAGTTCTATAATGATGGCATCTATCTATTTAATGAATATATAGCAAATACAATATAGAATAAGAGAGTAATACGGATCAAAACTGGATAATATTATATAACACAATTAAGATCTAGAACAATCGAACAGTCAAAAAGTCCAGGACGACGGTGACCCCTTAAATTGATTAACTGCACAATGCTTAAAATGCTCTTCCATTTGTATAATTTAATATTTCGATATCATGCTTCACCAGCTGTATCTTGCAACTGCAATAGTAATTCCTAGAATTTAAAACAACCCTAAATAAAATTACATAGGAGTCTTTGTATAGTACACTGTATTACAATTGGAATGTGCATGACAGTATTTCCGTGCTATTGGGGTAAATTGCATAGCTTATCCTACATTACTTAGTATTGCTAATAAAGTCATTAAATTTGTCGTAGCTCCGATCAGTTGGGCGTTTAAATCATTTTCAGCACAATCAACAGCAGCATCTATTAATATAATCTTCTAAGATCCAACGTATTTGCAATCCAAAGGAACTACTTACAACAGTATCACTAGATCCTCTCATTACAGTACTGGGTTGAATACAAGTCCGTAGTATTTCATAAAACGGTGATGCATTTTTTTTAAACTTTATATGGGGCGTTTAATTCAATATTCAAGATTGCTTTGCCACCCTGACTTTCGAATACAAGGAAAATGAAACAATGTCCAACTCGTTACGCAATTGCTTTACATGTAACACGAAATGTGTTTTATGTCCATGAACAAAGAAATTTAGGTTTTTCAACACCAGTTCCTCAACATATAGATTAAAACTGTTAGAAATATATTCATCAGTAGCGACCTACCAATCCATTGCCACAATACTCTCAAGGACGCGAAACGGATTCTATAATTTACATAAGTGGCTTGATCTCATACGAATACATTGTAATGGGTAGAGATACAGTTGCGATAGCAAATATGAGTATGACAATTATCAATGTTCTAGCACACTCTTGATCGACCTCATATACATTAGTAGAACCACAATTCGTTATATTACTATCTAATTATAAACGCAACCGGAAGATAGTATTGTAACCTTTCAAAATGCGATTCATATCAAAACAGATATGATTAAACTCATAATCTTTGAACTTTTTCTTCCCAGGTTCTAATTTTCTTCAAGCTCTAGTTCTGTCGATATAAATCTTTCATATCAACTTTTCCCAACATGAAGTGGTTTAGTTTTGTGAATAGAATTTTGAACCTATTACAAAATAGTGTTTGTTACTTAATTAGTTTTGCGAGTGAAACATTAAACGCCTTTTAGAGGATTTGTTGTTCTTCATGCGAAACCTCATTATTGAGATTTAAAAATCTAGATATTTATTAGTAATTTAAACAATATACCTTTAAAAAGTAGTTTGCCAGTGTCATCTCTTCTTTATTTGTAAGGCAAGCGGTTGGTCCAAATCTTAGTTTTGATTTTGTTGCTCCATACTTTACGGTCGATAGGTAGTTCAAATTGCGTAAATACCTACCAAATAGACATTTTTTTAGTGTAGCTTCAACTACAGCCTATATTTATTTCTCCATCTTCATTAATATCTCCTTGCTCCGGAATAGTTACAAAAATGTACTATTATTAATATCTATCCCAATTTTAATTTTTTTTTTTATTATAAGTACAATGTGTAGTTTTCAATGTTATTAATATTATTCATTGCTATTATTTTAATATTGTAATGTACCTAACTAACTTCGGTGCTTGTCGTTCATGACATTAATAATATTTGTTGCAGATAATTGTATTTATCTAAATTTTGTAGGTTATGCAAATAGACTAAAACTAAGTTGAACCAATGGCTGTTGGTACCTTTAATTTGTTGGTACAAAAAAACAACCGACTCGTATCGTTAATCGGTCAACTTGAACTCTTGCTGGCGCTCTTTTCTCATTCCAACCATAACCATTAACTGTGTAACTAAATATAATAACAATCTTATAATATAACTGCAACATGTATACTAACCTCGGGTGACGATATCTGAGCTTTATTAAGATTAATTTTTAAACAGGCATTAAGCACAGAAAACAATTATAATTAGAATTTAGTAACTGCAGGAGTCGGTTTCGCCCACAAATATTTTGCATTTTGCGTTATGTTTTAATTCTTTTGCACCGTACTACTGGATGCGTAGGCATGAGAATGGACAGATTGAATTTTTGAAAATGCTTACTTGTCAGTCAAAATTCTGTCCCGCAAGAGGAAGGCACTCTTAAAAATAATCAAATGAAAATATTTTTACTTCCAAGGACATTTTTAAAATCTGCACCTATCCATTCAGATCTACACGGGCACAGAAACATGTTACAAAAAGAATTAGAACAATAAATACTACAGAAAAAAGGTACAACGCCCGCACGCAAGGAAATACTTCCCAAAAACTTTTCCAACATGCAAAAATACACACAAATTTCAAAATAAAATACTTTTTAAAAATGTAGCTTACTCATTTCCTCTACACACATCCGGAGCACAATACAAAAAGTGTCACAACAAAGAACAGTATACAAAACAAGTTACACCTCCAGCATGGAAGGAACAGACTTATAAAGAATGTTTCCTCCTTTGCAACCTTTTTGTGTTTTAATCGTATTCCTTGGTATATCTGGATGAAAATAGGTAGCGATAATACTGTTGCTCACAGAAGAAAACATTCTTAAAAAATAAAGAACGGGCGATATTTTGACTGTCAAGGGCATTTTCTAAAATTCAGCCTATCCATTCTCATTCGCACACACCAAAAAATACGGTACAAAAGGAAGTAAACAATACAGAAGAAAGATTGCAGCGTCCACATGGAAAAAATATTCTCCAAAAACTTGTCAAATAAGCAAAAATTCACACAGACGTCAAAATATACAATTTTTCTAAAATTCAATTCAATCTACGCACACCCAGGAACACACTACAAAGAGTATCAGAACAAATAACAGTATACAAAGAGAGGCACAGCGCCCGTATAAAAAAATCAGTCTTATAAAGAATGTTTTCTCTTTGTGGGCTGTAAAAAGTTTCTTCTGTTTTGTTTTTTGTTCTATTTTTTTTTGTCATTTTTTTCCTAGGTGTGTGTGGATGAAAATGGATAAACTAGATTTTTAAAAATGATCCTCTTGACAGCCACAATACTCACATAAGGAAACGTGTTTAAAAAATAATGAAAGAACAATATTCTAGCCGTCGAGGGCATTTTAAAAAATCCAGCCTGTCCACTCTCATCTACACGCGCACAGCAATACGATACAAGAAGAATTCGAACAATAAACAATACATAAGCAAAGTTACAGAGCCCGCGCGGAAGAAAATATTATTCAAAAACTTGTCCAACATGCGAAAATACACCGTGATTGGAGGGGGGGAGGGAGTGATATAAATTGATAAAGATATGCTATTATAGGGAAGGACCAATTGCTTTTATAGCAATAACGATAATGGTGGAGCGGTTATGTAATAACTACAACTACACCAAACTACTTAATAAAAGGGTATAAATACCTTAAGTCCTTGTGCCGCTGGGGCAATAAACCTTCACACACAAAGAGCTTTTACGGATCACCAGTAACACGCTCGACCGGGTGATGGTGTCGCTTTCAAAAGCTCTCAATACGACCGTCTTCTGCACGGGTTCCATGCGACTTGCTTCTTTAAAGGCTCGAGTACGACTGTCACTTTATGCACTGTTATTGCCGGTATATAAAATGTTTCACTCACTGTAGGATGCACGCACAAATAGTATTCATTGTCACAAATACCAAAGTGTTCAATGACGACGTAACATACCGCCCACCAAATTCATAGAATTTTGAAAAGGAGGAAGTAGGTTGGGTGAAGGAAATCACCTGGGATTTGACCTTGCTAGGAAGACAGGTAACGAAAGATAGGGTGGTACACTACAGCGAGCGATATTACCAACTATGCAAAAATAAAAATATATATGTAAATAAGCAAATATGTAAAAATAATATACTACTATACATGTAAAAAATTTGTATATACATCTAAACATAAAAATAAAATTAAAATACCGGTAGCGGCGCTAGTTTGACCAAAGGTCGTTTTAGTGTGCCATGTGCCGTTTTGATTTCAGCGACACGTATAATACCGTCCGCACCGGGAAAGGTATCAATAATACGACCAAACTTCCATTGAAGTGGAGAAAGCTGGTCGTCCTTGACGAGGACAATAGTGTCCTTTTCAACTTGTCGGACACCTACCTTAGAGTGCCATTTAACTTTCTGGTTCAGAGTATGTAAGTACTCATGGCTCCAGCGAGCCCAAAAATCTTGGTGGAGTTTTGCAGGAGTTTCCACCTGCTTTTAATGGTACAACGTTGGTTAAATGGCCTCATCTGGTGGTGCAGAAAGAGGCTCCATAGTTAGGAAATGACCTGGTGTTAGGCAACGCACGTCATTTGGATCCGAACTCAAAGCGCAGAGTGGCCTTGAATTTAGCACAGATTCAATTTGTGTAAGAACTGTGTACAGTTCCTCAAAAGTAAGTTTTTGTTCGCCGATTACGCGAGCTAGGTGTGTCTTTACCGACTTAACACCGCTTTCCCAGAAGCCACCGAAGTGAGGGGCGCTAGGTGGATTAAACGACCACTTTATCCTTTCTGAGGTTACTGCACTATGCAGATAACTCGTAAGCTGACGATAGGCACCTACAAAATTAGTACCGCAATCGCTAAATATTTGAGAACAGCGTCCTCGCCGTGCTATAAATTGTCGCAAAGCGGCAAGAAACGCGTCTGCCGACAAATCCGAAACAAGTTCAATATGTGCTGCCTTAGTGGCAAAACAAACAAAAATACAAATATAGGCCTTAAGAGATTTAGAGCCTCGCAGGCGGTTAGCCTTTATTAAAAGAGGGCCAGCAAAATCAACACCAACAATACTGAACGGTTTAATTTGGGTAATACGTGCTGCCGGTAGGTCTCCCATAGGAGGAGTTACCAGGACCGGTTTGGTACGAAAACATCTATGACATGATGATAAATAACTTCGGATTGAATTTTTAATGGAAAGGATCCAGAAATTCTGTTGGATAAGATACGCTGTGGTATTAACACCGGGATGGCAATACCTTTCATGAGTTGACCGAATGATAAGTTCGGTTAATCGGTGCCGCTGAGGCAATAACGCAGGAAACTTTTCGAAATAGGAAAGCGAAGAATGTGGCAAGCGCCCACCTACTCTTAAGATATTTTGTGGATCAATAAATGGAGAAAGTTTTCGCAAGCTTTTAGGTAACTTACGGTTTGCCTTGATCGAAGCTATTTCCTTTGAAAATGTAACATTTTGTACATGCCGAACGATAATCATGAGAGCATTGTGTAATTCAATGTCTGTTAAGGGACCCGTATGACGTTGAGCCATGGGTTTAGAAAATCTATAAATGTAAGCCACGATGCCTTGGATTTTATATAACGATGAAAAACGACTTAGTAAAATGTCAATGACGTTTGGATCTGTTTGAGCGACAAATGTTAGGATCTTCTTTTCCGTAGTTACCTCAGCAATTGAGGTTGACAATGTTGGTTGAGGCGGCCACGAGTCACTAGGGTAGTGAAGCCATTCAGGCCCCGCCCACCATAGCGAACATGAAATAACCGCGCTTGGCATTAATCCCCGAGATGCAGGATCAGCCGGATTATGCGAAGATTTAATATAAAACCATCGGCTAGGTGCAATGATTTCTTGAATGTGGCTAACACGGTTTGCCACAAAGTTTTCCAACGAAAAGGTGGAGAACGTATCCAAGTGAGAGCGACCGTAGAATCACTCCACGCTGCAACATCGGAGATGTCAATCAAGCCTTGATAAGAACGAATGGTAAAGGAAAGTAAATCGGTTAATAAAACGGCGGCACATAATTCCAAACGTGGAATTGAAATGCGCTTAATTGGAGCTACTTTTGTTTTAGCGGTTACAAATTGTACAGTTATTTCTCCAGTAGTTTGATTTATGAACTGGAAATACACTACCGCTGCATACCCTACCTCGCTAGCATCGCAAAACCCATGCAAATGACAAGTAAAAGGATCCGAAGGGGGTAAACAACGTGGTAACTTTAATGACGATAATAACGGCAACTCTTCTTGGTATTGCTGCCATTGAGACGAAATGTCTGCTGGTGGGATGTCATCCCAATTTAAACCTAACATCCACAGATGGATTAGGCGTTTTGCAAAAAGTGTTAGTGGTGCTAAAAATCCTAATGGATCGTATATTCTGGCAACTTGTGAAAGTATGTTGCGCTTTGTACATATTGGGTTTAATGGTTTAACCCGAAATGAGAAAATATCTTCTGTAGGTGACCATTGAAGACCTAATATTTTTATTGATTCGTCAGAATCGAAATCGAGAGAAATATATTGGCAAAAATCTGACGGAATGCCTTCCAAAATAGAAACTGAATTAGAACTCCATTTTCGAAGTTCAAAACCAGCCAAATGTAAAAGTCGGATAAGTTGATCTTTAATTTCGCGGGCCGATTGTATAGAATCTCCACCCGCGACGAAATCGTCAACATATAGATTTGACCGTATAGCCTCAGCGGCTAACGGAAACCTTTTGCCTTCGTCAATGGCTAATTGCTGAAGAGTTTTTAATGCTAAATAAGGCGATGACTTAATACCGTAGGTCACTGTATTAAGCTGATATGTCTGGATGGGTTCTTCTGCGGAGAACCGCCAAACAATTAATTGAAACTTTCGATGTTCTTCGGTGACCAAAATTTGTCGATACATTTGGCGAACATCACAAGTAAAAACGAAACGATGAGAGCGAAATTTAAGTAAGATTGACGAAATGTCATTTTGGAGACTAGGTCCAGCCAATTGAGTGTCATTAAGTGACACGTTGTTTTTAGCCTTTGCAGAGGCGTCAAAAACCACACGAATTTTAGAAGTATGACCTTCTTCTTTAAACACAGGGTGATGGGGTAAAAAATAATTATCGTTCCCAACGGGCGGAGAATCGAGTAATGCCATATGACCCGCATCAAGATAGTCCTGCATGAAATTGTTGTATTGGGCGCGTAGCTCCGGTTGAACATGCAATTTGCGCTCCAACGAAAATAGTCTTTTTTTAGCCATTTCGAAGCAATTATCAAAAACGGGCAAAGTATCGTTGAACGGTAACGTAACAATAAAACGACCGCTAGGGTCACGAGAAAACGTGTTTTCAAAAATCAAATCTGCCTTTTCTTCTTCTGGAGAAGTATAAGGCTTGGATGGCAGTTCTTCTATCTCCCAAAACCGCCTTAGGGTCTGGTCGATAGGATCTTCTACACAAGTAAAAAATGCTTGGACAGTATCAGACTGCAAGCTTTTTGTGGGACCAATGATAGTCCAACCAAAAATTGTATTTATGGCGGCAGGCTGAAGAAATTTGCCATGTATCACACCGCCATTGATGATGAACGGATAAACATCTGCTCCGAGGAGCATGTCAATAGTTCCTGGAGAGTTCCAGGTCGGGTCTGCAAAGTGCAGGCCGCATAAGTGTTCCCAATTATTAGGAACTTCAACGCTAGGTAATTTGCCAGATATTGACGAAAGCACAAAAGTTGTGACTTCTAGAGATTTTTCAGAGTCTAACATAGAGCGAATGGTGCAGCTGACGGCACCCTTATTGACTGCTGAAGTTGTCTGCCCAAGTCCATAAATCGGAACTTGAGAGCGTATGCGTGGAAGCCAAAGTTTGCTCACGCAATCGTCTCGAATAAAGCTAGCTTGGGAGCCAGGGTCTAAGAGTACCCTGATCGGTTTGTATCTACCAGACCGGTCTTGAACTTCCACAACAGCAGTGGAGAGTAAGACAGTAACACCAAGATTTGAATTCGTCTGTGAAGACAAAACATTTGCCGGAATAGGAGAGGCTGACTGCGTCCTATTGGCATTTTTATGCATGTGTGTAGCGGTCGGTTCAGCTGAACGGCTAGAAGCAGGTTGCGGTTCAAAATGTAGCAAGGTATGATGCGGCTTGGCGCAAGTTCGACAGGAATTATAAGATTTGCATTGCATGGACGCGTGGTCTGTTCGTAAGCAATTTAAACAAAGGCGTAAGCGTTTGACAATGTCGAAACGTTCTGTCGGAGTTTTCTTTAGAAACGATTGACATCTATAAATTAAGTGATTGCCCTTGCAAGAAGGACAATGGTGCGAAAATGAATTCTTTGAGTCACTGGAGCTACTTGGTGTGTCCAGTGAGACTACGTTAGAAGAAACTCTTGGTTTAAACTGAAACGCTGAGGATTTCTTAGGCACTGATGTGTGAGATGTATGGACAGTCGTCGAATAAGAAACAGGTGCGGTTGAAGAAAAGGTTTCCAACGCTGCACATTGTTGGGTTAAAAAATATCTCAAATCCTCGAAATTAGGTATTTGCTTTGGATCCGATTGGAGTTCGAAGCGTTTTCTAGTGAACGGATCGAGTTTTTCTAAAAGACAATCGACCAGAATAAAGTTCCAATGTTCAGTGGGAAACTTTAAGTTAGTTAGAACAGCAAGGTTCTCCGAAAAACAATCAATAAGTGCCCTAAGTTTCTTAGGGTCTCCTGATTTTAAAGGTGGAAAGTCTTTCATTGCTTTCCAATGCAAAGTTGCCAATACACGCGGATTGCTAAATCTCTCACGCAAGGCGTTATATGAGATAATGAAATTATCCCCCGAAATAGGTACAGATTTAACGATTTTTAAAGACTCCCCGGTACAAGAATTGATAAGGTAATTTAATTTTTCGATATTGGTGAGTGACGCATTGTTGTAGACCAGACTGTCAAATAAATCGATGAAAGACGCGAACTCCGTTACCTCATTATTAAAGGGTTGGAGCTTTAACGGTACCAATTTTGATACCGAGCTGCTTGGAGCATTTTCCGTGATTTGTGCCCGCGTTTCTTGCAACGTTTCGAGATGCAGCAGTATGCAAAAATAAGCAGAATCTACTTCCTTCCGTACAGCGTTGTAAGTTAATGATTCTGCATCGTCACAGGAACCCAAGACGGCAACTAAAATTGCATTGAAATCTCTGTAGAGGTCATTTATTCCCCTTGCTTGAATAAGGAACAACGTTTTTAAAGTTGGGTCACTTTGTATAGTTTTACAAAGCTCAAACATTTCTATAATACGTGTTTTCAGCAATTGGAGTTCTACCACATGTGCCTTCTTGGGAGCCATTCTGATAGTTATTTGAAAAATCTACAATAAATGCTATAACACCGTAACGCTCAGATGTACGCGACAAATGTTAAAATATGGGTATAAACCAAGAAATCACGTTTTATGACTAAGCAACACATAAAACCTAACGGTTTGTCAAACAAAAGCTTGAAGATAAGATTTACAGCTTAAAATTTACGGTTACGGTCGGCCTTTACTTCAAAAGCTCACAGAAACGTTTAAAACATGTGGCTTAATAGACCGGGCGCTAGAGGTAAGTGAGTATGCAAAATGTGAGGACCGAATTCCACCAATGGATTTGAGTTAAGAAAAGGTCGAAGATTAATAATGCGGATCTTGCCGGTCAATTTTTTGGTCCATTTTTTGTTTACCCCCTCTACTCTTATTTGTAAAGGAAATGTATTGAGTACATGTTATAAAATCATTTTTATAATTATTTCGGTAATAATTTATAGTTTTTTCTAATGGTTGAAGTGTGGATGGATTGTTGAAAAAAACAAAGTAATAAAATCTTTTTATTAATAAAAAGTCATATAAAAACCAGTGAATTTAAACAAAATATACTTAAAGTGGGCAAACAATTACTCATTTATATTTAGACAATTGTTATTAATACATTTACATAAAGAAATACAAAATAATTCTGATTTTTGCAACTGCAAGACATTGTGCGACAATTTGCAATACATTTACAAGGTTGAATTAAAGACTCTGGTAAAGACGGCTTAGTCATTTGTCGTGGACGTAAGTCACCATTCAGCTTTTCATAACTATATAAACAATAATCAATGGGGTGTAATTATGTTTGATAAGAATTTTTTCAAATAAATTTTTTTTCTGTGACCCTTAATAAAGGCAAATGTAAAGCATATGATGTGCATATCACTTTCATTAAATTAAAACCAAAACCTATGTTTTGAGAAATCAGTTCATATCTGAGTTCATCAACAAATAATTTAAAAAAAAAATAAGTGCAAACTATTTCTAACTGCTTCAATTGTTCATTATTTAGGTCAAGGTTTCCCATTGACATAAGAGCTGTTTGTACATAATCTTCAGACGCAGCTTTCAAGCATTGCATTTTACTGCCAAATCTGCTAGTAGTGTCGCAACCACTTATAGCATGTAATGCTGGTAATATATCGCATATTCTTTCACCCAGGGATTCAGCAGCTAAATGGCATCCTAGAAAATATTTCTTTGTATGAGAACCGTCGAACCATAGACCAAGACACCCGATATTTGCTAAGTATTTCCAGAAATAAATTGCCAAGACAAATACATCTGTATCAGCGCTGATTATAATAATATGAGCAGATTGAATCCTTACTGCGTGAAATATGTGGCAAAACATTCTTGAATCAGCTTCTAAGTGGTTTGATTGTAATTCAAGTACCTCACAAAATAAAGACCCTTGTAACTTGAAACATTTAGTTGGATCGTCGAATCCTCCACAAATGTACATCTCGCAGTCTTCTTTAACGTGTGCATATTTTGGAGCATTAGTGCAAAGAAATCGAACAAGTTGTAATTTATTTTGAATGTTTGCAAGAAAAGCTTTACAATCAGTAGGAATTTTGTTGAATGACTTGAAATTATGATATTTTTAATAATTCGGCCTTTACTCCGTAAGTTTGACTCCAAAACTTTATAGAAATGTCGTCATATCTATCGAAAATTACATCTATCCTCTTCACGTCAGGCAACGTAAAAATTGCATAATTATTTTGAAGAAAGCTTCGGCAAAATCACCAAAAGTATTGAACTTATTCAACTGAATTTTGTGAACAAGTGCCATACCATCAACAATATAAATTTTAAAAGTATTTAAATTTATTATATCTTGCTGAGAGGTTGTACCACAGTTATAGTTTTTTTGAATTTCAACGACGAGTTGTGATTTTGGTGACTTCCTGTAAAATCCGTCATTGTCAAAGAAATATTTGCAGTAATCCAATACCTCATACGATGCTAATATCTTTGTATCAAATCCACGTTGAGAAGCCACCAAGAATGATTTTGGAAAATTGTTATGTCTGTTACGTCTTGCAATTTTTGTTGGAAGTATTTTTGTTTGTTTTCGCAGGAATATCTTCAAAGTTGTAAAATTTAGTTTTTTGTATAGGATCCGATAATTTCTTAGTTTTCTTGAACAATCTTTCATTTTCGTATGTATTTAATAGAGTCTCCCCATTTTCTTTAACATTAATTAAGCATCGCGCACTTGATTCTTCAGCAAATTGACATGTGAAAATATTGCGAAGCACACAATCCCCACTACTATTAAATGGATTGCAGGCTTTGAAACATTTAATGATATTTTCAACATCCTTTTCGTCCGTATTAATTCTCGATTGTGTCCATTCATTATGACTATTAATGTCACCTGTAGTGTCAGATTGTATTCAAGGTATGAAGAAAGCATTGAGTGAACGCTATTTTTAAAGGATACAGAAGCAACCATCTTTGCATTGCTTCTTCATTTTAGTGATACCAATTAAGCCTCCAGTCACTGCAGAAGATCGGTTCTGAGACTGTTCTAGTGCTAAGTCACAGCCAACTGCATTGAATGTTCCTGGAGTTCGCTTGACGGCATGCATTCTCTCTTCATATCATATATAACGTCTGGAGGTAGTTGTAACATATCTTGTAAGTAAGTGTCACCCACGAATATAATTTTTGTGATTCATAGAAAAGAAATAAGGTAAAATTGTCGAGTAGTTAATAAATGTAATTCATAGTTATTACTTCTGTCAGCCATAATTGAATTCAAAAGAATTTCTATCATTTCACAGTAATTATTTAAATATTTGAATAGTTCGTTTTCAGTGCTCATATTATTTAAAAATTTTGAAAATTGTAAAAAAGTTTCAATTATAGTTTTATGATGGTTATATTTATCACTTAAACTGGTACGATCCTTATCTACTGTTACCTCTCTTATCTCTTGAAGACAGATATTCAATTGCTGTAATTGCTCATTAAAAGTCTCATCTTCAGATAAATTCATGTAATCAATAAATTCTGTAAACTGTATGCTTCTCAATGCTTCATACATAAGTTTATGTGCTCTAATGCCTCTGTTGTACTGAGTACCTTTAAGAATTGATGCCAAAGTATTAACACCATAAACATTGGCTTCGATAAGAATGCTGTCGAGTCCACTTCCTTCTATATATTGGCCCAAACATCGTAAGAAATTTTTTGTAGATGAAATGTTCCAATTCTTAATATCAATCCTCAAATTCTTGACTACTCTGTTGGATATTTTTTGCTATCAGGTAAATAGACATGTCGCATGAAAGAACAGCTATATTTTTATTTAATGATTGACATAAGTTTACAAAATTTCTCATGGCAGTATACACAACATCTTTTGAAGTAGGTGGCTGAGGAATTACCGGGCTAAATCCAATTGTAGATATAGGAGAATTCTCACATGATAGTAATTGTTGGAATGGAGTCCATCCTGGTATCGAGTTCTTCAATGGTCGACAAAAGTTGTTCAATAATTGATCATGTTGCAATCTACATAAAACCCAGAGCAAAGTATCAAATTGTGTGTAACTGTGAGTGAAAGTTAATAGACAACTATTAACATAATTAGATATTGAGGGCTCCATACTTGCTGTGAAGTGATGAATTTCTTGAGAATGTAAGGTTTTCAAATCATACTCAAACTGTTCAGCTGTAGGTTTCAATTTAACGAGATTTATTTCGTTCTCGATAGGATTTTTTTCTTGATAAACTACCATTGCTGTTACATGGGTAGAGTCTTTACCGCTTAATGTTTCTTCATTGAAGTCATTGTTGTCAATAGCGCCATGAAGAAATAACGATGAATTTTTCACTATATTCTTAGGAATAAGCAAATTGTTTTCTGCATCTTCACACGCAATTGAAATTATTACTTCTAAATCAAGCTGCTGTAATGCTTTATAGCTGATGCAATGTCCAAACTTATTCAATATACTTATCAACTGTTTTGATCTAGTCAAGTGATGAATTGATTCAGCTAAAGCTATATGTTTTGGTGTCTGTTTCTCAGTAACCGTAAAAAATATGTCATAGAACACAGATAATGCTCTTCTATAATAGTTATTGCTCAATTTTGGTTTTTGCATTAAACAAAGCTTGCAGAAAAATCTCCCATGTTTGTGGCAATGTTCCATTTTCTAAGAATTTTTGGAGCAAATTTTCATCACGTAAATAGCCACCAGGTATTACTTCTGTTTTTAATAGTTCTTGACGCAATGCTTTTGCACTCTGAATGATGTAGTTTTTTGAATTGATGCTACGAACATGTTCTATTATTTCCGCCAATGGTATATTTCCCATAAACACTAATGAAGATTGTGATCTATCAGTTGGGTAAGAAAATAAAAGATTTTCACCAAATTTATCAATAAGTAGTGATTTCACTAGACGGTTCTCGATCACAGCATCTTCTATGTTTGTAAGTACAGTGAGTCGCTGAGCTAAGAACTGCACTTCAAAACAATGAGTTGAAAACTTATCTTTAATTTCATCTATGAGTTTGTCAAATGCATCGTGAAGCATTTCTCGAGGGATTTGATTTGAAGGTCGGCCTACTGGTTTTGTAGAATTTCTCGGCCTTCTTAAATAATCACGGTAGCAATATTTGTGATACCTCACTTCGATAGCAAATAAATCTTCAGGTCGTTGACAAGTACTAAGTTGGGTAAAACATGGTCTTCTTTACTGCGCGCAGTATTTAAAATTTGTTCCGCTGCTGAAATTTCGGTACACAAATACAGCTGCTTATCTTTGTTCCTCGTTAATTTTCCACAAATTAAGCACTTCGACGGTTTATTTACTTCTGCAGGTGTCCTTGATGACGAACGAGATTTTCGAGAACGTAGCCCTACGCTTGCTTCAGAAGTTGAAGCAGACTCTTCTTTTTCCTCTTCTTTACACAACGCAATTTCTCGACGCCGTATTTTCTCTTCACTTAAATAGGTAGCTAAACAGTCTTGGTGCCATGAAAAGTTTTGTCTTGTGGAGTCTGGATTATACAGTTTTGAAAACTTTTCACTAATGTTGTCTTTTCTTCTATCTGCTGCTTTTGTAATATTAAGCAGCGTGCTTGACCTTGGTTCTTTAACTAAATCATTTGGTTTATCACAAAATAAACAAAACTGTTCGTTTCGTCTTTTCTTTTCAAATTAATCACTTCCAGCGACATTTCTAATGTTTTCAATACAGCACAGTTTAAACAGACACTCAAAAATAACGAAAATCAAATTATTTTATGCGTATACAACTAACACGACTTAATAACAAAACGTTTAAACGCCGATAAATGCAGAAACACACTGAATACCTAAGCGCGCTATGCTTACTGTTGGCGCGAAGAGGGGTTGTAAAGGGAGCAGGAAGGGACCATCATAGCTGGTGGCAAGATGTGTTTTGTCATTGTTTGGGGTTTCAGGTATAAGAATCCGACCATAGTTGCCGGTCCTCACATTTTGTATACTCAACTACCTATAGCGCCTGCACTATAAAATATTTGCCGAAAGATGCAACTTTACAACCTTATTCCTCTGCAGATGTTTTCAAT
Organism: Platerodrilus igneus; assembly: GCA_036346225.1. NCBI lineage: Eukaryota > Metazoa > Arthropoda > Insecta > Coleoptera > Lycidae > Platerodrilus > Platerodrilus igneus. Next base: position 9,109,384 of record JARFIW010001599.1, read on the forward strand.
ATTTTACGTTTTGTAAAACGACTGAAAGGGTTGTAATACAAAACGTGCAATAGCTTTTAAATACAAAGTAAATCCCTTTCCTTTTTCGTTTAAGAAGTATAAAGCGATTTATAGTTTTCAGGTTGCTTTGCTTTATACCGCTAAAATAAATTTAAACTGAAAACTAACAAATTTTATGTTAAGGATTTGTTTGTAATTAAAACGCTTGCTGGTTTTAATTACGGCGAAATCGCTTAATTTAATCTAAAGACAGTATAAATAATATTTACATATTTTAACTCGCTAAATATGGAGTTTGAACACAACTTTAAAAAGCTAAAATATTTACTTAATTAAAAGCTCGCTGAAATGCACAATAATATTTAATTTAGGACATGTGTAACCACAGGACTAATGAATCCGGATCGACTTATAGGGCCAATGATTGGAGGGGGGGGAGTGATATAAATTGATAAAGATATGCTATTATAGGGAAGGACCAATTGCTTTTATAGCAATAACGATAATGGTGGAGCGGTTATGTAATAACTACAACTACACCAAACTACTTAATAAAAGGGTATAAATACCTTAAGTCCTTGTGCCGCTGGGGCAATAAACCTTCACACACAAAGAGCTTTTACGGATCACCAGTAACACGCTCGACCGGGTGATGGTGTTGCTTTCAAAAGCTCTCAATACGACCGTCTTCTGCACGGGTTCCATGCGACTTGCTTCTTTAAAGGCTCGAGTACGACTGTCACTTTATGCACTGTTATTGCCGGTATATAAAATGTTTCACTCACTGTAGGATGCACGCACAAATAGTATTCATTGTCACAAATACCAAAGTGTTCAATGACGACGTAACACACCGAGACACCAAAATAAAAGTTTATCAAAAATTTAGCTTGTCCATTTTCATCTATGCACCCAGTAATATAAAGCAAAGGACCAGAACAAAAAACAGCGTACAAAAGAAGTTTCAGCGCCCGCATGGAAAAGATCAGTCTTATGAGAAATGTTTTTCTTTTGCTCGCGCTGTATCCATTTTGAGTGTTGTTTTTGTTCCAATTATTTTTGTACCGTTTTCCTGATTGCATACAGATGAAACTGAAGGGGCTAAAATTTTGAAAACGTTCCCTTGGTAACCACAATACTGTTTCTCGCAGAAGACAGCATTCTTTGTGAATACTAAATGGAAAATATTTTCGTTTGCCAAGGGCATTTTTTAAAATTCAGCCTGTCTATTTTCATCTACACACGCACAGGAACACGATAGAAAAATAAGTAGTACGATAAATAGTACGCACAGCTTCCGTTCAGAAAACACTCTAAATTATATAAGTTGATTTTGTCGTGACAGACTGTAACCATACTACCTATTGTCCTCCTTAACTTACTATAGTCCATTCGATTTAACTTTAGGATGACGTCAAATGTAGTAATGAAGTGTTGGTAAATATATGCAAATATATACCTAGATTTCCGCTTGAAAATTACTGTCATTTAACACAATAAAGGTTGGCAATTCTGTATGGTGTTGCCACCAATTCTTCTTGCCAATGGAAATATTTATATTAAATATAGGTATTATAATTTGAGTTAGCATTGGCAATGTGATATTTTATTCATTTGTGACGTCATCCTAAAGTTAAAGTGAATGGATTATACCACCACACTGTGCGACCACAGATATGAATAATCTCAGGAAGTTTTAGAACTGCAGTTTATCAAATATTATTTTATCACATCTGCGTATAGGAGGTGTAAAAAAACCTGTATCATTGCAAGTTGATATTCCTTTCATTACATTATGATCTGACATACAATATTAACCATAGATAAATAATTGCTTATAATGGCAATTCTACATTCGACTCTTTTACAACGACCTACATAACGTTTACCAATATTTTCGATATTTAGAATTAGTTTTACTAACGAATGTAAACATTCCATTCTTCAAATGATATTGCTGTAATTCTCCAAATCGATTTATAATAGTTTCTGTGCCATACTGGGCCTACAATGCAGCTAGAGAAGTTTTTTGCATATCCTTGGCACATATACAGCTATTCTTGTACGCAGTCACCGTGTATCAAATTTTAACTGCCACATAAATAGCATGGAGTACACGATTATAATGTGCAAGCTAAAGTATTCTTAGTTTGCAAATTCATCGAGTTATAAATATGAATACACACATCTTTAAATAATATTTACCTTTATGTATGATCATCCAAAATATTTATGTGTGACCATAGCCAATGATTTACGTGTTCTTATTTCTTAACGCGATTAATCTTTAAAAATATACGGAACAGAAAACTGTATATAACTGATACAAAATTAGCGTTGATTCCGTAGTGTAACAAGCGAAATGGTCTTATCGTGTCTTCGGGCATGATTAAATATGAATTTGAAAATCCTTCGGATATAGAAAATAAATATATCATGTCCACTAATTCTTTTAGTCATTTAACATATGCGAATGTATAGATTTTCAGAGTGTAATCAAATACCAACTCACCAATTGAGTCTATTAAGACTTGCGGAAAGTAAATAGTTTGCAAGAGTATCTCATATTTTTTTAAATACCGGAACTTCCGTGGGGAAATCACACTACAGTTACTGACTAATTTTTAGTTGAACGGTAGAAAACCAACTTACACCTTTAATACGACAACTAGTTACCGTTCCGAAACAACATCAACTACATAAGATCAATCAATACTACTAAAATACTACTTACTCCTACTCTAGAAAAGCTACTAAAAGTACCTCGCATATTTATTTTCATGTTATAGCGCCACTGCAATTGCTGCTTATACGATTTAACATTCAAGCCACATTGTGTTGTATCCATGCAGTTGCATTTTCAAGCTGATATCCTCTATTTACAGATCTCGAATATAAATCTCGAATCATATGCACTGAATACCAAATAGCGTCCATTGCATTATCGAACTACATTAATTAGTTGCAGTTAAAGCCATTGACATAGACATAACTCGATTGTTTATACGTTGATTAACGTAATTTACTGCTGGTGACAAAGATTTACGAGTATAGTGATAGTTTTTTCGGAAATGCTTAAAATTTGTTTAACTAAAATTATGTTCCTTTGAACTAATATTTAAAAGTGTTAACCATACCTTGTTATAATTTTTAACAATTAAAAACCTTCATTGTGTGCATAAGTGATCAGTTTACTAGTATTCGATCTCTATTTATGTTTCAAATACTTTGCTAAATTACAATTTTGGAAAAATTTACCAAAAACAATCGCTCTTGAGTTAAAGAAAGAAGCGGTTTTTACTATAGCATTTACACGGGCCGTCAGAGAGTTACATATTGTAAAGATCTTCTTTTCATTGTTTTTTATTTTGTTTAATATAAGCCGGATTATTTACAAAAACACAAAAACCCTAATGTACTGAAATTCCGCTACAGATATCACTTTGAGTAGTTCTTCCAGAACTTACTAACACTACATTTTTTCTTAACACGACGACTACAGTAAATTTATTGCTAAATTCGGCAAGCATTTAATATATACACATATAGCGTATTTATTTTAACAATCTATTCAATAATTCATTTCATACTACTCGCCTATTAAAAATTCGACTGAAACTGATCTCTATGATATCCCATGGCTTTTATGTATCTAACTATAATTGTTTTTGAACATTCAATGTTCGTTACTTTTGAATGATTTACATTGACACCTTTAAGTGCATTCTTCTAGCTGTCAATCAATCCATTGTTGGTTTAATGACTTTAGTCCTTTAAATTCTAGGCTTTTCAACGCCTTTATTACAATATACTCTATATCAGGATATACAAGATAATTTTACTTATGATTGCGGCAATTTCGTTTGATACAGGACCTAGAATGCCGCTATCGTTTTGTGTGTAAGTTTGGGGTTGTATTATTCAAATTTCGTCGCGTTCATCCACTAGAATAAAAATTGTCATCGGAGCTAATCTGTGTGGCGCTAGCGCATTACGTAAATTAACATTAAGTAGTAGAAAAAGTTTACTAAATTCAGTAAATTAAAAAAACTTTTAGTACGAAAACAACCAGCAAAAACTTAAGACTTTGGTAGTTTACATTCTATAACGTGGCTATTTTAATGTAATATTAAGCTAGGATACAGAAATAAACAAAAAAGCAGCCAATATTTTAAATACAGACAGTAATAAAGATCGTGACTTTACATCTTCGTATTAAATTTAGAAAAATACAGACAGATTTCGGTAAACCGCCGGGCATTAGAAAGTATATTTGTACACACTCACAAGAGTTCAAAAACGAACCATTGAACTATGGAATCGGACTGACACCCTACAACAATTACCATAAAAACCGCCACCAAATTAATACGCTACATGTAAACCGAAGGAGAAATTAGGAATTCATACAAAGAAAACAATATTGGCCCCGATCTTAAGATGGTTTAAACGCTCTTAGTGTAAGAACTAAAGACAGGAGAATGCTATAAAACGATTAAGTTCAAAAAGTTGGAACGTTAGTTAAAAAAGAAACGATGGTGAAGTATCGGCGCGGAGGTAAAGTAGTGGACAATAAATTTTATTTAGACTTTACTGGATAAGTAGTCCAGAAAGTTTAAGTACGTAGGTATACTGAAACACATATTCGCATCGGTCGAGCATCGGAAAATTGCATTGTTTAGATTTAAGGTTAAAATTGTCGAGAAAGAAGGTTTAAACATTTTAAAAAAGAAGTATATAAATGTTAGTTTAATTTTGGAATTGTTCTTACTCAAAGTGTAAAAAATCTGTATTTTTAATGGACATCGGAATGGTTAATTTAAAAGTTGGTCTTGCGCTATGTTTTTCTATGAATTGTTAGTAAGCGCTCTTCCAAATGGAATTTAAAATGTTGCATAACTCCCTCTTGCAACTAATACAATGCTGGTATTACTTTTGGATTAAAGCTTCTTTTTTAAGGATTTTTGTTCATAATACTAGACCACTTGCATGCTACAACAGGTTTGTTTTTATAAGCTCAATGTATGTGTATCTATATTGCCGGTATTTACTGCTAATAGAGTTTAAGCTTAGTTGAATTTTTATTTGTAGTTATTTATAATATAGGCAAATATAATAATTGTAAAAGGATATCAAATAATCTAATGATGCAGTTGCACTTAGGAGAAGCCTTTATTTGGAGAATTTCTTTAATTTGACCAAAAGTTGATAACTGTATTAATGTACGTATAACGCAATGAGACCTCTGAACTTCAAAAGCAAGGAGACCTATCCGAAATCACAATCTTCCGAGTAGCGAAAATGTCAAAGGGATTGCAGGGTCAGAAAGGTTGGCGCCGCTTACGTTGGATAACTAGTAGAGCTTTGAAGGCAAGTTGTACTTGTAAAATAGTTTTGAATTTCGGAGATTTTACATGTTTATTTTATTATATTTATTATTTTCCATAAATACCCACTCGTGCAAGTTGTAGTTAATCCGGGCACCCCTAAAATTATTATGAGGTTTCATTCCCTTCTGGGCATATCGATATTGCTAACACAACTTCAATTTTATGAGTAATAGCTCTTATTGAGTTTTTTCTGGTTTTCAACCAAAGCTCAATGATTTTCACCATACCATTATAATCTATTGAGCATCTTATATTTATAATCTTCCATTGTGATGGAAGAAATTTTTCTACCCCGCCTCTTACAAAAAAGAGGCGATCGAGCAATGCTCTTCATGTTTCTACTAATTTCACAATTATTCGTTTACAAGAACTGGTTAAAACAAGATTTAAAAAAATGTGGTATTTCAAACCGCTGCTATATCTTCATGTGCTATTTGACACGCATAAATACAACAACCCAATAACATATGAAGAAATCGAAAAGGTATCTAGGTTTGTCAACAAGACTCGTCTCCAAAAAATTTTCATCATTTTAACTATACGCCGTAATCTGTAAAATTAATTTTCACAGAAAATACTTTATCAGGAGCCATTATATACCAAACTAGAACGCCTTTTCAGGAAGTCAACTACGCGTTATATATAAAGGGTCAAACTTCTCCTCGACTGTAAGGAAAATATGCGTGGCGGAATCACAGCTTAGTGAAATCATCTGTACCATATCTATCTGCGGGGGACACTAACCCGATGCGCATAGAAACAACAAAATGTCTGCGGTAACCAGAATACCCACCACAAACGGAACAGGAAAAAAGAGCACTGCCCCAAAACAGCTAAGGGCAAACCCGTAAATTGTCGTACTTCCTGCAGGTAAAGACAATAAGACCTTGATTCTAGATCGGAGAGATTATGGAAGAAAAGGTTAACTCACTACTACAAGATGATTTTTATACCCCAGTACGAGAAATATCTAATTTCATAAAATCTTCTAGTGTACTCCTAAGGATGTTCAAAAACGTATTCTACACTGCAAGTCGTTGCCACCGGGCTTGCAAAATGCCCCAAGAATTAACGACATATGCATCTCATTCCATTTAATAGGAATCAGAATATATTCGCTAACTTACTTTCTAGCAGGCTTTTAAAATTCTGTACTGACAACCGTGCATATAATGTCTTTAACTACATGTAATTTATCCAATTACTCACAGATACTCCTCTTCAGTCTGGTTATATACGGGACAGGTTTGACGTCGCATCCCTATTCCCAAGCTATCTGTTACAGAACTTTCTGCAAAATAAAACAACTTTCCCCACAACATGGTGATCCTGAACACCCGATCACCCTAGGAAATAAATGTTTGCTGTCTACATGCTTTCAGTTTTGTTAATAGTTTTAACAAACCCTGGTATGCCCTTGAGTTTCTACTTATTCCGTTGTGAGGGCAATAGTTTTATGAAACCGTTTGACATAGTACTGGGGTTCTCAGATCCCTAAATCTAAAATGTAGTTTTAATATGTAGACAAAATCTCTGCGGTCTGGCCCTTTGGTGAGCAAACACACCACCAAACAAATACCAGAATGGTATAATGTTTACCATGGAAGTCGAAAAAAACTTGGTGTTACCATTCCCTGATGCACTTGTTGTCTCAACCTAACGGTCGTTTAGGCCATTCTGAATTACAAAATCCCACAACAAGCGATAGATACATTCATGCCTTTTCCCATCACTACTCTTCGTAGAGGTCGTCAAAAATTACCTACCTATTACACCGTGCGATTAAAATTTCACAGTCAAGAAAACTTTATCAGAAAGCTATTGCATTCAAAATCTGGCTTCGTGGAGGTCAATACACCGCTATCGTCGCCCAGTCTAAAATATCAAAGCCGAGCGCTACTTTAAGGCACATTCTTAAGCATCTCTTTCACACTTACATACATACAGTAAACGTGCGTATTATTAAAATTGTTCGAAAGTACATAAAACTATTAATAAGCTTTGCACTAAAATTACGAAAACACTACTATCCTATAAAGACGCTGGAAACAATGTTATAGCGCCAGACGTACATTGCCCACGCTGCAGCGGTAATATGGTACCACCTAAGCATTCCTAATTGTGACTTATCAACGCGACCTACAGAAAAGCATTCTTAAGATTCAGATTATAAAGTATGTAGTGAGTGTCATTGTTCGTGATACAGTTTCGTTATTAAAAGCAAGAGATCCTGATCTTGTACCAAGAACGGAACTATTAAAATCAGGATTCAAGCAATAGAATCTATTAGAAGACAATGTTGTTGTAACAGATTACCACACCCATCAGAAGCAACTGATTCTTTTTTCGAAATTCATGAAGACTAAATTTTTAGAAAATTTAAATGGTTTATTAACAGCCCTTGAGATATACCATAAACCAGAGGAATAGGATCCTTCAAATACATCTCGCAGTTAAGCTCGAAGGTCATGCTGCTTCAAAATAGAAATCATTTAAATACAATTCTTGTTGAAAATGCTGTACACAAGCAGAAAACTTATGATATATGAGCCACTTTTTGACTTCCATAAGTATGAAGAATATTGGCAGGTTTGTTGAAATATTAAGTTCGTTGCTGTTTTACTTGGATTACAGTAAGGCTACACAAGGTATTCTTGCTGATTATGTGAATGGGGTAGCCGATACAAACCATTACAGAAAACTAGGCAGTCCTTCGGTCCAGAACAGAAACACGTACAACATATGTTGTTGGTTGATTCTAAAAGGATCTTGATTCTACCTTAATATTTAAAGCTAGGCGTAATAAAGAACTTCGATAGGAATGTATAGAAATGGTTAGGCATTAAGGTAAGAATTTTCAATACGTAGTGAAGTAAAAATCAGTGGTGCTTTTGTTTGGTCCAGGATTCAATATCATTTCAGAGACGATAATTTTGTAGAAATCTTAGTGGGTGATTAGGAGAACGCTTGGAAAAGTTTTCGACAGGTATCCAGCAACCTCTTAGAAAGCAAGAAGTCCGATACTATATCGAACCTGTTGAAATATGTTATTATATTAAAATTCCATTGTGCCACGTCTCTAAATTTCATTTTGCCCTTACTATTTAAATCTTTTTTCTAAAAAACTGGAGAACGGTAAGTAATGAACACGGTTGAACAGTTTCAATAAAGCACTACGGGAATAGGAAGGAGTCAAGGAAAATGGAACCCTTCTATGTTTGCAGTTGATTGCTGGATTGTTGTTGGACACTTGATAGAGAAACTCCTAGATATGGTGCAGAAAAAGAGATCGAAACGAAATCACGTTTTTTTCTTAAAGTACCGCGAAAAATCCTAATTGGTTGAACTAGATGCTTAGTAACAATAAAAAATGAAGTGCTTGAAAATTGTACCTAATCTCAAATTATTGTTAGTGTTTATGTATACAAAACAACAAACGCTTATAAAAAATGTATCTTGCTAAAGGAATACTGACAAAATATGTAAATTAATTATCCAAGTAGCTGGATTATTTATGTTAATCATGTACGAGGATTGTCTTTTAAGCTTTACATATGGAGCAGGAACAAAACGATAGATAGCTTTTAAAGACTATATCGTTTTTCGAAATATTCATCACGAAGATTATTGCACTTTTGCAAACGTTCGAACCAATTCTGGAAGCAGTTATTCGACTCGTTTGTTGGTACTGTCCAAATTGCATTTCTGAAGGCATCGACTGCTTCTTTTGACAACTGGAAGCCTTAACAACGTAGACCGTCCTTGAGTTTTTGAAAGGTATAAAAATCGTTAGGTTGGGACTGTACGGAGGGTACTCTAGCAGTTCGACGCTTTGTTGCGGTATAAATTCATTTGTGTTACGAGTTGTTCTTTGATCTTGTAGAGGAATTGTTAGTACAACACCTGTTTTAGAGACAAACGTTGCGACCATCTTTTTGAAGATACTTCGAGAACGGATGACTTTTGTCGGGTTCACCTTGGAACACACAAATAGACGACTGGCGTTTATTTTCTGGCTCGTATGAGTAAATCCAAGATTCATCTACACCCACAATGATGTACAGGATTTTACAGATTCCTACGTTGAAGCGATTTAGAGGTTTTTGACCAATTCATCCTAGCTGTTGTCTGTTCTTCGGTCAACCGATGCTGTATTCAACAGGGAATAAATCTTTTGACACACTTCTTTATGCAAAATTCATTGAATTGAAGCCTCTGAAATCGCCAATGAGACCTCATTTTCACAATGTGTCATGTGTCAATCTTCATTGATGAACTTGCGCACAGCATTTATGTTTTTCCGAGTGACTGCCGTTTCTGATGCACCTAAACTTGAATCGTCACTAAGACTAATCGGTCCAAGTTTGAATTCTCCGCACTAATGGGAAATTGTTGAGTGATGTGGTACTTCATTGCCCAAAACAGAAACCAACTCGACGAGGTATTCTTGTAGTGATAATTGTCTTTGAAAATTATAAATAATTATTTCACGAAAATTTTCACGGTTTTATTCCTTTTTTTCGCAATAGTTGTTAGCTTTGACAGTTTGTTGTAACTACAACACTACACGTATCGTACTAAAACCTTGAATTTAGGTTAGCTAAAGATGGAGGTTAATTCTTAGCACTTATATTTGATTAGTGGCGCCCTCTATGTCCCAGTATGCAAAACATACTAGACACCCTCGTATTAGATAATTTGACTGACAACGTTACAGCCTCCTTTCGGTTATTCTTATTACTGTTGCAATTAAAAAAGATGTGTTTACCACATTAACCTTTAATTAAAGTCAAAATAGTTTAAATTGGGTAAATGATGATAATTACAAATTAATATTCTACCTTAATCGTTTAGTGTAACAATAAATATATAACACCCGTACATTAGAAACCTTACATTTTTAGAAATGTTTATCGATCTTTAGCATCAATCTCAAGCTGTTCCATACAATTGTTTATGGTCTCATGGGCCTCTCGACGGCATCAAATCTTATTGACAGATGTACAAAAAAATTAAAGTGTTGAAATAACAAAAGAATCGCGTCATCTCTACGGTATTGATATATAATTAATTGATACCAGTTTATGTACAGTTTAATAGGAAATTCAAAAATTCAAAAACAAAAGGAGATCTTTTTAACACAATGATGTTTATAGAGACTAGTATTGTAAAATGTTGTAATCAACCATTAATGAAAATTTTCAGATCCTCCCAAGAACTCTGCTCCAATTACAAGTGCTAACCATTTTAAAAATTATATACTAATTGCTTAATTGTTTTAATATCTGCATAATAACTGCTTACCCTGAAGAATAAGGATTAATAATACCAAACAAGTTTATACGGTCCTGCAGCTGCAGACTAGAAAATCTAGTCATACATTATTAATCCAATTACACTTCAAGAGCGCACCCATATGCAATTACGACACAAATCATTAAAAACATATTCCACACAAATGCTAAACTAAAAATAGTGTTTTGGTTCAAAGACATCTTAATTTACGATTTCCGCTTTTTCAATTAAAATTCTTTGAGTGTTTACAAACTGACAATTTGTGCAATGATGTCATTGTTGCTCTTATACTAATTCTATTATAGGCATTAATATATGAAACATGCTTTAAGGAGCCGTAAAACTAATTGAATATAAACGGTGTAGAATATTCGAAAGAATACTTTTAAACCGACGAGGAGACCACTAGCCAACGAGAGCATCATCAAACGGTAATGGTTTATATAATTTCGGTACAAAATGTATACGTGGTGTGCAAGTTATATTTTGGGCCTCTTGGCGCGGCTTTTTAAAAAGGCTTCTCCCAGAAACTCTTCTAACAAATTTTATTAAAACAGAAATTACAATGGAAATTAACAAGTGGTTGCGTTATATACATTAACGTTTAACAATCAAAGTTACTTTTACTAATTAAATTAATTAAACAAAATTGAGTAGATTGAACAACCAACAATGTTAAAGTTGTGAAGCTTAAAACTGACTGGTCATCTTGGGCTTCTGGGGGTATTTATGCGGTCCCTGCCCCTCACATTGCTTGTGGGAATTGCAGAGCTCATATCTGCTATTTTCTTTATACAATACAAAGTATTACTTCTTAGTAATCTTAATACTAATAATAAGTTTCTTACCATCTACTGTGACCTGCACCGGCAGTGTCAAGTTACGTCTGAAATACAATGTATTCACATCCGTTCTCATGTATGGTTTAAGAACTTCCATTAACCTTTTTGTAATATGTCCTTCAATTATACATTGTTGCATCTAACCTTAGCTTTATTATTTCTATTGAATTATACCTATATATTGATTTGGCTTATGTAACTTGCGTTTTAATCTGTATATTAGAGCGGTGGTTCTCAATCTTATTATGACAGCAGGATTCTTTTGGTGGTAATAAAGCAATAGGGAATCGTTCTTAGTTCTTAGTTTTATTAAATAAATTGTAACGGGCATTTTTAATAGTTTTACATTTTACGCGTTTTCTCAATTAGTAAATACCTTTTTGCAATTACTATTTCTATATTTTATATTTATTAACCCGTTGGCGAATGCGTCGTATTATATTGAGTGGAGTGCATCGTTCTTGTCTTACCGTTCGTATAAATTTTGTTGCTTATGTGGATATACCAGTCTAGATAAGAGGCGATAAGCGGTTGGAAGAGTCGAGAAGAGTTCGTAGTAACAACGAGTTTATATAAACAGATTAGCAGTTGTAGTTTGTTCTTTGTTCCTATATATTAATTACGTTGAAAATACTGTTGTTGCTTTGCTTTGAGAATAGTGAGAATTAATGCGGGATCAATTTCGAATTGTACAAGCGCGGCGCGATTTTAGTTGTTTTCTTGTAAAATAAAAGTTGTATATTAACTGTAGGAGTGTAGTTCTGATTACATTTGAAGGAAGATGCTTTATAGGCAAACGTGTTTTACTCGACCGCACGTGCTTGTTTACGGAACATTGACGGACGCACTTAGTGATACGCGTTGCTTTGTTAATTGTGTCTTTTTAGTTGTTTTGTCTTTTGGTTTTTAAACTGTGTGTGCGATCTAGTTTCGCGGTCCTTTTCTTCTCAGAGTAGCGCATACTTTGGATTATTTAAATATAGTGATACTGTAGTTTCTGAATCTTCTAACAACAAAGAATCTAAAATAGATCATTGCTTGCGCAAATTTCGTTTTTTGCGAAATATAACCGGTTTACAAAGGTATTGGTTGAAGTTCCTCAGTGCTTTTTGGGATGTTTATGAAAATAATATTTGAAATTAAACTAGTGCTACAGAATATTTCGAAATTATTGTCTTAGGAAATAGAATTACCAAGAAATTTATCAAGGCTACATAGTTCCGACGCGTGATAATGTCTGCTGCTAACACCAGTGAAATACGTATGTGTGATTAGTGTAACGTGTGATAAGTTCCATCAACACCCGCACAGTCAAGGGTGAAGTGCTTCGTTAGTGCAGGACATCGTGAATTCCACACTTCAATTGTAAGGAAGCGTTACTGAAGGACCTTTTGTAAGTTGAACTATTTCCTACTGGTTATTACTTTAAATATCTATCCGTTGCTTTACCATATCTTTGTCGTTCTGATACCTTTTACAATAGACTTGCATGCTATTTTAAAACATAAAAAAAGAAAGGAAGAAAAATCAATACTACTGAATTACTCATACCAATTGTGTCTTATCTATTTATCTTTTGTTAACATTTTGTCTGATTTATGTTTAATTGGGGTGTGAGGAAACGTTTCTGCTACTCCCCAATATTACCTCACTTTGTACTAAACATTTTTCTATGTTGCTTTTACCGTTGTTATATTATAGAAATTATCCAAACAGTTCTTTTTTTTACATTCTACAAGGTACTGAATAATTTAGACTTATCACTGCTGCCATGCTTATTCTATTCTTTTTTTCAGGTTTGCTTAACTATTTTTCTTGCAGGTATTATCACTAACTCCTTACAGCCGCGTACATTGTATGTTAGTCTGCTTTCTACAACCCCCCCTAATCTCCGATTGAGCCCGGTCATTTCTTTGATTTTCTTTGTGTTACGCACGGCTACGAGCCAACGTAGCATAACTTTGGCGCCCAACGTGGCTGCCACGATGTTAACGTAACAAAATCTATTTTTTAAGCACTTTATCCAGAAATCCACACACCTACTATTCCAGAATTGTCTGACCACAAAAACCTTGCCAGATCCATTTAAAATCGCCTTTATATAACTATTCCTCAAACAAAACAAACCTCCTAATAACCCAGACACATATACTTATGGCCCTTCTCCTACCCCTAGGTAAACTCTTCGAATAGTTTATACTCCTCAAACTCAATTCTCACATTGAACTCAACTCTATTATTCCTAAATAAAAAGCCAATATCACCATTCAAAACCAAAATACCCTTTGCTAAAGGCTTCCTGGACCTCCGTAGAAGCCACGCGGTAAAAATTTTAGACAGTACCATTACTTCCTCATTAACCGCTTTATACCATGTACTACGCTTAAACACTAGACACAAAACCGACACCCACTTCTCCAAACTCCGAACTAAAGACAAATCGTATGCTTAAGAATATCCTGCGTGCTTTAACAAAATCGATATACCTAAATAAACCTACACGTATTCCTTAAATACTATCATTAAACCTTTCGTTTTATACACCCCATCGTACCTCCTTTACAGCCGAACTGAACACCTTGCTTCAAATATATCCCTAATTGAAATCCTTCTAAACTTAGACATGTAAACCGGCAACCTTAAACAACAACGTCCAATAACCATTTATGATGGAATAATAAATCTTAAAGAATATTTTGACTTTAACCAAAACTAAAGTCAAATACAGACCAATATGCACCTTCTTCCACACAATTCACCGATACCTACCACTCCGATGTGACGAAAGGTAATATCCAAATATCCAACTGCGCAGAGCAAGACGACAGCACAAGGACTCATCAGGTCCAACTAACGAACGCATCTGTTTATCATTTTTATAATTTATTATTAATTTTTGTATTTTGGAAATGTTTCTTACTTATTTTGAATATATATATATATATATATATATTGCTATGATAAGAGGGTTATTTAGGGGTAGATTGAATCATAATGGTCACGCAGTACAAGTAAATAGTACTAGAAGTACATTTATTTATCATAAAAATACTGTAAAAGCTAGAAAAACATTACGCAATGTCTATTAAAATTAAACATGCGATAATGAAAGAAGATAGCAACGCGACATGATAATAAACGCACATTTCGAAAAAAATAAGCTTTACACACGCAGGAGGTAAACAGATATATGTTAATTTAATTGATTTCTCCTACATGATTTTCTGCATGAATTGTATATAATATCCAAAGTATTATCTAGATTCTAGACAAACAAAAGCCATAATTTAAAATTACGTGCCAAGGCGAATTAAAATTTCCTGTAATAACATCAAAACAAACGGTCAAGGATCAATACATTAAAGTGATTTTTTTTTGGCCTCCACTCGCTGGATAAAGTGAAGCTTTAATTATTCGCGGCTAAGTCTGGGAATTACTCCAAGGGTGAGCAATGAGAAAGGGTGTGGGGATGGTCTAAACTCTACAATAAACTAACAAAAAGAAAATGGGTTGAGCGCCACTGTATCTGTATGAACGATAACACTAAAGATTCATTACTCCTATGAGAACATACAGAAACTCACGGGATATACACACAATAAAAAACTTACAACTTACTGAATTAATGTATCTGGAAACCTCTGGAACATACTTACGACCTCTTCGATCTCGATGATCCTGAAAGAAAAAATACACAACAAATTCTCTATTAGAAAGACACAGCTTGTGCTTTCCAATAAAAAACAGACTAATAATTACAGGTGGATAATATTAAGATTACCACACCAAAGATATTTAAATCAAAAATGAATACCTAGAACGAATGAGTTGTAGCATACCTGTGATTTTTAAATTATATCAGCATTCGTATACTTTCATTATTCAAAGATTTATTTTCTTTAAAAAAACTTTTAGTAAAAATTAATTATGCATGAAATAAAAAACTTGAGTCCAAAAATGAAATTTAATATGATTTCTCTTTCTTGATTTTTTTTAAATATGTTTACAAAAATGAACTAATAAAATTGGTTTGTCTATACATCTGCCTTGACATAACAAGACTTTAAGTTAATAATATTTTATAACAAGCTTTGGCACCAAATACTCAGATCTGATTAATGGCTCACATGTGTTTCTCATAAATTATTTCTAAAAAAATTTGGTTCACGTGCAGTTAACTTGGACAAACAACTTTTCAATTAATTCAGATATTCTGAGCTTATAAAAATTTAACATCTGCTAACAATTTTCTACAAAACAAGGAATGAACTTTGGAGTCCCATCTTTTAATAAATGAATTTCTGCAACTCTCACAAAATTATTACGATAGCATTTTGTGACAATATTCTCCTATGCTGTTCTTTATGCACAAAATTTAATTTGACCAATCAATCCTTGAATACTACTTATGTGAGCATACTCGAGGTCTCACAAACATAAAAAAGATTTGATACCTGTATATGATGAGGTTGCCATCCCTAGATATCAAACTGCGACGCACGTCCTTTGAACTCTGCTTATCGAATAGTTGTTACAGAATATTACACAACAGCTGTAGTTGCCCTGATAAACGAGTAGTTTTCCAATCTTTTCATTCAAATCTATCACCGTCCTACTATCTCGTTATGTTATTACATCACTTTAATGTATTGTTCCATCATGCGCTAAAGGAATAAAAATATTTTATAAGTTATTTGGTTAATGCGATCTTACCGTTAACAAATTCCAACACAAATCAATTCAAGGGACGGCGCGGTCCAATGCCTTGCCGGTTTCACAGGAGTCTGGAGCTTCACTGTGTCCCAAGGCGACTCGCCCCCCTATCTTAACTATATCTCGCCTATCCGGAGGCCCCACTTATGCAAGGCCTGCAGATCCATGCTTTACGTACAATCTAAACTCGACTACTTTTACAAAAGCAATGGCCGACCTCGTTCCGTTCTAGTACGGGACCTTATCTGCGTGGCGCATCACCCCGTGACCCATACACGCACGCGCTATTCTAATTCCAACGAATGAAAGGGAACAATCCGCCTGCAAGTTAGACAACACAAACGACTAGACCCCATATAAATACGTTCCTTGAATTAATATTAAATACCTCCGTGCAAAGCATTTAAGTTATTTAAGCGAACATGATTTCCTGTTTCATTATAGAATTGTTTCTCTTAGATGTAATAGTATCAAATACGAGAAATAAATACCACAGAATAAAATTATACTAAAGCGATTCTTGCAAAAACGGTGCTATAGAATAAATATTCGTTACAACATAATATAAATCCTAGTAGACTACGTGACGAAGAAATCGTTCCGGCGAGTTACTATCAGAAATATACCTGTAAAAGCCCAAGAATATCCAAAATATCCTATAGCTGGTCGTAAACTTTGAACAAACAATACCGATAATCAATGAATTTTAGATGGGGCGGTGCTTATATAACAGGCGAATTTGATAAGCAGACAGAGTTTATTCAAACCGAGAACAGTTCACGTCGCTTACAGTCAAAAACTTACGCAACTAGTGAAATTGAATAATTAAATATTTGTGAACGTGATGTTAAAAATTTCAAAGTTTAAAGAGAAAAATACATAATACAAGTTTGCCTTTTGCTGAAAAACGTTAGTAGAAGTCTATTAATTAATTAATTTTAAATATTTGTAAATTAGGGCTCTAGGTGACTCTGAAACATGTCATTTTACCTATGGTAAACGCCACGTTTCAGCTTGATTTATCTCTCCCTTTAAACCTCAGATTTTACTTTAAAAAGTCCATTGAACCTTAATATACACTTTTACTTTAATAGATTTATTATAATCTCAGAATATAAGAAGGTTATAGTACTTTATAAAGTACCGTGTTTGTTTTTCTAATATTCATACTTGTTTGTAAAGTTGCCTACAATCCAGTATTCTTGGTATTTAATTTCACACTTACTTTGCAGAAGAGCTCTATAGTTTTCTTTCCTTACAAATCCTAAATACCCCGCTCTGATATTTGAGACAGATTGTTTGCCTGTCAAAACGTTCTGACAAAAGTTTAATTTCTTGTCTTGACTTGTGCACAACAGGTCGCTTTTGAGTTCAAGGTGATAAAAATTGACCATGAGGTCGTATCAAGTATGTATTATTTTGTTAAATAAAAGATGTGTAATCATTTAAATAATATTACAGCTATCTTGTCTAGCGTTTCCTTCCCTTCATGGGCTGTGAATCCCACCGGATTGCTTTTCCGATGGTAAGAAATTAACAGATGTATTTTAATTTCCTTTTGACTTTTTTTTGCGTGTTAACTAATTCACATATTGTATTTTAGGGTCGTTCTCTACCCTCAGTTTTCCTATATTTGCACCTTACGCTCCGTAAAGAAGCAAATGTGTTTTGCTGTCGTTTGACCATGAGATGACGATGGCGTTGTACATTTAAATTAAGCTACCGCAACATACATTTTTAGTTTTATTAATTACTCTCTTAAATTTTGGTTTGATATGGATCTATGAAGTTAACACAGATTAATGTTTTTCAACTTGTTTGTATGCTAGCGAATTCTACCTCATCATTTGTTTAATTTTGATGTTACCTGGGACTCCTGCAGTTTCTACACATGTGATTTGGATTTTCTACGGATGTTCCGTTCAAGAATATCAGGGTAACAAAAAAATATGTTATTCAATGCACATGTCAGGTATGACAAACTAAAATACTATTTATCTACTCAAAATTTAATGAACTGATTTATACAATATTAAATTTTCTCTTTATGTTACACTTGTAAAACATATAAATCTTACAGATAATTTATCTGGTGTTCACAAATAGTAATTCTTTTTATACATAGTCTTACTGGACGCATACTGTCCAAATGTAAGCCACACGTTTCATGAAACTTATGGTAGTAAAGTACATTTATTAATTTCGTTACGCATTTAAAAGCACAAGATACTTTTCTTTGTATTTTTGAACGTTTAGTTCACGTTAAATATTTTATTGACTTTTTATATGTTACATTCACATATTTTAAAAACTCTCTTAGACTTATGTACCTACATTGACTAGTTGCAAAAAAAAGAAACATGTATCATAATCTTTACTGATCCATTCATTTTATATGACTTCATAGAATATTTATGTTTTGTTCAAAAATTTATTTTCTATAAAATTTAATAAACACACTATATAACTTTTCATAGTTTCTCACAGTTGTTTAATTTACAGTTATTAATTCACAAATTTTCTCCCCTTCGAGATTTTAGGTCTCTTGCAGCCTCTGCAACCTCAACGGTCGATGCTAGCTGTGCCAGAGTGTAATTTTTTTATGCTCTGTCGTGCGCCTATCCTTTTTAAAACACCTGGAAAAAGGGTAGGGTGCAACTCTAAGCAAATATATGCAAATCTAAGAAACCACAAGAAACTACGCAAATCTAAGTAAATCCAAGAAAATTAAAACTATTGATTAAACTGGGTAAAATTTGAAAACGATATAAGTTGATAATATTGAGAAGAAGTATAAATAAAATTATTGGTTTAAATCCACGTGAAGGTGCACAAAACAGAACATTGTTTTAAGGAGTGAATGAAGCAACTCAATTAAAAGTAATCAAGAGATGCTGATCCACTGCACGCAGTAGCAGATCCAGGGAGAACAAAGAGAGACGCTGCAGGAAAACTACAGGTCAGAGCTATCTAGCATAAGGCATTATTTTCTTGTTATTTTGAACATTGACTATGTTTTATTATACCTGAATATTTTATAAAGAGTCAACAAGGATCTTTTTAAACGTGAAAATTTACGTAAAAAGAGAAAAGGTTTTGAACTTCAGAAATTCTCCAGCAAGATATAGTGTCATTTTTGCTGGTTTTAACTTAAGGAAAGGAAACTTTAATTTATGGGGATAAACAATTTAAATATTATGATTATTTGATTCAGGGGTTAATTTTGTCATATAGTACAACATATTAAACTGTGAAGTGTAGATAATACTTTCTTTCTCATAATAAAAACATTAGTCGATTTCCTGTTTCTCATTAAAAATAGGAAAAGTATTAGAAAAAGGGGGTAAATTATTTGTTATCGTAACGCTGTGCACTCTGTGTGAATTAGATTGAGCTAGCTGTGGCATAATATAAATTAGGATATTAAAAGACACAGAGCGGTAGCGGACAGCAGGAAACTGGACGCTCATTACATCGGCGTGCAGCGGTATCATATCGTCGTTTACCATTCTTGTTCAGAATAAATAAATAATCTCCCAGCGATTTTGAAATTCTCGATTTTCGAGGTCAATTTTTTTCTTATTAGCAGCATTCATATTCGATAATTATTTTAATTACTAAATAAATATGATACTAACTTAATAATATTATAACACAGTTACCCCTCAACAAATTCTAAACCAGACTGCACTAGCGCCATTGCATGAATCAACCAAATCGCGCAGAGTAGTGGTCGCATCACGTGCCCCAACCATAGATAAACAACAACCAACCACAAATATGATATGTGGCGACAACGTTGAGCCAACCGTCATCACACGTTAAACGGATTGCTGCTGTTTTCAGCCAGGTTAAGTGAAGTTACGCAAACTAAATAGTACCTACTTTAAATTCAAATTAGATTTAAATTTTCACATAGTAAAATAAATTAATTTTAATATTAATAATAATAATTTAGTAACATAAACTTATTCATAGTAAAATGTACTCTCTGGCCGTAAAAATAATTTGGCGGGCCGTATACGGCCCGCGGGCCGTCAGTTTGACAGACCTGACGTATATGAATGTCTGTCCGAAAAGTATTCTTATTTTACAGGTAGGCGGAACTTTATTTATTATAATATTATGGCAAAGAAATACAGCGTACGTCTTGTCTCCTGCACATTGTTAACCCTTTAGCTTCCTTAGCATATAAAGTGGTCAAATTTTCTTAAGTAAAAAAATTAGCTGAACTTTGAAATTCTATCAATATCTATGGATACTATACACGGATCATATAATCTAGACCAGAAATTGGAGGTGCACTCAATAATAAATCACGATCCCGGTACAGTTTGTTTTAAATTTCGTAAGCCTATTTTAGACTACCACTAAGGTGCTGTATAAGTCTTAAACTTATTCAAGGGTTATTTCTAAAGACCTAGATAGCAATTTCATTAATATCCTTGCATGTAGATAGATAGATATATATATATATATATATATATATATATTTGTACCCATATAGAATGGTAGTTACACTTATCCCTTTAAATAATACAATAAAAGATTTAAAAATACAAAGTTACATCTAAAATTAATAACAAATTACACATTAAATAATTTAAAATAACATACTAAAAGTACTAGTCAAAGACATCCTCCAGAAATTCCTCTATGGTATAATAACATCGTTCGCGTAACAAGGCTAAAAGCGCACTTTTAAAAGCAAAAAGATTATTTAGGTCTTTGATCCTGGCTGGGAGTTTATTATATAAAGTAGGGGCCATATACCAGAACGATCGTTTAAATCGTGTTGAAGTAGGCCCAGGACAATATATAGCGTTGGAATTTCGGGTGTTGTAACCATGAACAAAATTAGTTATAGGAAAGTTAGATCGATACTTGAAAAATAATAGGAGGGTATCACAAATGAATGCTGAAGCATAAGTGAAAACATTAAGTTTTTTAAATAATGGTTTGCAATGAGTATACCTAGAGGTTTTGCAGACTATCCTAATTGCTTTCTTTTGCAGTTTAAATATTATTTTAATGTTTTTGAGAGAGCTGTTGCCCCAAAAAGCTAGTCCATATCGCATTTTTGAGTCAAATAGTGCATAGTATGCATTAAGAGTGCCAATTTCCGTTGATACCCTGGACACAGATCTAATAGCGTAGCAAGTAGAAGCTATGGAGTTAGCAAGCTTGGTTACATGCTCATTGCAGGTAAGATTGCAATCAACCGTCAGACCTAGAAATTTGGTAGAAGTGGAACAGTTTAAATTACTGAGCTGTTTCATTTCTTTAATGCAATTCCAACCCTTGAAGGTTATGGAACAGGTTTTTTCGACGTTTACCGAAAGCTTATTTATCTTAAACCAATTATTGGTTGATGACATGTCTGAAGAGATGTGAGATTCAAGTGAAGTGATCGAAGAAGATTCCCAACTTAAGCTAATATCGTCCGCAAACAAGGTGACAGATGCGTATCTAATAGAAGTTACAAAGTCATTGATAAAAAATAAAAACAGTATAGGCCCCAATACAGAGCCTTGAGGCACACCTAGTTTTATTTCAAGTTTCGAAGATACATTATAATTTCAATTTCGAACTGATTGCGTACGTTCTCCAAGATATGATTGGAACCAATCATTGGAAATACCCCTTACTCCATAAAAATAAAGTTTTTTTATAGTATCTCGTGATTTACAGAGTCAAAAGCTTTACTTATATCTACGAATAAAGCAAAAGAAAAGGAATTTACAGTGTTTATACTTGAATAAACATTAGTGAAAAAATTATAAATAGCGTCCTTTGTTGATTTTTTCGCACAAAAACCAAATTGAGTTGAAGCGAAAAGATCAAATTTATTAACAAAACTTAAGAGCCTGGATTTGACTAATGTCTCGATAATCTTTGAAAAAACTGACAACAATGATATTGGGCGGAAATTATTTACCACAAATAAACCTCCTTTGTGTAGAGGGATGACAATTGCGTGTTTAAGACGGTCTGGGAAAATCCCTAAAGAGAAAGAGTCGTTTATGAGATCAGAAAGATGAATTAGAATGTTCTCAGGAAGATCGAGAAGTATTTTTGCAGGTATATTATCAGCACCAGAGCAACTTTTATTTTTAAACGAACTAATTACTTCCCCTACTTCTTGATAGCTTGTTGGACGGAGCATGAAATTATTAGGGTTAGACTGTTTATTTGTATACAAATAATCGCTTGAAGCGGCAATGGAAACATGATTATTAGATACTAGGAAATAAGCTGCATTTACAAAATGTAGATTTAAGGTATCCGCTACCTTATCATCAAGACAATTATTCAAAGATATGGCCTTTATAGCAGGATTAGTTTTTCCTGTTACCTCATTTATGATATGCCATAATTCTTTTTGTTTGCGTTTTGATACCAAGATTCGTTTAGTCATTATAGTAATTTTTGCTAACTTGATTACAGATTCAAATATTTTCTTATAATTTAAATAATAGTTCCTCATAAATAATGAGTTAGGATAATGCTTGTATAAATAGTGTAAATATTTTTTATTTCTTGCAGAAATACGAATACCATTTGTCAACCAGGATTTATTATGCTTTTGTTTATATTCTTGAAGTGGAAATGACTTTTCAAAAGCTATCGAGAGGGCTGAAACTAGTGCTAAAAAATTTTTATTTAAACTGGGTAATTTCTTAGAGGTATCAATCTGAGAGCATAGTATTGCAAATTTAGATTTAGTTTTGTGATTAAAAACACGTCGTTTAATACCCTTTGAGCTATCCGGGTATAATGAAGTGCAAGAGAAATATAAGAATTCATGGTCAGACAAGTCATTACTTATAGGTTCAGAACATAGGATTGCAGAGGAATGAATATTTGAAATAATGTAGTCAATACAAGAAGCGGATTTTGAAGATAGACGTGTATCTTAGTGAACCTCCATAGTCATATTATACAACAACAATAAACGCTTAAAATTAATTAAATTTCTATCAGAAGAATTATTATAATTTAAGTTAAAGTCACCAGTTAAGATGACTTTACTATGAACCGAAGTTGCATTAAGGATTGTATCCAGGGCATCAAGGAAGTAGTCAATGTTACCGGTAGGTGATCGATAAATGCAAAAGATATGTAGATTATTAAATTTAGAATAGACATGACTAACCTCAAAGGTGGATTCAACCCTCAAGTGATCAAAGGTGGATTTGCTTTCACAATTAAAATTAACAGTACTATATATTGCCGTGCCTCCATGTTGCAGAGAGTTTCTGCAAAAAATATTAATAAGATTATAGTTGTCAATATGAATATATTCATTGGGATTTAACCAAGTTCCGTTATGCATAATATGAAAGGAAAATTTAAAGATTCTAATATAATTAATAAGCTATCAACCTTGTTACGCAAACTACGAATATTAAGCAATAGAAGTGAAAAGGGAATCTCTGGCGAATGCTTATTTAAAAAAACGATTTGCTATTAAAATCACATGTACTAGGCGGAAAAGAGTTATTGTTGTCAGCAGTAGTGTTTAGTGAATCCTCATAAGTATTAATATAAGAATCTGGTAAGGATTCAATTGAATTGGTACAAGTATTATCAATACTAATTTTAATGCTCACCAGGTTGTTTTTGGTAGTAAGAAAATTAGGAAAATACGAAGTGAATTTATTTCTACTTTGCACTACATGTTGAAGAAGAAAAACTTTCCGTTATATTTCATGTGAAGACCATGACGGGTAAAATGATCCACAGATAATATACTATTAATATCAAAGTAATTAAACACAGCATTTGAAGATGTGAGAAAATCATATATTTCAAGGTTTAAGGAATGAATGATCTGATTCAACACTATACGGCCCTTCCAGAACGGTGCGGGCAATCAAGTGAAGGTTTGTGCAATCTGCGATATTCTTTAATAAAGACAATGTTGCAAGAGGTACTTTAGAACCTTTCAAAACATTGCCAATGCCACCTAGTATAATAATAGAATCAAGTTTAGAGAAATCACTGAGTACTGCTGACACATTCTTTATAGACTGTTCTAATGTTGCACTGGGTTTACATTCTACATATATTGTGTAGGAATCAGACCCTAATAGAGAATATGGATTTCAGAAAATCGTCTAACATGGCTATCACCAAACACAGCAATTTTTCGTTTGTAGGTAGATGTTATTGTTCTGATATTACACTTGGGTACTTCATTTTCATTAACAAATGGAGCATTCTTAGTAGCTGCATTACAAAGTTCTTCTTGTAGCGAGACATTATAATTTTCTTTGCTAGAATTTGAACTAGGTACATAATGTAATTTAACACCTCGATTTGTGCCACGTGGATGGACATGTGCCGGTATTTGATTTGTGGTCAACTGCTCATGGTCAATCTTTCCCAAACTTTCCTGCTCAGTTTGCAAAGCAACACTAACTGAACAGTTGTCATCCCCCCATTTATACTCAGTTTGAGAGCATACGTTAACACAAAACTTTTCCTTATGCACATTCAGATAAGGATCAAGACCACTAGCATCAGGTGTTTGCGTAGCTTTATTAGTTAGTGCCAGATTTTCAATTTTTTTATTATCTTCTAGTTTCATTTTGAGTTAACAGTTCATTTTCAAGTATCTTAGTTTTATGGGAAAATTCTTTTTATTTGTAGTTGATTTTCTTTATTTGTATTTGATAAGGAATCTTCCATATTAACACTCTCTTCAAGACAAGTATCTAGTTGAGCGGTGAGACGTTGAATATGACGTCCCAGACTGTCACGTTCAATTTTCAGATTTTCATTCTCTGATTTTAGATTGCATATATCCTCAGTTAATTTGTTATATGCATCCAGTGTAATGGTCATCTTTGAACTATTGCAACAGCTAACTTTAAGTTATCAATTTTTGAATTATTTTGATTTCGATTCAAGACAGCTATTGTGATATATAGCATTACAGTTTACACAGATATAGTTACTATGGAACTTAGTACGACAACAGTTAAATACATATCGTTCAGACATGATAGAGTATAGGATACTTTGACGATGGACACAAAATTGAGAAGTGAGGAAAGGTAAGTGAATATAAACTCTTCACACTAGCGAGGTCCTTCGCAGTGTCTAACAAGTTCAAAGTAAAAACTGGACCACGGTAGAAATTACAGTAATTTCTATAAGAATTTATATATGCTTTTAGTCTTTTATGAATAATCAATCAGCCTAAAGTACAAAGCTGATGAAACTATTTTCATAAAACAAAGCACCATAACTTCACAATGTGATAAACTTGACAAGTATTTAAAACTATTTTTTACCACACAAAACAAGTATCAAAGTTGGAGCACAATGTAGTTAATCAGACAAAATATCTACTTTTGTATTGCCAGAAAGAACAAACGCAGATTTATTCGAATAGAGTTTTGATCACGAACATATAAAATTCAGCATAATTATTAGATCAAAGTGTTTAGCAACAGCAGCTTACGGTATTTCATCTGGCAAGCAGTGCACATATATTAGTATCGTCGGCATACAGGTGAAGCTATCATGGTAGTAAGTAGTTTTCTAAAAAGAATGTGCATACACCAAATGTTGATTTACTTTTCATATGATGAATAATGTTCTGGAAAAGTTGTCATCTATGACAGCTTAGACTTTGTCTACATGATATACTATATTTCTGCACGATCCCAATAATTGAAACTATAAACGATATGGTTATTTTGATAGGAAATGCTTCCCCCTATCATAACCTGCAACTTTATCCATGAGTTGCGGAACACCCGCATGTGCCGGGAAAGCTTAAGGTACAGGTTTAAATCCTGTCCGCGCCTTTTATTTTCCATCAGTTGGCTAAAATCAGCACTAAGGCTGAAATTGTACAAAAGTTAATTTGAAACTATATTATATTCCAGAGATGACCATACACGTACGCTCATTCTGGCTTTGGGGTTTGAAAAATGATACCGACCTACATAATGCAATAAAGTATCATAACCCCTCTATGGCAGCGTTCATTTTTTTGTCTTTAAAGCACGTAAAATATATTAAACAGCAAAATCTTCTCTGCTATCGCAGTGTTTAAATTAAACCTATTAATATGTTTATTTATACTTTCATAAAGGTACAGAAGTTCCTGCAGCATATGCATTGAGATTTCTCAGTGTTTTGTTAGAGTTAAAGCTACTCTATTTTGACATACCCATATATATATATATATATATATATATATATATATATATATATATATATTAGCATGAGATGTCTCTGTAAATTCACACAGTGAATTTACCTATACAAGTCCAACTGGTCTTGGCATAGCCATAACAAACCATTGGTCGTTCCATAATGGAGAAAATATCCATTAACCTGGTTTCGACCTTCACTGGGTATGTCAAAATAGAGTAGTTTTAACTCTAACAAAACACTGAGAAATCTCAATGTATATGCTCGCAGGAACTTCTGTACCTTTGCGAAAGTATAAATAAACATATTAATGGGTTTAATTTAAGCACTGCGATAGCAGAGAAGATTTTGCTGTTTAATATATTTTACGTGCTTTAAAGACAAAAAAATGAACGCTGCCATAGAGAGGTTATGATACTTTATTGCATTATGTAGGTCGGTATCATTTTTCAAACCCCAAAGCCAGAATGAGCGTACGTGTATGGCCATCTCTGGAATATAATATAGTTTCAAATTAACTTTTGTACAATTTCAGCCTTAGTGCTGATTTTAGCCAACTGATGGAAAATAAAAGGCGCGGACAGGATTTAAACCTGTACCTTAAGCTTTCCCGGCACATGCGGGTGTTCCGCAACTCATGGATAAAGTTGCAGGTTATGATAGGGGGAAGCATTTCCTATCAAAATAACCATATCGTTTATAGTTTCAGTTATTGGGATCGTGCAGAAATATAGTATATCATGTAGACAAAGTCTAAGCTGTCATAGATGACAACTTTTCCAGAACATTATTCATCATATGAAAAGTAAATCAACATTTGGTGTATGCACATTCTTTTTAGAAAACTACTTACTACCATGATAGCTTCACCTGTATGCCGACGATACTAATATATGTGCACTTCGCCAGATGAAATACCGTGTGCTGTTTAAACACTTTGATCTAATAATTATGCTGAATTTTATATGTTTGTGATCAAAACTCTATTCGAATAAAGGTTTGTTCTTTCTGGCAATACAAAGTAGATATTTTGTCTGATTAACTACATTGTGCTCCAACTTTGATACTTGTTTTGTGTGGTAAAAATAGTTTTAAATACTTGTCAAGTTTATCACAAATTTGGTGCTTTGTTTTATGAAAAAATAGTTTTTCAAATTCAAAAGACTAAAAGATATATAAATTTTTGAAATTACTGTAATTTCTACCGTGGGTTTTCCGGACACTGCGAAGGACCCCTTTAAGAGTTTATATTCACTTACCTTTCCTCACTTCTCAATTTTGTGTCCATCGTCAAAGTATCCTATACCTATCATGTCTGAACGATATGTATTTAACTGTTGTCGTACTAAGTTCCATAGTAACTATATCTGTGTAAACTGTAATGCTATATATCACAATAGCTGTCTTGAATCGAAAATAAAATAATTCACAAAAATTGATAACTTTAAAGTTAGCTGTTGCAATAGTTCAAAGATGACCATTACACTGGATGCATATAACAAATTAACTGAGGATATATGCAATCTAAAATCAGAGAATGAAAATCTGAAAATTGAACGTGACAGTCTGGGACGTCATATTCAACGTCTCACCGCTCAACTAGATACTTGTCTTGAAGAGAGTGTTAATATGGAAGATTCCTTATCAAATACAAATAAAGAAAATCAACTACAAATAAAAGAATTTTCCCATAAAACTAAGATACTTGAAAATGAACTGTTAACTCTCAAATGAAACTAGAAGATAATAAAAAATTGAAAATCTGGACTAACTAATAAAGCTACCAAACACCTGATGCTAGTGGTCTTGATCCTTATCTGAATGTGCATAAGGAAAAGTTTTGTGTTAACGTATGCTCTCAAACTGAGTATAAATGGGGATGACAACTGTTCAGTTAGTGTTGCTTGCAAACTGAGCAGGAAAGTTTGGGAAAGATTGACCATGAGCAGTTGACCACAAATCAAAACCGACGTCCATCCACGTGGCACAAATCGAGGTGTTAAATTACATTATGTACCTAGTTCAAATTCTAGCAAGAAAATTATAATGTCTCGCTACAAGAAGAACTTTGTAATGCAGCTACTAAGAATGCTCCATTTGTTAATGAAATGAAGTACCCAAGTGTAATATCAGAACAATAACATCTACCTACAAACGAAAAATTGCTGTGTTTGGTGATAGCCATGTTAGACGATTTTCTGAAATCCATATTCTCTATTAGGGTCTGATTCCTACACAATATATGTAGAATGTAAACCCAGTGCAACATTAGAACAGTCTATAAAGAATGTGTCAGCAGTACTCAGTGATTTCTCTAAACTTGATTCTATTATTATACTAGGTGGCATTGGCAATGTTTTGAAAGGTTCTAAAGTATCTCTTGCAACATTGTCTTTATTAAAGAATATCGCAGATTGCACAAACCTTCACTTGATTGCCGCACCGTTCTGGAAGGGCCGTATAGTGTTGAATCAGATCATTCATTCCTTAAACCTTGAAATTTGATTTTCTACATCTTCAAATGTGGTTTAATTACTTTGAATTAATATATATTTTTAAATATTTACCCGCTGGCTTCAATGAAATTAAGGAAATTTTTTTTAAAGTATGCAGTGAAAAAATTCACTTGTTATTTTCAAATTTTTTATCCAAAACAACCGGTGAATTAAAATTTTTAATCTTCAATTTGAATCCTTGATTCTTATATTTACTTATGGGTTCACTAAAACCTACTGTGAAAAATAATCTTTTCCGCCTATACTTGATTTTTGCAAACTTTTTAAATGATTCGCCAAATTCCTTTTCCTTCATTGCTTAATACGTGTTTGCGTAACAATTATCTTTTAATTAATTGTTTTAAATTTTCCCAAATAAACGGAACTTGGTTTAATGTATATTCTTTGACAATATAATTATTAATATTTTTGAAAACTCTTGCAACAGGAGGAGGCAATTTAACGTTAAAATTGTGAAACAAAACCTTTATATTGGGGTTGAATCCATTTGAGGTTATCATGTTATTCTTTTAATAATCTACATATCTTTGATTTATCGATCACCTATCGGTAACATTGACTACCCTTGATGCCCGGATACAATCCTTAATGCAACTTGGTTCATAGTAAAGTCATCTTAACTGGTGACTTTAACTTAAATTATAATAATTTTCTGATAGAAATTTAATTAATTTTAAGCGTTTATTGTTGTTTATAATATGACTATGGAGGTTCACTAAGATACCGTCTATCTTCAAAATCCGCTTTTGTATTGACTACATTATTTCAAATATTCATTCCTCTGCAATCCTATGTTCTGAACCTATAAGTAATGACTTGTCTGACCATGAATTCTTTATTTCTCTTGCACTTCATTATACCCGGATAGCTCAAAGGGTATTAAACGATGTTTTAATCACAAAACAAATCTAAATTTGCAATACTATTTAGATTGATACCTTAAAAATTACCCGTTTAAATAAAATTTTTAGCACTAGTTTTAGCCCTCTCGATAGCTTTTGAAAAGTCATTTCCACTTCAAGAATATAAACAAAAGCATAATAAATCCTGGTTGACAAATGGTATTCGTATTTCTGCGAAATAAAAATATTTACACTATTTTACAAGCATTATCCCATTATTTTGGCTATTAAAATTTAAAGAAATTTTGAATTGCAATTTTAAATATAATACTAAAAGTAAAACCAAAAAAAGTTTAAATTTTAAATGGGTAAAGGAAATAATTCATAAGGAATTTTTGAAAATTTTTGATTAAGGTAGGGTATTAAATTAATTTTGTAAATGGTTTTATTTTAGTACTTAATTTATTTTAGCTTTTAAGGTTATTTACAAACTAAACAAATTTTTTTGGGAAAATTATATAATATTATTGTTAAAATCGAATATGATTGCATTGATTATAATACCTTCGAAAATAACTTTGCTATCTTATGGAGCTATGGTCGTAATTTCATCTTAACGGATTTCTTCTTGGTAGGCAATTTTCAGATAGCTTAGTATCCAATGTCATTGCTGACAAAGTTAGCTAATTTTGTGAGTAATTTATTGCAGATCTATTACTTGTGCATGTGACAAGATTTTCGCAATTATAATCAAGTCTGAACGTAAATAAGATTTGGAAACTTCATACTCTGTCTCAAACTGTCGGGTTTGCGCAAAATTATCAACATACATTGGATCAGCTATATAATTTGTTCACTAAAATTGTTTATTAAGTTATCACTGTAAATTATCTTTTGAATTCTAAGTATATAGTATTGCTAATTTGACCTGGTAAATCAACCGTTAGATATTCAATCAAACTTTTGTTGTCTTTGAACGTGAATCAGTTCGACCAATACTGAATTTAATCTGCAGGCATGTTTAGAATTTATGCTAACTGGTTACTATTTAATTGTACTATTATTTAAATTAATTAATATGAATTCATGAACCTGCTAATTATTGATCCTGATGATTCAATCTGAATATTTTATTGACATGTCAAAATCTTGGAATATTAATCCAATTTAAATATACTTGTAACCATATCTTGCGTACACGCACATGTAAACAGACAGAAGCTAGTGAAAAAATGAAAAAGCAGCTGAATCATCAAAGGAATTATTTTAATCAAGAACCAAAATTTCAAGAAGCATCTGTAGCTGCATCGTTTGAAGTTTGTTTAGAAATAGTATAGGCACATAAGCCATTTTTGGATGGAGCATAAATCAAAAAATGTGCTATAAAAATGGCTCAAGCATTTAATGACAACGAAATGGTAAAAAAATTTCAAACAGTATCACTTTCTCACCAGACTGTAAGCTAACGTGTAAACGAGATTAGCATGCATGTCACTAATAAATTAGAAAACCTAATCAATGGTTGCTTGCTGCTATTTTTTGATAGCATTGGATGAAAGCACAGACATTTCCGATACAAGTCAAAGGCTTATCATTATAAGAACTGTAAATGAGAACTATTATTATTGAGAAGAACTATTAAAATTACAATTATTACACGGAACAACAAACGGTGAAGATATTTGCAAACAATTAAAATGTGCAGTAGAGCAGTATGGCGGATTTTACAAGTTTACTGTTATTGTAACCGACGGTGCTAGAGCTATGACCGGCAAAAATATTGGGCTTGCGGAACTTTTGAAAAAGAAGGAATAACATGTCGTATGCTACATTGTATTATCCATCAGGAAGCATTACGTGGTTTATCCTTACAACTAAAAGACGAAATGGACAAAGTTTACAAAATTACTAATTTAGTTAGCGGCGGAAATCGTTCTCTTACACACCGAAAATTTAAAACATTTTTGGATGAATTGGAAACTGAGTATGGAGATCTGCTTTTACATAGTAACGTGCGTTGGTTAAGTGCTGGAAAGTGCTTGAGAAGATTCTTTATACTTCGAACATTGCTGTCGACGAAAATTTGACAGAAGCTTTAGTTGATAAAAATTTTATTTATTCACTTGCTTTCCTAATGGACATTACAAATTATTTAAATATTTTGAATAAATCCTTGCAAAGACAAGATGAAACTGTGTGTTGCCTTTATAAATATGTTACTGGATGTAGAAACAAATTAATATTGTTAAGGTTTAATTTGGAGCAAAATAA
Organism: Platerodrilus igneus; assembly: GCA_036346225.1. Lineage (NCBI taxonomy): Eukaryota > Metazoa > Arthropoda > Insecta > Coleoptera > Lycidae > Platerodrilus > Platerodrilus igneus. The sequence continues at coordinate 9,141,426 of JARFIW010001599.1, forward strand.
TTTATTTCATTTTGAATCCTGCAAGGAGATATATGAAGAAATGAAAGAATGTAATATAGAAGCAAATTTTAAAATATTTCTACTAAAATTGGATATGCTAATTACAGATTTCAATGTAAGATTTTCTCAATTTGATGATATTGAACCGTCTATTTATTTATTTTGTGATCCAATTAATATTGATATCAACTCCGTTGATATTAAATATCAAATAGAATTATGCGACCTGCAAGCTGACGCATTTTTTTCATCTTGTGGAGTAACTGGAATAGAAATATAGAAATTTTTAGACAAAGAGAATATCCAAAATTGAGAGATTTTGGATTTCAAATTGTATCAATGTTCGCAAGTACATATATCTGCGAGCGTGCATACTCCGATATTGAAAGATTCCACTCTTGAAGATATAATTAGACTTGCCACAACAAATATTGATGTGGACATAAAAGATATTGTTGCTAAACAATTACGGCCGCAATGTTCTCATTAATTTATTACGAATAGTTTAAAGTTTTTCTTTTTAGTATAAATAATATATTTTTTTAATTAACATAAACTGACTTTTCATTTATCAATCTTCTTGGCCCCTGAAATGTTTGGTGAAGAAAATATGGCCCGCGGGCTATGATAAGTTGGCCAGCGCTGATATACGTCATAAAAAACCACCTTACTACTATTAAACAATCGCATTACTACAATATGAAAAAAATTACATGGCTCTGTACAGAACGAATTTGAATCTGCAGGCGTTTAATAATTCAAAAATTGTCTCGAAGGCAATTTTGATGAGTACTATCTCTTTTTATTGCTAAAGTTATTTGTATTGTTATAATTAGACAAGTGCGTTACTTCTATAGGCATAAAGATTTGTGCATTTACGAATACGGTTGAGTGGGAGAACATCTAGTAGGATTTGCTACAAAAATTATCTACGCTCATCAGTAGGTAATATTAACTTAGTTCATCTTTAGCTTTTTTTATATAAAAGCCTTTAAAAGCAATAACATCAATTAACCTTTTTTCTATAATACGATATTTTCCGAAGAAATCTTTTTTCCTGATTGGTAAAAGCTAAAAATTTTTTTTTTTCTGAATTCTCCTATTGACAATGTTGGGGTAATTAAAAATGTGAACAAAATACCCCAGACTGCACACCATAATATTGGTTTAACGATATTTGAAAACATGGTCATCTTCCTTTTCGAAGTTACCGTAAGCAATTTGCTTCTTGATAACCATCCTACTTTGGAGTAAGTAAACACTTTCGCTGAGAGTTCATGAAAGCATATAGTTGTTTGACCGGCGCGTCTTAGTGGTCCAGATTTGATATATTTGACGATATACGCTATTGCTCTACCAGAAATTGTACATTTGTTTGTAATATAATTAAAAACTAAAGGTTCCCTATGTAAAAAAATGATGCTTGATGGTGTTTGGATTTCTTATTTAATGAGGATAAAATTCGGATGGAACCAGACTGAACAAATTCCCGCAATACATTGAACTGTTGCAGATATGAAATCGCGATGACAACTATGCCTTGATTTGAAGATTTAGCGAGTTCTTTGCAACACAACGATTGATTTATTGTTTCGTTTTTATCAACGAAACAAACAAACTCTAATACAAAGTGGAAAATTTCTAAATGCCATAAGTCTCTGAGTGTACCCACAAACCGCAAACCTTTGTAGTATTCCAGAAAATGGAATTAAGGAGTTCTTCTCGTGCAAGGGGTAGTTCAATAGTAATGGGCTGTAATAAGTTGTTATTAAAAATCCAACCCCATTATTGCGGATCGAAATCTCTTCCCAGCCATGATTAAATACGATAGTATATCATGAGTTAAGTAAATGTTATTGAGCTACTGTTGCAGTGCGTGAAAGGAATGATAATGTACCGTTTTGAAACTAAGTTAAAAGTCCTTATTAAAATTCTCTCTGTTAATTAGGTTTCCAAGGTTATGAGTATAAATTAAATCGGTCACGTCTTGATCTTTCAGGTACGTTGGTATGTCGTTTGTATATAATAATTAAGGGTTTCTTCTCGCGTAGTTTTTCGCAATTCAGGGTTCGTTTAGGGTTTCACGGTTTAAAATTTTTTTGCTTCGGTTTCGTTATCAGTATCTATAATTACTGCTTTGTTGGTTGTTCCAATGTTTTTAATTTTAATCTTGTCTTTCGGTGGGTTTATTGTTTTTGAAAAAATTTCTTGAATTTGTTTAGGTGTTTCACTATGTTTTGACGCTATGAACACCGTTGTATTTTAGTTTGAGATCGCTTTTGATATTGTGTCTTGTTTTGGAGCTTTCAGTTTTTGTGTCATAGCACTGGCATATGTCTGTGTTAGTATTGCCGTCACGTTTGCCTACGTGTTTGAAGACATGGTTGGATTGAGCATTGATTGTTGTTTCAGATGGCTGTTTTCTACTTTGGTTTCGATTATCTTGTCTTGTAGTGTATCGTTTTGTTGTTTTATGAATTTATGTTCGCCGGTTAATTCGGCTTGTAGATATATTAATTTTATTACCTTATCCCTCAGGGTTTTATAGGGTCCTACTCGTAGGCGGTTACTCGGGTCTAGTTTGTTGTCAATAAAGTTTAAAAGGTCCATCCCTAGGTTCTCTAGGTACTCTAAGATAGACTGTTTCATATCTTCCGGGTTATTGTGGCTGGGGCTTCCCCTCAATCTTTTGTTCCGTGGTATTTCGTTCGTTGGTGGGTGTGCAGAGGGTGTTAGTACGACGCTTATTTGACTTTGAAATGCAGGGTACGTAGCACTTTGTTCCCAAAATTGTTCCCCACAGTTTATTATTTCCCTCCAAAAACTGGCGTTAAATAAAATAAAATTTGTCTAGAACTTGTTCGGAAATTCGTTTGTACTTACAGAAGTTCTTTAATTATGAAATTTCGAAATTTTGGTGTACAGAAATTTGGTTGTTTTTTCCACGTTTGAACGCACTAACTTTAACTTTACTACACTTATGTTACACTTAAATTAGAAAGATAAAATAAAGAGCGATACATCGCGCGTCCGTTCGGTTACATGATCGGTTACTGTTTCCTTATGGTTGGACTGTCGTACTTGTTCAGAAACAAGTTTTTGAATTTGACGTAGGTGGGTTGGAACGTCGCGTATGCTTCCCACCATGTAGCTGCTTGGTCTTGGAATTGGGCGGTTGTTGTAGGTACATCCGAGTCTATGGCTTCCATCTGTTGAAGGAATTCTGCGGGATACTCCAGAAGGGTGCCAGAGAATATTGGTTTCTCTGCTTCGGGGGTGGTTGTGGTGACGTGTACAGGTCTTCTACGAGCGTCTTGATTGTGAACATTTTGTCGCTTGGTTGTGTTTGTTGAGCGCCACTGGGTTGTTGCAGTCCCAGAACTGTTGGTGGTTGTGTGGCCTCTTAGGTTGGATGCGGCTGGTTGGTGTCCTGTTCGAAGTGTCATGTGCTATGACTCCTCGTCTCGGGCACGATGAAGGTTGTTGCAAGCGCGCTGTTTGCAAAATCTTTTGTGAAGACGGCCCAATCACATTGGACGCCACTTGTTATCGTTCGCGTGGGAGGCGTCTGAAGGCTTGTAGGTTTGGCTTAATTATTTATTTAATAATATAAGCAAAATATAATTATAAGTTTCATAAATAAATAAAATAAAAGTGAAAACGTTAAGTTTGAATGAGTTTAATAGTTTGAAGCAGTTCGGAAGTCTTCAGTAATCTTTGGTAACCTTCGGAACTCTTCAGCAGTCTTCATGGTTGCTCGTGGAACCAAAACAAACTTGAACACTTATTGAACGAATGTGTATTCAGTTAAATGCGGTGTGGAAATCTTCGGTAACTTTTGGAGCTCCTCGGAAAACTTCGGAATTTGTTTATGAGGCCCAGTGAGAACTTGAACAACGATAGTTAGAGAATGTTTACAGTTTAAAGAGGCCCAGACGTTTTTGGCGGTCTTCGGGACTCTTCGCAAGGCTTCGTGTTGTACTTGTGGGACAACTTTAAGTTACGAAGAATTATGATATAAAATTACAAACTACTAATTTACAATATATACAAGTATGTAGGGTTCAGAAGTCTTCGGTCGTCTTCGGTATTCTTCGGAATTTACTTGTGCGGCCCAGTAAAAACTTGGACAGTGAGGGTTAGAAAATATGTACAGTTTGAAGAGGTCCAGACATCTTCGGTTGTTTTCGGATCTTTTCGGAAGGCTTAGTGTTTTAATTGTGGGTCGTCGTTACGTTACAAAGAATTATGATGTGAAATTAGAAACTACTAGTTTACAATATATACAAGTATAGAGGGTTCAGAAGGTCTTCGGTCGTCTTCGGTATTCTTCAGAATTTATTTGTGCGGCCCAGTAAGAACTTGGACAGTGAGGGTTAGAAAATATGTACAGTTTGAAGAGGTCCAGACATCTTCGGTGGTTTTCGGATCTTTTCGGAAGGCTTCGTGTTTTAATTGTGGGTCGTCGTTACGTTACAAAGAATTATGATGTGAAATTAGAAACTACTAGTTTACAATATATACAAGTATAGAGGGTTCAGAAGGTCTTCGGTTGTCTTCTGAACTCCTCGGACGGCTTCGTGGTCGTGGTGCCTTAAGCCTCGTCGAGTACATTGCCGTTGAACTCTACAGGGTTGTCGTTCCGGAAGTAAAGTTAACAGACGTAATCACAATAACGACTTGTCGGTAAAGTATGGAACGGAGCTTAACGTTCATACGTGGTTTGTTAATTATGGATTGATGAATTAGAATGACGTGCCCTGAGTACGGCGTCAGACAGCGTCACCGTCGCAGAATACAAAGATGAGGATCACTGCGTGTTGTAGAAATGCAGGCTATGGATAGCGCTGCTCGTTGAAGGGTTTTGCAGGCTATGAGGAGCACTGCAAGGTGATTTCTTAGGCTATGGTGAGCACTAACGAATGTCTTCCGGAGAATTTGAAATTTTATTTATGCTCTTCCATTTCCTATTCTTCCTGTGTTAAAAAAAGTTAATGATGTATTTAACCAATAGAATTGTGTATTTTGAGTTTTGAATGTAAAAGAATCTCTAAATTTGGTTCGTTCAATGAAAGTACAGATCTTTGGGTAGCACAAAAATGAGTTGGAATTTCTCGCAATCCTTAGTTTGTTTTATTTCCAGCTCGTCTACTTTGATATAGTCAACTGCAATTCGGTCAGTCTGTTCTGTGCCCAGCTCGCGTGCGGTGATGTAGTCAACATCCATTGACCTTAACATTAGACATAAATTATTCAAATTAGGAAGAACACAGTCTTGCTCTGCAGAAAGTAGCTGACGTATAAAAAGCCTTTCACGTAATTGAAAATTTAATTAGAAGTTTAATCGTATAGTTATAAACGACAAATGTTACCAATTGAAGCACCAAGGTTAAGTACGTAGTGAGTGGTAAGGGTATAGAAACCGGTGGTCGTGTTCCACTGTCCAGTGGTAACCTTTAGAGGTTTTTAGTTACTAATTCAATTTGGTACGATAATACAGCTCTTCTCAAATTGGGTTCGTTTAATTGGTAATATGTAATTTGATTGTCATAGACTTCATCTTGTGATATTTCTTTCTAATTCACGCACATCTTGGTATTTGGAAATGTCGGTAGTCACCACAATTGAGTTAAATATTAGACATGGAACAGCAAAATTTAGTAGAGAACTCTGTATTCTTTCCAAAACTACTGCTGACGTTTAAAAAGGCATTCACGTAGTTGATAATTGAATTGAAAGTGTTATCCTTCCATTCTAAACGACGAATGCTTCCAACTGAGTCACTATGTTTCAATTGGGTTAGTTCTAAAACCATCCGTCGGATAACATTTCTTAAGCAGTTTTCAATATCCATTTCGATTTGCTTTTGCTCAAGTTGGCCTACATTTATTCTTAGCTCATAACATGTACAAAGAATTTAAATTACTTTTATAAAAATGATAGAATTTCTATGGTAATATTATCTCCTCCTGATATTTAAAGATATAAATAAATTCTCGCAATTAACTAAAACGATGCAAAGATCAAATTGTTCAAACGAGTTAAGTAGAATCCAACATTCTACACACAACGATCGCTGACGTTCAACAAATTCTTCATATAATAAAAAATTGAGCTGATTTTCTTAACATTGGTTTTGAAACCACTGAATCTACTAAGAGAGTCACCACAGTCTGTTAATAAAGCGAGGAGCTAATATTTGATAGATCGCTGGTTCAGTATTTCTGGTGAAATTTCCTTAGCAGTTTTCTTTGAGTTGCTAGTTTGATTTGAATGATGATTCAGAATAAACAACCACGCTTCAGGATGTACCTTGGTCTACAGCTGTAAAATAGGGAAAATACATATCGGCTGGAATATTATCTGCATTCTACCATTCTACGACTTTGCAAGATCCACTTAGTTGAAATATGAATCTTTAACTAACATAAGAAAACGTTTTAAACTTTTGGTTCTTTTTAAAAACTAAGGCTTTACCTTTTTTGCCAAAAAGGCCTAGATAAGAGTGACAATGACTAATAAAAACTTGCATTAACCAAAATTTCTTAAACTTTGGGCATTAAAGTTACACAAATCAACATCTCGTTTGGCAGTATATCACAGCAATTCACATAAAATAAGAAAAAGTTAGATCCGGAGTAGGTTTGCCCGATATTTTAAATATCAATCATCAAGAAGTAACATATGGCATTAACAATAAACATATTTAAAAAATGTTGTTTTAGGTAATTATTTCAACATCACCACCCTACGTTACTTGTGTCTACATCTAAGTTGCGAGAACTATATCGGTTTAGACAAACAACATGGGTGTGATATTCAACAACATTATTCTTTTTTGTACGAAAGGAAAAGAATTAGTTAACTAATCGATATAGAAAGGGTATAACGAAAATAACAATACAAAGGAGGAGCTGACTCAGGTTTTCAAACAAATTTGTCACTGGTGCATTGGAAGATCACAATCTAAAATCCTCTCCATCAACCTGAATTACAAATTAACGACACGAGGTTATTAGCAACGACCATATGCGCCTGATCTCACTTTGTTTTTGTTTGAAAGAGCCCACGTATAGCTTGTACTGCATAATTAATGGGTAGCGGTACATTCCTGTGGTTTACTCCACGTGTTGCTCTTACCACTTTGACGGCTGCTAACGTTATATTTTCTCACGGCAACTGCACTATACACTTTCCCTTGAATTTCAATTTTCTTAGCCTTTATGATAATTTCTTTACATATTCTGACAAGAATTCACTCTTACAATAACTAATTATAGAAACCGGAATTACAAATATATTCAGCATTTTAATATCGTATACGTCGTCACCTCCGTTATTTACCCCCAATTTTATATTTAAGTAACACGAGTTATGTATCCCCCAATCTATATATGTATCATAAAATAGAATTTATTAGGAATTATTAAAAATTGTTAAAGAAACTTAAGTATATGCAGTAATGTAATTTCAAGGATAAATACAGAAAGGTTATTAACAGTTCACAAGCAAGTTGTGACAACGGATGCAATACATCGTATTCCAGACAGTGATACTGCAGCTGCAGGTCACAGACGGTTAAGAAACCCGCGATTACTTAGAAATTAGGATTGTTATATTGTATAATGAATCGAATTAAGAAATAAGCAGACATGAGCTCTGCAAGTTCCTACACACATGTGAGAGGCAGGGATAACATAAATACTCCGGGAGCCCTAAGACAGTCAGTCACTCTTGAGTACTTCAGCTTTGGCATTGCCGTTTGCTTATGCTACTCACTCATATTAGTTCAATCATTAATTACTTTCGACTTAGTTTAATTTTAATCAAGTTTGTCAAAATTCCACACTAATACCTTTTCAATAAATAAATTTTGGTACGAAGTTTTTGGAAGAAGTTTTTAAAAAGGACCGCTCCCAAGGCCCGAAACGTAATTCGCATTGTACAGAAACTCCAGTTTTTAGAACAGTTGCCAACTGTATCACTTCAACGGTTTCACTATTGTAAATTGTCATCTTTTCTTTCACAACTTTCTGGCCGAGCAGATGGTTTAACCTTCTATAATAGCAAATGGCCGCGCTTTTGGTTATCTGTGTGAATTGCTCTAAGTCCCAGGTTTCGTGAGCGAGAGTCTGCATCCTACTTTAACATACATTCGAAGATACCTGATGCAATTTAAACTGATACAACAGTGTGAACTGAAACGTATGCCATTTTATTGGAAAACGAAGTTAACAAAAGTGTGCGTATTGCCATTACAACAACCGTTCTTCTTGTCTCATTAATAATATTACACCAAATTATATAGTGCACACAGAAAATTTCTTGATAGGGGTCGAAAGTCGTGAGCTGGTACATATAGATTAAGTGCAGCACTAAAAAGGTAGGAAGCAATTTCTTCAGATTGACTAGGGTAGCCAGTTTTCTTAGGCGATAGGATTTTCGCGTTCTTTCTGAGAGGTAAGTCTAGTAGGAACGTTTTAAGTTACTTAATGCCTTTATGAAAACACATCATTCAAAATGAATAGAAGAAAAAGATTTGCAACTAAAAAACTTCTGTTTCATACGCAATAACATTTCAGTTCACGACTTTTCTCTATTTCGCAATATACATAACTGAAGCAAAATAACTGTAATGTTAGCCACAATATTCGTCAATTGGCGCCAGAACTGATACATCTATAGTGCGAGTAAAGATAAGCTGTGCACATAAGGGCCATGTTCAAGGTATTTGCAAACCGCTCAGTAATACATCACTACACATTTATTCTATATGGCGTAAACCATATAATAAAAGTCGACTTGGGATTTTCAACGTAATAAACTGCCAAAAACTTTACAAATGCCATTCGGACTTGATCTATCGAAACAACATAGAAGTTCTAATTAGTAGACGCCAACTTGTAAAACAAAGGTTAATAGAAGTGCAATTCTGGAAATTTAGTTTCTACTGCAAACAATAACAATAAATTCGAACTTGGAGACTTGTATCTCTCGCACTTGGTTTACGCCTAAAATGGAAGCTATTAACTAAATTTATGGATGTAACGCAATTCTCCAAACAACTTCACATTTAAGGGTTTATAACTTGGTTGCTATCAGCAACTATGAAAGTTGATATAAAGTGTTTAGATCTTTCTATTGCTAAAGTACATATTTACACGTAATGCCAACTTCCAGGCCTTCAGTACTAGATAAATCAATTTTGAGCTTGTTGGACACCAGAACTTTATAACTTACCGCAAACTTTTCGATATAAATTACTAATTTAATTTTATTTACTTAGTTCCTAACTAGAAAGCAAGTTAAGGATACATGAAATTTGCACATAGTACCTTGGGTTTTGCAGAAAACCTTTAACCTGCAACTGTCAACCTCCACACACTATATATATATATATATATATTACTCATATTTAGACCAGGGTAGAAAATTAAATAATCAAATCAAATAATTTTAATTACCGTGTATAAGGAATTTCATTAAATAATACGCTTTATTAAAACCTTGAAGCATAAATAAACTCGGTCGTTTCAGTAAAAATAAGAAATTTAAATTATCTATAAGACGCTTTACATCAAAAGAAGCAGTATTGAAAAGCGCAGTGGATAATTTAATTATTCCTAAACAAATGGAAATTACGTGCAAAATTTATATTAATGAACTCTATTTTAAATAACTGGTATTAAACAAAACGTACGGATAATAATTTGTATTCGCTAAAAATGAAAGGATGGAAATCAATTTTAATTGGAGTTAATTGAACCATTATTAATAATAAGCATAAAACTTGTAAAACCCAATAATAGTCAAATCGTAGGAAGGTTATTTAAAATGTTACGTTTGAACACCCCTGCGTGTTTTAAAAGGCAATTTCAAGTTAATTTGTTTGGATAAACATGTTGATTCTAAGGATATTGGAAACGATCAGATGCTTTAGCAGGAAATACAGAACACCTGCGTATTTTAAAAAGCTCATTCTGCGTAAATTTGGCAAATAATTAATGTTTCAAAGAATCTTGGAGAAACCGGGGCTTAATATTCACGAGAATGTGCGATACGGGGTTATTAAACCAAGATAACAGTCCGCGTGGACTAAAATATAATCGATAATGAAGAGTGTCAAGTAGCACCAATACGAACAGGTTAGAGAAGGAAAGAGAAATGCGTCAAGCAAAGACACATATTGTAAAAGGGCGGGATTTAAGCAACGTCAAGGGGCTGCGATTGGTTAAAAATAGGATGCATATATCAGAGGTAGAACAACAATTTCTGTATAAAAGTAATTAGTTTTTCTCGGACAACTTTGCGGGCCGTGTTGAAATTTTCTGAGATCTCAATGGGGTGAGGACTAAATTCATAAAAATCGACGTGCAGGCTACAGACTGGGAACGTAGAATGAGGAATTCGTTGGAATTACCCGTTTTAGGGAACAAAGCGACGTGTCGGCTATTCGCTATATATACAGGCGGGAATATGTGTTTCTCTCTTAGACTCTTAGACTTTCGACGATTCGATGCGTTAAAAGCTCGTGCATCCGCGACTTCATATTAAACAGTGCATTTTAGTTTGATTAAATAATTTAAAGTGTGCTAGTATATTTTAGTGACTCAAAATAGTTGGTTATTTTACGTGCTAACATGAATGTACTTCAGTGCACTTAGATACAAGGTAATAAAAGTTTATTATCACGGTACCAATTAGTAAAATTTACAACGACAAATGTATACCCAAAAGTAGGCAGTTTTGGCGTATATTGGTAATATTGGTAAAAGGAAGTATGAATTTCTTTGCTATTTTTCGGGGTGTTAATGACTAAATGGTTCGTAAATGTGTCTGCATCCACTGAACCAGAGGCAGATATACACAGATGAGTTCCGGAAAAGCCTAGAAACAACTTTAAATTAATGGTGATGGAGAACATTTTTAAAGCGTTGACAACTTGAAGCTGTAAATAGAATCCGGTTGGAATGGTGTGATTTACAAAGGGACGATTACACTGAAGCTACGAGGACAATAACCTTCAGGTAAATTGTACTATTTTGTTTGACATTTTTGTGTGTATTGAATGACTTTATAATTGATTTACTTTAAATGGACATTAGTGGAATTTTTCTAACCATAAAATTTAATTTTAAGATGAAATTTGCTTGTTTAAGTAAAAGGGGTATTTTGTTTTGATGTTCGGGAATAGGATGAAACTTTGGGTAGGTCTTTGAGCTCAATTAGACAAACCTGGTTAATTAACGTAAAGGGTGGTAGATGCTCCTTTATACTCAGACTCCGGTCTGCTTATCTTGTTATATTAATTAGTAGGCATCCAACAAGGACTTTAATTTTGGATGCACAGTAAAATGATAATAAAATTAATCCGGAAATTCTTTTTAAAACTGAATTTTATGTTCAAATTTAATTTGAAAATTTAATGTATTCTGAATATTGATGTAAATAGAGTTAACGTTGATGTTTGTGGTAGGAATGTGTTGTTTAATTTTTATGATTGAGAATGGAAGTTATCTAGAAGAGCAGCCGAGGCGATTAACAGAAGGAATCAACGGACCAGGTGATTTAAAAGGTTTCACAGCATTCTTGACGCCCAAACTGTGGGGCTCGAATTTTTTTTTTATTAGGGCAAGTACCTAGAGATATGAGAAGAATCACAGCATTCTTGGCGCCCAATTCGTGAGGCTCGATTTTATACAGGGATTCACAGCAGTCTTGACGCCCAAACTGTGGGGCTCGAATGTTTTTTTTTAAAGGGACAATAACCTGCAGATATGAGAAGATTCACAGCATTCTTGGCGACCCAAAAGTGAGGCTCGAGTTCCAAATAAAATTTTGTTATTTTATTCCAGGAAACTGGCGATCTGAGAAAGAGAGTTTCTGTTTGTGTATAAATTTAAGAGTATTTTAGAGTGTGTGTGAGTGATTTGAACGTATGCAGAGAAAGGAGTGGTTAAGGAGTCAAGGAGTGGAAATTGGAAGTGACGATAGTGCATTGTGTGAGAAAATTTCGAAAATGGAAGAAGCTGGAGGCAGTAGAGATCAGTCGAGGACGGAATCAGGGATCAAGGAAATGAGTTAATGATGAGAATGTTAGAGGAAATGCGATTAGCTAGGGAGGAATCCAATAGAAAATTAGAACAGCTAAGCGATGAATCGAATAGAGCGAGAGAGGACTCAAATCGAAAATTTGACCGAATGAATGAGACATTAACAGGAGTTAGGGAAACCCTAAGTGAGAAAATAGACAAGACAAATAAAGAAGTTTCAGAATTTAAAAATAGTCTTACCGTAAAGATGGGGGAAGTTGAAAATAGGGTAGATAAAAATGAGCGTGACATTACAGGTCTTCGACAGGAAATGGGACATTTAAGGTCCGAAGTACGCATTTTTTGTGAAGAAGAGATTAATGTAAAAATGACTGAAGTAACGGACTCATGTAGGGATCAGTTAGGCAGGGTAGAACGCGAAGTTAGTAGTATCAAATACAACATGTCAAATTTAACGGGGGATGGTCCCAGATTTTCTACAGGTGGAGTATCATTGGACCAACACATGAAGTTTTATGGCGATAACAGGGTAAATCCACAAATTTTTATTAATAGTGTAAGAAATCTAGTGGGAAATTTATTTGACGAACAGACTAAACTAAATACGGTAAAGGCTTTATTAAAGGACAATGCGGAGGCATGGTACAATTTAGTAGGACAGGACATAGACACGTATCAGGACTTTGAAAACAAATTTTACAACATTACTGGAGTGATCACAAACAGGATCAGATTAGGGACGACTTGATTACAGGAAAATTTAAGGGAGAGTTTGCAGGTTCTAGGAGCAATATGCCATCCGTAAATACAGTGTGGCCAAACAACTGAATCCACCATTGACGGACAGACAGATAATCAAGTACCTATCACGACATTTTGAACTGGAAATTAGACAACACGTGGCCTTACAAAACATCACAGAACGGGAGACATTTTTAGAGTATTTACAGAGATATGACGATGTATGTGTTGGACGGACAAGAGAGATACGAGAACGAAACGTTAACACAGTTAGGTTTGACAACAGGACACCGAATTATCCGAGACGGCCTGACTACAACAGAAATTTTCGACCGAATTGGGAACGACGAGGACAGGAATACAGGAGCAATAGTGCGACTAGGGGACCGACGCCAAGACCTAGTTACACGAGACAGAACAGTTTACCGGAAGTAAACAGGACTGTGACCAGCACGCCGAATAGAGATAGGGACACGGATATTAACACGAGGAGGACGTACGCACAGGTTGTAGAAGGACAACCAGGACCAAGCACGGAAAACAGGATGAGACAGGATTTTTAGAACGCGACAGACCACTAGATTTCTGTGTAAATGTATACGAACATCCACGTGAATTTTTCAAAATTGAGGAGGAAGTAGAGCCAGAAACTGAGGAAAAATTATGTTTGCCAATTATTAATTTAGAAATTTTTGAGAATAATGTAGAAGTATTACTTGATACAGGGGCAGAGGCGAGTTTAATATCGGAGGAATTCGTCAGCAAAATTAGGGATAAGGTTTGTGATAGAATTATGCCTATAAAACGTAGCCATTTAGTAGCTCCAAATAAAAAGAAGTTTGCTGTAGTAAATAGTGTTGTGGTGCTTAGGATAGATATAGGAGGTTTAAGCTGTGAACAGGAGTTTGTAATTGTACCTGGACTGAAGCTTCAGAGCATTTTAGGTGTTGACTGTATGATGAAGTTAGGGTTTTGATAGATATGGAAAGGAAGGTAATAAGAATTAAGGATAGGGTAGTGCCATGGAAAGGCAGTTATGAAGTCACAGAGGATGACACGGGGTTTAGTATTAATGTAGTAGAGGTAGAGGATGATGAAGTTAAACAGATCAACACGATAAGATGTCCAGAGGAAAGGAAAGTAGAGGTTCAAGCTTTAATACAAAAACACGCAGAAGTAGTGGGGGTAGAAGCAGCATATCAGGAGCAGGTGAAGGCGAAATTAAGTAAAGATGGCAAGTTTGTTTTTAATCAAGTAGATTTAAGGGATTCATTCTGGCGGATTCCATTACACAAGCATTCTAGCAGGTACAGAGGATTTTCCATAGAGGAAAAATCGATAATTGTAAAGTAGTATCGTTTGGTTTGTCGGCAGAAAGGAAATAAGAATAAATGAGAAACAGACAAGTGTAGGGACTGAAGAAGAAGTAATATTTAAGAGTCAGGATAAGAGGGATGATAAGTTTATTGTATGTGAGATAATAGAGAGGTTAAGTATAGATATAGAAGGGAGAGATAGGAATGAAGAGTATTAGGTTGGTGAGAAGAAAGACTTGGAGGGTCAAGAAGAGAGTTAGATTTAAATAGGATAGGGATAGAATAGGTGTAGATAGAAAAGTAGAAGTAAGTGTTTATAGAAAATAAAGCTAGGTATAGGATAAATATGGGGGATAGTTAGAAATAGGTGTTTAGGATGAGAATAAAGAGTAAATGTAGGAAAAAAATAAGATAGGTTAAGTATAGATATTTTATATAAGATTAGTGGAGAGTTAGGAATAGAGTAAGAGTAGGATAGGCATATAGGATTAGGTAGGGGGAAGTAAAGTATAGTGAAGATTAGTTAAAAGTTAGGAATAGGATAGGTATGTAGGATGTATATAGGATTAGATGGATAAGTAGGATGAAGTTAGGGATAATTTCAGTTTATAGAATTAGGTGAGAGTTAGGAATAGGATAGGGATATAGGATAGGTGTAAATATTTTTTGGATTGGAGACAAAGTAGGTAAGTTAGATAGATAAGGATAGAGAGATAGGCAAAATTTTGTAAAGATTTTTGGCAGTCTAAATATTTGATATTTGCATTCAAATAAGTGGGATTATTTGTATTCAAATAGGGGGAAAATACTCATATTTAGACCAGGGTAGAAAATTAAATAATCAAATCAAATAATTTTAATTACCGTGTATAAGGAATTTCATTAAATAATACGCTTTATTAAAACCTTGAAGCATAAATAAACTCGGTCGTTTCAGTAAAATAAGAAATTTAAATTATCTATAAGACGCTTTACATCAAAAGAAGCAGTATTGAAAAGCGCAGTGGATAATTTAATTATTCCTAAACAAATGGAAATTACGTGCAAAATTTATATTAATGAGCTCTATTTTAAATAACTGGTATTAAACAAAACGTACGGATAATAATTTGTATTCGCTAAAAATGAAAGGATGGAAATCAATTTTAATTGGAGTTAATTGAACCATTATTAATAATAAGCATAAAACTTGTAAAACCCAATAATAGTCAAATCGTAGGAAGGTTATTTAAAATGTTACGTTTGAACACCCTGCGTGTTTTAAAAGGCAATTTCAAGTTAATTTGTTTGGATAAACATGTTGATTCTAAGGATATTGGAAACGATCAGATGCTTTAGCAGGAAATACAGAACACCTGCGTATTTTTAAAAAAGCTCATTCTGCGTAAATTTGGCAAATAATTAATGTTTCAAAGAATCTTGGAGAAACCGGGCTTAATATTCACGAGAATGTGCGATACGGGGTTATTAAACCAAGATAACAGTCCGCGTGGACTAAAATATAATCGATAATGAAGAGTGTCAAGTAGCACCAATACGAACAGGTTAGAGAAGGAAAGAGAAAATGCGTCAAGCAAAGACACATATTGTAAAAGGGCGGGATTTAAGCAACGTCAAGGGGCTGCGATTGGTTAAAAATAGGATGCATATATCAGAGGTAGAACAACAATTTCTGTATAAAAGTAATTAGTTTTTCTCGGACAACTTTGCGGGCCGTGTTGAAATTTTCTGAGATCTCAATGGGGTGAGGACTAAATTCATAAAATCGACGTGCAGGCTACAGACTGGGAACGTAGAATGAGGAATTCGTTGGAATTACCCGTTTTAGGGAACAAAGCGACGTGTCGGCTATTCGCTATATATACAGGCGGGAATATGTGTTTCTCTCTAGACTCTTAGACTTTCGACGATTCGATGCGTTAAAAGCTCGTGCATCCGCGACTTCATATTAAACAGTGCATTTTAGTTTGATTAAATAATTTAAAGTGTGCTAGTATATTTTAGTGACTCAAAATAGTTGGTTATTTTACGTGCTAACATGAATGTACTTCAGTGCACTTAGATACAAGGTAATAAAAGTTTATTATCACGGTACCAATTAGTAAAATTTACAACGACAAATGTATACCCAAAAGTAGGCAGTTTTGGCGTATATTGGTAATATTGGTAAAAGGAAGTATGAATTTCTTTGCTATTTTTCGGGGTGTTAATGACTAAATGGTTCGTAAATGTGTCTGCATCCACTGAACCAGAGGCAGATATACACAGATGAGTTCCGGAAAAGCCTAGAAACAACTTTAAATTAATGGTGATGGAGAACATTTTAAAGCGTTGACAACTTGAAGCTGTAAATAGAATCCGGTTGGAATGGTGTGATTTACAAAAGGGACGATTACACTGAAGCTACGAGGACAATAACCTTCAGGTAAATTGTACTATTTTGTTTGACATTTTTGTGTGTATTGAATGACTTTATAATTGATTTACTTTAAATGGACATTAGTGGAATTTTTCTAACCATAAAATTTAATTTTAAGATGAAATTTGCTTGTTTAAGTAAAAGGGTATTTTGTTTTGATGTTCGGGAATAGGATGAAACTTTGGGTAGGTCTTTGAGCTCAATTAGACAAACCTGGTTAATTAACGTAAAGGGTGGTAGATGCTCCTTTATACTCAGACTCCGGTCTGCTTATCTTGTTATATTAATTAGTAGGCATCCAACAAGGACTTTAATTTTGGATGCACAGTAAAATGATAATAAAATTAATCCGGAAATTCTTTTAAAACTGAATTTTATGTTCAAATTTAATTTGAAAATTTAATGTATTCTGAATATTGATGTAAATAGAGTTAACGTTGATGTTTGTGGTAGGAATGTGTTGTTTAATTTTATGATTGAGAATGGAAGTTATCTAGAAGAGCAGCCGAGGCGATTAACAGAAGGAATCAACGGACCAGGTGATTTAAAAGGTTTCACAGCATTCTTGACGCCCAAACTGTGGGGCTCGAATTTTTTTTTTATTAGGGCAAGTACCTAGAGATATGAGAAGAATCACAGCATTCTTGGCGCCCAATTCGTGAGGCTCGATTTTATACAGGGATTCACAGCAGTCTTGACGCCCAAACTGTGGGGCTCGAATGTTTTTTTTTAAAGGGACAATAACCTGCAGATATGAGAAGATTCACAGCATTCTTGGCGACCCAAAAGTGAGGCTCGAGTTCCAAATAAAATTTTTGTTATTTTATTCCAGGAAACTGGCGATCTGAGAAAGAGAGTTTCTGTTTGTGTATAAATTTAAGAGTATTTTTAGAGTGTGTGTGAGTGATTTGAACGTATGCAGAGAAAGGAGTGGTTAAGGAGTCAAGGAGTGGAAATTGGAAGTGACGATAGTGCATTGTGTGAGAAAATTTCGAAAATGGAAGAAGCTGGAGGCAGTAGAGATCAGTCGAGGACGGAATCAGGGATCAAGGAAATGAGTTAATGATGAGAATGTTAGAGGAAATGCGATTAGCTAGGAGGAATCCAATAGAAAATTAGAACAGCTAAGCGATGAATCGAATAGAGCGAGAGAGGACTCAAATCGAAAATTTGACCGAATGAATGAGACATTAACAGGAGTTAGGAAACCCTAAGTGAGAAAATAGACAAGACAAATAAAGAAGTTTCAGAATTTAAAAATAGTCTTACCGTAAAGATGGGGAAGTTGAAAATAGGGTAGATAAAATGAGCGTGACATTACAGGTCTTCGACAGGAAATGGGACATTTAAGGTCCGAAGTACGCATTTTTGTGAAGAAGAGATTAATGTAAAATGACTGAAGTAACGGACTCATGTAGGGATCAGTTAGGCAGGGTAGAACGCGAAGTTAGTAGTATCAAATACAACATGTCAAATTTAACGGGGATGGTCCCAGATTTTCTACAGGTGGAGTATCATTGGACCAACACATGAAGTTTTATGGCGATAACAGGGTAAATCCACAAATTTTTATTAATAGTGTAAGAAATCTAGTGGGAAATTTATTTGACGAACAGACTAAACTAAATACGGTAAAGGCTTTATTAAAGGACAATGCGGAGGCATGGTACAATTTAGTAGGACAGGACATAGACACGTATCAGGACTTTGAAAACAAATTTTACAACATTACTGGAGTGATCACAAACAGGATCAGATTAGGGACGACTTGATTACAGGAAAATTTAAGGAGAGTTTGCAGGTTCTAGGGAGCAATATGCCATCCGTAAATACAGTGTGGCCAAACAACTGAATCCACCATTGACGGACAGACAGATAATCAAGTACCTATCACGACATTTTGAACTGGAAATTAGACAACACGTGGCCTTACAAAACATCACAGAACGGGAGACATTTTAGAGTATTTACAGAGATATGACGATGTATGTGTTGGACGGACAAGAGAGATACGAGAACGAAACGTTAACACAGTTAGGTTTGACAACAGGACACCGAATTATCCGAGACGGCCTGACTACAACAGAAATTTTCGACCGAATTGGGAACGACGAGGACAGGAATACAGGAGCAATAGTGCGACTAGGGGACCGACGCCAAGACCTAGTTACACGAGACAGAACAGTTTACCGGAAGTAAACAGGACTGTGACCAGCACGCCGAATAGAGATAGGGACACGGATATTAACACGAGGAGGACGTACGCACAGGTTGTAGAAGGACAACCAGGACCAAGCACGGAAAACAGGATGAGACAGGATTTTAGAACGCGACAGACCACTAGATTTCTGTGTAAATGTATACGAACATCCACGTGAATTTTTCAAAATTGAGGAGGAAGTAGAGCCAGAAACTGAGGAAAAATTATGTTTGCCAATTATTAATTTAGAAATTTTTGAGAATAATGTAGAAGTATTACTTGATACAGGGGCAGAGGCGAGTTTAATATCGGAGGAATTCGTCAGCAAAATTAGGGATAAGGTTTGTGATAGAATTATGCCTATAAAACGTAGCCATTTAGTAGCTCCAAATAAAAGAAGTTTGCTGTAGTAAATAGTGTTGTGGTGCTTAGGATAGATATAGGAGGTTTAAGCTGTGAACAGGAGTTTGTAATTGTACCTGGACTGAAGCTTCAGAGCATTTTAGGTGTTGACTGTATGATGAAGTTAGGGGTTTTGATAGATATGGAAAGGAAGGTAATAAGAATTAAGGATAGGGTAGTGCCATGGAAAGGCAGTTATGAAGTCACAGAGGATGACACGGGGTTTAGTATTAATGTAGTAGAGGTAGAGGATGATGAAGTTAAACAGATCAACACGATAAGATGTCCAGAGGAAAGGAAAGTAGAGGTTCAAGCTTTAATACAAAAACACGCAGAAGTAGTGGGGGTAGAAGCAGCATATCAGGAGCAGGTGAAGGCGAAATTAAGTAAAGATGGCAAGTTTGTTTTTAATCAAGTAGATTTAAGGGATTCATTCTGGCGGATTCCATTACACAAGCATTCTAGCAGGTACAGAGGATTTTCCATAGAGGGAAAAATCGATAATTGTAAAGTAGTATCGTTTGGTTTGTCGGCAGAAAGGGAAATAAGAATAAATGAGAAACAGACAAGTGTAGGGACTGAAGAAGAAGTAATATTTAAGAGTCAGGATAAGAGGGATGATAAGTTTATTGTATGTGAGATAATAGAGAGGTTAAGTATAGATATAGAAGGGGGAGAGATAGGAATGAAGAGTATTAGGTTGGTGAGAAGAAAGACTTGGAGGGTCAAGAAGAGAGTTAGATTTAAATAGGATAGGGATAGAATAGGTGTAGATAGAAAAGTAGAAGTAAGTGTTTATAGAAAATAAAGCTAGGTATAGGATAAATATGGGGGATAGTTAGAAATAGGTGTTTAGGATGAGAATAAAGAGTAAATGTAGGAAAAAAATAAGATAGGTTAAGTATAGATATTTTATATAAGATTAGTGGAGAGTTAGGAATAGAGTAAGAGTAGGATAGGCATATAGGATTAGGTAGGGGGAAGTAAAGTATAGTGAAGATTAGTTAAAAGTTAGGAATAGGATAGGTATGTAGGATGTATATAGGATTAGATGGATAAGTAGGATGAAGTTAGGGATAATTTCAGTTTATAGAATTAGGTGAGAGTTAGGAATAGGATAGGGATATAGGATAGGTGTAAATATTTTTTTGGATTGGAGACAAAGTAGGTAAGTTAGATAGATAAGGATAGAGAGAGATAGGCAAAATTTTGTAAAGATTTTTTGGCAGTCTAAATATTTGATATTTGCATTCAAATAAGTGGGATTATTTGTATTCAAATAGGGGGAAAATACTCATATTTAGACCAGGGTAGAAAATTAAATAATCAAATCAAATAATTTTAATTACCGTGTATAAGGAATTTCATTAAATAATACGCTTTATTAAAACCTTGAAGCATAAATAAACTCGGTCGTTTCAGTAAAATAAGAAATTTAAATTATCTATAAGACGCTTTACATCAAAAGAAGCAGTATTGAAAAGCGCAGTGGATAATTTAATTATTCCTAAACAAATGGAAATTACGTGCAAAATTTATATTAATGAGCTCTATTTTAAATAACTGGTATTAAACAAAACGTACGGATAATAATTTGTATTCGCTAAAAATGAAAGGATGGAAATCAATTTTAATTGGAGTTAATTGAACCATTATTAATAATAAGCATAAAACTTGTAAAAACCCAATAATAGTCAAATCGTAGGAAGGTTATTTAAAATGTTACGTTTGAACACCCCTGCGTGTTTTTAAAAGGCAATTTCAAGTTAATTTGTTTGGATAAACATGTTGATTCTAAGGATATTGGAAACGATCAGATGCTTTAGCAGGAAATACAGAACACCTGCGTATTTTTAAAAAAGCTCATTCTGCGTAAATTTGGCAAATAATTAATGTTTCAAAGAATCTTGGAGAAACCGGGGCTTAATATTCACGAGAATGTGCGATACGGGGTTATTAAACCAAGATAACAGTCCGCGTGGACTAAAATATAATCGATAATGAAGAGTGTCAAGTAGCACCAATACGAACAGGTTAGAGAAGGAAAGAGAAAATGCGTCAAGCAAAGACACATATTGTAAAAGGGCGGGATTTAAGCAACGTCAAGGGGCTGCGATTGGTTAAAAATAGGATGCATATATCAGAGGTAGAACAACAATTTCTGTATAAAAGTAATTAGTTTTTCTCGGACAACTTTGCGGGCCGTGTTGAAATTTTCTGAGATCTCAATGGGGTGAGGACTAAATTCATAAAAATCGACGTGCAGGCTACAGACTGGGAACGTAGAATGAGGAATTCGTTGGAATTACCCGTTTTAGGGAACAAAGCGACGTGTCGGCTATTCGCTATATATACAGGCGGGAATATGTGTTTCTCTCTTAGACTCTTAGACTTTCGACGATTCGATGCGTTAAAAGCTCGTGCATCCGCGACTTCATATTAAACAGTGCATTTTAGTTTGATTAAATAATTTAAAGTGTGCTAGTATATTTTAGTGACTCAAAATAGTTGGTTATTTTACGTGCTAACATGAATGTACTTCAGTGCACTTAGATACAAGGTAATAAAAGTTTATTATCACGGTACCAATTAGTAAAATTTACAACGACAAATGTATACCCAAAAGTAGGCAGTTTTGGCGTATATTGGTAATATTGGTAAAAGGAAGTATGAATTTCTTTGCTATTTTTCGGGGGTGTTAATGACTAAATGGTTCGTAAATGTGTCTGCATCCACTGAACCAGAGGCAGATATACACAGATGAGTTCCGGAAAAGCCTAGAAACAACTTTAAATTAATGGTGATGGAGAACATTTTTAAAGCGTTGACAACTTGAAGCTGTAAATAGAATCCGGTTGGAATGGTGTGATTTACAAAAGGGACGATTACACTGAAGCTACGAGGACAATAACCTTCAGGTAAATTGTACTATTTTGTTTGACATTTTTGTGTGTATTGAATGACTTTATAATTGATTTACTTTAAATGGACATTAGTGGAATTTTTCTAACCATAAAAATTTAATTTTAAGATGAAATTTGCTTGTTTAAGTAAAAGGGGTATTTTGTTTTGATGTTCGGGAATAGGATGAAACTTTGGGTAGGTCTTTGAGCTCAATTAGACAAACCTGGTTAATTAACGTAAAGGGGTGGTAGATGCTCCCTTTATACTCAGACTCCGGTCTGCTTATCTTGTTATATTAATTAGTAGGCATCCAACAAGGACTTTAATTTTGGATGCACAGTAAAATGATAATAAAATTAATCCGGAAATTCTTTTTAAAACTGAATTTTATGTTCAAATTTAATTTGAAAATTTAATGTATTCTGAATATTGATGTAAATAGAGTTAACGTTGATGTTTGTGGTAGGAATGTGTTGTTTAATTTTTATGATTGAGAATGGAAGTTATCTAGAAGAGCAGCCGAGGCGATTAACAGAAGGAATCAACGGACCAGGTGATTTAAAAGGTTTCACAGCATTCTTGACGCCCAAACTGTGGGGCTCGAATTTTTTTTTTTATTAGGGCAAGTACCTAGAGATATGAGAAGAATCACAGCATTCTTGGCGCCCAATTCGTGAGGCTCGATTTTATACAGGGATTCACAGCAATATATATATATATATATATATATATTATTGTGATTTACTTGTCCCACGGCTTGGGCGTACATAATTACTGTGATAACCCCTATTAGCCCCACGATTGGGTCGATATAAATGCTGTGATATAACCCTTATGTTACTCAAGCACTTGTGAAAATGTTAATTTATAATTTTCTTGGCCTCGACTAGCTGATTCAATTAAATAAAGCAATTCCACAATACACAGTATAATGATTAAATATTTACACCTTTTTCCTTTTTAAATATCTTCTCCCTTTTTGAATTATTTACATCTGTCAGATTTTTAGAAAATGAAGCCAGCAAAACGAACTTTTATTACATTTAGAGACCTGTTGAAACGTTTCAAGATGTCTATAACTTTTCATAAATTTATACAAGAAACCCCAATTTGTCGGCTCTTACACTTTAAATTATTATTGAGATTAAAACAGTTTTTAGAAATAAATCATATCAAAAAAATATCTAACCTGAAGCGGTTCAGTAGGTGCTCTGCATTCCAAGAATTGAAGTTGACATCCAACCAAAATTTAGTATCCAAATCGTTATTCCAATAAAAGGTTTTTCATTTCCGTAATAGAATATTTACCATTTTCAAAAATTATTAAATTGTTTGAACAGACAGCATTTTCCAGAGTTTCGTATCCAAAATTGTATTTAAGATTGTAATTCAGAACGTATTTCAGATTGTAATTCAGAACGTAGTTCTTCAGATTGTAGTTATTTAGAACTTAGTTCTTCAGATCGTTATTGGTATCGTAATTCAGAGCATAGTTCTTCAGAACGTAGTTGCTCAGAACGTAGTTCTTCAGAGCCCTGTTTTATTTATTATTAGAAATGATATAATTTTACTAAATCTGATCTACTTACGTCTTTTAGAAGTACGGCTCTCTTTGCACAATTATTCACTCTTTAAAAATAATTTTCGCTTAACTTTTCACGTAAATATTTATCACATTTAAGTATTGTGACTGCCCAGTTTCAAAAGTATACTAACTCAATATTCAATTGTTATGATATTTATAGGATCGGCCCCCTTTAGTCTCCGATTCGTTGACTCCACGTGCTGGGCGAGACCAAGTGTATTATCACTTGTTATTTTGGGAATTTTACCAGTTGTGTAGTTCAATAGCATGACGCGATGCTCAATTTGTCACGTAAATTATTATTATACCTTGCCTTTAATTCAGAAATTCCAGGAATCTTCATTCAATAGATCACGTAGTATTGTTTGTTGGCCTTATTCTAATCTGAATAAATAAATTTGGTGTTTGTTTATTTCCTAATAAATTGGATTTTTGAGCAAATGTGATACTTTTAAATCACGTACGCTTTTCAAATAATGCATAATTTCTAAGTGCTTTAAAGATGATATATCAACGCACTTTTTGAATATTTGTCTAGCCAATTCATGCAGGTTTTCCACTGATTTAATTTCAATGCATTTCGTTACCTTTTCAAATTCTTATCTTTGCTCGTAGCTACTCTTGGATGTCTGTTTAATTGCTTGTACTGCTATATACAGTGTGCTCTCAACTAATAATATTTACAATGACCTATTTACTCTACTAATATCTGTACTTATGTGCTTTTGTTACTTGGGCGTTTCTTATGTGTGTTCTACAACCCATATGACTTAACCTACATCTAAATTAACCCTACAATTCAGCAATATATATATACATATATATATATATATATATATATATATATAAATTGGATAATATTGACTGTGCTATATATTTTAGATTAATGCTATATTGGGGTATCAGTCAGGACTGTTGTTGAATAAAACTTTTTTTTTTACTGTTTGAGCTTTCGAAAATTATTATTTTCTTCTTCAGAAAAACTATAAGTACATAATTAGAGTAATTAGCAATTGTAGGTTACTTACGAGTAATAACGTTTTTTATAAATTAGGTTTAAAACCTGGCATCTAAAGTTAATTTAAATCGGTATAAAATTGAATTTGACATGTTTTGATTGAAAACAACTGTAAGCGTATCTTAGGTTATAATAAAATTAAATTTCGTGTCTCTTGTATAGTGAATTGTAAAGTATGCTGTTTGAGTTGATGTCAGGTATTGGTGTGTCTTTTGTATTTATTAGATTTTTTAATAACGGTCAAAAGATATGAGTAAATGTTGTTGAGATTTTGTGTATCTGCTTTTTATTTAAAGATGTTTTTTTGTAAAAAAATAGCGATCATTTTTAAAAATAATCGTTTTTTGTAGTTTATTTCATTGAAGATTATACCGGTATCATTATAATTAATTTTATGACCTGTTTCGGTGGCATGGGAGGAAAGTACACATGTTTTATTGTTGTGTCTGCAGTTGCTTTTATGTTAGGCTATTCTGGTTGAGAGCCATGTGAAAGTGTGCCCTATGTATTTTCCATCACAGTCCTGGCAAGGTATACAATACACCATTCCCAATTTTGGTTGTTTGAAACATAAAATAATTTCTAAGAAGTACTTGTTTTAAAAGAATTTGTTCCTTACCTTATTTTAAATTTACAAAACTAAATTCCATTTTTTATGGATGATTTACCTGGTTTTGTTTATTGCCACGCTTGCAAGGTTTGTTTGGCCAAAAAATCCTTGACATATAATCTATTAAAATTCCCATGGTAAAAATCCTTTAGCTATTATCTACCTTAAATTAGATACAAATACTCCAATATCAGTTAAAAATAAATCTAAAAGTAATACTTGCAGAATCCACAAAAATGCTCCTCGTAATTATATATTTTTTTATTTTAAATTGATGTCCAAATCAGCTTACAAGATTTTCCATATTTAAAGTCCTCGTTTCAAACAGCAGTTACCAAAATACATTTTGCTAGAACATTCCTTTCGATTATTTAATAAAATTTTATAATTAGCGTTATGCTGAAGAATTTTTCTTCTTTATTGTAATTTATAAATTCTTTTTATTTATAAATTGCGTTTAAAACATTACTTCTACATACATAATAATTATAAGATTAAGGTATGCTTACTGCATACTTCAAATATCATCTCGCAAAGCAACAGCTTGCGATTTAAAATGATTCTCAGAAAAATTCATTAGCGTCTAAAATCGCGGCTTTTTATTAACTTGTTAACTGATTCCAGTTATCCGTGACGCGCGCTGTCTGTCCTGCTTCCATATATACTATTATTGTCGCTTCTCTCAACAGTAAATGCGAAAATCATAAATAATTTTTATCAGTTATTCCAGGGATTTTGCAGGTTTTTCGTGTACTGACCGCTTTTGGGAATAAATGATTATTTATTGATTAGTTTATTTACATAGTTCTAAATACCGATGACTTATTCTTTTGTATTTTTACTATTCTAGAAAAAATTTTATTTAAAATAAATTTCTGTAATCCACGGGTTAATTAGTTTAAACTTTAATTCATTTACAATGCAAAACGGATTGTATTTTACAGAAAATATTTGCTTTCGTGTTTCAGTACACTAAATTATGACTAGAATTGGTTTCTTTAAATATACCAAATTGTTTAGTATTATGCTATGCTAAATGCGTAAAGCTAGTACTATTCTATGCTATTTACATCAAATGAAAAGCCAAAGTAAGTAAAAATAAATAGCCTTGTATTTATCTTTAAAATTCATTGATTTCTGATCGTATTTAAACGTGTTTTATGTATTTACAATATGCTTCTATCATACAGAGTGATTACTTATACACTGGGAATTTGATTTTTCGGTTGTACCTCAATAAATAAGAGTACGCCTGTATTGTACAGAGCGTAATAATGAATTCACGGAAATTCTTTTTCCGAATTATATTATATGTTAGTGTGATTTATTTGTAAAATTTGGGTTTCGATGACCTATGGTGACCCATTATCACGTCAACATATTTATATATAGAATTATATAAATTGCTGTGATATAGCTTTTGAGATTTTAAGCCCCTACGATGGGTGCCATTTTTAGTGCTATGAAATTTTTATTTGATATAAATTTTTATCCTTAATAAGCCCCACGATTTGCACGTTATATTTTATTTGTTTGTTTACCACGACTAGCTCACTGAATGCTCGACTTCCTAATAAATCTTATTTTACCCTTTAAATGGATTCAAATAAAGCAGTTCAAAATCACACAATATAATAATTAATAATATGTACAATGTTGTGTAATCTCAAAATTTTCCCTTGTATAGAATATCTGCATTTACCAAATTTATGCTTTCCTGAAAGCCAACAAAAATATCTTTTAATTACTCTCAAGTATCTTCAAACGTTCCAAGATGCTTTTCCCTGTTTTCATATTTTCAAATAACTTTTTTGATGACTCTTACAAATACATAATGTATAGCAAATATTAAATTTGAAACAGTCTTTAAATAATAAAATGTTTAAAATCGCTAACCTGGAACGATCACTGGAGTTCCCTCATACTGTCTATGGTCTGCATCCCTAGTTGTGGCCGCTTTACTTATTGGCCAAAATTATCCACTTTTGATTTCTGGCATTTTTTCTTGAATTAACTTTCAGTACCCTTTTGATCTCACTTTCAGACGTATTTTTACATTTGTGTTAAGGCTTAAATCTCGACATAAACATCGACTCAACAAAAGCCGT
This sequence comes from Platerodrilus igneus, assembly GCA_036346225.1. Classification (NCBI taxonomy): domain Eukaryota; kingdom Metazoa; phylum Arthropoda; class Insecta; order Coleoptera; family Lycidae; genus Platerodrilus; species Platerodrilus igneus. The sequence goes on from JARFIW010001599.1 coordinate 9,168,782, forward strand.
CTCAACAAAATGGCATCAACAAAAGCCGCGCTAATAAAATGGCATCAGCAAAAGCCGTTCTAATAAGAGCTGCCTCAACAAAAGCTGTCCCAATAGAAGAAGCCCTGTTTTGTCAAATATTAAAAAAAAATTAATTAATTGTTTAACTTACGTCTATTTGTAGATCGGCTTATTTTCGTCGCACCATTCCTCACTTTCAAATTTTACTTATTCTGAATTTTGCTTCACCTACTAATTACGTAACTTCCCACTGCATTTGAGCATAGTTTGCCTCTGATTAAATATGAACTGACTCTTTATTCATTTCCTACTGTATTTATAAGCCATTCACACCAATTGTTTCCAATGCCGTGTTTATCGATTAAGACTTGTACTTTGCCTTATATCTAGCAGAACTTGGTATTTTCTCAAATTCCCTGGTTTAATTCTTCGACGAAATGCTCCATCAATCACGTAAGCGTTCTTTATATTACAGTATTTTGTTAGGATTTCCAATTATTGCTTTTATTCAGTTACGTATTTAATGTTTGTCTTTTAAAAGTCCAAGACTTATCATATAATTGAACCGCCTGGTGTTTATTTGTTTGTTACTGAATATTGGTTTTCTGAGCAAATGTATTCCTTCTAGTCACGTATTTAGTGACGTAGTAAGATGCGTTTGCATATAGATGTGTTGATATTTTCGACGTAATTATTAAATACTTGGAATGCCAATTTATCTATGTTTACCGATAATTTTATTTGCTGCAATTAGTTGCTTCTAAAATCTTATCTTTACTCTTAAATTATACTTAAACATATTATATGTCGCACACATACTATTCTAATTAAATGGTATCGGATTATTACTAAATGAGCTCCTTTCTCATGCATTTAATCAAATATCCTTTATATACAGTGTCCTCGCAATTGACTTTTTGTAGAATAGTCGATTTACTACTTTAATTGATGGAATTATTTGATTTTCTTAAAGTTACAACTATTTATATTTATCCTACGACCACTATGACTTAATCTACCCTTAAACTACCCTCTTATCCTAGCATTATATATATATATATATGTATGCATGTGTGTATGATGAGAAATAAAAATTATTTGCACTAAGCGACCTAAACATTCCTCCATGACAGTGTGACAATTAAAAACAAACAGTTGGAAATAACTCTAAGATGAAAAATAAAATCAGAAAGATATTAAACACATATAAGGAAATTCAAGGGTGGACCTAAGATTAGGTACTTTTCTGCTTCCTATTCCGCATTCTTTAGGGGCTAACCACTCACTTAGTTGTTTTAAATACGAAGCTACCCCGTATGGAACACCTTTGAAAAGGACATGACGTCCCGCTTCTAGAAGAATATTGCTTAACTAAAATCCTACGTTTGGTTATCAGAAATTGTTTTTTAAATCTGTGAACCACTTGTACTTTAAAATGTGAAATTCTTGATGTTATAGTTATGAATGAAGAACCTTCAATTGCATATAATCGGAATTTGTAAGTAATTGAAGTAGCTCTCCTCCTCCATCTTCCTGTGAAGGGTTACTGTTAAAAGTTTATAAAAGCCAGTTTAATAATTTAACGACTGGAAGAAAAAGAAAAATAATCTATTTGTGAATTTAACGTGCGTGACAACACTCGCACATGGGACCTCCATTTTACCTCTCATCCGAACGAGGACGTATTTTTGTGAAAAATGCTCGCCTAAAATTTTTCAAGCGGACCGTGTCGGGATTTTTACCCGAGCCCTTGAGCATAGTAGTCACACGCATACCAACTACACTACAAAGCCACCCCCTTCACATACCTTACATATGATTTTCCAATGCTCCACCCGAAGGTACTGCATTGGCCAGGAAGCGAGTCTTTTTACCTGGAAAATTTGGAATTTTGCCGAACTCTTGCTGTTCCAAGCAAGGTAGGGATCTTTAACGTGCGTGATAACACTCACACACGGGACCTCCATTTTACCTCTCATCCGAACAAGGGTGTATTTTTGTGAAAAATGCTCGCCTAACTTTTTTAGGCGAACCGTGTCGTGATTCGAACCCTGGACCTTGGGCGTAGTAGTCACACACATACCACTACGTCACGGAGCCGCCCACCCCTTCACATAATTGTAAAACAATAAAAGGTGACCGAACTGCATATAACAAGAAAGAACAGCGGCTATGTCAAAGACAACAAACATAGAAGCCAGAAGAAAATTGTTCAAAAGATATGTGTTGGAGCACAGCACAGTACGTCTATGAAATAGGGGCAGTAGGAGAAGCAGACAGAAAGAGAGAAACCTTCTGGAATGTTGTGCTTCAGATGTATGATTATGATAGCATGGAAAGACAAAGTTGATGACAAATAGGTTATAGAAATAGTAGAGGAATAGAGATATTTGTGAAAAACAAAAAAAAATAAGAGAAATAGAAGTGCAGGATACGTTCTAAGGCACTTTTGGGGAGTAGTACAGGATATATTACAAGCAGAGATAGGAAAAGGGAGGTAGAGGTGGACCGAGATTAAACTTTTGCAAGCCGATAGTGATAGATATAGACCGTGCAATTTTCAGGTAAATGTGTAGGTTAGTTCAGAATAGGAAACAATGAGGGTACGCATCTAACCTGTTCCAGAACTGAAGATCTGATGATGATGATTATTATTTTATAAAGATTGTTCAAAATGGATATCATTTTGTTCTAAACATAAACAAAAAAACCTATTTTAAAATTTTTCGCACATATTTTGTAATGATTCGAGAGTAATGTTTCTACACCCTTTGATGACTCTTCAATGGATTCTGGAGAAGTTTTGTAGATCACTGATTTTAAATGTCACCAAAAAGAAAAATCTCACGGTGTTAGCTCAGTCGATCTTGACGGTCAGTCAATGGGTATCCTGCTCACAATCCCCATAGTTTGATAATTGTCATCTTGCCCTCGTCTAACATTAAATGCAAAACACGAAGACACACCATCTTGCTGAAAACGTAGAATATCTGCTACTAAGGTGAGATTTCCATTTTGATTGCGTTGTTTTTCTAATTCCTGCACAATCATTACGTTAGGTATTATTTTAAATGTAACACCATATACGTAAAAAAAATTATTTTCAAAAATGACCAACGATGCACTCAGGACAAGACTCGGAGCAACAATGATGCTACTATTGAAAAACGGATCCTTGTATCTTTTGTAAGTAAAAAGTTATGTACGATTAAAGTTCGTCAGAAGTCTCTAAATCGATTAATGATCAACGCATTCTTCCATCATTTCTCTGTAAAAAGTTGTTAACGATCAAACTGGGTGCAAAATTCCTGGACCGTCCTGTATGTTAGATAGACAAAAACGATAAAAGTACTTTTAATTTGCGGTTCTAATACGTATCTCGAAATTCTGCAGAAGATAATCTCAAATCGTAGTATGGAAGGAAGGTTTTTTGTTGAGCACTTTGCCATTGCTACTGAAAGACTTAACATACAAACTTGAGTAGGTACAGTTAACCTTTGAATGATAAGGTATTAAACTGATTAAAGTGATTGGCAGAGGAAGTTCGGAATAGTACTCTACCACGTTGATGAGTTTCATTTATTACTTCACTTTGAAAAAAGAATGTTAATTAAAGCCGTCAAGCTTTAATGAATTCACAGAAGTTCCATAGGAACTCGTTAGAAGCAATTGAATCCGGAACATAATTGATTTTAGTTGTTTCGGAAAACATCTACATCGAACTTGCTTTAGGTATTTATGATAAAGCTTCTGAAACTATAACCTAGGATAAATGCAAATTAATGAACATTTCTTTAGCTTGTGAACTTATGATTATATTCACAGTACGTTCTTATTATTACCTTTAGAGCTTTGAAAATCATTTTGTTCGCTGAAAGGGTGTTTCATTAAGCTAAATAACATTTGATATATTCGATATTTTTGCTTATGAATGCTTATTTGTATATGTGATGAAGACATAAAAATTTACTAGACATCGTTAGTGATAAGAAAACCTGGATATATGCATTCGAACCTATAAAAAACATCCATCGGCTGAGTATTCCAAAGCGAAACAAACCTGGAACAGTTGATTGATTGTTTTCAATAGAACAATTGATTGTTTTTCTAAAAAAAAAATAACTGGACACTTGGTTACTAATCATTTAGAAAATCATAGAATTGTACCTATAGATTGGTATCTCTATCTGTTTACCGTAAGTTTTCTCCTAAGTACAAAAAAATAAATAGTAAACGTGGCATCACTCTTCTTCAGAACAGTGCTTACTCCACAGTACAGAAAACAACGATTTGTTTAACCGGTAAGTCGTAATAACTTTTCCCCATACTCAAAAAGAATAATCAAGCTTGAACTACATAAAAGATTAAATTTCTGAACACTCTGTATAATATATTTAAGTTTCTATAATGGGAGTACAGAACGTGATCAATTCTCACACTTCACGAAAAGTTTCGCTTAGATAGGTGTAATATTTGTTTTGTAGTTAATATTTCAAAATAAAGTTGTTTTTTGAAAAAAATTAAATTACTTCAAAACCTTAAGGTTTAAAAACAACAAACCTTAATAAAAAAGACCTTTATTTTGACCGTGGAATCCAAAACTGTAATAATATACGGGGACTTTCATTTAAAAAACATTGGAACACCTTGTATAATTTCAAAATAATTTTAAAATATACCTCTAATATGCCTGATCCATATATGAAAAAACATTTTTTAAATATTTATTAGTTTACTTACAATGTTTCGAGGCGTATACCGTAAATAACCCGGATAGTTTCTCGAGGGAAATACTTTGAAAAACTATACAGTCATTGTTTAATTCTACACATTTTTGTCTACTATATTTATTTCAGTAACAGCCTTCGTATATTGTGACAAAAGGGTCTTGTAATTTTGGATGGGTTTTACACTTCCATATATAAATTATGCGACCTGGCAGGCAAATTCAGTTTGAGTACGGATCCTCAATAATCGATTGCTGAAATAAATCCACTTAGTTTATATATTAGAGTATAACAGCTAATACTTATATAGTATTAAATTAAAAGTGCATCTCGTACGCAGTTGGATTAGTTATAAATATTCTTTTAGTTGTCGTGTTAGGAAAGACTTTAACGCAGTAAATATTGCGGTAAATATCATCAGACATCTCTTTGGTAGCATCAGAATGCATTAAGTATTTTCATAAATAATTGTAAATAACTAAACCTGAATTGGTCTGAAAAAAGGACAGTAAATTGAAGTTCGATATAATATACCTGCTGGTTTATACACTAGCTGGAGTAGGGAGCTTGTTATGATGATTAAAGCCCAGTTTACACTTTCGTTCCGACCGCAAGGTATTGCAATTAGAAAAATTCATAGTAAGAACAATATGCAGTGATCTTTGCAAAAAATTAGTTTATAACGATTGTTATTAAAGAGTTTCATTTTGCAATTACTTTACTTTCATCAAACTTAACAAAAATTCGGCTGCGCCTTTTTAAATAAGTTTTGCAATCGTAGTTAAAAAACTATTCGGAATTAAAACAAACATTACCCTAGTTTTGCGACAACAAGGCAGAAAATAATCTTATTTCTAAATTCCGTTGTGTTGGAAGCCTTTATGTTAGTTGGCAAATGCAACGATAGACTTTTCTGAAGTGATATCAACCGCAAAGGCAATAACTATAGGAGGCTAAACGAGCAAACGTACCAATAAATGGACGCTTTTATGGGCCATGTGGTTTGTGTTTTACATCGTTGTTTTAAAAATATACGAAATAACAAACCAAGATGAATCAGCATTCTATTCAAAAAGGCAGTAAACAGATATGTTTGTTAGCTTTGTTAGTCAAAATACATACAACGTAAAGTAATTACTATCCGTTCTGCCCAATTCTACCCAATTTCTTTGGTATTTAGTTAACTATGATGCCGGACTTATCGGAAGGCGTTCTACATTTTGTGCTAGGTTTGATTGCACTAAGTTAACTGGAATCCTACTATTGAAATGTTTAAAGTGCAGTAAAATGTAATGTATTCTGTTGCGATACTAAGAAAGATTGCCGTATTTTGGTTATCTTACTAAAGTTAGTTTTAGTAACTTTATTCTATGAAGCAAAAGAGCAGTCTGTAGTTATTATCCTGCGCTTGACAACAAGGCCACCCACAGAATAATTTGCAGAGCGGGTCAAGACTACTTTCAAAAATATTAGTTATGTTACACAAAGGATGAACACTGTTAATGCAACCCCGTTACCGGACGTATTGGAAAGTAATGTAAGGCATAAAATCTTATTTTTTTAGAGTAGCTCAAAAGCAGTTAGGACCATCGATAATGCAGCGTTTTTTAATATTATAGATGAAATTACGAAAGAATCCATTCACGCCATAGGTTACTGAATTTAAAAGCGATATACATTAAAAGTATGTCGGTGTTTAATTCAGAAACCTATGACGCGAATGCATTCTTTCGAGATTTCGGCTATAGTATTTGAAATTGAAAGAAAACGTAGGATTGATAGTTTCTTAATAAATGCAGCATTCTGTAATTAATCGAATTTTCATAAAGTGTAAAGTTACTTACCAATCTGGTAAATTGCTCAGCAGGCTATCAATTCTTTTGGCTTGATGATGCACAGGGTAGCAAATGGAAAAGATTGAATTTTACATTAACACACACTAATTGAAAATTGAATGGACTTATTCCAATACACGTAATAAGCCGCCCGTAAGAAAATGTAAAAATACAGACACGACACAACCATATTTAACGGAAACAGAAAAGCCACATTGTCAATCAAATGGCCACAAACCACAGATATTAATTAATAGTAAATAAATATCCGACCGGCACTTTAAATAGTGTCTTTAATATTTGTTGCACAAACAAACATGACTAAGAACTAAGAAGGGTACAACAAACTATTATAACTGGCACTGCTGAATAGGACTGTTCTCGCGTTTTATTAATCATCATCATTTTTGAATAAAAATATCAATCTTCTTCAGTCTTGACCAAATCTATTTAGGACTTCATTTATAAATGCTTGTTTCTCCGTACCTACCATGTCTTTATGTACACTAAGCATGCATAAACCTGATAATCTATCCGCTGACATGCTTGATCTAAGCCACGATTTTACCCGCTTTAGCGTACTAAATGACCTTTCTATTGTTGCAGTAGTTGGAGATAATGCCAAAAAAATATTCAGCGCAGTTTTGATAGCCGGAAAAAAAGAAACTTCATTATCAAGCAAATGTACAAAGTTTTGCCAAAGTTCAACCCGCGTTTGCAACTGTTCTGAAAAGTTATCAATGTTGTAACTTCTGGCTATTTCTTCTTTTTTATTTAACAATGCTCTTTTTATATTGTTGTCTTTTAAGTTATTTGGATGTAATCCAGAGAGTAAAAAAGAAGTCGTAGCATCTTCAGAAAACCTTGTGGAAATAGACCGTATAACAGAATCCAAATAAGGAATAAAAAGTCTTACTCGAAAGTAATCTTCAACACTACTCATATGATAATTAGACCTATGAGTTTGTCTTGGTGCAATACGTGGTAATGTAATTTCCAATCCAAAACCATGGGCATATTCAACACTTTTTTTATAAACCTCTTTACAATATTGTTCAGGATCACTACGGTGTGTCTTAAAAAGTTTGAGTAGTTCATCTATGTGCTGTTTAACGGAAAATAAGTTTATACTTTTAGACTGCAGTGCATTACAAACAGGTTCCAATTTGCTAGAATATTTGGCCATAGTATGCAGACAAAGAATAAATTTCGACAAAGAAACGCAATCTAAAGGTTGACTGGCCCTATTTCTTGTCTGAGCATTTATTTCACGGTTATGAGCTAAATTTTCGAGAGCGTTCATAGTATCTGCAAAATGTTCCGCAAACAACCTCATTGATTTATATTTGGCGGACCAGCGTGTTTCACATAATTGTGGAATATTAGAAACATATCTACGTCTTAATGGACTATCTCGAAAAAAAGTAATTACTTCTTTAATGGTACCTACTGAATTTTGAATATCCGGAATCTTGTTCAAATCATTTATCACTAAATTTAATCTATGGGACGCGCAGTGAAAATATATCGCTTTTGGATATTTATTTTTTAATAAGTTTTGGACTCCCCTGCTCATGACCTGCCATCGTCGAGCAACCATCAAACCCTAATCCAACTAATTTATCCATACAAAGACCATATTCATTACAAGCGTTTAAAATTGCAGCAGTTATACCTTCTGCGTTCATCGATGTAAGGACTACAAAGCCTAAAAATTCTTCTCTGACCGAATTGTAATTACTAACAAATCTTACTCCAAGTGATAACTGTTCTACCCCAGCAATATCTGCACTTTCGTCAGCCAGAATTGAAAATGCTTCACTCAAATTTACATCTTTCACAATTTTTCCCCTAATTAATGTTCCACAAATTGAAATTATGTGATTTTGAGTTCTGTGAGAGGTGTATTTTGAGTTCTTCTTGCAAAACTAATAAGTGCTCGTTTAGAATCCCCACTTTCTATTCTGAATTGTAAAAGATCCTCAAAATTACCTTTTTTATCACCTCGTAATGGCAAATCATGCATACCACAAAAAATGACGGTGGATATTATTGGTATAAGTTTTTTGCGATTCGATTCAATCAAATCCCGCTCAGCTTCATTTATTTAAGAGGTAATTGATATACCTTTTCCTTCAATAATTTTGTAAAACTAAAAGCTTTTATAGTTGAATCACGAAGCCATTCGGTTGTAGCATGTGCTTTTGCAGAAGCGACAGAGTCGTGAAGGGCCTCACAATGAAAGAACCAAAAACCCCTCTTTTAACAGTTGGCCGAAAAACTACGCAATATTTGCAGTGCGCCTTTGAGTTTTGGAGAATACGCAAGCCAATCGTATTGTTGAAGCCAGTCATATCTAAAAGCACGTCTTCTTTCTTCGGAATCGTTCTTGAAATTATATTTAGGATCTGGTTTGTAAGGATTTGTTAATAATGAAAAGCGAACATCGTCGGAGAGTGTTTCATTCGAGTTAACAAAATTGCCCAAATCGAGCATGTACTCATTCTTATCAGTTGAAAGATTGGTGTCATATTCACATGTGAGAGATTTTAAAGTATTAGGTGACAAACTACCAGTTTTATTTAGATCATTGACACTATTATGTACTATACTATTACACTCAAAAATAGCATTAGCACCAGCACCGCTACTACTACAGCCTATGCTAGATGATTCCTTTAGTTCATTTCGTTTGAAAAATTTTCTAATATCCATTGTTAGTATTGTTACTGATCTTAGATCTGAATTTCTGAAAAAAATAACACGCTTTACTTTTCTGATACTTCAAAGAAGAGATTTGTTAATCAAATAGACTTTAAAGAAAAAATAAGAATCTCCCAATTGCAAATAAATATTATTTTTAAATATGTATTTTCACGCATTAGGTACATTAGTACTTACTGCTATCCTATCCGTAACTAAACTGTAACTGCAATCTTCGGCCTTCTTTGAAAACAAAAACCAGTAACTACACTACTTATCAACACTGATAACAATAACTACAAGGAAAATGACCAATCAATATCTATCAACATACACGTCTTCTACTAATTCAACAGTCAGATAAAGTTTCCTAGATCACAAATTAAAAGTACACCGCATTCGAAAAACACTGAATACAAACTAAAGTCACTGAAGATATAGACGTACTTTACTGTTATAGATAAAGAATATATTTTTTCTCAGAATAGAACACAATGAGACATTTGTAGAACATTCCAAAGTTTTAGTTGTAGAGTACCTGAACCTGTACAATAAGAAAGAAACCATTATGAAAACCTTTAATTATATTTTGTTTGAATAGAAACTTTCAGGGTAAAGATATTTAGATATTAATTTAGATATTAATTTAGATATTAAATTTTGTTATAGGCGGTTAGGGTTACTATTGTAAGGTAATCGCATTAATTCGCATTTCCTGTTTAAAATGACATACAAAGTCGGTCTATTTATAGTTAGAGAATAGACATACCTGTAGTGTAATCTCAACATTTAGGTTTACTTTATTTTTAAAAATAGTATAACCGATAGTGAAATCGTAATCTTCTTTAATCTCTAGTGAAGGTGCACTTCGTGTTGCTATTTCTAACGAAAAAAAACCGAAAAGAACATATTCAGGGGGGGTCAGGCGACCCCCATTGACCCCCTTTGTGGGCGGCCTTGCTTGACAATAGTAATTTTTTTCAAAAAACCAATTTAGTCATATAAATAACAGCAGTATGTCGTTTAGCTGCACCCTGTTTTATTTTCAAACTCGCGCCTTCTTATTATAAATTGATCAAAGACAGCAGTAAGTATTAATTACTTCATATTTCTGTAGCTAAAGATACATTTCTCTATTGCAATAGTAAAGGTGAGAGGGCAGTGTATTGTACTTACTGTTTTATTTTATAGTATAACCGTTAGTGTATTATACAGATTGCATTTATATTTTACCCATTCCTTTGCATCCTGTTGAGACGGGTAGGATCATTAAAAATAATATTTTGCAGATAGATCAGTCACACGTGCGATGGCATTCCTTTGTGGCGTGTGTTTTTTTTAATATTATATAGGAGTAATACTTTAGTAATAACGTTTAAAATTAAGTTCAACCTGAATAAGTAAGTATTCAGTTTAATTATTATTCCTTTTTTGGTGATTGATTTCAGTCAACGCTATTAAACATTCTTGCGATTGCACTTAATGTATTTAATTAATACTTGTATTACATTAATTACACGTATATTACTTTAATTATCGATGATTTTGAACTTAAATTATTCGGTTGCTTCTTTCAAATCTGTCAATGTGAACTGCAATACATGATTATGAAGCGCATCGATTAGATTGTGGCTCTAACAGCAAATAATAGTGACTTAAGGCAGCTACAAGATTATAAGAAAACTAAAGTACCACATGATACACCAATCACACCCACAGAGAACGGACACGACTATTATGATTTATTTTCTCCACTTGAAATAAATAAATTAGAATCCAAAACAGATTCATTTACAGGTGGAAGTATTTCAACAAGCGTCCTTAATATGCCAACTGCAGATTTGGGATGTGAAACTATTGCAACTACTTTTTACCTCACTCTTACTATTGTCACCCATTGCTATATCACCGTCCACTGATGGAACGTTTTATAAAGGAATATCCCATCCCGTCGAAGCTATTAGCAAACAACAAATGAAATCACTGTCATGGAGCGTTGTTCCTTCTAGTTCTACAACACTTGAAGTATACACTTCTTTCTCTGAAGACACCGACGACTTACTTGAAGATAAAAATTATACACCAACTTCAAGCCGCTCTTCTAGTTCCACTTGTAGTACCTCAACGTTTATAATTACAGAAGATATGCAATTGCAAACCAAAAATACTTCGGAGACATTTATATCCACTGCCATTCCCTATGAGCTTCCGACATCAAATCTTCCAGAGACAATCCTGCGCTTTGGAGCTTTATCAAGCATTCACTTGCCTTGTGAAAAAGATGGTCAACAATTGATCAAAAAGGAACTGAGAAAAAGCGTCGAAAAATAGAGCAAAGTTTAAAGGAAAGAACGCAAGCCAAAACTATGGAACGTGAAGCTAAATAAACAATTAAAGGTCCATGTGGGGATCGGTGTCGTAAATAGTGTTCAAGCAATTTTTCTCAGGAAGAAAGACTTAATATTCACGACAGTTACCTTAAATTTAACTGGGTATCACAAGGTGTCATGACTAAGAATTTCGTCACTAGAGTTGATGTAAAAAGTAGAAGGAAAATGAACCCCGGAGTAGTTTATAAACGTAACAAATCTTATAAGTACTTTCTTCAAAATACCATAATCCCAGATGATGGAAAAGTAGAAGTGTGCAAAACTTCCTTCTTGACGACTATAGGTTATAATAAAAAAAAATGACAAAAGACTTCTAAAAATACTGGAAAAGAGCATATCGGAGCAAAAAGGCAAACGTGGATTTCACAAAAACAAAAAAAGATAGACCGACAATTGGTTGAAAACCATGCTCTTCAATACAGTCCTGCCATTTCGCATTACAGGAGAAGTCATGCACCTAAAAAGCGTTATTTCCCAAGCGACATAACTATCAAAAGTAAATACCCCTCCCATTAAATTTTGTATAATTTTATCCGAAAATTTATCAAAAAGGATATGAACACTTCTTTCGCTAATTTGTCCAATGAAGAATATGAAGTGTGTACTATTTTTGATATGATAAGAAGTAAACATCCGATTTCGAAGAAAAGGACGTTATCCAGTGTGAAAGCTACATGACACATAAAACACGTTACAGAGAAAGTAGGGAAGAATATCAAAAGGATGTAAGACTGCAAGAACAACATTTTTAACCTGATTATGTTTATTATTCTGTCGACCTCCAGAAGGTCATTATGCTACCGAGGTTAGAAATATATAAGTCTGTCATGTTCTGTCATCGTATTATATGCTTCAACGAAAGCTTTGTACCCCTGGGTAAAACGTCAGTTAAACTACTCGCAGTCTTATGAAAGAAACAATTTCTGGACGTAAACAGGAATATATTATATCTGCTTATCGTTCTTTCTTTTTGCACAGACGTGATGACAAAAATATTGTGCTATGGGCGGATAATTGTTCATCACACAATAAGAATTGGGCGTTAATAAGTTTCTTGGTGCAAATTGTAAATAGCGATGAAGTTGCAGTGCTAACGGTGACCATAAAGTATTTAGAAGTACGACATACGTTTGTCTGCAGACAGTTTCTATCATCTGGTGGAAATGTCCCTGCAAAAGCAAAAAAAAGTCTACGACTTTGATGATTTTGTTGGTTGTGTATTGAACTCTACTGAAGATGTCACTTGTAAATCTATGGACATTAAAGACTTTTTCCTATTTGCCGACAAGGCGTCTCAATATAAACTAAGAAATGTTCATCCAAGGGTGTACCTAAGAGACATTACGTGTGTGCAAGCTCGTAGAGGTTCATTAGAAATTTACTATAAAACCAGTCATAAAGGAGACGGTTTTAAAAGTGTTAATTTTTTACAACTTAAGTGTTTAAAAGCGAAAATGGGTCCTAAGCCTCTTCAGAAAGTTTCTCCGAGAAGGATAGCTGAGGAGAGAAAAAAGAAATAATTGAGAAACTGTGCCTATTAATGCTGCCCAATCGCAGACAGTTTTAGGAAACGTTGTACACAAGCGATGTGTCTATTAACCTCGCAATGCATGATGACGACAAGGAAAATATGGATAAAGACACTTATTAGATCACTTTTCATTTTAATTAAATAGTACCTTTGACTGATACATTTACATTACTATACATTTTGCATACTATCAATTTCAAAGTTCTATTAGGTATATGACTGCTCTTATTAGTAGTATTTTTAAGTAAAAAATTATTTAACTAACTATAGCAGAAGTATGTAACAATACTAAACAAAAAAGTATTATCTAGACTACATACTGCAATTCATCTTTTTAAAATGCATACATCACATTATGTTAATACTAAGATACAACGTATTTTTCAACAATTGCCGTAGAAGATTTCAAATTTCAAAATTCCTAACAATCTTATGTTAAAAAGCATGCTTTTGTATATACATTGACGTGCAAATGATTTAGTTGCGACTTTATTATTTGCTACAGACACAAAAAGTTTCCAAGTGAACTTTAATTGCTTATATCTTCCAACAAGGTTTTACCGACTTACTACCCATACTCTTATTGCGGCAGTGTTGCTATAATACACTAATTTACTGCAGTATTAATATTAATACTTAGCAGCAAAGAATGCGATGTTCTTATAGTAACTAAAAAAAAGGAGTCTTGCACTTGATTTGCGTAATGCATTCCTCAGCTCAAAATTAATTTGTAGTACCAATTTCATTATCAAGCGTTGTGGTAAACACTTCTTTGCTTCTACCACCAAGAGTTAGGCAAACCAAAACAGTTATTTTCAAATTTGTGAATGATCTGGAGGTGTTAACAAACACTCCAAAGATTCTTTTCATCAGACTAATAAGGCATTTGGTAGTTCTTTCCTTATTAAAAGGAACAGAATCGGAAGTAGTCGCATCTCACCTTTCTAGTATGCCTACTCAGAGGTGGCGAGAGTAACTTTGTCAATTGTATTGGATATCAAGCATTCAAACTGTATCCGTCTATCTAACTGTGCCGTTTAATCTGTTGAATATGAACGAAAATGCACACTGGTTGAAACACATATTGTTTCCATTTTCGTAATATGACTTAAAATCGGACAGCTTCCTCAAATCTGTATATAATATACATGCACACAATTTGCCTACCGTCTGTGAAGTCGCGTTTGAGTTAGCCTTCTCTCTAAATAAAGGATCCGTGTCAGCTATTAGTTATAGATAGAAGAAATCGCTCTGAATTTAACTATTGTCTCAGTTCTTGATATGACACACATGCACAATACTTGGATGCCCTAGAAAAATCGTATCTGGATTATCACGCTTTTTAAAAGAACTGGTAGGATTATGTACCATTTTCTCATACCAAATGCGCCATGAAAGTTACTAGAAATCTACAGCTCTACCATATTACACGAGTGTAAAATTTTGCTGATTTGCCTCAAAAGTAGTCTCAAGTTGTGTATATATTTATACAACACAAAGCACACATAGTCATAGTTTAAACAGAAAACCATTCCACTTTCCAACCTTTACGTGACCATTTATTTCTGTGTGCGGATCTGTTTGGCGACCGACATATTCACAGGCTGCTCCATGGCGCAGTTGGTATGCGTGTGACCACTATGCCCAAGGTCCCGGGTTCAAATCCCGACACGGTCGACTTGAAAATTGTTAGGCGAGCATTTTTACAAAAATAATCCCTCGTTCGGGCAGAGGTAGAATGTTGGTCCCGTGTGTGAGCGTTGTCGTCCAAGTTATAAATTCCTATCTTACTTGGATCAGCAGGGGTTCGACAAAATTCAAAAGGTCAACGGAGTTAGCTCAAAATTTAACGCTTCTTCTGTGAATTCAACTACAGATTGTGATAATTCTACACCAAATAATGCAGTTGTGTGGAATACAGTTTTTTGCGGCAAAACCCGATACACGACAAAAGAGATGAGCCGACTAGGCATAGTTGAAGATTGGGGTGGAAGGTGGTGGAATTGCGATACCACATACTAACTAGCCAAAATAAAAAAATATTGGAGTACCTGAAAAACAAATATATAACGACAGAATGTTAATCTATCCAATAAAAGCAACATAAAGAAATAAAAGAAATAATGGTTCTAGAAATAACCTTTACTTAGAAAATTTCTTTAACTCTCAAGTTTTCAATAATAATTTATAAACAGCAATGGTTTAATGCAAGCTCACAATAGATATTGAGCACATTTTAACGCAAATGTCTTTGGTGCGTCTACTGTAACATATACCACTACAAACACTAGTAGCGCACCACCTACCCAATTAGCACAAAAGTATAATTTAAACAATACTAGTATATCAACCGTAATTCCAACCACGCATCTATAGATCAGACAAAGTTAGAGCTATTATAAAATCTAAACCTCAATCGCTACGAGTAAAACCTTAAAATTTTGCTTAAAAATACGTTATTTTCATTCTTGAAAATAGCGAATCTTATTTTATATATTAAATTTGCCATAGGATTTACTATATACTAAACTAAATTATTTAAGGAATAAATTCTTAATAAATACCAGTTAATTCCTGTGCTAATTAATATACTGTTATTGTATACCTTAAAAACATCGACAGGAAGTTCGTGCAATATTTTTCGTAAGTAGCTTTCACAGGAATTAGAATCTATACTTTTGTAATTCTTGAGAGTATGTTCTAATCCAGTAATGGGGTAGCTTTGAGAATTCGGAAAAAGGTTTGTAATTCATACATTGACACTATTGACCACATTTACGAAAGACATAATAGAAGCACTTTATTTGTTTGGCAAATTATGGACTCATATGTAGAAGGATATACCACTCAACCTTATTCGTTAAATTGAATCGTAGAATAAAATGAAATTCTAGTGTAAAAGAGCTATAACAGAATATGCTAGTGAGTCATCACCACCATGCATAAATACCATACCAACTTAATCATTTGAAAATTTACAGAATATGATATTAAAGAATAATTTTGTTTTCATTACTGAAACACAAAAGGAAAGTGATACAATGGTAATAATGACCTTCTACTAATTTTAGATAACAGCCTCCTTCACTTGAATAAAAAATAGGTGTTGTATAGGGGTCTTGTATTATCAATAAGCAACTAAATGTGGTTTCATGAAAACCCGACTTCAAATAGTGAACGAAGACGAAATAAAATGTGTTGCCTAGTTTAGAAATATTATATATATATATATATATATATAATATATATATATATATATATATATATATACGTATAAGCTCGTTAGTTTAGAAAGAAGTTACCCAGTAGATATTACATTGATTAAGTTGTGTTACTAATAATCTTAAGCTTCATAGCTGAACGACGCCTTGGGCAAATTAAGGTAGATTATAATTCTTGTTTGTTTTGTATTTGCTATTTACTGTTTTGAATATTCGGCTTTATAATATTGTTGTGAATAAAATTTATAAAGTGTACTACCCTGTATACATTTGATCTAAAAAAAATTAATCTTGAATTACACTGAATTCATGTCCTAATATCCTTAGGATTTATCACAACCTACATACAATGTGGTTTCCTTTTACATTCAAGTTGTTCTAGTTTAACATCAGTGAGTTACATTATTTATGTTACAGAGACCACGATCAAAACTAGCGATTTACCAAAGTCTTTGATAGTACGTTCCAGATCAGAGCTGTGCTCATTCTAATATCCTTCGAGAAATGTATATATCTCAGTGGATGCAGAAAAAGAGTATTACTATTAATTGAAGTCTTAGTCTTATTATTAGTTGAAGTTTCAGTAGTAGTCGAAGTCTGAGTTATTGGTTGGTTGCTAGTCAGTTGTTAGTTAACTCGATGTCACGTAAGGAATAAGTCAATAATGATACGTCGCGAACACCTTAAGTTTTTGCACCATAGATAATAGAAATGTAAGTCTGCTTAGTTTTATATATATAATAACTTAGAATACCAATTTATCCTCTTAACCTTATTGATACGATCTATGTGCTTATTAAAGATATTTAATTGTGGAGTGGTGTTTCAATGATATTTATGTATTAGTAAGTGACCCTACATCGATCCCGCAGTACTTTTCAAGCTGCGCGTTGTGTACCACCTCCAGTGGCCAAGCCGGAATCCCACTACCCCCCACATCACTTATTCAGTACAACAATTACTGGAATAAGGGGCACACGTCAATATAGGTTAGGTTTTTTCTTCTATTTGTGTCGATAGTAGATCAGTAGAAAGATGGAAGAACGGCGTAAATCGAAGCTCTATCAACCTCGAACAACAGTGGAAACCGCTAACCGTCTCCTGGAACACCCATCATTTTTGTATGTTGGCACTAAAAAGCTTTTTCAGACAAAGAGGGTTTAGAGACCTTTCAAGATAGGAGTAAAAGAACTTAGCAAAAATGCCGGTATTTGTATAACCCTAAAAAGTTCCTTTTATAGAACCAAACGTGCACCTCTGAAAGCTAGCCGGTGCACAATTTTACTGTTTTGTCACTCCGCAGCAGAGTAAAATTAATTCACGTACTTAACGTCAATTTGTCACGTAACAATATACAATTTTTACCTAAAAGAAAAAGAACTATTTTACAAGAAAAATGTTCCTGACATGAACAACAAACGAGTTAAATGAGTTGCAAACTGTAGCACAACTCCAAAAAGTCATAGTTTCCTCTTTTTATTACACTACCAAACTTCTATGTTTCAACTTTACCAATAGTGACATGCAAGCCAGAAATATGGCAGTTGTGTCTTAATTATATTGAAATTTTAGAAAAACGTTTACTGAACCAAATATTGATATTATTTTGTATTTAGATAATTGCTTATCTTATGCCAGTGACATTGACCAGAAATTCTTAATAAAATCCATAGCGTCATACAAAAACAAATAAAGAGATTCCTCAAAAATATACATGCCAATTCAAAATGCTATGCTGGTCAGAACTGCAACAGAAAACATGCCTACGTATCAATTCACGATTATATAAAAAACTTTAATATATTGCAAGAACAATGGGGCAATAATTTTAACGTAGATACTAATAGAACAAGAGTAAAATGCGATGTAATCAAGTGCTTAGAATAAAAGAGGAACATCAACGTGTATATTTTATAAAACATTTTTTGAAGAAACAGCATTTAAAGAAGTTATCATGAAGTAAAGAAGAGTGGAGGAGTTCAACTCTTTGCAGTTTGTTTCAATTTATTCAAACAAATTTCCCCAAAAGGAGGCAAAGACAGTATTGAGTTACGCTGTGTAAATGAATATGGTTAACAAAGACTATGAATTGTTTTACAGAATATTTTTGATTTACCACAATCTAGTATCTACAAAACGTTGATTGAAGTAGGAAACATGTTTTCGTTTATAATTCTATATTCAGTATTGGGTATTTATAGTTCCTTTTGACTACTATTAATAATAAAACTAGTTTTCTTGAAAACTTATTTCTGGCGCAAGCATTTTTAAATTAAATGAAAATGCTAAGTACTTAAAAAGGATGTAATTACGGAACAAAAACTGTTTAATGTAATTTGTAATGCGTTTGCGGTACTTTAAATATACACAAGATAGGAAAGAAAAAATTTAATTTTGGACGAACAGAATGAATATGGACGCACCTTGTATATTCCCTGTATATTAAGATTTTACTACAATTAACCTTAATTATGCATGCCTTTTTAACTGTTTTGTTTCTAGAAAATATGGTCAATTTTGGTAGCCAGTGTAACCAAAAGCAATAAAATAAATTCTCTTAAAATAAATTGGGACCGTTTATACAATAATAAAATAATGCGTTAGTCATGAAGTAGGATAAACGTCGGGACAATAATAACCACATAAACTGCATATGTAAATTGATGAAATAAAAAATTTCATAGGATACACAATTTGTTATTCACTGACAAATACCTAATTGTAATGCAAGAAATTTAAATATGTCAAACAGAAAATTATCCCTAAGTAGAACACGAAATGTGATGTAATAAACAAACCTACAAATTATACAATCGGGAAGTAAACTAACGCGTGAGAAACGTAGAAACTGCTAGAATGAAAAACTATGTTTAAGGTATGGCTGGATATTCAACGGAAATTGCAACAACAACAGAAAGTACCTAACAATAACCTTTATTCAGCATACGTAAAATATGTTATATTATGAGAACGAAATTGGAAGAAGGGAGACTGAAATATAACAACTAACGTCAAGTGTTGGAAGTTAGATTTAGAAAGTTATTTAGAAAGTTGAAATGTAGCAATACCAGCAAGTAGTAACAGGTAGAAGAGGTGCGTTGTTGTTATTGTAGCTTTCGCTGCAGAAGGAAAAGAAGTTTACAGTTGGTAAATTTGTGAATTTGTACTACACTTTCTATGTATTGTTATTAAAGATATTTCCAAAAGTGGGATTTAAAATATCATATAAATTAATCTTGGAATCTGGAATGATGATGTAGTAATATTATTGATTGAGTTAGTGTTTTTTCTTTATAATTCTTTTTATTAATACGTGACCAGTCTAATGTTTGAAAATTAAGATTTTTACGAAATATCTGTATTTTTATACATTTAATGTGACTAGAGGTTAAGTTTAGATGAATTTTATTTGGACCTATTTATGAACCACGAAACAATTGATAAATTTCTGAAAGAATATCCGGTCACTTCAGTGATGAGGTATTTGGAAAAGGCCATTTTTTTCAAATAGTTCATTAATATGACAAAACGTAATTTTAAGGTAGTAAAAAAGTATGAAGTATAATGTGATAAATTTTGGAAACAGAATGCAAAAAGACCTATTGGGAGGAACCGTCCACCGTGTAAGGACAATACCCAAAAGTATTGCTAAGACACGACCGTTTGGCACCCTTTAATTACGGTATTAGAAAAAGGTTTCCAAGGTAACCGGTCAATGTAACGTAGTTTGTGTATTTTAGCCATTTAAAATGTGTATTCTCTTTATTTTTATTTTTTTCCTTGGAACCTACTTCCGCACCACTGTAGTTAGCTGCTGTAATCTTAAAATTGCTACAGGGTCCTGCCACTTCAGCGCATATTTACAATTATAACGTAACGCTCCTTTTACCTGTAAAAAAATTCAATCAACAAAAATATTATAACGCTGTGAAAGTTAATAGCAAACGATTCAAAACTATTACAGCTCAAAATAATTCAATTGCGGTAGGGTGGAAATATCACAAGTCAAAGCTATGGAGTTCCGAGTACTGAGTGTTTAAAACCGAAATGAGATAAGCAGCGTACACTTCAAGATAATATTTTAAATTTGGTATAGCCTTATTTACGATTAGAAATTTTCCTGAAGGTAAAGATAGCTATTATCTTGTAACAATTTTTTTTGACGATTGTAAATCACCTAAAATTTATTAGTTAAATACGTCTTTTTGTCTATTCGTTTAAACAAGTAAATATCGTCATTCAAATAAATATTCGTATTGGGATCATGTAGCCCAATTATAATATGAGATGCTAGTTTGGTTGCTAACATTACATGTGATTTTCCAATGCTCCACCCGAAGGTACTACATTGGCCAGGAAGCGAGTTTTTTTTTTTACCTGGAAAATTTTGAATTTTGCCGAATCCTTGCTGTTCCAAGCAAGGTAGGGATCTTTAACGTGCGTGACAACACTCACACACGGGACCTCCATTTTACCTCTCATCCGAACGAGGGTGTATTTTTGCGAAAAATGCTCGCCTAACATTTTTCAAGCGGACCGTGTCGGGATTCGAACCCGGGACCTTGGGCGTAGTAGTCACACACATACCACTACGCCACAGAGCCGCCTAGTTTGGTTGCTAACAACAGGCGTTAGCTGTTTGAATAAATACCTCAATGTCAAACGACTTTGAAATACGATGGGAGGCGTGCCAACCGGTCACTTTGACTGGGGCACCTGATACGAGCACATCATGGAGAACATTAGAGTTCTAGCCAGCAATTTGCGTGTGGCCCTATGCCAATGTGTTTAATTCAAGTGTAATATGCACTTGAATAGGTGTTTTCAATAATGGTAAGCAAATAGATTTAATCCCTTAAACAAACTAAACAATTTTGTTATAGCGCTCTTTTCTTTTCTTTTCTTCTCCACTCTTCAATTTTTCCATTTAATGTGAACGTTTTTCAATTTGATTGTAATATTCTAAATTTAGTACAACAGTTCTTCAATGTGGCGATAATAATTTTTGATCCAATAGTAATAGTTGAGATTTAATAAAAACGTTCTTCAATGAGGCCGTAATACTTGAGATTTAACTGGAATGTTCTTCAATTTATTAGCAATTCTTTTGTTTTAATCTAAACGTCCTATAATTAACATTTACGATAATTCTTTAATTGCTATGACGTATTTACAAGTAATAATGTGGATAATGACACTCAAGATAATTGTTTGGTAACGAACGAAATGCCGTAATAGAAGGATGCATTGCAATTTTTGATTGGATTTTGATTTGTTTCGTTTTTGCGTAAAAAAAAATGCACTTTAAGCTTGTATAATTGGGTTCAACAAGCGTACAGTCGGTTGGCTGCACTACATGTGGACATCGACGTCATTTGTTTGTCGAGGAACAATATGTATGTACATCTGGTTTGATACAATGTCACAGTCACATAAACAAAAACCTGACTATACAAGGTAAGCCTTCTTTATTATTTTTACATGACGTCCGCATTTGGCTAACATTGATACAAGGCAACATCTGAAAAATAACATTGTAATGACCTATCATTATTATTTTGCTTAACAAACTATAAAGGACTTTTGATGTTTTGTATTTGTCATTATTTAAATCCAGGGTTATAACCGTTATTACTACAAACGAACTTAAACACCTTAATGGAGTTCTGTTTAAAGTTTTCATTTATGTGTAATTATAGTTAAAGCATTTGAAAATTAAATTATTAGATTTTTGATATTTCCATACAAACTTGTAAGCTTAATAACAGATCTGATATTTTGGGTATTGATTTGAGATGATTTTGTAACAAAAAGAAATGTTTAACATACTTGATATTTTATTTGAATTTATTATTCTACATCTGTGTAGAAGAAATTAAAGTACTATTTTTGATATGTAAATTTTGTACATACAACTTTTTAACATGAAGCAACATTTAATTAAAGAATCATCATTTAATACATTTAATTAATTGTTTTATTTTGAACAAGTGGGTTCAAAAATAGGGTAATTAGCTCAAGGAATAAAAAGCATAAATACCTTTAATATAATGATATTTGAAGCTCCCATTTGACGAAGGAGCACTGATAGCACTTTCAAAATTTGATGCCTAATATTTGTGTCTATAAAAGTGTGTGCCCAATTGATATTTATAGCTTTTCTTATTATGAGGTAGCAAGAGTACACCTCTTATGTCCTCTTTTGTTAATTTAATTTAATTTTCTTTACAGCTCCTGCGTAAGCAGTAAATACAATATTCCTCTCTAAGGACTCCCAAGTCGCCCTTAGGGAAACTCTATGCTTAAAACTTAATGACTTGGTGGCGTCCTCCCCATACCCCTATTTTGGTATAAATTAAGCCACAGTAAGTAAATAATGTTTTGTAAAAAGAACCACGACCAATCCTCATAAGCTCTACCCGAGGAATAGACCCCTAACATAGTCGGAAGATATTTGCGTTCCGTCATTTTAAGGAAATCCTTCCTTAAAGTTCGCTGGTTTCATCAGAGAATATTAAAGAACCCACGGGTTACTTTAATTATTCAATTAACCAAACAAATCAGTAACGAAAAATGGTAAGAATCTATTTCTGAAAAACGTAAATTTTCACTTATGTTTTTTTAAAACAAGGGTACGATATGTTTAACAGTTTAATTCCACAAATTTTGAAAGTAATACCTATATATTTTATATGTCAATGAGTACTGTATTATTTAGCATCTCCAGAATTATCTGAGTAAGCTTTTTCCCGTTTCTAGGGATTCAGAAGTACGTTCAGCTCAGATGCTTCCCATCAACAAACAGTAAAGCTCTATATTGGCAGAAAAAGAATTTCTATCCGAATTCCAAACTTTATTTGTATAAACACCCTTCGAAAACGAGGCCATACACGTTCCATTATGTATCTTCCAAACGATCCTTGTTACACATTTTAGTAGCTGCTGTATGCACTGTGTTGCCGTTTAGGTATTATACGTTAGGGGGTAGGCTTTTCACCATCTTAATTTATTTGAGAAATTGTATTACATTAGAAATTGGTAATGTATTAATCAGAATTGCGCTTTGCGATTACGTTACAGCGTTAGACACTGTTACACAATCAGAATCGTTTAGATGTCATGATGTACAGGCCATGTATCAGATGCCAACTGTTGTCTAAGGATACACGATTCTCATAGATCAGCCCTAATATATTACGCATGAGTAATCACATTCAAAAAGCTTAGTCGAGTATAATACAACGCGCGGCTGTTGAATTAGTTTAAATAGCTTTTATTCAAGTCTTGTGAATCATGACAGCAACCATGTTTGAGGTTGGTTGGCATTTCTATGGGCAAAATATGACTTGTGACATATTGTTGTCTCCAGCTGACGAGTTGTGCTTGGCGTATCAATTTATTAAAGCTTTTACCCAAAATGCAAACATAATCAATAAGTGTAACTTTAGTCATTGTTAAAAATTAAAAACGTTTATGAACGAAAACAGAATACTTATTTGCTTTAAGTTAATTTTTGTATCCATAGTAAGCGATTTCTTTGATATTTCTTTTCTATTCTCGGTTTCCTGGAAAGCGAAGCCAAGTAACGTTTTTTCCTTACATTACGTTTAAACTTAATGATCGGGGAAGTCCTTGTGTTATGGTAGTTGAATACGAATGGTGAATAAAGAATTTTTAATGATATTCCTAAACACACTAACCCTTAAAAACTGACAGGTACTTCCCACATATTTCAAACAACGGTGCACGCAAAACAGTTTATGTAGTGTTATAAAAGTCTGGAAACCGTCAAGTATCTTGAAAATCAAACGTTTCTGAAAAGAATGTGTCGAAGCAAAATTGTAGGGTTTTAAAAGTTTTATTAAATGATCACATCAGGGGATGTTGAGACGCGCAATCAAAGCCAACAATGTTTTTAATAGAACACCCAATTCCTTACGACACTATTAAAGATTGTTGCAAAAATTTGTGACCCAGAAGACCTAGCCCGTAATCCACGTGGAAATTCGGCGAAGTACTTCGCTATAAATTCTGTTTCAATAAAGAACCGAAAACCTCGACTGCACTAACAACAATAGTTGCCGACTAACTCAGTAAGGAGAGTGATGTAAGTGTGTGAAGAGGGGTCCAAAATGATATTGAGTGGAAAATTATCTTGGACGCTTTTTAATCTCGAAATACATGGGTTCCTAGAGTAAAACACCAGAAGGAATAACAAGAGGATGCCAAAAACCTAAAATCAGAAAAGCAGCTCTCGCCTAGAGTTCACTTGAGAAATAATACAGTACGCTTATGCTAAAATCGACCTAAAATAAATGTTATGATAAGAAAGCTAATATATCTATTTAAAAAATGCTTGCTGAAAAGAAGGTTTCGAGGATCAAATGTTAAATTACCTGAATATTAATCACATCTCTAGGTAATTGTTAAATATTCTACAATAACCAGGTTAGAACTATTACCTTTACATTGGGTGTGAAAAACACCAATATAGACTACTACACGATTATGTTTTTATTATAAGTAAATATGAACATTCTTCAGCAAAAAAATCAACCAAATATATCAAAATTTACTTAACATAATGGGAAACAATTTCAAGAAACAAAATTACTTTCTAAATTCTTAAACCAACTACAAGAACCTACTGACATTTATAAGATTATACAATTAAAATAAAGAAAGCTCATTCATTTACAGTTACTGTAGAGTACAGTCTCAGAAGGTTTATTATAAGTACTTGATGAAAGGTTTCTGACTATAGATACGTCAAAAATAGCTAATTAAACTCAATCTATTCTAACTATGTCTCACCAGACTTCTAGGACTTTGTTAAACTGTTTGATGTTCTATATTAATAGTACCTTTCCAAATAAAGTTGTCTACTGAAAAACCAATTCTCCTAAAATTAAAAGTAATCAACCTGGTTTGGTATTACTCCAAACTTTATTGACTACTAATATTCATCAAAGGTTAACTGTCCCTACTCAACTTGCTTGTGATTGGCCTCACTGGCAATGACAAATTACTCTATAAAAAAGTATCGTCCATGTGTTAACGATTTGAGATATTTTTGGTAGAATTCCGACAAATGAACTAAGACTGCAAATTGAAATTACTTTAGTCCTTTATACTTTATCTAACATGTGTAGCATTATCTTATTGAAACCTTGTAACAAATTTTTTTGTATAGGAAAAAAATTGCTAGTTGAAACAAATTAGAAATCCAGAAGATACAGGAAAATTTTTTTAAAGATTCTCCAAGAATATTTCTTTGCCAAATTAAGCTGCTCCTTGGCCCCATATGATAGGGACAACACGCCCGTTGTAATTTTTTAATTTGGTTTAACTACAAGGCCAAGTTCAACATTTTGTACCTTCAATCTTACAGAAAAAAACTCTGCTGTAATAAAACCTGGTGTGTAAGGTCATAAATAACTAGTTAATCCTTCAAAAACCCGTGTAGACACCTTATTGTTCATGAAATATCTTGTGGCGTGCAACTTGTTTCATACACACCACGCATGGACTGTAAAAGTTTGGTCTGATAAAATTTTCCTCGCTTGAATTGTCATGGCAAGTAATTTTCTAAATCCGTTCACTTCCACAACATCTTTGGGGCAAGCGGGTTAAAAAGTCTTTGGTGCGCAAAACCTCCAGTAGGTTTAACACCCCAAAAGTCCTATAGTGGCAACCGCGATAATGAAGCAATCAGACCATAGGCGGTAGGGGTGGAAGTCACTAGTTTGTTTTGGTGTAATCCCTAACCCACCAACATCTTCAAAATCTAAAGCGGATCCATAACGTACCACATTAGTCTGAGGCCGAGGCCTTTGGCTATCCAGCTGGAACCTGTGCCTAACCAGCCTAGGGGTTAACGGCTAGCAGCTAGTGGTTAAGGGCCAGTGATTTTTACTGGACCACAAAGGGCCTCTTAGTTCTTTTTGCGGCGCCCTTTTCCACTACGGCTGTGTTCCAAGCCGCCAAGTTTCTGTCTGTAAGACCCGACACTTCATTGTCATACACAATAATCCTATGCTAACTTTTTATTTAGTGTATACTTATTTTAGAAAGTGATAATTGCTCTATATTTTGTATACTTGGAGTTTTCAGTAGTAGCCATTCTAAAATAATTTAAATTACACTATGTACGTGATTATAGGATCTGATGGCTATTTAAGTCATAAGAGTCAAAATGTTGTTTAAATAATATTTTTTCTAATATCACCAACACTTATGAATTGATTTAGTTTTTGTTTGATAGAAACTGTTCCTTATGCAATAGATACTTTCTGATTCTAACAGGTTTAATTATCTAAAAAGAGTAAATACATATCTTAAACGATCCACTCGAATGGGGTGTCTATATCTACCATAAAATCGCATCGTTTTAGTACTTGCTAGATAGAGCGACGTCCAACTGTAGTTTATTTTGTATTCCGTTGCACGAAGAATATTTTAACCCTGCCCTTTCATAATTTTACGTGGAATTATATCCAAGGTATCAGCCGGTGCTGCAAGTTTTTATAGTTTCAACTCGCACGCGTAAAAATTAAAGTCGCTTTAAATTCCAAATATTTGTTCCAGCTCCCCTCTAGGGGCTGAACAGTAAAATTACTATATTAACACCCATCGCTTTGGGGCTCAAAACGTGTAGTCATCTACGTACACCATCTATATATAAAAATAAATCGGTTACATTAGCCCAACAACGTGAGGCTAAAAAGAAATTGCTGCAACTTCTAACTACAATCACAGGAAAAGCCTTTTGTTTTTTAATCCCCTTAATTTGACGTGTAAAAATTCTTCATGCCACAACGGCAAGATCACTGGCTCTTGCGTTAAACATTTTTAATCAAAACAAATGCATCATGAAACTTCTATACTTTAGAATACAAAATAATGATGGTGTCATCTTTAATTTTTAAATGCATCATAATGAATTTAACAAGGTTTGAGTTGAACAATTTAAGATAAGTATTGCTTAAATCAAGGATGCATGTGACTTAAAATTATATTTCTTAAAGGAAAGGTGCGATTTACTAATACAAAAATTATTAAAAGGCAATATGGTTACAAATATTTCAAACGAATGTCACATACCCTCTAAATAATTAGATTGCCCCAAAAATCTTAAGAGAATTGAAACAAATCGGTACAAATTGTGAAAAACAGATACCAAAACGTTATTAGCCTAAAGGTATGTTATAACCTAACATTTGTAGGTAGCTAGATGTGTTTTTGTGTGTATAGGCATAAAACTTCACCAAGGTGACATTTAAATACCCTATGCGCCACGAAGAGTGAAAGGCCGTGAACGTACGCTTCTCTACCTTTTAAAAAAGAGAAAACATCTACGGTGAGTATAATAGTGCGGAGCAGCTTGTGCGGCCACATTCCAAGGTAGGTTTTGGAAAAGACAAACCCCCCACAAAGTTTCTCTATCCCCCACTCTCAAACCTTATTTCTATTGATCTTCAACTATATATTTAAATATCTACTCAATTTGCTCCCTGCCCTTTTTTTTCAAAATAACCCAACAATAAACATTTTTCTTTCATGAAATATCTTCGGCAAAACTTGAACAAATGGATTCAGACTGCAAATTGAAACTATACTGGCATTCTTTCTCTAATATATGTAATATTATCTTACTGAAACATTTAACTAGAACGAGAGGAAGACGCTTTCTATTCTTTAAATTAGCATAGCTTTGGTGTAAAACTTCTTTGTGCTTAGGAGATGAGGCCAAAGGCTCTAGCGTTATAAATTATTAATCAAAACAAATAAACCACAAAACTACATTACTTTAGAAATGTAAAATAACGATGGTACCATTCTTAACTTTTAAAATCGCAATAATAAATTTAACAACCTTCGAGCATGAGGAATTTAAGGTACAAAAATATTCTTTCTTTGGATCAAAAATGCTTGTAACCTAAAATTATATTTCTCAAAGTAAACAGCATTAACGCTATTGGTGGGATTTACTAATAAAGAAACCATTAAAATGAAATATGATTATAGACATTTTAAAGGATTGTCACAAGATTACAGTGAAAGGTTTTCCTAAACTACTTGATGACCTATTCCTCCCTATTTGTCTAAGTTATAAGCTTCACAATTTACAGTATAGTCAAAACTGGTATTAGGATGTACCGAATGGAAGTTGGATGGTCCGACTTTCACACTGTGGTATGTGTGCGTACGTGCTTGTGTATGTGTGTCAGTCAAAAAACTGTCCTCACGATTCGTAACTCGTAATATTTCATTACTCTCTAGTGTGTGAAAATCAATTTCTACCGAATTAAATGTTAAAAATTTCTTCGGTCTGTCTGATGGTGCACAATAACATAGTCGGCAGTAAAATTTATTAACAAAGTTTTATTTCTGGAGAGGTAACACTAAATAAAAATACCATAAAAGGGTGCAATTCGTTTCCACTACAATTTTATGAATCGAAAATACGTTAATTTTATTTACCCGTGTTGACTTCCTTATCGAAGAATGAGAATTTTCTACAAATGATTGCATCACATCCAAACTTCTTCAAGTGTGCTGCTGATTTTGGTCCACCACGTCGCAGACGGTCCATGGTAGATCCCGTTTTTTCTAATTGTTCTTTAGTTTTTTGAACTGCAGGTTTTGAAATAGGTTCATGATCTGCTTAGGTATCTCTAAGTAAGGCAACTACTTGTTCGAAACACCTAACGAATTACTTTGATACGACATACTACGACCTGGACCTTATATAGTTACATACGTGAATTGACTTTATAATGCTTTGCAACACCGTAAATTCTGATCCTCGTAACTTAAACATATTAAGAAACATATATCATCTAGCGGTGTTTTGGGAACGTTTTGTCACTATATTTAATACTGTGTCAGAGGAAATTGGATATTCTATTGTAAAAAAAAAGTTGACCTTGACTTTGCTTTAACACTTCCACTCAAGGTCATTGAATAGAAATTTTAAAATCCTACAGCTTTGCTTTGAAGCATTTTTCTCAGAAACGCTTTGTTTTGAGATATTTGACCATTTCCAAACTTCTCTAGCACGCCCGTGTACGCCACACTGGTATAATTTGGTAAATTTATTTTTACACTAGACCAATAGATATTGAAGAAAATTGCTAGTATTAAAGGCAATCTTGACTGTCTTAAAGGGGTTTTAGTACACTGAAAATAAGCTTGCCCTTGATTTTTAGATCTTAATATACTAATTACTTTATCTATTATTTTTGGATAATAGACTTTATTACAAATTCATAGCTTAAAAACGTCGACCTTAGTGGTATTCTGTTCTCTGAAGTATTACGTCGTATTTTGAGCAAGCGACGAATATAGCTGTTAAACGGCGTAGATTTACGTTGCTGTAGATTATGTGAGTTGATAGGAATCATATACGTTTGTTTGTAGTTTTGCAATATATCACAAATTTAAATTTGTCTTCCAAACTGGTAAAGGTTGAATTCGAATAATATATCCTCTTATCTACCTTTAACTCAATAGCAAAAGTAATGTTGAAATGTGAGCTTATTAATTCATTCAATAGATTGTAATATCTATAGAACCAGTTACTAAAGCAAAGCAATACTCCACATAGCGAAATCAATGAAAAAGTTTGCTATTGAATCTGTAAGTGTGTATTATTCTTCTAAGTTGTCCATGAAATATCGGCAAGAAGGGACAATAAAAAACTGCTCAGAGTTATGCAGTAGAGCTGACTGTGAAAGTTATTATTAAAAGGGAAAAATTTCTAACTGAAACAGTAGCAACATTAATCAATGGTAATATTGACGCAATCCTTTAAATTTTTTTAATTTTTAAGAGTGATTTCCGATAGTAATAGGGTTTCGGATTTTGGAACATCAAGTAAGGGGTTTTAGGAACGTCCTCCAATCCACTTGAACAAGGAACGCTATACGTTGCTTTAGTAAAGGTCCGACCAAGAATCCTAAAGATAGCTTTTAAAGTGTGTTACAAAACGGAAAATAATCAGTATATTAAAATCAATTTGTATTCGCGCTACCTTAGGTATAAAATCCCAAAGAAATCCAATACTATTTTATAACTTAAATACATCTCGCGGCCAAATAAATTCATTTTTACGGTGTAAAATGAATAAACGAGTGGAGAAAATCAAAACACCAACCAATCAAGTAATGACATAGATAACTTTATTATACAGTACTTCTTAACGGTAGTCCTGAGAGGTCTCTTGTCAGTTTCGAATGAAAAATCAATTATTACTAAAATATAATTGCGTTCCCTGGAAACTTGCAAAGAGAGATCAACTAATGACCGCTCTGTTGTAGATTTAGCTCGTCTGATTGCTGAATTCTCTCTCCGCAAACCGACACATTGTGTTCTGCATTCACTTTATTCTAGCGTTTTCTGAGGGTTCAAAGTTAGACAATATGTGAACGTACAATAAACACTTTATAATAGCTGATAGATTTGGGATTGAATGAAAGCTGTCAGAGACCGAACGTTGTTATTAATAGTTTTATTGTGTAAGCTAATCGTAAATATTTTGCGATCGAAAATAGAAATGCTATTTCAATTTGCTTAATACATTTTAACATTCTACAGCGATTTGCATACGTTTGGGTAAATTTATAAGTTACCCATTGTGTTTTCATCAAAAACTGCACTTGCAGGTCCGTCATTGGTTCGATCGTTTCAAATCATTACTATAACATGCCTTTAAAAATAATGAAGAATAAATGATATTCAGTTTTACTGGTGTCTACTAAATTCCGAAACGTGCAATATGAACGAGTCCTTGGACACTCGTTGAAAAACAAATCCTGAAAGATTAACTATAACGGGTTTCATCATCTGACTGCGTGTCACTTTTTCGAATTCCTTAAAAGTTTCTGACAAAAATAATATCACATGGGCCAGTGACAGCTGTCACTAGAGGTACCCTGAAAATGAGGCTATAGGTTAACAAATATTGTACCAAGTATTATACATCTTGGAGGGGCCGTTTTTTCTGAAGGACAAGAAGTCCAATAATAGCTCGCAATGGACGGTAGTTTCGGGAGGCGACCAGAAACTTTTATAATGAAACACATTGATTTTTTTGATAATAAACCGAGTCGGTTTTATATAGGAGTTGGTTATATATGCTTCGATATCATGCGGGCATCTGTTGACATCTATTGATCAGTGACATCCACAGATACGCATTGTTAGAACTTACTATTCACGTTCTTCAAATGAGAGCTTATATGACTTAGCGATTGAAATACAATTTCTGTGTGATTAATTTCGTTAACTTCTAAACCTTTGTATTGTAGCGGACTACCGCTAACGTGTTTCACTAATTTAGAACAAGTAATAACAAAAGTCTTTATTACTCACGATTCACAAATCTAATTAACGGTATATGCCTTATTTATAGATGTTTTCAGTCCAATTAACAATGAAGCACTATCACACTAATGCTATTTGCTAGCACTAATACAGGGTGGCGCAATAGAACGTGCATATTGCATCATCTTTTTTTGCGGGGTAGAAGGGGCGTGGGCGGGGGGAGTCCGATATCGTTGGATAGCGCGGTTCATAAAGTTTTAGTCACTATGAGTAACTTCGACGGGAAGCGTCGCGCATTTTGCGTGCGCGCATTTTACGAAAACTCTCGTTCGTACGTAGTTGTCAGGCGACTATTTTGTTCTGAGTATGGTGTACGGCAAATTAGGAAGGCTCCGAGTGCTAATTTAATTAAAATCTGGATAAAGCGTTTTGAAGAGACTGGATCGACGTTTAAACCACACGCGAAAGGTCGTCCACGCACATCTAGGACCGAAGACAATATTGAGAGTGTTAAGCAGTCGGTACGAGAAGATCCACAAATGTCTACTCGCAAGAGATCGTCTGTCCTAAACATATCGCGACGAAGTTTGCAACGAATTTTAAACTTGGATCTTAAATTGCATCCATACAAGCTGCAATTAACCCAAGAATTGAAAGACTCTGACTTCATAGCACGGCTCACATTTGCTAATGAAATGCTCAATCGGTTTTTAAATTTTGAAAACATCCTTTTCTCTGATGAGGCACATTTTCATATGAATGGGTTCGTAAACCGCCAAAATTGTCGTTATTGGAATAGTGAAAATCCCAGACTCAAACATCAAAACCGTTACATAGCCCTAAAGTGACAGTTTGGGCCGCAATCTCTGCCAAAGGAATAATTGGTCCTTATTTTTTTGAAAACGCACGGGGGCAAAACATCACTGTTAATACCGAACGCTATGTTGCGATGTTGGAAGGTTTTTTGGCCCCAGAACTTGAAAATTCAAGAATAAAGAACTCTAGGACTTGGTTCCAACAAGACGGAGCTACCAGTCACACATCAAATGACTCCATGGCGGTTGTGAAGCAGATGTTCCCTGGCAAACTGATTTCGAAAAGAGGTGATATCCCATGGCCTCCGCGCAGTCCAGACTTGACGCCTCCTGACTTTTTTTTGTGGGGATACCTTAAACACAAAGTCTACACCAATAATCCAAGAAACATCAGTCAGCTCAAGGAGAATATTCGTGATGAAATGGCAGCAATCACACCAGCACTACTTAAGAAAGTTTTCGCTAATTTCAGTTTGCGGTTAGAGGAGTGCCAACGTAGAGAGGGTCATCATTTAGATGATGTTATTTTTAAAAAATAAACTTCAGTTATCACTTAATAATTGCTTAGTTTTATTTTAATTATACCTTTTGTATTTATTTTTTAATAATTATTTTTAAAATGCACGTTCTATTGCGCCACCCTGTACCTTCTTAAGCTAAATCCTTAACCATAAGTTTTCTTAACAACACTAAACACTACTATAATTTATTTATTACACTTTATTTATGTACAGGCTGGCGGTACGATATACACGTTCACATAACACAAATATATATTTACTATAGAACCTTCAAAACGTAATGACAAACTAACTATACACGAGATGATTTATATACGACATTTTGATATAGACTAACTTATGTACACTCATCACCGATCCTATATATACCCTATAATTAAATAGACGGCTCATATTCTAATGTTTATGGAGGGTTCGAGACCTCTGTAAAATATACTTGGGTTATGCAGCTTCCGTGTTTGACTGGTTGCCTAATAGTTCATAACAGTATAACAATGTATTGAACTTTCAACTATACACATCAAGTTTGCTTTTGTTATATTACAAAACACGAAAGGTCAACCTACGCACTACGATTCACTAGGTATAATTTACAAAAGCCGAGATCTCTGGATCTGATCCTGGGGCAATAGGTTTCTTTCGGTTTAAAATGAACAACTTCTATAGAAACACACCAGTAGCAACCCATTTTTATTATTTATATGAATATAGCTTTAAACAGTAATAAAATCAGCTTGCTTTATTTAACTGCTGTCTGAAGGTTCTCTGTTTTCCTCCGTACAGTGTCAATCACCACCAGTAAATAGTCTGGATGTTTAGTTTGGTTTTCTAATACGTCGACCAAGAACCCTGCTTTTTGACATGTAATGCGACTTCTTTGACATGAGTAGCATTTTGTACAGATATCTAGATACCTTACAAGTGATTGTAGAAATGAACTTATTCACCACTATGGGCCTTGAAAGAAGACTCTCTTCGTAAATCTTCGGTAGACCGTAATGTTTGGAGAACCTTGATGAATTTACTCTCGAAACTATTATACTCCTCTTTATTGAGATTTTTTCTACAGAATTCTTGTTCTTGCAATGTTCTCTGGGTACGTGGTGGAATCTGTCGCGACCTGTAGGTAGGCATGGTCACTTAGCATAGTTTAGATCTTTCTAATATAGTCATTGAGGTCTATCCATAAAACGAGGAGATAATCATATTATAAGAATATAAGTAAAATACCAACATTTTTCTTGTCATTCCAAATAAAATGTGTTTTCGCAGATAATAATTGATTTCCGAACATTTTACAGAGGTATACATAATTTTACCGATTTTTGGACGCACGCTGTTTTGATAGACTTCATACCTTTGTAACGATTCAGTGTATGGTTTATAAATGGTTAGAATAACGTAAGTGTATAAGAAGAACAATAAAATCAGAACGTTTTTAATTTCGTAATTAAAAAACTACGTGGAAAAGGAAAAAGTTTATTTGGCACGTCCCAAACAAGCTTCGTATTCAAGCTATTCTTAAATCTACCGTTTATAAGCACATTGGTGTATACGATTGGTATTAAAATAATCCTGATCTACAATTAATCTTAATAGAATTGTCATGGAGAACCCACTCGGTAAATTAGAGGAGTAGTTGTCGATAGGCTGCGCGAACACTGAAGCGCCGGAATCGTACGAAGTTACCGCCAGAACTTCAACGTTGCGTTAAAAGTTTGGCTACTGATCAAAGAAACTTGGATGCTACTTTGTTGGTGTCTGTGGTAGTGGTATTACTTACTGACCATAGTAATTTGCTGCCTAAGTCAGTAGTTACGGGGATGCAGACGAAGGCGGTGGTGGACTAGGCAAACACCGACTCAAAAGTTTGCGTTAGCGCTTCTTCTTAGACCCTTCACTTTCTATCCCATTCACAGACTGGATAACGTAAGAAAGGTGGTGAGTCGAGGTAGGCGTCAGTAAGTACTCGCTGTACTTTGGAGGTGGGAAATATGTAGGCCAGGATAAGCGTTACCGAGGAATGTATGCAGACTAAAGTACCAGACTGAATAGTGCTGATTGATTGATTGCTGGACGTGCGTTTGGCTGGTTTTTTCCAGGTTTAGAACTGATGGTTATGGTGCGTAGAAACTCAGAAAACTAATTTTCTGGAACACGGCTTAATTTGTTCATTCCAAACGGAGACACCGTGGTATCAGATGACTATTTGTCTAGTCAGTTATCGATATCAACAACCAACAATAACTACCACCTAAAAACCATTTCTCAAAGTCGATGCTGCGGCCAAGCGTGTAGTACAAAAGAAGACAAATCAGGTTACCTCTATTGGTACATAAAATCGGCCAATTTTAAAACACTGGTATGTAGATGTACTCTCTTTATCTACACAAAATTAGGAATATAAACCCTCAGGCACGCTTGTGTATCCCTATGTTCTTTAATATAACTCTTAGACAAGATTTACTAGGAAAATATTCAAGATTCAATACATTGTTTCAAAAAACCTCACTCAGCAAATATATTTCAAATAAATTTCTTTCCGCACGAAACGTTACACTGAGGTCGCAGAAACAGCATAAACAAAGCAGTCGTTATAGAGTTCCTACATACGTAACAAGAAAAAGGACTACATTCAAATTTGCGGACTCAGAATTCATCTATTTTCTCCATATTCATAGTTACAACCCAGCCTTGTTGTACATGCTACATTATTACAATTTAAATAAAAATATATTCAATTATTTAGTTATAATATCAAAAACATTGAATTTCAATTAATGGTTTCTTGAGGTCCAGGTGTGAGATGAATTTTTTCCACCGTTGTCGCAAAAATGCGTGCGACCAGAGCTGATGGGAGTAAGTACACAGGTGAGTGTAAGTGTGGAAGAAATTAAGGTAATTAGTATATTTCCTTGGAGTGTGCTTTATTGTTGCGATTTTAGATAGAAGGTTTATTGCTGAGGATTAATGTTAGGAATTGGTCTAATTGCAGAGGAAATTGCGTTTGCGACGGTATAGGAAGGATTTAGGTTTATTTCGGATTTTAACGTTATCTGTAGAGGAGTGTGGAGCGGACTGGAGTATATTAGGCAAATTATGATTTCTAGGGTCATGATGCTACAGGGACAGTATGGGGAAAAAGATATTTGGAATTGATGGAGTTTATTTCAATAGTTTTTATGTCTGGATAGGAATGCATTGTGACAAGACTGAAGACTGCAGTAACAGTAGGGATATCTGTTATGTTCGGGAAAATGTTGAAGATGTGACGACCGGACGGGGAGAGGAACCATAGGTATTTCCAGGAACGAAGAAGGAAATTATGAAATCGTGCTTTAATTCCTGATTTCGGAAGAGTGTGGTTAATTATCATGGAATGGTTTTATACCATGGAGCATAATGAAGAAGTCATGTTTAAGATTGCGGATTTGGAGGCCTGCATGTAGTTGGGTTCCTATTAGGGGATGTGGGCGTATAAGCAGGCAGTGGAGGTTGTATGATAGGTTTGAGAGTTGTATAGTAGGAAAGGTTTGATTATAGTGTCTAGATTGCATCTGGACGAGGGTGAGGTTATAGAAACCCGGGAGTTCCCTGCATAACGGATTATTAGGATTATAAGTTGCTTGTAGGAGATTTTGCATGGTAAATTTGATTTTATCGCGTAGTTTGGAAAGGTGAGTGTTCATCTAGAGTTTTATGTACGTGGAACCCTAAGTATTGTGTTGTTATTGATAAAGGAATTGAGTTATTTAATGGTTGGATTGTATGAGGTCGGTTTAAGTCTAGGAATCCTTTCAGGAAAAACATTTGTAGTGTGATTGTTTGTTCAAAAAGGACCAAAGTTCTGCGCAGTTTTTAAGGACACTACATTTGGTTTTCTAGTGCGAGTTTTTTTTAACTGGAAAATTTTGATTTTGTCGAACCCTTGCTGTTTCAAGCTAGGTAGGTGTATGAGGGCGCATTTTTGCGAAAAATGCTCGCCTAACGTTTTTTCATGCGGATCGTGGCGGGATTCGAACCCGGGATCTTGCACATGGTAGTCACATGCACAGCAACTATGCCGTGAGGCAGCTAAGTTGTTAAGGACATTGGTAGTGTGCCCTAGGGAAGCTTTTGAGTCTCTATGTATTAGGAAAGTAATATCAGCGGCATAGACAATGGTGGTTGTATTAGGAATATCAAGATCGAGTAAAAAGTTTATAGCCAGGTTCAAAAAGGTCGAGTGCAGATGGGATCCTTGAAGACAGTTTTGTGTTAGTGGTTTGGCAATGTTATGGACGTGAGTGGCTAAAGTGACAATTCGGGACATAAGGTACGGCTTACTGATTAGGAATATCTTGGCTGGAAAAATTGCTAGTTTCATTTAGATTAGGAGATTTGGCTAGAAGAGAAGATGAAGGGGTGAGCGAAAGTCGAGGAAGAGAGCGGTTGCCAATTTCGACGCGGAGGATTGAACGGTGGATATTAGCGAGTAGTTTGTGTGATCTGCACTATGTCCTAGTTAATAATGATATTGATTGGGAGAAAGGACGAAATGAAGTTCAATATGGCATAATTACATTTAAGAATCTTCAAATACTTTACAAAAGCAAAAGTAAATAAAAAAATTAAGGTTTTTTTTTGTTTTGCAACAGAATTTCCTACCGCCAAATGTACTTTATACGAACGCCTTTAATTAAAAACAACCGATACTGCTTGGTTTTTGTATGCAAAGAGTAGAAAATCAAATTTATATATTTCAAAGCCAAATAAATCGTGACCTACTAAGGTGCTAAGCCTTTAAATTCCAAATGTAGTTAAACTAAAATTTTTGTCCAAATGCTCTACTCAAAATAGCAATAGTTGGTTGGTTATCTCACAAGATTCTGCAAAGCAGATGACATAAAATTAGGTCATCGATTTTTTGAAACTTAGTAATGCTTTGCCATATGATTGATCACATATTGAAGGAAACGTAGTAGAAGAAGGTACATATTTAACTTAAATTGGGACACACTGTTTTGCTCAGCTATTCTGTCACTCAATTATAAAAGATAATTTTTAAATGATAAAAAAATTTTGATTTTTTAATCTTGAGATTTATATTTTGCTTAAAATATTGATTGCATAATTTTAAACAAGTTCGTTTTTAGATTGTGTTTTGTTTATAAATAAGTTTTTAATGTTTCTAAAAGTACCCCAGGTACTTTAATTGAAATTTCATTTCTATTGTTACTTATTCCATTACTATGTTCATACCCAAAAAATTATCCTGCATATACAAGTGGTTTTAGGTACTAGCTTTAGAGCTAGTTAAGCACATGGTATTTGTTAAGTTAATTTTTTGCATAAGACAACCAGGGAGATCTTTGGCAGGGTAAATATTCTGATGGTAGGTTCAATCATTTTAATCATTGAAGAATGATTTATTTTATGTATTCAATACATATCGCGTTATTTTATGGATTCATGCTTGCTCCACTTTTAAAGTTTTGTTCTTCTATTTGCTCTTTATGCTCAATAATTATAACTAACACTGATCCATTCCTCGATGTTTTTTGCAAATTATCAAAAGAAAGTTTTATTAACAAATATAATGGATAGTTGATTTAAAGTCTTCGTTCAATTACAATCTGCAGTTTTATTTAGCAATTCCATTTTAGTAGTTTCATTTTGAAGTTCCATTTGGCAGTTTCAATAGCAGCCTTCCTAGAAATACCAAGACATGTTATCAGACATTTAAGTATTCATCGAGTTCTATCTAATTTCTAATAGCCTAGCATGACATCTGATATTAGTCCGTACATAAAAAGTTGTAAGACATGTTTCGAAACTTAAGAACAAAAGAAAAAAGTTAGCGTAATGAAAAATAAATTTAAACTTACAATGCGCTGGCAATATAATTTGTATTGACTTAACGTATCTGAAAAATTCTCTTGTAATTTTGTGACTACTTCGGCAACCAAAAAATTTCAAAAATTATCGAAAAAGTATTTTTACTTTTTGAAGTACTTGAATAATTAAAATCAGATAATATGGTAAGAAGTTCATAAGACTATTAAAAAATTATAATTTATAGTTTTGCGCATATCACTATATTCTTCTGAAGATAATCCGGCGGAAAGGTGTAAGAGAATTTTCAAAATCATGCTAACAGCTTACATAGGAGATAATCAAAAGAATACGAACAAAAACATGTTCAAATTAGGTTGCACGATGCTTACATCTAGGTCCGAAATTACAAATAATACACCTTACCTCGTTAATTTTGGGGTAGAAATAATAGTCGATGAAATATAATATAAAGACGATAAAGAGAAGATAATTTTTATTTATTTATTTATTTATTGGAAATATACAGGCGCACGCCTAGTAACATATTTCCACTAAGCTAATTATAATTATTATGGTTTATTCATTTTATGTAATGAGATTATACTTAATTGTAAGGAATATTTTATAAATAAACATGACATAAATAATAATAATAAATAATAAATAATTGGATTTTTATACGTACTTCAGATAAATATAGTAATAATATTGATAAAGTTAAGAAATAGGATACATTAGAAAGTGTACAGTTTGTAATAAAAAAACTTAATGAGGCACACCGAAAAATAAAAAGAGTGATAATTTATGGCACACACCGGTAAAATTAAATGAACGAAACTAATTGAAAGAAGGAAGTACGGCCTATCTGATTCTTAGCAAAGAAGTTTTTTGACCCTTATAAAATTAAGAAAACTAGGGATTAGTACATATGAATTAATAGATGCACAAGATAACAACAAGGGTAAGCG
Source organism: Platerodrilus igneus (assembly GCA_036346225.1). NCBI lineage: Eukaryota > Metazoa > Arthropoda > Insecta > Coleoptera > Lycidae > Platerodrilus > Platerodrilus igneus. The sequence continues at coordinate 9,208,637 of JARFIW010001599.1, forward strand.
GCGTACATCCGACCTAAAACCAGATTTGATAGCTTAGGCAGAAAGCTTTTTACAATTTTCTTTCGAACGTAGGTGGAGTATGTGACTAACTGTTTTGCATAATTATTCTGTCACTCAATTCTAAAAGAAAAGTTTTAAATATCGCAGGTACTTGTTGAGATTTACGTTTTGCTTAAGGCAAGTGATGGTTTTTAAATAAGTTTTCATATGTTGGTTGATTGATTTTAAGCATGCTCGTCATCAGATTGTGTTTTGTATATAAATTAGCTTTTAAAGCTTTAAGAAATTTTACGAAATATTATTTAAGGTTCGTTTTCGTTGTTTGTTCATGCTCGAAAATTTATCGTGCATGTACAAATGGTCTTAGATGTTAGTTTTAGAGCTGATAAAGTGCATGCAATTTGTCCAGCCAATTTTGTGCAGAAAACAATCAAGTACGTTTTTGGGTCGCCAGTATAAATATTTTCATAATAGATTTACCCGTTTTAATCCTTGAGAGAGCATTTATTTTAAGTGTTCAGTTCATATTTCGTTATTGTATGGGAACGCATTTACTCCAATTTGAAATTTGTATATTCTTATTACTAAACCTGATCCTTTCTGAATGTGATTTCCAAATTATGAACAGAAAATTTGACAAACAAATTTAATTGATGATTGTTTTTGAGATTTAATTTAATTCCATTTGGAGTTTCATTTTGTATTTCTATCCAGTCCTCCAAGAAAATGGAGCAAAGGCTCTTCTAATTTAAGGTCCTCCGAAAGCATCGATAGGGCTGGGTTTCAGTGATGCATGGAATTATTCCTTTATTAAATATTCCTCTAGGATGGTGGGTACCTGGTCTGCAGGGGCTAGGCGTCGCCGTGGATCAATGTAGTAAGTGTAAGACTACGAATCCCAAGGTCCTGGGTTCAAATCCCGACACGGCCGACTGCTTGAAAAAAGGCAGGTGAGCACTTTTCACAAAAATTACGCCCTCGTTCGGATGAGAGGTTAAATGGAGGTCCCGTGTGTGAGTGTTGTCACGCACGTTAAAGATCCCTACCTTGCCTGGAACGGCAAGGGTTCGGCAAAATTCTAAATTTCCAGGCAACAAAAAACTCGCCTCCTGGCCAATGTAGTACCGTCAGGTGGAGCATTAAAAATGTAAATAAACGGTCTGTAGGGGCTCATTGTTTACCAATGTTATACTCATGGAAAAGTATAACGTTGGTTATAAGCACATTGCTAAATATCGACCATTAACCTCCCATACATCTAGAGGATTTTGTTCTAAACCTTCTGCTACCCTTTGGAGATGAATTTCCTGCCGTTCTAATGAGAAACAGTTTCATAGAACTATATTATTCTATTTGTGAAAGACGTGTTGATTTGTGTGTTCTAATTGTAGGTTATAGGTGAGCTTTTAAAGAGATATTTTCTTATAACCAAGGAAATGCATTTACTAGGACAATTGTGTGCACAAGCAGTCAGTAGTTAGGTTAGTTGAAGTATTGTATAACACGTTCACGTTACGTTAGATACATACCGAATAGGTAAAAGAAAATTTGTCTTAAACGGGCAAAATAAATACGGATGTACCCTGTGTGTGTGTGTGCGTCTATATATATATATATATATATATATATATATTCACGAATTAGTAGTGTCCATTAGTACGATATTTCAATAATTTTTAATTATTTAAAGGGAATTTAGGAAGTAAACTCTTTTGTATAACACATAGTTGAACGTGTAACTCAGGTCGATAGGTTGTTTCAAAACCGCAAAAGAAACAGTTTTTAATATTACGTGCTACGACCCCGTGTGCAAGGTTGCAAGAATTGATAATTACCAGAGGTACTTTTTGTAAACAGAAAAATTACCATAGTAAATTTCCATAGCGTCATCGTGTTACTTTAAAGAAGCGTTAAGAATAATTAAAGTAGTAAATAGCAGCGAGATAATCAAAATGCGTGTTTTATACAATAATTAATTACCCCAGAAATAAACGACCGTTTCATACTTTTTAGAGGAATTGAGAAAAGGTAACATTAAGGGAAATATGCGTAGTTATAATACATAGTAACCTTCAAACAGGATACCAGTGATATTATTATAATTTAGTTAATCACTTAGATACAAAAGATGATTTGGTGAAACACATATGACCTACTCAGACATATAATACAATATAATGCATGCGTTTGTAGGATTGATGAATACATATGACAATATTTGACACGCATCAAACCATATGAATTTACGCATTTTTCAAATGGTGCAATACAAACTCTATGTTAAAACCAAAATTCAATGACATACCTCTGGAAGATATACTGCGTGGGAGGAAAGGCCGAAAACTCTACAACTAACAAAAACAATTAATTAATTACTCGCAAGCTGGTACGAGAAAACATGGGAAAAGTTGTCATTAATAAAGGTAAGTTGAAGAACCCCATTGGCTACGAGATTAGCAACCGGGCGTTCAATGTGGTGTTAATCGCGGATAAATCGACAAGCATCCTATACCTAATCTCATTTTGACTCCAAAACCAACTTAGTTGAAAATTAGATAATTCTTTTTCGACGTGGACTTAAGCTGACGAAATCAAAATCATTATTTAAACGCATTCAGCTGTAAGTTTATTAGTTATCTATAAATCGTTCCTTTTGTTTTGAGGTGGCATGTATTCATGAAACCCGTTAAGCTAGACATTGGGATAATAAGGGTTTGCCAGTATTGTAGTTTTGAAATATAATTCAATAAGGTTGCGGATGTGATTAATTTGTTGCAGGTGAATGGTAACTGGTATTACAAATCGAAAGACACTTGATTCATGTAATTTTAAATTCTGTTTCTGAATCTGTTTACAGAAACACTATTATTCTTCTTATATTTAAATTGATTTCAATAACTTTAAAATTTTTATACATGTATAAGTTTACAATAATTACGATATGATACTGTACTAAATAGATTTAGGCGACGCAGTAAGACAGGGACTTTTCCCCCTTAATGAAACTATAGTTGATTGAAAAGTTAACTCCATTCCATTAGGAGACCGACCTAATTAGGATCCTCCGAGAATAACTATCTTCCAGAGGATGTTACATACCAAAAATTGGCAATGTACATGTCTTAGATTTAGTTATAATTTATAAGGAAATTCCCGCGTATCTTTTAAAATTAAAACTTCTCAACTTTCGTCATTCCGCACAGTCGCGTTTGCGCAAAAAAATGCGCAGGTGCAGGTAGTGTCGGAAGCAAGCATTAAGCCACGAGACCTCAAGCCAAGAACATGTACCTGTCTTGTGTGTGTGCTCTTCTCTTTCTAGGCATGTAGGCTCCTCTATCTTTACCTTCGGTTGTACCTTTACCTGTGTTCCTTCATTTCTCTACGAGCTTAGAAGACAGGAAGAACGAATTGGCAATTTGTACTCAGCAACGGTGTAACCTAACCCACAAAACATGATGGACCCTGAGATTTAGCTATGAAATACCATTCACGTAAGTAGTTTGTTATACTTATATTGTGTATGTAAATTGACTTTAAATGTGCATGAAAATTTGACTATTTCATAATCCTTAAAACGAGGTGATACGTTTATAGCAGGTACGCGTACAATAAGGATTATCCTTGAACCCGACGAGTTGGCACAGTATAAAGAAGGAATCTTTCAGGTTAAGTGTTATTAATAACGTACCGTTGCCATTGCACCCATTTTTCTTCTCACTTTTTGGTTATTTTTGGGTTTTATGTTTATATAGGGGTTCACTCCCGCACTACTGTATTAAGCCGGTGCACCCTTAACTTGTTACGGTATACCCACTCTTTCCGGGCAACTCAAAATTTAAACAGTCTAACGATTCTTCCACATTTAACAACTTATATTATTGCTAGGTGCAATAAATTTGGTTCTCTGTGTTTCGAACCTTGCCATTGTAGAACGGAACTACACAAAGTTACAACGTTGGTAAGTACGTAATTCTAAACGTGAATAATATAACAAACAACTTGTTATGAACTATACAACTTAGATAAACCTACTTCAAAAGCATTTTGTGTTACTGTTTGCCAAAATATAATACACAGCTCTTTAAACTCTGTAAAAGATTGTTCACTCCAGATACAATGCCAGAAAAATTTTATTACACACGCGTTATACTTTGAAAGTAAATACTCTCATTTGCTTTCAAAGTGTAGAAGTACTTGTAATCAGAAGTTTTCATATAATCAAGTGTAACATAGTTGCTATTGAGTTCCGTTATATGGACTCAAGTTGCCAATTGCAACAAATTTGTTATTGTATACGTAAAAGATGTAAAATTTAAGTATTTTGTAACTTTCATCAGCCACTTTAGAAATAAATACCGAACTTCATAAAGGGGACTTCGGCACACGAGCAAAAATTACACAAATTCTGTATAATCCTGTTCTGTATAAAAAAATTATTTGTAGGTGACTTAGGCCAGGTTTGCAAAATATAACGATTTGTAAATTAAGTTTTTTCTGTTTTTATAGAAATCCTTAAGTTGTGTGTTCCTGAAAAATTACGTATATATTATCAAATAGAAAAGAAAACCGTTAACTTCTTTTAAGAGTATTGAAAAGTTGACATTTGCTGTTTTAACCCCTTGTTGAACCAATGCCTCCAGATTTTACTGTATATTTTTGTAGTACCAATACAATGTACCAGCTTCCTCTTCCAGAACTTTAATTCTAATTTAGAAATGTGTTTCGAGCTAGAACGCGTTTCGTTGCTTTTTAAACATAATGCAAAGATTATTCGCAATATCCAAAAAGTGTATCTTACCTTCCCAAACTAATAAAAAACTTCCGAAGAACATCGTTCAAATTCCACATCAGTTTTTTCAGCTTGGAGAAAGCTTGCATTGTGGATAAAATATAGCTAGGGGTTTGGCTACTAACGATAATTTCCAAAGACTAACAAAGGGTCAGACAGCAACAAAGCTTCACTAACTTTTAAATCTGACAGTTATGTTTAAAACGGAATATAGGGTCTCATATACAGTCCGGACAAAACTAGGAGGTTCGGTTATTGTAGATGTATGCCAAGAAGTTCCACTTAGGAATTAGATCTATGGAATGAGTATGTTTATCTAAAAAATTTTTTCTGTCTGCTTTTGTATAGACATGCATTTACATGAATAGCGAAAGTAATAGTGACAGCGTACAGTGGTGATAAGTCACTTAAACTTACTAAAACGCCTACGTATTGAAATTTATGAATCATATGTAAATTTGAACCTAAGAGCTTCACGGTTTTGCAGAAACCAGAAGCAGCGCTGTCATGACTTCTATTATAAAGTACTACTGGCTGTATACTATGATTACCATAGAAAACCCAGCTTAAAATTCTTTCAAATTTTTTATCCTGTCCGATTTACATCCGATCACACCAAAAAGAAATAATTTATGAAAACCGACTTACCTTTAGTATAACTTGGCGTTTAAAACTAGTATGTAACTATATATCCACAAATTGCTTTAACATTACAAAGAATTTACAACATACAGCCGACGTACAATTTTCACGATCATTTCTAAGTACACAATTTATAGAACAACTATACCATTCAAATGCCGAGCGCGTTGTGTTTTGCAATACAGGCGATTCTGTCGATTTCAGTACTGAAACGGCCGCTACCTCTACGCGCATGTTTCTTCCTGGATAGAAAACCGCTACCCCTATTTTACTAGTACAAACGAAATATTTTTTGCAGAGTAAGTTGACATGAGATGTTTATTAATACGATCTTCACGTAAAGATGTCAAGTTATTGAGTTTTTCAAATAACGTAAGGAAAGTTCTGTTATCAAATTTATTACACGTTTCACGAACTTTTATTAGTAATTTTGGCATGATCATACACCTGCTCAAGACGGTGCTGAAATTTCTAAAATGCGTCATCAGCTTTTCGCCTTCCATTCTAAAATTTCTAAATCAAAGCTACCGAGTGTTCCAGACATTTCTAATAATTAAGTATTGGGTTCTTGATGATAGAGATGGCGTGCGTTATATTGGAACAGGTCAATATTTAATATAGTTGAGTAATATTAAGAGAAATAGTGTAAAATTCGCACTACATCGCATCTACTACCATCTGTTCTCATACAACCAGATTTAAAAGCTTCTTTTTTTTCGGAAAGCAATAAAAAACATGTATTTGTTGCTTTGTTTAACGTAACTACAATACACGTTGCTACGGTGGCGTCAGTGCTATCTAAATTTGAAATCTGTAACTATTTTGTAATCTCGATCACTAATTACAATAATAATAAAGCAGTGAGTAATCAAGGTTAGTCGGTGAAAAAATTGAACACCTTCAATGCGAGTTAGTCTTGTAGTAGGAGGTTACAACTTGTAATGTCAGGGTGTTCAGTGCGGCCAGACGCTTTTTATAGGATTTGTAACGCTTTGGCGTTACGAGAAATAAAAACCAGATGAAAATAGGGGAAACTAATCTAAAACTAACATAATCATTACTGATTCGCTCTGAACAATGAATTTCACAAATAGCTAATAGTAATTTAATGTGATATTTTTGCTCTTCTGGTTCTAGTGTAACGACCTAAAATTTCCACAGGCAATTTGCGATCGTCAAATGGTATAATCAATGTTAATGAATTCCACTCTCATAAAAAATTTACTGTAATTGTATTTCTCAAAAATATGAAATCCTACACATGTAAAATGTCAGACTAATTTCATATGCATGTTCTTTTGAAATAGCTGTACAATGTTTGTGTAAAATTATCGCAAAAATATGACTCCTGATATGAAGCTTAGTCTGGCTTAATCTAAGAAATACTCTATAAAGAGATTGTTTACATACCAAAGTGTGCTTCTACATTGCTTTCTATCAACGTAGTATTTGAATACGTCTATAGTAAGCGTTGATGGTCTTGTATGTCAACATGTAACACAGCGTTCGAATGTAATTGACATTGTCTTATTGCAGAGAAAGGATGTCTTTGATATCCTTCTCAGTGACCGACTGGCGTATTGCCATTTTTAATAGATAGATTGTTTCAGACCAGCATTGGATATACATATCGCTGTAAGAACGCTGCACGCCGATGTAATTAACGTTCAGTTTCCTGCTTCCCGGCACCACTCTGTTTATAAATAACCTAAAATTTAAATATGCCTCAACTAGCTCAGTTTAAACCACACAGAGTGTACTACGATACTATAACAAAGAAATTACCCGCTTTTTTATCTAATACTTTTTTACTTAAACGAGAAAAACGAAATAGACCAAGATTTGTATAATGACAAAGAAAATTTTAATACACTTTACAGCTTAATATCATGTACCATTCGACAAAATAAACTCCTGAATATCAAATAATAATAATATCAATTTCTTCATCCCCAAAATTATAGTTTTCTTTAGTCAGTTTAAAACCAGCAACAATGACACTGTACTTACTCTATTGGAAAAAGCCTTAAACGCTCAGTGACCTTTCCTTTTGTCACATAAATTTTTGGGCATAAAAAGATTTTTGATGACCTTTTACATAAATATTTTGGTATAATAAAAAGAAATATAGAAAATGTTCAATAAAAAAGGAAATAATGCTTTATGCTATTTAGGTAAAGTTCTGATCTGTAGTTTTCCTTGCGTGTCTTTTTGTTCTGTTACTGCGTACTGTGAACCAGTACCCCTGGATTGCTTTCAGTTGAGTTCACTTGCTGATTTTATGATACCGCTTGGCCAAACCTCATTCAATACTTAAAACAATCCTCCGTTTTGTGCTCCGATGCATAGATGCAAATCAATATTTTTAAGCAATTTTAGATTGATTTAAATTCGGATCTATTTCTTAGAGTTCCCAGATTTTAGCTTATTACTTAAAGTTTCAGCTTTTACTTATTATTTAGATTTTGAGCTTTTACTTATTACTTAGATTTTCTAGAGTCCCCAGAGTTCCCACTTTTCTTATTTATTACTTAGAGCTCTAAATTATAAATATTAAAAGTATGTTTAATTAATAAGCTATTACTTACATTTTCCACTTAATGGCAAAACTTTTCTCGTATATTTTTCATTATTCCTTTAATTTTTAACAACTCTTCCATCACAACTTTAAAAAATATAATTATTTAATTTTTCATTTTCACTTGATGTAAATATCTAATTTGAACTCTACGAATCATGCTGTTGCTGAAAGGATACTGTCTGATTATCAAATCTGAGTGGTATATAAAGCAACGCCTTTATCTGACAGGATTGGTTATCGGCATACTACGGTCATGGTTTAAGGCATGCCATAGGATTTTTTCAACACTCTGGGCTTTCTCGGGTATTATTTAGATAATAGCTCGTCGGAACAATGCTGTAGTCACGTATTATACCAGTTCTATATGGTGAATTGCTACAATTCTTGTACCTTCACCCGTCTGTTTTGTTATGCTTTAGGAAATTTTACCTCGACCTCGCATGTAGTCAAACGTATGGCTTTATTTTTGTCCAGATAATATTTTGGGTCTTGAGTTTATTTTCATGTTAAAAATCACGCATGCGAATTTCTATAATGACGTAAATTGAAATGCGTTTATTTACATCCTGCGTTTCCAAAACATGTTTATTTTGAAAGGTGCGTTTATCGCGAAAAAGCTTTGTTATTCCTTTGTACCATTGCATGTCCTATTCTACCAGAATTGTAATCATGATTTCTAACTTTCAATGCGCTTAATGCGTGTTTGTTTAGAATTTATGAATGCTTTTCTGGTTTAAATGAATTTAATTGCGTACAGAGTTATTTATTTTACTGATTATGTTTGTATTATTAAAGGATGTGCTTCCCGGCGTTAATTAAAGTCAATTGTCACCCTTATACAAGGTGTTAAATGTTTTCTTTTTGCATAATTTGCAAATTACGTACTTTTTGTGATAAATTTGTTTAGTTTTCTAGCTTTTGGTACTATTTACATGCAGTGTGCCACCCTTATAACTCTATATACCCCTAAATAACCCCATTATCATAGGATTATATATATACATATATAATGAAATGAAAACAGTTCTAACAGAGAGATACGGTATGAAAATTAACAAAAATAAAACTAAAGTACTAGAATGCACAGGAAGGGAAATTAAATCAAAAACAAGAATACAAATAGGTAACGAGAACTTACAAGAGGTTAAGGATTTCTGCTACCTAAGAAGCCAAATAACGCAAGATGGGAAAAGCACAAAAGATATAAAACAAAGATTAACACAAGGGTGTGCAACATTTAACAAGAAGAAGCAACTACTGTGTTCAAACATAGAAGCAAGGAAAAGATTGCTTAAAACATGTGTAGAGCACAGCACTGTATGGATGTGAAACCTGGACGGTAAAAGTAGCGGGCAAGAAAAAGGTAGAAGCCTTTGAACTGTGGTGCTACAGATGTATGATGAAGACATCATGGACAGATAAAGTTAAGAATGAAGTGGTACTCGAAATGGTAGGAGAAGAAAGAAATATGTGGAAAGCAGTAAAAAATAGGAGAGATGGGGTGATAGGTGACATACTAAGACATGAGGGAATAGTGCGGAATATATTAGAAGCCAAGATAAGAAAAAAAAGAAGTAGAGGTAGACCCAGGTTAGACTATTGCACACAGATAGTGAAAGATGTAAGATGTAGGAATTTCAGAGAAATGTGTAGGCTAGCTCGGAATAGAAATCGATGCAGATACGCATGCAACTAGTTCCAAGAAGGAAAAACTAATGACGAAAAAATAAATGTACTTAAACACGATGCTTATTATAAACAACTACAGGTATTGGTCTTGAAATATTCCCAACTAATGTTAATTGTACGAAAGTATTTACTAGAAAACTATTAATTCGGCAAATGTTTAAGTGTTGGGGAATCCTTGGCAGTCACAGGCTGACCCCCTTCACATACCTCTAAATCGCGTTTAAATAATGCATATAATTAGAAAACAATAGAAGGGGAACCGAGCTGTATGTGGGCTGTTCTGGGAATTTCAGGCAACTGTGTAGGCTAGCTCAGAACATAAATAAGTGTAGGTACGCGTCCAACTAGTTTCAAGACGAAAAATCTAATGACGAAAAAATAAGTGCACTTAAATTTGATGATTATTATAAACAACTACAGGTGTTGGTTGTGAAATATTTTTAACTAATATTGAAAGGATATATTGGAAAAACCATTAGTTCGACAAATGTTCAAGTGCTGGGGGAACTTGGCAGCAACAGGCTGCTTATCCCCTTCGACAAGAATGTTGTATTTCAATGTATAAGGATGATAGCATGGACAGACACGATTAATAACATAAAGGTTATAGAAATAGTAGAGGAAAAAAGATATTTGTCGGAAAAAAAGTTGGAGAAATTGAAGGGTCGGATACGTTCAAAGGCATTTTTGGGGAATAGCACGGAGTATATTACAAGCAGATAGGAAAAAAGAAGTAAAGGTAGATCGAGATCAGACCTTTGCACTCAGATAGTGATAGATGTAGACCGTGCAAACTTCAGGGAAATGTGTAGGTTAGTTTGGAATAGGAAGCAGTGAAGGTACGCGTCTAAACAGTTCCAGGACAGAAAACCTAATGATGATATATATATATATATATATATATATACATATATATAAACAACTGATTTAATTGAAATCTTGCGATACACTCGTTCTACCAGATAAAACTACAGCGTCAAATTGTAATTTTTATTCAACGTTTCGGCATTGACTTTATGCCTTCTTCATAGACTGAAAAATTTAATAAAGATTACTGCAATTACAATAAAGCAGTATAACTATGAAGAAGGCATAAAGTCAATGCCGAAACGTTGAATAAAAATTACAATTTGACGCTGTAGTTTTATCTGGTAGAACGAGTGTATCCCAAGATTTCAATTAACTCAGTTGTTTACCTACTTTCGTTCGAGAAATAATACTAATTATATATATATATATATATATATATATATATATATATACACATCTTACAGTAGTAACTGACGACTTTCAACTTTAAATACCTGTTTGCACTGTGTTAACTGCTATTGCCTCAAAGCTTACAGCTGATGTTCAACGTTTTGTGGACACGAGGTACATAATCTACCATGAAAGGTTACGTTAATATAACTTATAAAGGGTAAGTGCTTCGCTCTTTATGGTCGTGCTTTATTATTTGATAGTTATGTATTAAAATCTTGTATTTGATGTTTAGAAGTCTGACACAACTTAAAGGTTTATTTTTAGGAGAACTAATACGTTTGAGAATTCGTCGGTACCTGAAGTTTTCAATATCACAAAAGATTTCCATATTAGAATATTATATTTCTTGCACTTGTTAGATGTAGTTTCATAATAAATATGATTTAATGGTGATATAATAGGTTGTTAAAGTTGATCGTCTGATACAAAGTGTATAAACATCTAAAAGTTTTGTTGGTCGATCATAATAAAGACTTTGGCCTTTTTATAATTTTATTTAAAATCCAAAGTTTAAAAATCCTATACCTGGCGTTCCACAAACTAAAGGTAATATTAATTATGCTTTAGTGCTCACTTTGTTAAAATTGCGTTTAAATCACTAGGTTGTTACACAACTTGATAGATATATCACAGCTGTATCCAAAATTAACGTGACAATAATATTCTATTTTACGTTAAAAAATTTTCCTAGTCGCAAATTACTAATTTGTTAACGGAATGGGATTTGAGCGTGTTAAACAACAACGATTTGCCGACGTTCGAATGGCACAGGGGTAGCAGTTTCATCGTTGTCAGTGCAGTACAGCACGCGATGTTGGAGGTCGTTTATAATTGGGAATTGGGATCGGACGAGATCGCGCTCTCTGAGCATAAATTAATAACTTGGGATGTTAATGTCGGAACAGGCGTAAACGAGCAAATAACCATTTTCCCGCGTTTTGTAATAAAAGTGCAAATTGTGAACGATTCAAACGAAAATTTAGCGAAGCATTTCGTGATCGAATTTGTAAACTGCCGAGATGTTATTCAAATAGAAACACTCGCGCAAAATTTAAGAGACACAATGGTAGGCGCGTTAGCGTACTCGATGCGGCGGAAGAAAATATTTAACGATTGCGTACTTTGGTGGGCCCTATAGCTAAGCACCAAGCTTGCAGAAGCGCGCAACCTAATACACCGCTATCAATGCGCCATGGGTGAAATTAGAAAACAAAGGAAAATCGAGTATAATCAAAGTCATCGAAAATATAAAGCACTAATTGAAGAAACGCGGACTAACAAATTTAAAGAATTCTGCATGTGAGATTCCGAGAAGAACCGTGGAGGATATCGTGGTAGCGATCGTGAGTGCTGTTTCAATGTAGCGATTGTGCTGGGTCAATAACAAATAACAATAATACATTTACTTGAAGGATCGGTTGATCGGTTTACGTTATCTTATCTGAGGGTTGCTCGAGTGGTTTTCTTTTGTTTTTTTTGTTTGCTTTGGTGTGTTTTTAACTATAGGAAACGTGGCTGTCCGTATCTCTGACTGGAAAGGGGAGAGGTGCTATAATTTGCCTTATACGTACTGGGGGTCCTAAATTATTACTTAATTAAAACTCGGATCGTATTATTTGGTATATTTGACTACTAAATATAAAATTTATTTATTATATTTACATCTTTAGAAATTTAAGCATTAGATCGCATCTTACAAATACTGTTATCCAGTGGACACATTCTCTATTACTTATAGTTAGTAGTGGTACAAATTACATCAGCATAGAACTTACCCTTAATAAACTCAGTCACTGTAACTTTCACTAATACTAATTTACCCATCGGTCAAATCATTACTTTTCACATAATGACCTCGCCCTTTGAAATCTGGAATGGAACTGCTGCTATTTTTTTCCTTGCTTTTTCGCGGTGACTCTGTTCTTATTTTAAATTGTTAACTTAGCATATTTCCGGTTGATGACCAGCAGCTACCTAATGGGTTCTGCTTGGAAGTTGACTTTATTGTCATTCTGCTGTGCCTGTTTATTCGGAATTATAAGCTATTTTGCTGGTCTTGTGTTGTAATATGCTATTTCCTCTATTGGAAATAGCGCATAGGTTGAAGAACCCAATGAACTTTTCATAAATTTAACTTTGAATACTATTTCTACAAATGAGGCTATCTTTTTACTAGTTTCCTATTTTAACATTTCTAATTAATTGGGTGAAAATGTGCGGGATACTACATCGTTTCGCGTAATAAGGGGTAAACAGCAGAAGATCGCGCTTGGCAAAGTTAGAAAAAGTAATAGTAAATATACGGAGGGATAAACGATGGCGGAGTATTCGTTGGAGAAATCTTTCCCAACGGCGATTCAGAGGGGCGCAAAGGGTTGCACAACAAGATACGCCGGGGAGCCATAGAAGCGTAAGGAATAGTTGCTAATAAGATAATTATGGGTCACGATGTCGGAAGAGCTCTTAGGAGGGTGAACCCTAAGAAGGTGCCGGGGCATAATGGAATCATCTCCGAAGCAGCTCTGTAGGCATGCCTTTTGACTCCGCATATCTTTGCCGGGTTGTTCCAGCTTTGTTTGGAGAGGGCGTGTTTCCCCGTTGTTGGAAAGTCAAAAATATGAAATTTATTACTAAACTAAAAAAGGCGGATGTGTCAGACCCGGGCAGCTATCGTCCAATTAGACTGCTACCGGTACTGGGAAAAGTTTTGAATCGAGTTATGACCACCCGATTCCAGCACGCTGAACGAGACAACGGCGGTTTTAATAGCAGACACTTTGGATCGCGAGGTAAGTCAACTATCGACTTTTTAGAGTTTATAGTAGAAGAAATCAAGCAGGCGAGGGAAGCAAAACAGTATAGCTCGTCGTGGGGTGGACGCCTCTAAAGCATTTGATACAGCCTCGTGGTTATCTGTTGTTTGAGAGCTAGAACTTAGGGATTGTCCGCAAAACCTGATGTAATTGGTCAAAAGTCATTTCTCGGGAAGATTGGCACAGTTTGAAATTTCGCGCGAAATTGTATCGCGTACGGTGGAAGGGGGAATCCCGTACGGGTCGTGTTCCGATTCCACGTTCTGGAAGTTGCAGTATGAGAACATTTTCAGGGTTAAATTGCCCAAAGGATGCACTATTGTTGGGTTCGAGCATGATACCCTATTGATTATCAGGTCGAGATGGTTAACGGATATGCGAACGAAACCGAATGAGGCGTTAAATAGGTTGCCCAAATGGTCGCATGAGGTCAAGTTGTAATTCAACACGACAAATCTAGAGACACTTTCTTTCGGAACAAAGCTAGGTCAACGTCCCCTTAGTCTAGCATTAGAAGAGGATAATATCCCGTTTAAGAAAACCATCACATACCTCGATGTTAAATTAGACAACAAATTGAACTGAAAGGCGAACTTGCAATATGTCAAAAGTGAGTGCAGCGGAATATCTAACAGAATAATAGCGGCAGCAGAAATAAGCTGGGGATTCAGACGCGAATTGTTGAGGACAGTCTACGCTGGACGAATAGAACCGGCAATGCTGTATGCGGCATCTGTTTGGTCAGAGGGCTGTAGGTCAGAAAAGTCTGGCAATTGGCGAGCGTTTAATGCATAATTGCTGCCAAGATGGCGAGGGTATATAGAACCACTTCGATAGATACGGTCTTAGTGATTAGTAGGATGCTCTCAATCATATATGTAGTCAAGGAGATTAGATATTGGAGACTTGTAGACATAGGAGAAGCTTGAGAAATTGTCAAAAACATTAGTCTTAACGGTAGGTAGGTTAAGAGAAAAATCGTTATTTCAGAACTACAGCGTCTGGCTGATGTCATGTGGCTCAGGTCTCTCGAAAGCGATGAAAACGTGACGGGATCAGGATCTATATGGATGGCTGGCGAATGACGATAGGTAGGCAGGAGCAGCGTTCGTGGTGTATAAATGGAATAAAACAAAAATCTCAACAAAATTTTATGAATAATCTTTGATACATTCTAAAACATCTTCCTTCTGCACACATTACCTAACAAATCTACTTATACACAAGATACAAATAACGCTTAAAATGCAATTTGCAGCTTAAGGTTAGAAAGCAACAACATTTTATCACTACCCACGTGGTAGATTAGCTTTACCTAATCCTTGTTAATAATTAGAATACTTATATGTGAGTTACAAAATTTTCTTTAAAATTGTTATGTATTAGCTCGTTTCATTGTACCTAATGGGCGACCTAGAGCAGAAGTTTTTGTAAGGATGAAATCAACTCAAGATCTGACCTCAATATTACCAAAATAAAACTATCCAATTACAAATAATTTTCTATACGCAAAATAAAAACGTATACTGGTTAAATCTACTTAGTAATACACGAACTGTCCCTTTAGATTTAAAAAAAAAGTATACTTGCGTTTTGGATTATCATATTCTTGCTGGTATTCTTATCTCTATCCCTATCTAAACATCGTTTCCATTAGAATTCACTGCATCGAAAACTTCGTGGTTCCATTTTTAATCTTCGCAGTACCAGTTTTCAAAAGTATCTTTAATAGATTAGAATAGCCGGTAACCTTGCATCAAGGTAACTTATTATTTATATTGGCGCTATAAATCATCGTTGCACTCCATATAGTAACTATCTATCAATGATCGAATGTTTAATAACCTATGTTTACATCTTGAATGTTAAATATTGAATGTCAAAACGTGAATGAATCGCTATCATTAAATTCTGACTTTTATCTAATAAATTCAAAATACGAAACCGGTCTCAAACTTTCTGATTACATTTTAGGAAGCACGAGTCATGCCATGATGTAGCAATCGACCGCCATTTCGTGTTCATTGATTTTAATGGACCGTCAGTTAAAATTTGTGTTTTCCATTCTTTATTAATAAATTAAACTAATGGTTGGATCTCTCTCTCTCTCTCTCTCTCTCTCTCTCTCGCTCTCTCTCTCTTCCTCCCTTTCTCCCTCCCTCCCTCCCTCCCTCCCTCCCTCACCTCAACTAGTTCTAAACTTCTCGCTCTCTCTCTCTCTCTCTCTCTCTCTCTCTCTCTCTCTCTCTCTCTCTCTCTCTCTCTCTCTTTCGCTCGCTCGCTCCCTCCCTCCCTCCCTCCCTCCCTCCCTCCCTCCTCCCTCCCTCCCTCCCTCCCTCAACTAGTTCTAAACTTGACTCTGGATCTAGATTTTAGGTTATCGGGTTTTCAATCTTCATAGTTTAAAAATTTTTTTGGATTTTCAGTACTTCCAAAATTTTCAGAGCGCTACGTTTTTTAGGTTTTTCAGAGTTGTTAGGTATTTTAGGACACAATTTCATGATACTATAGATCTTTCAAGATTTTTAAAATTTGAACATTTTTGAGGATTTTCAATACTCATGATTTTTGGGATTCTTTGGAATGTTATGATTTCTAAAAGTTTCAGTCTTTTGAAAAATTATTAGGCTTTTAAAAATTTACTAATTTTTTAGTAACTATAAGGGGTTTCAGAATTTTAGGATTGTATAGAACTTTTAGGATTTAAAAGGTTCAGTATTTTTGGGAATTTCATGACTTTTCAAGATTTTGAGTATCGTTCTAAATTTTTGTACCTTTTAGGAGTTTTCAAAATCTTTATATTTTTCAGAACTTTTGTGATGTTTAAGATTTTTGAGATTTTAGGACTTTTTAGAATTTGTCATGATTTTGAGGATATTCACAATTTTTCAGGCTTTAAGAGAATTTTCAAAATTTATTGGGATTTTTAGAGTTTTCAGATTTTCACGATTTTCAGGAGTTTAAAGAATTTAATGCATTTCAGGATTTTTTAGATTTATAGAATTTCTAAGGATTTTAAATAATTTTTCAGGATTTTCAACATAATTCGGGATTTTGATGAATCTAAGAGTCTGTATCTAGCGTACGTGATAACACAAACACTTGAAATTTATTCTTAGCTTCTAATTTGACCAAGGGAGTTTTTTTCTGAACATTTACCTAACAGTTTTTAAGTGGTGCATGTCGGAATTTGAACCCGCCAATTCGATATTCGTGTTCGCACGCAAACGTAACTGGTACACCCGCCCTGTTTGCATCACTACTACCTGCAAAAAAGATTGCTCTTGGGTGAAAAATTTCTAACAAAACAGATTTAACAAATAAACGTAATGAGTAATAGCGTAATTAGAGCATTGCGGTGATGTCTGTTTTCATTCACCTTAGTTTCATCAGTAGTAAATACTGAAAATGGTAGTTACTAGTTTGGCCTTAGTTCTTAATCTGGTAGCATCTTTCGATTACCTTTAAGCACGCTCATTGAACTACTTAAAAAGCTCTGCAATGTTAGCGTCTTTTCAAAAATCTCATTTGCATTGCTTTAAATATTGTTTAGTTGTCATGTTGAAATCCTCAGATCTATCTGCTCAATGAAGTTAGAACGATGTTAGTAATAACGCTCTCGGAGTACAATATTGTGTATCTTAAAAACAATCGGATTGTAGGTTCTTGCATAAGCCCATTTGCGATAGTAGGTATCATTGTGATTCCGCATTAAAACACCTCTAAACAATTCGAAACAGCTGTGCAATGAAACTTATTAGATACCACTTGGGCTGTTAAACATCGTGTATTAGCAATAAACTAAAAGCTGCCTTAATGAACGTAGTATTTTATTTCAGCGATGGATCTTTCATAAAAGCATTCCTTGTGGAATAGGTTAGCACTACAATAAGTGGTTATTATTTGTTCAAAGCAGACATTCTGTTCCATCCATCATGTGAGTTATGATCGTACAGGCTTCTCCACTTCTTATTCATAAATTTAAGAGCACGTAGGTTGAAAAGTTCTTTACATGTTTTCCGCAATTCTCAAGTTTATATGTTAATAATAACAAGCGCACGCTTCTTGTTTATCGCATCAAAAGATACGTGCCTAGATTACTCAACTTTCAGAGAATACCTATCTCTGGATACAATATTTGTCAAAAGGCATGACAAGCAGAACAGTTATTACTATTATCTTTATTAAACAGATACTTTTAGATTTCTGTGGTTGCTGTCTTATTCTTAGACGCATAAACAGAAAATTGCTGGTGTTATTTAGAAAATTTAATGGCAGTTGGCGTTAAATGTTTTTGATTAACCAACCCAAGCATTCGGAGTCTTTATACGGGGGTGAAGGTTGTGGAATCAAAAGCAAAAACGTTAACAGGAAATTTAAAAGTTCCTTATATTAAGTTTACTTAGTTATACAAGGATTTTAATGAATTGGGAGGCGTTGCTATCGTATTTAAGCATAAATACTTTATTATTACTTTGTGAATTCGTTATTGAAACGAATGACAACATTACATAAGCTCAGAGGTTTGCTTGTTCTACTGTAAAGTTTAAGCAATAAATACAAGCAGAAGCTATTATTAGAAGTATCGTGCATCAAATTGAAAGATTTAAATAAAGTATTTAACGTATTTTCATATTTCTGGTTATGTTGATCTCACACTTCAAATAACGATTATATTTTAGCACATTGCCTTAAGCAGATCGCTTCACACTTTTACATTTACAGAAAATAATGTACAACAGGTTAATCAGAATTTCACTTCTACAATAGTTCACTATACGCTAACTGTCTAGTTGCATTGTTTCTGGTTATCTTGTAACATACCGACTGTGAGAACGACAAGAAAAAATTCAGAAATTTGAGAACTAGTCCCGAAGAAGTTTGTGCTGAAATTACGAATTGGAAAAAGAGTAACGGGCACAGAAAGAAAAAGAAAGAAAAATTTGAAGAAAATAATCCAAGCGGAAAGGTAACGATCGGTGTGAGAAACTGTCCGGCTCCACCTAGCAACTCGTGGTGGTGTGGCGTTGACAAAAAAAGAAACAAAAAACCCTAATTACTGGGCTTCATATGCCAAATCTTTAAAGATATCAAAAAAAAACCTGACTCTCAGAAACATAAAAAGTTTTACTACCAGATGAGTTCCATTGGCTCAAATCCATATCCACCGTATTTTCCACCAAGAGGCACGTGTCGGTCAAAAACCAAGAGATTTAGGTATAAACTGGTAGATTGATGTTTTACCCTATGAGTCTATAGATGCAATCGAAATGCTGACATGTCCTATTTAAACCACAAGCTTAGTAAGATTAAGTATATAGTTTCGTTAGATGCCCGTTATCCGAAAAAGTTTGTGCTGAAATTAAGAATTGGAAAAGGAGTAACGGGCACAGAAAGAATAATCTCAAGAAAATAATCCAAGCGGGAAGGTAACGATCGGTGTGAGAAACTGTCCGGCTCCACCTAGCAACTCGTGGTGGTGTGGCGTGGACAAAAAAAAAGAAACAAAAAACCCTAATTACTGGGCTTCATATGCCAAATCTTTAAAGATATCAAAAAAAACCTGACTCTCAGAAACATAAAAAGTTTTACTACCAGATGAGTTCCATTGGCTCAAATCCATATCCACCGTATTATCCACCAAGAGGCACGTGTCGGTCAAAAACCAAGAGATTTAGGTATAAACTGGTGGATTGATGTTTTACCCTATAAGTCTATAGATGCAATCGAAATGCTGACATGTCCTATTTAAACCACAAGCTTAGTAAGATTAAGTATATAGTTTCGTTAGATGCCCGTTATCCGAAAAAGTTTGTGCTGAAATTAAGAATTGGAAAAGGAGTAACGGGCAAAGAAAGAATAATCTCAAGAAAATAATCCAAGCGGGAAGGTAACGATCGGTGTGAGAAACTGTCCGGCTCCAACTAGCAACTCGTGGTGGTGTGGCGTGGACAAAAAAAAGAAACAAAAAACCCTAATTACTGGGCTTCATATGCCAAATCTTTAAAGATATCAAAAAAAACTTGACTCTCCGAAACATAAAAAGTTTTACTACCAGATGAGTTTCATTGGCTCAAATCCATATCCACCGTATTTTCCACTAAGAGGCACGTGTCGGTCAAAAACCAAGAGATTTAGGTATAAACTGGTAGATTGATGTTTTACCCTATGAGTCTATAGATGCAATCGAAATGCTGACATGTCCTATTTAAACCACAAGCTTAGTAAGATTAAGTATATAGTTTCGTTAGATGCCCGTTATCCGAAAAAGTTTGTGCTGAAATTAAGAATTGGAAAAGGAGTAACGGGCACAGAAAGAATAATCTCAAGAAAATAATCCAAGCGGGAAGGTAACGATCGGTGTGAGAAACTGTCCGGCTCCACCTAGCAACTCGTGGTGGTGTGGCGTGGACAAAAAAAAGAAACAAAAAACCCTAATTACTGGGCTTCATATGCCAAATCTTTAAAGATATCAAAAAAAACTTGACTCTCAGAAACATAAAAAGTTTTACTACCAGATGAGTTCCATTGGCTCAAATCCATATCCACCGTATTTTCCACTAAGAGGCACGTGTCGGTCAAAAACCAAGAGATTTAGGTATAAACTGGTAGATTGATGTTTTACCCTATGAGTCTATAGATGCAATCGAAATGCTGACATGTCCTATTTAAACCACAAGCTTAGTAAGATTAAGTATATAGTTTCGTTAGATGCCCGTTATCCGAAAAAGTTTGTGCTGAAATTAAGAATTGGAAAAGGAGTAACGGGCACAGAAAGAATAATCTCAAGAAAATAATCCAAGCGGGAAGGTAACGATCGGTGTGAGAAACTGTCCGGCTCCACCTAGCAACTCGTGGTGGTGTGGCGTGGACAAAAAAGAGAAACAAAAAACCCTAATTACTGGGCTTCATATGCCAAATCTTTAAAAATATCCAAAAAAACCTGACTCTCAGAAACATAAAAAGTTTTACTACCAGATGAGTTCCATTGGCTCAAATCCATATCCACCGTATTTTCCACTAATAGTCACGTGTCGGTCAAAAACCAAGAGATTTAGGTAAAAACTGGTAGATTGATGTTTTACCCTGTGAGCCTATAGATGCGATCAAAATGCTGACAGGTACTATTTAAACCACAAGCTTTGAAAACTTATCCGTGGAAGACTTGACGGAAAAATTAATTTTGCACTTTTCCTTCTTTCTCTTTAAATGTATATTATATCTGGTTGATTGTGTAGATAATCAAGATACACTCAAACCATCTAAAAATCTGTTTTACATTGGAGAGTGGGTGTATACTTTTTATATTATTGTGCCGAATTTTTTGCTTTCTGCTTTTGTGGATCAGGCATTGATGGGTCTTGATTTTAATTTAACATTCTCCGCGAAATTTTTGCGTAAAAAAACAAGCAATAAAAGTGATGTATGTTCTGTGTGGAGAGAATTTCTGTTGCAAGAGCCCAATGAAGTTCTGTTTGCTATCTTTTCCTTACTTCAAAATGAAATTGCAGAAGTGTTTAACTCATTCCGTATTAATGATATGTTAAATTTACCTTGCATTTAATAAGTAAATAAAATATAAACGTACCTTTTTTTTTAAAGACGAGATTGTGAGAGTGATCGTGCTTTTAAATGTTTCACCGTATTCAAACAATGCCTTTACCAACTGAAATTAGCTTCAGAAGTTGACAAAGTTTTTTCTGCTGAAGCAGATCCGCAATACGGAAAATTCTTGGCGGATGTTTGGATCGGAATTATACTAACTTTAATTGTTCTTAGTTGCGTTGTTGCATGTGTTCCTATCGGCTGTACCACAAATTCCACCCCCGCGAATAGACTGTGAATCTTTGCCAAGCTACACCAGTGCATCCGGCTTACCAAGCTATCAGGAGGCTTTCGATCAGTTACAGAAAGTAAAAGAACAATCTGCAGTTGATAATGGGATGGAACCATGGACACCCCACACTCCACCAACTCCAACTGCAAGGCTATCAGTAGCCGAACTAGTCCAATTCTATAGAAACTCTTCCTGTGCTCCTGGTGGTGTAAGTTGAACTATTTCATACTTGTTATTACTTTAAATATCTATCCGTTGTTTTGCCATATCTTTTTCGTTCTGATACCTTTTACAATAGACTTGCATGCTATTTTAAAACATAGAAAAAAAAAGAAAAAAAAAATCAATACTACTGAATTACTCATATCAATTGTGACTTACCTATTTATCTTTTGTTAACTTTTTGTCTGCTTTATGTTTAATTGGTGTGTGAGGAAACGTTTCTGCTACTCCCCAATATTACCTCACGTTGTACTAAAAATTTTTGTATTGCTTTTACCGTTGTTATATTATATAGATTATCTAAACAGTTTTTTTTTACATTCTACCAAGTACTGAATACCTTAGACTTTTCATTGTTGCTATGCTTTTTATTTATTTCAGGTTTGCAGGACTAATCTTTTTTATTGCAGGTTTGCTATTCTAATTTCTTTTATTGCAGGTACTGTTACTAACTCCTTACCGCTGCATACATCATAGGTCAGTCTGCTTTCTACAACCCCCCCTACTCTCCGATTGAGCCCGGTCATTTCTTTGACTTTCTTTGTGTTACGTAGCATAAATTTGGCGCCCAACGTGGCTGCCACGAAAAAAACGTAACATAAATTTGGCGCCCAATGTGGCTGCCACGAAAAAAAAACGTAACAAAACTTACCAATACGCGCAAAACACCTCCTACTTGTCGAACAAAAAAACGTGCATTGCTCTTGAAGTACTGGGACGAGTAATGTAGAAAATATTTAACGCACAAGCTGCAGAATCAATTAAAAATGGGTTCAAATAACACGAGTTCGAACTGCAATCCTCGCGTTCTCAAAGTGCGATTAACAAACTAGAAAACAAGTTATCAAATAATAGTAGGATTCATCATTTCGACAAGTCTTTAGATGGGAAACACAAGAGAAAGCAATCATACGTTATCGGAATGTTTAACAAATTAATGGATACTTAAAACAAGATATTGACTATTTAATTTATCGAATAAATTTTGTGTTCTAGAAGCAAGATGGATTTGAGTTGAAATTATGTAAAAGCGGGATTATTCTGGACAGGTACACTATATAGGGTATTGTTGGAGAATTTAAGAATAGAAATGGAATTTATTCGAGCGGATAATGACTTAACCAGGGAAAAAAGGGGTATTTAATTTATGTTGTAAAATAAACGTGATACTTTTACCTTCAAGGATCAAGATGCTGTTGATTTCACGTGGCCGCGCGGATACAGGAACCAAGACCTACTTCCTAATTGTGTGATCTAATAAGTTAGTGCCGTTTTCAAGACGTATGCAGCAATTAGAAAATGCACAATATCGACGACCTTAAAATGAATTAATTTAAGAAAAACAGTCGTTCACTGTTATGAAACCAAAGAGCACTGTTTTATTAAGGGCATAAAGCAAGCATTCTCCCGGCTTTTCCTAATCTATGAATTAAATTATCTATATACCGTGTTAGTAAGAGGCACTTCTTCTCGTATCTTTTGAACGGTTACACTTATGCTAATGAAATACGCAGCGTGAAAATAAACGTATGTAGGCTTTTTAACTAGTCATAACAGGAAACGCAATAGTCACAGGGCCACTCTGACCAATAATTTTAAATAGGACTTTATGGCAAGTGACATCCCGTTCGAAAGGTATTTAAAATACCTATCCGCTCATACTAATTTTGTTTGAATTTAGGTTAAGTTTACTGGATAAATTAAATAAGCATTAAAATTAGAGTTTGGCATTTAATTAATAAAGATTTAAGAATCATTCTTATGTAAGTGTTCAAAATGTGTTCCACCTAATTCTTGACAGTAATGCATCCAACAGCTAATCTGTTGCCGTACTCGTGCAAATGTGTCAGCGGAAATTGCCCTGCATTGCTCAACAATTCGTGGTTTCAAATTTCAATACTGTCAGGTGCTGTAGCGTAAACCTTAGATTTCAAGTACCTCCACAGAAAAAAATTTAATGGTGTCACGACCGGTGACCAAGCTGGCCTACCTATCGGATCTCATCGTCCAATCCATCTGCCACGATATTCCTCATTCAGGTAACGGCTCACTGCAACATACTAGTGTGCAAGAGCACCTTCTTGTTGGAACGTTATTTCCAAGTTGCCGAATTCATTTGGATTATCTCCCAGAATTTCAAGAATAAACGGCTCATTGGTGTTTTGTAACATCTCCAGATGCAGTTCAACAATTAAGCTAACATTGATAAAAACTGGCCCAACTATTTGGTTTCCTAAAGTACTTGTCCAAACATTTATTTTTTTTTAAAATTGAGTATCACTTTCACGAAGAATGTTGGGATTTGTGTCACTCCAACAACTTGAATTTTGAGTGTTAACATTTTCATTAAGGAAGAAAGTACCTTCGTAACTAAAACACATTGATTTTGTATAGTCCTGGTGTTGGCTAATATCATTGGTCATACTTTCACAGAACTCTAGTTTTCGGTCGGGGTCATTATCTGAACCATTTTTAATTTGTATGAATGGAATTTGGGCATATCTTTACTTTATCGGCCACTCTTAGAATTCTTTTCTTTGGCTAAAATGTTGTTCCGGCCCCCACTAGTAAGCATCAATTGGTTTTAGACCGCTCGTGTCTGGATTCCGCCCGGCGGGACGGCAAAACCCGCCAAATAGACTTTGCTTCAGTTACCGCTCACACAACATTACGATGTTTACTGATACCCAGAAATGGTCATTGCAAT
Source organism: Platerodrilus igneus (assembly GCA_036346225.1). NCBI lineage: Eukaryota > Metazoa > Arthropoda > Insecta > Coleoptera > Lycidae > Platerodrilus > Platerodrilus igneus. Next base: position 9,233,180 of record JARFIW010001599.1, read on the forward strand.
GTTCCCGGTTTGGTTTAAGCAAGCGCGACGCTGCTGATTAGGCAATTTACAACGGGACGTCTGCAGTACACCAAGCGAAGTAAGCTTTATTATTTATATCTTTGTTAAGTACTTATTAGTGCCAGTGTTTATGTAATATTGTCATTTTTCTAATTTCTAAACAGATTGCATTTGAGTTCTCAATTTGGCCATCTCGTGAGTGGTGTTGTCAGGAATCTTCTGCTCAGGTTAGGTAAAGTTAGGTTAGGTTAGGTTAAAAAACACGAAATTTGATATTGCGTTGCTTAAGTTGTTTTTCAGTTGTAGTTTTGTTAATTAAAGTTAGGTTAGGTTAAAAAAGCGCGAAATTTGTTGTTGTTAACGTACAGTGTCATTTTCAAATAAAAATGTGTATATGAGATTTGGCGGGTTTTGCCGCTGCCGGGCGTGAAGCACGTTTTCGTTGTTTGGTGCCATCGTAATGTTTATTTCTGGTCAACGGTACATGCCATTACGTTATTTACGCATTAAGCGCAGTATAATGCAATTGGCGGTCTGCAACCGCCGGACGGAATGGACGTGCGAGCGCGGTCTGAAATCAAATTGTCTTGACTAGTCCCGTCGGAAACAGCGTTTTGGATAAAAAACACAGTTTTGGGGGTGGCCAGTAAAGTAAACTTGTTCCGGAATTTGTTTTTGCCAACACTTTATGCCCTTGGACCGACTTCACAGATGGACGCAACTAAGGCTGTAAAATAAGTAGGGTTTACTACCAGTTCTGAAACTATATCAATTTTTTATCACTACTTACTGGTCGACCTGGTTGTATGGCATTTGGAACACTATCTGTTGCTTCTAACTTCTGAAGAAGCTCTCTCAAATAAGTCCACGGTATAGGGTGATCGGATTAAAAAGAATTTCCGCTGCATGGAAATTGTTTCTATGTTCACTAAATATCTTGATATCTGGTAAACACTTTGTCGGCTGCAGTATGTAGATACCATTTTGCATATGTAGACATTTAAACGACTCATTTAACCATAATTAAACTAAACGTTCAAGGTATACAACACTTTTGCAAAAACTTAGCAAGTAAAAAAACGAGAAAATTAAAAAACGTAAACTTTTTGATAAGTAATCAGAGGCGGACTTTAGAATATTTATTAATTAAATGCCAAACTATAGTTTTAGTATTTATTTAATTTAGCCATTAAAATCAGCCTAAACCCAAGCAAAATTAGTATGAGATAATTGGTATATTTAATACCTTTCAAACGAAATATCACGTGCCATAAAGTCCAATTTAAAATTATTGAACAGAGTAGCCCTGTGACATCTATGACTATTTCGTAACGTGTTAATAGTTAAAAACCCTCATTCGTTTATTTTCACCCTCCGAATTTCATTAGTATAAGTATAACCATTGAAAGGGTATGAGGGTAGGAAGGGGATTTGTGACTAGCACGGGTATAATAATTTGGCACACCTAATATTCACATGGGCGTATCTTAAAACAAAACTTAACCAGAAAATGCAAATACACGAAATTAAATAAAATAATGGTTTCTTCCAAAATTATACAATAGGAATGCGTCGCATCCATGAATAACATCTTTGGCAAGGAACCTCGTTGGGAAGATCTGGGATTACAGTCGGTGTAACGATCATGCGTAAAAGAAACGTAACGGCTAAATTAGACAATGCGGAGCTAGAAACTTTTATGATTATGAAGGGAATTCATAACCAATGAAGTAGGTTGCAAAGCATCTTGGAAATAATTATTAGCCAACCAAGCATGAAAATAATGTCAGTATTATAGCGATAGTGGCGCAACGTTATCATGGTTCTACATCCACTTCGTTTTATTACTTTGCTTACTACCTACTAATCTCCGCTGATCATTTCATAGTTATATTTGATCACGTGCTTTTAAATATTTCAATTAATTTCACACCAACTATATTTTCAATCAAATTCTCAACATTTGCTTAACTCTTTGGGGAGCAAAAGTTTAAACAGAATAAAGTTCCTAGTGGAGCACGATGTTTTTATCTTTTTAATTGTAAATCATAATAAATCACTTCATACGTAAGTGGATAGAATACGCCTAGCACATAAAAAATACATATTCTTACAAAGTATACCTTTTTTTTGAAAATTTTGGATGGTACACAAAATGTACCATCAATCCACTACAAACAAAAATATTTTCTTTTGTGTTATTTGTAATACATATAAAGTAAACTTAACAGTAGTATGATATCTTTGAAAAGAAGATTTACTTTTACTTAAACATAAAGGAATATGACATACAGCAAATCCAGTCGGTACGCACTTGCCTAGATTTTGTGCTACACAACGCACATCTGCTTCGGAAGCAACGCTCTGGTTGATGAGCGGAACAATTTAACCTTACTTCAACTGGAATGAAAGGTTTTGATTTTTTTATTTGGATCCTTTCCATTGGCATACCTGACAATTGTCTTTTTTTACAAACTAGCACTAACTGGTCGGCCAACAAATCATTCATTAGCTCAAGTCGAAAGCCTTTAGCAGTAAGTTTTGGTAATCCCAATAATTTGTAAATACAATCTGAATTTACAACTGATGCATCTAACAAGTAAAAAAAGATTCTGTGTCACCATTTCTTACTACGCCGATTAATTTTGCAACTGCTTAGCAGCTGATCGAATTTATTAACGTAATTCATGCTATGATTATACTCAATAACAGCAACAGGATATGGCACCTGGGTAATGTTGCCATCTTTTTCTTTCCGTTGCACTTCACCCACATCTTCTGGATCATGATAGTTTGAAATAATATGCACTGCTGTTGTGTCCTTCCATTTGATAATTAACAATCCTGAATCACTCGTGAACCACTCATATTCACCACGCTTCATGGTTTTATCTGGTCGAAATGTAGGAAGATAACGACGTGACATGTTTACCGTACCTACACCATGAATATTATACCTTTTGAAATTCTCCATCAAGGAACGCTATTAAAATAATTATCGAAATGTAGTACATGATTTTTTTCACGCAGAGAAGATGAAAGTTGATTGATGACGCGGCACCAAAACTTTTTCTGGGGCATTTGTCTTGCCCGTGTATAAATCAAATTCCAACAATATCCAGATTAATCAGCAAGAACCCACATCTTGTAGCCTCGTTTTTTTGGGCATATATTGCTTCAATGAGCTGCGTCCCTTAAATCATGGATTCATCGATAGCTATGTGTTTGTCGGGAACCAAGCATTTTTCAAAATTTGCTGAGAAAACATAGATCATTGGACGTAATTTAAAAAGCTTATCAGAATCAAGGGATGACCTTTTAGGCATAACAGGGTTGTCGTTTACATGTAAATATAACAGTAGCCAAATAAATCATCTTAGAGATATTAAGTTACTAATAAAGGGATCGTTGAGATCAGGTGCACTAGACCAATAATCTTTGTAGCTAGGAGAATGTTTGATACCCATAAGCAAATTGATTCCCAAAAATGTTTTCATTTCTGTGGTAGCGGAAGAAATATAATTTTTGCCTAATAATTTTTTATTGTTCTGCATATAGATTGGTTTGAAACACCAAGTGTTCGATGAATTCCTCTGGTAGTAACTGTTGAAAAATTTTATACGGCGTGATGTTTTCTATAATTCTGATAAAATCAGGCACACCAACACTATGTGTAAATGTTGGAGCTGGCATTGGTTTGAAGTTTTTCGCCCACGTTGGTGGTTTATATTCCTGTGACATTTTTACTGGAAATTGGAAGAAAATTTTGAATAATCCTATCTCTAAGAGTTGCTAGTGGTAGGTCAGATTCGTACTCTTCACTTGCAGAAAATGAAATGTCTTCGAGTTGACTTTCAACATTCACTGCATGCTCTTCACCATCGGATATGTCAGATTCATCTTCAGATTCTGATCCTAATGATATTGGTACAGCAGATATATTCATGTTTTCAATTTCTTGATGCAACTCATCAACTGACATATCTACCAGTATAAATGGCAAATCATCTTGCTTCAATCGTGACATTTCCCTATAAAAACACATTATTTTAGAAATCTATAAATGGAGTGGTGGCACATAATAAGTACCACTATGAAACCTTGTTTATCTTTAAATATAACCAAGAATGCATATTACTAGTGCAATAATACTTACCAATACACAAAAATCTACCACTAAATTTAATATTTACTGTCAAAACTAAGACTTTTACAGAAAGTAACCTCCAAACACTGATACTTCATCACAAGGAAACAAACAAGTGAAATGCATAATAGAATATTCGAGTAATCCTTGCTTCAAACCACAGCAGTGACTGTTGAGGCTACCTAGATGTTTCTCATCCAGTGGTTTAGGAATTCTACCACTCAATCATCAGTAGAAGGTGTACAAAAGTGTGGTACATTATTGAAACCATTGTCGTTAAACAACACCAACAAAAGTGGTACATCACGTGTACCACAACCACTCAAAAAGTTAAGGTATCTATGCGTTATTATTGATGAGTTTTTAGAGAGACATTTTAATACACTAAAACCAACAACAATTTCTCGACAACGCTTGACAATTTGATACAGAACATTTGCTAGTGGCAAGTAGTAAAAAAAAATTTAGAAATTTCTACGGTATATGTGCATAAAATTACCAACAGCAATTTTGTATCCATGACTAATAAAAGTACTATATGAATTAGGCTTGTATTTATTTATTGCACAGACTAGAAATACGCAGTCTTACTGTCACAGTGTGGATCAAGTTGTAAGAATAATTGCATTTGTAGTCACCTCTTTGAAACCCTCTCCAACGACATTCAAAACAAAATGTTTACATCATAAATCGTTGTGATGGTTACCGCGATCGAGCCAGTTCATTATTTCAACAAATATTAATTCAGGAATTCAGTTTGATAGTTGATTAAATCACATCACTGTTTATAGATCGCACTAATTAAATCAAACAGGAGCTTGTTTGTTCAGCCAATGAATAACGCTCCTTAGGCTAATGGAATGTTTTAAATTTGGTTTCGTTATACTAAATGCAGTCAATAAATTCTGAATGGTGTATTTTAATTATGATCCATTGTAATGCAGCATTAATGCAGCAACCGAATACCATGTTAGTTTAACCAATAAATTAATACCTACGGTAATATTTATTAAATTTTAGTCCTTTCCTGCTATTACTACGTAACGTATAGCTAAACCAAAATTTTTTAAAATTCAACTGCCCTTGGTCTGAAAATGTGTAGAGTGAAAAGTAAGCTTTACTAAGGATCATCTACACTGAACTAAATACTTAATTTTTGACTTAACTAATACTAAAGGCACTAATCAATTTAAACAGTTCAGTAACTGCGAATCTGATAATACAGACGGGGAGCTGATAGGTAGTGTATGTGCAAAGTTTGACGACCGTATTTTATCAATTGATATTATCTCGCAAAAAATCAAACAAGAATATAGTGGGTGTCGTCCGTCCAATTTATGGTCGAATTTTCTTTTATCCTCACCTGACCATAGGTATTAAAGAAATCAATTGAGCAAATACTACTTAGTCGTTTTAATCAAAATTTTAGAACAATGAGTTTTATTATGATAAAAGTGCTAGATTCTTAAATAAAATAAAATCGAATGAATATTATTAAAAAAATATGTTGCTAAGAAATTAATAATTAAACAATAAATAATAAATTTAAATAAAAGGGAGTAAATTTTAAAAGTATTATCCAAAATAAAGGAAATTAATTAATCTAGTTTACTTTGACAATCGTTGTTTACACATCTACATATCGGTATGCAAGTTAAACCTGATCTTTTGGAACTGCAGCACATTGTTCACGAGCTTGATTTACATTTACAGTGCCACATCATAGACTCGGGCGTCGGTCGCTTTATCATTTGTTGTGGACACAAATTACTCTCTTGTATTACGTAAACGAATAAAGTAAAATCAATAGGCTCAAATTGTGTTTGATAAGCATTTTTCATTAGTATGTTTATACAGCAACCCTTAATAGATGTAAATGCCAAGCATTCGATATGCATATAACCTTTAATAAATTAAATCTGAAGCCTGTATTTTGTGAAATTAATTTATATTCACCGAACTTTATCGGCAGTTAATTGTTTCTATTTTACCAAATAGAGATATACATGCAGTTTACAATTCTATTAGATGTTCAGCACTAAGATATAAGTTTACAGTAGATGCGATAGGCGAGTCCTGATTCACCTTCACCGCCTTCTTTCCCACCACTTCTTCCACCACAACCCCTTACTTTTCTTAATCCTCCACCTACTTTACATTACATTTAATCATTTCCAACATTGTCAGGTAATTTGCATTACTGCTGTCATTCAACAAATAATGGTTGTTGGGTTAATTTTCATTTTCCAATAGAATTGCAATTTTTTCTTCTTCTGCTAATTCTATATTTCCGCGTATAGTTGTTAGTGCACCCATAATACCTTCGTAAAAATTCTGAAAACCTATACAATTTAGTTCCCACAATTTGTGAGCTATTAAGATTCGCAAATGTAATAGCTTAAAACACTCGCATCCATTCAAAGAATTACATTTGTGTCTCTCTCAATTTTTAAATTGAAGGAATCCTTGTCTTCAAAAGTGTTTAGCGACTATACATTTTCAAATGTATCGGAAGATAGCTTCAATTTAAACTTGCAATTAAGTTGTAATACTACCTTGACCTCGCCATCAGCTAATCCACTTAATCGCACTTGTTATCAGTCTTGCGCAAATTGCCTAACTCTAAATTCCACTTAAAAGTCTTAGAATATCCTTTATCCGCTGTAACCCATTAATATTATATAATTCTGCACATTCAGCTATTGCAAATAATTTCTTTGGCTGATCGTATACCTCATATGAATCAAATCCAACTTTCATGTTATCGTGGTGAGAATTTGGCTTAAATTACTTAAATAGTACGTAGTCCTACGTACTAGTTTCATCTAATTGCGATTCATAACTTGTGACGTCAACACCTGAAAAAGTCATTTTTAACTTGTAATTTTGATTAACTCGACAAATTATCGTATACTGGTATTTGAGAATATTCTCTTTCGTTATATATATTGGCAAACGTGCTGATAATGTACAATCTTGTGCTGATAATTTTAACTTTCAACTAACTTCCACATTCTACCTTGTTACGTTCATTTTCTGCCGATTGACAATTTGTCTACTCTTAATTAAATATCACGTTGCTGCTATATATTTTTTTGCTATTCTAAATTCAGGATAAGTTGTAACTAGGCAACCAATGTTCCTCTGTATACACTGTATACATTTAATTTTGTATAGATAGCTATTCGACTTTGTTTTGATAGTTGTTATACGAAAAATAATTTGACACCGTTTTTAGACATTACTGGGTGTTTCGTCTGTACACGTAAGGTGTTTGAAATTTAAGCGAGCAATTACCAATTCCTATACAAAATTTCTTCCTTCCGGTTAATTGCTGGTCCATGGTTGGGTTTCCGTTGTAGGATACAGAGTGGATACTTATCTTTATACTCGTACTATTGCTACTATCTGAGGTTTACCTTCTGGTATATATTTTCCCGCTTTATGGGAGTACTAGTTACTGATGTTGGAGATTTGTTGCCGTACGAACTGTCAGCGATTTAGTTACAACTCGATTGTCCCCAGGGCAACCCGAATTTGGTCGTGCTGCATCTGTCTCGCATTATTTTGTGGTGAGATCTTCCTAGTATAGGTTTTTTTTATTAAGTGTACACGTACCTTACATGTGATTTTCCAATGCTCCACCTAAAGGTACTACATTGGCCAGGAAGCGATTTTTTTTACCTGGAAAATTTTGGAATTTTGTCAAACCCTTGCTGTTCCAAGCAAGGTAGGTGTTACGTCATCATCGAACAATTCGGTATTTTGTGACAATAAATACCGTCAGTGCGTGCATCCTACAGTTGTCAGTGAAACATTATATACCGGCAGTGAGTGCGTAAAGTAACAGTCGTACTCGAGCCTTTAGAGAAGCAAGTCGCCTTCGAACCCTTGAAAAGGACGGTTGTGTTAGAGCTTTGAAAGCGAGACCGACACCATTTTCGTGCGTGTTTCTGGTTCTCCGTAAAAGCTTTTGTGCGTGAAAGTGTCTATTGCCCCCAGCGGCGCAGGACTTAAGGTATTTATACCCTTTTACTAAGTAGTTTGATGTAGTTTTTTTGTTTGTTATTACATAACCGCTCCACCATTATCGTTATTGCTATAAAAGCAATTGGTCCTTCATTATAATTTGCATATTTTTATCACACATTTATATCAACCTCCTTAACCCCAATCAATCATTGGCCCTATAAGTCGATCCGGATTCATTAGTCCTGTGGTTACACATGTCCTAAATTAAATATTATTGTGCATTTCAGCGAGCTTTTAATTAAGTAAATATTTTAGCTTTTTAAAGTTGTGTTCAAACTCCATATTTAGCGAGTTAAAATGTGTAAATATTATTTATACTGTCTTTAGATTAAATTAAGCGATTTCGCCGTAATTAAAACCAGCAAGCGTTTTAATTACAAACAAATCCTTAACATAAAATTTGTTAGTTTTCAGTTTAAATTTATCTTAGCGGTATATAAAGCATAAAGCAACTTGAAAACTATAAATCGCTTTATACTTCTTAAACGAGAAACGAAAGGGATTTGCTTTGTATTTAAAAGCTATTGCACGTTTTGTATTACAATATTGAAAATATCTGCAGAGGAATAAGGTTGTAAAGTTGCATCTTTCGGCAAATATGTTAAGCCACATGTTTTAAACGTTTCTGTGAGCTTTTGATGGTAAGCCGCTCGGGTTGTTAAGCGGTACATCTTATATTCACGCTTTTGTTTGACGAACCGTTAGTCATAAAACGTGATTTATTGGTTATACCCTATTTTACATTTTTCGTGCTTTGAACAACTCATAATATTTTAATATTTCTCAGTGCACATTTAGCTTTACCGTTTTACAACAGTTTATTGTAGTCCTTTCAGAATCTTTGAGAATGGCTCCAAAGAAAGCACATGTGGTAGAACTCCAATTACTGAAAACACGGATTTTAGAAATATTTGAGCTTTGTAATTCTATACAAAGTGACCCAAGTTTAAAGGCATTGTTCCTTATTCAAACAAGGGAATACATGACCTTTATGCAAATTTCAATACAATTTTAGTCGCTGTCTTGGCCTCATGTGACGAGGTAGACTCATTAACTTACAACGCTGTACGGAAGGAAGTAGATTCCGCTTATTTTTCATACTGCTGCATCTCGATACGATGCAAGAAATGAAAGCACCACAAATCATCGAAAATGCTCCAAGCAGCACGGTATCAAAATTGTTACCGTTAAAGCTCCAAATTTTTAATAATGAGGTAACTGAATTTTCATCTTTCATCGATTTATTTGACAGCCTGGTCTATAATAACGCGTCGCTGTCCAATATCGAAAAATTAAATTATCTTATCAGTTGTTGTACCGGGGAGTCTTTAAGAATCGTTAAATCTGTACCCATTTCGGGGATAATTTTATTATTTCCTATAACGCCTTGCGTGAGAGATTTAGCAATCCGCGTTTATTGGCAACTTTGCATTGGAAAGCAATGAAAGACTTTCTACCTTTAAAATCAGAAGACCCTAAGAAACTTAGGGCACTTATTGATTGTTTTCGGAGAACCTTGCTGTTCTAACTAACTTAAAGTTTCCCACTGAACATTGGAACTTTATTCTGGTCGATTTGCTTTTAGAAAAACTTGATCCGTTCACTAGAAAACGCTTCGAACTCCAATCGGATCCGAAGCAAATACCTAATTTCGAGGATTTGAGATATTTTTTAACCCAACAATGTGCAGCGTTGGAAACCTTTTCTTCAACCGCACCTGTTTCTTATTCGACGACTGTCCATACATCTCACACATCAGTGCCTAAGAAATCCTCAGCGTTTCAATTTAAACCAAGAGTTTCTTCTAACGTAGTTTCACTGGACACACCAAGTAGCTCCAGTGACTCAAATAATTCATTTTCGCACCATTGTCCTTCCTGCAAAGGCAATCACTTAATTTATAGATGTCAATCGTTTCTAAAGAAAACTCCGACGGAACGTTTCGACATTGTCAAACGCTTACGCCTTTGTTTAAATTGCTTACGAACAGACCATGCGTCCATGCAATGCAAATCTTATAATTCCTGTCGAACTTGCGCCAAGCCGCATCATACCTTGCTACATTTTGAATCGCAACCTGCTTCTAGCCGTTCAGCTGAACCGACCGCTACACACATGCATAAAAATGCCAATAGGACGCAGTCAGCCTCTCCTATTCCGGCAAATGTTTTGTCTTCACAGACGAATTCAAATCTTGGGGTTACTGTCTTACTCTCCACTGCTGTTGTGGAAGTTCAAGATCGTTCTGGTAGATACAAACCGATCAGGGTACTCTTAGATCCTGGTTCCCAAGCTAGCTTTATTCGAGACGATTGCGTGAGCAAACTTTGGCTTCCACGCATACGTTCTCAAGTTCCGATTTATGGACTTGGGCAGACAACTTCAGCAGTCAATAGAGGTGCCGTCAGCTGCACTATTCGCTCTATGTTAGACTCTGAAAAATCTCTAGAAGTCACAACTTTTGTGCTTTCGTCAATATCTGGCAAATTACCTAGCGTTGAAGTTCCTAATAATTGGGAACACTTATGCGGCCTGCACTTTGCAGACCCGACCTGGAACTCTCCAGGAACCATTGACATGCTCCTAGGAGCAGATGTTTATCCGTTCATCATCAATGGCGGTGTTATACATGGCAAGTTTCTTCAGCCTGCCGCCATAAATACAATTTTTGGTTGGACTATTATTGGTCCCACAAAAAGCTTGCAGTCTGATACTGTCCAAGCATTTTTACGTCTGTAGAAGATCCTATCGACCAGACCCTAAGGCGGTTTTGGGAGATAGAAGAGTTGCCATCCAAGCCTTATACTTCTCCAGAAGACGAAAAGGCAGATTTGATTTTTGAAAACACGTTTTCTCGTGACCCTAGCGGTCGTTTTATTGTTGCGTTACCGTTCAACGATACTTTGCCCGTTTTGATAATTGCTTTGAGATGGCTAAAAAAAGACTATTTTCGTTGGAGCGCAAATTACATGCTCAACCGGAGCTACGCGCCCAATACAACAATTTCATGCAGGACTATCTTGATGCGGGTCATATGGCATTACTCGATTCCCCGCCCGTTGGGAACGATAATTACTTTTTACCCCATCACCCTGTGTTTAAAGAAGAAGGTCATACTTCTAAAATTCGTGTGGTTTTTGACGCCTCTGCAAAGGCTAAAAACAACGTGTCACTTAATGACACTCAATTTGCTGGACCTAGTCTCCAAAATGACATTTCGTCAATCTTACTTAAATTTCGCTCTCATCGTTTCGTTTTTACTTGTGATGTTCGCCAAATGTATCGACAAATTTTGGTTACCGAAAAACATCGAAAGTTTCAATTAATTGTTTGGCGGTTCTCCGCAGAAGAACCCATTCAGACTTATCAGCTTAATACAGTGACCTATGGTATTAAGTCATCGCCTTATCTAGCATTAAAACTCTTCAGCAATTAGCCATTGACGAAGGCAAAGGTTTCCGTTAGCCGCTGAGGCTATACGGTCAAATCTATATATTGATGATTTCGTCGCCGGTGGAGATTCTATACAATCGGCCCGCGAAATTAAAGATCAACTTATCCGACTTTTACATTTGGCTGGTTTTGAACTTCGAAAATGGAGTTCTAATTCAGTTTCTATTTTGGAAGGCATTTCGTCAAATTTTTGCCAATATACTTCTCTCGATTTCGATTCTGACGAATCAATAAAAATATTAGGTCTTCAATGGTCACCTACAGAAGATATTTTCTCATTTCGGGTTAAACCATTAAACCCAATATGTACAAAGCGCAACATACTTTCGCAAGTTGCCAGAATATATGATCCATTAGGATTTTTAGCACCACTAACACTTTTGCAAAACGCCTAATCCAGCATCTGTGGATGTTAGGTTTAAATTGGGATGACATCCCACCAGCAGACATTTCGTCTCAATGGCAGCAATACCAAGAAGAGTTGCCGTTATTATCGTCATTAAAGTTACCACGTTGTTTACTCCCTTCGGATCCTTTTACTTGTCATTTGCATGGGTTTTGCGATGCTAGCGAGGTAGGGTATGCAGCGGTAGTGTATTTCCAGTTCATAAATCAAACTACTGGAGAAATAACTGTACAATTTGTAACCGCTAAAACAAAAGTAGCTCCAATTAAGCGCATTTCAATTCCACGTTTGGAATTATGTGCCGCCGTTTTATTAACCGATTTACTTTCTTTTACCATTCGGTCTTATCAAGGCTTGATTGACATCTCCGATGTTTCAGCGTGGAGTGATTCTACGGTCGCTCTCACTTGGATACGTTCTCCACCTTTTCGTTGGAAAACTTTTGTGGCAAACCGTGTTAGCCACATTCAAGAAATCATTGCACCTAGCCGATGGTTTTATATTAAATCTTCGCATAATCCGGCTGATCCTGCATCTCGGGGATTAATGCCAAGCGCGGTTATTTCATGTTCGCTATGGTGGGCGGGGCCTGAATGGCATCACTACCCTAGTGACTCGTGGCCGCCTCAACCAACATTGTCAACCTCAATTGCTGAGGTAACTACGGAAAAGAAGATCCTAACATTTGTCGCTCAAACAGATCCAAACGTCATTGACATTTTACTAAGTCGCTTTTCATCGTTATATAAAATCCAAGGCATCGTGGCTTACATCTATAGATTTTCCAAACCCATGGCTCAACGTCATACGGGTCCCTTAACAGACATTGAATTACACAATGCTCTCATGATTATCGTTCGGCATGTACAAAATGTTACATTTTCAAAGGAAATAGCTTCGATCAAGGCAAACCGTAAATTACCTAAAAGCTTGCGAAAACTTTCTCCATTTGTTGATCCACAAAACATCTTAAGTGTAGGTGGGCGCTTGACACATTCTTCGCTTTCGTATTCCGAAAAGTTTCCTGCGTTATTGCCCCAGCGGCACCGATTAACCGAACTTATCATTCGGTCAACTCATGAAAGGTATTGCCATCCCGGTGTTAATACCACAGCGTATCTTATCCAACAGAATTTCTGGATTCTTTCTATTAAAAATTCAATCGGAAATTGTTTATCATCATGTCATGGATGTTTTCGTACCAAACCGGTCCTGGTAACTCCTCCTATGGGAGACCTACCGGCAGCACGTATTACCCAGATCAAACTGCACATGGCACATTAAAACGACCTTTGGTCAAACTAGCGCCGCTACCGGTATTTTAATTTTATTTTTTATGTTTAGATGTATATACACATTTCTTACATGTATAGTAGTATATTATTTTTACATATTTGCTTATTTACATATATATTTTTATTTTTGCATAGTTGGTAATATCGCTCGCTGTAGTGCACCCCCCTATCTTTCGTTATCTGTTTTCCTAGCAAGGTCAAATCCCATGTGATTTCCTTCACCCAACCTACTTCCCTCCTTTTCAAAATTCTATGAATTTGGTGGGCGGTATGTTACGTCATCATCGAACAATTCGGTATTTTGTGACAATAAATACCGTCAGTGCGTGCATCCTACAGTTGTCAGTGAAACATTATATACCGGCAGTGAGTGCGTGAAGTAACAGTCGTACTCGAGCCTTTAGAGAAGCAAGTCGCCTTCGAACCCTTGAAAAGGACGGTTGTGTTAGAGCTTTGAAAGCGAGACCGACACCATTTTCGTGCGTGTTTCTGGTTCTCCGTAAAAGCTTTTGTGCGTGAAAGTGTCTATTGCCCCCAGCGGCGCAGGACTTAAGGTATTTATACCCTTTTACTAAGTAGTTTGATGTAGTTTTTTTGTTTGTTATTACATAACCGCTCCACCATTATCGTTATTGCTATAAAAGCAATTGGTCCTTCATTATAATTTGCATATTTTTATCACACATTTATATCAACCTCCTTAACCCCAATCAATCAGTAGGAATCTTTAACGTGCGTAACAACACTCACACCGGACCTCCATTTTCTCTCATCCGAAGAAGGGTGTATTTTTGTGAAAAAATTTTTAAGCGGACCGTGTCGGGATTCGAACCCGGGACCTTGGGCGTAGTAGTCACACACATACCACTACTCCACGGAGCCGCCTAAGTGTACATGTACCATTTAAATTTCTAAACGCACTACTGTATATTACTGAATGTTTATGACGTTCTACGCCTGTATTGCTGCTAGAAGCCGCGTCCCGTGGTCTCACGACCACGCTATATACTCATGAAAATATGTCAGATCTTAGTAACTAGAAACCAGAACTTACTATAAACAGTTATTTTCCCGTTATTATGCAACTTCCAACGAAAGTTTGCAAAGCTGTTACTAATCTGGAAGCGTTTCTAAATACGCATAAAGCTATAGTAGGAAATAGTAAGTTACGAAACCATAATAAGGGGAATGTGTTAGGTAACCTATTCCTTTGTGTTAATTATTAACCCTGTAATTTAAAATTGTAAAGACAACGATTACGTACTGTATGACTTGGTTCATATGCAGTTGTTGAACCTGTAAATAATTGTCATTAAAAAGTCCTCAACTGAAAAATCCTGAATAAAATCTCTATTCACGTTATGTTACTTTTATCTTTATATATATATATATATATATATATATATATATATATATATAGATTCTTTTTTAGCGAACGTAAATATATGAATAAGTTGATATTTTAATTTCTTGGGATATTTTCGTTCGGATTTTTTTTATATTAAATATTCATTTGCTGATTTCTGACGTTTCGATTTATTTAAAATCTTTATCAAAGAGCTAAAAGTATAAAGATAATAACAGTATTCAAATTATAAAGTATTAGGCATACACAGCTTGAATAGAAAATATTTGACATTGACATTGACATAAAAATAAATGTGTAAATAAGGTAACTTTTAGAAACTGTATAAGTAGTAGATTTGTTAATTATGGATGTGATGTTTCGATTGCGTGGGGTATATAGTAAGGTGTGGTGTGTTGATTTAAATATATTTTGAAATGTAGAGGTAAATTAGTAAATTGGTTTTATGGATGGTTGTCTATTTTGGTGATGTTATATAGTTGTGAATAAACTGTACTGAGGTTATTGATATCCTGTTTGTTGTTGATGCAATTACTGTCTTGTATTATGTTGTAAGATTCTAAAAATAAACTCTTTTGTGGTTATTGTCTTCTGTTAATATTGTGATTTCATTGAAATTGGCTGTATGTTTGGTAGAATGTAGATGAGAAGCAAGAGCACAATAAGTTTTTCCAATTTTTGCATCGCTACGGTGTTGGGTAATTCTATTTTTTAACCATTGTGAAGTTTGTCCTATGTATGTTTTTTTGCAACTGCATGTGATTTTGTAAACTAGGTTGCTGCGTAGAAGTGGATTAGAAGTGGATTAGTGGGGTCTTTTAATTTTGTGAATAAATTTCGAATCGATTTATCATATGGGTAAGCTATACAGATGTTAGGTTTTTTTAATATTTTAGAAATTAGTGGTGTTAAATTTTTGATGTATGGTAATTGTTTGTATTTTGTGTTGGCAATTTCGTTTAGTTGAATAGAGGTTTTAATTGTGTTTGTGTATAAAAGTTTGTTTAATAGTGATTTTGGATAGCCATTGTTATGAAGTATATTAAAAAGATCTTGTTTATTTTTATATAAGAATTTTGGTTCACATATATTTTCTATTCTATGTTTTAGGGCTAAAGCAGTGTTTATTTTGTGGGTATATGAGTGATTGGAATGGTAGTTTATGTATCTTTCTGAGTTTGTGGGTTTTTTGTATATATCGAAATTGATTTTGTTATCTGGAGTTCGTATAAGGGTGTCTAAAAATGGGATGCTATTGTTGTTTTCTATTTCATAAGTGAATTGTAGGTTCGGATTGATATATTGAATTGTCGTAATGTTTCATTTATGAAATTATTAGGAATTCAGCATAGTATGTCGTCGACAAATTTAACTAGGAATGTCATTTTGAATGGTAATTTGGGTAAAACTGTGTCTAAAAGATGATCCATGGTTACTTGAGCTATTATGGGTGAGAGTGGGGACCCCATTGGGGTTCCTAAGATTTGTAAATAATATTCTGATTGCAAGACAAAATACGTGTTGTTAAAAATTAGGTTAATAGTGGTTATGAACATTTCTTTGCTTAAATTGCAATTGAATTTAATAGTATGCCACTTAGTGTTAATGATGTCTATCAGTAAGGCTATCGGAATGTTAGTAAATAGGGATGTTACATCTAAAGATATTAAAATATGATTGTTTGGTAATTGAAAGTTTCTAAAGCTGTCAACAAATTGAAATGTATCTTTTATGTTATGGCCTTTTAAAGGGAATAATTTTTGTAGAATATCGGATATAAATTTAGCTATTTTGTAAGTAGGAGTATTGATCGATGATATAATTGGTCGTAAGAGAGTATTGTTTTTATGTATTTTTGGAAGTCCGTAGTATTTTCCGGGTATTGAATTATTTATGGTTAAAGTTTTTTTGTCTTGATCTGAAATATATTTTTTTGAATGAAGTAATTTTATGTGGTCATTTACTTTTTTTTGTATACTAAAAGTTGGGTCTTTGAGAATTTTTTTGTAAGTTTTTTGTAAGAATTTAAAAAAAATCATTTTTCGCCCCACGACTTAGGCCATAAAAGTACTGTGGAAGCTTAACAAAAATTCGTGCTCCTCGACTTGGGCCAACATAAAATTTTCTGAATAAAAAAGAATAAAAAAATTTCTTACACTACCTTTTTGATCGCCTCCTTAACTCTGCTCACCCTGGCTAGCTCAGCAATCGGCTTCTTCTTGAATACCTACCATTTTAAGTACATTCCTTTCTCACACACACAAATGAAATTACCACTCAAATAACGCAACAAACATACAACCTTTTTTTTTATACATATTAACAAGTTTCCAATATTAATAAAATATTTACACCTTGGTACAGTCAGTTTGCTAAAACTGTTACCACCTCAATCATTAAATACTTTAAAGTCTTTGATTTTAATATTTTTCAACAAATTCTATATAATACGAGTAGATGGCCCCTCATGCAACCCTAGTTTGATTTTATTCAGGACTATTTTGAGCTCATTATAGCCCAGTTCCTCTAAATGCTTTTAAACCTTGCATTTTTATTAAACAAATTTAAAGACCCGTTTACTCCTTACAACAACATTTTATATCATGAATAAACATTTAGATATCATCAATAAACCCTTTAAAATAATCAAGATTAATGTCCTGCACATGTACCCCTTTAAACGAGTTTTTAAGGCAATAAATACACCCCCAATAAGTCAAAACACACAAACACAAAAGTTTCAACACAAATGTTTATACAAAAACAGGAAATTAAGTTTCTTTACCTGGAGTCGCCTTCGATCCTCCTTACCGCTAAAGATGGGTACCAGAAACCCTCGTCGTTGTGTCCATATATTTCGATTATGCCTGGATCCAACCGATCCCCACCATCAAAATCTTTGCCACCACCTCTATCTTTTACCCAGATATTAGCTTTGTCTCAAACTTAACGTTCCATATCAAATACACTTCATGCATACAAGTTAAGGTTTAGGCTCCGCTTACCCAAGTACCATCTCTTCATTCGATAGAGTCGTTGTAGTAACGGCACCTTTTATCTAGACTATCAGCACCCACTCGTGCAATATCACTTTTATTACTTTTCCGGTACGTTACCACAGCTTTACATATTTTCAAACAGGATGTTGCATTCAACTTTACAGAATACACAATAATTAATACACAAGAGCATGTACTATTACTTACGTTGAAGATTTAAGCGCAATCTCAGATCTAAAAGGAAAGACAGCTTCAATATCTTTGTTCGAGTATTTATATGCTTTTCACACCCCTCAAGGAACCACTCTTCACTGAAAAGCGTATTTTTAAAAACACTTTTACAAATTTTAAACGTAACGTCTGAAAAAATTTCGAGATCATTATAATGTTACACTGAATTTTGTTTAATAGCTCAACGGACGCGCTCTTCTTACAACTGCCTAGCCTTAAAGCAATGATATTGTTTTTCCCCGTCCTAACGCTCTACCTATCAGCTATTTTTCTCTGTTCCACTCATATTTATTGTCTCATTTAGAAACCCCTCTTAAGCTACAGAAAATCGATATTGTTGTTGATCTTCATATTTACCCGTGTATTTAAACGTGACTTGTAGCCAACGCTTTCTGTATATGCTTCTCTGTCCGTCGTACATTATCGGTCGTTTATTCCTCTCAGTCTTCAAAGCACTTGTTATTGTAGCAGCTTATACATTGACCGTTGCAAACAAAATTCTATAGAATTTTGTGCTAACGTTCGTTTAAGTTTCCAGAATTTGACATTTTACCTAACAGGTGTTCTTTGAAGCAACCGTCCGTTTAAAATAACAATTTCTAATTTAACCACTCTTGGGATTTGTATAACGGAACGTTTCGTTTTATTTAAATGGAAATATTTGCGTTTAAATTATTGATTTTCTATACTTGAAAACTCCGTTTCTGCTTCCATGCGTTTGATTTAAAATTATTATAATTATTTATGCGTATTCTTGAGTTTTTATGTACTCAAGAGCTTCTTCCCTTATGCAATTTTAACATTCCAATTTAAAAATAGAAAATATCTTAATAACTGTCCGTTTTCACTTTATAAACTGATTAATTTGGCGCGTAAATAATTTGCTCCTGTTTTCTATATACACAGTTGATAAAATTTTATTGTCTATACCTATCTAACCTATAATTCCACGAAAATATATATATATATATATATATATATATATATATATTACTCATCTTTAGACCAGGGTAGAAAATTAAATAATCACATCAAATAATTTTAATCACCGTGTAGAAGCTTTGGGAAATAATACGCTTTATTAAAACCATGAAGCATAAATAAATTCGGTCGTTTCAGTAAAAATAAGAAATTTAAAATCATGTACAAGACGCTTTATATCAAAAGAAACAGTATTAACAAGCTCTACGGGTAATGTAATTATTCCTAAACAAATGGAAATTACGTGCAAAATTTATATTAATTAACCCTATTTTAAGTAACCGGTAGTAAAACAAAGTGTACACATAATAATTAATAGTTAACTTGTATTCGCTAAAAATGAAAGGATAGAAGTCAATTGTAATTGGAGTTAATTAAACCGATATTAATAATAAGCATAAAAGTGTGAAAATCCAAGATTATAATACCAGAAAATAAAGCTCTGAGAATTAATATTATTTTGAACACCTGCGTAGTTTAAATATCACGTACGGCGAAAATTGTGTAGATAACAAATGGTTTCAGAGAATCTTGTAGAAACCGTCGCATAATAGTTACGAGAAATGCTAAAGGTGGCTTATTTCACACTCCACATGGACTAAAATATAATCGATAATAAAGAATATCAATTTGCACCAATACGAACAGGTTAGAAAAGGAAAGAGAAAATGCGTCAAGCAAAGACACATATAGTAAAAGGCGTGATTTAAGCAACGTCACGAGGGTCACAATTGGTTGAAAATAGGATGCAAATATCAGAGGTAGAAACAACAATTTCTGTACAAATTTAATTAGTTTTTCTCGGACATGTTTGCGTGCCGTGTGTGAATTTCTGAGTTTTAAATGGGGCGAGTGAAAATTCGTAAAACCGATGCGCGAGCGACGGACTGGGAACATGGCATGAGAAATTCTTTAGAATTACCCGTTTTGGGGAACAGACCGACAGACAGGCTTTTTGCTATATATACCGAGGTGAATATAAACTAGCTCTCTTAGACTTTTGACTATTCGATGCGTTAAAAGCTCTTACATCCGCGACTTGATTGAAGATGTTAAACAGTGCATTTTAGTTTGATAAAATAATTTAAAGTTTGCTCGTATATTTTAGTGATTCAAAATAGTTTGTTATTTACGTGCTAACATGAATGTACTTCAGTGCACTTAGATACAAGGTAATAAAATTTCGTATCACTGTACCAATTAGCAAAATTTACAACGACAAATGTATACACAAAAGTAGGCAGTTTTGGCGTATATTGGTGAAAGAAGTATGAAGTTCTTTGTTATTTTTCGGGGGTGTTAATAATTAAATGGTTCAAATACGTGTCTGGATCCACGAAACAAGGGTCAGATATACACAGATGAGTTCCGGAAAAGCCCAGAAACAACTTTAAATAAATGGTGATGGAGAAAATTTTAAAAGCGTTGAGAATTAGAAGCCGTAAATATAATCCTGTTGGAATGGTGTGATTAACTAAAGGGACGATGTACATTAAAGCTACGAGGACAGTAACCTTCAGGTAAATTATACTATTTTGTTTGACATTTTGGTGTGTGTTGAATAACTTTATTATACTATTTTGTTTGACATTTTGTGTGTGTTGAATTACTTGATAATTGATTTACTTTAAATGGACATTAGTGAAATTGTACTAACCATAAAATTTTAACTTTAAGATGAAATTTGCTTGTTTAAGTAGAAAGGGTATTTAGTATTGATGTTCGGGAATATGATGAAACTTTGGGTATGTCTTTGAGCTCAATTAGACGAACCTGGTTAATTAACGTAAAGGGTGGTAGATGCTCCTTTATACTCAGACTCCGGTCTGCTTATATTGTTATATTAATTAGTAGGCATCCAACAAGGACTTTAATTCTGGATGCACATTAAAATGATAATAAAATTAATCTTGAAATTCTTTTTAAAACTGAATTTTATGCTGAAATTTAATTTGAAAATTTAATGTATTCTGAATATTGATGTAAATAGAGTTAACGTTGATGTTTGTGGTAGGAATGTGTTGTTTAATTTTATGAATGAGGAGGTTTATAAAATTAGGTGAGCAGCCGAGGCGAAAACAGGATCACAGCAGTTTATGACGCCCAATCGGTGGGACTAGAATTTTTTTTGTTGAAAGGACCCAGTTCCCGCATTCACAGGGGTATATCACAGCAGTATATGGCGACCACAACGTGAGGCCTCGAGTTCCAAATAAAATTTTTGTGATTTTATTCCAGGAAACTGGCGATCTGAGAGAGAGAGTTTTTGTGTGTGTATAAATTTAGGTGTATTTTAGAGTGTGTGTGAGTGATTTGAACGTATGCAGAGAAAGGAGTGGTTAAGGAGTCAAGGAGTGGAAATTGGAAGTGACGATAGTGCATTGTGTGAGAAAATTTCGAAAATGGAAGAAGCGGGAGGCAGTAGAGATCAGTCGAGGACGGAATCAGGGGATCAAGGAAATGAGTTAATGATGAGAATGTTAGAGGAAATGCGATTAGCTAGGAGGAATCAATAGAAAATTAGAACAGCTAAGCGATGAATCGAATAGAGCGAGAGGACTCAAGTCGGAAATTTGACCAATTAAATCAGGAATTAGGGGATAAAATAGAAAAATCGACGAGAGAATTTTCAGAATTTAAAAATAGTCTTACCGTAAAGATGGGGGAAGTAGAAAATAGGGTTGATAAAAATGAGCGTGACACTACAGGTCTTCGACAGGAAATGGGACATTTAAAGTCCGAAGTACGCATTTTCTGTGAAGAAGAGATTAATGTAAAAATGACTGAAGTGACGGACTCATGTAGGGATCAGTTAGGCAGGGTAGAACGCGAAGTTAGTAGTATTAAATACAACATGTCAAATTTAACGGGGGATGGTCCCAGATTTTCTACAGGTGGAGTATCATTGGACCAACACATGAAGTTTTATGGCGATAACAGGGTAAATCCACAAATTTTTATTAATAGTGTAAGAAATCTAGTGGGAAATTTATTTGACGAACAGACTAAACTGAATACGATAAAGGCTTTATTAAAGGACAACGCGGAAGCATGGTACAATTTAGTAGGACAGGACATAGACACGTATCAGGACTTTGAAAACAAATTTTAAAGCACTACTGGAGTGACCACAGACAAGACCAGGTACGAGACGACTTAATCACAGGAAATTTAAGGGAGAATTTTCAGGAAGTAGAGCAATATGCTATACGCAAGTATAGCATAGCAAAGCAACTGAACCCACCACTGACGGACCGACAAATTATTAAGTATTTATCACGACACTTCGAGGCAGAAATAAGACAACACGTAGCACTACAGAACATAGTGGACAGAGAAATGTTTTTGGAATACCTGCAGAGGTACGACGACGTAAGTAGTGGACGACCTCGGGATAATAGGGAAAGACAGATCAACACAGTTAGGTTTGACAATAGAAGGGACAACTACGCTAGACGGGGGAATAATTACGGATACCAGCGACAGAATTGGGAACAGATACGACCATACGTTAGGAGTAATAGTTTAGGAAGGGGACCTGCACAGAGACCGGGACCTACCAGAATGAATAGTTCACCAGACATGAGCGGGACTGCTAATACAGACACGGAACGAGTGGAAACGCCTAGGACATACGATGAAGTGACGGCTAGACCAGGACCGAGTAGGGAAAACAGACCTGGACAGGATTTTTAGAACGCGACAGACCACTAGATTTCAGTGTAAATGTATATGAACATCCACGTGAATTTTTCAAAATTGAGGAGGAAGTAGAGCCAGAAACTGAGGAAAATTTATGTTTGCCAATTATTAATTTAGAAATTTTTGAAAATAATGTAGAAGTATTACTTGATACAGGGGCAGAGGCGAGTTTAATATCGGAGGAATTCGTCAGCAAAATTAGGGATAAGGTTTGTGATAGAATTATGCCTATAAAGCGTAGCCATTTAGTAGCTCCAAATAAAAGAAGTTTGCTGTAGTAAATAGTGTTGTGGTGCTTAGGATAGATATAGGAGGTTTAAGCTGTGAACAGGAGTTTGTAATTGTACCTGGACTGAAGTTTCAGAGCATTTTAGGTGTTGACTGTATGATGAAGTTAGGGGTTTTGATAGATATGGAGAGGAAGGTAATAAGGATTAAGGATAAGGTAGTGCCATGGAAGGGCAGTTATGAAGTCACAGAGGATGACACGGGGTTTAGTATTAATGTAGTAGAGGTAGAGGATGATGAAGGTAAACAGATCAACACAATAAGATGTCCAGAGGATAGGATAGTAGAGGTTCAAGCTTTAGTACAAAAACATGCAGAATTAGTGGGGGTAGAAGCAACAGCAGCAGATCGGGAGCAGGTGAAGGCAGAATTATTTGTGACGATATTAATTGGCAATTTTGTTTTTAATAAAGTAGATTTAAGGGATTCATTCTGGCGGATTCCATTACATAAGAATTCTAGAAGGTACACAGGATTTTCCGTAGAGAGAAAAATCGAGAATTGTAAAGTAGTATCGTTTGGTTTGTCGGCAGAAAGGGACACAATAATAAATGAGAAACAGGCAAGTGTAGGGACTAAAGAAGAAGCAGTATTTAGGAGTCAGGATAAGAGGGATGATAAGTTTATTGTATGTGAGATAATAGAGATGTTAAGTATAGATATAGAAGGGGGAGAAATAGGGATGAAGAGTATTAGGGTGGTAAGAAGAAAGACTTGGAG
The DNA here is from genome assembly GCA_036346225.1 of Platerodrilus igneus. NCBI lineage: Eukaryota > Metazoa > Arthropoda > Insecta > Coleoptera > Lycidae > Platerodrilus > Platerodrilus igneus. The sequence continues at coordinate 9,256,800 of JARFIW010001599.1, forward strand.
GGTCAAGAAGAGAGTTAGATTTAAATAGGATAGGGATAGAATAGGTGTATATAGAAGAGTAGAAGTAAGTGTTTATAGAAAATAAAGCTAGGTATAGGATAAATAGGCGAGATAGATAGAAATAGGTATATAGGATGAGAAGGAAAATTAAATGTAGGAAGAAAATAAGATAGGTTAAGTATAGATATTTCATATAAGATTAGTGGAGAGTTAGGAATAGAGTAAGAGTAGGATAGGTATATAGGATTAGGTAGGGGGAAGTAAAGTATAGTGAAGATTAGTTAAAAGTTAGGAATAGAATAGGTATATAGGATGTATATAGGATTAGATGGATGAGTAGGATGAAGTTAGGGATAATTTCAGTTTATAGAATTAGGTGAGAGTTAGGAATAGGATAGGGATATAGGATAGGTGTAAATTTTTTTTTTGGATTGGAGACAAAGTAGGTAAGTTAGATAGATAAGGGTAGAGAATGATAGGCAATTTTTTTTGTAATTTTTTTTTTGGTCTAAAGGCTTTATATTTGCATTCAAATAAGTGGGATTATTTGTATTCAAATAGGGGGAAAATACTCATCTTTAGACCAGGGTAGAAAATTAAATAATCACATCAAATAATTTTAATCACCGTGTAGAAGCTTTGGGAAATAATACGCTTTATTAAAACCATGAAGCATAAATAAATTCGGTCGTTTCAGTAAAAATAAGAAATTTAAAATCATGTACAAGACGCTTTATATCAAAAGAAACAGTATTAACAAGCTCTACGGGTAATGTAATTATTCCTAAACAAATGGAAATTACGTGCAAAATTTATATTAATTAACCCTATTTTAAGTAACCGGTAGTAAAACAAAGTGTACACATAATAATTAATAGTTAACTTGTATTCGCTAAAAATGAAAGGATAGAAGTCAATTTTAATTGGAGTTAATTAAACCGATATTAATAATAAGCATAAAAGTGTGAAAATCCAAGATTATAATACCAGAAAATAAAGCTCTGAGAATTAATATTATTTTGAACACCTGCGTAGTTTAAATATCACGTACGGCGAAAATTGTGTAGATAACAAATGGTTTCAGAGAATCTTGTAGAAACCGTCGCATAATAGTTACGAGAAATGCTAAAGGTGGGTTATTTCACACTCCACATGGACTAAAATATAAAAGATAATAAAGAATATCAATTTGCACCAATACGAACAGGTTTGAAAAGGAAAGAGAAAATGCGTCAAGCAAAGACACATATAGTAAAAGGCGTGATTTAAGCAACGTCACGAGGGTCACAATTGGTTGAAAATAGGATGCAAATATCAGAGGTAGAAACAACAATTTCTGTACAAATTTAATTAGTTTTTCTCGGACATGTTTGCGTGCCGTGTGAATTTCTGAGTTTTAAATGGGGCGAGTGAAAATTCGTAAAACCGACGGGCGAGCGACGGACTGGGAACATGGCATGAGAAATTCTTTAGAATTACCCGTTTTAGGAACAGACCGACAGACAGGCTTTTGCTATATATACCGAGGTGAATATAAACTAGCTCTCTTAGACTTTTGACTATTCGATGCGTTAAAAGCTCTTACATCCGCGACTTGATTGAAGATGTTAAACAGTGCATTTTAGTTTGATAAAATAATTTAAAGTTTGCTCGTATATTTTAGTGATTCAAAATAGTTTGTTATTTACGTGCTAACATGAATGTACTTCAGTGCACTTAGATACAAGGTAATAAAATTTCGTATCACTGTACCAATTAGCAAAATTTACAACGACAAATGTATACACAAAAGTAGGCAGTTTTGGCGTATATTGGTGAAAGAAGTATGAAGTTCTTTGTTATTTTTCGGGGGTGTTAATAATTAAATGGTTCAAATACGTGTCTGGATCCACGAAACAAGGGTCAGATATACACAGATGAGTTCCGGAAAAGCCCAGAAACAACTTTAAATAAATGGTGATGGAGAAAATTTTAAAAGCGTTGAGAATTAGAAGCCGTAAATATAATCCTGTTGGAATGGTGTGATTAAGTAAAGGGACGATGTACATTAAAGCTACGAGGACAGTAACCTTCAGGTAAATTATACTATTTTGTTTGACATTTTGGTGTGTGTTGAATAACTTTATTATACTATTTTGTTTGACATTTTTGTGTGTGTTGAATTACTTGATAATTGATTTACTTTAAATGGACATTAGTAAAATTGTACTAACCATAAAATTTTAACTTTAAGATGAAATTTGCTTGTTTAAGTAGAAAGGGTATTTAGTATTGATGTTCGGGAATATGATGAAACTTTGGGTATGTCTTTGAGCTCAATTAGACGAACCTGGTTAATTAACGTAAAGGGGTGGTAGATGCTCCTTTATACTCAGACTCCGGTCTGCTTATATTGTTATATTAATTAGTAGGCATCCAACAAGGACTTTAATTCTGGATGCACATTAAAATGATAATAAAATTAATCTTGAAATTCTTTTTAAAACTGAATTTTATGCTGAAATTTAATTTGAAAATTTAATGTATTCTGAATATTGATGTAAATAGAGTTAACGTTGATGTTTGTGGTAGGAATGTGTTGTTTAATTTTATGAATGAGGAGGTTTATAAAATTAGGTGAGCAGCCGAGGCGAAAACAGGATCACAGCAGTTTATGACGCCCAATCGGTGGGACTAGAATTTTTTGTTGAAAGGACCCAGTTCCCGCATTCACAGGAGTATATCACAGCAATATATATATATATATATATATATATATAACAGGAAATTATTCTAGACCATAAAAATAAATATTACTGAAGTTTATTCTTGGAAGTTGGTCAGGTCAGTTAAATAAGTCGAGAAATAATGAATCGTAAAGATTTGTTTATTACTAAATTAAATTTAGACTTACGTTTTATGCCAACAGCGGATTTCTTATACACTCGTATGTTTGAACGCGCAACTGACTGTAATCTTTGCTTGAAATTTTAATTACAGTGACTTTCACTTATAAATTTTTGTATTACTTCACAATTGAAGTTTGCGTAATACTTCTATTTAGATTATTACAATTCGTGCTTCGGTTAAGGAATTATCGAATGTTATCAGTTTTGGTAAATTATATATAGACTAGCCCTTTCACGTGCAGTCATTTGTTGATCGCTTGCCATCTTATAGTTCGATTATGGCGAGGATTGCTCTGCGGTATCATGCAGCCGGTTGGGTTTTACTTGGCGTTACTTACTATAAGTATTGTTCAGACGGCCCTGAGCCATTGGTCGCTATTGCGCCATTGGTGATGTTCTCCATGATAAGGCAAATAACCCACCGCGTCCACAAGGACAGGTAGGTTTGTACAACAAGCTGCCAACAGGCAAAAATGTACATAATTGCTTCTTTGACCAAAATCGAAAAATTTGTCATATGCTTGCCGAGACAGAAACTACAGCTACTAGTGGGTATACTGTCCAGACATTGCATACTAAGGAAGCATCTGCACAGGATGGGTTTGTCAGACGACTCTACCTGTCGCGACCGTCAACAGGAGGATGAGACGGCAAAGCACATTTTGTGCACCTGCCCGGCACTCGCCCGACATCGAGAATCCATGCTTGGGGATTTCTGCAAAGAGAAGGCCTGAATTCGAGACACCCCCTGGTCCAACATCTTCAAATTCACCTGTTAGATCGGGTGGTTGAGTAATGAAAGACCAACTTAGGGCAAGGAAGGCAGCACAATGAGTCCACTAGGTGTCTAAGTGCGTATGGCATGTGTCACCCTTCCCAATTAAATAATAATAATATGTGTATTGTTCAGACGCTCCAAAAATCACGTAGCCCCAAAGCTTTATATTATAGATTTCGTTCGCCAATGGTACTTTGTATCTTTTAACATCACGTAATTGTAATTTTATACAGGAATTTCCCAAATCTTCCTTTGAATTCCGCACGTATACAAAACTTATTGTTCCATATTTTGTTTACCCAGCTGGGTTTTGTTCATATGTGGCGATTTCTACATTCAAAACATCACGTAGGTTAAATTTTGTAATGGGATTCTTCAACAGATGACGTAAATTAGATGCGTTTATTGAGTTCTGGGTTATGAAATATGCTTGTTTTGAAGGCCTGTTTATTATAAGCATGCATTGATTTTCTTGCGCTAATGCGTCGAGTTTGAACAAGGTTTGTTTCGCATTTGTTTAACTTTGGATACACCTAGTTTGCATTTGTTTAAAGTTTATAAATGTATTAATGTTTCTAAAATGAATTGGGTTGCGTCCAGAGGTATCTATTTTACTAACTGTGGTTAGTTTATTAAAGAATAAGCTTTCTTTTATTGACTGTAGTTAGTTGTTGATTTTAAACAGGGTGTCTGATATTTGCTTCTTGCATAATGAACAAATTTTGTACCTTTTATGGTTCAAATGTTTGGGTTTCTTGATTTTTGTGTTTTTTACATGAGGAATACCTGCCTTGTAACCTTATCTACCCTTAAATAACCCCATTATCATAGCAATATATATAAGTTCCTTTTGCGATTGTAAATTTTCTTGTTTGTTCATTTCTTTAACCCCCCTTGCATTATGTGGGTGAAAACATCCCATTGCGACTTCAACCGATTTGACTTTTACTGATTTTGTTTGCTTTTGAAGGTATGGTACTCCGAGATACCCTCACACTCATTTATTAATCTATTTGTCCCCTTAGTCCTTAAGTCCTCAAGTAATTTTTGAAATAGTTTTTTCATATTTTTAATTTATTCTATTAGTATTTTTAGTCCCTTAAGTTCTCCAGTAATTCTTGGTATAGGTTTTCATGTTTTTAGTAGACAACAAATTTTTCTTGAAAATAATTTTCAACGAACTTCGTTCGTTTATGAAATCGATTTGTCGTCCGTCTGTCCGTCCGTCCGAGGCCTTTCTAATGGTCGGACATCAATGTGTGATACATCAATCGATTCAGCTCGGTGTCCAGAGCTTAAGTTTTGATGTCAGTTAAAATCGGGCCACGGGGCGCCGTGCCCCGCGATATTCCGTCGGGAAAAAAATTTCAAATAGGTCCAAAATTAATGTGCGATACATATTTGGACTCCCCTAACATAGCTGAGTCGAAATATGGTACCCCACAAAATCTGACCACGGATACCCGACCCCCGGGGAATTAATTTTATCAAAATTTCAAATAGGTCCAAAATTAATGTGCGATACATATTTGGACTCCCCTAACATAGCTGAGTCGAAATATGGTACCCCCCACAAAATCTGACCCCGGATACCCGACCCCCCACCGGGGAATTAATTTTTATCAAAAATTTCAAATAGGTCCAAAATTAATGTGCGATACATATTTGGACTCCCCTAACATAGCTGAGTCGAAATATGGTCCCCCCACAAAATCTGACCACGGATACCCGCCCCCGGGAATTAATTTTTATCAAAAATTTCAAATAGGTCCAAAATTAATGTGCGATACATAAATTGTTTTAAAGTAAGTCTACATTTGGAAGTTCGTTGCGACAATGCCTTGCATTTTCAACTTGTTTTAACTAACCTTTTATATGTTTGGCTCTAATTGCTTTAATTTTTTTTTGTTTTTGGGTAACTTTAAAACTATTTGTTTTTAACTCCACTACTTGGAACCTTTTGATTTTCTCTTTGGAAAAGGGCTAATATTTTTTTGCAGTGTAACAGTATATCAAAAATGACAGAATTTGCTAAAAATTATTTATTTGCAAACAAATATAAATTCTCAAATTTTTAATATATCTTTGGTTTCATATGGAAAACAACAAACGATCTGTCATTTTTTACTTTAATTAAATTGCAAGGCCAAACTTCACATTTTGTACCAATAATTGTATAGACAATGATTCAGATGTTTTCAAACCTTGCTTAAATAGTTTTAAACAGCATTCTAATCATTAAACGTCCGTATAAATAACTTATTGTTCACATACATCTCAAGGTTGTCAATTTGTCGTAAACACGGAGCTTGGTCCCCAAATATTTGTTTTGATTAGCACAAACTTGCGGGAAGGTAAGAATTCCCCAGATCGAATTGTTTACATAAGTTTCTTCTCTAATTCGCTCACTTTCAAGTTAGTCTTCGAGCTAAGCGGAATAGGAGTCGTAAATGGCGAGAATCAGTAGTGAAAAGTCAAGTGCCTTGATTTATGTTGTTTGAAGTTACCAAACGTTCTCAGGTCAGCAAACACATTTAGATCAATTAAAACACCTTCAAGTCTATAAAAACCCCCATGTCAATGAAAAAACTCTCTGGTCATTAAGTTCCATGAACCATTCAAGAGGCTTTTAAATTTTGTCTCTTCAAGTGAACGGCAGAAGACGAGCTAAAACCGGATCATAATCAACGCAGTAGTAATAGCCGGCGATTAATGGTTAAAAGTGAGACTAATACTTTTGCAAGTCCCTAACTGGATTTATTTAACAACCCCTTTCTGCATACATGGGCAAATCAACAGCCGCAAAAGTCCTCACCGTTTCAGTTGATAAGATCTGTTAGTAGAATTTCTTAATCTCACTTAAATTTCTAATTGTTCATGACTAGGATATGTGAATATATATATATATATATATATATATATATATATATATATATATATACAATGACAAGTTATTTGCAGTCCGCAATAAGAAAATTGTATATGAAGTAAGATGTATCTGTAAACAACTCTTATGAAAATAATAAAAGCCATTGACAAATACCATTAACTACCAGCCCGATTTGTATTTGTCAATGGCTTTTATTATTTTCATAAGAGTTGTTTACAGATACATCTTACTATATATATATATATATATATATATATATATATATATATATATATATATATATAGATGCAATGCAGTGACGTAACGTATTGGTTAAGAAATAGATGATTGATTGACGGTCTTGACTCACTAAATGCTAAAAATGACGTTGAAATTAATGGTGAATAAAGTTTGAGTTTTTTTGGTTTATGATTTATAAATACGTACATTTGGGGTTGCTAGTGTAGGTTAATTAATATTCCATTAAATAATTATTTTATTGGTCTATGACGTTGTAGGAACCAATTTTTTTTCAATTTATGCATAATAGTATCAGGTGGGAGGGGGGGGTGAAAGTTTTGAACCGTTAAGAAAAACGCGCGTATTAATTTTAACGCAACCTTTATTTGTGGCATGTATAATTAGTTTAAGAGTGCAGATTTATCATTCTTAATTGATAATGGAATGATGAACGTAAAAGTTGGTACTGTACCTCGTTTTCTATAAATTGTTAGAAAGGGAATTTACAGAAATGGGATTAGAATATCATATACATCAATATTGAAGACTGGAACAATGGAAAATCCACGGGATCTCGCCGCGTTAACGCACGAGTATTACTTCATAGCACGCGGGGTATACTTAAACATCATTTTAGCGTTTGCCAGCACCTGTGTTCTTATGTTTGGCTCGTGAATACCCTAAATTAATTGTAATCTGTCCACTGTCCAGAGTTCATCTTTTCTTTCCTACTCTTTATTGCGTTCAGAGAGGGAAAGGGATATGCTATTGTATAACATTCCTATCACGTGACTCAAGCATGAACTTCTATGATGCTATCAGGCAAAAGCCACGTGCCCGCAGCTATTCTATTGTTCTAGCAGTTTGGATAGATACATTGAAAACCTTTTTACTTTGTATTGATTGATATAATTAATTATCTGATACTTGATATGGGCTAATTCCGCCACTAGGCGTCCGTGTTTGTTTCTAAATAGCTACTACCATGTCCAAATATGCTTACGTGGTTGTCTGGGCTTACTGTGTATTACAATTAAGCATATATTCCTATAACATTGGTTCTACTGTACTTAATTAAAATTTGTAGAAAACCCCTCTATATAACATTACAATTAGTCATTTTGGTGCGTTCTTTTTTATATTTGTAAATTTATTGCATCCTTAATTTAAACCCTTTCAATTTCTACTTATTTAAATTTACGGGTTCGCTACACTTTTATTATGCCAAGTTAGCTCAGTTGGACTACCAACGCTGCTCGTCCTTCATTTAGCTCACAAGACACATGTTTATATTATACTTTCTGGCTTCTTATCTAGTCATGTGTCTAATAAGAATTCCGCGAATGTTGCTAATTTAATTGCAATTGGGTATAACGGTTGTGTTATTTTTGGACGATAAAGATATGCTCAAACTTATTTCTATTCCATATGGAGTTTCAACGATTATTTTTTGGAAAACAATTTGATAAACACATTGGTCGAACGAGTTGATTCTTTTATGATAAACATTACCAAAGCAATCCGGAAGCTACTAATTCCTTATCATAGAAACGTGCTTCCTTTTTTTACGTGACTGGTAGGTAATAGAAAGGCAATGTTTCTCTAATAGAAAAGCTAATATTTTCATCCCGGTTTGTAACCAATATTCTTCGTATTTTAACGCACACTTTGAGTCGTATATTTTACTCCCTGATTGTTGGATTGTTTGAACTAATGCTTATTTGGTCGTACTGCAGATATTTCACATTGTTGTTACTACACATTTTGTTTGGCTGCCGTTGTATGCAGATAATAATATGATGATATACATTGCAGTTACTTAAGACTCACAAAAGCGTACGCCAACTATCATCATTAAACTTCAACAGTACGGTTGCTTCACTTACTTACGATACCAAATTAGCTGGTAGTAGGTAAATATTTGGAGATAATGAGCAACACATTGTTGTCTACTTAATACTATCATAATTGGAATAAAAATTAAGTGTAGTTTGATAATGGCAAAGTCTACATATTGATTAATAACTGCGAATTGATTTCGAAATTGTAGATAGGTTTGATAATTATATATCGGTTGTAGAATTTGATCAGCTATTAATGTTGATTGCGCTTAAGGGCATTATTATAAATATGTATTTTGCCTCCTAGGAGTTAATAGGTTCTATTTGAACGAGCTCATCATACCCAAAGTAAGTGAGTATTATGTAATATTTATACATGATACTTTTTATTGTTGTTAATTACAGTGGTTGAATGCCACTTAATTTTGTTATTCTAAATTATGCGGCAATATTACGAGATGTCTAATGGAGTAGTTCTTTTATATGCAGAACGCTCTCCAGCTTGATTGTTATTAGATATAATTAATATTTTATATTAGTACATGAGGAGTTGAGAATTCATATGCTTGATCTCAAACTCGCAATTTGATACTATTTTATACTTTGAACTCATAAAAGTTACATATTAGACATATATTTTATACGTGTTTTTGTGTTTATTTGTCATTTGAGGTACAAATGTTCTAAGAAAAAGGTGAACTGGTACTATTGTTAAGTTCTTTGTACCCTCAATCCCCGACTGTGTTTAGCGCTGCATTCGTTCTCTTTCGCTTTCTCTCCATACCTTCGTTACATTCAATTCAGGCGAGCATACCGTTAGCGATTTCATTTTCTTACCGGTTCACTAGTCGTATGCGTCCAAAAAGTTTGGAAGACTAAGAATAAAAGTTGGTTAAATGACAGGGGTAAATCGAAGATCCCTCGCTGCGGGTGGCTGGTGACGAATTGTTTTTAAACTTTGTGTGATAAGTCGGCCAGAAGACTGATGCAAGCGCGTACACTAAAATTTATATTGCGTCGGTTAGGCAAAAATATTGAAATTTTGGTAGATGCAATGCAGTGCCGTAACGTATCGGTTAAGAAATAGGTGATTAATTGACGGTCTTGACTCACTAAATGCTAAAGATGACGTTGAAATTAATGGTGAATAAAGTTTGAGTTTTTTGGTTTATGATTTATAAATACGTACATTTGGGGTTGCTAGTGTAGGTTAATTAATATTCCATTAAATAATTATTTTATTGGACTATGACGGCGTAGGAACCAATTTTTTTCAATTTATGCATAATATTATCTGGGGGGGGGGGGGTGAAACTTTTGAACAGGTTAAGAAAAACGCACGTATTAATTTTAACGCAACCTTTATTCGTGGGATGTATAATTAGTTTAGGAGTGCAGATTTATCATTTTTAATTGATAATGGATTGATGGCGTAAAAGTTGGTACTGTACCTAGTTTTCTATAAATTGTTAGAAAGGAAATTTACAGAAATGAGATTAGAATATCATGTACATCAATATTGAAGACTGGAACAATGGAATGGTAGTGTTATTTACGATTAATGCTTCTTTAAGGATTTCTGTTAAGAATATCTGGCTAGTTGTATGTTGCATTAGGTTCACTTGTTTTAAAGGTTAATGTATTTGTGTCCATACTTCAGAAATTTACTGTTAAGAGCGTTTAAGTTCAGATGGAAATTTATTTGGAGTTATACATAATACACGTAAAAATAGTTGAAATTGTGGAAGGATATCCAACTACTCCAGTAAAGAAGTCGTATTTGAAAAAAACCTTTGCTTTAAAATTTTTTAATTTGACTAAAGTTAATGAGTCTTTTTATGGTATGGTAGAAAAAGGTAAAGCATGATGTGATGAAATGTAGGAAAACAATAGCAACGGAAACCTATCCGTATTAATCGTCTTCCTGATACAGATAATATCAAGAAAAATGCAGATGTAAGAGGGTTTGGTTTCCACTACTTATGACAACCTTTCAAGGTAAATGTTCGTTGTAAAGTAGTTTTTGTATTTCACATGTTTATTTTTATTATGTTTATCATTTTTTCGATAGGAACTTACTTCCGCTAGGCGATGTGCCCCTAAAATTGATGCAAGGTTCCTACTGCTGGGTAAATTAAAATTTGTAATGCAACGTCACCTTTATCCCTAAGAATCTTATAAAATTTTGGTTTTGTATCATCAAGAATGTAACTCATTGGGAACATAAATATTATCGAACACAAAGGTTCACGGGCGACATTGTGTACCATTTAAAGAACTATATCACTTCCTTACTCAGCGGTTTACACGTTTTTATGTATTTTAACTTGATATACAATTGTTCTTTATCAAAATCAAAATATTAAGTGAAGCAAACTAGTAAATCTTAAATGACATTCCCTTTGTTAGCAATTTCTAGCTCCATCTTATTTGTCATAGTAATTTATGTTTAAATTAATCGTATCACGCATGTTAAACCGCAAATTCTGAGTTTAAGCCCTGTGCTTTTTAGCACATTTTAGGTGCTTCAGAAAATTGAATTAATCGGATACGAATTGCTAAAAGATCTTTATCTCTGCGAGCGTGTCTCGAGGGTGCTTTTTATTCTGTACGATATTTGTTAAATGAAATGCTTATAGCGAGACAAAGCGAATAAATCAAAGATGTGAGCTATTTCTATTTCTATATTATATATCAATGGTCGTTGCGCTTAGATGGATGACGCTCAAGAAGAAAAATGTATTCGATGGTACAGTTTCCAAGTATAAAATCGGTTATTTTAGTTACACTTTCGACCGGTTTAATCGTTATACACTTAACCGTGTGTGTTCTAGTAACTGTCAAAAGCAGAATAATAAGCAAAGCGAAAATGCTTTGTATTACGAACCTAGAGTGCAAATACAGCGCAGCGCGTCCATTCGGACCAACTAACAAACCAATCGAGTATATTACACATAAGCTCAGTGTATCATTGTTACAGTATTTTCACTAATTAAGGCTTTGCGTGGAATCTCATGTTCCGGATGTGACAGAAATCAACAACGAAGGGGTCCTAATCAGAAACGATACAAAAACGCTAGTCCAATGCAACTCCGAGGAAATGTTATATTGATTTATAACAATCTGGAAGGTTGTAAAAAAGTTTTCGGTTGGCAGGAGTTTCTACGTATATTCGGATATTAAGCTGATAAACGAAACCCCAAAAATAATAGGAGGAAATTTTGCGCTATTATAAGAGAAATAAATCGCACTATCCAAGGGTACCAGCACGTTCCATTATTATATGTATCATCTACTCTTTTCTAAATATTAATTGTCATATAATTATTAAGACCAATTTCGGGTCTCTCTGTCATAAATCAATATTTTCCTCATCAACTTAAAGCATATTATGCGTTTAATAGCAACTTCTTAATGATTTTAGTAAATAAGTGATTTTATGGAATTATTGAGTCAATATTATTTAGGGTATTACTCATATTAAATGACGTCCAGGTCTTCCCCAGCGATATGTATGGAAACGGACATGATGTTTTCCAGCTAACCAGGACGCGTAACGTGCAAGCGGTGGTCGGTTGGTATTATAAATACAATATTTAAGGGTAACATGAAAGTCGAGTTCGTGTTAGAACTATTCGTTTCAAGTTTATCTCTACACAGAAAACATATTTAAAAGCGATAACAAATGACTAGACGATATAAAACTGAAACACGATAAAATTATGCTTATCAAGAATTCTAAATGTGTAATATGCGCTTGTAGAATTAACATTGAAGGGAGCACAAAGTCATTTTTGTATGGGTTGGTGAGAGTAGGTATTATAAAGGCTTGGCAAGGCTGAAATGGTTAAGAATATGCAGTCAAAATATAACTCTTTGAACAGTCTTTTGAGGACTTTGGACCTTATGTTAGGATTATGTGTATATGAAACAAATTTAGAGTCGTGTAAAATTCTCACGAAAGCAATAGATACTATTTAACTGTTAGGTGTTAAAGAAAACAATTGTAATGAGGATCTTCGGAGTGCACCGAGACAACTCCGGTGTGGGCCGAGATAATTTCGATGTAGAGAGTACTTCCGGCGTCAAGTATTATTCTGGTATGGAACAGTAACCGTAGTATTCAATAGAATATAATTTCAAGTAATGTTCCAATAAAATTTGATACCAGGATAATTTAAATTTTGTGGTGTACATGACTGGTAGGTGTTTTCCAGAAAATAAAGCAGGGCCCACTTAAACTGTTCATTTCATTATTGTGCACGTGTTAAGATGAATAAGATAAGGTCGTGCACAGTATAAAATCTTGGATCTTGTCCTTATTAAAAATATGGTTTTCTTTTAGTCACTGTCTATGTATATTTTGTACAGTAGTACAAGGATTATCTATAGGAAAATGAATTTACAGTGAAGGTCAGCGCATTTTTGAATGCTGCTAAATAATGAAATTGTGCCAATATTTTGCTACACTGATCAGTTAGTAAGATAATGGGCTTATTAATGAAACGTTTAATAAAAATAATGTCAGGTAACTTATTAAATAATGAAAACTAATTAACAGCATATATTTTGAGCACGTTGATTTATGAACTGAGTGAGAAATGGCGTTCTTTTTACTAAGATTTTAATGAAAGTTTTAGATAACATTCAATTTGAATTTGTAAATTTATTAATTTTTAGTAAATCAATTGGCGCTTTTTAACCAAGTGTTGCATCTCTCTGCGGTGGAATCCTTTTTGTGATCTTATTCTAAACAGGTTTCAGCAGCATCAACCGAACTTGACTTGAGCTTGCAGGAAAGTAGTACAGTAAGTGAGTTTTAATTAAATTTATTTCAGTATTCATCAGGATCCCTGCGTGATATGGGATTTCAACCAAAAAGTAGAAATTTCATAGCAATATTTATTGGCGTCTAACTTCAGGGTTAGATTTATCTATTTGTATGCTAAATGGTATCCAGTCACAGGGTTTGAGGCATAATGTCGTCTAAGTTTATCATAAGCTAGACTTCAAAAACAACAAATTGTTAAGAAAAATTTTTTTTACAATATATATATATATATATATATATATATATATATATATATATATGTATAGAAGTGATAAGGGGTCACGAGAGGTTTTTGAACCTGTATTTCTAAAAATAAATCCCATTTAAATATAATAGAATCCGGAAAAAAATTGAATTTCCCGTCAATTTATAGTTGCGCCTTGTATAATACACGCGTACCTTTATTCATTAATGTACAATGCAAAAACGTAAATTGCGCGTGTATAAATAATCACCCTGTATGATATAAGCATACTGTAAATAAATAGCAAGTAACGTAATTTGGATATGTAAATTGTAAGATACCGTAAAACGCATTTCGATGCGAATGCAAATCTATACATTTTTGATAAAGTTTGCTGTAAATAGCTTTATGCATTTAGCATAAATAAAAATAATTTCGTGTATTTACTATAAAACGCAAACCCTTCTACATTAAAAGCTATCAACGTTAATTAATTAACCCGTGGATTATATCAATTGATTCTCAATAAAAGAACTTTCTAGAATATGAGTCATCGGTACTAAAAACTACGTATAAACTCCTTAAATAAACATTTTATTTGGATCTAATTTAAAATAATCCTAATAATTTTTTTCTTGTGTGAGGGATTTTTTTACTAGGAGTTTGTATTCAGAGTTTGATATACTCTGACCTTTAATAGATTATATGTCAAGGATTTTTCTGGCCGAAACAAATTTTACCAGCGTGGAAATAATTTATAACCAGGTGAAAGATCCTCAAAAGGATAAGCTTAATTCTGTAAATGTAAGATAAGGCAAGCAACAATATTTTTGTTTGTAATAAAGACTTCCTTTAAATTATTTTATGTTTGAAAGAAACGATGCTTTTGTATGAAAGAAGATATTTCATATTGTATAAATGCTTTGTGATAATGCTGTGTCTTATTTCATTTTGAAAACTCCGTAAATTTCATTGAGTTAGCCAGGCAAAGTGAAAAACGAAGGTAAGTGAACAATTTCAAGTTTACACACTACAAGTATCTGTTTCACAATACCCTTTTAGTAACGCCCTAAAGCGAGGCTTATCACAGTAATATATATATATATATATATATATATATATTTATATATACATATATATATATGTATATATATACATATATATATACATATATATTGTATATATATATTGCTGTGACAACACTTCGCTTTAATGCGCCACCAAAAGAGTGCTGTGGCATGGTCCGCGTTAGAAAGTTACTAAAAGAGTGTATGAAAAAGCCTCACGTTGGAGCTTTACTAAAAGAGTTCTGTGACAACGCCCCGTCGATGATGCGCCGCTAAAAGAGTGCTGTGATACACATACAGCAAATTATAAAATTTGAAATTATGCAGTTACTAGATTTCTAACTTTGCCTTATCTGGTCACCTCCACGGAAATGTTGGAGTTTTCAAAATAAAATCAAACATAGCTATATTAAAGCATTTATACAGTATTTAATATTTTCTTTCATACAAGAGCACGTAGAACATTTACCACATCGTCCCTTTCAAACATCAAATAATGTTTAAGAAGTACTTATTTAATAAAAATGCTACTTACCTTATTTTAAATTTGCAGAACTAAATTTCTTCTTTTATGAATATTTTACCTGTTCTTTTTTATATTCTCATGCTTGTAAGGTTTGTTTGGCCAAAAATCCGTCACAGATAATCTATTAAAAAAAAATCAGAGTGTTTTGAACTCTGACCATACTTTTCTTGGTAAATACCCTTATATAAAAATTATTATATGATTAACACTTATTATTCTACCTTAAATTAAATGGCAAAAACTCCAATATCAGTTAAAATAAATCTAAAAGTAATACTTGCAGAATCCACAAAAGCGCCCGTTTATCCAACTCTTAATTAAATATCTTTTTACTTTAAATTGAGGTCCAAATTACCTTACCAGAAAATGCATAAAATATCCATTTAGAAACCAATGAGCATCCTCGGAATTATTCAACCACATTTTAATAGCTTTTTAGATCCAAGCATTTCTCATCATCATTGTATGTAATTTAATTTAATAATTTCCATTTATTTATGCAGGTTACGTTTAAAACAGTACTCCTTTGTTCATTGTAACATCTTAATTTTTAAATTAAGGTATGCTTACTGCATACCTCAAGTATCGTCTTCGTAAAACAACACTCTTGCGCCCTTAATCAAAAGAACATTTTGCGATTGAATTTTTGAATCAATCTATTTAATAAACGCTTCCTTATATATACAAAATTATCTATTTCTGGAATATAGTAGTATTTGCATGATTCTATTCTAAACAATACATGCCCATTGTACGAAATTTTATGGAAAATTTTTATTAGCGTTCAAAATCAACGAATTTTACTACTTCGTTATCTCGTTCCAGTTATTAGTGACGACCGCTACTCGTCCTTGTTTAATACCCAAGGTTATTGTGGCGTCTCATACTAATCCAGTAATTGGAATAGGTAATAAATAACTTCTTTCAATTTTGGTTACATTTTATGGGTTTTTATTGTTCCGCCCGCTTCATAGAATAAACTTTTATTTATTAATACGGTCAACGAAGTTGACGTACTTCTTCTCAATTCCTCTCGAAAATACCAGGATATGTTTTATTTAAAATATTTTTAGGTAATACACAGGAAAATTAATTTAAATGAAAATGGATTTATAATGCAATTTAGTTGTATTTTTATAGCAAATATTTGCTTTCGCGGTAAAACGTGTTTTAATATTAAATTTAGGGTTTTAAATACTAGATCGATTGTAGTGTTTATGCTAAATGCGTAAAGCTATCGCTATTCTATGCTATTTACAGCAATTGAAAAGCATTTTTATCGAAAATGTATCGATAATTTATAGGTGAAAATAATTTGTTTTATATTTATCTCAAAATGACCGATTTGCGTTCGCATTGAATGTGTTTTTAAGGTATGTTAAAGTTAATTATTTTTACATATACAGTTTACGTTATTTGCTATTTATTTATAATTTCTTATATCATACAGGGTAATTATTTATACGCACGCAATTACATTTTTGCTTGGAACTTTAATGAATAAAAGTACGTTGGTATTATACAGGGCGCAAACATGAATATACGGACATTTCTATATTTTCCGGATCCTTCTGTATCTTGGTGGGCTTTATTTGTAGAATTTGGCTTTCAATGACCTTTCGTCACCTCTTGTCACGTCAATATATATATATATATATATATATATATATATATATTCACATATCTAGTCATGCACAATTAGAAATTTAAGTGAGATTAAGAAATTCTACTAACCGATCTTATCAACTGAAACGGTGAGGAATTTTTGCGGCTGTTGATTTTACCGTGTATGCAGAAAGGGGATGTCAGCCTATCTGGGCAATTTCAAAGGGCCATATTCACAAGAAAATACAAAGTGTGCTCAAACCTGCCAAAACCGAGACTCATGCCACTAGATAGAACTCGACGAGTGAAACAAAAGTGCTGCTGCGCATATCTTCAGATTTCGTGTTTCAAGGGCACTTTCGGGTATTTCGAAATTTACACTTGCCATATTTTGAGTACCAGTCTTATGGCATTTTTTTGAAAATAATAAGAATTCGATAAGTATATTGCGAAATAAGATATGGAATGCAGGTCTGATCATTTTGCGTCAACTTGTTTAGGGATATTTCCTTACGGCGGCGGTGAGGGTGTCTCGGGAGTGTACGCGACACCAACTTGACGAACTTTTTTTTATCAAAGGATTCGATATAAGATCGTCTTCTGATTGTACTATCAAGGCAACTGGCATCAGATCCACTATCTTAGAGCGCGTTGTGGGTCGTATATATCACGCGATCAACTGTGTTTCATCAGATTCTAATAAGGGACGTTTCTGGTGATTTTTGTTATGGGGGTTTGCGCGCTGTCTAGGGCTGGTTAAACCCGATTTGATACACTCCGTTCAACAGGGTTTACTATTTCAATACAAATATATTTCTCAGGGTACCGGGGTTTCGAGTAGTACTAATAAATCTCCATGTAGTTTTCAAATGTTGTATTCTTTCAATCGGGTCAAATGACTTTATTTTTGACATTCATCTCTCATTTCATTCGCCCTATTGCGAAATGATCCTTATTCGTCTCTCGGGTATACGTGTAACTATTGTAATTTCGTATCAATGTGCATACAAGGAATACGCACGAACAAACCCATAAAAATCTGCTTAAATATCTCGAAATGCTTATCTTCTTTTCCTCTACTTATGTCTTTTCTATATGCTAATTAGGGCGATAACGTGTGAGTCCGCAATGCGCTTTGGGATATGATGCAAAAGAAATGGGAATATATTGTACGTGGTTTCAAGCTATCTTTCGCACGGAAACAATCGGTTAATGAAAAGTTTGAAAATAAATACGTTATTATTTGCCAGCATAGCTAAATCATAATAAACACTAAATCACTTTCCACTCGTACTGTTTTGACAAATTGACTTTAAGAATTGTCTACGGTTAATTATATCGTTTTCGTGTTATTACGACTTTTTAGATTAACGTAAAATTAATAATTCATAGTTGCTTCCGAATTGTTTGAAGAATGTTTGATTAAAAAATATAGTGTTAAACCATTGCGTAGCGTGTCAAAAATTCATTAGGTGTGGGGCTCAAACATATAATTTGCGACACGGAACTGGTTTGTGGAATAACTTTGTTGAACATAATCCCGGAAGTGCCAACGGTCACATTGATGGAGAAGAATATCTTTGTCGAAACTGCTATATCCTGTATTCAACAGTTCCTAGATCAAATCCAGCCGTGCAGCAGAATCGTCAGGATATGCTGCCTATCCAAAACGAACCAGTTGCTCATTCTTCACGTAATCCACCGCCGGAATTCCAACAACCTTTCAACAACTACCTAGCTGTGGAAAGTCCTCCTGTCATGAATCGACAAAACGTTATTCCACAAGCCATTACCACGGAAACTGTACGCGTTGTGCCAGTGTCAGAGCGCTGTTGCTTTGCTTGTGGCGGAAATGGACGCTGTAGAAGTTCAAAAATAATTCGAATTCAAGTGTGGAACAAATAGAGGAGGCTGGAGCCTTGGCTCCCGCATGCTGCGATTCTTCTGCCACCTCGTCCTCCTTCATTTCGGAAGACTGAGCTAGAGATAGACCTAGTTCGCAGCGTTAGCAGCAAGCAGTTTATTGAAAGGCCTTGATTATTACTATTACGACTAAAAATAACAAGGTAGCCTTAACAATCGATTAAAAGACTTGAAAGACAATTGAAAGACAAGCCTATCAAAATGATGAAAAACATCTTAGGTAGATGGACTAATTAGATGAAGATCCCTTATCAAATATTGTAATAAAACACTGATTACAACGCGTATAACCAAAATCACCAAAAATATCGCTTATTAGATTCCGATGAAAACAGTTGATGGCATGACATATACGGCCCACAATACACCACAAGATAGTGAGTTTAATGCATGTGCCTTGGTAGAAAAATCAGATGACGATTTTATATCGAATCCTTTGATTAAAAAAAGTTCGTCAAGTTGGTCTCGCGCACACTCCCGGGATACTCCCACCGTCGCCGTAAGGAGATATCCCCAAAGAAGTTGACGCAAACTGATCATGCTTGCATTCCATATCTTATTCCGCAATATACTTATTGAATTCTTATTATTTTCAAAAAATGCCATAAGACTGGTACTCATAATATGGAAAGTGTGAATTTCGAAGACGCGAAAGTGCCATTGGAACACGAAATCTGAAGATGTGCTCAGTAACACTTTTGTTTCGCTCTTCGAGATCTATCTCATCGCATGGGTCTCGGTTTTGACAGGCTTGGTCCCACTTTGTATTTACTTGTGAATATGGCCCTTTAATATTTTAACGCATCATTCATACGTAACAAATCGTTGAATTTTACGTTAAAATTCAATCAGCCCCATCTAAGGGAGTTAAGAGTGACGAAAAACTTTGACCCTTTCTTGTTAACCCCCGCAATTTTACTAAAAAATTGTGCTGGTAGACGCTGTCCATTTAATAATGTAATTATTGTATCGCAGCGTTGGGAATTTTATTATTTCATTTTGTGTAAATATTCTGAGAGCTTTCCTTCCCTACAATTCTTTTAGAAGACGTCCAGTAGAAAGTTTTATGTATTAAAGTTCTCGTATTAAAGTTTTCCGTCGAATAGTTAGATTGTGATTTACACCCCCGTATGTAAACAGACAAATTTTCCTGTCTCCTTAAACAAAGAATGTATTAGTAACAGATGAATCAAATTTAAGATTGAACTATAATAGGTTAAAGAAAAAATTAGAAAAATATACTAAATAACAGAATCCTGTCGGAATTTTTAGCGGTTTGCTTGCAGAACCAAGATTTTGATATTATTTACATATCGGTCGGTTGAAAGATTCTGTTCCAATATTCAGTATGTCTTCATTGCATGGTCGTTTTTTAATATTAACGCTTAAAAGAAATTTTATAGCTTGCGGTAAACATTACGATTAACCTTTATGTCAAAAATGCTTAATCATACATGAGGTCATAGATGATGAAGATCCTTGCAGAGGACTTGAAATTAATAAATAAATATTTTACAATATATGTTGCGGGATATATTTTGATTTTATTATGGAAGCTTGTCATCCTTAACCAACGTTGAACCAAAAGCACGCCATGAAGTACAATTTATAGTCGAGTGTTATTAGTTCTTAGTTTGCTGAAACTTTTTTGGCAACGTTACTTCTTTCAAGCTAGTAAAAATGGTAACAAACAAAAACAAGACTTGGCGCATTATGCTTATAAGTAAAAAAAACTCGTTATCCTTTCTGTTTGGTTAGATATCAGTCGTCTAATCGTATTTTCAAGCTAGTATCACATTTAGCTACGCTAACACACGATTAATAATGACAGGTGTACTGTCTAAGGACGCATTCTCAGATGCTCACGCAAATATAAGATTTTTCTGTCAGCGTTTGCTAGCGGTGAGAGAAGCAATACTGGTGTTGTGATGACCTTTTGCGTTGCTTAACGTTACATTGTAGGGGTTCAGGCACCACAATAGTTTGTAAGTGCATTATCGTGTTTTAACGTTATGATTACTGGACATAAGTAGCGCAAGTGTCAGAAATTAACACCAGAAACTAGTGTACAGAAGTGTTAGAAAACAACTTATATTAAGGCTACAGAAAAGGTCTAGGAGTTGTTCACAAGATTCCTTATACTTGTGAACTTTAAATTTATAAATGAATCTTCTGTTATTATAGCAATAATTTTAGACCATCAAAGCTAAGGTCCCAAGAGCTAGTAGAAACACTTTGCTACGTACCCTACACATAGCCGGAAAAAGTAAATACCAAGCTACAATAAAAATTAATCAGCTGATTTCACGTTAAGCGTATTGGCTACCTAAAAAAGTCGGTCCCAGGCCGTAACACAAATTGAAGGCAATTATTCATTTAAACTTTAAAAATTTTGCTTAGTGTACTCAAACCAAATATTTCAAACATCAATAAATCAAAGTCACCTTCAATTTATGTCATAAATGTCAAACTTGAAGTTTTTATTATTTTGAAAACGATCCTAGGTTATGGATCGAAACGTTAATAAAGATAATTTTAAAAACTATGAGTGGTTTAATACCCAAAGAAGATTAAGAAGAATAGTTAGTGTGATGACAATTTCAGCTCTAATTTTATTTTGGATGGTAGAGGATAGTTTTTCTATTGCAGCTTCTATATTTATAATAAATTGTTCTAATTTTGTTGTTTTTGGATTATAAATATTGTATTTTAATTCATATTAGAGTATAGATTTAATTTCATTTGGAATTTGAATATTTGAAGGATTTTCTATCCAGGAATCTTGAACAATTGGTATATAATCTGGATAGTTAATACTTATGATTTGTAGTTTTGAACTTTAATTTAGACAATTTTCTTGATAAATGTTGTTGCAATTGCGTTTAAAGTTTTTTTATAAAATTTGTATTTGTGTATAAGAAATTATGTATTTCAAAAGTTGGTGTGATTTTGTCTAAATAGTATTTGGATTTTATAATTTTTGTTTTAGGAAATTTTTAATTGTATATGCATCATTTATTAGTAACGAGATAGTTTTGTGCAAAAAATCTAAGCGGTAGTTTGGAAAATTTTTTGAATTTTTGTTATTATGAAAGGTTATGTTGTTAAAATTCTTTTGTAAAAATTTTGGTATAATAAAAGATTGTTAACATTTGGTAAGAAAATTAATTCTTTTACTTACCTTTATAAGTTTGATGCTATAATTGAGTAAATTTTTTAGATATTTTTTCGTGTGAATATTTGTGATATCATGTAGTTGTTGATACTGGTTAACTATGCTTCGATCCATGTTATTATTGTATTGATTTAGAATAATCACTATATCAAATGATTATGAGAGAATTAATTTTAGATAATTTCAAGTACGGCTGTGGAATAAATTCTTTATAATGTCCAAAAAATGATATATATGCCGTCAAAATAGTATATTATTGATATATTAAATCAAATTATATGTTGTTTTCGCCATTATGGCTTCATCAGTTATATAAAAGGAAATTATTTTCTAACATGCACAATTATTAGTTATATCGATAGTAAGTTATGTTTCATAAATTACATCTTGTAGTATTGCAAATTTAGTATTAATGGACCTTGAACTGTCTACAATTAACACATATAAACATACCAACTGTATATCATTTTATACCAGATACGTTGATGATATTCTAATCACTGCTCACCAAAATCATATACAATCAATCTTTTATAATTTCAATAACTATCACCCTCGTTTACATTTTACAATAGAAAATGAAAATCATAATAATTCAATAGAATTTCTTGATTTAACGATATATAGAAACAATAATGGAACTCCAACGACCAATTGGTTTAGAAAACCAATTAAAACAGATAGATATATCAACTATAACTCTTCTACATCGATAAATTATAAAAAAAGCATAATATATGGACTTGTTGACCGTGCAATCAAACTTTCTGATTCACAAACCGCAAACTTAATGGCTCAATACATGTACAACCAAATTTTTTATATTCGGAATTCAGTAACTACCAATACAAACAAAATTATATCACACGAACAATTCCATATACTTTGAACTTATCAGAAAAAATTGCAAAGACCTTAACCTCACAACAAATAAAAAACAGTTTACAAAAATATAAATACATTAAAACAACTTATTTTCACAAATTTAAAAGACAAACCAAAAACCGAATGTCACCCAAACCTAATATATAAAGTCAATTGCAACTAATGCAATGCTATATACATAGGACAAACAAAACAATATTAAAAAAAAGAATGTCACAACATCAACAGTCTATAGAATAAAAAATTCTTAGTCGAAATAAACCTAACACTGCCTTATCTGATCATGCAGTAAATGAATCACACACATTTAATTTAAATATACCAAAAATCATGCACAAAAAAAACCATCTAAAGAAAAGATTATTATTAGAAAGCATTGAAATAGAAAAAACACCAAATGCAATAAACTATCATACTGATATTGAAAATTTACAATAGTATTTATTTCAATTTACTACCATATAAAACATAATAAAGAAAACTAAAATACTTAAGTTTACTATAAAAATAATAATAAAAAACACTACCTAAAATTACAAATCAAATAAATATCATGCGCCTTAATAATAATTCTTAGCCTAACTTATCTCAGAACATACCACGTTACACCAATATAAATTAAATTCTTCTGAAATCTTTATGTATATATAAAAAAAATTATAAAGATAAATGTTCTCCAGTATTATTACTAGAAAATAACATTAGTTAAGGTATGTATAATTCCATCCCAAATAATTTAAAACATAATATAAAGAACTAAAACACTTAAGAGTACTTAAAAACTCCACAAACTTATATATCAAATAAGTGACATGCGCCTTATTAATACTTCTTAACCTACTTATCTCAAAACATAACACGTTTCACCAATACAAATAATATTCTTCTGAAACATCATTTATAAAAATAACTGTAGTTTGAATCAACTATTATAATCATGATTGTTTCTCGTAATTTTACTAAAAAATAACATTAGTTATGGGATGTGTGTAATTCCATCCCACATAGTTTAAGATTTGGATAATGGTGAGTGTAATCAAAATTCTTTTACTTATATGAATTATATCTATTTACAGATTTTGTTACGGTGTAATTTAAGAAACATAACTTACTATGGATATAACTAATAATTGTACATGTTAGAAAATAATTTCCTTTTATAATACTGATGATGCCAAGATGGCGAAAACGTTGTAATTTGATTTAATATATCAATAATATACTATTTTGGCTGCATATACATCATTTTTTGAACATTATAAAGAATTTTTTCCACAGCCGTATTTGAAATTATTTAAATAAAAAATTGTTTTTATAATATACTCTACCTCATGCACTGAATTTAAAGAAATTAGAGGTCCGCCATTATTCTGTTCGTGCTGGAAGTGCTCCAACAAATTTAAAACTAACTGTTGGGGTTGTAAACCCAATGTTTTCCTTTTTGCCGACACGATACAGCTATTAGTTCTAATAAGAACTGTTGTAATCAATATTCGCTAATTCAATTGAATTAACAATAAAAAAATACGTAAATATAAAAGCGGGAACGCAGAGGTAAGCAATCTAACCAAAACCAAACAAACAAACGAGGTTATGAAAACATTAATTTGACAGATCGGATTACCGTCCTAGTAAAATAATGTCCATTCTTATATTAGGATACAAACATAAGTCCACATAACTCTCTGTCATTATCTTAAATAAACCTGCTCACGTATATCGTTACTTAAAAACACCTAGAAATCATATTGCTATCTTTCTCGTATCCATTGGTAAAGCTTTAAAAGAATCTTTAACGTATGTTGAGAATTGCGCTAGGCGCCTGTGACGTAAATATCTTCTTTCGTGGTTTCTAGTATATTATTTATTGTTAACACATAACTATTTAAGATCCTACTATTGCTAATAAAAATATATAATATAGATTGATTTATATATTTAATGAAAGGTATATGATTATTCTCATTGGCAGATGTCGAATGACAAATGCTTCGATTTGCAAAAGGAATTATTGGTAAACCGTACAGAAATGCCAACCATTATTGTGTAAAATGACAATAGTTATTCATTTGCATACAGTAGCCACTTCATTACAACATTTGACGTCATCCTAAACTTAAAGCGAATGGACTATCATATCCTGTATTATTATAGCAAGGTAGGTGGGTTTTTATTGGTGATACGAGGAATGGACTGGCAAACCGATAGACGAGCTAGTTATCTCGCTGAACAAGAAAAAACAATTACCTCGGGTATATTGTACAAAGTTTTAATTGTTACTTATTGAAAATAGTTTCCTTGCATTTTATAACGTAAGGTATTTGAATTCAAAACAACTCGCACGTACATAAGTGAAATCCCAGACATTTTGAAAGGCAGTGTAACAATAGTAACAAATGTGTATTGTCGTACCTGTTCCTTCAAATTTATGGTTGTTGCTTACTCTCATATTTTACTTTAAAACTTGTGTTTGCATAGAGATATGTGGAGGACGCTGTCAATCATAAAATTAAACTTTGCAAACGTAGGTTCCAGTCGCAATCTGCAAATAATCTTGAAGAGCATATTTTAATCCCAAGAGAATCTCCATCCCCCGGAACTACTATTTCTGTAAACCAAAACTGTACTTTTACATTCAACACGACAATTAACATAAATCTTCTGTCATCTGTCAATCCTGTTTTTAAATTGTAAAGTAGATTTTTACAACCTACCTACTTGTAAAGTAGAATGTTAATTTTTGCTTGGAACTAAATATAGCAGTTTACAAATGAGTAACAAATAAAGCTTTTATTAGGTTACTAATTGAAATTTCAGGAAACCTTTTCCTTTATGTAATGGGTGACCCATCTTGAATAAGTTATATGCTTGTTAAAAGTAAAAATAGACACAAACGCTATACGAAAAATTTAGTATAACCATTCGTGTAAATAAACGTTCATCTTTCAACCATATTATTTTAAAGCCTACTCCCATAAGTAGTAATCCTCAAACAGAGAATTGTAGGATACTAGAACAAAGGCAAGAGTATTTTGTAGCGGTCTACTTACGGCCCATGAATAACTACTAAGCAAGCTGTGAGGGGTAGATGTAAAGCAGCATTTATTTAGATTGATTTCATACCCTAAACACCGGATCGCCTACACGTATATAAGGTAAAACCATATAAATAATCTATAGAATATATTTAAATGTCACAGTACGTATCCAAGTGCTAACCCATTAGGATTCTCTCTTCTTCAATTATAAACCACTAAACTTATTTCAAACATGTCAAATGTCACATTCAATATTGAGGAACAAGGTCTAAAATGTCCAAAACAAGTTAAAAATAATCCTTTGTGTACCATTTGCATTCTTGAATTTTCAGTTTCTTGAAATTGTCTCATTGCAATTATTTCTCATGCGCGTTTAGCGAAAAATAGAACCAATTCAATGTAGTGCACATTGAAAACGTATATTAATTTTATGTTATGCTGAGGAACTCTTCACGTGACGTCGTTTTCAAATTTCATACATAACCTTCATCAAAAATTTGTAGCTTAACCCTAAATTATACATTTTTAGGAAATCTTGGTATTGTAACAAACTTGAATTTGCAGTTCCCTACTCTATTCGATACAAATTTAATTATTCTCAAATCTCTACCAACACACATTAACATACTCAGATTCGGTTACAGAAGTAACCAACAGAAGTTTATATATTCAAAGAAACACTAGCTGTTCTATTTTAATTTATATGGATATTAACTGTATTTGTTTTAACCACAACCGAATAACAATATAATTTGTATCACTTTTGAATTGCTACTATCTGTCGGATTGTACAGTTCATATATAGATATATAATTACTCAGAACGTTCTAGATTCTACAAGATCATGATCATATTCTCCCTTCAGTTTGCTTTATATCGGTACTTTACATATTCCCTTGGAGCTGCTAATCAATCAATTCGTCTGAAGGCTTCATATTCTTCAATTCTAGATTGTATGACGCCAATGCAGCAGCATATTCTTGGAAATAGTGTACCAGTACAATTCCAAGCAAACTCTAGAACTATGGAACATTTTTGAGGTTCACCACCAACCTCCTCTAAAGCTCGAAGCGTTTTAATACTTATGGGGTGTACAATGTTGTTATTTCACCACCGTTAGTAGGTTATCAGTAGAAAGTAAAAAGCACTTTATCAGTCTTGCTTTGGTTCTTTTCTGAAGACATTTCGTCCAGTAGAATTCAAATATTTTTGTTTTTTAATAATCTTTGACAACTTAGAACAGACGTTTGGACTAGATTAGTCTGCATACTTCACTTCAGGGGAATATACTTACTTGGTGTTAACACTGTCGAGGGTAGGATGGTATCACAAACGTATTGCTTGGGTGGTTAGACCACTGACGTCACAACGAAATGAACCTAACGAGAGCAATAGATCTATAAAGGTTCGCGACAGCGTCCGTTTGCATCGGGAGATTTGGTTTTTATAACGGACATGCTACTAATATATTGAGGTATCGGTAAACGTTATAGAAAGTGAATAATTTACAGCTACTACATTTGTAAACGATTGGCACTAGCAACATCGCTATTCAGATACACATACTGATCGGTTCCTTCTATGCAAAATAGATGGAGGTTTGAGACAATACAAATGTGATATAATATGGAACATCTTTAAGATAAGTCTGCTTAAGTGTATAACGTGTAACTTGTATATTAATTCATAGTGGAGCGGGTCCAAGCTATGTTATGGCGGGATCATGTCCTTAGAGTTGTGAGAATGCACTTTATTTTATCCATTAGGCTTGGTGGTTACAATGAGATCATCTGAAGGGAGACCTTTAATGTCGGGGGATTGGTGACTTCCGTCTTTCGCTATTCGTTCCTTTCAAGGAATTCTGTGATCCTCTTAAAGAGAGAGCAAAATGAAGTAATTAACTCTAGTGGTTGGTGCTCCTTTTATAGCGAGGTTTGCATGTTTTGTTCATTTGGACAATTCTATTTTGTACTCGAGGCGTGTCGGACGAAATCATTACCGCTTGATGGTGTTATAAACATGCATACTTTTTAGTAGCATGCTGTGTGCTTAGTGGAGGCGGCTCCGTGGCGTAGTGGTATGTGTGTGACTACTACGCCCTAGGTCCCGGGTTCGAATCCCGACACGGTCCGCTTGAAAAATGTTAGGCGAGCATTTTTCGCAAAAATACACCCTCGTTCGGATGAGAGGTAAAATGGAGGTCCCGTGTGTGAGTGTTGTCACGCACGTTAAAGATCCCTACCTTGCTTGGAACAGCAAGGATTCGGCAAAATTCAAAATTTTCCAGGTAAAAAAACTCGCTTCCTGGCCAATGTAGTACCTTCGGGTGGAGCATTGGAAAATCACATGTAATGTGTGCTTAGTGGTTAGTTAGTTAGAACTACTACTACCACACGTTCTTGCAATATTTTATTTTAAATTCAGAGCAACACCAAAATTTTTAAGAGACTAACTAGATCTGCATGTACGTTGAAAGCTACTTAATGAGCTTATCTGCTTTATTCTCCTGCTTGTATACCTATAAAGTCAGACATATCAAAAGCTACTTGTGAAACAGCTAAGCCTTTAATCACAAAATGCAGTTATCCAACAAATGGGCATTCTTATTATTGGACGTAATTATAAATGTATTGAAAACCTCAAAGTACGCTTGGCAGTATACTTCTTTAAAATAGCGCAATAATAGAAATGATCTTGGTGAAGGAAGCAGATTGATTTTAAATAATTTATATTTCCTAGCATTTTGAATTTACTCAAATCAAGTAATTTTTTAGTAATAAGCTAACAAGCTTTCTGGTAAAATTTACGTACTGCTGTAATTAACATCGTTGCACTTTACAGCAGAAGATAAAACTCACGTTTTAAGTATGTTAAAACACGGTGGAATTTAAAGAGGAATTTGACGATCAGAGAACGTGCTTTCTAATCAAAACTAATTGTTGTAAATATACAAATCTAATAAAACACAGGGTAAGTTACATATCCCCATATTAATATGTATATAAAATTAAACGCATTTATTATTTCTTAGTAATAGTATGTTACAATGTATTAATTGAAGGTTATAATATTAAAGGTTAATCAAAGTCCATATCAGAAATAAGAAAGGAAACGACTACTTTGTATTCCAGACCCAACCTGATACTGTAGGTGCAGATACAATAAACTGTAACAAAGCAGTCTTAATTAAAATCACTTAGAATAAGATAATGTATGTTTATCAAAAAGTAGCAGGTACGAGATCTGCACTTTTCTACGAGATGATGTGAGAGCAGGGATTCCATAAATACTGTGAGGAGCTCCTGATAGTCAGTCAGTCTTCGAACTTCAGAAGTTCAATATTGTAGGAAGTTCAAGCTACTCATTGGTAATTATTAAAATAATAATTTTTATTATTTTGTGTCAACTAAATTAAGTCACTTTAATGAACATAACGTACAAGTTGTTATAGAAGAAACAAACCATTTTTGTAATTACTGTATAAAAATAAATTTGATAGAAGTGTTTTTGGAAAATAAATGTTTTTAGAATGAAGTTCCCATATGCCCAATACCTACCTGGCGCAGTTGGAACGGATTCCATAAAGGCACTAGCGATTTCAAAATTGAAAAACTGGCGACCGTGTATTTTAATTCAACTGGAATAAGACGCAGAGATTGCACGAAGTACAGTATCGACCGAATCTAATACAGAAGGAAGGATAATGGAACTGGCAATCAAATTATTGTGAGTACATATAGTTCATTTTCCTAACCATTTTTTTTTCAATTGCATATTGATATTAGCAAGTAAGATTTAAAATGAGACAATTTATGTACAATCTATTATAACAATTTATTACCGAAATAATTTATTCAGCAAGAGTCTGAACTTAATCATAACAAAGGTTATAATTATACACATTTTATGTACGATCGGAATCTTAAATTAAATAAAGCGCCAGGGATAGACGATATTCCCGCAGAATTAATAAAATATGCAAGTCAGAAAATTTTAGACAGAATATATGAACTAGTAAATGTAATATATGACACAGGTGAGGTTCCAATAGATTTCGAAAAAAATATTATTATCCCAATCCCAAAAAAGTCAGGATCTGATAGGTGTGAGAATTTTAGAACTGATAGTTTAACTTCTCATGCTTCCAAAATACTAACAATAATAATTAAAAATAAATTAGAAGCTTTGACTGAGAATTATTTAGGTGAAGACCAATAAAGTTTTCGTAAAGACAGAGGGTCTAGAGAACCGATACTAATGATTAGGGTAATTATCGAAAAAAGGTTACAAAAAAATAAAAAGACTCAATTGGATTGTTATGTTCAGGGTTTTGCAAAAAATAGGAATCTCTCATAGGGATAGAAAAATTATTTACAGTCTATATAAAAACCAAAGCGTAGTAATTAGATTTGATGAAATAGAAAAGGAAGCTAAGATTAGAAATGGTGTTAGACAGGGTTGTATACTGTCTCCCTTGATTTTTAATGTTTATATTGAGGAAGCTTTAAACTTAGCCAGAGAGCGAAAAGAGATAGGTATTAGTGTACAGGGACAGAAAATAGACATGTTACGTTTTGCAGATAATATAGCCATTATAGCAGAGTCTAGAAAAGAGTTAGGAGAGTTTTTAAATATTTTAGATGAGATACTACGGAGTAACTACAGTATGAGAATTAACTCACTAAAGACAAAGATAATGACAAGTGAGTTACAGCCTAGTTCTAAACCAAAATTAAAAATAGGTAATACCGAGTTAGAGGAGGTAGATGAATTTTGCTATTTAGGTAGTATAATTACAAAGGATGGACGGAGCAGAAGGGAAATAGTAGCTAGAATAGCTCAAGCTAGAAAAATGTTTTTAAAAAAGAAAAACTTACTAATAGCTAATAGTATTAGTTTAGATAATATAAAAAGTTTCTTAAAGTCGTACGTATGGAGCGTTCTACTATACGGTAGTGAGACTTGGACAATTAAAGAAGTAGATAAGAAAAAGCTAGAAGCTTTTGAAACTTGGTGTTATAGGAGAATGTTAAAGATTAGTTGGACAGATAGAGTAACAAACGAGGAAGTTTATAGAAGGATAGGTGAGGATCCCTGTATGTGGAAACAATTGAAGGTCAGGAGAGATAGAATGATAGGGCACCAGTTAAGACATGAGGGACTATTTAGTAAAGTCTTAGATTATAAACTACCAAATAAAAATAGAGTAGGAAGGCCTAGACAAAGCTATATTAGTCAAATTATTAGAGATTTAGGTTGTGAAGGGTATGTAAACCTTTTTAGACTAGCTCAGAATCGAAAAGAATTTAGAGCTGCCTTAAACCGACTTTAAGTAAGTTCGAAAACAAAACAAAAAAAAAATAAAAATCAGTTAACTAAATGTCACCAGGACATAACTCACAATTAGTTAGCGGTCTGGCATGTTGGTAGCGTTTCGTTGCTTAAGCCTTACCATAACCTATAATTTAATAAACGTCACCATGACATAACTCACAATTAGGTAGCGGTCTGGCATGTTGGTAGCGATTCGTTGCTTAAGCCTTACCATAACATATAATTTAATAAACGTCACCATGACATAACTCACAATTAGGTAGCGGTCTGGCATGTTGGTAGTGATTCGTTGCTTAAGTCTTACCATAACATATAATTTAAGAAACGTCACCATGGCATAACTCACAATTAGGTAGCGGTCTGGCATGTGGGTAGCGTTTCGTTGCTTAAGTGTTACCATAACATATAATTTAATAAACGTCACCATGACATAACTCACAATTAGGTAGCGGTCTGGCATGTTGGCAGCGATTCGTTGCTTAGGCCTTACCGTAACATATAATTTAACACTTTTCCTTTTTGAAGCGGATAACTAGGTTATATTTCATTTCCTTATAAATGGTAATCATGTAAACATGTTAGAGTTCTTTAACAACCATCAGGTTGCTAATATCTATGTAGTCAGCTGGATAGGAAAAAGGATATAGGAAGACCTAGACCAAATTATATTAGTCAAATTATTAGAAATTTAGGTTGTGAAGGGTATGTAGAGCTTTTTAAATTAGCACAGATTAGAAAAGAAGTTAGAGCTGCATCAAACCGACCTTAAGTAAGGTCGAAAACAAAATGATGATGATGAGGTACGATTTATAATTGCCATAATTATTAACGAAACAATTATTCAGCAAAAGTCTGAAATTAATGTAATTATAGCAGAGGTTTATAATTACACACAATACAAGTAACAGTAAGTGATTTTTTAAATAACTTTAGTGCAAAGTTGACTGAAGTAACAGAGAATAAATAATTTATAAAGATGAACACTAAAAACTTAGGATTATATTTAGACTCAATTCCAATGTACGATAGTAATCAAGATTTACTGGGACTTTCATTACCGCATGCGAGACACTTCTAAAATCATTTTACGAACAATTGGCTATTAAGATTGATTCTGTGTAAGCTAACGGGTAGAGCTTTGATCTTAATTGCAAGTAGGGATGACCTGTCGGATTGGGAGGATTACAAAAGAGTTTGATCGCGTATTTAGGAGACCAGCGTAATATAAAACGCCTTATGAAAGACTCATTGAACCTAAGAATGGAAAATAATCAATCATCATATCAATTCGGTATGAGATGTCAAGACGTAGGAAGTTTAATTTTAACCAAACTGAAATTAAAGGAATCAGATCCAAACGTACGTGTAATTGAAACTAAAATGTACGACGAAATGGCTTTAGATACTTATATAAACACGTTACCGGAGCGGTTATCGGACAAGATAAGATTTAAAAATTCCCAAAATTTAGAAAAAGCAATGAACTTAATTGTAGAAGAGGAAAACGTGATGTATTATAGAAACAGGATTTACAATCCTAACGCGAACAAAAATTACCTACCAGTAAAAAATATACACGCAGCAAAACAAGTACCGACACAACCCAAATTTGCACAGTTCAACATCCCAGTAAATCAATCGAGAATTAATAATTCAAACTTTAATAATACAAATTTCACCAATCAATTTCGACACCAACATTTAATTCGACTTTCACAAAACCAACATTTACACCAAAGTCTAATCTGAACGCCAATCGAACATAGCAAACATTTGACGTAAATTACAATAAAAACGCACCTACCGCAAATAATAACAATAACCCCAATAATCATTACAAACCAACCCCTATGGACAGTTCATCTGGTAACACCAAACAGAACACTTAAATATCTCAAATTAGACCCGATTGTGCACAAAAACGAAACTTCACTTCGGAGGAACTGTTTCACCAAGAAATAGAAGATCTTCATCATCGAGCTATACCCGAGGACACAGGTATTTATACAAATCCAAGTAGAGACGATGAAGCAAATTACCCAGAAATTAACCTTACGAAAATTACGAGGAGGACGATGAAGAAAACGCGTATTCAAATTTTCAATTGGACAGAACAGAATACCATCAGACGTAATAAATTTAAACACCACTAATCAACACATTTTACCCTATATAGAAATACCTCATACAGAAATTAAATTATTTATCGATACAGGATCTTCAAAAACTTTAATTAGCCCTAAAACTTAAATTTTGTAGAAAGAGAACATTTTAAAATCAAAACAGCACACAAAACGGTATTACACCAATTTATTGCAAACATATCTTTACCAAAAACTTTTAATGTAAAAATGAAACATAAATTTTGCATTTTTGAATTTAACGACAAATACGACGTATTAATAGGCATGGATCTTTTAACAAAATTAGGCGCAAATATTGATATAAAAAATCGATTGTTAAGAACAAAACACGGACAAATTTCAATTAAATTTCAAAATAGTAACGTTCAAACCGATCAAGAGTACACCATCGAACATAGGACAGAAAAACAACTAAACGTTTTAGTAAATTCGAAAAGCGACATAGGAATAATAAATCACATGTCATTTCAACAAAGAGTAGAAACACCCACCGCGTTAGTACGTATAATAGACAACTACGCCACTACGACAATTTTGAACTCAAACGACTAACCCATAGAAGTATCTTTAACAACACCTATTGAAGTGGAAGAAGTGAATTTTAGTGAAATGGAAATCGACGAAGACTTTGAAAGTAATTCCAACCCCACAGATCACGATAAAATGTTAAAAGAAAATCTAATTAACATTCGTTTCAATGACCATATTAATACCGATGAAAAAAGAGTAATTAAAAATTCGAATACCGAGATATATTCAATAGTGAAGAAATGCCTTTAACTTTCACCAACACAGGCAAACACAGTATTCAATTAACAGACAAGAAACCGATTTTCACCAAAGCGTATAGACTATCTGAAGCAAGTCAAGAAGAAGCAGATAGACAGGTAGCAGACCTACTAAATCAAGACATTATTCAACACTCGAATTCATCATGGAGCAGCCCCGTACTAATTGTACCGAAGAAATTAGATGCCTCAGGCAAACGCAAAAATCGAGTGGTTATCGATTACAGAAAACTCAACGAGAAGATTGTAGACGATAAGTACCCACTACCAAATATTAGAGAAATATTGGACAAGTTAGGAAAATGTCAAAATTTTTCGACATTAGACCTCGCCGCAGCATATCACCAAGTGGAAATGGACGAGAAAGACACAACCAAAACAGCTTTCACTACACCCAGAGGACACTATGAATACAAACGCATGCCGTTTGGCTTAAAGAACGCACCCGCCACTTTTCAGAGGGTTATGGATAATATTTTGAGAGGAATGCACAATGAAATATGCCATATGTTTCTAGACGACATAATTGAATATTCAACATCAGTCAACGAACACATTGAGAGATTAAGAGAAGTTTTTGAGCGCTTAAGAAAAGCTCATTTTAAAGTACAACTAGATAAGAACGAATTCTTGCAGAAAGGAGTAACATTTTTAGGACACATAATAACGTCACAAGATGTTATGCCAAAGCCAGATAAAACAAATGCCGTATTAAACTACCCTTTACCAAAAATAAACCAAGACATAAAAGGGTTTTTAAGACTCAGTGGATATTACAGAAAATTCATTAAAGGTTACGCAAAAATAACCAAACCATTAACGAATTGTTTAAAGAAAGGTAAGAAAATCGAACACACCAGAATTTACTAAAGCAGTAGAGAAATTAAGTGTATTCTTACGAATCGCTCTTTGTTAGAGTACCCTGACTTTTCAAAACCGTTTATATTAACAACAGACGCATCCAATGTTGCTTTAGGCGCAGTATTGGGTCAAGGCAAAGTAGGTAGCGATAAACCAATCAGCTACGCATCACGAACATTAAGCAAAGGTGAACAAAAATACAGTACTATTGAAAAAGAACTATTAGCCATAGTTTGGACAACAAAATATTTTTGGCCATATCTCTATGGAAGAAAATTTTGTATATACACGGAACATAGACCATTATTATGGTTATGTAAACTCAAAAAACCCAACTCAAAATTACAGAGATGGCGGATTAGATTAGAGGAATACGACTACGAGATCATATACAAGAAAGAAATGTATAACAATAATGCGGACGCATTGAGCCGAATACAACTCAACGCCATAAAGACAGAGTCAGTTGCAGGTAATGTTGACGAAACGGAGCTGAGGGAAGAACCAGAAGAGATAGAAACCTATACATTCAACTCAAAATGATGAGACAAAAACTGCAATTAAAATTCTAAACAAAGCTATAGATACGAAACCAAATCAATTTATTGTTACCGAAGTTTTAACCAACCCCAAACCAGTAAAATATACAAAACCAGACAATATGAAAATATATCAAATCCCAATAACAAAAGATGACAAAGAGGAGCAAATAATTAAAATTTTAAAAGAGTATACCCCAGAGAGAAAACGTGTTTACTTTTATTTCACAACGGAGCAATGTACCAAAGATTTTCAGAATTTTATATTCGATTGTTTAATAATTCAGGACCCGAGATTATCAGATGCACACGAAAATTAATAACTTTATAGGTGACCCAGATGAAATAAACGACGTAATTCGCAACCAACACAAAGGTACAACAAATCATCGTGCAATAAACGAAATCCCAAAACAACTCATGAGGAGATATTATTTTAAAGAATGAAAGAATTAACCACGGATTTTATTAATCAATGCGAACTATGTGACAGAGAAAACTACGACAGATCACAACCAAAAGTACCCTTAATGTTAACTAAAACACCTGACAAACCTTTTCAAAAATTAAATGCGGACACTTTGGTAGTAGAAGCTCAGAACTTTTTATCAATCATAGATACATTTACAAAAATAGGACAAGCGATACCAATTACTTCGTAAAACGGTATTAATGTAGCTCAATGATTTTTACAATACTTTACATTTTACGGTATACGTGCATCAATAACTCTAGATAATGGAAGTGAATTCAGAAACGAGACTATACAAAATACCATAGAACTTCACAAAATAAATATTCATTTTAATAGAGAAAAGTCACCCGGAATCAAATAGATTAATTCAATGATTACATTTAACCTTATTAGAACAAATCAGACTGTTAAGACTAACATATAAGACGGAACCAATCACCAAATTAATGTCATCTGCTCAAATTGCTTATAACGACACAATTCAGTCCTCAACTAACTTTACACCCCTCGAATTAACATTAGGAAACTCAGATTCGCGGAATCCTTACGATATACACTACAATAAAGAAGTATATCAACAGTACGCCAGAGAGCACATAAAAAAATTAGAAATCACTTATAATAACGTCAAAAATAAATTAAATAGCGATAAGGAACGTATTAAAAAAACCGCATCGAAAACGCCAATATAAATAGATTCTCAGTAGGACACCCCGTGTACGAAAGAAATTTTAAAAGTAAACGACACAAAACAGCCCCCAGAAATTTAGATCCGTTTAAAAAAAGATTTCAGACAAAAATGTAGCAGTAATAGACAAGGGCTAACCATAAGATACATACATTTAAAGAATTTAAAACACCTTGTAATTTCAGATGGACAGCCACCGCCCATGCGGTCTACCTCCAACCAGGTAGAACGGGCGACAACGAAATAATAGTAGAAGATATAAAAAACAACCCCGGTATACTACCAGTAAAATTGGAAAGTATGCAGAACACAGTAGACTATGAGACTTTTGCACAGAAATTTGATTTAACTGAATTAAAACGAGAAATTTATATAACTAGAGACAATTATGATAGACTGAAAGAATCAATGGACACAGTCAAATTCGTAAAAGATTATGCGATAGAAATGCTTAATTACAAAAGTATAATGGAAAATATCCTAAAAAACACATACGACAACTTCAATCGATTAATACCAACAGACCAAATTACTAGACAGAGAATAGGAATTATTAACGGATTAGGTAATATTATAAAAGCTATCACAGGTAACTTAGACAATCAATATGCTGAACAATACGACAATGCAATACAAGAATTGATGAACAACCAGAATAACATAAAAACTGTTGTTAGAAACCAAATTTCCTTAACTCAATCAACCATAGTAAAATTTAACGATATACTACGAAAATTAGTTAAGTACCAGGACAGTATAACAAATAGAATACTAATTCTTGAAAGTAATATGCAAACCACAATGTTAGGAATGCGAGATTTAATAAGATTTAACACGATATTTAATCAAATGATACCGCCCCTCGCTGTAATTCAACCAAAATTTTAGCTACATTAGAAAATGCTGTAACATTTGCTAAACTAAATATTTTACATGCTAGTATTATTGAACCGTTTCATTTACTAAACGAATTATTAAGAATCAGATCACTTATAACCCATAGTAAATTACCGTTTGAAGTAATAGAATCTAACATTTTTGTATTTGAGAAATAGTCATAGCAAATTAATTGATATTGATGTCGCGACGCGAGTAAGACGTGTTATACGAGTGACTCTAAGTATTAAATTGGTTGTCATTTTCTGTTGTTCTAAAGTCAAGAATTAACGAGTAATTATGAGTGGGAGTAATAAAAGTGATAGAAATTTGCACTCAAAAAATACGAGTGAGGGCGATGAAGCATTAATACAGCGTGTTGTGGAAAAAGTAATGTACTCTGACACATTTATGGAAAAGCTGTGTTTAAAAATAAAAGAAACTGTTTCAAAGGATTTCGAAGAACTAATAGCAGATTACAAGAACATTGTATTGAAATTGGAAACAAAATTAAATGAGTCCCAGAAGGAATGAGAGAAGTATATGCAAATGTGTGATAACTTTGAACAATACTCTAGACGTAATAACCTTATATTATATGGGGTCAAAGAAAGTGATAATGAAAAGCAAACAGACGTTAACGTCACTGAACTGGTTCAAAAACATCTAGGTATAAATATCCCACCATATGCCATAGATAGGAGTCACAGGATACCAACTAGAAATAATGATGGAAAGAGGCCCATCATTATTAAGTTTACAAGCTACAACTTTAAAAGGGAGATCTTCGGCAAGAAATCTAAACTAAAAGGTACGTCTATTGTATTAAGAGATGACTTAACTCAAAAATGTCAGGAACTCGTTCAATTAACTGTGACAAAGTTTGGCAAAAATAATGTTTGGACAAACGATGGACAGATTTTTGTTAAACATCAGAACAAAGTGCACAGAATTACAAACACCATCCATTTGGACAACCTTGCATAACTAGATTGCTGCTCGTATGGTAAAACGTGTATACAAATACTAGTTAAGATACAAAACTTCATATCATTTAATTATAGTAGGAAAAACCTTGAAATATTTTACATCCTTCACATCTTTTACATTCTTTTTAGTTATTAAGCATCACATTATATCAAACCATAATTAACCGTAATTAACAATTAATTTCAATTAGCATTGGGTGTTTATAGAATAAATTTCTTATAAAAATAATTTGGGAGAACCTAACTAACAGTTAGAATATTATTAGAAAACATTTATTTAAAATACAAACATATTTTTCAATTCATTACCTTACGATACACTATCATATATTTAGTTTAATAAGGAGGCCTATAAAGTATTAATTTTTTTTTTCTCTTTTCTTTAAGTACCTCGTAGCCATTCACTGAAAAATTTTATTTATAATTCTAATTCTAAATTATTGTTGGGATTATATAAACTGTGACACTTCCAAATATCTGAGTTGTGGTGCATATAAGCAAATTCACCTACACAAAAACATATCGCAAATTAACAGATCGTTATTGTTCAACATCTTACGTTAGGCTTAGTCTATTAATAAGAAATTTATACGTTTGCGTTTATATACACTTTTTAATTACATTAGTATTAAATAATTGCAAAAAATGGACCCATACATTCGCGAAGTGAACTTATAACCAGATTAACACTGCCGAATATACTAATATCTTGGATCACAACAATTACTGGAATAGTAAAAACCATAATAAATACTTTAAAATATTTCACTAAAATATTCGTAGCCTAGGACGAAACATTAACGAATTAAAAATCACGTTGAGTCAACTGCCGTTTGAATACGATTGTCTTGTTCTTACGGAAACATACCAAATTTTAGATAACACACCGTTTTTACTACATGGTTATTCAATGCTGTATAGCGGTGGAGCACTTAAAAAAAACGATGGTGTAGTCATTTACCTAAAAAATAAAATTGATTTTAGACAGAGTATAGTCACTATTGGGTCTAGT
Organism: Platerodrilus igneus; assembly: GCA_036346225.1. NCBI lineage: Eukaryota > Metazoa > Arthropoda > Insecta > Coleoptera > Lycidae > Platerodrilus > Platerodrilus igneus. The sequence goes on from JARFIW010001599.1 coordinate 9,296,356, forward strand.
ACAGCTATACAGATTTTATTAAAAAAGACAAAGCACGATACATATCTCATAACCGCAATTTATAGATCTCCATCCGAACCTGATGAAGATTTTATATTTAATTTACAAATATACTTACAACAAACAGATACGCTACATTGTCATACCCACATAATAGTCGGAGACCTCAATATAAACATAAATAGTGAAAAAGAAACTACAAATAACTATCTGGATACTTTAAGCGAACACGGGTTCCTTTCTTTGATTAACAAAAACACTCGTATATCTGGTAACACTGAAAGCTGCATAGACCATATATTTATGAAAACAAGAAATAAAGATCACTACCTAAATTGTATTCCGACAGTTATAGATACTTACATTACAGATCATAGGGCCACAGCTTTATATATACCGTGGGAACAGTGTAGTCAAATCAAAAACAAATTAAAGGAAATTATTTACATAAATTACTCAAAAATAAAAGATGCCGTACAAACTCATGATTGAACTACTTACTATGATGAATCTGATGTTAATAAGTTAACAGATAACCTGATCGCTACAATAAATACATACGTTACACATTATAGAACTATAAAAAAAGTAAAAAGGAATAATTTATCACGTAAAGAGTGGATAACGCCAGGATTAATAAATTCCATAAACAAGAAAAATTTATTATACAGGGAATACAAAAGCGACCCAAGTAACAATCAAAAAAAGGCATCTTACACACAATACAGAAATTTTGTGAACAAGGTAATAAACAAAACAAAATACAATTATTATGTCAATCAAATTTGTGCTAATAAAGACTCTGCGAGAAAGTTATGGACCATCGTAAGTAATACAAATCGTACTGTACAAAATAAGGGGGTCAAGGAGATTTTTGTAAACAACAACATGATATCAGATCCAACACAGATAGCAAACGCGTTTAATGATTTCTTTTGTAAGGTAGGGGAAGCACTTGCTAGTAAAATAAAAAAACCAATTACTCCAGTACCATATACAAAAAAATGTGATAAAACCTTCTTCTTGAGACCGGTTCAAGAAAATGAAATTTTAGAAATAATAAAATTACTAAAAGGTAAAAAAGCTGTTGGAAGCGATAAAATCAGAGTTATTAAAGGAAATAAGCCATTCAATTGTTTCACCACTTACATTTCTAATAAATAAAATATATGAGACAAACATTGTTCCGGATTCGTTTAAAAATGCGGTTGTAATACCGATTCATTAAAAGGGAGATAACGTAAATCCGGAAAACTACCGACCTATATCTATTATTACATCCATTGCGAAAATATTTGAATTAACTTTGAAAACCCGCATCATACATTTTTTTAATCAAAATAATACTATAGCATATAACCAGTTTGGTTTTAGGAAACGATATTCTAATAGTGATGCTATAAATTCCTTAATTGAAAATATTACAAATAGTCTTGAAGAAAGTAAGCCAACTCTTGCTGTTTTCCTAGATCTAGCCAAAGAATTTGATACTGTTAGTCATACGCAACTATTGGAAGCTTTGGATTATTCAGGAATAAGAGGAGCTTCCAATAAGCTTTTTCAGAGTTATCTGGAACAAAGGACACAAGTTGTCAAAATAGGAAATACGTACAGTAGTGCTCTAAATATAAAATATGGAGTACCTCAAGGGACTGTTCTAGGGCCAATTCTATTTTCAATATATATAAATAATATACTTACCACTCCTTTAAATGGTAAAATAATTAGTTTTGCTGATGATACGGCAATTACATACACGGGAAATACTTGGATAGAGATGGAAAAAATGGTTGAAGATGATTTAAAAATACTATTTAACATATATAGTCATAAATTATTAACAGTGAATTATGAAAAATCATGCTTTATTCCATTCTCTAATAACATAGTCGGATTACCAAAATTTAATACTCTTAAAATTCAACTATCCCATGAAAGTGTGGAAATTAAATCGCAAGAAAGTACAAAATACTTAGGTGTGTATTTTTTAGACTCTCATTTACGATGGAATATTCATTTAAATAACGTTGCTAAAGTTTTAAGAACCTTATTATACAAATTCAAATGCTTAAAAGAAATACTCGATATTACCCACCTAAGAATTATTTATTATGCATTAGTTGAATCTAGACTTAACTATTATATCTTAAGTTGGGAAGGAGCATCCTCTTGTTATCTTCATCAAGTTGACGTCTTACAAAAGAGAATTTTAAAAATAATATACAATAAGCCCTTAATTTATCCTTCACACCTGCTATTCCTTGAAACGGTCATAATGGATATCAAGCAATTGTTAATGTACAATATTATTTTATATTTATATAAAAATAAAAACAGCAGGAAACATATCCACCATATCCACCATAAATACGACACCCGGTATAAACTAAATGATAACATTGAAAGACCTCCTTATATTCGAAGCATCGCTATACGTAGCTTTATGAACCTGATGAGCAAGATTTATAACCAGTTATCTAACATGTATAAAAACTACATTACAATTTGCAATTCATTACCATTAGTAAAGAAAATGTTTAAATATTACATTATAGCGTTGGGACGTGCACAAGTACATAGTATCGTGTAGTTTATTAGCTGAAACCTAAACCTTTATATTTGGAAGTGGGTCAAACCCTTAATACACATTTTTTTTTCACTATAATTAGAAACTTTCAATACATATTATGTATGCAAAGTACAAAGATTTAAAACAGTTTATTAATAAAACGCACTTACTTAATGTCAGTTTATATAGATGATAGTCCATGCACAGTCGAATAGACTCAGTGGACTTTTTTTTACATTGTTTATTTATATAATTTTGTTCTTATAATATTACTTTGAATAAAATTATTATTATTATTATTATTATTATTATTATTATTATTATAAAAGGTTATGTAAAGAATCATGAAATTACATTTTTAATAGAAATTCCAATTGTAGAGATTAACACTTACAATTATTTTCATTTATTTGCTTTCCCTATGAAAATTAATAGTCAATACCAAGCTATTATCCCTAAGACCAAGTTCCTTTCCCTAAATGAACTTAGGTATGTATTCACAAATGAAAAATGCAAGGAAGTGGCACCCGGCCAATACTTATGTCAATCGATAACGACAACAGCTATTCAAACAGAGAGCGTATGTGAAGTACGATGATAACGATTCTTTAATCATTATGAGAATTGTGTGCCAAAACCAGTACAAATTACGGACATGAAGATTCAGAAAGTCACGGACAACAAATGGATTGCTATATTTTCTCAAGAAGTGATAGCAACCGCCAATTGCAACAAAAACGAAAACAGTTTAGTTGATTAATAGATTTAGATTTAGTAGATTTAGTTGAATATTTTGTGTCAACTAAATTAAGTCACTTTAATGAACATAACGTACAAGTTGTTATAGAAGAGACAAACCATTTTTGTAATTAGTGTATTAAAATAAATTTGATAGAAGTGTTTTTGGGAAATAAATGTTTTTAAAAAAAGCTTCCAAATGTCCAAAACGTATCTGGTGTTTCATTAAAAAAAACATAACTTTGATGAATAAATTTTTTATTGAACACCCTACCCTGTACAATACTAATTAATTTTACATTGTAGTCATTTTGAGTATACATAAGATTTATTTGAAAGTTTTTTCGTTAAATCTTACCATTAAGCAGTAATAGAGCGTTTTGTATGTGTTAGGACACCCCTACAATTAATTTTGCCATAGTGTATTTGTTGGGTAGGTCAAAACATTGCTTATTAATCTGTTGGTAAAACTAAATATGTAAATAATTCCAACTGATTGTGACTTGAGTTATAGCAAAAAGGAAACAATGTTTTATCAAACCCTCTCGACATTTTAAGATCATTACTATGTCGGCGAGGAGGCATGTAAAATAGCTTTCTGTTTTAGACAACTACAGTACAGCGCGAACGCGTATTCAAATTAGATTAGTATCAGACTACAGAATTAATTACTCTGACCATATTAGAGCCTTTGACTGCCTTTACGACAACGTTTTAAATCGATATACTGTAGCTGCATTTCAGTTTGCTGCGGTATCACTATTAAACCGTCAGAATTGGCAACTAGTTTATATGAGATACTGGGTCGCTTAAATCATGTAAAGTATAGCAGTGCTATCTTGAGTATTAGGTGAACGCAGGCTCTCATATTAGTTAGTCTATGTAACTAGAAACTTAATTAACATTGATCTACATCGCGTTGTTTGGGATTTGCACGCTTAAGCCTTTGTCACTATACCATACTACAAATCATATAACTAATTCACTGTTTAAAGAGTTTAGTTTACAACAGTCGCATAAATCCACTGCGGCAGTGCTAAGGGTAGAAACAGCTAATTACAGATGCATAAAAGTTGATTACAATGAATATTGATAGTTAGGGTTAAAATACCAAATAACAAATTTAATTTAAAGCTACCTATTAGGCAAAGATTTAACGAAGCTAAATATATTGCGAGTTGCTATAGCTCTTGCAGTAACAGAAGTTTACTTTGTAAAATAACATATCTGATAAAGAGTTGAAGTTGACGATCGTTCCAGAAAACGACGCCCAAAGTTACTCCTTGTGCGCAAGATTGACTACATGGAAACTGCATATAGCAATGCTGTGTGTATGGACAGTGTTGTTAAGATTCCATGAATGTGACTGGATGTATTCATCGAGGAAAATCGAAACGACTTAAAGAGAATAATACTGCGTTGTCGGTGTGGTTTCTATGGCAACTTATCTGATGAATAAATCTCCTGAGAACTAGGAGCTGTAGACGTTCGAAGTGGAGCGATGTTTTGCGGGTAAAGGGGCTGTTTAAGCTAGGTGGTCAATCACCCAGCATGTGTGACGTATAGAGTGCACTGGGCTGAATATGAAATAAAATGGTTTTGCATAGACTGAATTATTTTCGGGATATAGCTACGCATTATTTTTGAGCATGGGCCGCTACAGAAAATATTGGAGAAAAAGGTGGATGCTAGGTTGCGCATGGAAGCGATCACAACGATAGGTGTCTCTGTTCTAGTCAAGAGATGGTTGTCAAGAAATAGTTCACTATTTTCTCTATGTAGCTGCTTGCAAAAGCACTAACGCTAGTATTTGAGGACGCTCCGGCAGCACCTTACTGACGGAAAGTTTACCGACGGAATTAATTATCAGACTGAAAGGATAGTTGACCGGCAGGGAGGTTTACCGAAAAGGAAATGCGCCGAATGGAAATTTAACCGATATGAATCTTTACCGAAACACAGATTTCCGAAAGGAAATTTGGCTAATATTATAAAATTATATAAACTTTTTGATACCCATATAAAGATAGGGTATCTATATATAATGTTTTATTTATCTTGGATTAAAGGCTGGTGCTTTTATCTGCTTTTGATCCCAAAAATGAAAATACCCTTTTTCGGAGGGGATTGCATTTTCTGGCTCAAATTGGTCTTAGGAAAACTACAATTTTTAACGGTTGCTTACACATTTTGGTTGGAGGTTGTCTTCCGAGTAAAAAATATGCATCAATTAGCGCGCAGACGTTTCCTCAAAAAGTTGTGTAAATTTTAATTTCATGATTGGATACTTTTTCATTATAAATCTGTTTCCATTGTAAAAATAGAGTTGAGACAAAAATTATGTTAAAACTAGGGCAGTATTGAGGTATTAGCTTAGGTCAGTAGTAGAAATGTTTTACTACTAAAACAAAATAATTAAACGGGCACATGTACGGAAATAGCGTTGAACTAAAACTGGTACTGAAGTTTCAACTTAGGTTATTCGTTGACATGTTTTACTACTAAGACAAAGTAATTGAACGGGAACATGTGCGATAATAGTGTCGCGGTAAAAATAGTTTTGATGCAAAAATAGTGTTGAAGTATTCTCTTAAGTTAATAGTCAAAATGTTTTACTACTAAAACAAGATAATCGAACGAACACAAGTGCGAAAATTACGTCGAGATAAAAATAGTGTTGAAGCAAAAATAGTGTTGAGTATTCAACTTAGGTAAGAAATCGAAATTTTTTACTACTAAAACAAAATAATTCAACGGAGAACTGTCGATGAAAAGATTGTGTTGAGGTTTCAACTTAGGTTAGTAGTCGAAGTGTTTTACTATTAAAACGAAATATTCGAAAGGATTCTTGTGCGAAAATAGTGTGGAACGAAAATGGAACTGATGTTTCAACTTTGGGCACTAGTCGGAATGTCTCACTACTAAAACAAAATAATCGAGTAAGCAGATGTGCGAAAATAGTGTCGAGATAAAAATAGTCTTGAGTAAAAGATAGTGTTGAAGTTTCAACTTTTTTGGTTAGTAGTCGAAATATTTTACTACTAAAACGAAATAATTGAACGGGTACACTTGCGAAAAAGCGTTGAAGTAAAAATAGTACAGAGATTTCAATTTAGGTCAGTAGTCGGAATGTCTAAGTACTAAAACAGAATAACCGAACGGGATAATGTGCAAAAATAGTGTAGAGGTAAAAATAATTTGAAGGACAATAGTGTTGAGGTTTCAACTTAGGTTAGTAGTCGAAGTGATTTACTATTAAAACAAAATATTCGAAAGGGTACATGTCCGAAAATAGTGTGGGGCGAAAATGAAACTGATGTTTCAACTTTGGTTAATAGTCGGAATATCTCACTACTAAAACAAAATAATCCAGCAGGCAGATGTACAAAAATAGGGTCGAGGTAAAAATGGTCTTGAGTTAAGATAGTGTTAAGGTTTCAACTTTGGTTATTGTCGAAATGTTTTACTACTAAAACGAAATAATTGAACGGGTTCGCTTGCGAAATAGCGTTTAAGTAAAAATAGTACAGAGGTTTCAATTTAGGTTAGTAGTCGGAATGTCTAACTACGAAAACAGAGTAACCGAACGGGCCAATGTGCAAAAATAGTGTAGAGGTAAAAATAACTTGAGGGAAAATAGTGTTGAAATTTCAACTTAGGTTAGTAGTCGGAATGTTTTACGACTAAAGCAAAGTAATCCAAGGGAACATGTGCGAAAATGTTGTTCACGTAAAATAATCTTTAGGCGAAAATAGCGTTGGGGTTTCAACTCAGGTTAGTAGTCGAAATGTTTTACTGCTATAACGGCAATATTATGTCGTAGTCCATGTGTAGTGTACAGTTGATAGAAAATATGTGGTATCGTCTTGAAGATACCGTCTGCATACCAGTACACAGTTTGAGCCAAAAGCTTGAAATTACTTCTGGTGGCAAATATTAGAAGTCTTGGTCTCTCGTAGGTCCATGGCCCAAATTCTCTAACTTATTTTAGCTAACTGTTTTTAAGCGCCGAGCGGTTGTGACGGTAATATTCTAGAAGCTCAATCACGAACGTTTCTATAACTACTGCTCGTCGTTATGCGAATTGTTTTTGTTCGCCTGTCAATCGTTTTCATATAGTGTGCTTCCAACCAATCGTTTCTAAAACGCATAGCAGTTTTTATGATTTGAAAGTGTCAAACGTTATTCTGTTAACAATATTTTGTGTTAGCATTAGAAATAAAAAAAATGTTTTATATGCAGTTTTGTATATTTATTAATATGAATTACATCCGTACCTGACAAAACACATGAAACATTTCCTAATTACTAAACATAACCTAAACAGAAAGTTTTTGTCTGAATTTCGAATAACGTTATAATCTTACACATAAAAAATATAAGTTATTTACCAATAAATTAACTTGATGTTATTAAAATTTGTTTGTGTAATAGCTTCCAAAGCTGTCGCTATTCGAGCTTTAAATTGTAGCTTCCTTTAATATTTCTAACTTAGCATTGTACTAACTTTCTTTTATCCGATTATGAATCGTTACAGAAGCATTTTTTTTTCACAAATTCTAACAACAATCGCTTCTGCAGTTGCGTTATTTGGTTTCTTTGGACATCACTCGACAAGATTAATAAATTAAACTGCACCGTTGCGCTATTATCAACGTTGCTGCATTATTAAATTAAGCAGGCGTGTACTAAAGTAGTAAATGATAGTTGTGATAGTAACGATCTAGTAGCCTTGAAACAGTTTGCGATAGCAGAAAAGTTCAGCATTACAAAATTCAATATGGACGTTGCATGTCGACCCGCCAATCGGAGATTTGCTGTCCACACGCTATTCACTTTAAATACGACACGCTTTCGATGACAGAGTTAGAGTTCGGATCCAGAGTTCAAAAGCAAAAATTTTTCGTCATTTTCGGTTAGTTTGTGGCTATACGAGAGCACAAGATCCTTGCAATGAACCGGCAATACTGGGGCATTTTTTTTTCTTTTCCAATGTTCCACCTGAAGGGCAATACTGGGGCAGCAGGCAACATTTCTTACTCTTTTTAATGCTGATTACCACTGTTTTTAAGCACAGTGCCTCCCTGCGTTATCATGCGTGCACAGAGCTTAAATTTACTATACTTCTCGCACTTCCAATAAATTACTTTGTTTCTACCTGTGAAGGGTATCTGTATAAGTAGCCGTCGACCAACAGCGTTGGCTTTACCTTTACACCGGCATTATTACAAGAATATTAAATTGTATTACAAATTGAGAGATTTTGCTGAAATTTTTATTTTTGTTTGCTAATTAGTATTTTGTTAACACTAGACTTTAATAACGCTTAATGAAGAAGAAATTTTCTTCCGAGAATATCCTATTTAGTAATGTTAAGCCAATAATAAGTTTAGCGAGTGGTGCAAGAGCACGTTTTGCTTGTCAAAAATTTACATTTTCGAAGAAGTTCTTGTGATGTAGATACAAAATATGGAATTATAATTTATCACTAGTATAAGAGGAAGACAAAAACTGTACGTCGACAATTACATATCCCTTAAAGATAAACAGACTAAACTAATATTTATTGAAAGTGCGAGAGGTATATTAAATTTAAGTGCGGTGAACGTTTCACAAGGCAGGGTGACATTCTTCTATAAAACAGTGGTAATCTTAACAATGACGCGAATGCAGCTGAAATAGAAAGGATGAAGGTGATGAACAATATACGCAACAACGGTATACATACACAGGATGCACCACATAACATCGTATCACGGCACTAATTGGAGTTAGCAAAGCAACAACGGTTGCCCTTACGAAATTGAAGAAATGTAACAAATAAGTACGATGCTGCCCCAGCATTGCCTGTTAACCGTAGCGATATTGTGCTCCTGAATAAATAAGAACTAACCAAAATCGAGAAGTATTTTTACTTTTTAATCTATACCTACCAAAAGTTTACTTTTAGTTTTTATCACTAGAAAGAATCTTCAACTTTTGTGTAATGGTGACCACTGGTATGCAGACGGTACCTTCAAAACGCAATCAAATCTTTTCTATCAACTGTACACTATATATATATATATATATATATATATATATATATATATATAGATTACGCCATAGCATTGCCATTACTAAGGTTTGCTACCACATAAAACTACAGGCACCAAAGTCGATTGTTAGAAAAACTGAAAACTACTGCCAGGGACCGTACCATAAACTATACTTAACAGATTTTAAATAAGTCATGATACGCGCTTTGGTACAAGAGTTTTCGGCATCCAGACGTTGCAGATGTTTTTCCATTTTTCGCAGTTCATATTCCGCAAAATACAATAAGAAGAGCTTAAACAGAGTTATCAGTCAGATGCAATTTTTGCTTTAAAACCATGGTTGTTACCGATGATGGCATTTGTTCACGCAGCAATTTTAGTTGACGCATTTACACGATTATCTGATAAAAGCATATTACATCCAGAAACAAAACCTGTGGTGAAATACTTTTAGAATATAAGAATCGGACGTCCACAAAGAGACGAGCACCACATCTCCCTCACGACATGTGAAACTGTTATAATAGAGCAGAGGAAACCCTACCCAAAACCAGCAATTTGATTGAAGAATGACACCGGAGTTTCGAGCAACAAAATGCGGGCGATCACCCCAATATCTGGAAATTTATCGAAGCCATTCAGAGAGAGAAAAAGAGTGTCTACATGGGGTGTGGATAGAGCACTATGAGAGTGATCCATCTATTTGCAGAAAGTACAGAGATTGAGCGGAGAGAATAGCGCGAGCTACAACCCACAAAGGATGTACGACTTTTACCAGGCTCCGCTTATAATATAAATTAGTAACTTACAATTTTTTAAAAAATGAAAACCTAAAAGCGAAAAAAAAAACAATTACAAAAACATGAAGAACAAAAAAAGTTACTTACTTCCAAAGTTTTTACAAATGAAAACTTAAAAGTAAAAAAAAGATTACTGCAAAAATATAAAAGAACAAAAATACAAAAGTGGCAAAGGAATTAATTTCCAACTTCTATACTCGCCCCAAAAAGAAGTTCATAAAAGTTCCTTTTTCTGAAATGTTTTAAAACGAATGAGGATTACCTAACGCAATTGTTCGTTTAGAGATATCGATTTGACCTAAAAGGATTTTTCTTATCCCATCCCCTACGAAAAAGAGCATTTTTATCTTTGGGTTCAAAAAATAAATAAAAACACCGGCCTTTAAACGAAGATAAATGAAACATTAAAGAACTAGAAATCCAATCTCTACATTGTATAAAAAAATTGAAATGATTTTATAATTTCGGTCAAACTTCTTTTCGGTAAATTGTGTTTCAGTGAAGTTTCATTTCAGTCAAATTTCCATTCGGTGCATTTTCCTTTCGTTAAGTTTTGCCATCGGTCAAGTTTCCATATTCCTTCGGCAAACTTTCCGGTAAACTTCCCAAGACCCGTTTGAGGAGTCTTTGAAGTTCTTGCAATAAATTCTTTGTTCCGAAATGCTGCTATGCTGTTATTAGTTATACTTTAGTAATAATATATTATTGATTTTCGTACTAGATATGGGCGTTTTTATTCACGTTCATGCTTTGTGTTGTGTTACGCTTGTTGTGTTGTAGTGGTTCTAAATTTGTGTACAATATTTAAAATTGAATAATGTGATGCGTAACCGGATATTCGATAGCTGGGGTTGTCGTGGTATGACAGAAAACGCCGATCGAACTAAGTAGGCGCTCGTATGAAAAGAAGCGCATGAACCACGGAGATGGCAAGGGAGAGTCTGTTCTCGCTGGTTACAACGAGAAGAAGCTTAATTATTATTTTAACTACGAAGAGCATCATATGGTTAAATGTTGAATTTAAATACGACCATCATTTTTAATTAATCGGCAATTATACCACAGCTGTATGGGTTTAAATCTGAACAACTAATAAAGAAGAAAAAGGTTTTATTTTTAGGATGGCGTCACCAATTTTTCCGTTTACAGTCTGTTTATTTAGATTAAGATTTGAGATGAAATATGTCATCAGATTAGTGGTAAGTTTTGTTAGGGAAGTGACAAATTTGTATATTACCAATAAAATTATTTGGAAACGTAGTATACTTGGCTTTTTTTCGAATTTTTATGTAGAACCCGCCCAAAACTTAATAAAAACACTGCAGTGTTTATGCATTATGTGGTGTAATAACTGGGAAGATTTTACCATAGGTAGTTCTTGATGTACATATTTCTGTCTGATGGGTACTTAAAAGTGTATGAAGTGTATTATTAGTTACCGATCCTTTATGTGAACTCTTTAGAAAAACAAAGGGATAGATCAGTCATATGAATTCGTCGGAGTACCTGGGACAATAAAGGGACCTTTTGTCAGGTTTAGTTGACGTATGTAGTTAGTCCTCGGGTGATGGAGATGAAAGGTGCTAGTCAGTCGTCAGGTGGTAGTTTTGGAGTGCGTTCTTAATTGATATGCTCTATATCACGTGCGCATCAAAAGATTTAACTTTAATAACATGATTTGCAACTGCATTGTGAGTGGTAATTGAAAACCAATTACTTTCGGGTTAAAATGGTGTGGGAATTTTAAGGGTTGATAATCGCCACTGTAAACTCATTATAGTTATTGCAATACGTAATTGTGTGATGAAATTAATGCTATCGCAATTATTAAGTGATTACTTATGGTGATTTGGGTGTTATTTTGTTATTGTTTGCACTTAAGCCCAACATGTTTATAGATTCTCTTCTGTAAGAGCTCTACAGAGGTATTAAAGTTTTCACCGTCGACTAGCGACACAGCTGTCTACGAGGGATAATTCCGTATGCACGTGATTCGCTTGGTAGGATACGATTTTGAGGATATTCAATTCTGAGTACATTAATGCTTTTATTTCTAACTAGGGATTAATTAGGTTAAGTATATATCGGGTAGTTATTTTTTTTCGGACAACGCAGTGCGTAAATATTCCATCAAAAAGTGTTCATACCTATAACGTTCGTTTTGAGATTTTTCTGGTGTAATTCACTGTGTATCCACAATGGGGGTGCGACACAACATTAAGCTTTCCCAATTTGTGCAAAATTTCTTTTAAACTTTAGATGTTTGTACAGTTTGATAGACGTTTAGTATCCGTTTGCTTTATCTTCAAAATATAGTTTTTCAAAAGCAACGTCTAATGCAGTATTATAGCTTACTCTAGAATTATAAATCGAGCGTAAATATTGTAAATTTCGTGTTATGTTGTAGGCATTGTTTTGAAATCTAAGTGATTTTGTGGTTTGGCACATTGTGTGGCACAAAACTAATTTATTACGCATGACTCGGTTTGTATTATTATAGTCACTTTGCATTGCATTACCATGTTCATACTTGCAGAACAATTATCAAAGCTCTACATTTCCTCATTTAGTTTGCATTTCCATGCCAGTTGCATAGCAATACGAACAAAAACTTACCGCTTTGTCTGATCGAGTCTAATGTTGTAATATCAATCGATTTAATTAAACGTTTTCATGTTCTTAATTTTGTTAGGGAATATGTTTTGATTTAGACGTGCTTTATGTACGGTAAGTAAAATCTATTCGACTATAGATACATTTATTCTAAATAACAACGTTATTTATTTACAAACTCGGGAAAAAGATAATTCTATTTTCTGGTCGTATCGCATTCCATTACTCATCAACAATCTTACACCGTAGAGCCTTTTCACAATTTTACGCGGTACTTTTAGTTAAGTCACATTCCACAATCATTGTTAAATTGTGCTAGAGGGCGTTTCTGAATAAATTTACATAGTTTAATTCTCATCCAGCTTAAAAAACGATATCGAAGTACCTTCCTATCTTGCAAAGCCTGCTACGGTAATAAACAAGAACGATTTCACCTTCCACACGTATTTTGTGTTTCATATGCAACTCAAACACGTGTGTGCCATTTTTTACTTTTAAACACCCATACCTTAAACACAAAATATAACAGTTAGACTACACCTGCTATTAACGTAATTTAAGCAATCAAGCTCTGACAGTAAATAACAGTATTTTGCTGCAACCTTAAGAACTTTCTATACTTCAAGAACTGTCTGTATCAGCTCCATTTCAACCATACCGTGAAAATTTACTTACTCCAATGGTAGCGTGCCTTCTGTTTTGAATTTATGAAAACTTTCCTATTTGCATGCAGCAACACTGATCACTAATTTACATACTTCCTGCTTGGGTGGTTCATATTTTAATTTAAAGTTAGCTTGTTTACGTTCGAACAAAACCATAGCGTTATAAAGAGTTAGTAAGTCTAATAGACACACTATATCGTAGTTTGTTTGTAGGTTTTTAGACTTTCAGTATACTTGCCTTATTGATGGATGAGGTCTAGCACAAAAAATTTTGATGATTTCAGTGTAAATTGACTACTTGACTAATACACATAACATTAGGAATTTCAGTTGTGCTTAATTTATTTTTATATTTTCACTGGTTTAAATTTTGCGGAAGAAAATTCTCAATTAAAGTTTAAATAACAAGTAACATCCCACAGCTTGGTCGATCCTGAACTTCTCAGGTCCAACTTCCTTCCACAGCATTAATCATTTGACTTTGGTGGTCTCGTAGCTAACTGATTTTACTGCTTTATAAATCTTTGGTTCTCTGCCTGCAGAGGGTGTGAAATGGATTCTTCGCGTCAGTCTTGCTGGCGGAAGAATTTGTATGTTTTTTGTGTGTTTACAGCTCAGCCATCTGATATGCTTCTGGGTGTTTTCTTGCGTTTGTGTTGGTTTCCGTCCAGCGGAGGGCCGATGTGTGTATGTGTGCGATGTTTGAGTTCTCGATTTTCTCGTATATATTTGACGCCAGTGTTTTATAGTGGTTTTCTAACGTTTGTACTCTAAGGTCCGGCCTTAGGGTTTCATTTCTAACGAACCATGGTGCTCCGGTGATGGTCCTAACGGTCTTGTTTTGGAATGCTTCAAGTTTGATTCTGTTTATTTTTGAGATGTAGGTGTACCATGCCGCCGATGCGTAGCTCAGTATGGGTCGTAAGTATATCTTGTAAGTCTGTAGTCTGATGTCCATTGGTAGTCTATTTTTGCGGTCGAGTATTCCGCGGATGAAGCCTTTTGCTCTTCGGGCTTTGTTTGTCGTTTCAGTGATGTGATTGCTGAACGTTAACTGCTTGTCGATGTGTATTCCTAGGTATTTTATTGATTTGCTCCAAACTAGCTCTTGATCTTCTAGCGTCGGTGGTGTTTGCATTTTCTTGCGTCTGGAGAATAGTGTGGCTTCTGTCTTCTGTACGTTTAATTTTATTTTCCACTGTTGGAACCAGTCCGGTAGTGTGTCGAGCTGTTTTTGCACTTTTGCTGTTGTTTCCTTAGCGTTTCGTCCGGTTGTCAGGAGCAGGGTGTCGTCGGCGTACATGCCGCAGAAGACTCTTTGGCGACATAGTAGGTCCTGGATGTATGCGTTGAATAGTGTTGGTGAAAGGCAGCCTCCTTGTGGGACGCCGGCTGTGACGGGAGTTTCTGGTGTCTCCTACTTTCATCTATATCTTCCTGTTAGTCAAGTAACTTCGTATCAGTTGGATGTATGGCGTCGGAAGGTTGTGAATAGTAGCAAGCTTAAACAGCAGTCCGTTTATCCATATCTTGTCAAAGGCGTTTTTGATGTCAAGGGCGATGGCGACTGTGATTAGTCCTCGGTTGTAGTTCGTGGCAATGTTGTTTATTACGCGGATGGCTTGTAATGTGGCGGAGTTCTGTTGCTTGAATCAGTATTGTTCTGGTCGGTCTATCAGCAGTGGTTTCGGTCTTGTCAGTAGTAATCGCTCGAAGATTTTGGATAATGTGCTCAGTAGGGAGATTGGTCAGTAGTTCTCGGCGTCTATCCTCTTCTTCCCTTACCACTATTGCCGTTTTCCATAAGTCTGGGAAGTATTTGTGGTTAATGATGCTGTTGAATATTTTTGTGATGTACGCCAGTGTCTTTTTTGTTATGTGTTTTAGTGCCATGTGCGTGATTCCGTCTATTCCTGGAGCTTTCCTGTTACTTTGTCTGGCGATAACTTGTTTTATTTCTTGTGGAGTGATGTGTAGAATGTCGTTCGCTGCAGGTGCTTGTAGTATTTGGTCTACTTTTGTGTTTATGAAGTTTGTGAAAATGTTGTCTGTTGTTGGGTTTTCTGCGAAAGTATTTTGGAGAACTTCGGCGAATTTGGCTGCCGGCTCTTCGGCGTTGTACAGCATTCCGTTTTCTCCTTGTAGCGGTGCGGGGTCAGGGTTCTTCCGTATCATAAGTCGACGGTTTGGTTTGTACAAGTTTCCTTTTGTTTGTATTGTTGTTGTTGATGTGGTTGGTCCAGGATTCGTCGTAATATTCATCCAGCATAATCTAGATTGCGCGTTGCTTTCGGTTAAGTTGTGTTTTCACTTGTGGATCTTCCACCTTCCGACGAGGGCTTCCTTCTCGTTGAAGGCCTCTTTTATGTATCGTGGGATGTCAGGTCTTTTGTCTCGGGTAGCAGTCTCTACGGATCACTGTTGCATTGATTCTTAGATGGTCTGCGTAAGATACTGTAGTGACTTGTCAATATCTTGTGTGTTGTTTATGTCTAGGTTTCCGTCAGTGATTTTCCTTTGGAGAGCCTTGTTGAACTTTCGCCAATTATGTTTTATCCTCGTGCCCCTGAGTGTCGTCTGTGGTTGTGTCTATATTTTGGTGATGATTGGTAGATGATCCGAACTGAGGTCCTGAATAACTTCTATGTTGTGCGGGTACGGTAATGTCTTTATGACTGAGATGTCGAGGATGTCTGCTCTTTGTGTTCTATCCGGCGGGATTCTTGTTGGTGCGTTCGGTATTACGATGTCGAAGCCCTTGCCGAGAGAGTGTGTGTAGAGGATGCGGCCGCTCTTGTTGGTAGTTATTGCTCCCCAGACTTTGTGTTTGGCATTTAGGTCTCCAGAGATTATTGTTGGTGTATCTTCCTGTAGCAGGTCGTCGATATCTTCAGGGCGCATTTCGGTGCTGGTTAGACTTCTGTAGACAGCTACAGTTTTATAGAATTGTCCGTTGGCTTTGAACCTGACGCCCACGCTGTCTAAGGCAGTCGAGTATAGTTGGAGTTGTTCGTGAAGTAGTCGGTTGTGTATCAGTATGGCAACTTCTCCGTGTGTTGGTTGTCCTGGTTTTAGGTCGCGTTCTTTCCTGTAGATGTTGTAATTCGGCAGGTTGAGTTGTCTGAGTGCAGGTAATCTTGTTTCCCAATCATTGCGACGTCCACGTTGTAATGCTGCAGGAAGTGTTTTAGTTTGGTCATCCTGTTCCGTATCCCGTTGGTGTTCCAGGAGAGGAGTACTAAGTTTCTTGGCGTTGGTCTATTGTCCATTATAGGTTTTCAGTATGTCGCACATTGCCGTCCATAGTCAGGTAGTTTCGAATGTTCCGGCCATATAGGCACTTACGAGTCTTTGTGTCATCGTCGGGTGAAGCTGATGGACGGTTCTGCTTGTGGTTGTGTGGAAGGTGTTATAGTCGTTCTGTTACTTCGCTGCTCATTTCTGTTGCTTTATGTTGTGTTCGTCGGTGATTTTGTGTCGGTGGTGGTTGGTGGCTTTGGGTTGGTGCTGATTTTCTTCTTTTCTCGTCCGCTCTTGCTTTTGTTCTGTTTTGTTTTTCTGCGTGGCTTTTCTTCGGAGCTTGATTGTTCTTCGTTTTCTGTAGTACTTGTGCCGTCTTTGGCGGTGGTCCTTAGAGTAGTTATTGGGGCGGTTGTAGCAGCTCCGTGTCTTCCATTTTTGCTTGTAGTGAATCCGTCGTCGTCAGTTTCTTGTGCTGTTGGTGGGTTGCGTCATACTGAGTAGCGGTGGTGTATCTCTTGCACAGTCGTTCGTGGTATGCATGGGAATTTCGGTAGTTAGCCGGATGTGGGTCACTGCAGTTGGCGCATATAGGTGGTAACTCCCTGCTTTTCTTGCAATCCGCTGCCAGGTGTTGCTTGGCGCATTTAACACAGCGGGGTTTGTATCCGCAGTTTAGGCTCAAATTTCCAAGCCGTTGGCACGAAAAGCATTGTTGGAGCTCCACCCTGCTTTTGAATGCAGCATCTTTGATGTGGCTGCGGTACAGTAGCGTTGTTAGGTTGTAGATACCATTCGATGTCGGTTGTTCTCCAAGGATACTAGGGCGGTGTTGCAGTATTCTCGTTCTTTATTCTGTAGCTTAGTCACGTAGTTGATTTTGTACCCCATGTCGGTGAGTTGGGTCTTGATGTCTTCTGTCGTGATGTTGGCGTTTAAACCCTTGATAACTATTTTGACTTCGCGTTCGGATCTGATGGTGTTGTGTAGTACTCGATGTTGTTCTTCTTTAGATAATCATGCAGGTATCTGAATTGCGTGCTGTCGGTGAGTATTATTCTTGCTCCTTGTCCGGATGCTTGAATGTCGACCTTGTTTTGTAGATGTCGGTTTAGCTCCTTGGCATGCTGAATGAAGTTAGGAAACTTTTTGATAAAAATAGGAGAGATGCGGTTGCTGTTTGTCCGTGTCAGAGGCTGTCGTCACGTCGTCTGCGTGTAGAAGCGTTCTCGTAGTCCATATCGGTGGTGGTAACGGATGCTTGGATCTTCAGAGAGTCCTTCGCTGGCATTGGTATTGGGTCGCTTTGAAACAAGCGGTTAATAACGATGGTGTACACCAAGTACCGGGGTTCGTGATGTACACCTCTTCAGCAGCTTAAAGTTCAGCTCACTCGAACGTCTTCGATGAAAACCGTAGGGATGAACTGAAGTTTCTCACTGTACGTCGCTTCTAGTGGTTCTCTCACGATGTTAACTCTCTCGAGGTCTGACTGGAACTTAACATTCCACCTATATCACAGAAATATTTTTATATCAATGTCAGCTATAACTAGTTTTGCATTTCTTACATTAAATGGTTTCAATTACAATATTGGAATTTAAAGTTTGCACACCTCATCTCATAATCGGCACGGTTGGATTAATTTTGGTATTTGTTGCAGGTGTATGAGACGTTAAACTATTAAATTTGGAATTATCCAGAAGGGGAATTCCGTAACAGATTAGGCTGCACTAGCAGACTACACTCGTGCGAGAGTGTGTTCCTAAAGGTAAGAACAATAAAAGAGAATAGAAAAAATTCTAAACATTTAAAATTTACCGAGACGCAATTACAAACTACATTAGCAATAACACTTACTTTGCAAAGCATTCAATTTCTCTTAAATTATGGGCGCCAAATAGTCTACTCTAGTCTAGTGAGAATCCTGCAGACGACGATTTTTCGCGGTCAATGTCTCTGCCCCCCCCCGCCAATCTTCAAATACAGAGTTCAAAATCACAATTTTGTGCTCGTTTTGTGCAATTTTGTGCGCAAAACCTCAACTTTTATGCACTCTCTTTTTATGAGATACAGACAAATAAATTTTGGGGGGGGCTGAAGACATGCAGCGCCCCAATTTGGAATTTTGGCTTGAGAAAGATGCCATAAATCTCTGTGTTTATTTTGTGCAATTTTCTGCACGTAACCTCAAATTTTGTGCACGCCCCTTTTATGAGATACAAGCAAATAAATTTTGGGGGCTGTAGACATGCAGCCCCTCCAATTCGGAATTTTGATTTGAGAAAGATGCCATAATTTTGTGCTTTGTGCAATTTTGTGCACGAAACCTCAAATTTTGTGCACACCCCTTTTATGAGATACAGGCAAATGTATTTTAGGGACCTGGAGACATGCAGCCCACCTAATTTGAAATTTTAACTTGGAAATAATGCCATAATTTTGTGCTTATTTTATGCAATTTTGTGCACACAACCTCAAATTTTGTGCACACATCTTTTTATGAGATACGGGAAAATGAATGGAGCTCCCCCAATTCGGAATTTTGACTTGGGAAAGATTCCATGATTTTCTGCTTATTTTGTGCACGAAACCCGCAATTCTGTGCACGCCCCTTCTACGACATACAGACAAGTGAATTTTAGGGGGCTGGGGACATGCTGCCGCTCTCTCCTGCCCCAATTCTAAATTTGGACTTAAAAAGGATGCCATACTTTTGTGCAGTTTTGTGCACGAAACCCCAAATTTTGTACACGCTTTTTTACGAGAAACAAACAAATGAATTTTGGAGGCTAATGACATGCTACCCCCCAATTCTGAGTTTTGACTTAAAAAGGATGCCATCAATTTGTGCAATTTTGTGCTTATTTTGTGCAATTTTGTGCAATTTTGTGCAATTTTGTGCAATTTTGTGCTCAAAACCTCACATTTTGTGCATGCTTTTTATTACCAGATACAGGCAAACGAATTTTGAAGGGACTGGTGACATGCTACCCTCCAATTCTGAATTTTGAGTTAAAAAGGATGCCATAAATTTGTGCTTATTTTGTGCCAAGGAAACACCCCCCCGCCCCAATTGCCAAAACTTACGTCAAGAGTGCTGTCAATTAATAGTCAGAATTTTGTGCAAAATTTCGGATCGGGAATGGTGTCATTCTGTCATTACTTACATTTTCCGCAAATAGAATATCCCAAGTCATCATTTTCAATGTCTTATTCCTGTTCTAATGTTGTAAGTTCCTCTCCTGCATATAAATTTCCTATATATTCCTGCTATCTAACCACTATCGCTACATTTTCTATAATGACGTTTCCTCTCGCGGTCCTTATATTTTTGCTATACGGTTTTATATCCCTAAAATTAATTCTAATTAGTTTTTATGCTTCATATGTCTTTCCTGTTTCCATCTTAGTTTGTACCGCTTTGTACTTTTCATCAATTCATTGTTCTTTAGTTTTACTGCGTTAGCGAATAATTTCCCATTCTATGGTCTTGTATCTCTGTTTTCTTGTTTCGTCTGATCTATTTTTGTATTTTCGTCTTTCTTCTATTAAATTAAGGATATTCTTTGTTATCAATGGTTTCTTATTTTCCTTTTGTGTATACCCTAGAATATTTCTGACCGTTATGTCTAAGCTGGATTTAATGATATTTCGTTCTAGTTCTACTTCCTTAGTATTAGAAATTTTCCCGTTATCCTTCAGCAATTCTTTTGACTTTTTTTCAAATCTTTCGTGGGCGTTTTTATCTTTTAGTTACTCAAAGTCAAAGTGCCTTTCTCCTTTTTTTTTCAAATTTTTAAATTTTAGAGCGGCTTTTATAGTTACAATGTTACGGTCAGTGCCTATATCTGTTTCTGGGTAGCTTCTACAGTCTTTTACTTGATTCCTAAACCGTTGTCTAACAAGAATGTAATCTGATATTTTCCTATATCCCCTGGCATCTTCCACGTGTATTGTTTTCTAGCATGAAGTTGAAATAATGTGTTTGTGATGGTTAAATTATTTTTGTTGCACAATTCTACCAACCTATTTCCCCTGTCGTTTCTCCTGCCTAAACCAAATAAACCTACCTACCTTCCCTACCCTCACCTACGACTGGATTAAACTCCCCAGTAATTATTAAATTTTCATGTCCTTTTACGTATTTTAGTATGTTTTTGATATCTTTGTAGATCGCTTCTACCTCTTCCTGACTGTGGCTAGAGGTGGGCATTGTATACTTGTATAATTACTGCATTTACCGGTTTACATTCTAATCTAACAATGAGTACTCTTTCGTTCTTTTGAAAGTAATTTTCTACACGTTGTCCTATCTTTTTTCGCATAATTATCCCCACACCAGAATTTCCTTCCCCTGATCTTGTATGAAATACCCCAAAGTTTCCATTACAAAAATCCCACGCCTGTAGCAACTGAACTTCGTTGATCCCTACTATGTCTAGTGCTAACCTATCCATTTCAATTTTCAAGTTCTCTAGCTTACCTACTTGCTTCACACTCCTGAAATTCCACGCTCCGACTCGCAAAATATTCCCGATTGTTTTTGTAAGTTTTCCGAACACATGCTCCAAAGTAGTTCCCTCCCAGAGATCCGAATTGGGCACTATTTTACCTGGTGAGTCCGTGGAATAGTTGGTATGCGTGTGACTACTACGTCCAAAGTCCCGGGCCACTTGAAAAATGTTAGGCGAGCTTTTTCACAAAAATACGCCTTCGTTCGGCTGAGAGGTAAAATGGGGGTCTCTTGCTTGGCACAGCAAAGGTTCTGCAAAATTCAAAATTTTTCAGGTAAAAAAACTCGATTCTTGGCCAATGTAGTACCTTTGAATGGAGCATTGGAGAATCACATGTAGGACTATTTTACCTCCAGATTCTTTTACCCCAGAAGATACCATCATCTTAAATACAATTTAAGTACGCTGTGTACTTGTGTGGTGATGATTTTCCCGTTGCGCTCCACGACGGGGAAATGTGTCATAGAATGTCATACCGACCTTTATGGTCTCTGCTAATCTAACTACCGAAATAGCCGCTGCCCTCTTTCGGGACCTGTCTTGGTCTGGTTCCTTACTAAAGACCCTTCTACTTTGGTTGAACCTGCAGTTTAGCTTTTTAGATCACTGGAACGCGGAAGCCATTCCACCCGTTCTAGTAATCTAGAACTTCTTCAAGGTGCAGGTCCATTCGGAATGGTTTATAAATAACTAGGTGTGTAAAATTATTGCTAAGTAAATCTGTAAACGCTCGCATTAAGTTAAGGGTTTAAGGTACACAAACCTAGAATGCACTCAGCAGTAAATATTCGGTTTAACTAAAATATATTCAGTCAAAACTGGAATCTACTTAAAATATTTGTTCGCCTACCCAAAACTAGAATTTACTGAAGATGATAGTTACAACTAGCTTTTCCTAAGAAAATCCGATTTTAACTGAAATCAGGTTTTTACTGTATCATGTACTTGTACTGACTAGAAACGTTTCTAAATTTAGAATAGCACAAAACATCATTTGATACACAATGGTAGACGAACAAAAAGTGTATGATGCATAATAATTTTTGCACGTGCTTGCATAACTGCATTACAATCACGCACATACACACACACACACACACACACACACACACATGAATAAATTGGCACTTCACATGCACTCGTGTGCAAGCAAACATTTGGCAATCATTTTGTTCCAAAAATACTTAAAAGTGTTTGCTGAATGAGCTCTATAGTGCCTGCGGTGAAGCGCATTTGCTTAAGTATACTCCTTTTTTAGTTCAGCACGCACTCATGGACTCATGCACGAATGCGTTAAGTGGTTATTGGGATACACACACACGTTCGTGAATCTTTTTCAGATCAGAATGCTTATTGCACTTGCCTTATTAGAAGTCCAATACTCAAACAAAACTTTCAAGTTTAGGGTTGTGCATATCATTAGATGTTATGCTCTTTATAAATTTCTTTACTATTATAATATTACGAGTGCCTTCATAAATGCTGTAGTGTAATAACATTGAGGAGCAACTCCTTAAATTTGAAACAGTTTGTCTCACAAAAATCTTCAATGTTCAAGCTTGCTGTACAATGTTTGATACTATAATAGGTAATTAGAATTTATTCTACTCATACGACAACCTGCACTAACATAAAAATTTTGAGATACCGAAAAATCTTTTATATTAATCATCAGAATAGATTCTTGTTTTAAGCAAATATAAAAAGTATACACTTTTTCTGTTTGTTTACAAAGGCTACTGGATGCTGATTCATAAATGTTCATATTATTATGAGTCAGTGGATGGTATAACGCAACTGTTTAGTTCATTTTAAAATATGGCGAACGAATTACACTAGCTACTATTGAACTGATCCATTTTCTTTATAACTTATCAAGCTTTGCCTCATATATCCACTTTCTTGCAAATAAATCCTCGATTTCCATATACTTCCATCAGAAGTTCGCGTTTCGATTTACTAAGCTTTACATAGCAACTGCTACTTCCCCGGTTCTCATCGAAAGCTCTAAATTTATTTTCAGTTTACAATTCCATCTTGACAGTTCATTTACAGTTCACATTTCTTGTCGGATATTTTTACATACCGCTATTGAATTTATCTAGTTTTAGGGTTGATGTTACCTTTATATAACTTTTAAAAGTAAGTAATCAGCCTGAATTTTGTAATAGAACTTATTTAATAGAAATGCATACGCATTTGTTTAGCATTACATTACAGTTGTAGCATTTGGTTACTGATGAATCACTCGTCTTAAGTAATATAGTCTTTTGGCATATTAACATATTTTGAATTTCGTTTTGTGTAATTTACAAAATGTTATGGAACTTAAAGAACTAAACAAAAAGTACCAAGTTAAGTAAAATAATTCTGTAATTTGTAACGTTCTTTTGAAACGTTTATAATTATATTTCATTTTACTAGTTTCTGTATTCGTAAATCCCACCAATAGGATTAGGGTTATTTACTAAAAGTAATATAATTTTTAGTTTATATGTATTCTTGATCTAAGGAAGAATTCTTTTTTACTTTAAATTGTTCATACCCAAAGGTTTACGATGGTTTCAAGGTTGATAATGATATCATTATTACTTTGTATTCTAAGTTAGCGCAGCTTTATGATTTGCTTGTTTTACTAATAATGTATAACGTTGGCGCCTATAGCAGCTTCTTATTGAAAGGATAAAGGTGCACACGGTAAATAATGCAAATTTAGGAATGGTAAAGCTCTTTCTTTAGTTCAACTTCATGTTTTCGTAAAATAATTTTGCATATGTTAGATAGAGAAAACAACGAAAGTAATTTGAATTTACAGTGTTAATTTAGTTTTCCGAATTCTGCCTAAAATGATGTCATCGTTTTATGGAAGAAAGTATTTTGTGGAGCCCTCCGTCAATACCATTGAAAGGGATTACATGCAAACTTGAGTAGGTACAATTACCTATGGATAATTAGGTATCGAACTGATTAGTACGATTGGTCGATAGAATTTGAAATTATATCTTACCAGGTTGGTGAATTTTACTTTTAGGAAGATCGGTTTCATAAAGTAGATCATCTCATACTAGAAGGGCATTGTTAGTTAATAAACTTTTTAACAAAGTCCCAAAAGTTCCAGTAGTATCTGATTAAAACGATTGATTATAGGATATAATTGGTGCTAATTATTTACAAAAGTATTTACCGTCAAAATACAGCCAGCTATTTATAACATACTTTCAAAGCATCACGTACAGTAATCGTACATTAATGAGGATTTTTTAACTGTATACACTTATGAACGTGCACGTGGAGCGTCCAGTAGGATCTGAATCGAATTGAGTATAGAAGATAATTGGTGCTAATTATTTCCTAAGTATCTACAGTCAAATTATAGTCAGGTGTACATATATAGCAAAGTTTTGAAGCCATTGATGGTGTTTTGAAATTGCGATAGCATAAAATAATAATAAAGCTTGAAAACTGGTTATATTGTAAGAGCAAAAATAAAAAGTCCGATTACACAAAATTGTTTAGAAAAAATCATTCTACTTTGACAGACGCTTTCTACGTTTTTTATCTGTAGAAGCATACAAGCAAGCTGTATATTAAATATCAACGTACATTTTCAACACTTCCTCCAACGTGGAGTATTTAATCTAAAAACTAAATTCACAAAAGCGTCTACTTAAAGAAAAATTAAAATCACTTAGCGCCGTTATAGATATTCCACGACGCATTTGTGTGAACTTTTGACGTTCTAGGGGTTTTGTGAAAACAGTAATTTCATCAAGATCGCTCCCTGCTACAAGACCATCATCAACGTAAATGGTCGCAAGCAGCTTTTTGCCATTTCGTTCACGAGTAAACAGACAAGGGTCAGCTTTGCTCTGTTGCATTCCACTTGATTGCATAAACCCAACAAATTTTTCATTCCAACAACGTGGCGCTTGTTTCAGTCCATATACGCTTTTCTTTAAAAAAACAAACACGGCCTGTGTTATCATCAAAACCTTCTGGTTGCTTGACATAAACTTCTTCATGAAGTTCACCATAGAGAAAAGCAGTTTTTACATCAAATTGTCGCAACTGTAGTCTATCGCATGCAGAGATAGCCAGCACGCTTCGAATGGTTTCATAACGCGCTACCGGGCCAAACGTTTCATCGTAGTCAAAGTCGCAGGTTTGACCACATCCTTTGACTACAAAACGTGCTTTAAAACGCGTTTGACCATTTGAATCGACTTGAATACGATAGACCCATCGACTGTTTAACAATTTGGCTTCTGGGGGTTTTTCTACTAGTTCCCACGTTTCATTTTTATATTGCGATTGTAATTCCTCTTCCATTGCTTCCTGCCATTTATCAAAATGAACTGAAGATACTGCTTCTCGATAAGAACGAGGGTGAATAGTATCAACAAATTCCTCAGCGGAGAAAACAAAATCATCAGAAGCTGAATAAACATAATAGTCATCAAGTTTCTTAGGCTTTTGACGTTCTTCAATTTTGCGTGTCTCATAGCGTTTTTCTTGTGAATCTGATACTGATTCAGATGCAGTTGAATTGATAGTGGTTTTGCAAGGTTTCAAAACTTCCTCCGGAACAACAACCGTTGGAGTCGGTGATAATTCAATACAAGATGTTGAACACGTACGTTCAGGCTTAAAAATTACGTCACCGGCTGCAAACAACTTGATTTTTGAAAGGTACATACACGCGATAACCATCACCATCATTAACGTAGCCAACTACTCGACCACCGATAGCTTTATTGTCAAATTTACGCCGCTTTTGTTTCGGTACATGTACGAAACATTCAGTTCCAAAAATGCGTAGATATTCTAGACTACCATATTCTTTACCTCGCCATATCTCAATCGGAGATTTCTGTGCAATGGTAGATTTTCCTACCCGATTTAATACGTGGACAGCAGTTGCACATGCTTCAGCCCAACAAACTTTTGGCATTTGTGACGAAGACAACATCGAACGAGCAAGCTCAACAATTGTTCTGTTTTCTCGTTCTGCAACACCGTTCAATTGAGGTGTATAAGGAGGTGTAATTTCAGATAAAATACCATTTGCAGTAAGAATATTACGAACCTCTTGATTGTCGAATTCACCACCACCATCCATGCGGAGCACTTTAATGGTGTGCCCATACGTCTTTGACTCATTTATATAGGCATTTAGACAACTAGCAACCTCATTTTTCTGTTTCATAAAATACAGTACCCTATATTTTGAAAATTCGTCTTTAAAACAAACATAATAGCGTTTATTGGTAAATGATGAATTTTCTGTAGGTCCCATTAAGTCAGCGTGTATCTTTTCACCAAATGATGTAGCTAAATGAGTGCGAGTTCGAAAAGGGAGCCGATGCGCTTTTCCAAATACACAACCTTCGCAAAATTCTCCATCGACAACAGGAATATCGATACCCATGCGCTTTAACACGGTCTTTACTTGGTGCTTGTTAATATGCGCCATCCTTTCATGCCAGACTTGTATACTTTCTTCATTAGTTGCCAAATTAACAATTGCTTTAACCTGTGGTTTAATCATACGTAATTTTAATACATATTCTCGCCCAAGTTTGTAGCTAGTAAGGGTAGTTACCTGTTCACGACGAAAAATAACTGATGTTTATCAAAAGTTACAGCATGTTCTAAATCCGTTGAACGATGAAATGTTAATTTTTATTGTCTAATTGATTAGTTACAAGGCTAGCCTCACGCATGGGCGCCAGTGAAACGTAATTTATTGATACGCCTCACGTTGCCGGCACCTATGAGATGTTAATTAGGGTTAAGCCCTTCTTTACAATATTCGCGGTCTAGTCTGGGAATTACCCCAAGGGTGAGCAATGAGTTTGGGCGTGGGTATATGGTGGGCTCGACTACAAACGGGAACAAAAAAATAAATGGACGCCACTGCATCTATATAGGCAACAAGCAAAACTAAAGTATCCTACAGGAAGACGCAGAAACCTATAGGATATTATGATTATCAAAAACTTACAAACCTCAATATACAATACCTCTGAAACCTCTGCTCTAGCTTCCGCGATGTCGAACCTGCAAGAAGATGTCACACAGAAAAATAAAATATAAGACACCGTTTGTGCCTTACAACAACAAAATATTTCGATCTTTATAGATCGATTAGCCTGAATTCAAAACCTTAATAACACCTTACCTATGAGAAAATACTCTACTGGAAATTACTTATTCCCTCACTATTAACTGATGCTGTATCAACTTTTCCACAATCAAAATTTTGCTGATCTAATTTGATCAATGTTAAGTTCAATAAGTGAAATAAAAGACAAAGGTATCGATTCAAAATTTAATCTAAATATGATTCTCTTTTGTTGCAAAAATTACTTGTAAATAAATTTCATTAATCAATATATAAACTTTAAAACTTTCTTAGAGTGTTCCTCTATAATCAAAATAATCAACATTAAATAAGTTACAGAAGTTTCTGAATATACTTCTCTACATAGAGAGGTATTAGCATTTATAAGTTAGTTAATACAGTTTAGTTTTGTAAACATCCATAAACAGATCTGTTCTGGCTTACAAGATTTTTATCTAAGGAACTTGTTACATAAACAGTTCATATGGTTTAAGCATGAAAATAATAAACTCAGATTAACATATGTCAAAAACAGCTTAGTTCTTCTACTAATTACAACAAATTGCTAGAAAACACCTTTCATCCAAAGGTGGACTTTATACATATTTTTATCACTTGACATGTGCATCATAAAAGCACTTTGAATAACAACTTTTAAAGCATCTAAAGATTAAAAAAATTTCTTTTATAAAGCAATCTAGTTCTAAATGAAAATATTTGACTTATTAAATTTTAGGTTATACTTCCAAACTAAATTTTACGTGGTATTTAAGCATAAACACATTTAGCAAACAAACTTGAAATTTACGTTACTTAACGAAGATTTACCATGATTTTGTAAATAGTAAATTAAAGCTTTAACCTTAACTAGCACACGAAATTGATTTTCAGCAAAAAGGTTTATAAGTACCTGGTACATTTAATTGTTACAGCTGCGATGTTGACGAATGTAATAGATGAGCTCGGACACTTTACTTTCCATCTGTTTGAAATTCCGAAAGATACCAAAACATGCCTGCATTAACCATAATTCCTCGGACGTTTTAAAACAATTAATCTGATAATACTCGACCACAATCTAAGTCCATCGTTTAGCGTGTTCCTCAAATTTTTGCACCAATAGATTTCTCACCACGTGTTGTAGCTGTTGCTTGAGTTGACTGGGCGGCTTACACGAGAGCTCTTTCGTCAAGCCTCCACGCGACAACCAAGCAGCCCTACCCTTCTTCTAGAGCTATCCTCAGCTCCCACTTACAAGCGAAATTCACCATGTTTGGCAGTGAAGTCTACGTACCCGCGGTTGCTTGCAAGATGGCCGTATTCTTTATTTGTCAATGCTCATAGCCTTCGCGTCATTTTCGCGCAGGCGTTATGTTTAACAAATACTCTAGTGGACGCCAGAACGCCTGTAATTTATGTAACACAAGTTACGCTCAAGGTATCCTTGATATTGAAAGTATAGAAGTCTCTGTTAAATACTCCTTATAGGTAAAAATAACATAAACGGAAAAAGTTGTTCTTCTGTATAGTACATTAAATTAATTAATGATTACACGCTAAATGACGAATTCGCAAAATAATAACAGTTAGAACTGTTTTTTTTTTATAGATATGAAATGTAACAAAAATTTTGTTACAACGAGTTACAGAAAGAAGACTTTTTTCTGCGTCTGGTACAAACCACACATTATTTAAATGACTGCATTGCCATTTATTATGTACCCAAAATTCTACGTTGATGCGCCCACAACCATAAGCCAGCATAAAGTTCTTAGATTTTGCAATATGAATTATCTTTGGCGGTACAAATTTTTCATACTTCGCGAAAAATTCTTTGTATGGGGTAATATGTTGCGACGCGCCTGAGTCACAAATCCAAACATCACACTCTTTTAGTGATATTGCGTCTTGGGCAGTAAAACCGGACTCATCAGATTTACCAAATTTTGCACTAATTTGGTTAGTTTTTCCGCACCCAGTTACAGTGCATTCAGCTGCCCAATGACCGAGCTTACCACATTTATTGCACGGACGCTTTTCTTTTGTTCTGCAATAAATTTCTCCCGCCGTTTCTTATGATTTGAGGAAACAGATTTGTCTAATTTGCTATTAGACGTATTTGCTGATTTAGCCTTAATCGTAAATGCAGACCCTGAATCATATGATTCAATTTTCGCAGCTCTATTGCGCACAGTTTTTCAGTCAATAGATCTAATTTTTGTTTATCTTCTGGAACAACCTCCCAAATATTCCAAAATCTATAAAACGAGAATCCTTTTCTAACGCTGTTAGAACACGTGCGATTAAAACGGATTCATCTAGCTCATTCCGCTTACCACGTTTTAATTCTGCATTTAGATTTTGAAAAGTGTTCGTCACACGTGCAATGAATTGAGCCACATCTTCTACAGAGGTTGGCGCCATGTTAAATAACTCTTGAAATAATCTGTCACGCCTTTGGGTGCTTGTGCGTTCAAACCGAGCACATAATTTGGTCCACATCACTGATGCTGTGGTTGTTGATAGAACCAAATCTACAAAGTTGTTGCCCAGAGTACCCATTATATTGTTACAGGCAGCAGCATTGCTTGTAACCCAGCTTTCATATTTAGCTTTTTTGGCGTCATTGCCAGCTTCTAAAGTTGGACATTCTTCCGATCCGTCCACGATGCTCGTCAATTTGTTTTGCACAAACAACATTTGCATTTGCCACTTCCATTTAGGCCATCCAGAGACATCTTCCAATTTGTCAATGTGCAATTTAATATCAGACATCGGAACACTCATTTTGTCTAGAAAAAACAAGCCAATTTGTTTTTCACCAAAATCGATTCGGAAATATCAACAAACGTCACTATATATTTTAAACGTGAAAGATATTACTTTTACTTATTTTACGCACGCAAACGCATCTGGGCCCATAACCTGATGGTGTTTTGGAATTGCGATAGCATAAAATAATAATAAAGCTTGAAAACTGGTTATATTGTAAGAGCAAAAATAAAAAGTCCGATTACACAAAATTGTTTAGAAAAAAGCATTCTACTTTGACAGACGCTTTCTACGTTTTTTATCTGTAGAAGCATACAAGCAAGCTGTATATTAAATATCAACGTCCATTTTTAACAGCCATCACTTACAGTAACCGTAAATTAATCAACATTATTTAACCGTGTATACTTATAAACGTACACATGGTGCGTTTTTGTTTTTAGTTTTAAGATACTAAAAAGTAATTTTGTTCGCCGAAGATGTTTTCCATTAAAATAAATGAGTTTTGATACATTTTGGTTTTGTCTAATGATGTTTATATGTACTTGTGCTTAAAGAGTAATTGTGCAACAATTAAAGAGTTTCATACACTTTTGTTTTATTAACTAATGTAAAGATAATTGCATGCTCTGGTACTAAAGCTTCATAAAATGAATAAGGACTGTAGCATAGCAAATAAAATCAAGAGATAAGAGAACGAGAATAGTAACTGACAGGTTCTACGGACGATATGATGTTGGGCTATGGTAGTGCAACTAAGACTAGGAAACTGTTTGGATAAAGTGGTGGAAATAAGAGAATCCAAACGGTATTTCTGTTCGGGAGTAAAGTAGGACACAATGAGGGAAAAATTAGAAGTGGTGAAAACCAATGAGGAAGGCAAAGCAAAGGTCCATAGGCCATCGCGAAAATTGGAAACACGTACCAATTTGCAAAAGCTGATACCCAGAATAGGTTGGTGAGAAACTCCAAGAACGACAAGAGCTTATAGAGCCGTGGCGTAACCTTGAAGTGTAATGGTAAGGGAAACCGAACCTAGGATGGTACATTTAGAATTGTCAGCAAGGCTACAGAAAGAAAAAAAAGGTATGAAGAGGAAGGTGTAGAGAGCGTATACGGTGCCAACCTATACCACAAAGAACAGTACGAGTAGCTTCGCAGTTCAAAAGACGAGTAAAGGGAATTCCAAAAATTTGGACTGATAGATATGGATGTTCGTCACCACGAACTTTCGCACACATAAAATCTGGGACGAAGCGTGATTTATCGTTTAGATCCAGAAAAAAAGAATTCGAGATCAGTGAAATGATAGGGGCGGCTGACTACTCGATCAGAAGACCCTATTGACTGTTGCGTCGTGTAACTCCTTTATGCCCGCAACCACTGCAATAGAGTACTTGAAGACGAACACAATGTGTCCACGCAGGACCAGATTAGTCGCTGTTGAAGCATATAATTTGAAGAGTACAAGTGGATACAGGAATAGATACAGCAGACGCTACATAAGAAATGATTCATATAACATTTGGTGCAGGACAGTTCTTGACTGACCGATCATGTGAACTAATAGTGGTTTTTGCAATCACAGCGGACTTAAAACAGCTTGAAGTGTTTTTATAGATTGTGCATATTTTAAAACAGTAGGTCAAGAAAAACAAGGCTCTACCATCCTGTATTGCAGGATGTTAGAAACCATTTAACATCGTTTCGTAGACCACCTATCGTCTAGCGAGACTGAAAAATTCAGGTGGGTCGGCGCTCAACATTTTGCTTTAAACAGTAAGTTGAGAGACTTTTACAGGCAGATGAAAGTGTTAACGTTGGTATAACCCAAAAAATTTGCATGTGTGTTCACAGATTTTACCCCTCACCACTACAAACTAACTGACGGATTATTACTGTTAAGTCTCCGTAGTACAGTAAATTTAATTCAGGAAGTTAAAGTCAATTTCACATGTAACAACCCGTGAGTATTTCTCTGCATTTTATTATTTATTGACCAATTTTACCAAAAAGGATAGTACATCTCACTATCGTGTAGGAATGTCATCGTATTACAACTATTGGGCCTCGTTTCTCTTTCGGTGGTATTTTTATAATTCCCTACCATTAGAGAAAAACCGGAACCCTTATAAGATTGCCATCGTGTCCTTTCGTCTCTCTGTCACAGAGATTTTTCTCCAAAACTATGTGACATAGGAATCTGAAATCAGCCATTATGTTGGGTCTTTATAAAGCGCACATATATCGGCAGTGAACAATCAGAAAAGATTTTATTATGGATCGGGGCGAATTTAATCAGAGGAAAAATGTTATTGACCTCCCCCCCCCTCCCATGACCTTAGCTATGAAACCAAAATTTTGATTTTGATGCGGTTTGGAAATATTGGGTCATAGATTATCGGAAAACATGAGGGAATAGTATGGAATACATTGGAAGCAGAGATAGGACGACAGAGAGGTGGATGTAGACCTAGGTTAGACTATTGCACGCAGATAGTTAAAGATGTAGGCTGTGGTAGTTTCAGGGAAATGTGTAGGCTAGCTTAGAATACAAATTAATGGAAGTACGCGTCCAACCAGTTCCAAAACGGAAAACCTAATTACGAAAAAAATAATTGTACTTAGACCTGGTGATTATTATAAACCACTACACGTGTTGGTTTTGCACTATTCTTAGCTAATGTTGATTGTGCGAAAGGATGTATTGGAAAACTACTAATTTGACAAATGTCTAAGTGTTGGGAGATGTAGGTAACCGCAGGTTACTTAACCCCCTTCACATACCACCGAATATCGGTGTTCGATGGTATGTATATTTAGAAATCAATAGAAGAGGAACCTATCTGTATCTAACAAGAAAGAGCAACTGCTATGTTCGAAGACAACAAACATACGTGCAATGAAAAATTTGTTGAAAGCATGTGTGTGGAGAACAACACGGTACAGCTGTGAAATAGGGAAGGTAGGAGAAGCAGAGAGGAAAAAGTAAGAAGTATTTTAGAATGAGGTGAGATGTATAATGATGATAGCATGGACTGACAAAGTTAATAACAAATAGGTTATAGAAATAGTAGGATAAGAAGGATATCTGTGGAAAACAAAGAAATAGAAGAATAGGACACGTTTTAAGACATTTGGGGAATAGTGCGGGATATATTACAGGCAGAAATATGAAAAAGAACAGGTAGAACTAGATCAGACTATTGCACGCAGATAGTGAAAAATGCAGAATCTGTGAATTTCGGGGAAATCTGTAGATTAGCTCAGAATAGGAGGCGATGGAGATACGCGTCTAACCAGCTGCAGGACTAAAGACCTGATAACGACGAGATTATCGGAAAACTACTGAGTTGTCAATTCGCCAATCGATTTAGAAGGCACATGTTTTAAAATATTTAGTAAGTAGCTTGCCGTCTGCAACAGTTAGAAATGTCATAATAAATACTATTGTTTGTTCGTTGTATAAAAGTATGTGTTTTAATTGAAAAGAAATTGATGAGTAGTAGTAATTAAAAAAAAATATAATGACTGAAATTGTGTTTGAACCAACGATAAGCATTTTACCGAATCAGATATTGCTGTAATATTGGCACAAGACCTTAATTGTGCGAGCCCGACTCACTCTTGGATAATTTTTAAGTTTAGAAAAACGATAATAACAGACCTACAATATAATTTGCGATTTATTATTGTTTAGACAATGTAACATGATAAAGACTCATGACACAAGCACGTATCCCAAGGACTAATTGCTATTATAATATTTTATTTTTAGTTTAAAAACCAAGTATGTTTATACATAGGTTCTTCACAGTATACCTTTATACTTCTGCAAATAGAAAACCCTTCTTTATTATTTAGTATAACACGTATCGACTCCGTCGCATCTAGATAAAATGGAAATCATCTACTCAAGTCACAGAATACAAATGCATTAAAGCTCGAAACTTGGAATTCTATATCACCTTCAGAGCGTGCAGTAAATCAGAACTTTTCTTTTAAAAGATTGTAGAGTCGTACTCGATCTTCTCCTAAGGGTATATTACATATACCGCACTCGCCGCATACGAAAAAATGTTATCTCATCGTTCTAAAGGTGCTTAAAATTTTGCATAATTTTTAAACTTTTTATTAATTCTTTATGTGTACACCGTTGCAGCATTTTGCCTTGGTTATAGATCAAACATATTTAGACTAAAATCATAAATAAATTTCATGTATTAAACAACTTAGGCGGGTGCACGTAAACGTAACTGAAGTAAAAATGAATGTATTTGAAGTAGCTTCAGAAGAGCCTGAAGTTTACATAAATCACAGACAGACTATGGATCTGTTTGTGTATTCGTTTGATCTCCAAGAGGTTGTTCATATTGTAGGTGTACCGATCACGTGATTACAGTCGCGTTTTGCAAGACTATGAAACGTGTTCTTTGTTCTAAAAATTACCAAATATATAGCGCAGCCACTTATAAATGTGCTTATGTAATAAGTATACTCTAACCAATTGCTTAGCGATTGGTTAGATTATACTTGAATTTTTCAGTCTCGCTAGACGATAGGTGGTCTACGAAACGATGTTAAATGGTTTCTAACTTTCTGCAATACAGGATGGTAGAGCCTTCTTTTTCTTCACTTACTGTTTTAAAATATGCACAATCTATAAAAACATATCAAGCTGTTTACTTAATCTATATTAGCATATGAATATCACAGTATTTGACAACAGAACAAACAGATTAAATCAATTATCCCTAGTTGGCTAGACATACGAATAAAACTGTAAATTTATAAATTATAGATGGTCAACCAAACTAAATGAGTACATATAAGTTTATGTATTTACAATTATGGTACTTTTCCTGGTTAAAACTTGGTTGTAGTAAAACGCGAAGCAATGTACGAGTCCACAAAAGAATTATTCGTATGCAATCAAATATAAAACAATAGTTTAAAATATATAACAAGTGAAAAAATGCAATAACTACTTGTTTATACAGTCTCGAGTACATTGTCGTGCAAGAAAACAATGGAGTGCCAGTAATGTTCTGAATCCTACAGCTATTGAAGAAAGCATCCACTATCTAAGCACTTTCATTAGTAAGGGAACTTTATTTAATTCTGCGGATACATTCGCGTTCGGTAGCTTTATTCACTAGCAAACCCGAATTTCTAATAATTACCGTTTTCTCGAATTACATAAACCTGGTGCTCACTCGGCGCTAGTTGCTTGTCAATTGAATTACAACATTACACCACATTTGACTTTTCTATGTTTCATCCGAAGGTACTACATTGGTCAGGAAGCGGGTTTCCTTACATGTAAAATTTTGAATTTTGCCCAACCCCAGCGGTTCCAAACAAGGTAGGGATCTTTAACGTGCATGACAACACTCACAAACGGGACCTTCGGTTTTATCACACATCCGAACGAAGGCGTGTTTTTGTGAAAAATGTTCACCTAACACTTTTCAAGCGGACCCTGTCGGGATTCATAGCAGGAACCTTACGAATACTAGTCACACCCATCCTGAATATGCTACGGGGCCGCTCAATTGAATTACGGCGGCTTGAAACGCAATCCTCTGGTTCACAAGGTTTGTACTACTTGAACTGTCTTAAACCGAGGTCAACGGTGTTTCGGTGCATAAGAATAATTATTGATATTTCGCACTGCCCGTTTAATACCAAATCATCGTCATTGGGTAGGGCAGTACGTCCTAAACCTTATACTATTTTTGTGGGTTTCTGTGGGTTTCAGTAATTTACAATGATTTCGGTTCCTTTTATTGCTGACAAGGTTTACAAATACACATTCCTGGGTCAAGCGTTCATAGTTGTACGTATAATTGTGCAGTAATTACAGTTTTTGTGTAAATCTTGTTGATGAAAGTGTTTGTTTGTCCTAACCAATATAATTTATGTAACTTTTATCCAAACCAATAGCTATTAATTACCAATTTGGTTCAACCAATGCTCCGGACGATATGCAGACGAAAACTAATATCTTCAGAGGCACTTATAGACTTCCAAACCATCGGCGGCAGGAAATTGGAAACTAGCTGTGGGTGCTATATGGGAGGCTTCGTGGCGTAGTTGGTATGCTCTCAAGGTCTCGGAGTCAAATCCCGACACGGTCCTCTTGAAAAATGTTACGTTAGCATTTTTCACAAAAATACGACCACGTTCAGATGAAAGGTGAAATGTAGGGCGCGTGTGCCACGCACGCTAAGGAACCTTACCTTGTTTGGAACAGCAAGGGTTCGGCAAAATTTTAAATTTTCCCGGTAAAGAAACTTCCTGGCCAATGTAGTACCTTCGGGTGGAGGATTGGAAAAAAACAAATGTAGTTTGATTTCTATAAGTTTAGATCTAACTTATTTAGCAACACAAAGGTAGGACATCACTTTGCTTAACCAACTTTATATATTGTAACAATTTTATTTTCGAATTCATAATTCGCTTCATTTAAGGTACGACAATAGTTAAACACCTTTATTAAGTAAAGTCATAATACATTTTACAATTAAAATATTACATTGTAACAGCATCTTGACTCGTTAGTCTAGTTGTTTTGGATGGCGGTGTATTTCACACCCAGTCGCAAGCGCGTAGAGAGGAATGACAATCCCCCCTTTGGGATCCTCCCATCGTACGAGAGCACGAGATAGGCACTCGGCCATAGGTAAAAAAGGCAGCAGCATGTTTAAGAGAACAATGGCCAGTGACCTACGGGTCGGTTTGATTAAGTGAGACATTTTCTGAATAACGGTTGGTAATGTATACTCGTTATTATAGTATGTAATTTGAAAATTTGTTTAGCGCAAACCAAGATTAGACGACGAAACACTACAACACTTAGGCGATGAGAAGTTAAACAATAATAACTTAGAACTCTGAATCAACGTTAAGAAACCACTTCAATTTAACACATGCTTTTAGAGGATGGAAAGCAGATCTAATTAACAGGAGATCGTTTGTTGGTCCGAGCCAAGATACTACTTTGTTAGGATGTAAGCAGTTAATTCCGCATGGCGAGGCACATCCTATTTCAGCCTATGAAAGCAGTTTTGTTTGGTTCGTAGTAATTTTAAGAAATTCAATTGTGTTCCACTCAGGAATCACGCTATTTTATTTCGACACGTATAAATACGATTTTGTTATTCACTTTATCTGTTGCTAAGCTGGATTTCCCAGCGCCAAACTTAAAATTCACTGTTTAATTTCTCAGAACAACACGTTGCTTCACTATAAAATAACATGTGTAATTACGTCATTTATTTGTTTGAGATATACTGCTGACACTTGTATTTATGAAAGCAGATGCTTAGTATTTTATTACTACCAACTTTGAAAACGAGAATATCTTTATGAACATTTTCATTTTAAACTGAAATTAGCACATGTAACTTAACGAGAATATTTTGTATTTTAATTTTGACAATGTAATAGACCTAATCAGATCTGAATGGGTTAAAAGCTATTAATGTAACAAGTTATACTTTGTTGTAATGTTCTTGATCTAGAAACAGATTGATAAACCTTATCTTAAATTTCCAAACTACTACAAGTAATTATTTAATTTTGTTGCATTCAATTTTATTTAAAGTTAAAGGAATTCTTTCTAGTAAATTATTAACCTAAGTTTAAAGTTTTTATTTTGATCAAGTGTGATCAAACCTAGCAACCCAAAAGGCAATAAGAGTTGAATTTTGATGCCACCCTTATGTAGAAAATATTCTTTTATTTTTTAGGCATATTTGAGGGACACAAACAGTGTTCCCATTTTCTATGTTGACTTAATTATTATTCTTTCTTACAGGAACAGCGTCTTATTCTGTTAAGACAGGTTTTTGTCACCGAAGGCGATATTTTTTGTCTTTGGGTCTCCACGTCCGCCCTTAGAAATATGCTATGCTTTTAACATGAATCAATCTGGACTTGGTGGCGCCTATTTGTTTTAGTTTGAGTGTGACCCCCCAACAGATTTCGACTTACTCCCCCATTGCTCATAGCTCTACCCAAGGAATAGACCCCTAGCTACGTCGGAAGACTTCGTTTTACTGACACCAAATGTGGGGCTGGTGTTTTAATAGTTCTAGTATGTTTGTTTCACTAGCACACTCGTGGGTTTAGTGCTTCAGAAGTAAAAGCGTTTCACTGGCGCCCATGCGTGAGGCTAGCGGAACCAATTAGAGAGAAAAAATAGTTACACTGGCGCTCAACGTGTGAGGCGTCGAAATTTGTCCGTTCAACGTTTGGGGTTCGAAATTTGTTTATCCAAAATTTAATTTGCTTCGAAATTTGTTAGTTCAAAATCTATTTTGCATTGGAATTTGGTTGTTCAAAAATAGTTTTGCATCGAGATTTGTTTGCTCAACGTTTAGGTGATAATTAGGTTTGGTTATTTAAAAGATTGGTTGTAACGATAACCCCCGTTCAGTCAATTAATTAACTTAGTTAAATTTATTTTTGGCTTTCATTCTGTTTTGACCCAATAAAATTTTTTCGTTATTGTTTTGGCAAAAATTACTTTACCAAAAACACCTTTTGACTTTTACCTTTAGTTGCCCGAATTTGTTTTGACAATTTTTGTAAGGTTCAGATCATTTGGATTTAGCGGTCTGATTCCATTAGGCTTGAGTGATCATGTCGGAAAAATTCCAAATTGTTTGCCTACTTAAAGAAGAATTGGAGTATGAACTGAAAATCAGAGGAGTGGTGAGTGAGAGACCAGTCTTGGAGGAAAGGAAAATTTTAGGAAGATTGTTAGCTAAAGAGATAGATAAGCCTGGTTGTTTGATTGATCTTTCGTGTTATGAAGTAGACTTTGCAACGGAAAGTAAAGAAATTTCAGTTTCAGTCGAGTCAGTTCGAAATGTTTTGTCCGAATTTGAAGGTGACTCATCAGACTCAATTTTTAGGAGAGCTTGTTCAAGGTTAAACCACCTTTCTGGGCGAGTTAAGCGCATGAAAATTCCTTCAATAAATTCCGAGGAAGCAATTAAGTTCAGAAATGAGACAGTAGCAACAATACTAACCCTTGAAGCTGAGTTATATGATAAAACCAATAAAAGTACAGAGTTTACCTATGTGGACCGGTCTGTTGTAGTATCTCCTTCAGTTGCTAGTGCACCTATTCATTCGATTTCGTATGTAACGCCTTCCGTACCTATAGGTTCATGGCCTGTAAAATTCTCAGGTGATCCCAAACAACTATATTCATTTTAGATAGAGTTAGTGATTTAGCACAATCTCGTAAGGTACCCGAAGCTGATTTATTTGGATCAGCATGTGAACTTTTGTGGGTGACGCTTTAGTTTGGTTTAGAACAGTGAAAAATTCATTGAGAGACTGGAACTCTTTGATAGAACGCTTAAGGAAGATTTTCTACCCGGTTTTTCAGATGATGACGTTTGGGAAAAGATCAGAAATCGTCGTCAAGGTAAAGACGAAAGGATTATTTTATTTGTCGCGCATATGCAAACTCTGTTTAGTAGACTGACTCACGAGCCAGCAGAAGTTACTAAAGTTAAGATGATAAGAAGAAATTTGATTCCTGAATATATTTCAGCACTTGCATTGTCGGACATTCAAGATGTGTCTACCTTAGTAAATTTGTGTAAAAGGTTAGAAGAAGCTTCTTTGATGAAACTAAACTTGGTTTCTGCATCTTCTAGTAAGCCTAACAAGAATTGTTATCCTTCTAAGCATCCATTTGAGAACAAACATCCGGTGGTGAGTGAAAAAATTTGTGCTGTTAAGAGTAGAGTATTTCAAAATAAAGTAATTAATCCTCAAGTAACAGTAGCGGATAAGAGTTCTTTGGAGTCCTCAGTTTGTAATTCTTTTAGTCTCGATAAGAGAAATAATTTTGTTTGTTGGAATTGCTCCCGTAGTGGACATTGGTTTAGAGAATGTAGAGCAACCAAAAAGTTTTTTTGTTTTGGATGTGGTCGAAAAGGCGTTAAGGCGACGTCATGTCCACAATGTTCAAAAAACCAGTAAGGCGGCAGGCGCATAGTGGTCGGCATCCTGTTCCGCGTAATAAGGCCATGGTTATGATTTGTAAACAAGAAAAATACTTTTGTAAAGACGATTGGTCGAGATGGCTTACAGTTGTAAAAAATTTTTGTCAGGATTCTCCGAAGCCTAAGAATAATACTTTGTTCATTGAGAAACAGTGTGATAATCGACCTTACATTATGGTGAAGTTAATTGATAGAGACATTACCGGTCTTCTAGATTCGGGATGCACTACCTCAGTGGTAGGATCCTTAGCTCTTTCAATAATTAGAAAATTAGACTTAAAATTTTAGTTCAGCAAAACAGGTATTACTACGGCTGATGGTTCAATAAAGTCTGTTGTAGGTTCGGTTGATTTACCAATTTGTATAGGTAATGACTGTCGTATTCTTAATGCGTTAGTGGTTCCATCCCTACCTCACGCCTTTATATTCGGTAGTGACTTTGCAAAATTATTTGGAGTAGTTGCTGATTTTAGGAGTAATAATTGGTTTATTCAGAGTAACATTGGGAACGACATTGGGTATATAGGTTCGTCTTCTATCCCTTTAAACACTGAAGATTCCTTGTTTGATTTGCATGACCTTTCAGATGCTCAATGTGTGCAAGCACAAGAGATAACAAATTCATTTAGTGAGATTAGCAGCGACGATAGATTGGGACGTACTAACTTAATTGAAATGGACATAGACACAGGCAATGCCAAACCCTTCCATAAGAAACCTTATGTCATGTCACCATATATGAGTAAGATATTGAATGATGAGTTGGATGACATGCTTAGACTTAAAGTTATCGAACCGTGTACTAGTCCGTGGTCCTCTCCGGTTTTGTTGGTTAAGAAAGCAGATGGTGAATATCGTTTCTGTTTTGATGGTAGGACATTGAACGACTTAACTGTTCATGATTCGTACCCCCTTGCGAATGTAGATAGAATTCTCAATATGTTGAGAGGTGCGAACTACATTTCGTCACTTGATTTGAGAAAATCGTTTTGGCAAATCCCTCTTAGTGAGTCGTCTAAGGATAAGACTGCCTTTAGTGTTATTTCGCGAGGACAATATAGATTTACATGCATGCCATTTGGATTGAAGAATGCTGCGCAGACACAACAGCGTTTAGTAGATGCGATTTTTGGTCCACGTTTTGAACCTCATGTATTTTGCTATTTGGACGACATAATATTATGTTCGTCATCTTTTGAAGAACATCTAAAGTTATTGTCAGAGGTTAAGCAACGTCTAAAAGAAGCTAACCTTACTATAAATATAAGTAAATGTGAATTTTTTAAAAAAACACTTAAATTTTTGGGTTATATAGTAGGTTCAAATTCACTTCGTACAGATCCCGATAAGGTGTCGGCGATGGTTAACTTTCCTCGACCGAAAACCACAACGGAGATTAAAAGGTTTATAGGAATGTGCAGCTGGTACCGTCGCTTTATAAAGAATTTTTCGTCATTAGTTTCGCCTATCAATGACCTCATTAAGAGAAAGAAAAAAGGTCAAACTGTAAATTGGAACACGGAAGCAGAAAATTCGTTTGTGCTGATCAAGCAAGCATTAGTTTCAGCACCTCTTCTTTCGCAGCCAGACTACTCGGCTCCCTTTATTGTTGAGTGTGACGCAAGTAACACTGGATTAGGAGCTGTTTTGATTCAAAATGTAAAAGGAGAAGAGCGTGTAATTTCGTACGCAAGTAAAACCCTGAGCCGTACAGAGCGCAATTATTCCACCACAGAAAGAGAGTGTTTAGCGGTTATTTTTGCAATTGAGAAATTTCGTCCGTGGGTGGAAGGAGTTCGCTTCACAGTTGTCACTGATCATTTTTCGTTACTTTGGTTGAGTAATCTTCAGAATCCTACTGGAAAACTCGCCAGATGGTCAGTTCGATTAAGGCAACATTCATTTGATTTGGTGCATAGGAAAGGAAAATTTAATATAGTCCCAGATTGTCTGAGTCGTGGCGTTCCTTTAGAAAATCCAGAAGTTAATTTAGTAGAGATTAAACTTGATGGTGTAGACTTGTGGTATGAAACTTTGAGAAAAAATTTTGTTGTCACCCAAAAGCTACCCACAATGGAAAGTGGAGGATGGGTTTGTTTATAAGTTTATACCTTCCCAATTACCGCATTCGGCGAATATTGTGGAGTGGAAGTACTTAGTGCCAAGATCTCAGCGTAAAGATGTCATTAAATCATGTCATGACCCTCCCACAGCAGGACATTTTGGTTCTTTAAAACTTTGTCTCGTGTTCAAGAACTATATTATTGGCCAAAGATGATCTTTGATGTACGTAAATTTTGTAGGAAGTGTTTGATGTGTGGTGCTCAAAACCACCCAACAAAGGTCCCCTTGGCATGATGGGAAAGGAAAAGAGGTTGGACTTCCGTTCCAAACCATTGCTTTAGATTTGATGGGTCCGTTTCCTCGTTCCAAACGCGGACATAAATGGCTTTTAGTTGTTGGTGATTGGTTCTCGAAGTATTCGATTTTACAACCTTTGCGTAGTGCCACGGCACATTTGATTGAGAAGTTTTGGAGGAAAAAGTATTTCTTGTCTACGGAGTACCACAATTTGTTATTTGTGATAATGGTCCACAATTAATTGGTCGTGCTTTTAAAGCTTTGTGTGCAAAGTACGAAATTCAAACGATTTGGTATAATGCTGTTTATGCTCCCCAATGCAATTTTGTGGAAAGAATCAATAAGACAGTTGGTACTGCAATTCGTTCATACGTAGAAGAACATGATACGTGGGATAATGAAATATCAAAAATTCAGTACGCAATTAATTCAGCAAAACATGAGTCCACCACTATTCTCCAAATTTTTTAGTCTTTGGTCGTCAGGTACCCTTAAGTGGAAAAGCTTTTAGTGAGAATTTTAAACCTAGTGAGGATGTTGATGTCGTCTCCAGTAGTAGACCTTCTTATGTTTTGGATCGTCAACTTTTGTTTGATATTTTTGGAAATGTCCGTGAAAATTTGCATGTAGCTTATCAACGTTCGAGTAAACGCTACAATCTTAGAAGAAGAGACATTTCGTTCCAAGTCGGAGAAAGTGTTTGGAGAGCTAATAAGGTACTCTCGAGTGCTGGTGATAAATTCTCCGCTAAGTTAGCTCCAAAGTTCGTTATGAGTAAAGTTCGGAAAAAACATTCCAATTTAGTGTATGAGTTAGAGAACGAAGATGGAACAAGAGCCGGGAAATGGCACGTAAAAGACTTGAAACCCGTTGAAGTAGCGTGTTCAAGTGAAAATGATGATCCTGACGATTAGTTCCAGTCTGGTCATCTCTTTGATGTTAAGTAATATAGTAGTGGTTTGCTTTGTTTTGTTCCGATTTTTGATTTAGTGTCGTTTCACTAATTTTGAGTATTTTGTTTGATAAGTGGAACAAGTGGTTAAGGATTTTGTAGGTTTTGTAGGGTTGAGGTGTG
The DNA here is from genome assembly GCA_036346225.1 of Platerodrilus igneus. Classification (NCBI taxonomy): domain Eukaryota; kingdom Metazoa; phylum Arthropoda; class Insecta; order Coleoptera; family Lycidae; genus Platerodrilus; species Platerodrilus igneus. Next base: position 9,339,899 of record JARFIW010001599.1, read on the forward strand.
CATTGATGTGCACGCTGGTCGTTTTGTTCGCGCGTTATTCGGAAATGTGTTTAGAAGATGTCGTTGACAGATATCTTTTTAATGTAGAAGTAGGTGGGCTATTTAAGTTGTTGGTCCTGATTTCTACATATCAAGGTAGAGAATATTGATTTATTCTTTCCTTGTTTTGACCGTTCGAAATATTTTTGTTTGAGTAGGTCAAAATGGTGAGCTCACCATTTGGTCCATCACTGATGGCACCTGTTGTTTGGAAATTAGTGATAGGATAATCAGTAGGGTGTAGGAGATTACAGCCCTATCTGGTTCAATTTTGTTTTTGAATTTGTTAAGTGACCTTATGGTTAGGTTACCTTAGTTTTGATTATCTCTTTGCGATAAAGTGATAATATTTTGTTTTTGAATTTGTTAAGTGACCTTATGGTTAGGTTACCTTAGTTTTGATTATCTCTTTGCGATAAAGTGATAATATTTTGTATTTGAATTTGTTAAGTGACCTTATGGTTAGGTTACCTTAGTTTTGATTATCTCTTTGCGATAAAGTGATAATATTTTGTATTTGAATTTGTTAAGTGACCTTATGGTTAGGTTACCTTAGTTTTGATTATCTCTTTGCGATATAGTGATGATTTTTTTGTATTTGAAATTTGTGCGCAACCTTTTGGTTGGGTTAATTTTGTTTTGATTATCACTTTGTGATAATAGTGTTTGAAATTTAGGCCTATTAGTAGGGTCTTCCTTTTGATTGTCACTTTATAGTGATAATATTTTGAATGGTTATGCTGTTTTGAAGTAGTAGCATTCTCTTTTTTTTGTATATAGAGCTAATAGAGCTCCAGGAAGTGAAGTTTTTTTGTGGAAGTTGTGATAAATTGTGAAATGTTTGGTTACAGTTAGTAGATACTAGCCTTGGTAAGAATAAGAACCTCTAGTTGAAGGATTATTCTGAGTTTGATTTTGATTAATTTTTTCCGTGGAGTGTTAGACTTTCTAATTTGACCCCTCCCAATTTTGACTTATACCGATTGTGACTCCCCGATTTTGTCTCCCGATGGACGTTAGGTACACGTAGCTACCAACACACTCGAATAGTAAATATTTGTCTCCCTCGTTTGAATAAATTCGTAAAAATTGTTTTGATAGTTAGGAAGGTAGAAAAGGCTAGTATATTTAAAAAAAAAAATTTTTTTTGTATTTGTTATACTAAATTCCTTGAAAAAATTTTTTTTCTTTTAGGAAAGGGGTAGTGTAACAATTTTATTTTCGAATTCATAATTCGCTTCATTTAAAGGTACGACAATAGTTAAACACCTTTATTAAGTAAAGTCATAATACATTTTACAATTAAAATATTACATTGTAACAGCATCTTGACTCGTTAGTCTAGTTGTTTTGGATGGCGGTATATTTCACACCCAGTCGCAAGCGCGTAGAGAGGAATGACAACCCCCCCTTTGGGATCCTCCCATCGTACGAGAGCACGAGATAGGCACTCGGCCATAGGTAAAAGAGGCAGCAGCATGTTTAAGAGAACAATGGCCAGTGACCTACGGGTCGGTTTGATTAAGTGAGACATTTTCTGAATAACGGTTGGTAATGTATACTCGTTATTATAGTATGTAATTTGAAAATTTGTTTAGCGCAAACCAAGATTAGACGACGAAACACTACAACACTTAGGCGATGAGAAGTTAAACAATAATAACTTAGAACTCTGAATCAACGTTAAGAAACCACTTCAATTTAACACATGCTTTTAGAGGATGGAAAGCAGATCTAATTAACAGGAGATCGTTTGTTGGTCCGAGCCAAGATACTACTTTGTTAAGATGTAAGCAGTTAATTCCGCATGGCGAGGCACATCCTATTTCAGCCTATGAAAGCAGTTTTGTTTGGTTCGTAGTAATTTTAAGAAATTCAATTGTGTTCCACTCAGGAATCACGCTATTTTATTTCGACACGTATAAATACGATTTTGTTATTCACTTTATCTGTTGCTAAGCTGGATTTCCCAGCGCCAAACTTAAAATTCACTGTTTAATTTCTCAGAACAACACGTTGCTTCACTATAAAATAACATGTGTAATTACGTCATTTATTTGTTTGAGATATACTGCTGACACTTGTATTTATGAAAGCAGATGCTTAGTATTTTATTACTACCAACTTTGAAAACGAGAATATCTTTATGAACATTTTTATTTTAAACTGAAATTAGCACATGTAACTTAACGAGAATATTTTGTATTTTAATTTTGACAATGTAATAGACCTAATCAGATCTGAATGGGTTAAAAGCTATTAATGTAACAAGTTATACTTTGTTGTAATGTTCTTGATCTAGAAACAGATTGATAAACCTTATCTTAAATTTCCAAACTACTACAAGTAATTATTTAATTTTGTTGCATTCAATTTTATTTAAAGTTAAAGGAATTCTTTCTAGTAAATTATTAACCTAAGTTTAAAGTTTTTTATTTTGATCAAGTGTGATCAAACCTAGCAACCCAAAAAGGCAATAAGAGTTGAATTTTGATGCCACCCTTATGTAGAAAATATTCTTTTTATTTTTTTTAGGTATATTTGAGGGACACAAACAGTGTTCCCATTTTCTATGTTGACTTAATTATTATACTTTCTTACAGGAACAGCGTCTTATTCTGTTAAGACAGGTTTTTGTCACCGAAGGCGATCTTTTTTTTCTTTGGGTCTCCACGTCCGCCCTTAGAAATATGCTATGCTTTTAACATGAATCAATCTGGACTTGGTGGCGCCTATTTGTTTTAGTTTGAGTGTGACCCCCCAACAGATTTCGACTTACCCCCCCATTGCTCATAGCTCTACCCAAGGAATAGACCCCTAGCTACGTCGGAAGACTTCGTTTTACTGACACCAAATGTGGGGCTGGTGTTTTAATAGTTCTAGTATGTTTGTTTCACTAGCACACTCGTGGGTTTAGTACTTCAGAAGTAAAACCGTTTCACTGGCGCCCATGCGTGAGGCTAGCGGAGCCAATTTAAGAGAAAAATAGTTACAATATTAAGCAAGAAACGTCGAAAACTAGGAACGCATCTGACAGGCAAAACAAGACAAGGAATGACGGAGAAGCTTACAGCAGTCAACTGTGTAACTTGAACCTAACTTATTCTAACCTCTAACTACAAAAACAACATACTAAGTGCGCACTAAGTATCTACGACACTGCCCAAAACTTTTATTACGCTATCCTTTCGCTTTTAGTGTTATTATTGAAGCTCGTATCTATGCAGTACCATCCACCAGCATGTCCTGTATCGATAAAAAATGAAAACCTAGGGATGTAGCTTGTTAAAAATGTTCTCGCTCTATTTTAACCATTCAGTATTATTACTTTAAGTTCACCGATCACTTGTTTCTTATGGTCTATTTGTTTTTGATTATCTGTATTGTTAAGAGAATAGGTTCGTATTTTTCTTTGTGTTGACCAATCACGGGTGAAGCTAGTTACCAGTCGGGAACTCGTTACTGGAATGAGCTACTCGGGCCACAATTGATTTAAACGGTGATATTGACAAGGCTTTGCCGTAACCTCGGCACGTGCCATATTAATCATATGATTTTCCGTTTTGATCATTTTATCAGTTACGTGAAAAATATGTCTCGAAGCAAGAACATCCTCTTCTAATCATATTTACCTAGAATTCTGAAGAAAATTTCTAGCGGGGCTAAGTAAAGTTATGTGGTGTATGGTGCTTAGCCCTTGCTCTCTTAACATCCGGACACCAACAAGAATATATGTTTCGCGAATTCCGGTGATCTGTACATCTTAAATTACGACTTAGCTTCAGACTCGTGACAAATCTCTGTTAGTACGTTTAGTTTTGGGTTTGGGTGTTATCTAAAATAACAGTCGTCGTATTCGACAGATATACAATGTGTTGTTGAACTATCTGCCTCAGTTTACAGTCGTTTTGAGTTTTGTCCTACAATTTCTGATAAGTGAGAAGTGAAAAATATGTCTCGAGGCAAGAACATCCTCTTCTAATCATATTTACCTAGAATTCTAAAGAAAAATTTCTAGCGGGGCTAAGTAAAGTTATGTGGTGTATGGTGCTTAGCCCTTGCTCTCTTAACATCCGGACACCAACAAGAATATATGTTTCGCGAATTCCGGTGATCTGTACATCTTAAATTACGACTTAGCTTGAGACTCGTGACAAATCTCTGTTAGTACGTTTAGTTTTGGGTTTGGGTGTTATCTAAAATAACAGTCGTCGTATTCGACAGATATACAATGTGTTGTAGAACTATCTGCCTCAGTTTACAGTCGTTTTGAGTTTTGTCCTACAATTTCTGATAAGTGAGAAGCCTACAGGTTCTATTCGTTCCAGTGGATAACATTTGTTGGTGATTTACATCAATCAAAACACTGTTAAGGCGATTTAAAACATGCATGGCTTCTAGTGTGAATTTCCATCCCTAATAAATACGGTTCCCACAAAAGTTATTCTTTCTGGAGCCGCCTAAAGAATTTCAACTGCGCAGCCATATTCCGTAAGTCTCTGTATCTGTAGTGTCCTATAGTTTTAATCACTCATAGGTGCTAAATTTAAAATCTGCCCTTTATAATTTGCGTATCCATATGCTACGTAATAGTCGTTTGATAAGTGTAATAAATATTCTCAAAACCGCACCATAGTTTGCCTGAAATATAGTTTTTTAAAGGCGAATTGATATGATCATATCTAGTGCGTGTTTCAAAGTTAGGTTTTAGGTAAATCTTTCATCGTGATTGTTTCAGAAAGTAGTACGAATAAGGTCTAGTATTAATTACTTGGAAATATAAACTTCTTTAAGGTTAATAATTGAATATAAAGGTAGCTGCCCTAAACCCCTATTTAGTTTTGTGTTTAGCAACCTAGCTTACATACTACTATATCGTGTTGCTTAAACGTAATGTTATGTCCTGCCATTAGAAACGGAGTATTAACCAATGTGTTTCCATGAGTACATTAGTACATGTTGTAGTTGAAGGCGCAACCTTTAGCTTTATTAGTATTTTAGGAATTGCTATACTATTATTACGTTGCTCTAAAGTTGATGGATCGCCTATTAAAGGGGCTCCTGCTTACTTTGTTGCATCCTACCTTTTTTTTTATTTTTGATTTTTCCTTCGGTTTGCTTTATTATCGATACATTATACTATTTTTCATTGGGTTAACAGGTTTTGATGTTCCTTTAGCTCAGCGTTGTGACCTGTGTGTATAGATATCATCCCTAGTGTGGATAGCCCTGGAGGCCTCGTATCGCTCCTACTTTTCGAAATCTCGCTAAAATTTTCTACAAGGTAGCTGGATTTCACGCAGCACTCACGAGATCTCTTGGTGTAGTGCAAGATATTAGAACCACATCGTGAGTACTTGTTGCTGACTCAGTTAAACACGTCAACAGACAGAAACTTCTCCAACACCAGCATCACATTGTATTTTATTGTCAAAGGTGTTATTGGACGTGAAGAAATGGTAAGTACCAAAGCTAAAAGGAATTTTCAACCATTGTGTATTTATTGTTTTCTGCGAATGTTTATGGTTTTTATGAATTAGGCTTTACCTTCCTACCAGGGCCACCGAGTTAGGACACTAGCTGCTACGGCGCGGCTGAATCTGTAGGCCGGTAAAAATAGAGCATTTTAAGTATTAACCCCTTCACTTAACAGCATTTTGCTGAATTTGTGTATTAACTGACCATATTCTATTGAAGTATTTTATTCTAGTAATTCCAGAATACGTCTTAAAATTCTACTACTATCAGAATTCACTGCTGCTGCTCAAAATGTTTAACTAATTACAATAAGGATTTCGCTGCTTGTCATAGTACACCAAATTATACTTCTACTCTATTATAAATTAACCAATAATTCAATGGAACACACGCAGAAGGAACAACGAACTACTGAGAAGTTGTACTTTTTATATTTTTAGTAGTACGCACTGCAATATCTCACCTCTTGCTTCTACTACAAGCAGATATCCTTCTTCTTTTTTTAAATAATATACCTTTATTGTGAGGAAATCTGCAGCTATTAGTGGTTACCTCAATGGAGGCGGTTCCGTGGCGTAGTTGGTATGTGTGTGACTACTACGCCCAAGGTCCCGGATTCGAATCTTGACACGGTCCGCTGGAAAAATGTTAGGCGAGCATTTTCACAAAAATACACCCTCGTTCGGATGAGAGGTAAAATAGAGGTCCCGTGTGTGAGTGTTGTCACGCACGTTAAAGATCCCTACCTTGCTTGGAACAGCAAGGGTTCGGCAAAATTCCAAATTTTCCAGGTAAAAAAAACTCGCTTCCTGGCCAATGACCTTTGGGGGAGCATTGGAAAATCACATGTAGGGTTATTTCAATGGTCCTATGAAATAAATATGTAACGGGACTGTTAGAAGTAGATAATTAACTGCTTAAGGATGTTTATCTTAAAATTGTGTTAGAACCACCTGTAATATGTGCGTTCATTACGCTTACTTTATCTTAAGTTGGTACAGAAGTCTTATTATTGTTTGCATTTCACTCAAATAAACGTTCATTTATATATAGGAGAAACAATTAACTGCTTATATACTTATTCGGTAATAATATGGTCAGCGTACATCAGTTATCACCAAGCCTTTGCGTAACCCGCTAGAAATAGTATGAAAATTGCAATTGACAATTAAACCAATGAATTCGAAGTCTCTAGGGGAGGGGTTATGTGCACTAGCAGGAACTGAATAGTACAAAAACAAAATTTCTTCTTATACTTATGAAAAACCTTTTGTCGCCTCCTTAACATGCCTAAATCTTTTCGTATAAGCCTTTGTATTCTTCAAATTTTGACTTCTCTTCTTTCCACACGTTTATCTAACAAGTCCAAACATTTTTTTGTTCGAGCAACTCATTTATTCATTGTGCACTAAACGTTCGTCACTCATTCCATCTACACGGCCAAGCCATCATCTAACGCTTCCTTCATACTAAGCTGTTAGTTTAGTTTTTAAATTACAAGTATTCCTTACCCGTTCATTGGTATCCATGTCCGTAATAACCTTACCACATTCATGTTTCAAACATCGCACACTGACTATATTTATTCGGCTCTTATGCCTGTTCTGACTAGTGTATGTTTCGCATGTATACAACGTCAGAATTAAAACACTTCTGTACACTGCCATTTTTAGTACTTTCCAGTCCACTTCATTTTTGGCAACAGACTCCCCTAGTGCTTTACGTGAAACATTCTTCCTATTTTCTGTCTACTTACCCGATTTTACATCCCTAGCTAAACATCTTTCCTTGATTCACAAAATCATGTACTCTTTCCACGGTCTCTTCACTACTTCACTTCTATCAAAATCAAGCAATTTAGTGTTGGATACATTTATCGACTGATACATTTTAGTCAACACCTGATTCATTCTGACTAACACATTTTTCAAGTTAATTTCAATCTCTGCAAGTAATACAGCATGTTCAACATGCAGTAACAATTTTACGCAATTGGTGACATTTTCCATTTGCATCTCTACATGCATCACGCATACATTTATTCATAAAAGTGGCAATTAACCATAAGGGTGTAAGACAGCATTATTTAAATTCTTGTTCAATATGAAAGCGATTGCTCTAGGTCTCACTCATTCCTACAAATGCTTTGCCGTGCCTTGGAAGGATTCAGACGCGTTCACCAGACACTTATCTACATTTTTGCAGTATTCTTTTGTTTTCTCAAGATGTACTTGATTTTTTATATCAGATACGTTACTTCTAGAGTTTTTTGGGTTTATACTTAAATTCAATTAAAAAAACTATTTTGCAAGTAATCACAATCGCGTTACAAATATTTTTAGCACCACCATTACTGACTGCTACGAAGAACATTATTTCTCATAATTGAAAATTAAAAAAGATTATTTTCACTTGTATCCTAGAGTAAGAATGATGAGCTAATTTGTCAAGATGTTAATTACAAGTCAAATGTTAGATACATAAATAACAAGAGCTTAACGAAAAAATGTGTTACAAGCAAGCAGGTCGCGAAAAGAAAACAAATACCGGATGGCTAAACACATTCAAATTAGTTTTAAAAGCGTGTATCACAAAGAGTGTTTAAAATGCCAATGTTTGTTTTTCACTGGACGTCCTTAAAATTAATTAATTATTCTTTTGAGAATGTCATTTTTGTACCGGAACTTTCAGTCACAGTGAAAATGAGTATGATCCTTTTCAGATATAGGGTACCTTGTTATTTCACATGGACCGACTTGTATACTTTTCACTGTTCAGAAAGTTTAGTCCTCCCTAAAAAGGTAGCATTTACAACGGTTTCTTGTTTTGTATCGAAATTAAAACGGTTTTTCGTAATTGCTATATTTATCCAGGGTAAACCATTTATTTAAACTTTTACATCTAGTTTGAATGTACAAAACTATTGGTAATTGTCCAAAGTGTTCAACATTTACCGAAACGCAACTTTTGGAGAGTTTAACAGTTTAATTCACCGTTATAAACTGTAAAGTTAGGCACGTCTTGGGTATTTAGAATGAAATATGTTTTAAAGGTGACCATATTAGAAATAATCTATTGTGACAGGGAGTTGAGATTTGAAAAAAGTTTCTGTCGTCCGTTTGCTTCCTTGTTCCTTTTGTTTTGAAACCAACTCGGATTCAAGGCCGTTGAATGTAGGATCTACATTTTAAAACTTGCACTTAGTAAGAAGAGAGGGCGAATTATAGAAGTTTTAATTCGTTAGAGATGGGTTACTTATGCAAACTAGTGGTGAAAAGTGCTTGTTATATTTAAAAAAATTCGCTAACGTGCGTGTTTTTCATTTGTAGTTTTTATTTTTACTCGGATACGTTGATAGTAAATTATATCGGTATGATGCACGGGATATTTTATTTTATCCATTACTCCATCCGACCGGCCTACATTGGCCGTGAAGTGAGTTTTGTTACCTGGAAATTTTGAATTTTGAAGAACCCTTGCTGTTTCGAGCTAGGTATGAATCATTAGCATGCGCGACAATACACGCACATGCGCGCGCGAGACCTACATTTTATCTCTCATACGTACTAGGGTGTATTTTTGTGAAAAATTCTCGCCTATTATTTTTCAAGAGGACCGTGTTGGGGTTCGACCCGGGACCTTGAGCATGGTTGTCACACGCAAATCAACTACGTCACTGAGCCGCCAGATGTGCGATGATAGTATAATGTAAATAAGGGACGCTATACTTGCGGCCACATCCCTAATGCCCCACTTGCAGGTACGTCATTGGGCGATGTACGGTGATAGCAGAAATTTTCAGTAAAAGGGTGATCAAGCCAATGGCCATGCCTTAAAATTGGCTATACGTGGCTTTCACAATTCAGAGCGACTGGAATTAGTAGTTATCCCATTAGAAGCACAAATTTGCCGTTATTGCATGTTAAGCAATTTTCACTCCAAAGAGAGGTTAACAAAGTAGCAAGGACGTTCGATGATTTAATCTAATATTATAAACAAGGAACTTACACCTAGGCGCCCCTGAGCATTAAAGTTGTGGCGTACAGGGTTGTTGCAGCCAGGTGTTCTTATTTGTTAGTACTTACCTCGCAGGTATTTGTATCTTTAATTGGGTTTACAACTGCAGTATGACTCATACCACGGTTTAGTTTTACAGTGCTATTTTTCTTAACCTTCTTTGGAAATTAAACCACTCATAGTTGTTAAAATCGTCTTTATTTACATTTCGGTTCGTACTCTAGGATTGTTGTCAAAATAAAGACGATTTTAACAACTATGCGTTGTTCGGTGCGTATTCATCTAGACACAGACGAATATAGACGTGTGTAGAGAGAGTTTTAATTTCGTTAGTTAGGTTCGAGAGTTTTCACTAGTGTAAGCAAAGTGTTAAACTTGTTATCGGTAATGTGGGAGTGATCAACCAGGATGGTAGATCCTGAAGCACCGAGCATTCACAATCAACAACAAATTCAGACAACCCGCGCCACGATAAAGATACTAGACGAAATGGAAACCGAACAGATTAAATACCGCTGAAGCCACGACGACATATCGTCGTCTGAAACAGACACCAAAAAGAAAAGGACAAGCGACACTCAACAAGTAACACCCTCGACGAGCTATGCATGCGTAGCAGCTACCACAGCAACACCGACAGCGAAAACAATGAAGTCCACCGATGCAGGTGTTAAACGACCAATTACTGCCAAACTAGCACCCATCCTCGTAGAAATTTTTCCGAACTCCCTCTCGCATGTGAAAGAGATGCAAAGAATTCTGCCGAAAGACACAAATCGTTTCGTACAAAACTACCTTAAAGTAAATGGTATAGAATATTATACGTACACCCTGAAAAGCGAGCAAGAACTAAAGGTAGTAATAAAAGGACATGCGGCCAACATAACTACAGACGACGTACAGACTGAGTTGACGCAGCTGGGCTTCAACGTCAAATACGCCACAAAATTACAGAACAAACAGAAGACATACAGCAACACGATAATGGTTGAACTTGAAAACACACCTACATCGCACAACATCTACAACTACAGCAACATATTATACTGCAGCAACTAGAAATAGTAGCGTTCAAGTCAAAAGTTGAAATAGCACAATGCTTTTCCTGCCAGAGGTTCGGGCACTCGAGACTCAACTGCGGCTACAAGCCAACGTGCGTAAAATTCACTGGAACCACCTGGCAGCTAGCTGCACTAAAAGCAAAGAAGCGGCACCAGTTTGCGTCAATTGCAGCGGCGCCATCCTGCCAACTACAGGAACTGTCCAGCCTACAAGCAAGAACTACAAAAACGAAAACCAACTTCAGCACCACCAACACAACCAAAAATCATCACTACACACAAACTACTTGAAACCGACGAGGAAGGATTTACAGTATGAAAAGATGGGCGACTCAGACTCCCACCAACTACCTCAGTCACCCCAGCAAGTAAAATAGTAATTGACAACACTTCTGACAGTGACGAACACTCGAACTCCGACACAGAAAACGAGAGACAATAACACAAATACAAAACACGGCGACGACAACGCAAGAACAGAGCAACTACCAAACCGACAGTAACAGAAACGAGAAACGAATACACGCAAGCCATGACACCAAAACTAGTCTCCGTAACTTCGACAAGTACAGCACACAACACAGGCACACCAAAACCTACAACGTCCGACGTCGACATAACAACCACAACAAATGACACCATCTCCAAACTCAGCAAAGTACTGAACAAAATCATCCATTGGGCACAGCCACTAATAACCAATTACACGGCATTACACAGCATTATGTGACATTATACAGACATTCAATGGCTAACACAACTAATGCACGGTACTGCTTTCCTGGAACGCAAACGGTATACAAAACAAAATCAAGGAACTCAAAAACATTTTACAGGAACATGACGTAGACATAGCACTAATATCAAAAACGAGGATCAGCACTAGAAAACCAAAAAAACTGGAAAACTACAGTACATACAGACAGGACCGCGACATGCCACCTGGACAACCACCGAATGGAGGGGTAGCCATCCTAATACACAAAAGACTACTATGTAGGCGCATGACTTGAGACAAACGAACACTACGTAAACATTATAGCTGTTTACAGAAGCCCTCACAGACGGAAGACATAGACAATTTACTAGAAGACGACATTCCGACAATAATCAGTGGGGATCTAAACGCCAAACACCAAGCATGGGGAGCAAGAACGGACAACAAGAGCGGACGTATACTACACGTGCACTCATTGAACGAACACTTTGACATAATCGCACCTAACGAACCGACAAGAATCCCCCCAACAAGACAATACGAAGCAGATGTTCTAGACATATCCATACAACAATATATACTCTACCCAATACAAACAAAACTAATACACGACTTACGTTCGAACCACCTACCGATAATCACAACGATACATACACAATCACAGACCACACACGTACGACCTAGACATAGACACAACTAGAGAAAATTTAACGAAGCACTGCAAAGAATGATCACGAACGGCAACCCGGACACAAAACAACGCACAAGACATAGACACCCACGTACAAAACCTAACGAGCACAATAAAACAAGCCCTACAATACAGCAAAGAGACAATCTCCCCTAAAAACACACCACCGAAATTACCAGAATACTTAAACAAGTCATCAAAGACAAAGAAACGCTAGTACGACGTTGTCACAACACACGTGACCCACACATAAAACGCACCGTAAACATTAAACAACAAGCAATCAAAATTATGTTGAAGGAACACTACAACGAATCATGGACAAAACATATACACGACACACTGCAAACCGACGGTAACCTGTACAGGCTAAATTGGAAACTACTTTTTCAAAAAAGAACCCCAAAGCCACTCCGCTGCAAGGAGAACACGGTATGTTATACACAGCCGGGGACAGAACGACACAATTCTCAAACGTGCTGAAAGAATTGCACTCTGTTAACCCCACTAAATACAAAAACTTCTCTGACTTTGTGAACATGGCACCAATCCACTTACTACAATTACCAACAGACAATGACATACAACACGTCACATCACAAGAAATAAGACAAACTATCAAAAAACAGAGTAACACAAAGGCACCTGGAAAGGACGAAATACCTAACATCGCATGGAAAGACATCACAAAAAAGACGCTCGCACTTATAACAAAAATCTTCAATAACATCATCAACTATAGACACTTTACTACAGACTACTAGAAACCTACTTTACACAATTAGCAACAAACACCTACAACACAATATACACCAATAGCACACCTACGCAACATCGCAACCCCATATCAATATAACATAAACAAACCCAAAAGAAAGCCACATCCACGACACATACTAGATGTTGGATAGCAATAATTAAAACAAAAGAGAGGCACAGGCTCAGTTATATATCCATTAGCAAAAATAAACATGCAATCAACTACCAGCAAAATTCAAGCAGACAGCAGTCATCAACCACTCATCAAGCAGCCAATAGTCAAGCCAATAACCATTCCACCATTCCACCTTTACCACCTTTACGCCCAAAAAAAAAGAAAAAGAGGATAGCTACAAGGCAGCCAAAATTTTTAAACTTGATGCTGCATAAGGAAGATGGGCAGACATAAGTCCAGGATTGTCAAGCTGGGAGTATGCGTTGTTTAATTCCTAAAGAAGATTAAGAAAAATACAAAACAAACCACAACAGACATACAGGGAGTATTTACAGTGCTAGTTTAATAAAAATGACAATCTAAGATTATTTGTAAAGAAACAATTTAGCTTGCTGTACCGTTTATTTAAACATACTTTGTAACGTATTTTTTTTCTTGTTACACCAAGCCTAATAAATTAATAATAAAACAGATAAATTTTAAAGCATTTAATTCGTAAATATTCAGCCAATAAAAATTAAAGTATAATGTTCATAATAACACATAGATTCTAGAAGATATATATTCTGAGGCTTGTTACCAAGCGTTGTCCAGTTAATTATCAGCACTTTTGTTTCCAACGTCCAAGAGTGAAGTCGCTTTTTGTAGACTAGAGATAAAAGTCAAGATGGCCCGACTAAAACACGAGGCGTCTAATAGAGTCAAGAAGAAGAACTTGAGTTGAGAACATGGAACGATAATATACATCATTTAAGACAGTTGGTATAGATTAATACAATAAATTAAACTAATATATTTCACTTTAGTGCAATATCTTATGGACATATCTACAACAATAATTTTCAATGTTAAATTATAATAAATTTTCGTCGCAATAATTTAAAGCAGGCAGTTATGGTTTCGTTCTATCTATTTAACTACGCCGTATAGCAATGGTTTATTCAACAAAGAATCTTGGTACTTCAAACTCACTGATGATTAATACGCTGGAAAAATACAACAGCTGACGTCATGATTTTGCACCTGCAATTTATTTGGATACACGTGAGTGTTTGAAACTTTCCGTAACTTTGAAAGTATAGTAAATTATTATGAGATTTCCTACGTTGATTATTAGAGTAACAAAAATATAAAGTAGTTTTTTAAAGTTAATAACACACCGAATAAATATCTAGTTTGTCAGTTATTTGTACACGCATACAATGTGTTTTAAGATATTTAGAATGACAACTTGTGTCAGATAAAAAATAGTATAGATTCTGTTTCCTAATCTAGACGCCAGATGCAGTCTTGATTTAATTTTCACATTTTGCTTAAAAACATTCAGGTCATGTAAAAGCTTTTATTGGTGCTGAAATTCGAGTATATTTTTTGTAGATTACAGTTAAATTTGAGTAGTTGCATTTTATGATCGCTATTTTTCTGATGATCAATCTTTGTTGTAAATGGTCAAGGAAGCGCTTCAATGATTATAGTAAAAATAAAATCATGTGTTATGAACTAATAAATTATGACATGTTTGCTTAAACTAAATTTTATAGAAATGATCAATTTATACATATTTATTTTGAAGGTTAAACTTCACTAAAATTCTTTTATAAAAATTTATGACAAGATAGTAAGCATATATATTGCAGTCACATGTATATAATCAGATTTCTATATATAAATAGAATTCCTTTTGTTTCCTTTGAAAGACGTTTTATTATACAACATTTAAATTAGGAAAGAGAAAACTAGAGCAAATCCTCCTTAAGTAAAAGACAGAGTAATGAAAATGAATCCTTTAGTATTTCACAGATGTTTAAATTCATTTATTCTATTTTTGGCATATGCTTTTGAAGACACAGATAGTGTCCATGTGGTGTTTTTGTTTGTTCACAGGTAAAGCTGAGACAACTGTTTGACATCTGGTGGTTGAGGTTTTGGTAAGTGTGTGATAAAGAGTGAAATTCAAATTTTATGGCTATGATAGTGGTGTTAAGATAAGGTTTCCGCATTCCCTTATACAAACACAGTTAAATTTTGTTGGCACTTGTATTAAAAATACGGTGGCGCCTATTAAAAATATTTTTGGTCGATTATCCACCCATGACCCATGCTCATGATCTACCCAGAGCTAACACTCTACTAGCCGTTTAACCCCTAAGAGTTTTCTTTGTCTAAAGCCGTTTTCCATCTGACATTACCCTGGGCTTGGAGTATAAAGAAGAAAATCTCGACCTAGTGATATCAGATTAAAAATAGAGAGTTTTAGTATATAGCTGATAGTCACGAGGATAAAGGGTAATAAACTTACAAAAAGTTTTTAATTACCCCGTTTTTTATTACCCTTACAACTTCCTTAACACACCATTCAACAACTAAAATTAGTAAATATTCTTGTAGTTCAACACCTAGATTTGCTAATGTAAAACCGTGTTTTGGTAAATGAGCTCCTTTATTATAACCGGTAGCCAGTATTTTGTTGTCACTATCACATTCAATTTCAATGCTTTGTTAAAATATTGTATTGCTGAGTATACTACCATCATTTAGTATTTATCTGTAGTAGATATATGATATAATTTTTTTGTATATAATACATAGGGTTTTGACCAACGAAATCCGGGGCTTTAAGGTAAAATATTTTTATTAAATCAAAACCTTAGTGTAATGTGTTATACATGAATGTATGAATATTATTCTTAAGATTTTATTACAATTTAGTAAATATCAACGCCGGCCCCATTAGTGGCACGGTACACTTCCAAACAAAAATTCTACCTTTTGTCAGGTTCTGGCCAACATGTCTGGGGGACGGTTGCCACGCAAGCGAGTATCCGTTGACTGAGACGGGTTATATCTCAAATTTCTTCCGAATACACGAGGTTCTTCAAATGTCCCTCGAAGAAAAAGTCAAATCTGTGCTTCTTGGGCCCAAGGAGTAGTCCCTTCATTTTCAATCTACCTGTTGCGGAATCGAGCACTGAGTGTTTCTCGCTCACCCAAACTAAAGTGAGACGGTGCGCTATGTTGATGAAAGTGGATAAAACTTTTCTCCTCCTAAATATCATCTAAATGAGAAAAACATTCTCTTCTAACATGTCACATTGGGCATTATCAGTTATTGTCTTTTCAACAAAAATGAAGGGACCATAACTCTGTCATGCATAAGGCGGCACCAAACATTACTGTTGGGTGAGACGATGATATTCAACGAACTCATGAGGCGGCTGTGAACCCCAAATTCAGCAATTGTGTCGATTCTCATTACCGTTTACATGAAAAATTACCTCATCGGTAAAAATTACATTTTTTAAGAATTTTTTACTTTCGTCAATTTTATCTAGCATATTAATAGAAAACTGTAACCTTTTGCCCTTATCTATTGGTTTAATTTCATGCAAAAGTTGTAACTTGTAGGCAGTGAAATGAAGGCTTTAGTGAACTACCTTATGAACAGTTGACCTCGGTAGCCCCATAACTCGAGACTGTGTCGTGTCAAAGACCTTTTAGGGCTACTAAAACCTGAAATTCGGATTCTGTGAACATTCTTTTCTTTCAGTCGCGACCTACCAGGCGACTTTTGTTTGTACGCATTTCCAGTTTCTTTAAACGTACTTAGCCATTACCGAATGGTTTTATCCGTAGGCGCATCACCACTATCGTCGAAAGTTAGTCTGTACTGTGACAACCGAACAAGTTTCCACGAGTCAAATGACACATTGAGCTTTTTTCTTTAATCTTCTTTGGGAATTAAACCACTCATAGTTTTTAAAATCATCTTTATTTACGTTTCGATCCATGACCTAGGATCGTTGTTTAATTTCTAAAGAAGATTAAGAAAAATGCTAAACAAACCACAACAAACATACAGGAAGTATTGAGCTTTTTGTTGTGGCGTCGCCATGGCACTGCACTAACTGAGAACTAAACGACAACTATAAGGACAAGCACACTGATTTAATGTCTGCTACGATATCGCAAGGTTCACGTTTCGCTGCGTTGACAGCTGTTGAAATAGACACACTAATTAAAACTTTTTTACGCTATTCTATGGTCAATACTCTTATTGGAATTTATATAAAATTTATTTAAAATTAGTATCACTTATTTGAGTTTACTAAATTGTAATAAAATCATGTGGATACTACCTTTAAATTCATGTATACCACACACCTAGATTTTGATTTAGTAAAAGTATTTCCCTGGAAACCCCGGAGTTCTTTTGCAGAAATCATGTATTTTCAATGCTAATAACAGCTACATTTGTAACAATCTTTTTGTGGTTGTGGTAACTGAAATAAGACATTGTACAAGGAGTTGTAGTTTCCCTTGGTAACCTAAGTTACAACCACTTAAACCAATTTATATTCAAAGGATCGCTACTGCCAAGTATAATACACATAACCAATCCTAACGTAAATAGAAAAGTCATATATTCTGTTTCTTTAATACAAATATGAAATGAGGGTGGACTACCTTAAGTCGCTGACGTCTGATTGGTGTTTCTTTTATAGCTTCCAGCGTAGTAAGGTACATGGTAAAAGCTACAATCTGTAATTAAAACTTTATCTCGTGATGTCAGTCCATACGAATATTCCCAAAAGCATTTTCAATGTTTTCTTTTAGTTGATTTAGATTCGAAATAATGGATAGTAGCATTTCTCTACAATGTATTTCTAATGAAAAAAAAAAACGTAAAATTGTTAAATTGGTGGCTTTTGGAGGTCAAGGTACAGGAACATTATGGCTTATTTATTATCTGAAAGTTATCGTTGAAAAAATCTCTGGTAATTGAAGCATAAACGGGAGATACCGCGCTGACTGAGAGTAATTTCGACCAGTCTAGCATCTAACTCTAGTCTGACAAAGAAAGTGTCCCCTGTATAACTAAGTAATCTACGACAGTTACAGTAGGATTGTTGAAGAAGAAAGGTTCACAAATTTTATCTCGATTAACATTAACCTGCACAATACTGCCGTACCAAGCTCAGAAGCGCTAACTGACCTGAGAATTGTTTTAAGATAATTGATGTTTTAAGTTTTTGGACCTGCCAACTGTATTTATTGACATAATTATAAAAAAATTGCTATAGTTGCTGTATGTGTATGTAGTATTTTAATGCCTTTCTGATACATTTAAATAATTACTTATTTCTTAACTAGAATGTAGATATTGCTATTTCAACTAATGTTTTTAGTTATAATACTAAGGCAGTTTGGCGTATCTTCTTAAAAGTAATGAGGTATCAATTATTATTCATTATTATTATTATAAAAAAAAATTTAAGACGACTGTGGAAACCTGGTTTATTATTCAAAAATCTTTAAGCATAAATACATCAAGCAACAGAAAATAAAATACTTTTTTACTAAAAGTTCAGGAAACATAAAAAAGAGTATACTAAATTTAATAAAATACGACACATTTCAATGTGCACTGTTTCGAATATTCTATAAATCATTTTTTTCATCGGAATCTACTCCAGCAGCTTCTGTAACAGGGATGTTCTCCCAAAATAGAAGTCAATTGGTTGAGATTTTGTTGTTGTGTCCTTTAATTAAATTAATAATACCATCTCGTCGCTCACGAGAAATACTTTTACATTGAACGTGCCAATTAGACATTGAATTGTACTTTTCATAACTTTAGCATTAAGAAAGTTTAGTGGTAACAGTGGTCCCTCATAGTCGTTTTTGTATAATAGACTCATTTTACCTCGTTGTGCAGTAATCTGAACGATATCGTGCAAATAAACTTTATTATTTCGTAGTTTAAATTTTGAACTGACATCTTTTCAGTCAAAAAAGTCGTTCAACTCCATGTCTAGCACAGTTACTCTGGAAAAATTGGCATTTGAAACCGCTTTTTTAAAATCGTTGAAATCGTAGATTTTCTTCAACTTCATGGATTGCTCCACTTAGTGATGGAATGAATCCGCGGACATAAATGTGTGCCCTGGCTCAGAAAAGTTAATAATTATTTCTTCAGCATTAATATTTGATGAATTTACAATATAAACAAAAAAACACAGAACGCCCAGTTCTTGTTTTGAGCGGCACAATTATCTACCCACATTAATATTTTGTTTCGGTCTCTCTGCTCTAAGAAAAACTTGTAAAAAGGCGCTAATTATTTCTTGCTTTCTACGACCTCTGATAGCTTCGTGCCAAATTGCTGCAAATAGAGTGTCTGAAACGTAAATACACAATGCTTAGGTATTTATGCAGTAAGTACATTTTGCTAATGTATGTTAGCAGTAACTGCTGTAGATACCTCTCTGTCGCCTTAGTGTATGCTAGTTACTGCTAGACGCTTTAGGATGTTGATGAATATTTATCTAAAGTTGTAGTTACCGCTAAAAATAATTGAAGTTTTAAGTAGTTTAACGTATAGTTACCGCCGTAAAATCGTAGTAATAGGCGCATTCTATGCCACAGATTCACAAAATGGCTATATGTTAAAATCCGATAAAAATGCAGTTACCGCTTCTTGGCTTAGGAGGGCAGAATAGCTTTAGGTGAAACTTTTTACAAACTCTTTAGTGGGGTTCTCATGTGAACAAATTCTGCAACTGTGTTTATTAACTTGGGTGTTGTGTTAAAGTGAATAGAAGCCTCATCTGGAATTAGAAATTTATTTAAAAAATGAAGATTGTGATGTATTTTAATTGTTATTGTGTTAGAAAAATAACTGTATTTCGAATATCTGTTTGTTTGATTTCTTACAGTAACTGAATTTTTTGTGCTTTTAAGTTTAAATCTTTTTTTACTCTTATATTTTGTATTTTGTAACGCTCGCGCGATACGTAAGTACACGTTAGGTAATAGAAAAGAATTTATTAATTTTAGTTAATTCGAGGAGCTTAAGAAGAAATTGCACTATAAAATGTATAGAAGCTTTAATAGTTTACATTTTATAAAGGAGCCATTTCAGTAGGGTATTAAAATAGAACACATGAATAAACCTTAAAACACCTGGTACATTTTCATACAACCAGTAGTAAAAACCGGAGGATAATATTTGTGTAATTTGTATAACTTACATGGGCCACGAAATTCCAATGAACCATAAAACGTCAAAAAAAATTAATACGATTATAGCAGTTTATGACATTGAACTCGACCATAAGGCAACTCTATACGCACAAAGTACGAGAACACAATCTTTATAAGAAAGAGAAAAATGGGACATAGCGCTTAAGTTGAATCATTTTTATTTTATTAATCCATAAAGTGGTTTAGAAAACTTTCATTTTGATAATTATTAGTATATCACTCTATATTGTATCAGTTTTAGGTTTTATTTGTTAATAGGAAATTCTGTTTACACATCCAGACTTTTAATAGCATTAGAAAGTCACTTTAAAAATAAATTATTGAAGTTGAAAACATCGTTTGATTATAAAACACCTATTCATATCTAGTGATATCTGGTATAATAAAGGCGCACGTGCCATGTTTGGCGTTCGTAGTCAAGATAGATTGTTTCGCCATAAACAGGAACAATCGTATTTGAACAATCATCTAAACAACATGTTTCTAAGAGTTCGTAAGTTTAAATACGATCTGCGGATTGCTCTTTAAGATTATTTGTGTTTGACTTCTCGTCAGTTATGTTACGAAAAGACAGAATGCACAACATTTATTTTATGGACGATTCTTTAAATTCTACAGTATAAAAATTACTTCAAGATAATAGCTTTATAATTATGTTGTGCTTCAAGACTTCATGGATTAATGGATATAGAAGTTTTAATTATCAAGTTTGATGCATATGGTTTGAAGCGGTTTCTTTCGTACTTGGTCCCAAAACAACAGCTGTTCATGCAGAAGCCGTTTTGTTGGTATACCTTCATCTATAAAAAATACCTTTAGACAGATTAGACCGTTAGAATTTGGTAATACGTTTTACAATACAAAAATGTTATTTAAATTTAATGACAACTTGATCGGTAAGTCAAATTTTACTTATCTATATTAATTCCATTATTTTGGATTTTCATGTTTATTAAGTTTCCGCTATATTTAATTACTGTCATCCTCAAACATATATGCATACGTATAAATAATAGGAAATTAATGTAATTGTGATTATGTTTTTAAGAAAATAATTTGCAAGTGTAATTTTAATTTATAGAAATTCTCCTTTGATAACTTTCAAATACTCTTAAAGTTAATAAAATAGGTAAATCACGCAACATCTTTTAAAATAGTTACAAAGTACGAAATTAGTAAGAAAAGAAAAAATGACGTTTTAACATATAGGCGGTAGGTTTTTTAATGGGTGGCCGACGGCATTTTGTGTTTAACTTTGCAGGATGATCGCGCAGGATTGCTTTAGTACGTGAGCTACATATCCCCCATATTAAAATGTATATAAAATTAAATGCATTTAGTATGTCTTATAAATAGAATGTTATTTTGTATTAAATGAATGTTATAAATAGGGGTGGGCGATACGGGATTTTGCGTATCGAATATCGATACATATTCTATATCGATATGTATCGATATATCGAATATCGATATATATCGATACGTATCGATACGTATCGATGCGTATCGATACGTATCGATACGTATCGATGCGTATCGATATGTATCGATGCATATCGGTGCGTATCGGTGCGTATCGATACATATCGATTCGTATCGATGCGAATCGATACGTATCGATGCGTATCGGTGCGTATCGAAACGTATCGATACGTATCGATTCGTATCGATACGTATCGATTTGTATCGATACGTATATTTACGTAGCGGTACGTATAGATATATATAGCGATTCGTATCGGAACGTTTAAATGTGTAGATTAAGTATACATATCGAGACGTAGCAATACCTATCGGTACGAATCGATATGCATCTATAAATTTTTTTACTCTTTCTTTGGGAATAAAATCACAAGATCGTTTTAAAATAATATATTTACTGACAATTCGATCTTTCACTTAAGATTGTTTGTTATCAAAATAATTCAAGTTTCAAGTTTAATATTTGTGACATAAGTATGTATATAGGGGTGGGTGATACGGGATTTTGCGTATCGAATATCGATTCATATTCTATATCGAATATCGATACGTATCGATACGTATCGATACGTATCGATACGTATCGATACGTATCGATACATATCGAGTATCGATATATCGATATTTATTTTTTGCTGTATCGGGGGGGTCGATACGGGGGTCGTATCGATACGTATCGATATATCGATACGCCGACCCAGCCCTAGTTATAAATAGAGGTTAATCAGAGTTCATATCAGAAATAGGAAAGGAAACAACTACTTTGTATTCCAGACGCAACCTGAAACTGCAGGTGTACAAACAATGAACTGTAATAAAGCAGTCTTAATTAAAATTACTTAAAATAAGATATTGTATAATTATCAAGAAGTAGCAGACGGTGAAATTTGCACTTTTGCACAAGGTTTTGTGAGACTAGAGATTTCATAAATACAGTGAGAAGCCGCTGGTGGTCAGCCAGTTTTCGAACTGCATAATTTTAACATTGTTGGTGATTCAATCTACTCACCGTAATTTTTAATTATTAATTATTGGTTTATTAACTTCAAGAATTTTTGTCAATTTCAATTACTTCATTTTTAATGAATATAAACGTCTAAGTTGTAACAAATTTAAGTTGTTTTTTGTAATTATACAATTAAAAATAAATTTGATACAAAAGTTTTTAGTGAAAAAACTTTTTAGAAAGAAGCTCCAAAGGCCCAAAACCTATCTCGCGAGTTAAGTGAGGAATTTAAATTTTGTCTTGTGGCATCAAAAGTGTGATAAGTAGGAGTTCACTTTGCAATTAAATGTTGGAATCCAAATAGCTACGATGGAAACCTAACGTACCTACGAAGTAAAAACCGAATCACCAGCAAACCTTTAGATTGTTAAACAGTGAGCACTGTTTGAGCTGCACTTGTTTTTTGATTTACACTTAATAAATATGTATACGTCAACTTGTGAACTTGTGAATACAAATTGTAATTTGGTTGTAAAGCGATAGAAGTAATTTGTTTACTTTTAAGCATAATATTATAGGACAAAGTGTTTGAAACTTTTAAAAAGTTAAGAAATGTGTACATATTAATTTGAAGACAAGTTTGAGTGTGGAATGTATTTGCTGGTCAAGTTTTTTATGAAAATTTAGTATCTTTAATGGACATTGGTATGGCGAAGGTAAATGTTGCGAATGTAAAAATTGGTATTGTGCTGTTTTTTTATGTAGTACTGTTACGGAATTTAGAAATAAATACGATTTAAAATTTTGTATAAATCATTCAAACTAGAAAAATGAGATGGTAAGCTTATTTACGGGTAAACATTCCGCTAGTAATATATGGCCAGTTGGATGTTACATTAAATGTAGTTGTTATGATAATATATATATATATATATATATATATATATATATATTGCTGTGATAAGGGGTTGCTTAAGGGTGCACGTTATAGTAAAGGTCGTTCGGGAATGAATAATTAGAATAGTCAACAGAAAACTACACTTATTTAAGGAAATAATTAAGAAATAGACATAGTTTGTAGATAGTAAGTAGTCAACACCCTGTATATAGAGTAGAAATAGTTTTGAACTCAATGAAGGCCGAAGTGCATTGCCATTAAACAAAGTGATACGTAATAAGTAGAAAAGTGAAAAATAATATAAGTGCTAATATGAAGATTATAATTACCGTTTAAACGGTTTCGAGGTCTGAGGGAATTAGACTAGGATCCTGATGTTAAGAAAAAAATACAGTAATACAATTTAAATGTCAAGGGAAAAGGAAGAATAATACAATCTTGAAGTACAGGGGTGAAACAAACTACTATTTTAAGTCTGGGGCAAGAATGATAAATTTGAAGAATTGAAATAAATTGGGTATATAATTTAATGGTGGTGATCCATAGTGTAATAATTTGAATGGAATCCAGAATTGGGGAAGATCATTTTATTGGAAGCATCGATGTGAAAAGATAAAACCAGGTCAGATTTTCAGTTATAAGACATTTGTTTTTCTATATGAATTTTTATTTTATTTTAATATTGAATTTGCTAAATAAGAAATGCTTGTGAAAAGTCAACAAAAGAAGTTGCATACGTATTGAATGAGTAATAGAAAACAGGTTTAGAATATTCTACATTTGTTGGTAAAGATCATAAATTTTCTTTGATGACTTTGGGTTTTTGAGTAAATGATTGTTAATAAATGAGATTTATAAAATTAACTGATTGAAAAGTGTATTTCGAATAATTTCAAAAGCTGTACATAACATATTGGTTCTATTATACAAAATCTAAATTTACTGAATTTTATAATTGCAAATAAATGCTAGCCGAGGTCATAAGATTTAAATAGTACAAAAGGCGGAGCCACCAGTTGAGCAGGAAGGTGATAAGTCGCAAGGCGGTAACGTATCGAATTTTGCCATTGGTAGATAGAGTTGTTTACAGATAAAGTCCAGTTGATAGCGATATTAAGAAAACAGCTGGAGTAGGAAATAATTGCACTTAATCGTGAATATTAAAATGGTGGTCCAATAATTTAGAGTATAGCAAATAAATAATGCAACACAAAGTCGGGGCATGATAATTATTCCAATAGCATAGCAATAAAGAAGGCAGCCCAACGAAGGGGTTTGAGTATCCAATAATATAGCAATATATATATATATATATATATATATATAAAGTAAAAAAGGATTAATCGCAAGTGACTCAAATTCAGCCACGAGGGCATCTTGTCGACGCGTTTCGCCCTAATTGGAGCTCATCAGGACAGGAGTAGCGAAGTTGTAATATTTAATACAGACACCTTATGGGAAGTACAGCATCACCTAGCTCACAATTTGTGTCTTCGTATCGTTTCATCTAACATTGCAGGTTTAAACAACAGTCGGCACGGAGGAGATCCGGCTCAACTGCCTTTTCCATAGCCAAGAAATATATATATTTATTACTTTTCATTAATTTAAGATTCATTAAACTACTTCTCGTTTATATATATATATATTTATATATTGCTGTGATAAGGGGTTGTTTAAGGGTGTATTGAGTAGTAAGGGTCGTGCAGTAACTGTAAATAGCGATAAGAATCATAAAACTGCATTTATTTAGCAGAAAAATAAGTAATTCGTACATTATGTAAATAGCAAGCATTTAACACCCTGTATATAGACCGTAATTAACTTTAAACAATGCAAGTGAGCATATCTTTTAACAATTGAACGCGTATTCAGCAGAGAAATAATCGTACATGTATTTAAACTACGTTGAGGAGTGTTTTACAAGTTTATAAATTGAAATACGCAGAAGATAAGATAAAACCTAACAAATCCTCATGCAATTACGCTGGAACCATGAGCGCTTTAATAAGAAAACGCACTTTCAAATAAATAAATACATAAACGAAAACAGCACTAAAGTTACATCATTTATTTTTGTACAATTATTCAAAAGCATTATCTATACAAAACAACAGACGTAAGTTGAAAGTCTGGCCTCGATAACAGATAATAAAGTATCAAACAATAGCAAATAACAAGTATAATTTCATCAGAAACAGCTTAAAAATACAGGTAATATTAAAGACAAAAGCTGGTTGGTTGAAACAATCTGTAAAACTGCTTGCAAACCCAACCCAAATATAGTGCGAAAATGCTATTTAACGCGCACTGGTGATAAGACAGCTAAGTCCACACTTGATGCACGTCGAAGCCACACACTTTTGACCAGAAATCTACGCGTCGAATAAATAAAGTTTAAAATATATCAAATTTATGTTGTAGAGAAAATAGTGCTACATAAAAAATTGTGTTAAGAATATATGAAAAGTTTTTACCGTTTTTCTTAGAAAACTTGAATAGAAATTGGGTAATTAATTTAAATTAATTATTTATAATCATATAGTGCTTTTACTTGGATTCTAATCGGATTCTGGTACAATTCTAATTGGATTCTAATTGACTTCTAATCAAATTCTAATTGGCTTCTGGTACAATTCTGGTACAATTCTAATCTGCGTCGAAAGTATTTAAGGGAAGAGATTCAAAGCATACGCAGAGAAATATAAAATAAAGAAGCACGAGGTGATTTTTGGAAAACAAGGGGTAACTGTACTCAAATATTGGTTCAACTAAGCAGAGCATTGGTATTCGATTGAAGACAACAAGGGGGTGTTGATCCACAATACAAAACAACATATCAGGAGATCACAGGTCAGATCTACTCAATTTTAAGATATTTTTTATTTTAAATTTTAATACTGAATTTATTCAATTTATCCAAAACTTGTAAAGAAGTCAACAAGAAACATTGCATACGTTAAACTTACGTAATAAATCATAAAGAGGTTGGAACATTCCAGATTTATTTTGTAAAGAGTTAGTTTTTGGTGACTTTATATTGAATCAAAAGTATACAAATTTTGGGATAAATAATCCATATGATATTAATTGATTGAAGGGTGTATTTAAAGAATTTCTAAATTGTAAATATTATTTCCTTTCATTATATGAATGTTGATTGACTTCGTTTATAAATTCAAACAGGTAATCATAAAGGGGTGAAAAAGGAAAATTGATCATCGTAGCGTTGTGCACTCTGTGTAAATTAAAAAGGACTAACCGTGGCATAACACTAAAATAAAAGATTAAATTGTAAAGAGTAATACACAGAGCGGTGGCGTTAAGTAGAACGTTTATTACACCGAGCACGGCGTTACCATATCAATATATATATATATATATATATATATATATATATATATATATTCGAATTTACTGTTAATAGGATATAGGCTATAATAATTTTTATTTGGAGCATCGAAGGAGTTGCCAGGACAAGATGGTATGGTATCCTTAGTTTTGACAACTTGCAAAGCTTTTCAAGTTAAATGGTACTTGCAAAATAGGTTTGTACTTAGACCATCTTACATGTGCATATTCTATTATTTTTAGCATTTTTTCCATAGGAACCCACTCCCGAACGACTGTAGTCAGCCTGTGCACCTTTGAAATTGTACAGGTTTCCCGCCTCTTCTGGGTAAATCGAAATTCATAACGCAACGTCATTTTTACACGAAACAATTTCTTGAAATGCCAATATTGGTAACGTGGTAAGGCACGAATTTTCTTGGTATACACCTTGAATTTTAATAGTTCTATTTTTTATAACGTCTTTATTAACACAACGATTAATACGACACGATTATCGCGTATGTGAGATCTCGTGAATGTAAGCTACACGTCTACAGCAAAAACATTCTTTTATTTTATTGTTTGCCTTCTTTAGAAATACAACTTTTTTTACTCGACACCGTATTATATATTTTTTAACATTAGCCATTTTAGCACACTAAAAGAACTATATGAATATAACGCGACTATCTAGCAATACATGGCTATCATAGGGACAATGCAATATTAAACATTAAAGGTTTTTTTCAGCAGCGTTTTTATTTAGTGGCTTTTTATTAAACATATATATCTTGTATTTCTTACTGATTTACCTTCAGCGTACATTAAAACGCGTTCACATCGTAGCTTAAAGGTAACACTTTGAAATAGTCGCGATAATACCGACACATTAATCATTGTTTGACATTTCTACCTCTGAATAATTTTTTCCTTAACCAACTAGATGTAAAAATATAAATAAATAGTTTACTCCAAAAGAAACGTAGCAATTATTTTAAACCGTTCTAGTTTCTATACAAAAAAAATATGCCACCCCTTTAGAAACGGGGAAGATTAAACTATCTGAACAACAAAAAGTATACAGATGGTACATATAAATAAAGTTTCCTTATATCTGACAAATAATACACATTTTGTTCACTGAAAAAGAACAAATCTGATAGCACTTTTTTAAAAAAATAGAAAAGCGAATAAAAAAAGTGCACAGTCAGTACAGACAGGATATTTACACGATGTGCCCGGATCTATGCCGAAGCATTAGAAATTAATGACACTCAAAGATGCATGGCAACCAACGCTGTTCAAGCGTTAAAAGCAATCCGGACTTCAGGTCTCTTGAGTTTAAAAATTATGCGGTTTGTTAATTTAGGTAATTATTTCTAACAGTGAAGCTAATTACTAGTTTTGTCATAATTAATTGAGAATTTCTTGTTGACTTAAGCTCTTTGAGTTAATTAAAAACGAGTAAAGTTGGTAGTTAAATTCAGAGGTAGCTGATGTGGTTAGAAAAGTTATTATTCTTTTATAACTTCTTAAACCATTTCCAACTTTTTCTACAGCTTAAAAAGTATATAATTATAACCTAAAGCACAGAATATTTCCCATCAACGTATCATTAAAAAGTTCATTAGTTTCTTTCACACTTCTTCGTCTTCCAAATAGAAAATGTGTTTCAAGGATATGCTGTACTAGAAAATATTAAAGCTTTACGAATGCGAAGGGTTGTTTTTCTACAACCAGGTTTTGTTTTAGCAAACGTATGTGCAAAAATTAGGTCATTCAGTAGGTACAACGTAAAATTTTCTAGATTGTAGACTTCTGTCAATAAAGTTAGCTGCAAGTACCACAAAAGCCATCTCGACCAAGGACAACTGATTTAAGTGCTTCTCTCATATTCTTATCCAGTTGAAATTAAGAACATTTTAATAGTTTTACGGGTGATACTGCCAGACTATAACCATTAGCATAACTAAAGACTTTTCTAGTATCAGCTTTAGTTTTGATTTAAAAAGTAAACACTTTATTCTGTAAACCTGCTTCGGAAAATTTTATTGATTTAGAAAATTTATAGTTTGCGATAGGTGTGAAAAAGAACATCAAGCAAATGGTAACCAGAACTGCGCAGGAAAGTGTTTAGACAAAGTGTTTCGGTTTTATTTCAGTGATGTGACGTATTTCATTCTTTAGCTATGGAATTCTGTGACAATTATTCCTGTAGGCAAGTTGAAATTCGTGGCTTGGGAGCTGCTTTTTTAAAAAACCATTTCCAAACTTCTTAACAAATTTATTTTTAGTAATAAGAATTGACTTGGAATTTTGACAATTTAGTTGAATATTACTTTAAACGAAATACATTAATTAATTATACTAAAATGAGTAATCTAACGAACTGCAATGCTAAAGCTGATCGATAGATTAACTGTCGTCGACTGGGGCTCCCGGGCTTTTTATAATATCCTTACCCTCTCACATGGTTGTGGGAACTTGCAGATCTCATGTCTGCTTACACTTAATGCTATTCATAAATATAATGTTCTAATCTTAATTTCTAAGTAATCACAGTACCTGACCGTCTGTGACCGCCTGTGACCTGACATCTGCAGTGTTACTTAACCTCTGCGATACAAAGTAGCGCTTCCGTTCCCATGAACGTTAATAAAGTGTATAAATTGTCCTTGATTTACTTTGTTGCACTTCACTTGGCACTTTCTAATAATTTCCTAATTTATTATATTTCTTTATACATATCTCAATTGGGGATACATAACTCCTCTTGACGTACATGAAAAATTAAGGGTTTTCCTTTTCTTGATTTTTAATTTAACAAATTCATTTAATTTCATTTCTTAAAATTCATACTTTCTAAGGGTACATTCGTTTCTTGGTTTACCTTGGTTGCCTTAAATCTAAAAACTGTTTTCTTTATTTTTATGTCTAATACACATTTTGTAAATTACATAAATGATCAATAAAATAGTCAAAATAATTAATACAATTGTCCATACACTAATGTTATCGTAGTGCACTTTGGGCGTTTTAAGTTCGTTTAGATGATCTTTGTAATCTTCCATAAGTTTCATGGCGTGGTTGAGGTTGTCTAGTTCCAGTTGTTTGAGTTGCATAGGTTTTTGAAGTATTTCTTCGTTTTCGTCTTGCGTTATCTTGATTTGTAATTCGGGTAAGTTTGCTAATTTCTTGGTTTGTACGGGATCTTGGTAGACTCTGATTATTTCATTTTTCAATTTTAAATATCAATTTTCTTTAAGGGTGATTAATTTACTTCCGGTTAATGCTAAGTTGTTTTCGTCTTGATTACAATAGATTGTTGCTATTACTTCTGTGGGAAAAATGGTTATCCATTTATTTTCGGTTACTTTCTGGATTTTCATCTTGGTGATTTGTACAGGTTTGGCTTCACAATTTTCGTAATGAATTGAAAATTTTAGTAGTTGTACTTCGCAAGAACTGTCTTCTTGAATTGTTGTCGTTATCAATGATTGGCATAAATATTGATTTGGTGTGATTTCATTACATTTTTCGTTCGTATAACCATATCTTAGTTCATTTAAGGATAGGAATTTGGTTTTGGGTATAATAACAACATGGTAGTTTGCATGTTATTTTTAAGGGTTTGTATTCGATTGACTATACTATCTTGGTTTCTAACTAATTTTCTTAGTGTTTCATTGAATTTTTTAATTGTGAATTGAGTTAATGATATTTGGTTACTGATTATGGTTTTGATATCGTTCTGAGTTTCGATTAATTGTTGTATTGCGTTGTCAGACCGTTCTGCGTCTTGATTATCTAAGTTGCCTGTTCTTGCTTTTATTATGTTTCCTAATCCGTTGATTGGTCTTTTTTTTCGTCTCGCCGTTTGTTCTGTGGGTATTAGTCGATTAAATTTGTCTTCTATGTTTCTCAAAATACTTTCTATTATGTTATTATCGTTCATCATTTCTATTGTGTATTCTTTTCCGAATTTTGTTGTGTCCATTGATTATTTTAATCGGCAATAATTGTTCCTGATTGTTTGAAATTCTTGTTTATTTGTGTTAAGTCGAATTTTTATGCAAAGGTCCAATAGTCTATGGTATTCTGCATACTGCCTAATTTTATTGGTAGTACACAGGGGTTATTTTTTATGTCTTCAATTATGATTTCGGTGTCGGTTCTACCTGGGCGGAGGTTGACGGTAAGAGTGATTATTGTCCATCTGAAAGTACAGGGTGTCTTAAATTTTTTAAGTGAATATATTTCGTTATGTTGCCGTTGTCTACTACGGCTATGTTTTTGTACGATATTCTTTTAATTTTAAAGGGACCTAAATTTCTAGGTGCTGTTTTGTGTCGTTTGCTTTCAAAATTTTTCTTGTATACGGTTTGTCCGATTGAAAATTTGTTTACGTCGGTATTTTTATTACGGGTTTTGGTAATGCGTTCCTTGTCGTTATCTAATTTGTCTTTTATTTTGTCCTAAGTTATTTTTAGTTTTTCTTTATGGTCTTTGGCGTATTGCTGATAAACTTCTTTGTTATAATGTATGTCATAAGGGTTGCGTGAATCTGAATGTCCTAAACTTAGTTCTAATGGTGTAAAATTGGTTTATGAATGAATTGTGTTGTTATAGGCGATTAATGCGTATGACATTAAGTTAGTTATATGTTCTTCTTGTATGTTATTCTTAATAATCTGATTTGTTCCAGTAGGGTTGAATATAGTCTCCCGCTTAGTCCGTTGGATTCAGGGCGGTTTTCAGTTATGAAATGAATTTTTATTTTGTGTAATTCCAAAGTGTTTTGTATTGTTTCATTTTAAATTCGCTGCCGTTATCTAACCTTATTGTTTCGGGCGTTCCATAAAATGTGAAATAATGTAAAAATCCTTGAGATACGTCAATACTATTTTTAGAGGTGATTGATATTGCTTGGCTTATTTTTGTAAATGCGTCTATGGTTGTCAAATAACTGTGTGCTTCTACTACTAGAGTATTGGCGTGTAATTTCTGAAAGGGTTTGTCAGGTGTTTTAGTCAACATTAAGGGTATCTTTGGGGGTTTCCTGTCATATTTTGCTTTGTCGCATAGTTCACATTGATTGATAAAGTCTGTAGTTAGTTCCTTCATGTCCTTGAAATAATATCGTCTCATAATTTGTTTTAGGGTTTTATTAATTCCACGATGGTTGGTTTTTCCTTCGTGTTGGTTTCTGATCACATCATTTATTTCGTCAGGGTTTCTAAGGTTATTAATTTTTTTGTGCATTTTATAAGTTCAGGGCCAGAGTTATTAAATAATTTAACATATAATTTTGAAAATCGTTTATACAAGTTTTCGGTGTTAAAGTAAAAGTAAAATCGTTCTTTCTCGGGGGTGTATTCTTTTAGAATTTTAATTATTTGTTCTTCATTGTCGTCTTCAGTTATCTGAATTTGGTATATCTTCTTGTTATCTACTTTTGTATGTTTTACAGGGTTGGGGTTGGTTAAAACTTCGGTGATTATAAACTGATTGGGTTTCATACCTATGGCTTCATTTAAAATTTTAATCGCGGTTTTCGGCTCCTCATTCTGTGTTGAATGTATGGTGTCCATCTCGTCTGGATCTTCTGTAATTTCCGTTTCGTCTACCTTTCCTATAGCTGATTCTGTTTCTAGTGCGTTAAGCTGTGTTCTACTTAAAGCGTCTGCGTTATTATTGTAAATTCCCTTTTGTATATGATCTAGTAGTCATATTCTTCTAATCGGATTCTCCATCGTTGTAATTTTGAATTGGGTTCCTTGAGTTTGCATAGCCATACTAATAGTCTATGATCGGTGTATATATAAAATTTTCGTCCGTATAGGTAGGGTCTAAAATACTTTGTTGCCCAAATTATGGCTAACAATTCTTTCTCTATGGTGCTGTATTTTTGCTCGGTTTCGTTTAGGGTTCTGGATGCGTAGCTGATGGGTTTATCGTTGCCTACTGTTCCTTGGCTTAATACTGCGCCTAATGCTACATTTGATGTGTCTGTTGTTAATATGAATGGGTTCGAAAAATCGGGGTATTCTAATACGGGGTGATTCGTTAATATACTTTTGATTTTATCTACAGCTTTAATGAATTCTGGGGTGTGCACAATTTTATTTCCTTTCTTTAAACAATTCGTCAGGGGCTTGGTTATTTGAGCATAATCTTTAATAAATTTGCGGTAATAACCACTAAGTCCTAAAAATTCTTTTATTTCTTTATTTGTTTTTGGTATAGGGTAATTTAATACAGCGTTTGTTTTATCGGGATTTGGCATAACTCCTTGGGGTGTTATTATGTGTCCGAAGAATGCTACTTGTTTCTGTGAAAATTCGCTCTTATCTAATTGTACTTTGAATTGTGCTTTTCTTAATCTTTCAAACATGTCTCTTAATCTTTCTGTATGCTCCACTAATGATGTTGAATAAACTATGATATCGTCTAGGTACACAAGGCATTTTTCGTTGTGTATCCCACGTAGTATGTTATCCATAACTCGTTGAAAAGTTGCGAATGCGTTCTTTAATTCGAATGGCTTCCTTTTATATTCGTAATGTTCTCTAGGGGTGCTAAAAGCTGCTTTTTGTGTATCCTTTTCTTCCATTTCTACTTGATGGTATCCTGATGCTAGATCTAATGTCGAAAAATATTGGCACTTGCCTAATTTATCTAAAATTTTGGTTATATTTGGTAGCGGGTATTTATCGTCTATCGTTTTTTCATTTAATTTTCTGTAATTTATTACCATTCTATATTTTCGTTTTCCTGATGCGTCCAATTCTTTTGGTACTATTAATACGGGGTTGCTCCAGGGTAAATTGGAGTGTTGTATGATGTCTTGATCTAACAGATCGGCTACTTGTCTGTTAACTTCTTCCTGACTTGCTTGAGGTAGTCGGCGTGCTTTTGTAATATGGGTTTGTTATCCGTTAGTTCTATGTTATGCTTGACTGTATTTGTAAATGTTAGGGGTATTCCTTTGCAATGGAATATGTCGCGGTATTCGAAACATAACTTTTTTATTGCTCTTTGTTCCCCGTGATTGATATCGGTGTTAAAGCGGATGTTACTTAAATTTTCTCTCAACATTTCGTCGTTTTCTACGGGGTTGTAATTGTCGTTTAAATTTTCGTCTATTTCCATCTTGTTAAAATTTAATTCTTCTACGTTAATTGGGTTTGTTAAAGATAATTCAACGGGGTAATCATTTGAATTTAATATTTTCGTTGTGGCATAATTATTCTTTATTTGTACTAATGCGGTTGGGGTCTCTACCCCTTATTGAAAAGTTATGTGATTTATTATTCCTAATTTGTTATTTGAATTTACTGGGATTTTTATCTTTTTCTCTGTTCGGGGTTCTATTGTGTATTTTTCTTCAATTTGGGTATTTTGAAATTTAACGGGGATTCGTCCATATTTGGTTCTTAGTAAACGGTTTTTTATGTCGATGTTGGCTCCTAATTTTCTTAGAAGGTCCATTCCTAATAGTCCGTCATATTTGTCATTTAATTCGAATATGCAAAATTTGTGTTTCATTTTTACGTTAAATGTTTTGGGTAAGGGTATGTTTGCTACGAATTGGTGTAGGGCTGATTGATGGGCTGTTTTAGTTTTAAACGGTTTTCTTTCTACATAGTTTGGACAGTGTTCCTTTACGCTTCGCGGGCTAATTAATGTTTTTGAGGATCCGGTATCGATTAGTAATTTGAATTCGGCGTGGGGTATTTCTATATAGGGTAGTACTAGGTGAATCATATTATTTAAGTTAATTACGCTTGTTCGTTTATAAATCGGTTTATCTGAAAATTTGAGCACGCGTTTTCTTCGTCGTCCTCTTCATAAGCTTCACATAATTCTTCGCGTTTGTAATTGTTTGAATGGTTTTGTTCATTGTCTGTACTTGGTCGAATGTAATTATTCTGGCCATCTTCATATTCCCCTACTTCTTGAAAAAATAGTTCTTCCGATGTAAAAGTGCGTTTTTGGTTAGGATTCGGTCGAATGTGTGTTATTTTTGTGTTTGATCTGGTATTACCAGATGAGGTATCTATTGGTGAAGGTTTATAATAGTTATTAGGATTGTTATTATTACTTGTCATTGGTGAATTTCTGACAGGGTTCGCGTTGAATGCTGGTCTTTGTTGACTTACATATTGGTTGAAATGCGGTTTTGTAAAATTTGGGTTGAACGTTGGTTTTGAAAAATGTTTATATTGGTTATTAAAGTTTGCGTTATTAAAATAAGGATTATTGGTTCGCGGTTCGTTTGTTTGTGCATTGAATAGGGTGAATTTTTGTTGTGGATTTGTTTGTCTCGCGGGTTGTGTGGTTTGTATGGGTGAGTAACTTTTATTCGCGTTGGGGTTGTATAATCGGTTTCTCTAATACATTACGTTTTCTTCCTCGATTATCATGTTCATAGCTTCTTCTAAATTTTGGGGATGTTGAAATCTGATTTTGTCCGAAAGTAGTTCTGGTAGTGCGTTTAAATATGTGTCTAATGCCATTTCGTCATACATTTTTTTTAAAGTCTGATATTTTGGTCGGGTTCTTCAATTTTTAGTTTTGTCAAGATTAAACTTCTTACATCTTGGCATTTCATTCCAAATTGGTAAGGGGATTGATTATTTTCCATTCTCAGGTTTATTAAATCGCGTATTAGACATTTTAGGTTCCTCTGATCGCCAAAATATGCAATCAATACTCGTTTGAAATCATCCCATTGGTCTAACTCATCTCTACACGCAATTAATATTAGTGCCCTTCCGGTTAGTTTACTGATAATAAGACGTAGGAATAATACGTTTCTTTCGTTGTCACCGGACTTATAAAGTGTTTTTGAAAATAGTTTTCACCCGGTAATTTAGTTTACTAACAGGGTTTGATCACCGTTATACGTGGGGATAGTCTCCAAAAGAAGTTTCATGATTATTTTCAGATTTTGTAAAAATTTTGATTTATTTCGTGGTTTGTATCGTTATTCCTTGCTTGGATTTATTAATTTTCTGCTTAGATTGCGTCGGGTTACTTGCTATTTTTAGCTTGGGTCGTTTCGGATTATTTAAAGAACTGAGTTGCTTGTTTTGTACTTTGTTGCACGGTGTTGTAGTTATTTCATAGGTTTTATTTTTGATACTGTCTTGAATACGTTTATTTTTAATTTGTTGATGTTGATTTTATTGTAGGTTTGATTTCTGAAGTTTGAATGTGACTGAGTGATTTTTATGGTAATTAATTTCACTTCGTTTGGTTTGCGTCCGTTAAAACTTTTCTATTTTAATTCCGCTGATTTTAATTCTCTCTGTAGTAATTATCTCTTCCCGTGGATTTGTGTAATTTATAAGGTGTCTGCGATACGCTTCGTCTCGTGAACTTAAGTGTTAATTATAAGTTTGCAAGGTGTCGTCTTTTGCGTTGTTCAAAGTTGCATAAAGTTTCTTTGTGCTAATTACAATGTTTTAAAATACTGTAGGATGTTGCCAGTTAATTGGTTGCGTCAGTGTCTCTGTCACAAGGTTATTTTTAATTATAATTGTCAAGTCTGACTGAGGTTGCAATATGCGTTTTTCTGTTGCGTAATTATTTATAAATGTCGTAAATTGGTTTTATAATTAAACGTAATTTTTCTTATTTAAGATGACGTTTTAAAAAAGTTTCTGGTCGTGATTAATGCTGCTTGTTCTAATTACTAATGCTTTATTCTTTTATTTTGAAAGGTTTTCGTATGGTTATATTTAGATTCTTCGATGCGTTTTGAATAGCTTTCTATTTACTGCGTTCAAGGTTGCTTTAATTTATTCTCTTCTAGTGATGAATTTCCGCGTTTGGATTCGCGATTTGTTAATTCTTGTAATAAAGATGTAGAGTTAATAAGAGATTACAAATTGTGACTAATATTTTACGGAGTACAATGCGTTTGCGTCTGGGTAATTTATTTTAATATTCTTTCTGCGTTATATACAAAGATTTCATTTTTAAATTCGTAATTTAATTTTGTTTTTTATTTTTGGGGTATTGCGCCAGTTAATACCGTGTTGCTGAATTAGAAATTCGTTTCTTATTTTGTTTCTAATAATTCTTACGCCAGTTAATTCGTAATAATGGTCTCAAGTGCGCTTGAATGCGACTTATCATTTTCTCAAGTTTTTATATACAATGAATAAATTTTTTTCAAAAATAGCTTGAAGATAATCCCTTGCAATAGCTCAGTGGATTATTTTCAATAAACTGCATATAATAATGGTATCAATAATTAATATACATATATAAATCATAAACTAGCGAATATCAAATATATTTGTTAAAATCAAATAAAAATTCAATTGGTTTAAAGGAAAATGAACTTACACTAATTGTTTTGTTGCTTTTATAGAGTTCGTTGATTCTAGTACTTTCTCCACGTTGGTTTTCGGATTTGATCTATGCTTGTATCTTCTCCAGTTTTTCTTTTGTTGAATTTGAACGATTTTGTTTCGCCTTCAACTTTTGTTTGTTTGCTGGGTTTGAACAATTCTTGTTTCGCTTCCAACTTCTGTTTGGTTCTGTCAAATTCGGTATTGAAATTCCAGACCACCAGTTTTTC
This sequence comes from Platerodrilus igneus, assembly GCA_036346225.1. NCBI lineage: Eukaryota > Metazoa > Arthropoda > Insecta > Coleoptera > Lycidae > Platerodrilus > Platerodrilus igneus. Next base: position 9,377,134 of record JARFIW010001599.1, read on the forward strand.
GATTTTTGGTTTCCTAGTGACCTTCTGACATCCGTTACGGCTGCGCCAGTTCAGGTTCGTGGCTTGGGAGCGGTCTTTTCTAAAAAACCATTTCCAAACTTCTTAACTAATTTATTTTTAGTAATACAGAATTGACTTGGAGTTTTGACAATTTAGTTGAATATTACTTTAATCGAAATACATTAATTAATTATACTAAAATGTGTAATCTAACGAACTGCAATGCTAAAGCTGATTGATGGATTAACTGTCGTTGACTGGAGCTCCCGGACTTTTTATAGTGTCCCTTCCCCCTCACATGGCTGTGGGAACTTGCAGATCTCATGTCTGCTTACACTTAATGCTATTCATAAATACAATGTTGTAATCTTAATTTCTAAGTAATCACAGTATCTGACCGTCTGTGACCTGACATCTGCAGTGTCACTTATCGTCTGCGATACAAAGTAGCGCTTCCGTTCCTATGAACGTTAATAAACTGTATAAGTTGTTCTTGATTTACTTTGTTGCACTTCACTTTGCACTTTTTAATAATTTCCTAATTTATTCTATTTCTTTATACATATCTCAATTGGGGGATACATAACTCACATTACTCTTCAAATACCCCAAAGAAAAAAATCTACGCGGGACAACTCGCACGATTTTGACGACCAATTCTGTTCTTCATATTAACAAATTATTCAAGCAGGAGATTTGCTTTGCAATAATTGCAGTCTCTCTGGCTGTGTTATAGATTGTACCGCCTTATTAAAGGCAAACATCTCCTATGTCTAAGCTTACCAATCGGTCACAAAGAAAGTAGGTTATCTTTTCACGATAACCAACATCATTAACCACAACTGTCACACCATCATCATTTCGACGGCTAGTCATGCATCTGGATTAAAATCTATATAAGCTGTTAGTTTCCAGGCGACGAAGTGTAGGTCATAATTGATATATGGTTGATCTTATCACTCACGCTATTTTGTTTATTTGGCTAGCCATCGAAGTTGAAACGAGCTTCATCGGAGAAGATTACGTTGTGATAAATATTAGTGTTGCCCCGTTTTATCTTCAACATCCATCTAGCAATCTGTCTTCGTGCAGCATGATCAATCGACTTGAATTTTTGCTTCAATTAAATCTTGGATGACCTAAGGCGAAGGTGTCTGTGCAAAATTCAATAAAGAGTTATTAGTGACAGCTAATTCTTGAGAACGGTGCCGTACGGAAGTATTTTGGTCCTGTAACACATTTTCCTTAACTACGGCTGCTTTTCCCATTAAACGACCACAATGAAACACGGGCAGCGTTTCGTCTTTAGTAAAAGACAGACGTCAAAGCGTGCACGAATCTCGAATGCACTTGACATAAGAGCGATGATGTCTAGCAAAATCAGAAGGTATTTTGCGGTTTTGGTGGTAAAATTTACCCCAATTTGATAATGCGTTTTAATAATCAAAGAACACAGATGAACAGAATAGCCTACAGTGTTTTACTTGACAATGCTGCAATATGACATGTATAAAATTTTGTCAATAGACCAAATTGCAAGAGTTCTAAAGCTTGTATTCTTATTGAAACATTCCTTATTAATTGATGCTCTTATCCTATCAAGAAATATTAAATAAGCTCACCTTTTTAACTTTTACAACTCATGACTTTAAATGACAATTGATCAGATAAACTCAATGGTATAGTTTTTGACAAGATTATATATTTATCGGTTATTTCTTTATCTTAAATTGCAGCAATATTTGTAGGTGAAAGAAGACTAAAGTTCTTTTAAATTTGGGTGCTAAGTTTACATGTTCCGTTCAACCGATATATCCGTGGCTAAATTAGGACCTCGACTTCATACACTTCTAAAGCTAATTCGTCGAAAAAAAACGTTTATTCTTTTGCAATTCTTTTTGCTAAAAGTGTGTATGTATGTGTTTAGAATTCGCTAGAATTATGGCGTGTTCTTATGGCTTCATAGCTTTTCTCACAGAAGTGTTGTTTCCAATATTGCAAATATTTGTGTTATGCATTCCAAGTTAAATTAATCTATTTGCGAAATTATATTTTCCGGAATTTTAATTTGAAGTGTGAGCATAAAAACAAATTTAAAGTTTGTCTTTTTATGTTTATGGAAACAGCTTTCTGCCCATCTTTCTCTATCGCTCTCACTCCTATTCTTCCTCTCTATTCTCTTCCCTCTCTCTCGTAATCACTGTTCTTGTTAAGCAAAGAAAGAACTTCAAAAATAGACGTAAAATTATATTTAGTGCTAACAGTGCAAAGGCTACGTTGTCGCGCACGAGTATTTCATAGTTTATAGCATACAGTTGTCATCAACTTCAAGACAATTATTTTCATGGTTTTCTATTGTTTTGTAGCCTATGATCTGTCTCAGATAGTCAGCTTCTGATACATGTTGTGTTTGTAAGATTAGAAAAAATTTGTTCTTTTAACGTAAAACACATACGTGTGACATCTGTGACAACAGCGTCCACTAATTCGTTTTTCATTTTAAATCCTAGATGCAACTGTATCTGCACATTGTACATTTTTGAAAGACCAAGGTGTCCTCAATGCGCAGACTTTCAAAGGTTTAAAATACTAATGAAATCAATATTCCGTTTTAAAATTGAAACGAAAGCTCCATTTGTACAAACAATCAACTGATTACACAAGCATTTTCCACCAACTCGTAGCTACAATGAAATTTCAAATCCACTTCAAACAAGTTTGATACAGATTTACACGTGCAGGGAACAGAACAAGAGAAACTAAATAATAAATTACGCTCACGAGAAAATAGTTTAATTTTATTCATGGCTACGGTAACAAACAGGAAAATTTTAGGCCACAGTAATCATCGCAGAACCGAAAACTTGACGACTTCGCAAATTACCGGTATACAAAAAAAGGGACGCAATGGCTAGCAGCAGTCGTAGATTGGGATGGGGAGAATAAGATACCCAAAAACAACAGTTTCTTCAACTGTAAACAAAATATTAGTGCAGAAAGATATAAAGTAATGATTTCCAATTAATAGAAATGGGTTGCACTGATTAGATGTTTAGAATAATCGAAACTTAGTGGTATAAAGAAATGCATTTTCAAGCAGAAAATGAACGCAACCAATTCGGTATAGTAATCATGAAACATCTACGTGTGGAAGAGCGGTACTGAAATATACAACTAGAGAGAAGTATTAAAAAAATAAACAAATAGACGTGGTACCTTCTTCTGCCTGGTTATAAATGTGTTAGGTACCGTACTTTGAAACAAAAAACCATTCATCGGATCTAGTTCAAGGAATATTCAGTAGTATGTCCTCAAATGATAAGTTTGGAAAACACAACATACAAGAAATTTTGATCTCTTTTTAAATTGTTAGTCGTATAACTTTGGGTTGGTATCAAATTTCATTAAACTGTATAGTAAGAACTTTGGAATCTGTACCACGAAGTCTTTTAGAAAACCCGAATATTTGCCCGTATTCGAGTTCTCATACACAAAAAGTGAATTACAACATTTGATGAAATTTTCAGCCAATGTGTGCACTCTTTCAGACTATTGTGTGTTGGAAATGGAATACTGATGGGTTATGTTTCCAAGAATAGCCTAATAGGTCCCTATTAGACTATGGTGACCCTGTAAAAAGAAAAAAAGACTCAAATGTATCCAAAATGTTTTAAATAAGAGGCCTACAGTGATGGTTCAATATGTCCTTTTAGAAAAAAAAAAAAAGAAAAATACCGCACGTTCTTCGCAATTCAGTTAAAATGTTTTGTTTAGTTCGCAATTTATAGACACAATACTTGTTTTTTCTTTAGTATTTTAAAGGATTCTTGGTGCATGCTTTTACCCATAAACAATTGCGGACCACTACAAGCAAAAATTTAGTGTTATTGAATGTTTTTCAATTTCTAAAATATTGGTTGTGGGTGAATTTATGAGCAACCTTCATAGCAATTTTGAGATGAGTTGGTATAATTTAAAATAAAACTTAAACCTACAGATCATACCTTTCACAGCGTTGGCAATATAATTCCACTAACAAATTTGCACTTGCCCTTGTAACATTCGTATCTACTATTTAATAGGTTTGACAATATTTAAGTAATCACAAACCAACGATTTTGTATAATTTTTTATAGTTACACATGAAATACGTCTAGTAAAATTGCTTAGACTTCATTTCAGTTTCTGTGTGACAAACCTGTAATAATATTTTCCCATATCTATTATAAATTATTTCCGCTATGGTAAAAGCGACATATGAAGCTAATCGACAATATATATGGGTAGTTGATTTCAAAATCTGCTGCCAAATGTACGTGTTCTTAGGTATCAAACAAGAAAATTTAGTTATGCGTATAAGTGCACCTTAGGTAAACACACATATTCAAGGGAATGAAACGCCTCCAAAAATTGAAAGAAAAGTTAAATATCGATTTGATCAATACATTTTCAACTAAATTTACCACAATACAATTTGCCTTTCTAAAACAATATGGGTACATTTAATGGATTAAAGAGAAATTTTTCAAATAGTAAAGAATGATGCCTCTCTACATTATTCAGGGATTTCCGAGGAGCAGGTGCCATTCGCTTTCAAAGCCTCGATTTCAATTATATAAAAGAAGATAAATTGGTCCATATAAAACTCTTAATAGTTCTGTTCACTCAGCTATTTGTTCAAATTGAAAATGCATGTGTATAAAAACTTATCGATCGTGTAAAAGGTATGAATGAAGGTGGTAACAAATAACTCTGTCACTTACTGAAATAGTAAGCAAGCAAACTGCTGAAATACATTGCTAATACGAAATTTGCCAAACCTAACTTAGCTTTGCGTCAGGGTGAGATTTGTGTAAATATTCAAACCATGTACTTAGTTTACTGTAGATTTCTTAAATTCAAAGTGCTGTGACACCCCAAGCTTGGGAGTATCGCTTAAAGAGTGTTGTGACAACAGTACAGCAAATGGTAGATTTGTAATTATTATCTTACCTTTATTTCTAACTTTCCCAAGCCTGGCCAGCTCAACGGGAGTTATACTATGGAATTTACAAAATGAAATTAAATACAGCAGTTTTAAAGAGCATCTATATATTCAAAAACAATTTTCTTTCATGCAGAGGATTATTGAACAGTTTACAGCATCATTTTCAAACATAAAATTATTCCTAACAAGTACCTATTTACTTAATTATCAAAATATTTCTTATCTAATCTTTGTTCAAATTAACAGAACTCAAATCTCTTCTCTTCTGGATAATCTAACTGCCTTTTACTACTCCGAAAAAAGAGTATTAGCCAATGATGCTCCACATATAGTCTATTAAAGATCAAAGTATTTCAAACTTTGACCTTAAAAGTTTCTGGTAAATATCCCCTTACAAAACAAAATTAAAATGAGAATTTATTCTACCTTAACTTCAAATGACAAAATACTCAATTATCAGATAAAAACACAGAAATCTAAAATCAATACTTGCACAATCAAATTAGCGCTTATGCAACTCGTAACTGACTGTATTAAATACCTTCCATTTCCATTTTAAAATTGACGTTAAAATCTCAGCTTACAAGATTGTCCATATTATTTTAAATCCCCATTTAGAACATCAGTTAACACAAGTGCAACTTTTTATATTTTAAATTAATTAGCTTAAATGTAGCTGTTGTATTGAAAAATATTCATTGTATTTTGCAAAGTAATTATGTCTCACCAAATAATTTCATTTAATAACTTCTCTGTAAAAATCCACCCAAACGTATAAATTATTATGTCGTAAACTAATTTTCGGCATACAATTCTCTTTTAAATCTTACATAACAAATGACGAATCGCGAATTAATGAATCTTGAATCTTGAATGAATCGTTCTAATCAAGCTCTCGCGTTTATACTAAATTATCTAACTGTGTCATAACTTCCACACTATTCCAGATTTTTCTCAAGAATTATTCACGGCTGATGTAAGAATTTACAAGAACGCCGGCATTTATCGGTCGATCAAACTTCCAGCGTACAGAGTTCAAGGTTTTGTTGAAATCTGTCCTATAGCAATGTAGAAAACTATACAATCAGTCTTTATTACTTTTTAATGTTTGTTCGAGTTCCTCGAATACAGCATTTAAGTTTTTAGTGATGTTTCTTATTACTGACGTATTCTCTTCTGAATAAAAAAGCTTCTGGATGAGTGTTTTGGTTTAAAACTCTTAAAATGAATTTAAGTGATATATAATATATATATATATATATATATACATATTGACGTGATAAGGAGTCACGAGAGGTCATTGAAACCCAAATTCTATTCCAATTATTTCTTTGGTTATTCCCCCTTTCAAATGGTCTGCCTTGATATCTCTCCTGCCAATTACCCTTTTGGAATCTAAATGTATTCATGGGTTGGCTCCTTGGTCTGATCTCTATCCTTCTTGGTTGACCCATATCATCATAATATTGCAGATATTTTAAAAATACATCTCTATCAACAATATTTCGTAGGACCATGCATTGCCTCATTTCCGTTTCAAACTCACCTTCATAAATATTTTATAATCTGCTTGTCCTCTGAAGGAGGATCAAGTTGTTTGGCAACGCTAAATTTCTTGATAGCATACAACTTCCTGGCTATGTGTAAATCGCTACTATATTTGCCCATTAATAAATTATCTCTATCTTTAAATTGCTGGTTGTCTCCCCAGATATACATTAAAAATGTAATCCCAAGTCCTTAAACGAACTTAACTCACTTTCAATTAGTCCATACTAAATTTCCGCACTATTCTTCAACATAGACCTCATAATATTTAACTTTGTTTGCTTATTCTAGCTACCTTGTATTAAACTTTTTAAACTATTTAAAAATATTTTAGGGTTAAGTTTATTATCCCCATAAAATTTCGAGTGTTATTCCAACGGGCACATTGGCTGGACTCCACCTCATCGGTTCATTAGCGTGAATATTTTTAACTTTATTTTCTAAATTTTCAAAATTATTCCCTATGTCTGTTTTAAGATTTCCCAAATCATTTCTAAATGTTTGAAACTAGCTTGGCAGTTTCCCTCTATTTTATTTACTTTTTTATCTAAAATTTTAATGTTCCCATTAGTCTCTTCCTCACTTGCATCTGATTCGTTTTTATTTGAACAATTTCTTCTTCAACATCGTCCATATCATCTAAAATTTGTACTAATTTTCCTCTAATTTCAAATTTCATTTCTTCGATGCTTTTGTTAGTTTCCTCTAAACCCAAAGTTATTCTCTCACTAATCTCTTTAAATTTTGTTTCATTTCCTTATTTTCTAATCCTAAACTTCCCTCAATTTTGCTGTATTCTTTCCAAATTCTGCTCGTAACTCCTGAGTATTTTCATCAGATTTTTCACTCTTTTCCTTTATATTCTCTTTCATTTCCATCATATTCTCTTTCATTTCGTGCACGCTTTTCTTATTTTTTTCACTCATTTTTCATGCCTTTCTCATTCTTTTCACCCATTTCTTTTATATTTTGATTTAGACTTAATAAAAAAAAATTTTTTTGACTCCTGGGCCTCTCTTTTACACTTGGCCTCTGGATTGTCCTTTTTCGCTACTTCCACGTAAGCGCTTTTCTGAGAACCAATTTCACTCGCTCAGCTCTCTTATCAATTGTAAGGTAGAGTAAAGAATTGTTACTGGTTGTGAAAACAAGTTGGAAGTTATTGATAGTAAACCATTTAACACTGAAGTTTATGCATTTAATGCAGAGTAATTAGAAGATGTGTAAATGCCCAGTAACGTAAGTAGGCTAGATATAGATATTCTAGACCATAATTTTTTCGACGTAAGTAGTATAGCTGAGTAGTTGCTGAGACAACTTCTTGAAAATTTTATAACCCATATTTTTTCAAGAATATGATAATTTAGAGATTAATGTGCTATAATACGATGAGTTATGTAAGATAGTGAAGAGAATTTTGTTTGAAATAAAACTTGAAGAGACCGTGTGCAAATATAAAAAAATAAGAGATATAAGATAGAAATGGTAGATTATGGATGATATTAGATCGAATTAAAGAAAGTTTAATTGATTATGAGATAGAAATAAATGGAATGTTAAAAGAAGAAAAGCCCTAGTATAAAACAATTATGCGTGTGTAGTATAAAACTTAAAGAATTAGTTATAGCTAGCAGGTAGTTAGAAATAAAAAATAGTAAAATTACTCATATATGCGGAAAATAACGCAGACTTCGAATTTTTTTGATTTGTGGGAAAATGACGTGATAAGTGGTCACGAAAAATCATTGAAACCCAAATTCTACTAATAAATCCCACCAAGATATAAAAGAATCCGGAAAAATAGAAATTTCTGTAAATTTATGGTTACGCCCTGTATAATACAAGCGTACTTTTATTTATTAAAGTGCAAAATAAAATTGAAATTGGGCGTGTATAAATAATCACCCCATTTAAAATATGCGTATTGTAAATAAAAAGCAAAAAACGTAAGCTGCACGTGTAAAAATAATTAATTGTAAGATACCTTAAGAACGCATTCAATGCGAACGCAAATCGATCATTTTAAGATAAATACAAAGCTATTTATTATCACTTATTAATTAGCCTCTGTATAGCATAAAAATATTGTAAATAACAACGTGTTTTTGTAAATTCCAGAGGAATTGCAAAAAAAAATCCGTCAAATTTGTATGAACTAATTAATAAAGAAGCGTTTATTCCTAGAATCAGCCGAAACATTAAAAAAACCCAGAAAATGTAATAGAAATTGATAAGGAATATTTATTACCTTTTACAATCATTGTTGGGTGTTAACAAAGACGAAACCTGCATAAAAATGGAAATAATTAGATGTGATTGTATATATTTAAGAGGGAAATTCTTCAATATAACGCTAATTAGAAATTTTTATTAAATAATTAAAAAGAAGATGTTAGCAAATATGAAAATTCGTAAATGGAGATTTTATGGATCATCTTGTAAGCGGATCTGCACCTCAATTTAAAGTAAGAAGATATTTAATTACGAGTTGTATAAAAAAGCGCTTTGTGGATTTTTGCAAGTATCATTTTTTTGTAACTGATATTTGAATTTTGTCATTTATTTTAAGATTGTGCTAATAATTTTTTTTGTAAAGGATCTTTAGGGTGCGAAACACTCTAACCGTTTAATAGATTATCTATCAAGGACTTTTTTGGTCAAAACAGGCCTTGCAAGCGTGAGAATCATAACCAGGTAAACCATCCGTACGACAAAATTTAGTTCTGTAAATTTAAATAAGGTAAGGAATATTTTTTCGTAATTTAGTAAATAAGTACTTGTTAGAAATAGTTTGATGTTTGGAAAATACATGCTCTAAATGTTCTATATGCTTTTGTATAAGAGAAAATATTTCATACTGTATAAATGCTATATTATTCCTGTGCTTGATTTCATTTTGAAAACTCCAACATTTCCGTTGTGTTAGCTAGGTAAAACTTAGAAAGGAAGGTAAGTGAATAATTTCAAATCTTAAAATTTGCTGTATCTGATCACAGCATTTCTTTAGTAGCGCATCAAAACGGGGCGTTGTCACAGCAATCTTTTAGTAACGCTCCGTCAACCGGGCGTTGTCACAGCACTCTTTTAGTGACGTCCCAATGCGAGGCTAATCACATCAATATATATATATATATATATATATATATATATATATATTACTGTGGTTTGGGAAGCTTAGATATGTGTAAATAAGCAAGAATTTATTTATTTGAAGGTACCCTGTACATAGAAATTAATAATTATTTAAAACGCTTTAATATAATTAGATTAGAGTAAGGTTAGACAAGATAATGTAGGTTAACTTTTATACGTTAATTTAAAACAGTAACACCAATCAATTACGAATAAGATTGATAGCAAAGTCAAATATCGTGTACGGATTCAATGGAAAAATCAATAATTTAAGCAAGGTACATTTATTAAACGTAGCATAAGTTAAAGCATTCGAGGAATTTTACAAGGTTTAGTATTTGAAAACAAGCTACAACGGTCAAGGATTTTATGGAACAGACGTGCGATAAATAAACAATTTCTATAAAAACTGGCATACGTTGAGAAAATAGTTCTATGTAAAATGTGTTAACGGAAAACACAAGGCTAACAGAAACGGTCGACTAGTTGAAAACAGATCGATAAAATTAAGCGACAGACGATATTTAATATATAACAGAAACAGATGGAAGATATCAAGTGGTTAAGTGACAATGAGTTACAAACGTTTGTAAGACGAGTATATTTTAAAAGCCAATAAGCGGGACAAAGATGCAACATGTTTGCAGAGGGTATCGATTTTTCAAGGCGCACATAAAAGAAGAGAGAAACAACTTTGAGGGACGAAAATAAAGACAGAAATAAAAACAGAAAACATGGGGTGTACAAAGATACCAGAAATGTAGAAATAACGTAGACAATTTAGGTTAGATATTAAAGCAAAACTAGGAGATGTTATTATGAAAGCAGGGGTGCAATAGTGGTATGTACGCGTACACGAGAGGCGTGATTGCAGTGGTTTGGAGATAACAGGAGAGTGGAGATGTCAAGGAAAGTTAGAACGGTTGGAAGTTTACAGAGTTTCTCGCGGTAATGGAGTGTTTGTGTTGAACATTTTCAAGTTTTAAAAGACGGTTGTATTTTCGTGCACGTTTGTTTGTGGAATTGAGTGGTCGTTGAAAAGTTTTGAAGAACATTTAACAAAAATACGTGCAACTTAAGAGGGGTTGTGCTTATATAAGCGTTCGCTCTCTTAGTTTTTTACTCTACGGAAGATCGTCCTAGCTTTAAACCACGCGACTAGTGCAGTCCTAAATTAAATTTACAAATGTTTTAAATGCACAAGTAGGTGCAAGTTAGTATTAACGGACCGAACCGTAGTAAATTATTTTATTAATTGAAGCAGGATGACTTGTAAGTAGAAACTTATTTGCAAATTGAATGAGGGTGCTTGTTGCACTTTGTGTGTAAGTAGAGATTGTGTATGATCTGTGACAGCAGTCCTGAGGAATTGTTGATGGTTTAGATGCCCAGCGTGTTCGAGACTTAATTGCTGTTCCCAATGGAAGGCAGCAATATGGAGTAATCCTAGTACGTGTAGTCGATATGGGAAAGCATCTTCAGAGGTGGTGATTGGATTAAGAATACTCTCCAGGTAATGAATTGTTTTGAAACTGTTGTGCTGGTGCTTATTTGTTTAAACTATTAGTAATTTTGAGTTTTATTTGGTGACAAACCTATGAACCGAAAATTAATTTTATGTAAAGGACATTTTAAATCTGAAGGTGTAAATACTTGTATATACGAATTATGAATATTTCACAGATGTAAGAAGTAAACGGGTCTTTTGTATAATTTTTCAGTGCTAAAATTTTGCACACAAATATAAAAAGTTTTATACTGAGCTCACCATAGACCAGAGGAAAGTAAAGTAAGGTTCCGGGATAAGCCCATCTACTTTACCATAACACAATAAAATATAGACGAGCAGAAAATCGTGGGTGTATTGAGTTGATGATTTTTACTATCGAGTAGGAGCATGAAATGTTTAACTTGGATAAAATTTGTAAATATTGAGATTGTGCGCGTCTATTATTTATTTATCAAAATAAAAAGGTTGTATGTTTTTTTTGTCGAATTAATTTTTTATTTTGTTATTAATTAGAAAGGTTGTTGAGTAAATGAGTAGCTGTGGTGAGTATCCCTGAAGAAGCAGTGAGTAGAGCTAGCCGTGGCGTGTCATCTTGGAAAGCATCTTCAAAGGGTACCTAACTAAAACATCTTGTGATCTAAAGCTTGAACTCAAAATTTATATAGGTGGTAATTAATGGAGTTTTTATATACATGTAATTTTATAGCAGTATGTAATAGCGACCTCAGATAGGGGCACGAAGTAATACACCAAAGTTCCCGAGACTCCAGAACAATTTCTATGTCAACCCAACATTTGGGCTCAAAAGGGCACGATTTCTACGAAAGATTCACAATAATATATAATTATATTATGTGTGTTCTATCAATTACTATTGCGACATTATATTATTAATCGCAATTAATTTCCCTAAACTTCGCAATCTGTCGTAGGTCTTTTGGACTTACAATTCCAAGCCATCACTCGCAAAAACCCTCTCAATTCATATACAACTCATGATGTGGCAATTCATAACTTTAGTTTTAATCTACCCACGTTCCATGTCTCCGCGACCCTGATCGCAATTAGCCATAATTTCTCCCGGAATTTTTCTAAACCAAATTGGGATAATTTTCACCTATATTCGAGTGCAGGTCACTTTTTACTGAGAATTTTTCCGTTAACACCGATTTGGCAGTTTCATGTAAAATTCTGCCTTACAAACGTTTTTCAAATTCTATTACCGAGTAAAAATTTTGATATAATTTTTAAATGTATTTGTTTAAAGATTACAATTTTTGCGTAGTTGGGATTCATTGCACTTTTGTTGAAAAGTGAGTTTTACTATTCTATCTGTTGTATTATTTAGCTTAGGCCATCATAGTATTCAAATCTGTCGAATGATATGCGATTGCTTCGATACTTTGAATACATTATACTTTCCGTTTTCGTAATGTTAAAACTGAATGTAACGATAGACTCTCATAGGCACAATATTCTAAGGATTTAGGTAAGCTATATATAATATTGCTCGCCAACTTAACAACTCAAGCTAGTCGTTAGCTAAAGTAAAGGTTCCCACAACAACATTACAGTGTCTAATATTATATAAGGGACCTTATTTATGATAATGACGGTTTTAAACACGGCCAATTATACTCGTATATTATACGTTGCATGCTGTTAAATTTGCAGCTACATGGCAAACGCAAAATTTGGAACATTAATAAATTTTCAATCACGCTACCGAATGTTAAGCGCCGAAATAGAATTGCAGGTTTACATTATTAATATTTAAAGAATGAGTAGCACAATTTTTAGTAGCAACGTACAAACTCATATGTACTGATTGGGCATACGCACGACGATGCACATTAGTAATAGATTTTACTAGCGTATTAGATTCAGTAGCATCAAATACATTGTACTCATGATTTCATTTAAATCATACTGACATAATATTACATTATTCATATCATGTAGATAAAAGTATACATTTCAAATCATATAAACGTCTACCGCAATATACATTTATAAAGACTTGTGCTTAAAAGGATACGCCTAATGTAGTATTATATATAAAAGCTTTCTTCGATCAATATTCATTGAAAACGATTTTCAGCTGGCAATATTTAGTCTCGGCAAAAGCAGATGAATGTAGGTTAATAACAAACTTACAAATTATCGTTTCTTTGCAGTAGTGTGTCGATTACAACTATTCTACCGTCGTAACAAAGAGAACTGTATCTACATTTTTTCCACATTCAGCTTTGTACGGTTTCTTGTTATTTGGAGTGCATTGAGCTACTACATGTATCTTAAAAAGTCGTATCTGCATTGTAAATATACTAAAATGCACATACGTTTTTCAAAATATTACGTAATATTTTAACTTTCCAAGCTAGAAAGTCGTATCCAACATTTGTAGCTAATACCTTCGTATCTGGTGCTCGTCATAACTATCAAGTAAAGTTAGGTGCGAAATATGTCTACAAAGTCTATCTTGAAAATGCGATATGCAACTACAAGTTTAAAATGCCGTAAAGCACTGATACACAATATTAGTAACGGTTGTTTAAGATACAATTCTTATCAAAAAGCTATCAAGAGCGATGCACGTTCCTTCTCTATCAAATGTGTAGATTTGGTGTGTATTGGTAAGCGCTCCTGAGTTGTTAATATTATTAAGATTTTCCTTTTTTTAGCTCTTAGTTGGAGGCTAAATTGTTTGCTACGTAGCCCGATTATTACTTTATGTAGATCAACTGCTTTTGCATGTAGACCGCCGCTGCAATTACGGTAGTAGCATGGTTGTTGCTGACTAGCGCGGAATGCTGTGTCAAATCGCTTCCGAGGGATGACAAGATAAGTATCCCGACTCATGTATGTGACTTGTTTTTGTTTTCTAACATACCCAGGGATAAACTCAATTTGAAATTAGATACCCTAATGTTTGTTCTGGTAAAATCCTTACTAGAAAAGTTTCGAACTTTAATGCCTTTGCTTTTTGTACTTAACCCAACTGCTTATACAAAAGTATCAGCAGTATTCTTTTTTTTTACTGTTATAACACCATTCTGAATGGACCTGCACCTTAACGACGTTCTAAAATACTAGAATAGGTAGAATGGATTGCGCGTTTCAATGAGCTAAAGAGCCGAACTATAGGTTTAACCAAATTAGTGGGGTCTTTAGTAAGAAACCAGACTAAGACAGGTCCCCAAAAGAGGGCAGCAGCTTTTTCGGTACTTAGAGTGGCAGAGACCATAGGGGTCGGTATGACATTCTAAGACACACTACTGCGATGTGAAAGGCATGGGGAAGTCACCATAACAAATGTTTCTAAATTTAATGTTTTTTAATTAACCCATCCGCTTATACGAAAATATCAGCGTTATTCTTTTTGGTACTGATTAGATTTATTGCATGTTATTTGTCCATAGAGAAAAATTGTTTTATTAAATAGTAACTTTAGTTAATTTTGTTTTGCTGTTTTGATAGAAATTTCTATATGTTTGTTTCTTTTATTGTAAATAGAAAATCGTTGTTGATCTATTATTTTTGTGTTGCTAGGAACCCCTCCCCTCTCCGAATTAGTAGTTAGCCTGGTATATTTACGTTTTCTTCCTGCTACGTCATGATACGTAGCACATTGACGACGCCAGACAATCGTACACAACAGTGCAACGTTATTTTCAAATGAAAACTTTTTAGTTGAAATGCCAGGCACATTCAAAATTCAGAAACATTTGTATACGGCGCTTTTAAGTTCTGAACATTTATAAATAATATAAATTATACGGAATTGACTAATTCTCAAATTGTAAATATGGATGGTGACTGCCCGCCTGCCATAAAATAATGATTCTATACCAATTGAAACTGTGCATGAAAGCGATAACCATTGCAGTCAAACTTACGCTCATGTTTTTGAAGAACTAGAATCCATAAACTTTCTACCATCTTCCGATGTTGAATCCTCCAAATAAAATCAATTTATCATCCATAGAAAACAGCAATGATGACAATGAAGAAACTATTCACTCGCCTGAAGAACAAAGTGTTTGTGAAGATACATTCCAATTGAATAAACCTATAGAAACTGAAAATGGCATGGCAACTGATGGTATTCCGTTAACAAAAAAGGGTAATCCACGAAAGTGAAAGGTTAAGAAGATAGAGATTTTATAATTGAAATGCAAAAGCAAAAGCTTGAAAAAACCCAAGAGAAGCTCAAGCTCAAACCTCCTCGCAAAGAGAACTGTAAAAAATTATGCACCAAAAAGTTACTTTAACCAGAAGCGAAACAATTAATCGGGAATTTTGAGCTCAAGATTGGACTACAAGAAGACTTTTTGCCCCCTTACTACAAAAAAATTGGATTTTAAACGGCGAACAAAAAATTTACCATCTGGCGACTAGAGACGCAACAATACTATAAACTTTTATTTGGAAAATGACAAGGGTGAATCTTTCCAAGTTGCAAAACCTTTTATTTGTCAACATTAGGCTATAAAACCAATAATTATACAATTATTAAGTTAGTTCGTAATGCATCTGCTATAACGATTGAAAAAGACAGCACCCAAAACATAAGAAAATAGATCGACAAATCCTGCGTATTACATACAAAAATACCATTCTTGCGTATCTCATTACCGGCGCGTACACGCCCCAAATAAATTGTATCTGCCTTCCGATGTATCAGTTAAAATGATGTATTCTGAGTTTTGTTAAGAGTAATCCCAAAATTAACTGTTCGTATGACCTATATAAAAATGTAGTAGTGAAAGAAAAAAATATCTCATTTGCTCACCTCGGGCACGAAGAATGTGAAATTTTTGAAAGTTAGAAGTTGCACATTTCGTTACAATAGACAGTTTCGATCCAGAATGCGATATTTGTAAAAAATGGGATACTCATATCAAACGCGCACAGATTGCTCGTCAAATGTATAGAGAAGGTGTCCAAAAAATCAATGATCTTTATTTTTCTGGAAACCTACATAAAGTAATAATATTTCCTCGACTTTATATGTTCAAAAGTGTCGTCTTTACACAATGCGTTATTGCTTTATATGAAACGTTTGTACCTTTAGGGAAACGTTATACAGAAAAACCTTTTGCTGTGGTATGACATGAAGCCATAGCAGGACGCAAAATGGAGGAGCTAATTAGTGCTTCTTTTCGGTTTTTTATTTACCATCGTGATAAAGAACACATTGTTTTGTGGCTGGACAATTGTACAGCTCAAAATAAAAATTGGGCACTATTTTCGTTCATTGGATACTTAATAAACTCAAGTAACGTTAGCACAAAGTCGCTAACCTTAAAATATTTGGAACCGGAACACACCTTTATGTCCGCGGACAGTTTCCACCACCAGGTAGAAACTTCCTTAAAAAAGCAACAAAATTTACGATTTTCGTGATTTTGAAAACGCTGTTTCGAGTGCTAACTCGGGGAAGGTGGTTTTAAAATCTATGACATTATCTAATTTTTACCTTTGGAAAGATCATTCATCGAAAGCTGCTTTAAAAAAG
This sequence comes from Platerodrilus igneus, assembly GCA_036346225.1. Classification (NCBI taxonomy): domain Eukaryota; kingdom Metazoa; phylum Arthropoda; class Insecta; order Coleoptera; family Lycidae; genus Platerodrilus; species Platerodrilus igneus. The sequence continues at coordinate 9,393,832 of JARFIW010001599.1, forward strand.
TTGAAGACTAAAGTTTACTTGGTAGATCTTTTGCAAGTTGTAGCAAAACCAGGTTATTTTTGCTTGGAGTATAGAAACAATTTTTCGGACAATGTTTTTAGGCAACTGAATTTTTAAAAGGTTGTTTTACTAAAAGAAATTATCGAATGACACAACCTAAAGCATATTCCGAAAGCACAGGAATTCCTATTTCAAAATGTGACAATCTTTTAAGCAACATATCTTCGATCATGCCTAAAGATAGACTACTATTTTAAGAAAATATTCCTCTTTCGAGCGAGTTCAAAGATTTAGTTCTAGATTTTGGATAATGTAATATGAACGATTAGTTGTAAATTAATATACTTCAGTATATTATTAGTTTTAGTTTGATTAAATAAAATGTAACCTCTGTTTTATATACTTTATAAATTGCGTATTAAAGTTTTGAAGCCTATTTTTGATCTACATACGTGGTACTATAACTGTATTAATAGAAAAATGTTTATAATATCAACTTAATTTTAAGGGTTATTTACAAAATGACAATCTTTGATTGTGTGTTGTATATGTTTTTATACTCATTCTGTTACTTAAAATAACGTAAGTGCAATTCTTGGTAGTTAGGATTATTTTACTTGCTTTGAGTGCTTCTATACATTACTTCGTTGTATACTAAAAGACCGTAAGTGCTGTTTCTATAAAAATTTGTTAATTTATTTAACTGTAACTATTTTCAGGAAGTTTCTGGTGTTAAAATCTGTCAGAATTAAACTGCAAAAAAAATATAGAGGCGTAATCAAACAAAAACCAGAACAAAACATTTTGGCGCCTTTTTCTTAAAATCAACTTTTTGCAGATACGGTTGTTTTTGTTACGACGTTAGTATTTCAGGGCGTTGCACTCGATTGTGCAATACATACTATTATTCAAGTGTCAGAATGCCTCTCCGTTTAACTAGTAATTTAACTCAAGTGCTAAGTAAATATCTAATGGTACATTCGAGTGACTGCACTAGTGCGCACTGAGAGCATCCCGTGACAGAGCTCGACATTCGGCATGTAATTTGCTCCTGCCTCGAGCAAGGATTTTGCGTTCGGACGTGTTATAACCCCAAACTAGAATCGCGGTGAAGTGTTCGGGTGGCATAATTGCACTCAAAGAGGTGGCATTTTTCTGCACTGTGTTTTTCTCAGGGCAACGGAGAGACGGTTGACATAACCTAACCTGAATTCCAAAATGAATAAATTATTTCTAGTTGAAGAATTGCTTGAAAGTGATTCAAGCAGTTCAGATGAAGAATTTGATGGGGGAAATACTAAAATATATATTATCAGCATTAGGTCTTCAGTCCTAGAACTGGTTGAACGTGAACCCACATTGTTTCCTAGTCTGAACCAACCTACACATTTCCCTGAAATTTGCACAGTCTGCATCTTTCCCTATTTGTGTGCGAAAGTCTGATCTCGGTCTACCTCTACCTATCTTTTCCTATGTCTGCTTGTAGTATATCCCGTACTATTCCCCAGAAATGCCCTAGAACGTATCCTGTCCTTCTATTTCTTCTATTTTTTTCGTTTACCACAGATATCTTTATTCCTCTACTATTTTTACAACCAATTTGTTATTAACTTTGTCTGTCCATGCTACCATCCTCATACATCTGAGGCACAACATTCCAGAAAGCTTCTATCTCTTTTTGTCTGCTTTTCCTACTGCCTCTATTTTATACACGTACTGTGTTGTGGTCCACACTATGCTTTGAACAGTTTTCTTCTTGTATCTGCATTGTGTGGGTATGTGTTGCGAATAAGCTCAGAAGTTATCAAATTTAACTAAAAATCGTGAAAAACACCAGGAATTAACGGAAGAAAAGATATTAAATCATTTTTCTTTTCGTTTGATATTGGAAGGCAACTGTTGGTAATCAGAGGGACAGATGCAGGTGGAGTGGTTCCTGGCCTTTTCAAATTTATGCTTTCAAATGCAACACCCCTATCCAAGTTGTTTTTGAAACGAACCAAACCAAATTGGTTATCATACTGTAGCCATCTTGTTTCCAGCCATTGTTTAAATGGTTTGCCGTTCGAATCTTTGTTTCTCGGTATCAACGCACCTTTCAAATTGAAGAAAACTCAAAAAAATCAGATACTGTCATGTCTAAAACTTTAAATCGCTAGCTACTTGACTGGATTAACTACTTCTAATCATAGGGGTGATAGACTTAATGTCAGTTTTTTTTTACTTTCAATTATACCGTGATCAGTATCCACCTCCATGTGACTGTGTCCTTGTACCATAAGCTTATGGTCTATTACTTCAATAGGCGTACTTTGTAAAATCCATGTAAAAATTGCGCTCACATGAGAATTTCTATTTTAACACCGCAGTACTCGCGCGGCAAATAGTTACGTGAGAACTCGCGTGGGATACACACATATTCCACGCGTAAAACACACTATTAACTAAAGGAAATAAGAATTTATTTTATATTAATCTTACTTATACTATTATTACATAAATATATGATATAATATTTACTTATTAACCATATTGTTCATCATTTTCATCACATTTAATACACAACATTGGGAATGTTTTTATGTTCACTGCACACCCAGCTGTTACATTTTGTGCAGTGGTTTCGGGTTCTTTTATCCTTTTTGCTAAGAAATATATAACATCAACCATTTCCCATTTTAATTTTTTTTGCCACATTTGCTATATTTGAAGTTGTTGGTTTGTCAATTTTTAGTATTAATCTACATTTTTCATTGAGTTGTTTTGGAATATTTTGAAGGTCATATCTTCTTCTAATATGCGGATTTACAAGATCTAACGCTAAAGACCTCAGGAAATCACATCGTAATATAATTCAACTCAAATTATTCAATTTACATAATACAAGTGCATTTATTTCTGCAATATTCATGACATCAAAGAAAATTGTAAGAATTCTAATATTTCTACATACGTTGTAGGAGGAACACATCTTATCTGCAATATCAACCCCGTATTTAGTATGATTATAATCTATTATCATTGAGGATTTATTAGTACTATCATCAATGCTATCATCGGTATGAGTTGTTGATATAAAAATCGCATTTTATTTTTATTGGGAACAAAGGACACCAAGGTGCAATCTTTATGAAATGCAAATAGACTACTTCCTATTGGTCTATTTGAAGTATTTACAAATTTTGAGGGTATTTCCTTTTTATTTGTTTTTATAGTTCCTTGCATGGTTAGCTTGTACTTATCTTCGAGTTCCAAAGCTAGTGGAAAACTAGAAAACCAGTTAGCCAATGTTACATTACGTCAAGTCCCTTTGACCAAATCAAAAGGCGTTTACTATATCAACAGGAGTATCTGATAAATGGTATGGGCCTTCAGGTTGAGTTTCAGCATATATTTCTAGATTCATAGTAAACATTATTTGAGTTCACTAAAAAGAATATTTTTAGGCCATATTTTGTTAACTTTGAGGGAATATATTGTCGGAATGGACAGAGGCTTCTAAATGCCACTAGCTGTTCATCAATTGTTAAATCTGGCCCAGGAACAGCTGATTTCTGACAATTTTCTAGGAACATATCAAAAATTTCTATTAATGATAATAACTTGTCGGTTTCTCTTCGATGTGGACAAGTATTTATGTCGTCAAATCGTAAGCAAAGAAGAGTAGGCGAAATCGTTTGTATGACATTGTGAAATAAATGGGATCCATTCTTGCACCATATAATCTCCAGAAATCTTTTATGTTTTGTCTGCCTGATTTAGACATACCAATAACATACAGTAATCCTAATAATGCTCTTATTTCACAAATATCAGTTGGTCTACTACCCCTTTCTTGTTTGTAGTTTGATTTGAGATTCAGATAAATATTCGTTGAATTATAGTTTCTATAATTCGGTCATTCAGAAAAATTTGCAAACATTCTAAAATAGTTTTAGCAATAGCAGCGTTACTTATTGTTCCCGGCCTCTTTTCAAATATATTATGAGCCCTACTTTCCATTTTCGGTCCATTTTTTCCACTGTGTAGTACGATCTTTGCCTGTAAAATGCAATATTATCATCATCAAACCATTCAATAGTTTCTACAATATCCTCAATATCAGCATCTTCTTCAGAATCCGCATTGTAGTCACTTTCAGTACAACTGTCGCCCTCGTTTTCATTTGGATCTGCATGTCTTCCTCTTCTAATTGGTTGTACCACTCAAGCCATTTAGCTGAATCACGGCTACTAGACATTTTAGAGAACTATAAACGCAATAATATAAAAAAAAGTACTAAAAAAGTAAAATAAGACCTATAAACGCCAGCAGTCTTGCGGGATACACAAGTATCCCAGAGATTAGAGATGGTCGTTAAAAAACGAATGCAAATAAATGCCGCCGCACACTACTAGAGTACAGATATACTGTCTAGTAACAAAAGGCTCGTCGGCGAAGAAATATATTAATATATTAATATATTAATAATATTAATGTTATGGTACTGCACAAAAGTAAAATGAATGCAATGATAATAAAGTGTATTTATTCTCAAGTTGAAACTGTTAAGTAATGTCACCTACCGTATCTTGGCTGCTTTTTATCTCTATCCCATGCTAGTACAAGCTCAACCAACTTTCCCCCACGTTTCATACTCATTTCAGTTGGAAACAATTGCAAAATGAAATACTATTTTTCGCTCATCGTTGTAGGTGTAACGAAAAATACCCATCGGCGCTGTAAACGTTGCACAAATATTATATTCTTAATAATGGTTGTAGCAAGCACCTACACAAAACTGAAATGTTTCACTTAACTACTTGTACCCTAACTGTAAGCATTGTGTAGTTCCAAGAATTTAATCACCCAAGCATAAAAGGATGTTTGTCAATAGCCTGTCTATTGACGTGAACATTGAGCGTTATTAATAACCTAAGTCATACAATCCTTCATAGGAAAACCGAAATATAAGACACCTTGTAACGATATTAGCAACTTAAGTCAAGACATAGTGGTTATGTGCATCTTCAAATATCATACGTTTTGAAACACATAACCACTTATACTGGACTTAAGTGGTTTAGTCGGTTTACTGTTGGTTTCAACTCCTTAGTTGTTAAAGAACAGTTGCTACTCTCGGTACTAAGACTTGTGCTTGACTTAAGTGCTTTACTCATATTATGTATCCATATAAAACCTTTAGATTGCAATACTAAACGCAAATGTGACTTTTTCTGACTTATGTACTTAGGTCCGTCGACTCTTCAACTGTCGTTGCATAATGGACGTTTGTATAGATTTTTGTACGCGTATTTATGTGTTCTCACCAACGAACCCACACTCCAGCACCAGCAAAAACGTGCACAAACACACTCTCTCCCGCACACAATCGCGCAATTATGATCAACAGCCCGTTTCAGAAAACGCGTGCACGCACGTAAGCTCGCAGGCTTGCGCCAGCACTTCCAAGCGCATCTAACCCTAAAAATTCGCACATTCAAATGTACATGCATCAGCACACACTTCCGAAACGCACTCAAGAGCATGCTGCTCCATCGCTCGCATGCACGCACGCACGTCGACACACGCCCATTACGCACACGCACGTACACGCACACGCACAACACATACACACACGCACACGCGCGCGCACACACACACACACAACACACACAAAACACACGCGCACACACACACACACACACACACACACACACACACACACACACCTACACTCGTTCTCCCACATTCACCAACTCACGCGCCAAATGCGCTCCAGCGGGCACACGAAAATTTAAAAACTTAAAATCGTCCCTTAATGTTAAATTTCAAAAATGTACTGTCCCATTTAATATATATCTAAGAGTTCTACGTAGATCATTCATTTTAAAACCTGGTTGCTCAATAACCATGAGTTTTGGATAAAGAATATCGTAACCAACACAACTTTAATTGACTGCTGAAAAGAAACCGCAGTACTGTTGCCTTCCATATAGCAAGTGTTCTTAGAATTAGTTTTATAATTTTACTTTGTTATATTCGAAAATTAATCTTGCTCTAAAAGTTTTCTAGAAGTACGCTTACTACTATTTTACCCACAAAATTTATGCATTGAAACACCATGCGCGTCTATTCGAATTATGTTAGTCTCTGTTATAGCAACTTGAACATGTAGCTTACGGTAGGGTACCTAAACTAGGACTGCTTTATGAGGCACGGAAAGTGGATTAATAAAAGTGTCGCTTGCAATCTACATCTTAACATAAAATCACTAAATACAAACCTATCATTTTGAGAACTTAAAATTATCTTCTGCTTAGCATTACTCGTCTAGTACAAACATTTTTGTCACATCTAGTACATATATCTAAATACTTATCTAAATATCTAAATATCTAAATACTATCTACTTATTAAATAAGCTACACCACAGATTAAATCCTTTGATGCTAAAGGATGAAACGAATGATGACCGCACATCAAAAGGAGCATACATCAAGTAGCGAAAGTGGACACTCGTTTTCAGTCGGAAATTCACTATTTAAGCGTAATGTCAGACATGAGTTTCAAGTTTGTAGTGTGTTCAAAACCACAACACACAAATGATAGTCACATTCCTGTAGGCATTGTTGCTTTGTAACATTAGTTCAAGTTTTAGAGAAAAGCCAATTTACGTACTAAAGGGTAATATAAATATTAGAAGGGAGTAGATCTAGCCAAGACTAATTACTGAACCGTTTACATAAGAGCAGTAAACTGAATTTAAATTTGCGTCGTTAACGGCTTTTTTAAGTTAGTCATACAGCATCTGAATATGTTTGTTATGCTTTTGAGTTTTTTTGTAGTGACCATTAAAGCAGTTAACACTTTTATTGTTTTTACTTATCGATATTTCGATGTTTTATTTATCACATACAAGAGCAAAACAACTCAGTGAACATTCAAAAAAACTTGAATAGCATATTGTATAACGTTTGCGTTGCTCTAGCTAAAATTTAGAAGAAAAATGGAAGACTTAATTTTGGAGGAATAGAATAAATATGAACGCATCCTGTATATTAACATTTTACGAACAGAAATAACAAATTTGTGACTATGAATGTAATTCAGGTACTAAATTATAATACTGTTTCTTTTAAATGCATTGTAAACGTAATAATCTAGAACGATAGCTTATTTCAAAACCATAAATGAAAACACATCTTTATATCACAAAACACTACATATGCATATCCCATGAAAAATAATTTACAATAGACAGATGCCGTCCGCCTGACCACAAAGGACTTTAAAATTGTGATGTACTACAACAATAGTACAAATGACATACAAAGCAACGTGATAATAATCTTTTATTTAGCATAGATAATGTTACATTGTAAGAGCAAATTTTTATAGAGGGAAATATGTGATATAACAACTAAGCACTACAGTGTGAAAGCTATTTGCAAACGTTAAAATGTAGTAATACGAGCAAGCAGTAAGGTCGTGGGACGGGGGGTGTAGTTGAAAGTTGAACAAAGAGAGGATAGGTTTCAATTCAGGTACTTGTGGAATTAACTTCGTGACGACCAGTAAGTATAGGGGGTAGAAACCTGTCGAGTTTGTTCCTCAAATTACTTGGTTTTTTGTGTTGTGTTGTGTTTAGGGAGCTGTGTTAGCTAGAAAGAAAGAAAAAGGAAATGCTTGAAGTTTCTGGACTCCTAAAAGTTTTAAATAGGAAATTGGAATTTAAGCGATGAGTAAAATAAGCTTCTATATCTATAATTTATAATTATGTGAATGTGAATTTTAAATGTAGAATGACGTGTTTTCATGCATTAGGAAGCTAATATAACGTAAAAATAATTATTTCATTTAACTATGAATTAGTGACGGAACTAGTTTCGGTTAAAATTAAGTAAGATATATTACTCTGTTAGTAAATTGAAACCTTTGAAAGTATTAATAAATATGTGCATATAGTTTTTAAATGTAAGCTTTATTCGAGAAATTTAGTGCTAGTTAAAGTGAAAATTTAGTATTTCGAATGGTTAATGGAATGATAAGCGCTAGAGTTAGTATATAACTGTTTGCTATGTATTGTTATTAAGGTAATTTCAGAAATTGTATTTAGAGTATTATTTATATCAATATTGGAAACAAAACAAAAAGGCTGTAATAGTATTATCTGTTGATATGATTTAATGTTTTTGCTTTTTGAATTTCTTTTAGTAGTGCCTGGCGAGTCTGGCGTTAGGAAATAAGTTTTTTTTAGGACAATTATGTATTCATTTTGAAATTATATAAATTAACAGAAGCAAAATTTAGATTGAATTTTATTTGAATTTTTTTTGAATTAAGAAAAAATTAGATAACGTTAAAGCGATATCGAGCTATCCCAGTGACGGTGTCGTATTTGAAAGAGGCAATTTATTTTTAAAATTTCTTGGATGTGACAAAATTTAATCAGCATTTTTAAGGTTTTATAGAAAAAGATATCGTTAAATATGATAAGACTATGATAAAGGCAAAGGAGACCTATTCGGAATAATTGTCTTCCGTGTAGAAATAATGTCAAAGGGTTTGCTGAGGCAAGTAAGTTTGACGTCTTTTAACTGTGACAGTATAAAAAAGCACTCCAGGGTAAGTCGATATTATAACCTAGTTTCTTTTCATTTCAGTTATTTCAAATATTTACTTTTGTCTTTTAAATTTCTTCCAGAGGACTCCACTTCTGTACTATTGTAGGTAACTCTTAAAATTGTTACAGGGTTTCCACCCGTTCAGGGCAAATCTACATTTATAACGTAATGTTCATTTCACCCGTAGCAATATATATGTTTTTGTTATAGAAGGTAATGGTCCGTAGTATTTCGTACTACAGAGCCACGGAATGGGATGACCTTGCTTAACACTGATGAACGCCCAATTTAATTTCCATATTACATAAATTTGACCGAAGCCATTAAATACCTTCGAGTGGAGTATTGGAAAAATTTAAATTATATTTTACAAATGAAGTAAGCTTTCCATAAGAACAATTTTTGTTGTTATTAAAATATTCAAAAATTAATTCTAAATTAGTATATTTCTCACTAAATAAATATAATAATGGCTAATATATTATATTGCTCGTGTGGTTGGTGATTATCGATCAGCCGCGTTCCCAGGTGGCGGATGCGGGAGTCTTAGTGACACTGTAAGAGCAATCGTTCGTGGTCTTCGATATAAGTGGAAGAATAAATCTATCACTCGTGGCGATCTATAGAATAGAGGTCCTAAAATCCACAACAGCAGAACGAGTGTACGTCAGTGCGGTATAACCCCGCATAATCCCACATTGCCGACCAAACCACAAAAACACCACTGCTATCGGGACTGGTAGCTGTTTGCACAGGATAAGGCCACCTCGTGTTTGTGTCCTGCGAGGCAATCCGTCTTGGTTGGATGAAGAAACCTTGATGACTGAGACACACCTGGGGCGAATTTGTTTCTTAATGTTTGGCATTACACCACTTTAGTCCTGATTTCATGTAGACGGCTGCGTCGACGGATCAGACCGCTGATAGAGTGAGCGCTTGGCGGCGAGGGCGTGCAGCCGGTACTGCGGATTTGCAGTACATTATACATGTGGTATGCAGGCTCACGCGTTGATCACCTTCCTGGTAGCCTTGGTGTGGTATTTAGGGTCCCAGCTTAAGCTTCGTAGTGAATGGGAAGCTAGGAAAAAAATTACTTTCTCTATCACGGATTCAAAGCTTATTGTAGTCTTCAAATTAAGCGGTGCGTCCTCGAATAACCCGCAAGGTATTGTGCAGGTGTTACCAGAAGTGGAACAGCATAAACAGCAGCTCTAATCTGAGGAGAAGAACTGACTCTTCTAGTGGCAATAACTGGTCCCACAGAAGAAGACATCAGTGAGGTTAAACAAAAGAGAAGAGGGATGGTGTGTTTGGAGGCACAGAATGTTGCCGGGGAAAGGTTGGCCCAGTAGCCAACCAACCCACGGTCGTTCGCCAAACAGCTTCCACCTCCAAATGTACCAAGGGTCGTAGGGACTACGACTAGGATGTACAAGAAAACAACTAGCTCCAGTGATACCGCACGACAAGACAGATCGCGATAAAAGGAAAGTAAGAGTAACACAACTTAGGGTGTCGGTGCTAGCTACGGGGGGGGGGCAGCTGATAGCCACCTACGAGTAAGCCTGATCGATAGGAACAATCCTCAGGGTAAAATTATCACGGCTCATGCTGAGACCTTGCAATTAAACATAGGTAAGACGGTTGGCAAACATCTGTTCTCCCTTTCTGACACTACGCCACCAACTTTTAGGGGCTGAACGCACTCGAAAGACATCTATCGGATCTGGTGCGAGGACGACATTCCCTAAAATGACTAACAGATGCAGTTGCCAACACCCACCACCGTGGAAGCCTGCGCGCTTTGCAGTCGTCTAGTGGGATTGCTACTCTGGCTTTTAAAGACGGCGATGTAGTTTCCGTGTCTCTGGAATGCATAGAGGTCATTTAGATGCGCCTGCCGAAAAACCCTAGGGCTGACACATCCGGGTGGTCCGTTTTCCGCACCTCCATTAGGGATTAACTTCAAGGGATGTAATGGTCTTTAGCGTTGAGGTGGAGGGAGGTATTAGCAAGTAAGAAAGACAAGCTGCATTATGCAGTTTGGAGCAGCACCAATGTTAACCCTTGTGGTAAAGTACTATTTTAGTACATTTCGAGTAAAAACCTGGTTTGAATTTCACACGGTCTGCTTGAAAAATGTTAAGCGAGCACTTCTCACAAGAGTACGTCCTCGTATTGATATGAGCTAAAATGTAGGTCTCGCGTGTGAGGGTTGTTATGCACGTTGAAGATTCCTATCTTGCTTGGAACAGCAAAAGCCGGTAAAAAACACGCTTCCTGACCAAAGCAGTACCATCGGATGGTGCGTTGTAAAATCAAATGTAGTGTCAATGAGTAATCGATACCACCTTAGCCTGGGAAGGCAATTCTAAACATATTGCAAACGGGCAAATGTCGCCGAAAACAACCCTATCAGATAACAGATTGTTGAACTTTAAGATAAAGGCAGTGGAATTTGACTGTAAAGAATACAGGAATTGTAAAGCGATTAACAGGTACGTTTATGTAGACTGTCTGGCTAAACGACTTTTGGCAACACAAAATATCAGCAACTCAGCATCAATAGTGGAGCAGCTATGACATTGTGATTTTCTCGAGACCTCTGTCACCGAATCATTTGAGCGGCTATGTACGGTAAAGACAGTTACTACTCATTGCATCACCGTGGTGCGACGGATTTCAGAGGAAAATCGGAAAATCGCAGGAAAATTTCTCAGCAAGGTAAATAAAAGCTAGAAATATTGTCAATTGGGAATCTTATTAAAGTCACATGAGACTATGCAAAGCAGAAATCAAAAGACGGCAGAGAGATTTCTGGATGACTTTTTGTACTTTAGTAGGGTCAGTTAAAGAAACCTTTTGAATCAACAGTATCTTGTCCAAAGACCGCCGCTATGAACCATGCTGTCTGAAACGTTTGAATGATACGTGCACCAACAAGACATAAACAGCAGAACTACTCACGGATTCACCCTTTGTAGGGAGTGAACTTCTACTACTAGTTCTGCTATCCGGCACAGACTACTCTTTTTCAGGCCTAGAAGGAGTTGAATAGGTTATATCAAATAAGGTGGTGGACGAAGGGAAATTTAAATGGGCCATTCCAACGCTCGAACCCTTTAGGTCCTCTGGACTGGACGGCAGTCTTACTGCCCAACAATTGGAGAGACTGCTTCCGTTCCCTGTGGAAACCTTCAGGGGCTGCATTGCGTTCAGATATATCCGCTAAAGTTTGAGAGGGTTTCCTTCATTCCCAAATTAGTCCGGAAGGATTATTCCCAGACAAAATCATATCGTCGGTTCAGCCTAACGTCTGCTCCGCTTAAAACCTAGGAAATTTTGGGTGGTAATGATAGGAGGGAGGGAATAATACAAACTTAATTACTTCACTCAAACCTACATGTTTACATACCAGAGAGGTCCACGTAGTCTGCCTTCTACGCCACGGTAGGGCGATTGAAAAATCCCTCTGCAACAACATATGTCCTATGCGTGTTTATTGACATCGACGGTGTGTATAACGAGATCACCTTTGCAAGCACTAACTAAATCATGCAAGAACATGGAGCGAAGGACATTCTTTGCCTGTTAACCATGCAGGTTCTGCTATGCCGTCGAGTACATGTTAGTGTTGAAAACATCTCGATAATTAGGACGATACGTAGAGGTTGTTTTCAGGGCAGACTTTGGTGTTTATTATTATTGTATCTTGTAGACGAGAGCCTTCGCCAACTTCTAATGATGCAGGTTTCTACACGATATAATACGCAGGCAATATAGCCACACTGGTCTTCGGCAAATCCAAGTAAATGCTGTGCAACCTACTGCAAATAGCACTAAAACTAATGCGCAGAACCCTGACAATCATCTCCAACAAATTGGGATTGGTATTGTTCTCAAACAAAAGGACACTAATAATAACTAGATGGCCATTACTCTTTCTAACCGCACTGCCCCTTTCTGAAGAGATCAACTATCGCGGAATTATACTTGACAAGAAGTTGAATTGGGCAAAGCACATTCAAGTACAAACTATGAAAACCAGCACACTATTCTGGCAATCTGAACGTACCAAGGCAAGCTTTGGGATCTCCCGCAGAAGGAATACTGTTGCTATTCAATGCGATACTTAGAGCAATGATTTGCTACGACGCCGTCGTCTGGCAATCTAGGGCCAGATTGACTTACATAGCTAAGGAACACGCGCATATTTAAAGGCGTATCTAAGTATCACGGACGCAGTGGGATCACCACCCAATATAGTCTTAGAAACCATTATTGGAGGTGAGGGCGGTACTTAGATTGCGCTTCAAAGGTCTGTGGATCAATATCGGCTGCGGGGGAAGATACCATGAGGTTCTTCGAGAGGCCGTGCGTAGTATGTCACTCTTGAGTGGACAGGTGGATTCGATCGCTCCAGTCATGATATTCAGTAAACACTTAAGAATCAATACTGAAGATGTCACCAAGCGGAGATCTCCACCATCTCAAAAACAAATGAAAACACAGAGGCAGGCATATTTGCTGATAACCTTGACCTTCGCGAAAACGTTAGAAATGCCACCCTGGCTATTGTTTTTCAAGCGGAGGTCATGATCATCATGCATGGTGCAAATGCTATTCTGGAACGTAAAATGAAGAATAAAGCCATACGTATTCTGAGTGGCAGCAGGGCAGCACTAATGACTTCAAGCAAGTACAAGCTCCTCTCAGGAATAGTACTGCAGTACTCTTCCGCTTAGCTCTGGTAACAATGTTCTTGAACTAATCTGACTTATACGGCATTCAGGGGTAGACGGCAGCGAAGCGGCTCCGTGGTATAGTGGTATGTGTGTGACTACTACGCCTAAGGTCCCGGGTTCAAATCCCGACACGGTCCGCTTGAAAAATGTTAGACGAGCATGTTTCACAAAAATACACCCTCGTTCGGATGAGAGGTAAAATGGAGGTCCCGTGTGTGAGTGTTGTCACGCACGTTATAGATCCCTACTTTGCTTGGAACAGCAAGGATTTGGCAAAATTCCAAATTTTTCAGGTAAAAAAAAAACTCGCTTCCTGGCCAATGTAGTACCTTCGGGTGAAGCATTGGAAAATCACATTTAAGGTAGACGGCAGCGAGCATGTCGACGCATTAGCAAAACAAAGATAATCTCAGAGCTTTGTTGGTCCTAAACCGCCCGTTTCCACATCGCCTTTCGCAATGTTCACCATGATAAGGCAAACTACCAAGCATTGCCTTATGAAAAAATGGAATTTTACAACAGGCTGCGGACAGGCAAAAATGTTTATTGTGTCTCCCTTGACAAAGCTTGAACAATTCTGTGTTCGTCTGACGATACAGAAGCTAAAGCTATTTGCAAGGATTCGGTATGGAAATTTCAAACTAAAAAAACACCTGAATATGATGGGTCTGTCAACAGGAGAATAAGACGGAAGCGTACGTCCTGTGCACTTATCCAGCACTTGCCAGGCTCGGGGATCTCTGCTGACGGATTTCAGGCCTACCCCTTGTTGAGTGTATCTGGAGTAATTGTTGCTACAGCTGCTTCTCAATCATGTTTTTTAAGTCGGGGAGGTTAGCTGGTAGTGGAGTCACATACACCCGATCCTTTATGAACCCCCAAAGGTGAAAATCACATGGCGTCAGATCGGGTAAACGTAGCGACCATGCCAAACAAGCTCTGTCAGTAGATTCTTTGCGGCCAATCCAGCAGTCGGGTACAGTGACGTTCAACTAATCACGTACCGCGTTATGCCAGTGAGGAAGCGCACCGTCTTGCTGCAAAATAAAGTTCCTTGGTTTATCATCTTCCAACTGTGTGAAGAGCCATAGCTGTAGAGTATCAAGATAAAAGTACCAGTCGCAGTTGCTTCAGCAAAAAAGAAAGAAGGATTTTCTGAGCCCCAAATTCGGACATTATGAGTGTTCACACGTCCACTAAGGTGAAAGGTCGATTCATTACTGAAGACATGACCAGAAAATCTTCATCGTCATGCAACACTATTTCGTTTGCGATGTTAAAACGTGCACCGTAGTCTGTAGGCTTCAGAGCCCGTAACAACTGCAAACGATAAGGATGAGTTGTAAGCGTCTTCATAAAAATTACCAAACAGTCGTCACGGGAATTGTTAATTTACGACTAGCTTTCTGAACTGAATTCTTTGGGCTGCGCGTGAACGACCCCCTCACTCGCTCAACGCTCTCTTCACTAACTCTTAGTCGTTCCGTACTCTTCCCTTTGCAAAAGCAGCCGGTATCTACAAACTTATGATACCGTCTACGGATGTTATTAGCACTTGGAGGATCACAACTGAACTTAATGCAAAACATACATTGCACAGTAACTACAGATTCGGTCTTTGTAAACTGTAAAACACAAAAGTTTTCTGTTCACTAGTGGCTATCTTTGCTACTAGGGCTTTCTAACGGATAGCGGCGCAAACATTGCGTGCATATTCGCACCGGTGCCAACAAACAAAACTATTCGAGTTGTTCTTTCGTTTGATGTACCATTTGTAACGGTAGGATTATTGTTATAAAACTTATAAAGCGTTAAAACTCCGATATTTTCTTGAAACACGCGGTACATTAACATTAAGGGTATGGCGTCATGTAGGTGAAGGTGTCAATGATTGTAAGCAACACTGGCCCAGGTTACGCTGATTCCTTGGTTAGTAGAAATAAAAGCTAGCTGATGACGAAACGTTCTCAACCCTGCCGTGGTTGTTGACGTCACGTGCCCTTGGACCTGGTCATGATGGCGTGCACAAACACACTCTCACTCGCACACCATCGCGCAATCATAATCAACCGCCCGTTTTAGAAAACGCCTGCACGCATGTAAGCTCGCGCGCTTGCGTCCGCACTCCCAAGCGCATGTAACCCTGAAAATTCGCACATACAAATACGAATGTACCTGCACACACTTCCGAAACGCACTCAAAAGTATGCCGGTCCATCGTTCGGGTTCGTATCTCGACACGGTCCGCTTGAAAAATGTTAGGGGTGCATTTTTCACAAAAATACATCCGCGTGTGGGTGTTGTTACGCACGTTAAAGATCCCTACCTTGCTTGGAACAGCAAGGGTTCGACAAAATTCCAAATTTTCCAGGTAATAAAAAACTCGCTTCCTGGTTAATGTAGTACCTTCGGATGGAGCATTGGAAAATCACATGGAAGGTCCATCTTTCGCACACACGCATGACGCACGTGCACTCACACACACCTACCATGCACACTCACACATACGCACGCACACACCACACACACACCCACACACGCACACGCACATGCACACACACCAAACAAACAAACAAACAAACACACACACACACACACACACACACACACACACACACACACACACACACACACACACACACACACACACACACCTACACTCGTACTCTCACATTTACCAATTCACGCGTCTAATGCGCTCCAGCGGTCACACGAAAATTTAAAATTGTCCCTTAATGTTAAATTTCAAATATTGTCCAATTTATTATATATCTAAGAGTTCTACGTAAATCATTCATTTTAAAACCTTGGTTGCTCAATAACCATGAGTTTTGGATAAACGATATCGTAAACCAACACAACATTAATTGACTGTTGTAAACGAAAAGAAAGCGCAGTAATGCTACCTTCCACATAGCAAGTGTTCTTAGAATTAGTTTTATAATTTTACTTTGTTATATTCGAAAATTATCTTGCTCTAAAAGTTTTCTAGAAGTACACCTACTACTATTTCACCCACAAAATTTATGCATTGAAACACCATGCTCGTCTATTCGAATTATGTTAGTCTCTGTTATAGCAACTTGAACGTGTAGCTTACGGTAGGGTACCTAAACTAGGACTGCTTTATGAAGCACGGAAAGTGGATTAATAAAAGTGTCGCCTGGAATCTACATCTTAACATAAAATCACTAAATACAAACCTGTCATTTTGAAAGCTTAAAATTATCTTCTGCTTAGCATTACGCGTCTAGTACAAACATTTTTATCACATCTAATACGTATATCTAAACATAAATGTCTACTCGTTAAATAAGTTACACCACAGATTGAATCCTTTGACGCTAAAGGATGAAACGAATGATGACCGACATCAAAAGGAGCATACATCAAGAAGCGAAAGAGGACACTCGTTTTCAGTCGGAAATTTACTATTTAAGCGTAATGTCAGACATGAGTTTCAAGTTTGTAGTGTGTTCAAAACCACAACTCACAAATGATAGTCACATTCCTGTAGGCATTGTTGCTTTGTAACATTAGTTCAAGTTCTAGAGAAAAGCCAATTTACGTACTAAAGGGTAATATAAATATTAGAAGGGAGTATATCTAGCCAAGACTAATTACTGAACTGTTTACCTAAGAGCAGTAAACTGAATTTAAATTTGAGTCGTTAACGGCTTTTTTAAGTTAGTCATACAGCATCTGAATATGTTTGTTATGCTTTTGAATTTTTTTGTAGTGACCATTAAAGCAGTTAACACTTTTATTGTTTTTACTTATCGATATTTCGATGTTTTATTTATCACATACAAGAGCAAAACAACTCAGTGAACATTCAAAAAAACTTGAATCGCATGTTGTATTACGTTTGCGTTGCTCTAGCTAAAATTTAGAAGAAAAATGGGAGACTTAATTTTGGAGGAATAGAATAAATATGAACGCATCCTGTATATTAACATTTTACGAACAGAAATAACAAATTTGTGACTATGAATGTAATTCAGGTACTAAATTATAATACTATTTCTTTTAAATGCATTGTAAACGTAATAATCTAGAACGATAGCTTATTTCAAAACCATAAATGAAAACACAACTTAATATCACAAAATATTGCATATGCATATCCCATGAAAAATAATTTACAATAGACAGATGCCGTCCGCCTGACCACAAAAGACTTTAAAATTGTGATGTACTACAACAATAGTACAATGACATACAAAGCAACGTGATAATAATCTTTTATTTAGCATAGATAATGTTACATTGTAAGAGCAAATTTTTATAGAGGGAAAACTAAGCACTACAGTGTGAAAGCTATTTGCAAACGTTAAAATGTAGTAATACGAGCAAGCAGTAAGGTCGTGGGACGGAGGGTGTAGTTGAAAGTTGAACAAAGACAGGATAGGTTTCAATTCAGGTACTTGTGGAATTAACTTCGTGACGACCAGTAAGTATAGGGGGTAGAAACCTGTCGAGTTCGTTCCTCAAATTACTTGGCTTTTTGTGTTGTGTTTTGTTTAGGGAGCTGTGTGAGCTGGAAAGAAAGAAAAAGGAAATGCTGGAAGCTTCTGGACTCCTAAAAGTTTTAAATAGGAAATTGGAATTTAAGCGATGAGTAAAATAAGCTTCTATATCTATAATTTATAATTATGTGAATGTGAATTTTAACTGTAGAATGACGTGTTTTCATGCATTAGGAAGCTAATATAACGTAAAAATAATTATTTCATTTAACTATGAATTAGTGACGGAACTAGTTTCGGTTAAAATTAAGTAAGATATATTACTCTGTTAGTAAATTGAAACCTTTGAAAGTATTAATAAATATGTGCATATAGTTTTTAAATGTAAGCTTTATTCGAGAAATTTAGTGCTAGTTAAAGTGAAAATTTAGTATTTCGAATGGTTAATGGAATGATAAGCGCTAGAGTTAGTATATAACTGTTTGCTATGTATTGTTATTAAGGTAATTTCAGAAATTGTATTTAGAGTATTATTTATATCAATATTGGAAACAAAACAAAAAGGCTGTAATAGTATTATCTGTTGATATGATTTAATGTTTTTGCTTTTTGAATTTCTTTTAGTAGTGCCTGGCGAGTCTGGCGTTAGGAAATAAGTTTTTTTTAGGACAATTATGTATTCATTTTGAAATTATATAAATTAACAGAAGCAAAATTTAGATTAAATTTTATTTGAATTTTTTTTGAATTAAGAAAAAATTAGATAACGTTAAAGCGATATCGAGCTATCCCAGTGACGGTGTCGTATTTGAAAGAGGCAATTTATTTTTAAAATTTCTTGGATGTGACAAAATTTAATCAGCATTTTTAAGGTTTTATAGAAAAAGATATCGTTAAATATGATAAGATTATGATAAAGGCAAAGGAGACCTATTCGGAATAACCGTCTTCCGTGTAGAAATAATGTCAAAGGGTTTGCTGAGGCAAGTAAGTTTGACGTCTTTTAACTGTGACAGTATAAAAAAGCACTCCAGGGTAAGTCGATATTGTAACCTAGTTTCTTTTCATTTCAGTTATTTCAAATATTTATTTTTTGTCTTTTAAATTTCTTCCAGAGGACTCCACTTCTGTACTATTGTAGGTAACTCTTAAAATTGTTACAGGGTTTCCACCCGTTCAGGGCAAATCTACATTTATAACGTAATGTTCATTTCACCCGTAGCAATATATATGTTTTTGTTATAGAAGGTAATGGTCCGTAGTATTCCGTACTACAGAGCCAATGAATGGGATAACCTTGCTTAACACTGATGAACGCCCAATTTAATTTCCATATTACATAAATTTGACCGAAGCCATTAAATACCTTCGAGTGGAGTATTGGAAAAATTTAAATTATATTTTACAAATGAAGTAAGCTTTCCATAAGAACAATTTTTGTTGTTATTAAAATATTCAAAAATTAATTCTAAATTAGTATATTTCTCACTAAATAAATATAATAATGGCTAATATATTATATTGCTCGTGTGGTTGGTGATTATCGATAAGCCGCGTTCCCAGGTGGCGGATGCGGGAGTCTTAGTGACACTGTAAGAGCAATCGTTCGTGGTCTTCGATATAAGTGGAAGAATAAATCTATCACTCGTGGCGATCTATAGAATAGAGGTCCTAAAATCCACAACAGCAGAACGAGTGTACGTCAGTGCGGTATAAACCCCGCATAATCCCACATTGCCGACCAAACCACAAAAACACCACTGCTATCGGGACTGGTAGCTGTTTGCACAGGATAAGGCCACCTCGTGTTTGTGTCCTGCGAGGCAATCCGTCTTGGTTGGATGAAGAAACCTTGATGACTGAGACACACCTGGGGCGAATTTGTTTCTTAATGTTTGGCATTACACCACTTTAGTCCTGATTTCATGTAGACGGCTGCGTCGACGGATCAGACCGCTGATAGAGTGAGCGCTTGGCGGCGAGGGCGTGCAGCCGGTACTGCGGATTTGCAGTACATTATACATGTGGTATGCAGGCTCACGCGTTGATCACCTTCCTGGTAGCCTTGGTGTGGTATTTAGGGTCCCAGCTTAAGCGTCGTAGTGAATGGGAAGCTAGGAAAAAAATTACTTTCTCTATCACGGATTCAAAGCTTATTGTAGTCTTCAAATTAAGCGGTGCGTCCTCGAATAACCCGCAATGTATTGTGCAGGTGTTACCAGAAGTGGAACAGCATAAACAGCAGCTCTAATCTGAGGAGAAGAACTGACTCTTCTAGTGGCAATAACTGGTCCCACAGAAGAAGACATCAGTGAGGTTAAACAAAAGAGAAGAGGGATGGTGTGTCTGGAGGCACAGAATGTTGCCGGGGAAAGGTTGGCCCAGTAGCCAACCAACCCACGGTCGTTCGCCAAACAGCTTCCACCTCCAAATGTACCAAGAGTCGTAGGGACTACGACTAGGATGTACAAGAAAACAACTAGCTCCAGTGATACCGCACGACAAGACAGATCGCGATAAAAGGAAAGTAAGAGTAACACAACTTAGGGTGTCGGTGCTAGCTACGGGGGGGGGGGGCAGCTGATAGCCACCTACGAGTAAGCCTGATCGATAGGAACAATCCTCAGGGTAAAATTATCACGGCTCATGCTGAGACCTTGCAATTAAACATAGGTAAGACGGTTGGCAAACATCTGTTCTCCCTTTCTGACACTACGCCACCAACCTTTAGGGGCTGAACGCACTCGAAAGATATCTATCGGATCTGGTGCGAGGACGACATTCCCTAAAATGACTAACAGATGCAGTTGCCAACACCCACCACCGTGGAAGCCTGCGCGCTTTGCAGTCGTCTAGTGGGATTGCTACTCTGGCTTTTAAAGACGGCGATGTAGTTTCCGTGTCTCTGGAATGCATAGAGGTCATTTAGATGCGCCTGCCGAAAAAAAAACCCTAGGGCTGACACATCCGGGTGGTCCGTTTTCCGCACCTCCATTAGGGATTAACTTCAAGGGATGTAATGGTCTTTAGCGTTGAGGTGGAGGGAGGTATTAGCAAGTAAGAAAGACAAGCTGCATTATGCAGTTTGGAGCAGCACCAATGTTAACCCTTGTGGTAAAGTACTATTTTAGTACATTTCGAGTAAAAACCTGGTTCGAATTTCACACGGTCTGCTTGAAAAATGTTAAGCGAGCACTTCTCACAAGAGTACGTCCTCGTATTGATATGAGCTAAAATGTAGGTCTCGCGTGTGAGGGTTGTTATGCACGTTGAAGATTCCTATCTTGCTTGGAACAGCAAAAGCCGGTAAAAAACACGCTTCCTGACCAAAGCAGTACCATCGGATGGTGCGTTGTAAAATCAAATGTAGTGTCAATGAGTAATCGATACCACCTTAGCCTGGGAAGGCAATTCTAAACATATTGCAAACGGGCAAATGTCGCCGAAAACAACCCTATCAGATAACAGATTGTTGAACTTTAAGATAAAGGCAGTGGAATTTGACTGTAAAGAATACAGGAATTGTAAAGCGATTAACAGGTACGTTTATGTAGACTGTCTGGCTAAACGACTTTTGGCAACACAAAATATCAGCAACTCAGCATCAATAGTGGAGCAGCTATGACATTGTGATTTTCTCGAGACCTCTGTCACCGAATCATTTAGCGCTATTACGGTAAAACATATACTCATTGATCACGTGGTCAGGATTTAGACAAATCGAATCGAAACATTTCAACAGTTTATGAAGTTGTATATCTTGTGGACTGTTATTAACTCTATCTTTAACTGTAATATGTCTACTTGTATTAGCTTACTTTGTTATCTTACTTTATATGATTATAATGATTGCTACTATATTTCACATTATGACTCGACATCAGTGAAACACGTGATCGCATAACACATCAGCAGATAACTCATTAACACCGCACCATCGACGCACGAGCACACCTAGAACCACAACCCACACAACCTCAACCACACCAACCACCTCAACCGCATCAGCCACCATCAACTCACACACAATCCCCAGCACACATCCTACAACTCCAATCCAATACAGATCAAAGCAACAGCAAACACTACTAACATTCAACTAACTTAAATCAAATACCACTATCACACTTACAATTCAAACGTCACGAATCAACATTCACAAAATCTGCTAAAACGTCGTATAGCCACATCTACCAGTACTAAATACACTGCTGCAAACATAGCTTATATACTCTAAATATCATATACTATCATACATATTCAACAGACATACAATCTAACATCATACTAACTTTAAAAATACTAATAGTAGCATCTATGAATGACATGTACGATTCAACAATTGATACATATTCAATGCACTCATTATCTACACAATACATGCTATACTAATAATAACTGTTAACTAAGCATCTAATCTAAGTACTATTATTACTATAATACACTATCTTTATACATAATACATAAGAAATACTAGCAATCATAAGCTACATCAATGACACTATCAATTAAATATAATTCATAACTTATCATAACTGTACAACTATCTATTACACTGTAATCTACTACATATCAATAGCATTAACTATATGAATAAATCACAGATATGAATCAGCTACAACATATAATCTACTATCGTAAACTTCATTGATCAATATTTTGAGTACACAAATGAATATTCTACTATTGATTCAGTAATGCAGCATATAAAATTTAATGAATATGCTAGTAACTATAAATAATAGTATTACTTAATTAGTAAATTGATAAATGTCTGATAGTAAGTAATAGTAATTGATAGATTATATATAGTAATTTAATAAATAACATTTGATATAATTCATGTATAATTAATTAGCTTTTAGTATATATATATTAACTTGATTATATGATAGTATTAAGGCATAAGATTAGTACAATAAATCTAGATTAAGATGATACATATAAGTCATATAGTAATCTGAAGATAATTATGCTAATATATAATTATAATTTATTATTATGTAATATGAAATAATAATTTTATAATTAATAATATAGTTATTAATTTATAATATATTAAAGTATTAATATTATGACTTATATTTATAATTAATAATTAGAATATATACTAGTTGTAACATGTAACTTAATATGTATAAGTAAGTACATTATAGATAGATGTAAGTAAATTATAATTTAAGTATACTAAATGTATTATTAATTAAAATTACTAAAACTAATCATGTGTTAATGTAATTATATAGTTTGAATTGATAATCGTAAAGATGTATAACTTAAATTATGATACATTAATCAACAATAGTAAACATTAACTTGATAATTAAAATATGTATGAAAGATACTGTTTGATGTATAGTTGATACATTATCGTTATACTATCAATATGATTAATATGTAACTGTAATGATCAGAGTTATCATAATCACTTGAATCAGTTCTATAGTAGTTTCATGGAATAATTAAATTAAATTATTATCGTAGACTAGATGCTATACATAGCATATATTATGACTTAAAACATTAACACTAAATAGATATTAAAGTATGAGAATGATTTAAAGTAGCTAGTATACATAACGACATGGATGTAGTAACTTCGAGTAATGACATCGATTAGTACGAATCGTAGAAACTTGAAGAATAACTTGATAGAGTTATCACTTGTACGTAGTAAGCTAAGAATCATCTGAATAAGACTTCTGTAAATTAGTACATTATAAATTATAATTCATGAAACGTTAAGACTATAATAAGTAGCTAAGTGTAACGTTAGAATTCTAACGATTATGTGAAATATGAATAATGATACAACGATACGTATGATGGAATACTTAGTAGATTAGCTGTAGATATACTATATGAATAGGTATTATTAAGTAGCATTACAGTTTAACATATTGACTAGATATAATGAGATGTATTACTTAATAGTTCATGAAATGTACGCAGTGTAGTTAATATCGATAGTCAGATAGTGAATACATCGAACATGACAAGATATCACTATATTTAGAAAAGTATTACGACGTTGATGATACATCGCAAAGTACAGTTGCGATATGAGCTGTAAGCATAAAGTGTACCTGATATCATTGATAGATATTGGAAGATAGCAGCGTAGCTAATACTATCGATATCTGAGATGGTAAATAGATGATCAGAGCAGAATTACTGTAGTGTAAAGTATCATTGATAATTGGATACTAATGTAGAGATATAGATAGTTAAGTATGACATGATCATTCTAAGAATTACTGATTGAATGAGTATTCGATTGTGAGTGATATGATAATGAGATCATGATCTGAGATCTGAATATGACTAAGAATCGAATAAGCATGTAGAGTTAAATTAAGTATCAACATACAGTGTATGTCACTAGTGTTGAGAATCAATAGTATGACTAATGCATAGTCTGAGAATACTGCAAATGACAAGTAATTAATAGTATGTGGGATATTGTCTTAGCGATAGATTAGAATTATGATGTGAACTTAGCATAGAATGTAAACTGGACATTAATGCATGACACATAAGTGATATAATGCAATAACAATTGATATCGCATTAATTGACTTATATGAAAAGTTTAAGATATTCTGTATATCAATGTTCATATTAGGAATTAAAACATAGTAAAAATTATGCCTGCAGAATAGTGACTATTACGTACTGAAATTAATAATACTATGTAGTGAATATTAAATTACTGAATAAAGAGTGTAAATAAACAATTAGTAATTAATAACTATATTAATAGTAATATATTATTAAATAGAAGATATATTAACTTGATAGAAAATTCATTTCAAAAATATATAAAGAGAAACATCTAATAAATTTTCTTTAAGTGTATCACGATGTTTAAAATTAGTGTTTAATAGAGAAAATAGAAGTTAATCCAATTGTTTATTAAAAATAAAAATTTCGTATAAATAAATAAAATTGATCTAGAATAGAATAACTGGGTTACATATGATAATTATTTGGAAATATTATATTTTAATATATTGAAATCTAATTAATCTGAATTGAAAGAGAAACTTTATTAGATATTTTAATCAATAAGGTGTTTAATCACAAAGATGATCAGTTTAATAATATATTATAGACATTATTCATAGTAAATATTAATGTAAGATTTCAAGAAAAATTAAGTATGATGTTAATATTTGACTTATAAGAAAAAAAAATATTATAGAATGTTGGTCATTAATAGGATAATTAAGTTGTAAAATGTATTAAATAGAAGTAACATTTAGATTAATAGAAATTAAGAATCGGTCAATATAGAATTATAAAAAAATTAATATAGATACTGAGAAATTATACATCATTTAATATTGAAAAAGAAATCGTTAAAAATTTATTATGAAGTTTAGGACAAATTTTATGGAAATATGTATAAATAACCTGAATTAAAATTAAAGAATTAAAATAATTATATAAGAGATTAGTTGATAATAAGTAATACAAACCATAAATTTTGACTTGAATATTGAAGATATAGAGCTTAGTTAGATAAATGTAAAGTTTACATAAGTAAGTATTAGATTTAGCCTTAAAAAACTTGAATAAAATTGACTTTAAATTAAGGAATTAATTATGATTAAATTAACTGTTTAAAGTTAATAAGTAGAATTAAATAGATATGGTTTAACAGTTAAGTAATTCAAAATATTTGATTAACATAATTGTGATGAATTATAGCTGGTTAAAATTAAATAAGACTAATTATAAATGAACTTAATGTTATTACAAGGATTAGTGTTAAGGAGCTTGACAACAATTGTCATTACATGCAATTAATACCAGTAATTGGTATTGAAAGTAATTAGTTAAAAAAATTAAATTGTATATATAATAAGTTAAAATGTTTAGTATTTAATTTGAAAATCTATACAATAACCGTTACAAGTTTAAAGTAAATATAGAGCAGTATTAAAAAAACAAGAGTTGTCTGACAGTAGTCTTCGTTCTGGATTAGAACCAAATTGCAGAAAGATTGATTTCAATTAAGTTGATTAGAACAATTAGTAACGAAGCTACGAATCCATAGGGTAGATTGAATAAACAATATACATCATTGAAAATCAACTCTATTAGAACTAAAAATATATGAATGTAGGACATGATAAAGCAAGCTATTTCAATCATGAGTGTTAATAAAAAAAGTTGTAGATGAAGCTGAATGTTACTTAATAAAAGACAGCATATAGAAGACTCATAATAATTTGTCTACAGATTGTCCAAAATCTGTGTCAAATTAAGAGATCTATACATTCATAAAAGATTCAAAGACTAAGTTGCATGGAATTTACGTAATTAGTACAGTATAGTTTAGTTAAGAAGATAGTTCTATTACTGAAGACACGAGGGACTTCTAACATATGTAACCATTAACCCCAATTATCTACTGAAAAATGAAGACTAGGTTGGACTATGAAGAGGCGTAATAAAGCCAAAGAAAATCTATACATTGAAATCACATGTAGTATTCAAAGTATATTTACGGAAAAATGCATTAATGTCAAGGTGTTGAAAAGATATCCCACAAGTAGGCGAAGATAATGAGTACAAGAACTCGTGGCTTGTATTGTAGAATTCAATCATAAGAAATCTTAAAGAGGCCAACACACATGCATGAGAGTGACCAGATACACCCATAACGACAATCGAAAAGAATAAAAGCATGGACAATTGTTGCCAGATAAGCCCTGAATACCGAGCAACTCTATGAGGAGAATTGAGGATCACTAGAGTTTATTGTGATTAACATCCTCAAAATCCATAAGAGGCAGTCAAAGTCAACCTGAAACGCCCTTATAGACAACAACTAAGCACCACAGTTAGAAGTTAAATTCAGAAAGCTATTTACAAACGTGTAAATGTAGCAATACGAGCAAGCAGTAAGGTCGTGGGAAGGTAGTGAAGTTGAAAATTGAACAAGGACAGGATAGGTTTCAATTCACATACTCGTGGAATTAACTTCGCGACGACCATTAAGTAAAAGGGTTAGGAACCTGGCGATTTCGTCCCTGAAATTACTTGGATTTTTGTGTTGTGTTGTGTTACGAGAGCTGTGTTAGCTTGAAAGAAAGAAAAGGAATTGCTGGAAGCTCTGGACGTCCTAAAACTTTTAAATAGGAAATTGGAATTTAAACAATGAGTAAAATGAGCTTCTATATTTATAATTTATAATTATGCAAATGTAAATTTTAACTGTAAAATGGTGTGTTTTCATGCATTAGAAAGCTAATAGAACGTGAAAATAATTATTTTATTGGACTATGAATTAGTGACGAAACTAGCTTCAGTTATGATTAAATAATATATTACTCTGTTAGTAAGTTGAAATTTTTGAAAGTATTAATAAATATGTGCATATAGTTTTTAAATGTAAGCTTTATTGCAGGAATTTAGTGGTAGTTAAAGTGAAAATCTAGTATTTCGAATGGTCACTGAAATGATAAACGGTAGAGTTAGTATATAACTGTTTGCTATGTACTGTTATTAAGGTAATTTTAGAAATTGTATTTAGAATGTTATTTATATCAATATTGCAAACAAATACAAGGCTGTAATAGTATTATCTGTTGATATGATTTAATGTTTTTGTTCTTTTGAATTTCTTTTAGTAGTGTCTGGCGAGTCTGGCGTTAGGAAATTAAGTTTTTTTTAGGACAATTTTGTGTTTAGTTTGAAATTATATAATCTTCACAGAAGCTAAATTTAGATTAAATTTTATTTGCATTTTTTTCTGAATTAAGAAAAATTAGATAACTTTAAAGAGATATCCAGCTATCCCAGTGAGGATGTCGTATTTGGAACAGGCTATTTATTTTTAAAATTTCTTGTGTGACAAAATTTAATCAACATTTTTAAGGTATTATAAAAAAAATATCGTTTAATTTGATACGATTATGAAACCACAGGCAAAGCAGACCTATTCGGAATAACCGTCTTCCGTGTAGGGATATTGTCGGTGGGTTTGTTGAGGCAAGGAAGTTTGGCGCCTCCTAACCGTGACAGTAGAAAATTTCTTCAGGGTAAGTCGATATTGTAACCTACTTTGTTTTCATTTCAGTCATTCAAATGTTTATTTTTTGATATTTGAATTTCTTCCAGAGGAACCCAC
Source organism: Platerodrilus igneus (assembly GCA_036346225.1). Taxonomy (NCBI): domain Eukaryota; kingdom Metazoa; phylum Arthropoda; class Insecta; order Coleoptera; family Lycidae; genus Platerodrilus; species Platerodrilus igneus. Next base: position 9,421,793 of record JARFIW010001599.1, read on the forward strand.
TTGGGTACTATTGTAGGTAGCCCTTAAAATTGTTACAGGGTTCCCACCCGTTCAGAGCAAATCTAAATATATATTGTAATGTTCATTTCACTCGTAGCAATATACAAGTTTTTGTTTTAGAACATAATGGTCTGTAGTATTCCGTACTATAGAGCCAATGAACAGCATAATCTTGCTTAACCCTAATGAACGCCCAACTTAATTTCCAAATTAAATAAATTTGACCGAGGCCAATACATACCTTCGTGTGGAGTATTGGAAAAATTTAAATTATATTTTACAAATGAAGTAAGCTTTCAATATGAACAATTTTTGTTTTTATTAAAATATTCAAAAATTAATTATAAATTAGTATATTTCTCACTAAATAAAAATTATAATGGTTAATATATTATATTGACTGTGTGGTTGGTGGTTACCGATCAGCCGCGTTCCCAGGTGGCGGATACGTGAGACTCAATAACACTGTACGAGCAATCGTTCGTTGTCTTCGAGATATGTGGAAGAATAAACCAATCACTGGTGTTGATCCCTAGAATAGAGGTCCTAAAATTTGCAACAGGAAAACGAGTATACGTCGGTGAGGTATAAACCCCGCATAATGATGGTTAGGCTAATCCCACATCGCCGACCAAACCACAAAAAACCCCACTACTATCGGGACTGGTAGCAGTTTGCACAGAATAAGACCACCTCGTGTTGTGTCATGCGAGGCAATCCGTGTTGGTTGGATGAAGAGATATCGATGATTGAGCCACACCTGAGGCGAATTGGTTTCTTAGTATTTGGCATTACACCACGTTAGTCGTGATTTCATGTAGGCGGCTGCGTCGGCGGATCAGACCGCTGATAGGGTGAACGCTTGACGGTGTGGAGCGCGCAGTCGGTACTGCGGGTTTGCAGCATATTTTACATGTGGAATGCAGGCCCGCGCGTTGATCATCTTGCTGTTAGCCTTAGTGTCGTCTTCAGGGTCCCAGCTTAGGCTTCGTAGTGAATGGGGAGTTAAGAAAAAGAATGACTTTCTCTATCACGAATTCAAAAATTATTGTAGTCTCCAAATTAGGTGGTGCGTTTTCGGACAACCCTCAAGATATTTTGCATATATCACCAGAAGTGTAACAGTATAATCAGCAGCTCTAATCTGGAGAACAGAACTGACCCTGTTAATGGCAATAACAGGTTCTACAAAGGAAGCGCATCAGTGGAGTTGAATAAAAGAGAAGAGGGAAGATTCGTCTGGAAGCACAGAATGTTGCCGGGGGAAAGGTTGTTCCAGTGATCAACCAACCCACGGTTGTTCACCAAACACATTCCACCACCAAATGTACCAAGCGGCCACGGCTAGGATGTACAAGAAAACAACTAGGTCTGGTGATACCTCTAGGCAAGGCAGACCGCGATAAAAGGAAAGTAAGTGTAACACCACTTAGGTTGTCGGTGGGAGCTACGGGTAGGAAGCTGCTAGTCACCTACAAGTAACCGTGATCAATAGGAACAACCCTTGGAGTAAAATTGTCACAGCTCAAGCTGAGGTCTTGCAATTAAACATAGGTAAAGCGGTTGGAAAACATCTGTTCTTCCTTTCTGACAATGATACGCCACCAACCTTCAGGAGCTGAACGCACTCGAAAGAGATCTATCGGATCTGGTGGGAGGGCGACACTCCATAAAATGGCTAACAGATATGGTTGGCAACCTCTCACCACCGTGAAAGGCTGCACGTTTTGCAGTCGTCCAGGTGGGATTGCTACCCAGGGTCTTGAAGGCGGAACTGTAGATTCCGAAAACATAAAGGTCATTTAGAAGCGCCTGCCGATACAAAACCGCTAGGCTGACACATCCGGTTGGTGCGTTCTCAGCACCGGCATTAGGGATCAACTTTAAGGGAGGTTAATAGTCTTTAGCGTTAGGGTGGAGGCGAGAGAAGTATTGACAAGTAAGGAAGACAAGTTGCACAACACAGTTTGTTCACCCTCGTGGTAAAATACTATTTGAATGCATTTCGAGTGAAAATCTGGAGATCTTAAACTGGGGCAGCGAACTCACATTTGTTGCAGTTATCGAACGGCTCCGTGGTTTAGTTGGTACGCCTGTGACTACTCTGCCCTAGATATCGGGTTCGAATTTCACACGGTCCGCTTGAATAATGTTAAGCGAGCATTTCTCACAACAGTACGTCCATGTTTTATATGAGCTAAAATGAGGTCCCATGTGTGAAGGTTGTTATGCACGTTAGAAAGATTCCTGCCTTTCTCGGAACAGCAAGGGCCGGCAAAACTCCAAATTTCCAGGTAAAAAACTCGCTTCCTGACCAAAGCAGTCCCTTGGGGTGGTGCTATGTAAAATCAAATAAAGTGTCAAACAGCAATCCATGCCACCATAGCCTCGGAAGGCAATTCTAAACATATTTCAAACTGGCAAATGTCGCCGAAAACAACCCTCTCAGATAACAGATTGTTGAACTTTAAGATAAAGGCAGCGGAATTTATAGGCAAAGAATACAGGAATTGTAAAGCTACCAACAAGTCGGTTTATGTAGAGTGTCTGGTTGAACGGCTTTTAACATCGCAAAGCATCAGCAGCTCGGTATCAATAGTGGAGCAGCTAGGACATTTTGATTTTCTCCAGAATTCTATCACCGAATTATTTGAGCGGATATGTCCGGTAAAGACAGTTGCTACTCGCCCCAACACCTCACGGTGGCGCGATGGGTTCCAGGGTCTGAGGAAGATCGGAGGCAAACTTTTTAACAATGCAAATAAAGACCTAGAAATGTAGTTAATTGGGAATCTTATAAAAGCTATATAGAACTATACAAAAGACGGCAGAGAAATTCCTGGAAAACCTTTTGTACTTCAGTAGAGTCAGTCGAAGTAATCTTTTGAATCAACAGAATCTTGTCCAAAGATCCCCGCTATTAACCATGTTGTCTGAAACATTTGAATGGTACGTGCACCAACAACAAGACAGACTCACCCTTAAGAGGTGAACTTTTATTACTACTTCTACTATCAGGGACAGTCCACCCTTCCTCAGGCCCAGATGGGGTTGACTAGGCTGTATCGAATAGGGTGGGGAGACGAAGAGAAGTTAAAATGGGCCATTCCAATTTTCGAACCCTTTAAGTCCACTGGACTGGACGGCAGCTTTTTGCCCTACTATTGGCGAGACTGCTTACGTTCCATGTAGAAGCCTTCGGATGCTGTATTGCGTTCAGATATATCCTCAGAGTTCCAGAGAGGCAAGTGTTTCCTTTATTCCTAAATTAGTCCGAAGGGATTACTCCCAAACCAAATCATATTGTCGGTTCAGCCTTATGTTACTGCGCTAAAAACCTTGGAATTTTTGTGTGACAATGATAGAAAGGAGGGAATAACATAAACTTATTCACTTTACTCAAACCTACATGTTTACATACCAAAGAGGTCCACGGAGTCTGCGCTCTACGCCGTGGATGGACAGATTGAAAAACCCCTTTGCAATAACATGTCAGTCTTAGGCGTGTTTATTGATATCGAGAGCGTGTTTAACGAGATCACCTTTGCAAGCATTGACAAAGTCCTGTGTAAACGTGTAGCGAAAGACACTCTTCGACTGTTAACCATGCAGGTTCTGCGATGCCGTCGAGTACATGTTTGTGTTGTAAACATCTCGATAATTAAGACGATACGTAGATGTTGTCTTCAGGGCAGAGTTTTGTGTTTATTATTATTGTATCTTGTAGACGAGAGCCTTTGTCAACTTCTTGATGACTCATGTTTCTACACGATATAATACGCAAGCGATATACCCACGCCGATCGTCGGCAAATTCAAGTAAATGCTACTATGCAACCTACCGCAAATATCACTAAAAGTAGTGCGGGGAAGATTCTCTGACAATCACCCCAAACAAAACGAGGTTGGTGTTGTTCCCAAACAAAAAGACACTACTGAACTAGATGATCATCACTCTTTCAAACCACACTACCCCTTTCTGAGGGTCAACTATCTCGGAATCATACCTGATAAGAAGTTGAACTAGACCAAGCACGTTCAAGTAAAAACTATGAAATCCAGCACATTATTCTGGCAATGCGAACGTATCAAGGCACACTTTGAGATCTCGCGCAGAAGGAGTACTGTGGCTATATACACTGCGATACTTAGAGCTTTTGTTACGGCGCCGTCGTCTGGTAATCCAGGACCAGATTAACTCACGAAGCTAAGAAACTATACTGATCAGAATATGTTATTTATAAATAAGAATGACTAGTAGATATACCTCAAGGACGATGTGGTGCGGGAAAATCACCCCGTGTGCGCCGTAATTAGGCGCACCCAACTGTTTAGTTTCGATATTTTTATCATATTTGGTAATATCATTTAAGCTAGGGAATGATTTTTCATGTTGCGTGTAATTTTTATCCCTTTTGTTGCTCCCACCATAGACGATGTTTATGGCTTACTTTTAATATCGTCAACAAGCTTGCCATAGTTAGCACTAGATCTTTCCAAACCTTTTAATAGCTTTCTAGGCATGATTGGCTTCCTTCGATTGTCTCAGTCCGTTTTGTAGTACTGTGGTACTCTGATTGTCTTGGATCACCTTCTCATTGCTTTAGCTAACATTTATTTACAAGTTAAAATGTTGATATCAACTTATTATTCTATGTGTTTCAAAAAGAATATTCGAGTTTTAACGTTTTATAATTTTTATAACAATGATCTTACATCAAATGAAAGAGCATGTCAAACAGAATTACTTTAAAGCTTACAAGTGTTCAATGTGAACACTATGCGCGCACGACACACATCAAGGCGATAGGCGAGTTATTTCCAATCCTTAATGAATGAATCTAGAGTAATTGTTGCAACAGCTGCTTCAATCCTGTTTCTTAAGTAGGGGAGGTTAGCTGGTAGTAGAGGCACATACACAAGATCCTTTATGAACCCCCAAAGATAGAAATCACATGGCGCCAGATCGGGTAAACGTGGCGGCCATGCAAAACAAGCTTTGTTAGTAGGCTCGCTCTTTGCGGACACTCCTGCGGTCGGGTACAGTGACGTTCAACCAATCACGTACCGTGTGATGCCAGGGAGGAAGCGCACCATCTTGCTGCAAAATAAAGTTTCTTGGTTCGTCATTTTCCAACTAAGGGAAGAGCCATAGCTGTAGAGTTTTAAGATAAGAAGCACCAGTCACAGTTGCTTCAGCAAAAGAGAAAGGCCCATAAACTTTCCGGCTGGATATGGCACAAAATACATTCAATTTAGGGGAGTCTCGTTGCACCTGTACCATAGCGTGAGGATTTTTTGAGCCCCAGATCGGCACGTTATAAATGTTCACATGTCAACTAAGGAGAAAGATCAATTCAACACTGAAGGCAACATAATCCAGAAAATCTTTATCGTCATGCAACACCGTTTCGTTTGCGAAGTTAGAACGTAAACCGTAGTCAGTAGGCTTCAGAGCCTGTAACAACTGCAAACGGTAAGGATGTAGTTGAGAGCGTCTCCAAGCAGTTGTCAAAGCAATTGTTAATTCACGACTAGCTTTCCGAACTCATTTCTTTGGGCTACGCGTGAACGACTCTCACTCGTTCAACGCTCTCTTCACTAACTTTTGGTCGTCCTGTACTTTCCCTTTACAAAGGCAGCTGGTACCTTCAAACTTATGATACCATCTACGGATGTTATTATCACTTGGTGGATCACAACCGAACTTAACGCGGAAAACACATTCGGCTTTTGCAAACTGTAAAACACAAAAAGCTTTCTGTTAACTAGTGGCCATCTATGCTACTAGCCCTTTCTAACGGATAGCGGCGCAAACATTGCGTGCACATGCGCACCGGTGCCAACAAACAAAACTGTTTGAGTTTCTCATTTGTTTGGTGTATCATTTATAACTGTAAGATTATTATAAATATTTATGGGTCCGGGTTGGGAGCGTGTTTTTTATAAACTAAGGTCGTGGTTTCGTCCACTTTTGTAAGGGGCTTTTTCAGGGAAAAAATAATATGAAATATAAATATAAAATAATAATAATAAAAATAAGAAGGATAAAATATTAATTAGACAATTGTAAAATGTACCAAAAGTAGGAAGACTTGCTTCTGAACTAGAAGATTCATCAGCCCATTTAAGCCAAAAATGACACGGTCTCAACCCGGACCCATAAATATTTATAATGACTCCAGCCGTGAAAGCCTCCGAGAATGTAGGATTATTGTCATAAAAATTATAAAGCGTTAAAACGCCGATATTTTTTTTTTGTGAAACACGCGGTACATTAACATTAGCGGCTCCGTGGTGTAGTTGATATGCGTGTTACTGCTATGCCCAAGGTATCTCGTTCAAATCCCGACACGGTCCACTTGAAAAATGTTAGGCGAGCATTTTTCACAAAAATACGCCCCCGTTCGGATGAGAAGTAAAATGGAGTTTCCGTGTGTGAGTGTTGTCACGCACGTTAAAGATCCCTACCTTGCTTGCAACAGCAAGGGTTTGGCAAAATTCTAAATTTGCAGGTGAAAAAACTCACTTCCTGGCCAATGTATTACCTTCGGGTGGAGCATTAGAAAATCAAATGTAAGATACATTAACATTAAAGGTATGGTGTCATGTAGATGAAGTAAAGATGTCCATGGTTGTAAGCAACACTTGTTCAGGTTACGCTGATTCCTTGGTTGGTAGAAATGGAAGCTAGCTGATGACGAAGCATTCTCAATTCTGGCGTACTTGTTGACGTTACGTGCTCTAGGACCTGCTCATGGTGGCCGTGGCATTGGAAGTGGAACGGATGCAAGTTATGTTATGGTGCAATCCTCCGTCTGTAGTGTGGTTATAAAACTGCTTTTCATATCTCGTTATATTTTGCTGGTCACGACAAGATAATCTGAAGGAAAACCCTTAATGCGCGATAAGATTAGTGACTACGGCTTTGCACTATTCTTAAATTTCCTTAGAGAAGGCTTTTTTAGAGAGAGAACGCTACAAGTTTAAGCATATTTTCTAAACTTTTTTTAAGGAGGGTGCTGATGAATTTGTTTTTATTCTGAGGGTGTCAAGTTACTTGATTTTTAGCGTAAGCTTAGAAAATTGCAGACATTATTTTGACGTTTAGGATTTGATTGAATTTGACCGTATTTCAGTATTTCAGTAAGTGATAGTGCAGGTACAGGTCACAAACGGTTAAGAAACCGCGATAACTTAGAAATTAAGATTGTTACATTGTATAATGAATAGAATTAAGAAATAAGATTACTTGAGCTCTGCAAGTTCCCACAGACATGTGAGCGGCAGGGACAACATAAATACCCCGGGAGCCCCAGACCATCAGTCAGTCATGAGTATTTCAGCTTAAACATTGCCGTTTGCTTAGGCTGCTCGTCTTTATTAAACCCCAATTATTATTTAATTTTGAACTTAGTATAAATCAATCCAGTTTGTCAAAATTCAATTGTAATTTCTGTTTAACCAAATAAATTGTTACAAGAAGTTTTGGAAGAAGTTTTTAGAAAGACCGCTCCCAAGGCCCGAAACGTAACTAGCATTAGAACAGAAAAGTATCAAAGTTGCGAGTCAGTAGTTGATAAATAATTTTATCCGAAAGAACCTACAGTAGGGCGGAAACTTAAACATGCGTTTTCTTTAATTATGCTTAGAAACAGCAATTAATTTTTTAAGAAGAACATCTACAAAGCGCCTACAGACGGAGCTAAATGTTGCACATACCTGCTCACAAGTAGTTTTAGTGCATTAAGGAACATTGGAGTTCTTTTTTCACCACTGGAAATTTCTAAAAATAGCTTCAAAACTTGTTTACGGTGGTTCTTGTATTTGGAAGTTGTGCATCGCTAGGTTTAAAGCATATCATTGTTGCTTGCTTTGCTCCCACCAAATTAAAGTTTTACTAAAATGTGAATTTTTAGGGCTATTCAATTATGTATTTTATGTATATTATGTATATTATGAATTTTATCCTTGCATATTAAGAGTACACCAATCATCTAACTTTGCAGTTTGAGAACAATTTTCGTTTTGTAACAAACTTACTGAGGATTATTAGCATAATTTAATAGGAGTAGTAAATGCGAAAAACTATTCAGTGGTTTTATTAGAAATTTTATTAGAGTTTGACTGTTACAGATTTGCGAAAAACCCAATCAACTCTTAACACTATGGAAATCATGGCAAAGCAAGTTGTAAGGGATCAAGCAATGCTTAGTATGTGCTGCGGTGTCAAACCCTAAATTAATGCGCTCCGCTACCTATGAAATGCTATCCATGGGTAGCATCTGTTGTTTTCCTACTTCAGTAGAAGTAAACATAAATGTATACTTTATCCCAACTGTTATGAAACTAGTGATACAATAATATCATTCACTGTGGGTCTGTTTGTTCTAAACATAGAAAATTTCCAACTCAGTTTTAGTCTAGCTATTGATTTTGGTAAAATGGTTGAACAATTCTAACAATTGCTCCAATGGCATGTAGTACAAATTAAATTAGTACACTTGGTTTGGTTTTATTATTATAGCCAATCCAATCGAAATTTTCTGGCTTGATTGCGAAATTAATATTTTCATTGGAATGTTCCTAACGTATTTGGATTTTGAGTAAAACATTTTTAATACAAATGCGTGTTCTGCTTAGCTTTGTTAGAAGCCGCTTAGAACGACGATCATGTCTAAGTAAATGAACGCTCTTTTAAACAAATTTAATAAAAACCAATCGAATTTGTCAATTTTAATGTCTCACTGAAGCTCTATAGAAGTAGATATACTACAGGTATTCGACCACGGAATCGTTTATTTTACATTTATTTTCCATAAGAAAATCTAATATCAATTTTGGTCAGTTTTGTACCAACTACAGAAATCCCCATAAAGAAGTGTTAGCCCCATTCTACTCTTTTTTTTGTGTCCGTGGAAAAATTTGTTACCGTTTCCCAACACCAATGATTAGACATAACTCAAATAATCTCAAACAAATCAATAAATAGATAAAAATAAAAATCTATTTGGCAATGTTTACAGGCATTTACAAGAATGATAAAACTTTTAACTATATTTTATATTATTTTATATTTATAATGAAAGAGCGCCTACTATTCTAGTAAAAATATTTTAGTGTAAAACTTCCAGACCAATTTGTCAGTAACCGCAAACTTTTTTTATTTAGCTGTATTAACTTATTGATAAGTCAAAAACAATTTTCTGATATTTTGTAGCTTTCTTTTTTCACACCATTCTTTGAACTAAGTGTATACATATACATATATACAATTTTCTAGACTTATCTGGCAACTAAATACAACTAGTATTGTTTACTAGTCGTGCAAGCTCAGGTGGGTTCCCATTTATCTCTACTTCTGAACCACCATCACCCATTTCTACTTTATATATAATAAATACCGAAACCAATTAAAACTACTTTAAGTAACCTAACATTTACAACATCAATCAGCTTTTTATAATTTGACATACACTGACATCCAGCCTACTTATTATTTTAAAAACTTAAAAATAATTTTGAGTTGCTAACATAACGATCTAAACTAACAAAATTTGTACGTTTTTGTGTTAGTAATAAAAAAACTCTATATATACTTCGGTTGAGAAATGAAGTTATAAATCTCGCACCTTATATTTTGCAGTGCCAAGCGCCGAAGGATATAAAAATGTTCGATTTATAATGGATCACCTCTCAACCTATGTATATAATATAATTTTATATCGACAGCAAGTGTAATAGCTTAAGTATCGTCCATTTGAATAATAGCCAATAGCGCTGTATATAAGCCGGGAAGTATCTAGAGTTTGTCGTCCCCTGGGCTTATCGCAATTTTGTCCTCTACTATGGTAAACTTGATGCTTGACTGATTGCATTAAAGTCTGGGTAACATATACTTCCTTTAACTTTTCTACATAGCAGACATCGTCACAAAACCTATTTTTATTTTTTATTATGGATCTATTTATTCCTTTTATTTTTTGTAACGCTAGAGTCTTGGATAGCAAGTAATCGTGTATTTGATTCATCCCCTTTTATTAATCGCGAGAATAGTCTCCTTTTCCTCATTCATCCTAAAAATCTTGGCCACATACATCTTTAATAGTAATCCAATAAAATCCATTATAACTCGTCCATTATTTTCATCTTTGTCATACCCAATAGTTCTTTGTTGAGTAGAAGGATTCCATAAATGTTGTTGGGAGAGAAGTCAGGCGCATTAAAGTGTCCAATGCAGTTTCGTTTATTAGTTTCATAAGGATTGTAATCTAAAATCTTGTAGATAAGACTATCAGTATCCGTGTACAGAATACGGCATCCATTTTCAAAAGTAGTGAAATTCGTAGATAGTAAACTTAGCTATATCAAAGATGCACATACCCATATCGGCTTTTAAAAAAACTTCTGATTCAGAAAGTTCAACTGCAGCAAGACTTTCGTCAAAGACCGTTACATTTTTTAATAGAGGGATGGCTGTTTTAGCTTCGGTGCGATATTTGTTTTCCCAGTTTCCCACAAGCTTTCTCAGTACAATGTTTTTGTATATTCTCCAGTGCTTTTTCGAAGGCAGCATTAGTCATCTGCTTGACTAAGTTCTTCTCAAATTCGTTCCTTGTACGTCTCTAAATTCAGTATTTATGTAAATGTAATATTTTTAACCAGCAGGTTTGCTTAAATTTTAGCACTTGAAGAATTGTTGATATTTAAAGTCCATTCGAAAAAGCTTGTTTTAGATTTCTGTAGCGAATCACATATACTTGAATTTCATATAGCCATTAACTTTGTGTTTTAAGTTTTTAATACAGACGGTTGTCCAACCTTCTGATCAATATGCCTACATAGGTAAAAAACCACTACGCTATGCTCTAAACTACCTAGTCCCAGCTGCTTATCCACGGCCACGATGACTTCACAATCTGTCAAAAACAAGAAGTAATCCAATTATTGAGAATTCACTTGACTTTTTCTTTATTCTAATATTTCTCAAGCCGTCCCTATCTTCATATCAATTAAAATTCTGTTTGATGTGTCCTTGTGAATGCGCTCCACTTAAGAGTTGCTTTATTTTCCGATAACTTGGGCTTTATAATCGTACAAGCTGTTTGTTCGTTGTGTGTGATTCAAAATAGAACTTTCATTGTTCCAATCCTTAAATTCAATTCCTTAAATGCAATGTAGTGTGTGAGCAGAAAGTTGCATGCAATTTTTAAATGCAGATAACAGGTATCGTAGTAGTAAGAATTAAATCGTCGCCGTGTAGACTCAATCAACTATATTTATCTTGTTAGATCACAGAAATAATATAAAAACATTTACGCAGACTTTACGGATATTTTTCTGTCATCTGTTTATAATTATTATGCATTGATTAAATAGTGTGTGTATAAAACGGTTGTCTTTCATTCTATTTTCCAGTTTTCGGACGCGTATCAGAGACCTGGTCCTTATCTATCCAAGGAAAAAATAATAAATAAATTTAACTGTTGTGATCACTACTCAGCAAGTGAGAACAATAAATTCCAAAAGGAATTGCTAAAATCAATTTCTTTACATGGTTTTATCGAGCCGGATGTTTACACAGTATTTATGTTAAGTTTGAACGGCAGATGTTAAAGTTATTTACCTTCATTGTTCCCGCATTCGCGTTCAAGATACTCCTACGCCAAGGTGTACACCACGGATACGAACCCCAGCTTACTTAGTTCGTCTATGCTACCTACCGTTTTGATAAATATGTTCATAGAATAACCTTTTTAAAATAGTGTACCATTTTAGTACCATGCTTTTCTGCAAATACGCCTAACTAACCACATATGCATATAACACCTAAAAAGCAGATGTAATAAGTCGATCCACCAGCACATAAAATAATCTTTTTATTCTTCCTCATTCATTCTAATAGAATATTTTTTTGTTTAACACATCTTTGTATTGATCTCGAATCATCACAGTTCCATACATGCAGTTCAACTTCTATTTCTTTTCATCTCTTTTATTTAATTCCAGTTGCTTTTTTCTACCGCTTGCAAAATATGGCACACATATTGGAGAAACATCTTTTAGCCTAAATAAATAGAGGGTGTTACCAATATTTACGTGTTGTCTAACAACCTGTGGTCAAATGTTAGGTGTATTAATCAACCCCGACTACAAAATAGGTACATCTTTTTAGATTGTAGAATATGATGTTGCAGACTGTGTAAAATATGTGGTACCCACCTTAAAGTAGTACCTGTCTAAGATTTTTACTTTCCCATGGTGTTCTTCTTGCTTTACTATCTCCAAGTAATTTACAGGTAAATAGTATAACCTTAAAACCTAAAGCGCATACTTTATTAATTTTCCCTTTCTTCTTGTTTTTGGACAACGGACTTGAAAGCTATTCAACTTTATTGTATTACTGTTTCTCCAATATACGTACCGTAGTACTGTAGTACACTAAACTGCAACTAATTTGTAGACTGTCCGACTGTTATATATTATCGCTTCCAATCGCGTATATTGGAAGTATGTTCATATTTTCGATCTACAAATACAACCGATTATATTGTACGAAGTAAAATTTCACAATATGCAGGCTAACTTAACCTATCCAGGAGAAGTTGGGGTAACTTAACCTAACCGGTATATTCTTCTGGAGATATTTCCTATATGTGTACTCAACAGGATTCGCATAAATTTGTGGCGCGTTTAACAGGTAACAACGAGGAAAATGCGACACATATGTTGTGTCTAGGTATGGTGTTAAAGTTAAACTTTCGTGTTCTCTGGAAAGCACTAACATGATGGGAATAATTCAACAATCCGACGCGTTATGTGCAAAGTGGACTAGCAAAGGTGAAGTTGGAAGTTTTATTGAAAGAACTGCCAGATATATTAGAACGACTCAAAACAGATGATTACTATCTTTTTGACGTGGATATTGACCAAGATTTTTCTGGAATTTTTAGCAAGATATAGATGTGAAATTATTTAACTGCAAAACGTAACTTTTGCTGCAATGGCTGTTACGAAGAGGACTGCAATATTTTAGTTGACAACGATGAAACTACGAGAATCGATTATTATGCTTAACAGCTAATGCAAGAATTAAAATATACAACAAATTTATGTATCAAATAACAAGTCCTGGTGTTAACAAACAACTTGTGAATTATATATTAGATTTACTACGTTACCAAGATGTACGTTTAAGTGAAACGTTTGCGCCCACTTTGGCTAATGACCGTGGTATTACGCGATTGCAGACGACAATATACAACAATATAACTAGATATTATGTCAATGAGGACCAGGTAATAATCCCTTTAAAAACTGTTTAGCCTTATTAGAAGTATGTACGAAATACTTTCTATGGGATCCGCAATGTACTCAGTATCGATTGCTAAAAGGTTGATACAGCTGCCGGACAAGCTACAAAATAGCTGCTGTTTAATGCACTAGTGTACTACAGCGCAGCAGTACGTATATTAGGGGAACAACGATACAAAAAAGTTGATTGAATTGGAAATTAGGTTGTCCAAAAAAAAACAGGAAAAAGGAAAAAAATTGATTAAGTATACGCTTTTGGCTTTTAGTTTCAACGATATACCTCTTAATTACTTGGAGATAGTAGAAGGAGAAAACCACCAAAATAAAGTAAAGCTCTTACACGGCTGCTACTTTGAAGCAGGTAATATATATTTTACACAATCTACAACAGCATATTCTACAAAAGTAATTATTTCGGAATATGGGTCGATAAATACACCTAACATGTACCCAGAGGTTGTAAGAACGCATAGAATTTGGTGGCAAAGTCTATCCGTTTACGCTAAAGGAATTTACCCACTATGCGCTACATACGTTGTAAGTGGGAGAAAGGGACAGCTAGAATTAGAGAAAATAGATGCACAAAAGCGAAAAGTTGGACTATATGTAAAAAGCTGTGGCGATACAAGAACAACACAAAGATGTGTAAGACAAAAAACACTATTAAAAAGATGAGGAAGAATTAAAAGATTATTTTAGGTATTGCTGGTCCGACTTACTTACATCTTGATTTTACGAGCTATATATACGTCTGTAGTTAGAAAGAAAGACTTGTCCATACAAATTTGGAGAGTATTTGTTAATTTGCTATTATGATAGTAGGAGCAGATGAGCCAGACCGATATTGCCGATATAAAAAACCGGAAACCTTTCTGTTTATTTCATCAAGCATCAGAATTTAGAATTGTATTTGCAAGAACAAAGAAGTTCAGGATTAGTATCAGACAATGGAATTTAAATGAAAATATTCTAGACCACTGCGCAGAATCTTGATAAATCAATTCAAAATTGATAGGTACAATATCATACAACTAAAATGTTCATTAATTGAAAATTAGCAATTGCAATGGCTGTGTGTAATAAGAAAGCTTGATTTCTCTACCTGAGAAAGTGAGTGCGGCTATGCAATCTATAATTGTTTGCTTATGAAGCGAAGTGCAAGTGTGCTTGCGGGTAGAAATTTACAATATGACAGTAGATTATTCTGCTAGGTAGGCAGGCAACTAAATTGCAGTCTAGTAGAACTGCTTTTTCTAGGTTGTCGTGTCGTGATCATTTTATAAAGATATCCTTGTATAAAATAAATCGCACATATAGAATTAAGTTTATTTTTAGCATTCTTTTCACTACATTCGGAATTCAGATATTCAAACAGAGGACCATATATTACTTAGTAATGTGTTTGATAAATTGAAACATTTTTATTTTAAACAAAAGTATTATCAACGCCACTTTATTTTACAGATTTTTAGATCTTTTCTTGCTTACTCCATCATATTCAGTCGACTGCTTAGTGTACCAAAGCTGCTTGCACTCGCCTAAATATATTGCGTTTTAACAAACATAAAACAGGTCGTTTTTGAGATCCCTTAGCGAACAGAATCCCCCAGCACGCGTTTGTTGTGCCTAGGCGGTAATCCGTCACTGGTGGGTCGATTTGTTTGAAAAGCGACAATCTGTCGTAAGCTCTCATTTAAAAAGCTCCTCTAATTAATGCTTTTGATATTTTTAAAAACAATGGTAGTTTACTCTTGTCAGTTTTAGAAAATTCCTTCTAAAAACACTTTGTAGATTAATTAATTTGCCTAATTTTTTTCAACATCTTAGTTTAAAATCAAGCAGGACTGATCACCAGAAGCTCAAAGTTCAACTCGAAATGTTTTTGGTATTTGCATGCCATGTGAAGTCTGTGGATGCACCTTATGAATATTAGTAAAACATTATGCAGTTTTATAAAAATCTCACTAAAATCAGTCCGGGTACAAATTATATGTACATTCTGTCCTATGAAGAAACCAAACGTTTCTTTGCAACCGCAAACAAATCCTCTAAGACTGCGACGGTCGTGGGTGTGTGCGACAAAATGAAATCACGATTGGGACTATGGTTCCGATGCACCGATAGCAAGGCAGTGCGGTGGCTAGACTCAGCCGCAGGTTGGGGTTGGCGGATGGCTTCCGGAAGGGGACGTATGGTTCACGGAAGCAGGAATGGGCGCCAAGGTCGGAGCTGCTACTAAAAACCTAGAACCTTGAGACAAGGGTTCCAAGCAAGCACAAGGCAAAGCAATAGCCTCACAGAGACCAAAAATCTCAATTCCCTTACCACAATAACAAATCTCATAAAGCCAAACTCAGAAGGATTAAGTACATAATCTTAAACCAGCGGCAAAATTACATGGATTACAATGATGAAATAATCACAAGATAACCTGTAAAGTAATATAATGTTAAAGCATAAACTATTTGCAGTAAATGAAATAATAAACGGTGAAAATTATTTGCAATAGACAAATGATAGGTGGCACAAACGGTTACTAAAACAAACAACATAAATAAGTAAAGGTCTTAACTATGTAAAACTATTGCATAGGGCGGGTCCCGAACCGCTAAAATTTGTGTTGATTAGTTGTGACCCACTATCAGGCCCTACACGTAGCATGTAGCGCTGCAGCTAAATATTAGAGGGGGGAATATGTAATAGTCGTTTTGGTATACCAACACAGATCTCGTTTCAATAAATAAAATACCATAATAATAGAAGAGCGTTGCATGGAATTATAGGGGAAGGGGTTCCGTACCCGTTCAATAACATACGGACTGTATTGAGGGGAATATAGCCAAAAAGAAAAAAAAATGTCGGTAGGGAAGGGAAACTACACTATACATTTACAAAAGCTAACGGCGTATATGAATAGGCGTTATGACTATTAAATACAGAAAAACAATACTACATAGAGGGGATTAGGCATAAGCAGAGATGAAATGAGTCATGGGTCAACTGGGTCACTGGGTCCAAGTGAGTCACTTTTTTGTTTGGGTCACTGGGTCAGTGGGTCCCGTGTACTGACCCGGATTGATCCAGTGACCCACATTGATCCAGTGACCCACGTTGACCCAGTGACCCACATTGACCCAGTGACTCAAATTGACGCGGTGACCCAAACTGACCCAGTGGCCCAAACTGACCGAATTGATTCAGTAACAAATTGAATTATTGAAGTCATAAAAATCTTTTTCCCATACCTTCAGCTCAATTTATTAACTATTTTCACAAATGCATAAGCTTATTGGTGCCGTTAGTTGCTAGCATTCGTTTCATATTTCAAGCAAACGCTAAAATGTTTTGTAATCAATACATCGCTTTTTATATAATATGAAACGCATTTTTACATGTCTTTCAAGAAACGTTCTGTGGCGCTGTGCCGCGAGAATGCAGTGTTATAAACGTATACAATTTTGTATGTTTTAATAATAGTATTCTTTTACATAAGAACTGAAATAATTTGTTGCAAAAATCTTAATATTATATACCCGGTTATTTTCAGTATACATTATTTTTGTAATTTGTATATCATTATCATTAAGCATGGATAAACATCACCTTAATTGTAATTTAAACCTTATACATAAGTGCTGACTTTTATAAATCTCCGTGAGATCGAGTTTTGTTGATAAGGCTAATTAACTAAAAGAATGATGAAGATCATATAAAACAATGTTCCTGTATCAGCTCGATGTCAGAAAACGGGATTATTCAATTTATATTTTATTGCGTCTGTCATTGAAAAATATTTTGATCATTTAGTATATTTAATTGTTAAACATTCTCACACTAATTAAAATTGTCTCGGACAGCAGCTACTCCTTCTGCCAGATAGTTCTGAGATATATTTTGTAACTGTAATTCGTAGAACAGCACATATTTATTAAAAATTAATAATAAAATTTTCAAATTTCATAATCCGTTATTCGATAAAACTCGCCCACTAATTGAAGACATCACAGAGGGCCAATTTGAGACAGTAAGATTATTTTTGCGACTGCATCAATTTGGATCAATTTAGGTAACTGGGTCAATTTGGGTCACTGGGCCAATGTGGGTCAAATTGGGTCACTGCGGCAATGTGGGTCAATTTGGGTCACTGGGTCAATTTGGGTCATGGCTCGCTGGGTGGTGGGTCACATCCTCATTTGGGTCACTGGGTCATGGGTCACATTTTAGGTGACCCATTTCATCTATGGGCATAAGCACTTAAATTAACATGGGTAATATTCGCACAAATACTAAGTGATGGCAATGGGGCTCTTAAAATTGTTACGTCTTGAATTAACTTATTTGCATAGCTTAATTTATAGGTAAATCTTTTGTAAATATAAATTTCAGAACGCCCAGTATTGATGGTATAGATCGTTAAAATAAATAAGTGAGTAAAATATGAGTGCAACCCTATATAAACACTGGTGGTGAATGAAGGAAAGATCTAACTCACCCTGTATGGTGGTCTAGTATAGGTGGTATAGTAACTTAACTAAGTTGAGGCGGGTCCATGCACATGTGGCCTTGATGTCTACGGCGAGTAGCGTCAACGACCACGACAGGGGTATGTCCATCAAGATCGATCTGCAACAGGTTCCGCACGGACAAAGCGTAAGGTCATCCCATAACCATCAGGCTCAACGACAAAACGCAGCAATCACATAAGGGAGACGACACCAATACGGAAGAGCTAAGAGCTAGTCAGAAGAAAAGGCCAAAGAAAATCCGCTGCAAAAATATAAAAAATAACTTAATATAATCGCAGGATCGACTACTTACGTTCTTCGGCTTAATAATTAGATGATTGACTAAATCAGGTGTAAACAAAAAATATTTTTTTAACAATGAGTTAAATAACTTCAATGCTAAATGCATGCAAATCCACCAATTTAGGCGATTCTTAAATTAAACAACTCAAAACAGAATATACAACTACATTTAGCGTAATCAAATCGTAAAATGCCATTATCAAAGTAAGTCAACGTTCGTCGGCCGGTCCTATGAGGCATCGAGATAACAAAACTAGTCGCACAGGCAAGGTCGCGCGTAATTAAATAACAGGAAATTTCCAATACTATACTAAGCGTTACAAAACATAAGGCTAATACAATTGAATATTTAAAATATAAAGTACGTTAATTTGAGCGTTACAAGACTCTTCGGTTGCTTTCGAGAGGCGGCCCCGTGGCGTAGTTGGTATGTGTGTGACTACTACGCCCAAGGTCCCGGGTTTGAATACCGACACGGTCCGTTTGAAAAATGTTAGCGAGCATTTTTCACAAAAAAAACACCCTCGTTCGGATGAGAGGTAAAATGGAGGTCCCGTGTGTGAGTGTTGTCACGCAGGTTCACTCTATAGTATGTGAAAGACGGTGTTCTTCTTCAATCTAGTATCCAATAATGTTCTCTACAACAATAGAATACGTGTAATCTCCAAGAGCTATCTACCAGGATATTTTATCTTCTAAAAGGTTTCACTATGGATTACAAGTAATCAATTAATCCTATCCAATATTTATATATTTCTCAAAATTCTTTCTGTTTTGTCCTCTATCAATGTCAAAATATTTGACAATAGTGATTAAACTATGTTTCGAGTGATCTCCATTCTAGCACTGCATGCACATTTCTATAAATCTTGGATATGACATGTCACCGCTAATATGATCAAAAATGTACACGTCTAAGGTTAGTCTCGTTTTGCTTCCACAATGCAATCACATTGGCGTTATCTCTATTTGTGTTTTAACGCAATGTGGTAGGTTTGACATAGGTAGAAACAATTTATGCTTTTGTGTCTTCCAAACGAGAATAACTGCGCAATCTTACTTTGTTTTTGACAACTATGTACCAAACACTATAATTGATTCTTCTCTCGCATCTCTCGGTCTAATCACATAATCCCTATTTCCAAACCTGTGGCAACAGTTTTTTCTGTTAAGGGTTCAAAATCACTCTTTAGCAGTTTATATTTAGGTTTATCGAGGCTTTTAGAAAACTCATAGGTATCGTAAAATTTTAGCCCGTTGTTAGGTGAAATTGGAGATATTAAGGCAATTGTCTTCCCGCAGCTTGATAGTCAGCGAATATCGCCTTTATGTTAGATGAGAGTAAAGGTTTATGTTTTCCGATCTTGCATCTAATGGAAGTAATGCATTCAGCAAAATTGTGTATCGGTATTTTAACCTCTAGCTTCGTTGTCCCAAAATCTTTAACATCAACTTCTGCAAGAACGGTATAAGTAATCTGTAATTTCTTCACGTTCTGCATTCTTTTAGTACAATCGCGCAGCGCTGTTGCTGGTATAGTACATTTCTCGCTAGCGGTATAGAAACTTGTCGCACCAATCATAATTTTATTAACAGCTTTTTCTACGGTTTATTCTTTGCATGCAAAATCTTTCTAAGAAGACTAAGCTCAATTTAAAAAATATATCGCTTTACATATTAAAAGATTTGCATGAACGTTTTATAAAACATGATCGTTTGAGCGCCCGGACAAGACGCCATTATCACGGCTTAACTTTGATAAGACGACCATCGTGGTGGTCTTGATTTCGACATAGTGGTTAACATGTTGTTTCTTACGCCAAGACGTCCGCGTCAAAACTAAAAGACCAAGTTCTATTGTCCATCTAATATTATAAAAAATATGGCTGAATGTTAGTTTCTGTCGAAAACCCGCACTCTATTGGATCGGAGTGGTGGGACGGGAGGAAGAAAGTGTGAGGTAGAATGTCCGTAATATTAGCCTTGAGTATAAACTTGAACTTTGAACCGATTTTCTTGTCCACGTGTGTATAGATGTTTCTATAAGTTATTGTTTATTAGGTACGGTTATTGTAAGACTAGGTCAAGGATTGAATTGTGTGTGCAGTATAGCCTTTGAATCTGTTATTTCCTTGTATTTTTAGTTTACCATACAAGGTTAGCAGTTGAAGTAACGAGAAACTGCACATACAACGGAAAAGATTCTCGAGTCTTAGTTGTCGAAATATCGCGGATTGGATATGACGGACAATTTAAAATAGTGTACCCATCTTACATACAAAGTTAGTTTTAATACACCGCAAGTAGGGCCAGTAGCACTGCTTGCTATGGGTAAGTGAAAAAAATTGTATGTAGACCTTTATTAACGCCGCCCAGCCAAATGAGAAGGCACGACATTATCAACCGATATTTGTTACACATTTTTAATTGTAAGACTGTGTCAAAATTGGAACTTGAACTTTAAACTTGTTTATCCACACGATGTATGGATATCCTAGAATATTAAGTTTTTCAGATAAAGTTGTCATAGTATGGTCAAAAATTGGACACTTGGACTTTAAACATAAATTCCTTTTGGGCCTTGTAAGTGATACCTCTAGCACCATCTACTAATAAATAGTGTAACCTTTACATTGAATACTGACTTCAAATTAAACATTATGCTAATGATTGAGTTTGTTGCACTACATGAAGAAATTGAATACTTTTGCCTCTAGCATATAAAGAAAATTCAGACAAAGTCTTGAAAGTCATATTCTATTCAGTTCACGTTAACATCCGCGTTAAAAATGTAAACATATCAGCCGCATAGTATATAAAGGTGGTTCAATTTCATCATTTACTGATTAAGGTGTTCCCAGTTAAGTGAAAACTTTAGTTACGAGGGTAATGTGAAAATTTCTCGGCCTACAATGGAAGACTGCAATTTTCAGTAACAAAAAATATTTTATTTTTTCGACATAATCCCCCTTAACTTTAACACACTTGGTCCAGCGTTTCTCCAACATCAGTATTTCTTCCCGAAAGTGAGAGTCTGGAAGGTTGTAAAAATATTCGTCTACGGCCCTCTCAACTTCTTCATTGGACATGAAGCGCTTCCCAGAAACAAATATCTTCAAGTTTGGGAATAGATACAAGTCTGAAGGGGTCAAATCAGAGGAATAAGGGGATGGCCAAGCAAGTCGTACCCCAAATCCGTCAATTTTCCCATTGCCAACGCACCCTTGTGTGCAGATGCGTTGTCTTGGTGAAAGATGATTTTTTTCTTCTTCAAGCCAGGTCTCTTCTCGCGAATTTTGACACCTAGCTGGTCCAGCTGGTCAAGAAGGGTGGTGTAATATTGGCCTGTAATTGTTCTGCCTTTTTCAAGGTAATCTATTAACAGGATCCCTTTCGTAACCCAAAACACGCTGGCCATCACCTTTCCGGCAGATGCGATCGACTGGCGCTGAACACCCGGTTTCCAGCCACTGCTTCGACTGCTATTTCGTTTCCGACGTGTAATGGTGGACCCATGTCTCATCCATAGTGACAAATCGCCGCCCAAAATCGCTCGGATCTTTATTGAACCGGACCAAACATTGCTGCAAAACTCGTTTTCGCATTTGCTTTTGATCGGCATTCAACAAATGTGGCACCCATCTTGCGCAGAGCTTTCGCATCCCTAACTCGTTGTGTAAGATGTTTGGCACCCTTTCGTTGGATATCCCTACAGTCTCATCTATATCCTTCACCTTCACTCGCCTATCGTCCAACACGATATCATTGACTTTTTTCATCGTTTCCGGTGTGGTTGCGGTTTCTGGTCGTCCTTCACGTGGACCATCTTCGAGAGAAGTGCGTCCACGTTTAAATTCAGCTGCCCACTTTTTAACGGTTGACAGGGAAGAGGCAGGGTCTCCGTAAACTTTTGTAAACTTCGAATGAATTTTCTTGAGGGGTTAATCCGTCCAAAACAAAGAATTTTATGACAGCACGATATTCAAGTTTATCCATCTTAAGGAAACATGCATAAGACGTCTGCTTGAAAAAATTCGTATAAACAAACTACTTGAGATAGCAAGTTGAAACTTGTCATACGAACTAATGACATGTGCACGCAGGCGAAAAGGACAAATTTTTGCTGATTGGAACGGCATCTCTGTGTCAGACAGAGAACTTTTTACCTTACCCTCGTACCTCTAGCACCATCTACTAATAAATAGTGTAACCTTTCATTGAACACAAAACGCACATAAAATATAACCAATAAACAATTTCTGGAAGTTGAATAGCAAAACAAAATTAAATTTTTAGGACAAAACATCAGCGTCCTCCACTTCCTCCTAAGTACTACTTATATCTAGTAACAAATAAATCCGAAGCTGTTTTTAACACAAAAGAACTATGCAAGTATACTAATCATATATACACAGCGGCGGAAACTTGCATAATCTAAATACCAAGTTACTCTATTGAAGCAGACCAAAATTGTCTTGACTAGTGCTACTGAAACATATAAATACGTAAAAAAATCCGTAATATTTACAATAATACATTTAAAGATAAAACCACAAATTAATAGTTAAGCCTTAATACAAAGTGTTGCTTTAAATATTGATACAATGTAGGCAAACTACACACCGTTTCGAAGTGAAAGTCAATAGCTACCGGGCAACATCATCTAGTATTCGTTCTCGCAGACTGTAAAGGGTATGAGCAACCAGTCAAAATATGCTGTACTAATAATGTAAATTTTTGTGGTTCACACGAATCAAATCTTTGTTCTAAAAATCGAAAAATCTGAAGTAAAAATTCGGGCTAAAATATGAACGTTTTTATTAAAGGACTTTCACCCTTCAATTACCTACCAGTCACGTAAATAAAGAAAGCATATTTTTCAACATAAACTTTGGCAACTGACCGATTTAGTAGAGAATGACCAACGCGACCAAGCGCTAAATATGTAGTGAACTCGTTTAATCAATGTAGTTATAATGTTGTTTACGGAGATTCCATATACAATAGCAACAAAAAATGAGCAGGTGTTTATCTTGCCAAGACAACACGGCTGTTTTAAGTAAATACCTTTAAACTAGCAACATTCAGGAAGGTCTTAATTATATATATTATGTGTCTAGACAAGGGGCGGTGAAAGAATATAGACCAGCAAACTCGTGAATTTAATAAAGGATAAGCACAGTTGGCTACCTAACTAAGCAAGCTTAAAATTGTAGAAGCTTAGCAACCCGTAAATCCAAATGAGTAGACACTGAAATGGTTTTTAAATTTAAGGAGGCCGTAAGTGTTCAAATATAAATGACGTAACACCTTTGACTTAAAAATCTAAGAGCTATTTAAAATAAAATAGTTTTTAATATTAAGTAAATTTTAAACCACCCAAGTAGTCACCCAAGTATAACTATTAATGCTTCAAGTCATGTCAATTTTCAAATAATTGCAAAATGCTCTAAATTATTTAATTTGCAATGTTATCCTTGTGTCAATTCAATTTCGTAAAGGGTTTATAACACTCGGATTAATTTGAGCTACAGTTCACCCGAATGTATTGCAACTATAGGCTATTTGTAACATTTGTACAATATCTACCTATATGCGATAAAGTTCTATTTATTTTACTATTATGTTGAATTAGAACGTAATTAACGCAAAGCTAAGGCCAGCATTTGGTTACTTTAAGTATAATAGTGAGAAGTTACAGAAACTCCAATTTAGCTGGGGTGACGGCATTTCAGATTTTAGTATAAATGTTTTTGGCACCCTATTTAGAAATCATATTTTACAACAATTGATAGAAGCCAATGGACTTGCTATGCGTGCAATATTTATACTCCGATGTCAAACAATCGCTCCCTTCTTGATCAAAGGATTAATTTCTGATGCAATACTCGCTTTTAGGATTTAGTTTCCCCTAAGACGAGCATTCTAAAAGTAAATCCTAAAGGGAAAATTCAATCCCAAGGGATTTGATGAAGAAACTGAATGCTACAGACCATTTTTGTTCAACTAGGTTTTGTTTGCAGTGTTTATTAAATATTTTCTTTAGTGCAGCGTAGATCATGGCCTTTATATGTTAAATTAAACTCATACAAGAAAACTAAGATATAATATGTTCATTTCATATATGTCCGCTGTTTGTCTGTTTTTAAGTAGTAGATTTAATTTGCCCGCAGGTATGTGCCTGTTTACGACATGCATGTGATTCAATCTTGATATACTAATTATTTCGAATACAAAATGCTGCTTTGGTAAGCAGTTGAGTTAATTTAAGTGCAGGGTATTTTAAAAGGTATCGCAACGCTTTATTTACGTAAGTCGAGTAGTTTTCAAAATTCCGTGTGCCAAATGACAATTTGAACATACTGTAGCGAAATCAATTTAAAATTCCCAATTCAATCCAATACAAGTTTAACTATTCACAATTATTTACATATTTACAAACAATGTTTAATGCACTAAAGTGCCACTACACAATACACTGGTGATAACTACTACAATGTTTATTACACAAAATTCCTTCTGTAGTACGGCAATTTACTATATTCGTCACTAAATTCGACTATATAACTTTTCTGTGTAAGCATTAACTGATCTAAGTTAACCTATACAGGTAATAAACCTATTTATTTTAACAATCATCCAATAATTGATTTTATACAACTTGTGGATCAATATTCAGACTTGTCTAATCTTTGGATCGCACGGTTTATATATATATATATATATATATATATATATATATATTATTGAAGAGTTCCCTTGGATTGTCTCGAACCTAAAATTAATTCGAGTCCCACATTTTGGTCGACTTAATACTGTTTTCGTATCTGGTACTGTAATTATTAAAACAGTACCAGTATTATTAATATTTTCACACTTCATTTTATATGATTCGTCCCTCCGTAGAGTGTCCGCGATTCCGAATATTAAAGCAACCTATAACATCACATCAACAATATAAGTTTGCATTAAAATTTAATGTTGTCAATAATATACCTTATGCATAAAATAATCCTCATGATCAGCTTGTAACAAAAACTTATAGATTTCATCTCGTACAAATGTTTTGGATTTTTTGAGTCTATATCCAATTGTTTTGTTTTTTAAATATGCAATGAATTTTGAATATTTACTGATGTTCACATCGTTATTTACCTGTAGGGTGCACTTCAGTTTGAAATAAGTCGACCAAAGGGTTGAAGACTTCCACACTTTGGTTTTCGATCCACAATAAGCTAATAATACTCTTTCTGTAAAGCTGGTGATGCATTTTTTAATACGTCAGTCCATAAAAATGTTATATTCTATTAAATACTGCTCCTTGGATTTCTCGGGCAAAAAATTCATTGTAGCTGCATTTGTCGTTTGAACTACATCTTCGTGTGTGGAAATAAATGACTCATCACTATCATTATCGATCACTCTACTTTTATTAACGGGATAACAGGTAGCTATCTCAAATAGTTAAGAACAGTTTTGACAGTTTACATAAATAATTGATGACATAGAGCGAAGCATTCGAAGCACAGTACGTGTGCACAAACATTTTTAATTGCGTAAAAAAATGTCACGCTACGTACGACTCTTTTTTAAGGCAAAAACGTAAAAAATGAACCGCTAGGACACTTTCTTTAACGCTTTTTGAGCGATTTAATAATCACATACTGCATGACGGAAAATAATTTTGAAAAACGCGAATTTTATAACGGATGTAGAAAAATCATATTATGTACAAAAATGATCAAAATGAGCCCCCTACCCCACCGATTGTATTTAGACATATCTAATCAGTTAAGTTCAGTTATTCTTTTATATACTAGCAATAACCTGTACCGAAGACCTGTCACCCTTTAAATCAAATTACGACTTGTACACGCACTCTAAATTCAAATACTAGCACACAATAGAAATCTCAACAAACTACTCCATAAATATGAGTTTTTTTAAGAGTTTGAATAATATAATTTTACTTTACTTTGACAAGTCTACTTGTTGTTATCTTTGTCTAGTACGTAATCATCAATCCATATTTCGAAAAATTCAAATCGTTTTAAAAATACCATTAGATACCATTAAATACCAAAAGTACCGTTCTAATCATATATGCTTTAATTCTAATTAAGAAACTTGCAGTAGTTCAATTATTATTTATCCTCCATTTTGAAATCATTGTAAGTACCTCAAATAATCTTACTCACTTCTGAGCATTCAAAACACTTTTCCGTCGCTATTTAAATAAAATCATTTATCTTCTATAATAGTTTTACTAATACAGTACATGCTAGATTGGTCTTTGACTAAGTATCCTATCATATGATTTGCACCGAGACGTTTGAATGAGCATTGACCTGCGTTCTCAACATCTATTGGGTTATATAGGAGCGAGCCTCAGTGAGATATGCGTTTAGATCCTTCAAGACTCTTTCCCTAGTTTCCTAATTGGTTTGTTCTAGACCACGGGCGATGCAGCATTTGAAGATTTCTCGTCTTGTGGCCTCTCCCTATACAGTAATTGATGTCGTTTCCCTATCTTATTAATATTCAAAAAATTTTTGCTTTAATTATCTTTATTTCACTTTTGCATTATCTTATTTCATCGCTTTTACAAATTTTATTGTCTCTCTGGGCTATTTCATATTATTGATTTTATGTTTTGTTTTAGCAGTTGATTGTTGTAGAATATAGATTAATGAACACTTTCCCTATTACTTAGGGATACGATTTAATACTTAATAGGTTTCGTCGTACGTTGGTTATTAACTGATAATTACTTTTCAATATAAAAAATAAATCATTATACACGCGGCTTTATATCAATTGAGCAGTTACGAGACTTTTATTAATTGCAAAACGAAAATTTCTTATAGGTCCATAAATTTACAAGTAATTTATATACGGCTTGGAAAACAAAATAAAAATGAAATTCTTGACAAACGCCTTTCTACGCCCAGAATATAGTAAATATCATCATTCTTATCTTACAACATGGTTGATTGTGTAATTAGAATGAAAACTCTTTTCAATCACGGTTTATATACATTTATACTTCCTATAGCAGGCGTTTTTACAAATACGTTTTGCTCTACAAATAGATATCTATTTAATTGGGATTTATCTTGAATTTTTGAAGTATACGGCGCTGGATGTCTACAAGGTAATAGAATATATATTGCTATGAGTAGATTAATACTAATCGAGCCGCAGTCCAGGCGTACTATTGAATTGCTGTGAAACGACTAATTGAGTACTCTGCCCGCTAACTCTAGTTGATATAATTAATGAAACCACTGAGATCATACAATAATAATAATATGAAATAATCCTCTTACAAACAATTTTTCAAGCACAGAAGAATACATCCACAACAGCTTCCTCTTACCAACAATAACTTAGTTACAAAGTGATGATTGGGAATAACTTCCTCACTACACAATTCTTATATACTATAAACGAACAGTCCAGAACATATCTGTCACTCACCTATTTGGAACAAATCTTAAACACATGATTGCCATTCATCAAGTGCTTCATAATTAAATTATTCTTATAACTATTATGTACACTAGTTCCATTTTGAAGTCATCTAATTTAATGTCGTTTCCTTTAGAAACGCTTTAAACCTAGTTGAATTCAGTTATGTAGTACTTTTAACTAGTATAATGATAATACACGTGCGTAGGTTTGCCAAAACCCTTCAAATTAAACGAAATAGACCTTTACATACAAACCTTACTCTGTAACTAAAATCTACCGTGATATTGAACCTACTAAAGAAGTCCCACGAGCTGGGTGCCAATTATCTCTGTTGTGATACTGAAGTAAGTCTCAATTCCTAATACAGAATCTCAATTCTAAATTTAAAGATCGACTTCCTCGACTCTTTCAGTTAGTAGAACATACAAGGCTTTCCTGCTCAAATAAATTAGTTGGTTAACCTTTACTAAAATTTTTAAAGTACAGATATTTGGCAAATAACAAGATAGAGAAAAATTAAAATTTGCGCAGTACAAATTACATTATAATGTAAAAAAAATTTTAAAGTTTTAAGATACACTCAGAATAAACTTACGTTAAAATTCTAGCGTGAGGGTATACTTTCATAACTGTACTTACCATTTCAAAAATACACCTTCTAACAAAGGTACATGTAAATTGTTTTTTGTTATAACAATAAATTTCCTATATGAAATTTTGAAATTATGAATTAATTGAATCTTAAGGCTACTATTATTCCCAATAAAATTATTCAATACTAAATGCGGACCTAAACACTATAACGTCCTCTACACAAAAATTACAAACCTTAAAACTAGTCACACCTTTAATCTCTGGTACCTTGAAATAATACTTTAAATTTCAACACTACAAATACAATGTCCCATTCAGATTACAGATATCAATATCTTCAGGGAATTCGCTTATTTCCCAGGTATGAGATTTGTAGCAGGTGACGTAACTTAGACTAATAGCAAACGTTCATCTTATTCGTCGAGCATCCCCATGTATGTAAAATCGACCTGTGTTACAAGACATAAATTCCAATCATTTCAATTATTAATCTTTCCAAATGTTTGGTTCATGAATAGAAAATGTTTTCAATATATCTGCTAATCATGCAAATGTTAGCATTTATTGAACGGAATAATGAGCAAGTACGTGCTTATTTCCTTGTAGCACACTTAATTGAGAATTAATGCAAATTTTTAACGAAATAAACAACTCATTTTTATTAAAAATTATACATTGCTAATTAGCGCATAACAAACGTAGAACATTCATCCATTTAACTAATATCATACGTAGTTTTGTACACCGAGCGTTATTAATGAAAGTTCACGCTTTTATTATGAACTATTATGAATTAGAATTTTGCCCTATCTACTATGATTGTGTCTTTCTCTCATCAATATATGGTAAACACACTAAGCACACGCGCCTGCAAGTTCCCACACAAGCACGAATGCACAGACACACACGTATACCCGCACGCATATACGAACAGAGCACGCACGCACCCACACACATGCACGTTCCCGCGCCCATTCACGTACGCAGACACAAGCTGATACACACGCATGCACACCATAAGCACACACTGACATGCACGTATGCACCCACACACGCTTGTACCCATGAACGCACGTACACACGCACGTACGCCCGCACCCACGCACACATGCACGCACGCGCACACGCACACACTGTCTGTAGGAATGAAATAAATTCGATAGGAAATTTTCTGGCAGAGGCATTGTCGGTCTTACAGATTTTAATCAACAATTCGCTATTTCTTATTTATAAAGGTTTTTAACATATTGAGGACAATTGCAAATTTTTATAAAACTGTGTATTACAAAAGTAAATTGCAAGAAGAACAACTTATACAATTGCCTCACAAAATTTAAAATAAATTCATCTAGTGAATAATTGTTAGATCTAGTAATCAGAAATAATTAAACTTGGCGATCAAAATATTGCCTTCTGAATTTGGCACTAAGCACGTTGTTCGTGTATCCCATTTATAATAGTACACAGTCTCTATGATTAATAATTGTATAAGATCCTCAAAATTTAACGAATTACTTCCAGAGACTTTATTTTTAAGTGACCCATAATAATAATGTACAAGAGATGATTACAAACTCTGGGTTCCAGTCAATCCACCGTGCCTAATATTCTATCCGTATAAAACAACTAAATTTAAATAAGTCGCCGACAGATGTGGTAATGATGTGTAGCTCCATCTTGCTAAAACCATAACTAATTACCTGGTAAGTTGAGTTTCTTTGGTCTGGAATCTATCATCGACATAAATCAATTAATGTATTAATGAATAACTTTGTTTGTCATTGGGAAAGTAACTAGAGTATAGTGAAAAAATTAATATAAACTTGTTACGTTCACTTCCGACGGTAAGTTAAAACCATACCCTTTTTGATTCATTATTCATTTACTTAGATTCTGCTCAAATCATCCAACAACACACCGTATCTTAGGCCTTTCTACAATAAATACGCTTTTTAATAATTTTAAATTTCAAATCTATTTGCTTCAAAACGAAGAGTTTATTCTATAAATTAAATAGTCTATACCCTGTTTTAGGTATCCGTGAACTTGCTATACATTGCGATAGCGTGTAATTACTTTCTCTATTGTTTCAATCTAAAACTCGTTAAACTAACGTATTGAACTATCCGATAAACCGTGTTTCGAGTTTCCTAATCACCTGTTATTATGTTTTGATAACAGTAGCATTGAGTTAGATTCTTGTTATTTTAAAAGAAATCAAGATCCACTTTCTTTTCCATATACATGACGAAAACATTCGTTGGTATTGTTATATTTTTTGTTTCCGTTTCTTTTTTGGAATTTCGCAAACGCAATACAGCGTGGTGAGTACTTGCAGTATTAAAAAAATGCACTTTTCTTCTGGTGGCTTTAAAGCCCTGTTGGAATGCCGCTCCTTTCGCTATGGGAGAGCACCCACAGACCGCTTGCGCCTTCAACACGTCGGTGAGTGTTAATTTACGATTTTTTCTTGATTGTAGCATTGACCCTTGTGAAATGGTCACAACAATATGCTTATCAAGGTCAACTTGACGCGTAAACTGGTGGGTTCTTTTTTGTTCGTGGGAGCAGGATTATCTTTACGGGAGGGGCTAGTTAATATTAATATTGTACGTACGAGGACCATTCCACCTAGGTACTTGTGTACTCACGATGGTGATTCAGTACTGTTGACTTACTCTTTTTTCTGGGGTTGAAAATCTCTGTTAATTAAGACATTGTAGTGCCAACGTTATATATATATATATATATATATATATATATATATATATGTAATTTGAGGTATACTATAAAGATTTAGAGCTGCGGTTTGTAGTGTTGAATTTGTCGGGTTGTTGTTATTTCAAAGGGGCGTTGATCTAAAAACTGCAGCTCGCCATTTTAAAGGGGGTTTATACCTTTTGTTTTCTTGATATATGTAGAAAGAGTGTTTATTACTTTTGTTTTTTTTTTGATATATGTAAAGGGAGGGTTTATTACTTTTGTTTTCTTGATATATGTAAAGGGAGGGTTTATTGCTTTTTTGGGTCTTCTTTTTGGCTTGCTTGTTATACTACTATTCTATGTCCATTTTGAATGTCATTTAGTTTAATTATATGTATTGATACACTTTGTTAACTTCTTATGTTAAATCAGGCTGTCCTTCATAATTATAATTTTCTTTGTATTTATAACATCCCGCCTACTCACCAACTGAGCCCGGACATCCTTTCATTGTTCGGTAGGTTACGTCGATGTATGTAACAAACTGTTGATTATTTTGCAAAGAGGAAAGCCAAAGGCCGGTTTCGCTGTTACTTCAGCTCGTCAGACGCGGATCCTGTCTACAAAACAACCAAGAAGTTCTTGAATTATACACAAATCATAGTGTAATAATACGTGCAAATGTTTTTCATGCGCCCTCTTTATTTGAATGAAAACAACTATCTGTGAATTTTTGAAGTCTCCCGACACAAATTTAATAACTTGTCAAATAAACAAGATGAAAAATAAACAAATGACCGATTATCTACTGGCGGACTTTCTAAGAAAGTCCTACACCCAATGCTATATGAGGAAGTTGATCAACGGGAACTAATACTTTTCCAGCTTTGTTTATTCTTATATAACAATTAATTTGTCTTAAAAATTCAGGTAGCAGTTTGCCCCTAAATTGTCTTCCAGAAAAAGTATTCTATAAGTTAGTCAAGTACCTTACAAACTTACACGTTTATCTTTTGTGTATAAGATTTATAGTGTTGTCAACGCATCAAACCAGCAACAATTAATGATCTTAAAGAGTCAACATTCAAAAAGCTATTCCAGGAATAGAACCAGTTTTATGTGGCAATATTATGGAAAACTGTTCCAACCGATTACCAGTGTGTCAGATGAATCAAGGCAAATGGATATATGCCTCAGATTTTGTTTGATTTATAGCCCAAAGTCTAATTTTTTATTCAAATAAACAAAACACCAATGCTACAAATATTTTGCATTTACGTAATAACCCAAATCGTGTCCTTTTTAGTGAAACAATCGTTATTTCCTCTGTTCAGGTTTTTTGTCTTTGTTTTATTCGTATTGAAAAGCAACATCTCATTTAAGTAAACTTGAAACAAGATAAATGCTTGTCAATGGCATGACCCGGAGCCAAATGAGAACGTCACAGACACGCAAACAAATTTGCATATTTTGGAAGCATTTATTTTTAAGTGGTTTTAAACGAATCAAACAGTAAATTATATCTACATTTAGATAATTGAAATTGAAATACGCCAAATATATATTTTGATAAGTGCTTTGATGCAATCTAGCCGCTTCTACAACTTCCGTCTACTTCATGTTCTGTATACTAATCTTGATTTTTACTCAAATTCTGGTTCTATATGAAACAAGTCACGAAACGTTGATATTACCGACATAAACGGCAGGAGTACAGATGCGCGTGATAAACAGCTTTTGACATGCATCGCACATTAAGCTCTAAATAACTTCGGCAACCTTTCATAAAGAGAAGTGCAATAAACATATACTTCATACAAGCATACAGTATATTAGTAATATAAACCAAAGTGGCTACGAGAAATACAGTTTTAGTGCAACCAGATTATTGCATTTTTAGAACTGATCAGGTTATTGAGAGGGTCGCAAATGCTTTCTGGAGTTAAGGTATTATTCCACTATCCTTATCTTTATTATCAAACCCGGTTTTTATTGTTATAGATGGTTAGAAACCACGAAATTCACGCTTATTTATAATTATAATTTTTGTATCAATTATTAAATCAATATTGGCTTGAGAAGTTGCGAAACTCGAAATATAAACTGAGAACTCGTTCCATTAAACAAGGACCTACAGTAATAGTGCATTGTAATCCAGGAATAATCCCAACCTTGATTAGGTAGTCCATCACTCTTTTGTGAAAACTTTTTGGTAAAAAATGTGGGATGCAGATTTATTAATTTAAAACTGTCAGAAATTACTTCAGTTAATATGGACTTTTGCAGACTGATGCTTGATAATACACCGTACATGAGCTCAATTCTATCAAAGCGGTGTGAGTGATCTGATTGTACATGTATTTCAAAAGAAGATATTAAATCAATGCCTTCCATACTGAACACGCATATATTTCTTAACCAGGTTCGAAAATCGTACATCTAATTCAATTACTTCAGATCCATTTGCTGGCTTGCTTTTTATGTTTCCCTCTAACTATATAAAAGAAATAACTTTTATTATAGCTTCTTTGCAGTATGTATCGTATGCTGAATTGATTTAATAAAAAAGAAAGTTTGAGTATATCAACGCTACAACACGAAAAGTGCTGGAAGTGAGTATGATGTAGCTTATGCACGCTAATTGCTATGTGAATAGCACAAACTCCATATAGGTGAAAGAAGTTATTACGAACCTTACTGCAGCTAAGAGAATTGTTTAATCCATAGCGTTTTGTTAGTGCTTCTTAACGTTTATTAAGCATAGTTATAACGGTTTTTGAAGGAATTTAACTTTAAAAATTAATGAGTTCAGAAGAAGATCTGCAATCCATTATAAGCTGGTTAATAATAACCACTACGCTACAATTACGTTAGACAGTATTAGAGTAGATGTAGGACAGGGGTTTTGGCGCCTCATTTCCTCCAGAATTCCTCATTTCCTCACACATCTGGACCAAATTTACATGTAAATTCCCCTAATGAATAAATGAGGGAGATGAATCTCATCCTGCTGTCTCCTTGTGGACCTCCTTGTGGGATTTTTCTACCCCAACCATCCCAACCCTAAAAAACCAGTAACCTAACCCCTAAAATTTTAGAGATACTTCTTTCGAGATAAATATATATTGTTTGGTATCGATTAATATTAGAATTTTCTCAACTACCCGAATCTCTAGTAATTTTTTAGATTGCATCATCCCCAGGACGCTACCCTAATTTTAAAGATTTTTTTACCGCCAACATTCTGAATCAAATAGGTTTCTTCGACTAGCCATTTTTACCCACGAGATAAAGGTACATTGTTTGTTAACTAATGTTAATATTAGAATTTTTTCAGCTACCCGAATCTCTAGGAATTTCTTAGATTGCATCACCCCCAGGGAGCACTCTCATTTTAAGATTTTTTGCTGGTAGCGTTTTTTTTTAATCTTCGTATAAATTTTTTAACCATACGACACATCAAATTAGTCTAGAATTTTACGCACAATCCGAATCTGCAAACAGATTTAATATAGGACCACCCCTTACAAAGATACACATATACCCTCTGCGAGATAAATCTTTCTCCAAATCTCCACCCACGAAATAAATCTATCTTGTTTGGTATCAATTAATATTAGATTTTTCTCAGCTACACAAATCTCTTTAAAATTTTTAAATTGCATCATCCCCCAGAGAGCTACTCTCATTTTAAGATTTTATACCAGCAACGATTTTTGGCCGTCCTTATAAATTTTTTAGCCATGCAATACATTAAATTAGTCTAGAATTTTATGCAGAATCCGAATCTGCAAACAGATTTAATATAGGACCACCCCTTACAAAGTTACACATATACCTTCTGCGAGATAGATCTTTCTCCACATTTCCACCCACGAGACAAATCTATCTTGTTTGGTATCAATTAATATTAGATTTTTCTCAGCTACCCGAATTTTTAGGAATTTTTTAGATTGCATCATCCCCCAGAGAGCTACCCTTATTTTAAGGTTTTTTACCAGCAACGATTTTTGGCCGTCCTTATAAATTTTTTAGTCATGCAATACATCAAATTAGTCTAGAATTTTATGCAGAATTCGAATCTGTAAATAGATTTAAAATCAAACCACTCTTTGCCGTTTTACACAAACCTTCTAAATTAAAACTTTCCTGCAGCTCATACCTAAAAAAAAATCCAAAAACCATTCTTAAAACTTTTTATTACAGACAATTTTTACTAATACAGTTTAAATTTTGTAAACCACATTTCTAAATACATATTCACAATTTTTATTCTTAACCTAGAACTCCTCACATCTGCTTATACTTATTAATATTTATTTATAAATAGAGCACCTTTTCCAAATACCAACCGGACCCACGTGTTTCAAATTCCTCTGATTTTGTTCTCATGGTTTCGCTTAAGACCTCGTACATATTTTCCAGATTACTAGAAGACGTTATAACCATATTTTTTGTGTTAAAGGGTTTCACATCGGTAGTCTCTTCTCCCATTTTGGTGTAAACGTCGTAGAGTTCGCAATAGACTTTTATTGCTGTATGTTGTGTTCTTTTTTTATTAAGTAATCGAATATACCGCTTTTTATGCTTCGAAAGACACTCGGACACTCCATCGTCGACACTAGAATTCCTTATGGAATAGCTAGCCATACGGTTGTTAAACGCTGTGCTAACCATTTCTACACCATCTTCGCCAGTAGCGGTAACTGTTGCATTTTTATGTCTGTTGCTTCTCAAGTGTGAGGCATAGGTAGTTTTTCCATTTCGAAATCGCATACTTTACACATAATTCGTGGTTGTTTCGTACAAGACCCTTTACCAGCTGTCGGAGCTGAACGTTTACGGCTTAATGACATACCGTGCTGTTTTTCCTTGGGTCGCAGGAATTGTCCATTCTCGTAAAGGCGATACCGCAAGACATACAGTTTAAGTACTTTGCTGCTGACGGATGTATAAGCTTAACGCTGGACGATGTTACACCACGACATTTGTTCTGATGGCGTTTGAGAGCATCCCTCCTGGTAAAATAGACGTGATAGGGCACGCGCTTAAAAACGTTGGCGAAACTTGGAAGCGAACTAACTTATAACTGTAGAGTTTACTCTTGCGTACCTGCTTTATGAACCCTATAGAATGAAATCCGAAGGTTTCTGAAGACGATCGAACGATGTTGAGGATTTAGCGGGGAACTAAATGACGTTATCTTTTGCTAATCCTTGCTGCTCGTCCAGTACATTTAGCACCAGTGCAAGCACCCGGTTCGCATCGTCCATGCTGCAAATGCAGTTAGTAGAAACACCGGAAAACGTCTTCCATGTTACACGGATCATTAATCGCATCGCATCAATATTAAAAATCCAAAAGGGTGGTAGCACACGCACACAAATTGGCTGCAAGTCGTGCAGTAGAAGATGCAGTGCTAATATAAACAAAAACTTAATAAAACACTTTAAACCTTTACTAAGGGAATACCAAACTTGTTGTCTACTGGATACTTACTAATAAAGCAATTTAATTTTAAATAACTTCTACGTTATATTTTTGGAAATGGCAGGTTTGAATATTTTCTTTGGAAACAATCGAAGATTGCTGAAGACACTCGAAGAGTGCACAAACGCGGTCACTAAACCAATTAGCAATGATACCGAGTATTCTGTGTTTTCGTAGGTTGCTTATTTCCTAAAACCAAATCTTCCGCATAGCGATCAGTAGCACGTAATTATTTCTAAAACCGGTAAGTACTCGAAATCGCCCAAATAGAGAATTAAATGCTCAATGTCTGTCAACTTCCGATTCTCTCGTAAAAGGTAGAAAAAGCTCGGTTAATCATCCATCTAACTTATACTTCGACCCACTCCCGTTCTGATAATTTCCAAACATTTTTCAAACGACAATGGTCTCAGAATTTTAAACCTCCGAGGGATCTATAAGTCGTGATCAATTACACGTTCGAGCTACCGGTAAACTAACATATTTTATAGTAACAGTGCGCTGTATAATACATGCATACCCTTTCTCTGCGCTACTGCTATTCTTATAGTTAGTTGAAAATGTCAGTCGTCTTTTTTTACTGCTAGGACTGCTGCAGAGCACTATTCTATACTTTCTTTATAAGTATAGCACATCGCGCATTTTTTTGTCTGATAATTAGATTTGGCTCATGTAGACTTTTACACTTTCGCATATTTAAACATCTAATACAATCGATTAACCACTTTCGATTATTCTAACGAGAACCACCATATATTCCGTCGCACCGTTCTTTTTGAATCCTACGATCCTATGGGCTTCCACACACTAACACCTGACGTACCTTTCCTACTATTTGTTAAACAAAAACTACCGGCATCGCCATGTCCGTATGTGGGCGTAAGCAGATGTTGTGGATGTGTACGGGAATATGTAACCATATACATTAATCAGTCGGAGCTATTTTATTTAGTCCAAGACAACTACTATTTTTCTAAACCACAATTACTAATCACTTATATAGGTTTAACATTTCTACCATTTTCCAATGACTGGTGCTACGTACATGGAAACTTTAATTTCTTATTGGAGAGAATTTTTATTCTCCCACGCGCTGCTGGGTTGTTGCATGCCCACCCTTTTTGGGAATATATTCTCGTTATAGGTTGTAACACCCGCGGTTTTACTTAGCTACACTTCGTGAGACCCCTTTAATCTTTTTAATCGTGTTTTTCTCGCCTACAATACAGTATGACTTGGTTTTTGTACCGACGAATTCTAATACTAAACCCCCATTAAATTCGTCATTGAATTTCCCTACAACTTTTTTGTTGACAAGCGGTATATTGTATTTATTATCCGCGGGGTAGTCACTTTTTTAAGATAACTATATTTTGTTTGGTATCAACTAATATTCGATTTTTCTAGGGAGCCCAAATCTGTAAATAGATTTTAAATAGGACCACCCCATACAAAGATATGCCTTTTAGAGACACAAATCTCTAATTTTTGAGCATCTTTATTTAACTAATCCTTAAAACCTTTTTTCGCTACCCAAGACATATGCTTTAACCAACCATTTCCCGAGAAATCTATAACCGATGTGTCCCGCGAACACTACGTGGATATAACGCGTATACTCTGTCAACCAGGATAGAAACAGGAAGGAGTTGGAAGAAGGGAAGGTGGAAAAAAAAACTTAAAAATTATGGAATCTTTAAACTAATATATACAATAGATTTACAAAACCTATACAACTATCTTAGACCTATATCTTTATGCCTCCATATGTAGATTGCTGTACTATTAGGAATGGTGTGCCTTTTATCATCTTCGCTCGATAAACTAATTTTATTAATTATCTGCGTGTACAAGTCGTGTTTTTTACTCCGGATACATACACCGGCAAGTACCCCTTACCACCCAAATAAAGAATTAGATGCTTGGTGACTGTTAACTTCTTCTTCCTTCGTGTACGCCCAGACACATCCCAGCCCATGCGCACCCTTGCCCATGCACACCCCTGCTCATGCACACTCCTGCGCGCGCGCACCCACTACCAATGCGCACCCCTGTCTGTGCGACTGCTATTTTGTGGTGACGTCATAGCCTTTTATAAATAAAGAACAATGTAATACTTTTCTAAAAATGTTTATTCTGACATTATACATAACGAAATTTAAAAATATTTAATACCAAGCATGGAGTCATTTAAACTTAATTTTAATACAAAGTTATACACAGAAGACAGTCCTTTTTTTTATGTTTGTTTGGACTGGTTTTAATTTTATCCAATTTTATTCGCAGCTTAAAATTTAAATCGACACTCAAGTCCTCTATCTCCTTTTCTAGCCAATAGTTCGGTACATAGAGACCGTCTAGGTTTTCGAATTGCAAAATGTACCAAAGTTTGCTTCTATATTTAAAGTCTTTGATTCCACCGACAACCAGATCCATTCATTCGTGTAATTTTGCAGCTTGTGACAATATTTCAATCGCGGCTCTCTCACTATATCCTGCATATATATCTTGTTAGCTTGATCAACTTCTTCTTGTCGGTATTGGAGGAAATCCTTATTCTCCCACTCACTGTTGCGTAGTTGCATGTCTACCACTTTTGGGTATATACGGACGTTATAGGTTGTAGGGCCCTTGGTTTTAAATGATCCGAAAGGTTCTTTACTAGACAAATATACAATGTTTGGCGGAAACCCTTTGCGTGTCGTGTACGACAAGGTTACGAAACCCGTATTCCTTAGTTCGTCTTTGTTATCTACAATTTTGATAAATAAGTTTTTAGAATAACTTTTTAAAAACTATACGGATTTAGTACCATCCTTATCCGCAAAAACGCATACATAACTAAAAGAGTCTTTGTTACTATCCGCAAATGCATATAACTTGTAGAACCCGGATGCATCTAAGTCAGTCCATCGGCACATAAAATAATCTTTTAATTCTTCCCCATTTTCTCTAATAAGATGTTCTTTGTCTAACACATCTTTGTATTGTTCGCGTATTGTCGCAGAGTTTTCCATGTAGTCCAATTTTCGCCTTTTTTGCATCCATTTCCTCTAATTCTAGTTGTCTTTTTCTTCCACTTACAGCAGACGGCGAATGTTAGGCGTATTTATCAACCCCAATTCCAAAATGACTATTTTTTTTGGAATTGTAGAATATGGTGTAGCAGATTGTGTAAAACATGTTACCTGCTTTAATGTAGCACTTGTGTAAGATTTTTATTTTATCTTGGCTGTCTTCCTCCCCTACTATCTCCAAATAGTTTACAGGTAAATAGTTAAAACTAAAAGCCGAAATCACATACTTTATCAATTTTTCCCTTTCCTCTGGTTTTTCGGGCAACTTAATTTGTAAGCCCGTCAATTTCTTTGTATTGCTATTTCCCCAATACACGTACTGTAGTAGGTTATTATACACTAAACAGCAGCTATTTTGTAGCTTGTCCGATAGCTTACTCCACATTTTGGCAAGTGGTACCGAGTACATTGTAGCCTTTAGAGAATATAACTTACTATCTTCCAATAAGGTTAAACAGTCTTATAAGGGATTATACACCCGTTCCGCACTGACATAGCTTTCAATTGTACAGTTGTATATTGTCGCTTCCAATCGCATAATACCATGTTCTGTGGCCAAAGTAGACGCAAATGTTTCCCTTAAACGTACACCTGGACAACGTATAAAATTTAGTATATGATTGCCAAGTTGTTTGTTAAGACCAGGACTTGTTATCTGACACACAAATTTGTTGTATATCTTAATTCTTGCATTGGTTGTTAGTTAGTAACACAGGATACTTTCTAGTATGTCCTCGACTATGTACACCCGCCTGCCGGCCCACCCGCCCCCTCCCTCCGCCCCCCGCCCGCCTGCAAGTCGGTCGAATTTTCTTCGTAGATAGCTGTTAAATGCACCGCAAATTTCTTTTTTAGGATAAACATCCTTTTGTTTGCAGATCTTTGTTCGGCGTCAGAAAGCCCGCAAATTTTAACCCACATTATATTGTCACAAAATGGTTCTGTAATTGGTGTGTGTAGTCGGTCAGTCGGCATCTGCTCGCTTTCGACATAACAAATATTACCAATATCTGTCACCAGATTATTGTTACACATATTTTCTGCTAACAGCCACAATCCAAATCACTCATTTGTTGGTTTCACTTTATTCCCAAGAAGTTGAGAAACGTTAATCACCTTGGAGACGCTCATGTTTACCGTTCTAGCTACTGTCGAATACTAAATTGAATACGAAAATTGCCCTTATGTACCGTACAGAGTGGGGGCGAATATTGCCGGAGATACCCGAATATGTTGGGTCACCGCCATATAGCATACATTCTCTTATTTAGGAACAGTTTTGTTATCCGACCTAGGTCGGATTAAATCCGACCTAGGCTTCGGATTCTGCGTAAAATTCTAGACTAAATTGATGTGTCGTATGGTTAAAAAATTTATGCAAAAGGTCAAAAAATCGCTACCAGCAATAAATCTTAAAATGAGAGTAGCTCCCTGGGGGTGATGCAATCAAGGAAATTCCTAGAGATTCGGGTAGCTGAAAAAATTCTAATATTAATTGATACCAAACAATATACCTTTATCTCGTGGGTAAAAATGGCTAGTCGAAGAAAACTATTGGATTCAGAATGTTGGCGGTAATAAAATCTTAAAATTGGGGAAGCTCCCTGGGGGATGATGCAATCTAAAAAATTCCTAGAGATTCGGGTAGCTGAAAAAATTCTAATACTAACCGATACCAAATAATATA
Source organism: Platerodrilus igneus (assembly GCA_036346225.1). Taxonomy (NCBI): domain Eukaryota; kingdom Metazoa; phylum Arthropoda; class Insecta; order Coleoptera; family Lycidae; genus Platerodrilus; species Platerodrilus igneus. The sequence continues at coordinate 9,462,939 of JARFIW010001599.1, forward strand.
AATTTATCTCGTGGGTGCAGTGCCTATATGCACCGAGTGGTATTTCTAAAATTTTAGAGGTTAGGTTACCGATTTTTTAGGATTGGGATGGTTGGGGTAAAAAAATCCCACAAGAAAGTCCACAAGGAGAGAGCAGGAGGAAATTTCTCCTTTATTTACTCCTTATGGGAATTTACATGTAAATTTGGTCCACATATGTGAGGAAATGAAGGATTCTGGAGAAAATGAGGCACCAAAACCTCTGTCCTACATTTACTTATTAGTAATAATTTAACGCAGTTTTCAATTTTAAGAACGCGTGAGTAGACGCAGGAAGCCGATCCTGTCGACATTACTACCTCTCTCTTTCCTCCCCTTTCTACCTCATCTTTCTGTTTCCTATCTCCCCATTCCTCCGTCCCCTGCATCCCTACTCTTTCATTCCTCTATTTTTCCTCCACCCTACTCACTATCCCCTCCCTCCTCCCACTACCTTCAGCCTTTCTCCTTCCTCATTTCTGTGTCCTTATTTCTTTTCTTATTTCTCCTTTATGCCTCCATGCTTTCTACATCTCTACTTCTCCATCTTTCTTTTTCCTCCTCCACCTTCCCCTTCCACCGTTCCCTCATCTCCCCTTCTCTTATATCCTGATTCTCCTTCCCCATCTTCCTCCTCCCCGTCTCACCATTTTCCTGTCTTACCCTTCCTTTTCCCTTTCACTACTGTCGCTTTTTCCTCTTTCTTTCTTCCACTTCCCTTACCCCTTCTTTTTTTTTCTTGCTCCGTCCTCGTTCCTTCCTCCTTTCACACTTCCCTCCTCTCCCGTCCTGCTCCATTTTTTTTTCTCCCTTACCTATTCCACCTCCAGTTCCCGCCTTCAGTTACCCATATAATATCTACACTTCCCACTTTACCTCTCACAACTTTGGATGTGTTTTTTGTCGATGCATGTGAATTTTATTTGCCAACACGATAAAGGTAGAAGGTTAAACATTTAATAACGTCAACCAATTTAGTCGAAATATTTATTAAATTCGTCTATTATATTATAGTTATTTATGCAGTAAGTGAGTAAAGTAATACTTTTTTTCACGAGTAGGAAAATTTGACCGCACGAGTCGAAGGTGAGTGCGGCTATTCCTACGAGTGAAGAAAAATTACTTTTCTCAAGAGTTTTATACAACATTTTTTCTACGTCCGTAGATAAATAAATTCGATAAAATCGTCATTCATTTTTATTTATTTAGTAACACTACTATTAAATGTATAATTTTGAGCATTAGTAAATTGTAGTGAAGGGGAAGTTAAAGGCGGTACATTAATATTCAAATTGTCAACATTTAGCCAGTTTATAGAAAAAATATCTTCTACAGTTGTAGCTATCTCAAATCGTTTAAGAACGGTTTTGACAGTTTAGATGATTAATTCATGACATAGAGCGAAGCATTCAAAGCACACTACGTTTGCACAAAAATTTTTAATTACGTTTAAAGATTGCTACGTACCTAGACGTAGCCGGCAGGAAAGTAAATACCAGGCTAACTATCAACCACGGAGAGTGGGGGGATTCGCCTATATACCAAAGAAACAAAAAAAAAACACGTCGCCCACTATTATCTATTAACAATAAAAATTAACTAAAATTTATTGATTCACATGGACAAAGAATAATATTAAATTTAAGTTATATTGTAAAGGACAAATTTTATAATAGATCCACGAAGTGCACATTTGGTAGCTAACATGTAGTAAAACTCATTGAAAAAAAAGTAACGCTAAGATTTTCTCGATAGCAAAGGTGTTAAATTAAAGTATTCAATCTAGATTTTCTCAATAACACGTGTTGAATTAAAGTGTTAAATGTAGGTTTTCTCCATAGCAAGTGTGTTAAATTAAAGTATTAAATGTAGACAAAGTTGTAGTAAGAATTAAAGAAATATAACCAGAAACACTAGCGAAGCTAGCTTTTAAACAGGCATGTTGAACTGGTTTCACAACATCAACCGATGATAAATACTAATCCTCGATGTGCATAAAAGAAAACTAGTCACATACCTTTATGCGTCGGGATGCTTATCTTGCAATCCGTTAAGAATAAGTCAGCACAACAACGCCACGGTAGTCAGGATCCATTCGCCCTGCCACCGTAACTGCAGCAGCGGTCTACAGACAAAAGCAGTTGACCTACGTTAACGAACAGTTGGGCCAACATAAATAAAAAAACCCATGTGGCCTCTAGGTAAGAGCAGTACACGCAAAATACCTCTTACTGGTCAAACAAAAAAACCTGCATCGCTTTTGAAGTACTGAAACGAGTAATTTAGAAAATATTTTAACGCATAAGCTGCAGACTCAAATTCAAAATGGGTTCAAATAGTACGAGTTCGAACTGCAATCCTCGCGTTATCGAAGGGCGATTAGTAAACTTGAAAACACGCTATCAATTAATTGTAGGATCTATTATTTCGACAAGTCTTTAGATGGGAAACACAAGAGAAAGCAATCATACGTTATCGGAATGTTTAGCAAATTAACGGATACCTAAAACAAGGTATCGACTATTTAATTTATCGAATAAATTTTCGTTTTAAAAGCAAAGTGGATTTGAGTTAAAATTATGGTAAACGGGCTTATACTGAACAGGTACACTATATAGGGTATTTAATTTATGTTGAAAAATAAACGTAACAAAATGACACGCTACGACTCTATTTTAACGCAAAAGCGTAAAAAAATGAACCGCTAGGACACTTTTTTAAAGCTTTTTGATCGGATAGGTAATCACATACTTTATAAATGGAAATTATTTTAAAAAATCATTTTTCAATGGTTATTAGTAGGTGGGTGCGTTTGATATCGATGTATCGATGTCCACCAGTTCAAGTTTGTTGCTAACTGATGTGGTGGGTTTTGCAAGCACCCCATGTCGACATTCAGCAGGTATTGATGTAGATGCAACACCGTGAATATTGACAGGATGCCACTTCAAATTATTCTTCCTGCTAAATTTATAGTTACAAACCTTACATGCCAATACCTTACTGCTATTTGTTTTAGGGGATATTCGGCATTCTGCTAGGTTTACCACACCATGCACTTTTTTAATGTATAGTCAAATTGTCTCTGCTGGCAAACATGGCTAAATACTCCTCGCATACAACGATTTAAAGGCACTTACCTTTCTAAAACAATGTCAACATTTAGAAAAGTGCAAATTGTAAATATATTAGCATGAGAAAGGTGTGCGATCCGCAGCGGTCCAGAATGCGGCCAAGGAACGGCAGGACGCGCGACCAGGAGGTGGTGCAAAGCGCAGCCAGGAATGGTTCAGGTGCGCTACGAAGAGTGTGGCCAGGTTGGCTGTTTGGTACGGCCCGGCACATAGCCCGCGAATGTAAAGAAGTTGAATTTTCAATTTGGTTCAGTTTTAGCGTAAAGCTTAAATGATGTACACTAAGGAATCTTTTTGAAAGCAATAAATGGAATTCAGCAAGTTACGAGAAAACTCACAGTATCAGTAAGAATAATGATATACCTAGGTGTACGCTACGCAAATACTTTGATCAAATTTAACTCCAAAAGGAGAATGATGTTCCTAGTGATGTAAAAGCTACTGTAAAGCAAACTGTCGAAATCACAATACAAAACGTTGATGCATTCATGACTTCCAGTGCCTGCAAGGTGGGAATACATAGACCTATACTACCATCTATTATAAGGGCAATCTTTACCGGATCATCGAGTTGTGGGAACACTAATGCTCTAGTATCTTTAAGTTTACACGAGAATGGGTTCTTTAAAGGTCTTTATCAACTAAAATATAAAATGTTGGGGGTGTATTTAAACCTTTAAAAGAAGAAATTGGCAAATGGCTACCAAAAGTTTAGAAACATTGATGGAGTAATAGTACCTGAGGTTGTTAAAGAACATTTAATTGTGGTATTTGATAATATACTAATAAACGAACAAAGCAAAAGTACGCTGCTTTGATCGTTTACAAGGCATGCAGAAACATGCTCGTTTTACCTATGTCAAACTTACGCTGGTGTCTTAAAACATAAACTCTGGGATAACGCCAACGTATTGCATTATAAAAGTAGGTTGGTACGAACTTTCGCAATTTTGTTCAGGATCATATAAGTAACTGTATGTCTTATCCAATACGTATGAAATATGCTTGCAGTATTGAATGAAAATGACTCGAAACATAATTTTATAACTATAGCAAAGATTTTGAAATCGATAAAATACCATATAGAAGGAATTTCGATTATTGTTTAAGTATTGATAAGGTTATACATGGCGTGATGTGATCTAGCGTATGATAATGCTAAATGTAAAGAATTTTATTGCCAATAAACGCAACTTTCAGCTTATGCAGGATGCTGCACGAAATAAGTTTGTGGAGTACAGAAACGAATACACCACATCTCAGCAATGATGTGATGAAGCGTATAAACAACCGATTGCACCTTTGCAAGTTACCTCATGTGTAATGTCGATTTTCCAATATTATTATACCTCTATCTGATTTCTTAATCTCGCTAGTTAAATAAAATTTAAATACACTCACTATTCATTTAGGTAAATGCCATCACTACAGAACGCTGACAAGTATTGCATAAGTGGCTTTGTAGTTCATTGCATTGCGTAATATTGCAAAGTAATATTTCGGTGTTACTGGGTTAAATTGCTTAATTTACCTTACGCGTTTCTTTTGCGCGAAGCGAAAATTTTCTGCAGGATTATATCGCCTTGCAATGCAAATATGGGTAATAAAGTGACTAGGCACTAAACATATTTTCAAATTGCACGGGTATATTTTGTGGGTGACGTACGGCACTTTGACTACGCACTTACGCTAATCAGAAAAGGTTTTTCCATATAATTAAGCCAAGGTGCGAGTTCACAATGAGTACCAACACTCTCCAAATCCGTGGCAAAATATTGACTTTGTAGAGCGCTTTGCGCGACGTAGATGCGCATTTGTACCTCGACGCGAAAACGCTCTGCGTGCTAAAAATATTCTTCTGAAGGAACTGAAAGTACGCAGATGGTATTGATTCTGCCGGTACCATTAGGCACAAAACGGTGCTGTGCAAGGCATTGCATGGTGTGGTTAACCATTTCTCTTGTTCATAAAAATGCTTTGCACGTAACAAAGCTAGTTCCTAACATACTGAGAACAAATTTTATATAAAGTAAAATTTAGTATTAGCAATTGAACCATGATGGTGTAAGCGAACCTGTTAAACGCCACTAAATTATACTGAGAAACTGCTATTAGCAGTTATTGGTTGCTTGCATCGTCTGAATCGCTTTGCTAATACTTACTATTACAGCCTTTTCAACTTCTCTTGGCTGTGTATCTGAGGTATGTGGAACTCTTACCTTACTCTAAATCTTTTATCGAGTAAATCCATTAGTCCTTAACTCCCAAACATCACATATATGTGAAATACTTAGTAATACGAGAAACCTTTGCTAAGCTTTAATACCCAGAATGAGAGCATTTTAAATTAAAATTACTAAATCATAGGTTATATTGAATGGCAACCACTTTGCAATCAAATTGTTTTAAACATATTCATCTAGATTAGGTATGTTGTGTCTAAATAAATAATGTATGACATTCGTGCCTACTAGGTAATGTAATCTTTCAGATGAGATAGAGGGCTACGATCAAGTACTCTTCTGGTGAATTCACAAACTAGAAAGTTTTCTGGTAGTGAAATAGAAGTATTTGTTGTTTTCAGTTCTTCGGTAGATTGATTATGAACATTGGGAGGCGAACTAGTTCCTAATGAATCAAATGTAGAGGTTACAGAATCTTCTGAAGTATACTCTAATGACTTTTCAAATGGTGCATCATGTCCATTAGAAACAGTTGTCTCCTTTCCATACGGCAACTTTGCATGAGAATATTCAGAATTCTTCTTCCAATAGTAGCACTTTCTCAACCAAAGGCCCATATGTAAAATGTCTAACCGGTTGCCTCATTAAGAGTGGCCACGGGTTCATTCTAGTACTGGTTCTTTTGGATAAACTAAACATTCTCTCATGCGGTGTTGCATTCGTCAAAGTGGATAGTAAAGAAAAAGTGGAATGCAAAACTTGTTGATATCCTACTTCCCACTTACCAATATCGAGTTGATGGTCCTTCAAACCTAATTCAATAGTTTTCCAAACTATCCAACATAACCTTACTTTGACCATACCTTGTGGATTGTATGCCGTAGTCCGACTAGTAGAAACTTATACTAGTGGGAAAGGACATAAGCTCGTGTGACATAAAACATGAATCTTGATCTGAATATTGATATATAGATGTGTCAAACAAGGAAAACAGTTCCTTGGGTATGAAAATGAGAATGGCGGTAAAAAATCTCTTTGCATGGAAAAGCAACTAGAAAGCATAAAAATTGATCAGCCAGAATGAAAAGATATCGATTTCTAGATGGAGAGTGATACTTTAAAACGGCAGGGTAGCTTTAACAATATAACCAGCATTTTTGTGAAGTTATGGCTTAACCACAGCATAAACATGACAGGGCGTTATTTTTCGTATTTCCTCTGGCGTGAAAGAAAGTTTTTTTACTTATGCACCCAATGATCATCCTTATTTCTCCAGTATGGCCTAAATGTTCATGTTGCAAACATAACTTAGAATTGCTCTTCACAAATTATTAACATATTTGTCATAAGGCATCTACTGTAACGTTTTCTTGTCCAGGCTTATAAATAATTTCTTAATTATAGGTAGAAAGTTCCGATCTCCATTGCATAATTTTTTGATTCTTAATTCTTCTTGAACGATTTTTATCGAACATAAAATAAACTCATCCCTGATCAATTATGAGTTGAAAGCTTTTACCAATTAGATAATGTCTTCATTTTTTCAAAACCTCCACGATAGTGTATACTTCGTTTTCAACTAAAGAATGATGCGGCTTTGATTTAAATAAACACCTCGAAAAGAAAGTGGTTGGTCGATTGCTTTGAGATACTAAGCTGAAATTGCGTAATCGGAAGCATCGGGTTTAATAGTGAAAGTAGCTTAATCATCAATGGGTGAAACAAAGGCGCTTTAAATATCTTGCTTTAGATTCTCAAAAAACTTTATTATGTGACGGTTTAAACAGAAAGAGCATCTGGCAAGATGTATTTTTGCAGCAAATTTTAGAGTTAATTGGACATAATGTGAAAACATGCCAAGTACCCCTCTAAACGAAAGAGTGTTATGAGAAACAAGCAATTCACTGATAAGTTGAAGGGGTTTTGTATCAAACTTCGTAGATTTATGACTAATTATATATCACAGAAGGTGAGTCACGTGGAAATACTGTTTTCTAAATTTAAGGTCAAGTCGTATTTTGCGAAGCCTTCACAAATTTTTATAAATTTCTGTCGTGCTCATCTTGATTACGACCACAGATATATTGTCAGTTATATCGTCCAAATATGCCTCTACTCTTTCAAGACCGTCTTTAGTAATGATTCCAGAAATTGCTCATTGAAATGTTGAACACCATTTCTTATCTCAAACGGAACATGTGTGGATTGGTAGAGCTTCCAACATGCTTGAAATGTTGTATACAGTTTGTCCTCGTCACAGATCGGTATCTGGTGATAAGCACTTCGAAGATCTGCAGAACTGCACACCTGATTAGAAACGACTCTATTTACAATGTCGACGAGTCGTGGTGACGAAAAAGCGTCTAGTTCTGTGTAGCGATTGATGGTCTGAGAATAATCAACCACCATTCTACAGGGGTGATTTTTTGACGATACTACTACACTTGGGCTCGCCATGACGAATTACATTCCTCCATTATACCTTTGTTTACTAGCTTTTCAACCTCAGACTTAATAAATCTCAGATCAAAAGTTGGATGTGTGCGAGATTTTGTAGAAATTGAGCGGCGGTACTTAGACAAATTAGTAAATGATTTAACTGGTTCCAAAGTAGCTGCTTCTACACTACATATTTTAAGAGGTTTCTCCTTATCATGAAATTGTAGCTGTACGCAACGATAATTCTTTTTAAATGTATGGCCAATAATTAAATCGGAATAGAGATTTGAAAGAATACAGATTGCTAAGTTGTTTTAATTATGAACCTTTAAGTGGAGGTTGATATTGGACGGTTCTTTAATGGTAGAATGAAGCGAAGTCGGTGCCATAGATACTTTTTCTTGTTTACTTGGTATAATTGCAATACTGAGCTCTTCAACTGTACTTTCGCCAATGAAACGAGCTGTGATTCCTGCATCAACCAATCCTTGAGCAGTAGCACATTTATGGTTACAGAAACCACAGCATTTTCTAAACAAGTTGGTACAGAGGCACTCTAATTAGAAAAGTATGTGGGCTGGTCTGTAATCCTATGTCATATTACAAACCTTTTGTCAGTGACCTTTGATACCACAGGCTTTGCAGACTGAATCCTTGCAGGTCATTTAATTCTACGATGCTTTTGTAAATTACAAATGCAACACCAAAAGACTCGGAATTATTTCAATTCTTCTCAATGTGTTTAGTGAACGAATTAACAACTGCGTTGATTGAAGATAAAGCTGAATACTGTTGTGATTGAAGATCAGCAAGTTTCAGGGACCTTGCTTGTCCGAATGTTTCTTCTACATTTGTAGTATTACTTTCAAGAAACCTTTGTCGAATATGGAATGACTGCAAAAATCTATGAATGTGTTTCGAATATTTTCATCTCTATTAATTTTTGCTGTGACAGCCTCAATATTACAGACTTTTGCCATGCGTTATAGAACTTCAATATACGTTTCAATTGTCTTTCCAGTTTCCTGGTGACCGATCTTGGGTTTGTCGAGTAAAAATTCCGTTGACTGGTTTAATACAGATGCTGTTCATAACACTTATACCGTCGTTGTATATTTCTCATTCACTTAGTACTATAGATATATATATATATATATATATATATATATATATATATATATATATATATATATATATATATATATATAGATAAAAAGTTAGCGAGTGCCTTTAGTATGTCTGATTCCAGTACTTCTGCTGAAGGGATTAAGTTTCGACAAGTGGTAAACCAATGATTCCTTTTCTGAGGAGCATTCACTCCATTGAAATTGGGGCTAAATCTTAAAGGTCGTAAAATGCGTTCCATTAATTAATAAAAAATTTATGTGTTAAACTGAAATACTTAGTAATACAAAAAACCTATGCTAAGCTTTAATAAATAAAAATGAGAGCATTTTAAACTACGTTAAAATAATTAAATGGCTACTACTTGAAAATCAAATTGCTTTAAACATGGACGGACATCTAGATTAGGTATGTAATGTCCAAATAAATAATCTGTGACAATCTGTCCTTTTTACATCTTTATTAATTCCATGTTTTCTAGACTTTGCTATTTCGTAGCATATTATTCAATTGCCCTACAGTATAAGATACTGGGTCATTATCCATAATACCTTAATCTTGAATTCATTTTCTCTTTAATACATTTAGTTTGCTACTTTCAAGATTCATTCAAAGTATTGAACAACGCAATAGAATACTGAAACGTGGTCTAAGTTTATTTCGTTTCATTGTACTGTGGATTACTGGTTCTGAAGTCTTTGAATAGAAAAGGTTTAACTTTTGCGCGTCGCGTGAATATAAAGCTTACGGTTTCTTATAGATTACAGGAACATCCTTCCTATTAGCACATTCATAATGTAACACACCGCATACACATACGTGTATTTTGCAAAATACTATAGCGAAAATTCCTATTAATCTTAATACTGGTGACACGCCAAACTTCCTTTTGCATTTCCTACCCTTGAGTATTGAACGAATGAACATTCTGTGCACTGTGCATTGTTCATACAGTTTGTAATTAATCCACAGACTCCCTTTTGGCGTTCATGGATTCTCTACAGTGCGCCAGAAGTTAATTAAAACTTTAGGTTTCATGCTTTAGTAGCAGTTAAGATGTTTACACAAAAATATAGTACCCATATAATTTTATAACGTGTTAGTTCATCGTTAATGAAGGTACATATTAGTTACCAAAAATATTATAGCTAGCTTTGCAAATGAGCAATGGTAATACAATTTGTCAAATTGTAAAACGCACAAGATATACCGAATGTAACAAAATAAGTGTAAAACATTTCAGGGGGTTGAAACGAATTTTTTCTGAAGCACCAGCGCCACATTGGGTGCCAGTGCAGCGGTTTCTCCTTTGAGACTCCTGCCCCACTCATGGGCGCTAGTGAGACGAAGTCTTCCGACATAACTAGGGGTCTATTCCTTGGGTAGAGCTATGAGAAATGGGGGGGTAAGTCGAAATCTGTTTGTAGGTCAAACTTAATCTAAAACAAATAGGCGCCACCAAGTCCGGACTTATTCAGGATAATGGCATGGCATATTTCTAAGGGCGGACGTGGAGACCCAAAGAAAAAAAAGATCGCCTTTGATGACAAAAACCTGTCTTGATAAAATAAGACGCTGTTCCTGTAAGAAATTATAATAGTTAGGTTAATAAAAAAGGTGGAACACTATTTGTGTCCCGCAAATATACATAAAGAAGTAGTAAAAAGATATTTTCAATATAAAGTTGGCATCAAAATTCTACTCTTAAGGATGTTAGCTTTCTGTGGTTAGGTTTGATCATATTTGATCAAAATAAAAAACTTTAATCTTGAACCAATTATTTACTAAAAGAATCTCTTTAAAATAAAATGAATTGCAACAAAATTTAATTAATAACTGAATTACTTCGTGAATTTTAATTTCAGGTTTATCTAAATTATTCATAATCAAACATTTTACAGTATATTGTAAACTTGTTACACAAAAACTCCGACCCGTGCAGATCTGTTCAGGCAGGTTACATCTAAAAATGTTACTACTCAAGTTTTTCCTTTTAAATTACACGTACTAGTTTTAGTTTCTAAAAAGCAGATCACAAAATACTCTTGTTTACATAACTTGTGCTAAAGCTGTTCGAAGCATTTGCTTTCAAGAACACATCTGTCAGCAGTATACTACAGAAAAATAAGTGACGTCAGTAACACATGTTGTTGTTACTAACGATTCATAATGAACCACGCGTGTTGTTTCTCAAAACATCAAATTAGTGAATTTCAATTTCGACACTGGAAATCCAGCTCAGCAATAGTTGAAACTTTTATAATATTCATGCTTTTACACATTAGAACAAATTAACGTGTTTTTAATGTGAAACACCAAAAAAGTACTTAAAGCTAACTACGAACCAAAAACTGCTTTTCTCGCCTTGATGAGGTACTTGTTATTTCATGCGAAGATTACTGCATGTAGTGTGAACCAAGCTCATACTAAACAACTTCTACCAAATGGAGTTGTTCCACGTGTAGAATCAAATACGGTCACGATACATTCGGCAGCTGCTGCAATCCGGATGTTGAATCACACCGCCTCACCAAAGTAGCATCTTTACGTTGTATAACAAAGTGGTCTTCTTAAAATTGGTTAAACTTTCTATTTTCAAAGTTGCATTGTTAATTGTTGCATTCTTCACGTCGTATAACAAGGTGGTCTTCATAAAATGGGTTAAATTTCCTATTTTCTAAGTTGCATTTTTAATTGTAGCATTCTTCACGTCGTATAACAAAGTGGTCTTCATAAAATGGGTTAAATTTCCTATTTTCTAAGTTGCATTTTTAATTGTAGCATTCTTCACGTCGTGCTAAATAAATTATCTCAAATTAAACAAGTTAATAACCTTCATACGATACCAACCGCAATTCAAAGATGTGTCCCGACTCCTCAAAGTTGATACGCAAATTGCCGGCCTGCAGTCTTTGGTACATTTTATCGCTTCTTCTACGTATGGCCGACTGATTACAAAACTAGCTCGGGCGACCGAGGCGTCCGAGGAGGGGACTGTCAAACCGAAACGCGCCTGCGAATAGCTGTAGAAGACACAGATATTCAACCACAAATAGAATACCAAAGGGCGATGCTGCTTTAACGTATTACCTTAGTTGTTAAATGTATTTTACCATTATTTTAATAAAAGTGTTTTATTATTCTCGCACTTGTATGAAGGTATTTATTAATCAAAAATAAAATTGTTACAGGGTGATTCCTCATCGTAAAAGAGATAGGGTGCTTCATATAAAGAAACTTCATTGGAGCATCCCTTGTTAAGATACAGCCCCTTAAAATTGAAATTAAGGTGGCATTTTTTACTATCAAAAATACACTTACTCAGTAATTTATTTGGTTTACCCCATGGTTGTAATGGGTGGAAAACGCAACCCCTAAAATTTATTTCCCATGTAACTTTTTGTCTTATTATTTGTTTGCATTTAAAAATTTATTTCCAATAGCTTATTTCATTCTAAACAAAAAATGTCTCTTGAATTTTTTGCCCAAAATTAACTAGTTCGCAGAAAAAAATTCTTTATATGAAAGACCCTATTTCTTTTACGGTGAGGAATCACTCCCTGAAATGTTTTACACTTATTTTGTTACACCCGGTATAACACGCAGTAATTCTGAAGGGTAGAATAGTCTTATGGCGGTTGGCGTTTACACTTCTAAACATAACCTATCTAGAAGTGAAAAAGTGCAAGACTAATCTACTACTAAACATTGGCTGATTGTATAGATCGTCACATTGCATTTAAAGCAAGGATGTTAAACACGATATTTGTTTTCGGTTAACCGGTTATTGAAACTTTAACCGGTTTGATAAAAAACGGTTACCGTAAAAACCACTAACCGTCGGGTATCAGTCAGGCGGTTAACCGGTCAGACGGTTAACCGGTTAAACGTCTAATCGGGTTAACCGGTTATACGTTGAGACGCACTTCATTCTTAGAGTGCGTAGATATGAAATTAGAGACATTTATAATTTATACACGTATAGTATTTAAAAATTCAGAAACTGCTTAAACAGCTTGAACACTACTCAGTTGTTTATGGTTTGATCTTGAACCTTCTTCAAGATATTGCATTGTGATTGTATATGTAGCATCTCATCTCTATCTGTAATCTAAATTCTAACTAAATAGTCAGAGGCTGCGTTGAACTGAACATATCGGTTATTTAATTCTGTAGTGTTAAGCTTCCGCATTGGCATTTTATTCCCAAACGATGAAGAATATTCAGAACTCTTTAAAGTAGAGTCATATATGTCTGACCCAATAATCTAAAAAAATTATGACGTTTAAATTTGGTGGAAATTGAACGAATGCCGTTTCCCAATATTATCTTCATTGGCTAAGAGATACTTATGTGTACCAGTAATATCTACGCCTTCTAAAAGCGCGTTTTCTTCTGCAGGGAACGTTGTTTCATCGAAAAGAAGTTGTTTGTCGGCAAATCATGTTGATAAACTTGTATTCCTTCGTCAAAATGCAATGTAATCATTAGTGTTAGTGTTGCTTTCAATATTAAAAGTTTTTAAAAAGTATTTTTATTATAGATTTTGTATTGTTTTAACGTTTTATTGGAATTGTAAGCATTTAAATTTTGTATGTAATAAAACAAATACAAAAATATTGACTTGTGATGGATTTGTACATGCAGTTAGTATATCGAAAAGCAAGAAGGTTTCTTTGGTTCTTGCCTATGCCAGTGTCATAAATATTAAATAATAATATTATATCAGTACCGGAACTGAACCCGAAATCTTAAGTGTAACTTACTAACACTTAAAGATATGTCTAATCTAAATACTTTAATATATAGATATTTTCATTATTATAATTTAAGTAGGGAACGCTATGCCTGCGGCCGCGACCGCAATGCTCCACCCGAAGGTACTACAATGGGTTTAAACGCGAAAGTAAACGTGCTCTAAATGTAATCTAACTTCAAAATAAATCAATCCTAAATAAAAATCTAATAAATTAAAACCAAAACTCAAAATAAGGTTTGAATAATGGATATTTTCATCAACGCGAATAACGTGCGAAGTCGGATAGTATTCACCAATCTAATTGGTTATCCGGTTAAATAAGTCCAGCGGGTTACCGCTCAAGTGGGTTAACCGGTCAAGCCGGTCAACCGATCAAGCTGGTTAACCGGTTGTTACGGTATTCGTCGCAAACACAAAAGAAAACAGTAAGAGTAAGTAAAGAAATCGTTTACGCCAAATACCGCAACAAAACGGGGACAGAATGGTAGAATTTGGGCTAGCTCAAAAACGTCGGAGAGTGGCGTGGGTGAAATAGAGAGAACACATTGGAAACCTCTGTAAAACTATATTGTTAACATCGAATCTTGAAAGACTATTTACAAAACAATAAAATCCAATAAGTTGCATAATCGTTTGTTACGTGCTAGTAAACAAAGCGTCATAACATAAGCATATAAAATTGGTAAGCAAAATAAATATAACATCTTATAGTCTAAATACTTACTTAATAGTTCACCTTAAATGTATACAAAAGAATATAAGACATAAACTATACAGTACTTCAGGAAAAGAAATATACATAAGTTTTCTATACATGCTGCTTTGTGAAGTGCACCTCCTCAAGAAATAGTTTAACCTTAAAATTAGACACACTAACATAAATTAATCAAATATTAATCTACTTTTAAATTGATGTGTAAGTTGTTTTCGTTAATGTTTATACAAAAAGACAAAAGAAACAGTAAAACGGACTCTAACACAAACTTTGAATAATTAAATTTTAATTTGAAGGATGATGATTACATCGTCGCTCGTGCATTGTGAATTTGTTTGGTAACGTTGTGTTGGTAATTTAATGGAAAAGCATGAGTAACAGCAATTCAAATGTCTATACTCCACAGCAGCATAAAATAATTGCGAAAATAGGAACTGTACCTTGAACTAGTTGGCTTCGTATCATGTTGTGGATAGAAAAATGCGACTGCATTACTTTATTGGCTGAAAGCTGGAAGCACCAACTTCACTTATACTAAGAAAGCATTTTAGTAGCGCGACTTTACAACATGTATATTCGGTAAGAGGATGTTATATTCAATCTTTAATCTTTTTTAATCCTTAATCTTTAATGATCTATTTCAAAGCACGGTCTTTATTTTATAAGGCCAGAATCATGTATGGGGGTAGGGTATTTGGCTTTCAAAGATATCGCCGAAGAACAAAGTGTGCAAAATTCCCAGACAACAGCTGCCTAAATACCAACTGTAACAGCTTGCCAACAAGCAGATACGCAATTATCAGAGAATTTTTAGACAAAGGAAAACAATCTTATTACTTTGTAACATCTGCAGAATACCAGATAACAAGTCCATTGTAAGCAGATGTAGGCAGGTGATAAGTGGTCTTATCTTCTAAAAGAAAGCTGCGCATTTACATGCAGCTTTTAATTAAAATGTAATCACTGCAGGTGCTAGGAAATATTGCAACTACTTTGTAACGTAAAGTTTTCTAAGCAGCTGTTTGATTTAATAAGGTAAACTTTTGTATAGAGTAATTACTTGAGAAATTTTATAAAATAACACTAATTCAAATGGCGGGAAATCGAGCTTGTTGAGGAATTTTAGGGCGTTTTAAGAATGAATGCAGAAAAAATTGTTTGCAGGGTTTTGAACGTAGCACGGTCAAGTCGGCTAACCAGTCAAGTCGGTCAACCGGTCAATATCGGTTGACCTTAAAAAATCCTAACCGGTTAACCGTAACCATTGACTGTCCTAATTTAGAGTGCTACAGTAGATATGCAAAATTGCATTCTTACTATATTCGTTTCTTTATCTATATGTATGTGTTAATCATAAAAGTGATTCAAATAGGGTCATCAAACACTAAATTTTGGTAATAACATCGTATAAATTTTGTTAGTAATAGTTGAAATTGGTATACTTATTTACTCTTTGTTTATATTAGATTTAAAAAGAATGGCGCCATGTTTTTTAACACATATATCTTCGCAGACATAGTATATGACATCCTTGAAAAATGTAGATTTTGCATTATTAAGGGAAATACCTATTTCAATTTTAAAATGATACTATTTTGTACTTGTATGTGTTATAACAACTCAATATTTTACTTAAGTAAAACAGTAGATATTGGAATTCATACACGTACAATATTATATTGTAAATAATTTACAGCTAAATTTATTATCCGTTGAGTTTGTAGATTAATTTACATCCGTTTCGGTATATTTAAATTTGTTAGTGTAAAATTCCATGTTTTACCTCAAGCACGTGCCTACAAGTACCGCGAGTGATAAACTTTGATATCCGAATGTGCAAGAACATTGTATTAACTTGGAAAGCACACGAAGCAAGTATCAGTATCGATTTGTCGTTCTTGAAGGCCGCATCACTGCTTACATGTTCTATGTAGAACCATTAATTAGAAGAACCGCTTTCCTTCAGAACAACCGCTATCGAAATAAATGTATTTCGCTACACCCGCCAAAAAAAGAGTAGTTTTTTGGTTTCCCGTAAAAGACGGACGGATTATACAGTTTTGTTTACACCGGTTTTCCGTTGGCACGGCTGCGTAAACAACAGGTGAGTGTTTGAAGTAACTTTTTGATCTGGTTAAAATCATTAATTATATGTTGTTCGTTAATTATCACTTTTCTGTTGTATACATGTCTACTTTTCTTTATCACAGAGCTATTCGAAATTCACCGCAAAGGTTTACATTGATCACTTCTCACCGGATGTGAATGTTTAACAAATTCATACAATTAATCATACCACTTATCAAAGCATTGACGGTCTTAATTAACATCATTTCTATCGTTTGAAGTGTTTACGAGCCTCTCTTGTTATCAGGTTTGCTATTCGAACTTGTTGTAATAGGCTTACGTATTTGTTATCGCCCCAAGGCTATTTTAAATCATCGAGATTTCGTTTTTATTTCATCCGCTGTTGTATTTATTTAATTTTAACCATGACGGAAAAATTGAAAAGTAACTGTTTTCTACGCAATATTGCAATTAATTCGCTGGAGGAAGTGTTTGAAGTAGCGCAAAAACGTACCGCTGAAGCAACTTTTTTTAATTTATTTTGCGTACAGTACCAATCTATCGATACGGTTCGAGAAAATTGGTTTACACACCATAATTGGATAGTAGATGCAATTTCTTCCGCTGGTGACGCTGATGAACAATATGAAGTGGAAGACGCTATTCGTCGACGATTCGATAACCATTACTTTAAAAAAAAGCGCTCTATTTCAAGCTGTTTACCAGCCAATCGTCAACTCAGGCTAATATGTCCCCGCCGCTAGATACTTTAAAGTGTCTCCCCCCCCCCATGACGCTTCCTACGTTTGTTGGAGAAGGTTGTTTGTTTGAAAGTTTTATTGACCGCTTTGACAGTTTAGTTCACCTTAATAACGGTTTGTCGAACGTAGATAAATTTTCGTATCTTCAATCAGCGCTTAAAGGTTCCGCACTCTTAACCATTAAAAACTATGACCTTACGGAAGTCAATTACCCTCTTGCCTACAATAAACTTCGCGTAAAATATCGTTATGTTCGTCATATTACCTCAGTTCTATGGAACAATATAGATAAATTTCCCAAATTGAATTTCGATAACCCCGTCGGTTTCAAAAATTAGTTGATACTTTTGTCGATAATTTACAGGCGCTTAAAAATTTTGATTTACCCATAGAACAATGGGATTTTATTCTTGTACAAATGATCTTAAATCGCCTGGATATACACACTGCCTGTAGTTTTGAATTGCATTAAGATCCGACAACTATCCCATTTTCTAAAGAGTTAATTGCTTATCTGGAAAATACGTGTAAATCCTCATCGAATTTTTCAGTAAACCATAAAACTGATTTAAACAAAGTTATTAATTCCAGCAACCCGTCTAAGCCTCGATCCGCCGTTTCGATGTTACTTCAGACGAAGTCTAGTGTTAATAAATATCCGCTTTGCAAACAAGATCACAATCTTTATCGCTGTAATGATTTCGTTAAACTTTCGTCGCAAGATCGCTACAACTTTGCAAAAAATCAACATATTTGTATTTATTGCCTTAGCAATTCTCACATCTTAAATAAATGCCAGTCTACTTTTTCATGCCGCCAATGCAATCAACGTCATCATTCGTTATTGCACTTCGATCGCATTTCGTCTAAACTCGCTTTCGTTGCTAGTAACCAGGCTTGCTTAAGTCCGGACACCGTTGCCTCTAATGTATCACCTCGCACTACTCCCACTATTCAAGACCGCTACAAGCCTTCCGCTCCTCGTGCCTCTGAGGTATCATCGACTTCGTTTAGCTGTAGTGGTCCGTCAACTTCGAATGTCGTTTAATTTAATTCTTTAGCTAAACCTTCAGTTGTTTTACTTTCCACCATTCAAGTGGAAATTGCTGATTGCTCTTGTTCTTACCAAAATTTTGCGGTTTACTCGATTCAAGCAGCATGGCTTCCTTTATTTCTCAAAATAGTGTGAAACATTTAGGGTTTTGTACTACTCCCCATTCCCTTACTCTTAGTGGTTTAGGCTCGATGCGCTCTGCTGCTCAGCACGGCACTGTCGCCGTTTCACTCAAACCAATAAGTGTTTCTTCGCCGATTATTAATTTGCAAGCTGTAGTACTTCACAAAATTTGTGAAAATTTACCTACTTCTAATATTTCTTTAGAACATTTCAATCATCTGGCTAACCTCAAGATAGCTAATCCGCTCTTTGCTCAATCTGGACCGATTGATTTCTTACTTGGGGCGGATATTTTCCCCCAAGTGTTATTAGACGGTCGCATCCAGGGTGCTAGCGATTAACTTGTTGCTATTAATACCATTTTTGGAAATGTTTTAATGGGAAGCATACCTTCCTCGCCCGCTTCTGAAGTAAGTAGCTTATTTTGTATGACAGATTCTACTTCCCCATTGAAAGATATTGTCGCTAAATTCTAGAAAGTCGACCCTGTCCCCGCCGCTCAATCTTGCGCGCCTGAAGAAACTCTTGTTGAAACACATTTTGTCGATACATTTCGCCGCAATGAACAAGGTCGATATGTCGTTTCACTGCCGTTTAGAGATCAGGAACCATGTTTTCCAGGTAGTCGTGATCTTGCTTTACAACGATTTGTTTCTTTAGAAAATCGTCTGCTTGAGCAACCTCGTGTTTACGAACAATACGATTCGTTCATGCGTGAATATCTGGATTCTCAACATATGCAATCTGTTGTTATTGGGTCTCATTCGGACTTTCTTATTACATCCCGCATCATTGCGTTGTGAAACCCGAAAGCGTAAGTACGAAATTACGAGTTGTTTTCAACGCTTCCGCTAAAACTCTGTCTCAATCGTCTTTAAACGATCACTTGCTTGTTGGGCCGAAGTTGCAACGCGATATCACCGCAATTTTGTTACAATTTCGTTTACATTCTTATGTTGTCACTGCCGATATTCGTCAGATGTACAGACAAATTTTTGTAAATCCCGCTCAATGTGACTATCAACGAATTGTTTGGCGCTTCTCCCCTGAGGAGCTCATTCAGGATTTTAAATTAAATACTGTTAGGTATGGAATCAATTGTGCTCCCTTTCCTGCCACACGCACGCTTCAGCAGTTGGCTGTAGACGAAGGGAATTCTTATCCGTTAGCCGCTTTCGCACTTCACCATCATACTTATATTGATGACATCGCTACTGGTGAAGATTCTATTGAATTAACCCTCGCTCTACGTAATCAACTAATTATTCTTTTAAAACTTGATGGTTTCGAACTTCATAAATGGTCAAATAACCATCCCGAATTGTTAAAAGATCTTTCCGCTACGCAGCAATTTGCGCAACCCCGCTCCTTTGAGGATCCTGATACTCAACCCCTAAAAGTTCTAGGTCTTCAATGGAATCCCACTTCAGATAATTTTTGTTTTCTAGTTCAGCCACTAAGTACTTGCTGTACCAAGCGCAACTTACTTTTGAACTTAGCCCGTGTTTTCGACCCCATGGGACTTTTATTCCCCTTACTTTTCTGGTAAAACACTTGATTCAACGTTTATGGTTGTTAAAATTAGAATGGGATGCTCCCCGTCCCCCCAACTTCCTCCGTTTGTGGGAGAGATACTTGCATGAATTACCGCTTTTTTTCGGATTTCGCTTTACCCCGCTTGCTTATCCTTCTACAGTTCACTGCTTTGCTGACGCTTTCAAACGTGGATACAGTGTTGTTGTTTATTTTCGCTTTGTTACCCCTTTGTACAATTTCTTTGCCCCGTCTAGAATTGTTGGTCGCCACATTGGCATCCAAATTATTAATCTTTGTCCTCACAACCTTTGATTCGAACCTTACTTTTCATAGAATTTACTGTTGGTCTGACTCCATGGTAGTACTGTTGTGGATTCGTTCCCCGCCGCAGCGTTGGAAGGCTTTCGTCGCCAATGGTATCGCTTACATTCAGGAAAACACGTCTCGCGCCTCTTGGCATCACAGCCCCTCCATCAAGAATCCTGCCAATGTCAGGTCACGTGGTTTACTCCCTACCGACTTGTACCAATGTTCTTTATGTTGGGGGGCTTCACCAACCTTGTATCGGTTTTTCAAAAACTATAGTCCACATATTCCGCCTTTAGACATTCCTAAAGTTCTCACTGAACAACGCTCTATCGTTTTATCCGCTGCCGTAACCTCCTCTTGGATTCAATCAATTCTAGAAATTCACTCATCTTTTCTATTTATTACGCGCATTGTTGCTTGGATTCTCCGTTTTTGTCATAACCTATGTCATCCTTTTAAAAGGCATTTCGGACCTTTGTCATCTTCTGAGTTGCACAACGCTTTGATCCCTTTGCTTGTGTATACTTAACAATCTTATTTTGCTATCGAGCTTGAGGCTATTCATTCTGCATCCCCTTTAGAAAAGAGTTTTTGCAAGTTGTCCCCTTTTATTCGTGATGGATTCTTGCGGGTCGGTGGTCGCCTGGCTCACGCGCCTTTGTCCTCTGACCGTAAATTTCCCATTTTGATACCTAGCAAAAGTCGATTAACTGACTGTATGCTACTTACGTTCATTTAAAAGCCTTCCACGCGGGTGCTCAAATGATCCATTTTCTCGTCAGTCAGCACTTCTAGATTATTTCTAGAAGGCAATCTATTCGTCGTTTTTTGAGTCATTTTTGAACTTTGGCCCCTTTAACCGCTATCCCGGAGCCCGCACTTTCTAACTTTCCACTTAGCCGACAATCCCGCTGTCAAATACTCCAGCGAATTCAACAAGATTTTTGGTCCCGTTGGTCCAAAGAGCACTTGCGCTCGCTACAACAGCGCTCAAAGTAACACACACCGTCTCCTCAAGTTGAGTTGGGCACCTTAGTTCTGATTAAGGTCGCTAATGTTCCTCTCCTTCGTTGGTCCCTCGGCAGTGTTGTGGCTGTGCATCCTGGGACAGATGTTGTTGTTAGGGTGGTCACACTTAAAACTGCTTATGGCGAGCTGAAGCGTCCCGTGTCAAAGCTCTGCCCTCTGCCCTCAATGTAGAAAAAGAATTTTTTTTCTTTTGTTGTAAATCATTTTTTCTTTTTTTTCTTTTTTCACTTTTTCATTCCGCCCTCCCCCCCTTCCCTATAATTATTTTTCTTTAAAATGCCTTGCATTTTTTTGGGCGGTATGTTCCGTTTATATTGTAAATAATTTACAGCTAAATTTATTTTCCGTTGAGTTTGTAGATTAATTTACATCCGTTTCGGTATATTTAAATTAACATATCTCTTTCAGTTTCATCGACATTGTGCCCTTCGTTCGTTTACAGTTTCATGTTTGTCCGGATATAAATTCTATTTTAAATAATACGCATATCACCTCATAAATAAAAGCATCAGAAAGTATATATATTAGTAAAGTAATCCGACTTGTAAAAAAATATGTTGAGATTTATTTATTATTATGTACTATTATTATAAAGCTAGTTCTACAAAAGTAGATAAGCTACCATCATACAGCCTCAAAAAGTGCAATTTTCCCATGTATTTTATTATGGAAAAATCTAAGGTTAGTTTTGCACTTTTTTGTACCAAGCATTGAAATCCTCATAGGGAGGATCCGTACATCAATTCGGATTTCTTTTCAGCCCAATATATTGACTGAAGAGTCTATTACATTCAGTTTTTAAGAATAAGATTACACTAAACTATATAAAATTTTTATTGAGGATAATTTATTTACAATCAATATTCTACATTTGCAATAAATGTTATATTTCCTCTTGCTCCATAATTCAATAATGTCCAACAGCTAGTGTTGCATATGAACCAGGAAGTATGTTGCGTATATCGTCATGAGGGCTTAGAGCAATCTTCTCCTGAGCGATGATGTGAACCTGATGCTTGAATGATTGAATTAGATTCTGCGTTACAAATACTTCCTTGTAATAATATATACAGTCGACATAATCTTCAAACGTAATTCTATTCTTTATTACTGATCTTTTAATTCTTTTAATTTTCTTTGTAATACCAAAGTCTCGGATTCCAGGTAATTCTTCCTCTTTTCGTAAGATTTCAGCTTCTTCCTCCTCGGCTTGCTAAAAAATTCTTGTACCATACATCTTTGATCGTAACCCAATAAAATCCGTCACAAGTCGCCCATTATTTTCATCCTTCATCATACCCAATACTCTTTTGTTAATTAGTGGAATTCCATAATTGTTGGCAGAATAGTCGGAAGTATCGAAACGTTGTTGACAGTCCCGCTTCATAGTTTCATAAGGATCCAGATTTACTATTTTATAAATTAGACTATCTGTATCTGTGTAAAAAACTGGCCACCCATCTCCAAAGACGGCGTTCATGTATCCATAGTGAAATTCGTAGACTGTCAACTTGGCTATATCGAGGATACACAAACATATGTTTGGTTTAATAAAATATATTTCAAATTTTAGAAGTTTCACACTCACAAGGTTTTTATCAAAGATTGTTATATTATTAAATAGAGTGTTAGAAATTTTACCTACGGCTCCATATCTCAATATTGTCATGCGATTTAGGATTTTGTTTAAATATGGCTACACTTCCACTTCGACTTCTGTGTAAGTAGCTGTTATAGGAAACGCTCCTGATCAGGCTCTATAATTTAATAAATCGATTTGTTCCTAAAAAACTCATCCTAATACAATTGAAATAAGTGCTGGTTCAACACCCTGTAACAAGTTATTAGTATATTTAGTTAAGTCAAAGTACCTCACCCTATCTTTATTGGTTGATATAACTCAGTTATCTACAATCTTTGTTTTCTTAAAGACTATGTTTGCTTTATTTAGAAGTAGTAATATAAGTTTAAACAGAAGAGCTTTCCCACATGTGTGACTAACAAAGGCGATTGGATTCGCATTTGCTGGCTTTCTTATCTATTTATGCATTAAAAGGACTTGAGACGTGTTCTTTTGACATATAGTACCCTAATGTTTCAATCGGTTATGATACCGTTTTCTAAACTGGATTTATTTTTATTCTGAAATTCGTGCTAACATGTATATTCTGCACTACTAATTCTAGTACTCCAAGAGCGATGCACGTCTTTCACGAAAGGTTAATATTGTAGGAGCATCGCTCATTTACATAGGTCCAACTGCTTTTTTACGTAGACGCACTGGTTCCTCTATGGCTGCAACATCAACGAATCCAGCTGCCGTTGTGAAGTTTCATCAGTGAACGAGACCAATATGTGTAGCTGTTTCACTTCCGCTGAAGTAGGTGTAAGATAAGTATCACGGCACAGAGAGGTATGTTGTGCTGTTTTCTTTTTACTTATATCAAAAGAATTTTGTTTATCCATTTTTGCTGTTTGTGCGTAACAAATGAACCAAGAATAAATTCAAGTCACAGTGCTCCGAGAGACGGAACCAGTTTACCAAACCGACGTAAAATCTAGCTTCGCTAGTGGTTCTTGTTACTTTTTTAAATGCTTACTAGAATTTGTTCGGTATTTAATACTTTTAGGTTAACGCGCTTGTTTATAACAATTTACTAGAAATGGTTCTGAATTTAGTACTCTTAACTTAACACGCTTGCTTATAAGAAAGTCTAAGCATTTTTTAAAACTACTTATCTTTTTACACGTTACAATACGAAATACGCGCATCGTATTTCAATTATTAAATTGTCCGTGGATTAATTTTTTTTGTTTGTTTAAATAGAAATTTTTATTTTCTATGTAAATAAAAACTCAATGGCAATGTTGTTTTTGCATGTATGTTAACCAGACCACTCTTTGCATTTGTATTGGGCCGGGTCTTTCTAAATTTCCTTTATCCTTTTATACGTAACCCTTATTCGTGCGGGTCCTTATTTCTCTTTCATTTCTGTTTCTCTCTGACCCGTGCGTTTAACCGAAGTTATTGCACTAAACTGATGATGGACGGCGGTCTAAGCAAAACACAACTACCTCCTTGTGCTTTGCTCTTAGACGGTATTTGCTTATGCAATAATTCTGATTAATAAATATTATAAACCACTTGACACATAGATCCACAGTTTTAAGTTTACTTTAGTCAATGAGACGAGGTCATTTACTTATCAAGTGTATTGATGACGGGCCTTAGCGTATTCATTCACAATGGTTCGTTTAAATTATGACCAAATTGTTCAGCTCACTTTCGACTTGTCCTAAGTAAACTGAATTTTGTAATTAACAGTAATAAATCGGAGTAATGGCTATCTAGAAGCAGTATAAACTGACGCGAAACTTTTTGTATTACATCCCTCCTCGCCTTGATGACATTTATATAACATCCTGCACTTAATGAAAAATTGGAAGTACCGGTCTTTTTCTCAAGAATTTTGCGAGATTCACGTAAGTAGGAGAAACGGTGGGTTCTAACGAATCATGAGTTGACGTCACAGATGTGAACGGTGCTCTTGATAACTTCATTGAAGGTACCCATTTTAAAGTTATGATTTTTCAAATTTTTGGTGATGTTATTGACTGGATTTATTATGGGGCCATTGATAATATCTTAGATACCACTCACACTGAAGTCATTGATCATTATTTTCCCTAACTGCTTTTTTGATGACTTTGTCAGACATACAGTCTGAGGTTGGTGATCCATGTTTTCCGGTATCGTGTGGAGCTATTTTGTGGCCACTTACTTTGTTTTCAGAGCTATATATTTATATCACACAACATACGGGGCACGGATAAATTGAGTATTGTTAAGTTGCGTCTTTGCTGATATATGTGCAGTCAAGGACGGCGGTGTACAGAAGCATGCTAATCCGGGTGTGAAACTTGAGTGTGTTAGAACTGGCACAAACGACGAATATGTACAATTAGTATGAAGTTTTGTTAGAAATGCATGTGCCCATGTAGGCAGATTTAGTGACAAGCATTTAAAGAAAGAGACGTAAAGGGATACCTGAATGGTTCGAGAAGAGAAGGTGGACCACAAAACGTGGCTGTATATGGTCGAGGAAAGTGTAAAAAGGAAGGCAAGTTTCAACAGCAATGCATAAAATTAGAGAAAACAAATGTATGGATATAGATTGCTATCAGTGTATGGAGGCTCTACAAAATCTGCTTACACTTTCTAGGGAATGAGTGTGTGCATATACGATTATTACAAAAAATTTTGTTGAAACATATGTTTTTATTAATCTCTCAAAAACTTTGTAAAATACCACTTCTATAGAATTACTTAATGCGTTCTATTCCATTTCATTAATTTCTCCTTTAATTTCATTGTAGTTAACGGTTAAAAAAAATTTTCCAGTTCTCTTTATATCTTTATTACAACTTCCACTGCGTTTAGCAGCAAATTCTAATGCCACTTGATGTGAATTCTTTCCTACTAATTCGGTATTAAAATGAAAAGCTTTCTTTCACATCACAAACAGTTTCAATTGAAAGAACTGTAGAACAATTAGAACCTCAGAAAATGTTGAAATGTGTTTAACGTTATACAATCACTATTGTTTGTCTAAAAAGTCTACGACTTATTTGGCGTCAGGTAGTGAAGAATATTATATTATTACATTATTCAGGGCATAAGTAGGGAACTTTTGTGTGTAGTGCAAGTAAGCGACCCGAACAGTCTTCTTCTTCGCAAACTGATAGTTTCAAACTTTGCGCAATCTACATACAAAGATTCTCAGTAGTCGATGGGTTATATCTCTTATTTTTATTATTTATGCGTGTGAACTAATTAAATCTAGTCAGTCGAAGGACAGTCATCATCATCATTTTGTTTTCGACCTTACTTAAGGTCGGTTTGACGCAGCTCTAACTTCTTTTCTATTCTGTGCTAATCTAAAAATTTCTACATACCCTTCAAAACCTACATTTCTAATAATTTGAGTAATATTGCTTGGTCTGGGTCTTCCTATACCCTTCTATTTTTTCCTATCTACCTGGCTCTACATAGATATTCGCAACCTGATGGTTGTTAAAGAACTCCAGCATGTTTACATGATTCCCTTTTATGAGGAAATGAAATATTACCTGGTTATCTCCTCCAAAAAGAAGAAGTGTTAAATTATATGTTATGGTAAGGCTTAAGCAACGAATCGCTACCAACATGCCAGACCGCTAACTAATTGTGAGTTATGTCATGGTGACATTTAGTTAACTGATTCTTATTTATTCTTTTGTTTTGTTTTCGAACTTACTTAAGGTCGGTTTGACGCAGCTCTAAATTCTTTTCTATTCTGAGCTAGTCTAAAAGTGGCAACCTCGATTTCTCCATATATAATCTACTCAACGTTGTAATTGTGAACCTATCTTGTATTTATTTTTGTATATTGTCTTAGAGTTAATTTGATTTTCCGCTTTAACGCTTCTATTGAAGAATGCACTAAGCTCTACTTTTATCTTGATATGTCCTATCTATAATAGCCATGAAGTATGTCAGTTACTCACAATAATGAAAGTGCATTTACCAAATGTTTCCTGTAAATAAAAATATATGTTAATATAATTTTTTATTAATGTTAGCAAGGGAATATAACGCACACCTCTGAAGCTTTCATCCTGTTTGTCTAATACTGTGCCACATACCCTAGTGAGGTAAACTTATATAAATTCTTCAATTCATAGAATAATGGGTTACGAAAGCATAATTTCTTTGATTCATTGACTTTACTTCATAACAACACTGTAATATAGTTTTATATTAGTTATGAATAATTCAATTTTTGGAGTGAGCCCTAATGTTCTTATTTTCAACGTCTCGTACATTATAAGACTTTGTGACTTTGCAATTAACACATTCATAATGCAACAGCATACACGAGCATTCTACAACAAATTAACCACAAAGCTATTCATCTTGATACTGCTAACACGATAAAGTCCTTTTGCGCTTTATGTCGTTGGGTATTTAGCTAATGAGCATTCTGCTCACTGTGGATTGTTAATGCAATTTATAGTTAATCTACAGACTCCCTTTTAGCGTTACTAAGATTCTTTACAATACGATAGAAGTTAATTAAAGTTTTAGATTTTGTGCTGTAGTAGTAATTAAGCTCTTTAAACGTAAATATAGCAACTTTGGAATAATATCACACTGTGTTCGTTTATGTAATAGTGCTACGCGTATTACATGTTAAATTAAGAAAAAGTTTAATAGTTAGTTAAGGCATTCGAATGACTATCACACATTAATTAGTAAGTTTTATGATTGTCGTTGGGCCTTGTTAAACTACGTAATAGCGGTCACTAATACTTCAACGCCCACAATTTTAAGCACAGGCACCAAAATCATTTCATTCTAACTTGTGTAAACGGAAACGGTGTAAGGTTACATTACCGCTAAAAATTGCTGATCATCTAGCTTCATAAGGCAATTTAGACAACAAAAGAGTTCACAAAAGAGCAACAGTAACAGTACTTGTACAAATCTTTAAGCTTACGTAAAAAAGTAAGAATAATTTAACCGAAGGGTTGTTAGAATAACTAGTAAATTACGTCTTCCATATCTAGTGAGGACTTCCTGTGGGTGTACAAGCCCAAGGTAAAAGTATGATGACAAAACGCTCTTGAAAAACGAAACCTCCGGGATGTGACAGCCAGCTGGGTGACTAAAATCTGCGGGAACATGAGATACTCGTTATTCACAAAAAAAGGAATAATGACACCGCATGTAATTAAATAACTAAACATAGGAATTATTTCAATTGAAGACGCCGAATCTTCTCGAATATACTAAATTCAACGAGACAAACACTGTTCTAAGTTAATTTAGAATACTTTACTTACTTTGAAACTATGGAACATCTGTTCTAAAACAGTTTTATTTGACTATAACTGAAAATGTAACATCACAACATAACACCACACAACCTTTTTTTTTTAATTATAGAGGATTAGGAACATTTTATATGCACTCCCCGGCTCGGATGTTCTATGCCGAGGGGTAGTGTCGGGCTCTTCCTACTATTCGAGCCTACCGACGAAACCCTTCCCTCTCTTCCCTCTGGTGACAAAGCTGCCCAGGTACCGTCGGTTGGACATTACTTCGGGGAGCTCGAGGGGTATATTTGTTCAAATGGTCTCGAGTTTTGAAGTCTTCTATTAAGCATTATCTTTCTCCAGCTGTCTCTCTCTTTGCTCTTTCGTGCACATTATCTCTTTGATATACGTATGTAATACTCTCCACTTCGTCGCAGACCGTAGCATAATATTTACTATGTTCTGCACTGTGATGTTTTCTCCCACCTCTCTCTCCAACTCTGACCTCTGCTTATCCCACCTCATGCACATGAAGACCGTGTGTTCCGGGTCATCATCTTGCCCACACATCATGCATCTGTCATGTCTGAATTTGCTAATACTATATAGATAGTTGGCAAAACAGCCATGCCCAGTTAGTACCTAAGTTAGGTGATATTCTATCTCCTCGTGAGCTCTGCTTATCCATGGTTTAACGTCCGGGATCAACATTTTTGACTTCGGCCCTTTGCCAAGGTGGTCCATCTCTCCTGCCAACGGTGTAGCGTTTTGGCCCTCTCCTCTTTGTGGTCAGTGCCATGAAGCCGTCGGGCTTTCCTTTCGCCTGCCAGTAAATTTAGCGGTATCAGGCCTGCGACTACTAATACTGATTCAGCAGACATCGTCCTGTACGTACTAGCCACTCTTATGGCGACCCTCCGCTGGAGCTTATATAATACCGCTTTTCTGGCATTAATTGTCGTGCAGTCAGCCCATATAGGTGCCCCGTAGAGCATAATAGACTCAACTATCGACGCAAGTACCTTTCTCTTGCTCACCTTAGGCCCACCAATGCCTGGCATAAGCCTGCTTATCCCTTGCAGAGCAGCCTGTCCCTTGTCCGCTTGCCTATTTAGGTGTTCCTTGAAGGACAGTCGTTTGTCAAGGGTTATTCCTAGGTACCTCACTTGTTCTCTAGGGATAATCTCTGTTCCTCCTATGTTTATTACCACAGAC
Source organism: Platerodrilus igneus (assembly GCA_036346225.1). Classification (NCBI taxonomy): domain Eukaryota; kingdom Metazoa; phylum Arthropoda; class Insecta; order Coleoptera; family Lycidae; genus Platerodrilus; species Platerodrilus igneus. The sequence goes on from JARFIW010001599.1 coordinate 9,492,264, forward strand.
TGCAGTTGCCTTCTGCCTGTTAGTAATATTGCCTCTGTCTATCTTGGAGCTAGCTGCAGTCTTGTTTCCGTCATCCATGTCTCGACTTTCTCGGGTGCGAGATCTATTTTTTCGCGTAGGATCTCCTCATTTCGAGCAATTGTCACTATTACAAGGTCGTCTGCAAAGTCTATTGTAGGTACCTGTCAAGTACTCTGATCAAGTATGGCGCTACCTCTATCCTTTTCACCTGATCCATGATTTTATCCCACTTGGCAGTGTTAAAGGGGTTTTTGACATCTAATAGTATTACACCGCATATTTGTCGCGTTCTCCATGCTCTTTTACTGGCGTAGCTGGCCATGCTCATTACCTCCTCTATAGCATCCGTCGTCGACTTCCCTCTCTGAAGCCAAACTGCATAGGCGGCAAACCACCCTTTCTGTCTATCTCAATCTTCAGTCTAGCATTTATCAATTGTTCGGCGAATTTGCATGCCGTGTCTATTAGGCATATCGGTCTGTACGACGGCGGTTTGCCTGGCTTTGGAATTAACACCACTTTGGCGCACCAACCCTCTGGAAATTCGCCATCGAGCAGTATTTTGTTCATTGCTACTAGTACAGCTGTTGGAACGACTTCGCACGCAGCTTTGGCAACTTCCGTCGGTATTCCATCTGCCCTCGGAGCCTTCTTTAGTTTTATTTTCTTAACAGCCCTTTCTAGCTCTTCTTCTGAGAAGAGTGGTACGTGTTCTTCCTTTATATGTAGGTCTAAGTCTTCTCGATAGCTTATCTCCTCGTGAGTGAACAACATCTCCAAAATTTCTCTTGTTTTCTCGCCAGAGAGATTTTCTGTTGGTGTGTTTTTAAGTTTCTTTGCTACAATTTTATATCCAAGTCCCTATGTATCTTTGTCGATCCCTTCGCGTAAGTGCATCCAGCATTGCATTTTACTCCTCCTTATTACTTTTTTAAGTTCCTTTCTTGCATCGAGAAAGATGTTTTACTCATCTACACAATCCTGCAGTGCTTTCCTTTTTTCTCTGGAAACGGCGACAAGCTATAACCGTGGCATACCTCAGCTGGGAAATTTCTTCCGTCCACCAGAACGTTGGCTTTCTGTTCAGTGGTATAAGTTTCTTTCTGGGCATAGCCTTATTACATGCCTCTGTCATTAAGCTGATCAGATGCTTATAAGTCTGACATGGTCGTTGCGTCTCCTGTAAGAGATATAAGCTCGCTATTACATTTTCAATGATTGTAAATGCAATGAATGGCATTGTATTTATTTAAAACTCTTAGAATGAAGTTAAGAGTTCTATATACACAAAAGTATCGTGTGTTTTGAATGGGGACGAATTTAAATGGCTTCTTATTTTATATCTAACAGTAAAACTCCTCTTTATTAAGAAGTCTTTATTTACACACACGGAAAATATGCTTTTTATTAACGTGAATGAATTTAATGGCTTTGTACATATTTCATTTCTTCCGTTTTTTTCTATTAGATGGGTTTTATGTATAGAATTTGGGTTTCCATGGTCTCTCGTGACCTACTTATCATATCACTATATATATATATATATATATATATATATATATATATATATATATAATAGAGAAGAATAATCCACATTTGGAATGCAAATGAATGCTTAATATATATTAATAGTTATTAAGATGAAATGAAAACCCAACTTTGTATTTAAAGTTGAATTACCATTTCAAATCGAACTAGTAATTGAAAACCACTAAAAGAACGGCTACAGCAGGACTTGAACCTGCAACCTCTAATTTTCCGGATCAGCGCTCTAACAAATTGAGCTATCTAGCCTAATTGTTTAGATGATGTTATAATGAATACTACTGAAGCTTGGCTCTTGTTACCGATTTTCAATTACGTCTTGCATTTAAGGAAATTGAATCTAGTTATATACATAATTCATGTACTAATAACTTGATCATCCCATTTTTGCAACGTTCGGAATAATACAAACATGTAATTATATTATTATTAATAGAGAAGAATAATCCACATTTGGAATGCAAATGAATGCTTAATATATATTAATAGTTATTGTTGGAGAAACAATGGGACAATTTACACTAAGCGTGAAACCCTAGATTATTTCCTTAGAGCAAGTGGACTGTGACTTGAGGGTAGTGTTGCGATAAAATACTCTTAGCGGTAAATCAAACAATGATCATGCACTTACCTTAATGTTCCTACTGTTGGCTTCTACGGAAGTGGTTAACAGCATTCAAACCAGAACAAATCTCCGCTGACGGATTATGTAGAAGCGCAGTAGCACACACATTCACCAAAAAATGTATATTGTTTTAATACATGACCGCACAGGCCGAATGCTTCGAAAGGAATGTACAAAACCAGTGCTAGATAAGACCGCCTGGTTTATCGCAAAACAAAACCTTGACTATTTTAAATGAACAACATTGAAATTAAGAGTGGCGTTCTAACCCAATTTTGAACATACCCCCACCCAAAGTAATTAAATTTTGATAGCTAAAGAGGGTGAAGAAAAGAAAAAAAAAAAGGGAGAAATTAAAAAAAATACATATAAGCTCTATTGGTGTAGTTGTGTAGAGATAAAACGAGAAAATAAAAGAAACTCTAAAGAATGATCAATTAATGTGATTGTTGATCAGGTCATATTAATTTTAAGGAGGTGGAAGCGGTACCACCTTATTTATTGGTCGTACCGTTTCACCTGAGGGTGTCTTCAACCGAACAACACGTACTACGCCGTCACTTCCGGGTATCAGCTTTGTTACCCTTGCTAAAGGCCAACACGCAGGGAGTGTACCTGGGGTCAAGTACAACACCAGATCGCCTTCCTCTAACTGTTTAGCCGGGTTAGTCCATTTGGGCCTATGCTGAAGGGTGTGGAGGTATTCATTTGACCAACGCTTCCAGAACCCCTGGTTTAACTGTTGGCAAAGCCGCCAACGAGTGAGTCTGTTAGTAGGAATGTTTGTCAAATTTACTTCAGATCGTGCCAGAATAGGACCGCCTGTCAGGAAATGTGCCGGCGTCAATGCATCAATTCCATCATCGGGTAAAGCTGGTAAGGAGCAAAACGGGCGAGAGTTTAAAATGCCCTCAATTCTAATAACGATTGTGTTAAATTCTTCTGCAGTAAATTGGTTGTTACCAATTATTCTCTTTAAATGGAATTTAACACTTTTGATTCCTGCCTCCCACAATCCACCGAAATGGGGTGCGTAGGGAGGATTAAAGGACCATTCAATGCCCCGAATAGCTAAATAATGTGCAATCTCGGGCTTAGACGAGTCAAAAAAATTTGAAATTTCAGAAATTTCTCTAGCAGCTCCGCGGAAGTTCCGTCCTTGATCGGAATAAAATTTCGCCGGAAGTCCGCGTCTAGAGATAAATCTGTCTAGTGCGGCCAGACATGCTTGGGAAGTTAACGAGGTGACGAGTTCGATATGAATGGCACGCGAGACCATGCATATAAACAAAGCAATATATGCCTTCTCATACCTAGCTGTGCGCAGATTAGGTACTTTTACCATAAAGGGTCCGCCAAAGTCAATCCCCGTGTGTGTGAAACATTTTCCCGGTTCCAGTCGGTAAGCTGGAAGATCCGCCATAGGTGGTTGGATAGGTTCCGCCTTATATCGGTAACATGTAAGACAGCGAAATATACGATGTCGAATTAAGTGTCGAATTGAAGGAATCCAAAATCTCCTATTTACGAGGGAATGTATCAGGCGATTTCCACCATGGCCCGAGTATATGTGATAATGATCGCATATCAAGATGGCTAATCTGCTGTCCCGCGGAATTATTCGGGCGGCTCCGTGGCGTAGTGGTATGTGTGTGACTACTACGCCCAAGGTCCCGGGTTCGAATCCCGACACGGTCCGCTTGAAAAATGTTAGGCGAGCATTTTTCACAAAAATACACCCTCGTTCGGATGAGAGGTAAAATGGAGGTCCCGTGTGTGAGTGTTGTCACGCACGTTAAAGATCCCTACCTTGCTTGGAATAGCAAGGGTTCGGCAAAATTCCAAATTTTCCAGGTAAAAAAAAAACTCGCTTCCTGGCCAATGTAGTACCTTCGGGTGGAGCATTGGAAAATCACATGTAATGTCCCGCGGAATTAGGTAGGGATATTTAGTAGCAATTGGGAGTTTTGACTGGCGCAAACGTCCCCCCACCATGATTAAACCCACAGGGGAGAGAAAATGAGACAAATGACGATAATTTTTTGTGCAAGGTTGACCCTTTTCTAATAACAAAATTTCGTTTCGATTGTGCTCGTACTGAGAAATTCTTATAATAAATAACAAAGCGTCGTTATATTCAAATGACGTTAAGTTGCCAGTACGCAGCTGATCGTTTGGAGCATCATGAATGCGCGCAAGGCAATTGAATTTGAATCTAAGTATATAGGCAAAAATTCTTTGTACTTTAACAAAACTTGAATGTCGTAGCAAAATGTCCGTAAATGGTTGAACATCAATTGCGGACAACAAGGCTTGAGGTGCCATAGGGGTAGAAACGTCTAACCCTTGTGCAGGCGAGTATTCAAATGTACTACCTGGCCATTCAGAAATGTTCCGATATATGAAGTCGGGCCCTTTCCACCACAAATCACAACAAAGCAGTTCCGATGGCATTAACCCGCGAATTGCCGGGTCAGCGGGATTATCTGCACTAGGTACATGCCTCCAACGAGCTGTGGGTTGATTTTCGTGGATTTGAACAACCCTGTTGGCAAAGAATATTTTTAATCGATGCGGAGGGGTGCGAATCCACGACAGGGTGTTTACTGAATCACTAAAACAAATAGGTTCCTGAAGGTGTAAAGAATCAAATGCTGGGGATGTAGACTTCATAAGTTTTGATAGAAGACATGCCGCCCCTAATTTGAGACGTGGTATCGTCCACGTTTTTTGTGGAGCCACGCGAGTTTTTGAAATTATTAAATTTATGAAAATTTGGCCATTAACCTCTAATCGTAAATAAATAACTGCAGCCATGCCAAGCTCGCTAGCATCAGCAAAACCTACCATGAAACCTTTTACTTCACCAACTTTCCATACACAGCGCGGAATAGACACGTTTTCGAGAAGTGGTAATTCGGCTTGAATTTGATTCCACTTCTGTAACACTACGGCAGGGAGTTCGTCATCCCATCCTACCTTTAGTAACCACAATTGTTGAATAAGAATTTTAAGTATAAAAGTAAATGGACTGATGTATCCATTAATGTCAAAGGTTCGCGCACTACGAGAAAGAATGCCTCTTTTCGATGGTGTATCAGAGGCATTTCGAACTTTGCATTTAAGTACATCTAATCTTAAATCCCAACAAAGCCCTAAAACTTTATTAATAGAATCATCAGGACTGGAATTAGGTAATTGTATCGTATCTGAAGAATTACCAATTACATTGGCATGTGAACTGGCCCATTTGCCCAGTTCAAACCCACCCAGTTTTAACAAATCAATGAGTTCAGTTTTAAGAAGTAGAGCATCTTCAATGGAATCTGCTCCTGTCAAAATGTCGTCTACATATGTAGAAGAACTGAGAGCGCACGAAGCTCGTGGAAATTTAGAACCTTCGTCAACCAATAATTGTTTTAGAACACAAAGGGCAAGGTAAGGACTGCAACATGCACCGAAAATAACGCGTGTGTGTTCTAGCTCTGTTAAAGGTTCATTTGGATTAAACCTCCAAAATATGTGCAAGAATTTCCGATCATCAGGGTGTACTAAAATTGATCTGAACATTTGACGAATGTCACACGTAAGGGCCACTTGTGGAATTCTAAATCTTGTGATAACAAGACCTATATCCGTTTGTAGTTTCGGACCCGGCCTTAGAATATCATTAAGGCATTTATTATTACAGTCTTTATCAGTCGGGTTGAAAACTACACGAATCTGGGTATGTGATGCGAGATTCTTTAAAACTCCGTGATGAGTCATCACATACTGGGATACGTCAACCGCAGGTTTAAGGTGCTTCTGTGATAAATAATCACTAATGTTTTCCGCATACAATTTATGAAAATTTGCATCGCGTTTGAAACGCGCTTCAAGCTTTAAAAACCAATTGATTGAGCTTGGGAAACATTGTCTTTAAACGGTAATCTGACCATATATTGACCTGAGGTCGTACGCGTAGTACTAGATTTGAAATGCTCTTCACAAGCATTCTCCTCCGGGGAGGGCAAAGGTGAAGAAAATATTTCTTCGGAATCCCAAAATATACAAAAAGTTTCATTTAGAGATTGCGTTTCTACCATATTAGTCAATAAAGCGACGTTCGTAGGTGAAAGTATCATTTTAGGTACTTCACCCATGATTACCCATCCAAAAGAAGTAAGAAATGCCGCGGGTTTGCCTTTCAAGTATGAAGGCTCACTTGGCGTGATATCTAAAACAGCTGACACCCCTAATAAAATATCAACTGGTGCGGATAAGTGGAAATCGGGATCAGCTAACTTAAGAGAGGAAAATTGTTGTTTTAACTGTATGGGTAACGTAACTGTAGGGAGATTCGTTGTAATCTTTGGTACAACTACAGCTTCACAATTTAAATAAAAATTGCTGTCGTATAAGGAGCCAATTTTACAGTCGACTAGACCCTGAACTTTTGTTAAATGCGACTGTCCTACACCACGTATTTCAAATGGGCACTTTCTTCGATTGAGGCCTAACCTATCAGCTAAATCGATAGTGATAAAATTCGACTGAGATCCTGTATCTAAGATTAGGCGACAGCGCTGCCAACTACCATCAGTCGATAGGACTTGTACTTGTGCTGTGGCTAAGAGCGCAACCGATCCGTTTTCGACAGCGCAAGAATGTACAAAGTTTACTGGCATAGAAACCTTTTCTATTACATTGGTATTGGCAACAATCTGTACATCGGCGTCTGTACATAAAGGCGTAGTATTAGAGGAGCTCTGTACAGGGCTAGGATTATCGAAATGTAGTAAAGAATTGTGCTTTTTACTACCGCGATGTAGACATCGAAATTTGGATTGACAAGAAGAAAGTGGATGCGGATTTAAACAAGCAAAACATCTACGGTTATTCTTGACTAATTCATGTCTATCTTTTGGTGACAATGCTAATAGTTTCGGGCATCTATTAAATTTATGAGCTTGATTGCATGCCGGACAAGAAACGGAAGCCACTGTGTGTACAGTAGGACCTTTAGACGCGACTTCTTGCGAAGTCATAGAAATGCGCTTGTTACCAGCATTGTTATAGCGATCTCCAGATTTGTTTGCGGCCCATGACGTTGGTATACTCTTTGAAGCAGAGGTACTACCAACTAACGCTGAAATGGAGCATTTATTACGTAAAAACTTTATAAAATTTTTAAACGTAGGATATTCGTGTTCTAGGTAATGCTCTTTTTCAAATTCTTGTTTTGTTTTGGAATCTAGCAATCCAAGAGAAAAATGTAAAAATATATAATCAGCTAAATCGGGAAGTTTCATATCGGTTAATGCTGTAACATTAGCTTGCAGTGTTTCGCACAAATCATTATGAGCTTGAAAAGAATCTGTCTTTAGTTGAGACAGTGTAAAGATTTTAGATAGATAATGATGAGCAATTAAGCGTTTATTTGTGTAGCGTTGAACCAGCAGGTCGTACACTACCGAATAATTTTCTGGTGAAAACCGCACGCTTTGTGCTAACTTTAAAGCGGAATTCTTCAGGTAGGATAGCAAGTATGAAAACTTTTCGATGTCACTCAACGTATTGTTTTTGTGAATCAAGGTGTCGTACAAAGATCTAAATGCGTCAAATTTTTCAGGATTACCTTCGAACTTATACAATTTTAATTCAGGTAGGCGAACATTCGAATCGCTGTTCGATGTTGTACTACCGTTAGAACTAACGTTCGTGGTTGTGGTGTATCGACCAGCAACGCTTAAAATCTCGAAGTATAACCCGTCAAAACTGGATTCTAATGATACTGTATCTGTTCTAAAATTTGCATGTACATTCGATAAATCCGACAATGCATCTAAAGTTTGTAGAAATTCATCTCTAACTGGCATTAAATAGCCAACACGACTTTTAAAATGATCTAATTTAGAAGGTAAATCTTTGATCAAATCAAAACAGTCCTGTAATCGCCTAAATAACCTTTCTTTACGATTGTGTAATCTCTTAAATTCAGCAATACTTTGCTGATCGGGTTCCATATTAAAGCTGATAACCAGAGTTGAATGAAATTATCGCTAAATTATTTATTATTTACAATAACAATAACGCGAGCCGTAATTTATAATTTCGAACAATGAACCTGGCAACAATCACAATTGGCGATAAGGTGAACTATATTATTTTTCAAGTTCAAGAACAAATTTTGAGCTTTGATTAGAATTATGCACATGTATCAATGCAATTAGTGAAATTGAATATAATAGTGTTTTATCTCTACACAAAATTTACATATGGATCCGTTCTCAGAAGTGACCACAAATGTTTATGTTGGAGAAACAATGGGACAATTTACACTAAGCGTGAAACCCCAGATTATTTCCTTAGAGCAAGTGGACTGTGACTTGAGGGTAGTGTTGCGATAAAATACTCTTAGCGGTAAATCAAACAATGATCATGCACTTACCTTAATGTTCCTACTGTTGGCTTCTACGGAAGTGGTTAACAGCATTCAAACCAGAACAAATCTCCGCTGACGGATTATGTAGAAGCGCAGTAGCACACACATTCACCAAAAAATGTATATTGTTTTAATACATGACCGCACAGGCCGAATGCTTCGAAAGGAGTGTACAAAACCAGTGCTAGATAAGACCGCCTGGTTTATCGCAAAACAAAACCTTGACTATTTTAAATGAACAACTTTGAAATTAAGAGTGGCGTTCTAACCCAATTTTGAACAGTTATTAAGATGAAATGAAAACCCAACCTTGTATTTAAAGTTGAATTACCATTTCAAATCGAACTAGTAATTGAAAACCACTAAAAGAACGTTTACAGCAGGACTTGAACCTGCAACCTCTGATTTTTCGGATCAGTGCTCTAACCAATTGAGCTATCTAGCCCAATTGTTTAGATGATGTTATACTTAATACTACTGAAGCTTGGCTCTTGTTAAATGAGATGATCAAGTTATTAGTACATGAATTATGTATATAACTAGATTCAATTTCCTTAAATGCAAGACGTAATTGAAAAATCGTTAACAAGAGCCAAGCTTCAGTAGTATTAAGTATAACATCATCTAAACAATTGGGCTAGATAGCTCAATTGGTTAGAGCACTGATCCGGAAAATCAGAAGTTACAGGTTCAAGTCCGCTGTAGCCGTTCTTTTAGTGGTTTTCAATTACTAGTTCGATTTGAAATGGTAATTCAACTTTAAATACAAAGTTGGGTTTTCATTTCATCTTTTCATCTTAATAACTATTAATATCTATATATATATATATATATATATATATATATACATATATAATATATATATATTGCTGTGACAACGCCGCTCGTTCAGTTGACGCGTCAGTAGAAGAGTGCTGTGACAACGCCTCGCTTTGATGCGCCGTTAAGAGTGTGCTGTGATACAGACACAGCAAATTGTAAAATTTGAAATTATTCATTTACCTTCCTTTCTAACTTTACCTGGCTAGCTCAACGGAAATGTGAGAGTTTTCATAAATAAAATCAAACAGCAATATAACAAAGCATTTATACATAAAATGTTTTCTCTTATACCAAAGCAGGTAGAACATTTGCAGCATGTTTCTTTCAAACATCGAATTACTTCTAACAACTACTTATATACTTAATTATAAAAAAATGTTCATTGCCTTATTTAAATTTATAGAACTAAACCTATTCTCTTATGAATATTTTACCTGGTTGTTTATTCCCACGCTTATAAGGTTTGTTTGGCCATAAAAAGCCTTAACAGATAATCTATTAAAAGGTGAGAGTCTTTCGAAATTTGAACACAAACTTTCCTGGTAAGGATCTTTCAAAGATAAAATTATTCTATAATTTAGACCTATTCTACTTTAGACTTAAATTAAATGATAAAATTCAAGTATCAGTTACAAACAAAGTTTAAAAGATAATACTTCCAAAAATCCACAAAGGCTTTTCCAATTAGGTTTATTGGCTTTATTTTAAATTGACGTTCAAATCCCAGTTTATTTAATATGCAAAGTTATTGTGGCGTCGCCTTCTATTCTACAGTGAATGATCAGCGGAAGATCATAAATATTTCTTATCAATTTCTATTACATTTTCTGTGTTTTTAGTGTTCTAACGGATTCTTAGAATAAACTTTTCATTATTAATTGATTAATACGAATTTGATTTATTTTTCTCAATGCCTCTCGATAATATAAAAACATATTTTATTTAAAATATTTTTATGCTATACAAGCCTTAATTAATTTAAACTTTAATTGCTTTTTAATTCAAACCAGGTGCTATTCTTATACAAAATATTTGCTTTTACGTTAAAACGTGTTTAGTACAATAAGATTAAAATTGGGGTTTTAAATACAGGAAGTTATTTATTTTAGAGTGATCAATTTGCACGATTACATCAAGTTTAATTAAAGGTTAACTCATTTTATTGTATAACTCCTGATCATAGGCACGTTCTTTTATTGAACGCTAAATTACGTGTATTTATTGTTTTTTTAAAAAAAACACCGAACTGAAGATGCACGACACCAATATGAATTTAATGGTTCAGTGTAACTTAATATTTTACTTATTTCTTATTTTCTATTAGAGGTATGTTGTGCTTCAAATCATCAATCTTATATTGAGTTCCTTAAGCACAACTTGTACTCATAAAGTTTGTTGCGTATGTGTTAACGAAGCTATTCTATAAAATACATCTCAGCTACGATATAAAGGTTATTTCCAGAAAAGTCGACATGAATGAATATATTCTGAATCCATACAATGATCTACAGCCCATGAGCATTTTGTATTTGATTTACACAGTATATTTGCGTTTAAATGGGTGATAGATATGACACATTACTGATAGACCTAGAATTTTTATTAAATGTAGCATAAAGCGATCACCGAAGCAATTCGAAAAGCTATTCTGAAAATCTATTTGCGTTTTTATGCTTTCTCAATTCCTACTTTCTAAACATGTATTTATTACTTTTCTCTTATTTAATGGCGGCTTAATTATAATCGAATGGCGTTGTTTGTATTAAAATTACGTCTAAGATATTCAATCTTATATTGATTCTTTTGAAACTGCTCTTATCATTGGTAATAAAAATTGTTTAATTTTGCGTCGCTGAAGATCACCCTTTTGATGCTTGATTAAAGCTTATGCAAAGTCGGTGCAAAAAATAGCATTTTATCGCTTATGATTTGGGAATTTTCTAAGCTAGCTGCTCCAGTACATCCTTCCAGCAAATAGGTAAACAAATTTTGCACTTAAAAAGTTCACTAAATACAAAAAATAGGGATTTCTTAATTTAAAACTACGTGGGAACCAATGTAAAAGTTTGCACTCTGATTTCTGACACCATTATAAGTGTTCATGGGAGTTTCTATTCCAGTAGCAAAAAACAGCATAAAGGTATTTATGCTTTTTTCAGTAATCTCTGCGATGTGGTTAGTAACAGGTATTTCTAAGCTAATTTGAAATTATCATTCTGCATTCTACTTCAAAATACAGGAACGTAGCGTGTTTCCGTAGAAGTTCGCTCGAATCCTTATGCTGATAGCTAACGCACAAACAAAGTTTTTTGCGTCCATTAGTACTACGTCAGAATAATATCTTTAAAAAAATAAATTGCCTAATAAATAGCTCAGTAGGACATAATCGTTCCTTCTTTTTTAATTTTAAATTACTACATTGCACCTTCTAACGTAGATAAACTTACGAAAAGTGCGATTGCTCCACCATACTCTCTAGATTGGTTCAATGAGATTATATAATTAAAAACCAAAATCAATAGAGTGTGTAAAATTCTCAATAAATTAATATTTTCTTAAGAACTTACGCCAACGGGTTTTATACTAAACTCAACCAATAACTTCCACTTTGTCTTAAATAGAATTGGACCGCGTTTAGCAGAAAACAACCAACTAACATTTTTGTCAGTATTGCGTTACAAACACAGACAGCTTAGTTATAGCTCCCTGCATTTTTATCAAAGACGGCCAAGGGGATACCTCATATAAATACGAAGATATGAAACAACAAAGACCGCCATATGAAATTATTAATTTTGTAAAATGCGGCCAACTTATGGTACAAAAACCCCAACTACCAAACTAAACTAAAAAAGATTTTTGCAGAAAGCAGTCAACGCACATGGCTGTGTTTTCAAATTTGCACTGCACAATCATGATATTGAATTATCGTTAAACTTAGCCCCCGCAGGCTGACTGTTTTCTGCAATTGAAGGGCTCTGTGCAAAAAGTCCATAAGTGACATTTTGCTATTTTGAGATAATTGACGACAAGGATTTCGTTTCAGCTATGAAACCAGGCCGCAAGTGATAAACCATTCAATTTTTTGTCATTAGTATTAAGTACTTTATATATCAAATGGCAAATGAATTTATACAAATCTTATGTAAGCCGGATAATTAATTGTTTTTTAATTGCACTTAGGGACTTTTTACCAACAAAAGCTTAGTTTTTCCGTAAAATTTATTTTAATTCTAAAATAAGCTGTTGAGATGTTGTGATACAGTTTGACGTTTATTAGGTTTATAGACCTTACATTATAAATTATAAATTATATTGTTTACATAATAAAAATAATAAAAGTTCATTTAAATATTTCTGCGTCTGATTCTACATCGCTTTCTTTCGGATTTTCTTCACCATATTCATCTAATATATCGCAGAACAATCTGTTCTCTACTTTTTGAATGTGCAGTGCCAAAAATTTTACGTTTTGAAGTTTTTCGGGTTTAATCTTCAAAAATGTTGTGTATGCAAGCGGTGGGTGTTTCTGATCAGAAACATATCTTTGTCGCCCTGTTTTATACAGTACAAAGTCATGATAGTCCTCTGACATTGTCTCTCTAATTTTTTGTTTAGATTCGGACGAAAACATTACAGACAAACACTTCGATATGCCAGGAATACTAGGTTTAATTCCATTAGCAAAAAAATGTTTATAATCCAATATTTTGACAACTGGAAGTTCCCGTTCAATTTGACTGTTTTTGGTCAGAAGGCTTGTAACGTGCATTTTCGTAGCTTAACCTTTTTACAATACTCAATTCGTAAATACATTTCTGCAACTACTATCTCTATGTTTTATATATTTATTAACTCGTTTGCGAATAATCCCTTTATATTATATTACGCGATTATCGACTTTCACTCTCCACGATTCGATAGTGTGGTTAGGTGATCGAGATTGAAACACATCCTTAGCTGAATGCGACGTATTATAATGACTGGATATTATTGATTTTCTAGTTATCGATAAGAGGTTGTAATAACAACGAGTTTAGAAAACAGATGAAGAGTTGTAGTTTGTATTTTGTGCTTCGTTCCTATTAATTACGTGAAAAATACTGTTTCCTTGTGGCTTTTACTAATTGTGTTTTTGTGGCGTTGTCCTTTTCTTATGTGAGTAGTTCATACTTTGGATTATCCAAATACTGTGGATACTGTAGTTTCTGAATTTTCTAACCCCAAAGAATCTACAACAGATCTTTGCTTGTGCAAGTTTCGTGTTTGCGAAATATAACAGATTACCGGCTTACAAAGGTATCGGTTGAAGTTTCTCACTGCTTTTGGGATGTTTATGAAGATAATAAACATTTGGTCCCAGTTGAAATTAAACTAGTGCTACAACATATTTCGAAATTATTGCATCAGGAAATAGAAGTAACAAGAAATTTATCAATGCTACATAGTTCCGTCGCGTGATAATGTCTGTTGCTAACACCAGTGAAGTAGGTAGGTGTGATTAGGGTAACGTGTGATAAGTTCCATCAACACCCTCCCAGTAAAGGGTGAAGTGCTTCGCTAGTGCAGGACCTCGTGAATCCCACACTTCAAATGCGAGGAAGCGTTCCTGAAGGACTTTTTGTAAGTTGAACTATTTCCTACTTATTATTACTTTAAATATCTATCCGTTGTTTTGCCATATCCTCGTCGTCCTGATACCTTTCACAATAGACTTGCCTGCGATTAAGAAAAAAAAAGAAAGGAAAAAAAAATCAATACTGCTGAATTACTCATATCAATTGTGTCTTATCTATTTATCTTTTGTTAATATTTTGTCTGCTTTAGGTTTAATTGGTGTGTGAGGAAACGTTTCTGCTACTCCCCAATATTACCTCACTTTGTACTAAAAATTTTTGTATTGCTTTTAGCGTTGTTATATTATTTAGATTATCTAAACAGTTTTTTTTACATTCTGCCAAGTACTGACTAACTTAGACTATGCATTGCTGCTATGCTTTTTCTTTATTTCAGGTTTGCAGGACTAATCTTTTTTTATTGCAGGTTTGCTATTCTAATTTCTTTTATTGCAGGTACTGTTACTAACTCCTTACCGCCGCATACATTATATGTCAGTCTGCTTTCTACACCCACCCCCCCACTCTCCGATTGAGCCCGGTCATTTCGTTGACTTTCTTTGTGTTACGTAACAGAAATTTGGTGCCCAACGTGGTGGCCACGAAAAAAACGTAACAGGCTATGCTGTAGAAATATTACTTCAAAAGGTTTTTTAGGTCTGGCACTTTGAATCATATTAATTTAATAGTCAGGGTTATCAATTTTTTGCTTTTTCGGCTTTTTTTTCGATTAATGCATAGCAACTATCTATTGGCATCATCGAATAACCAGCAATTGGATAGAATATCGCAACAGATTGGAATGTATGTTTTGCATATAACAAATCCAGGTATGTGAATAGATAGCGATTTTTATTTTGGGAGAAACAGTTGTCACAAAAGATTAATAATTTTGTTTCTGACTTCCCATATTTTTTTATGTAGTAATCTAAAGATGTAAAGACTTCGTTCGGGCCTTTATTGTCAAAATTTTCCGTGTAAAGGAACATGAAAAACAATATTGTTTATCCCAAAATTGTGTAACCAAAGTTGTCGTTTGTAATATTTCTCAGTAATGTTGGTGACTGGCAACGGCAATTTTTTTTAAAATCAAAACAAATGACAAGCTCATCTTGATTGGAATTTTCTGGCTTTTCTTTAAGTTTGTCGAAAAAGGTTTGCGCTTTGCGAAGGTGCAACTCTTTCTGAATTTTAAGCTGACTTATTCTATTTTTGTCTTTCGCAAATGTTGCTGAATGTAGCTCCGCCATAAATTTTGTGCATGTTGTGCATATATCTTTTTTGGGATGTGCGAATGAATAGTTATAATCATTCACAAAAATCTTATGAAAATATCTATATTTCATTGGATATTCAGGATATTTAGTAAAATACCGTTTGTGTAGGGAGGCAACGGTCAGGTCTGAGGATAGGTATTTTTTATATTTATTTTGACATAGACTGTAGTGTGATTCCACCACGGGAAGGTTTTTTAGGAATGAATTAACATTTTGAATTGTTTCTTCTGGGATTCTGTTTAGCCTATTAGTATGTTTACCTCGATAGTCTCTTACGTCTTTCACTTCAAAATTAAGAATTTTTTTCTTTAATCTGTCCCTCTTGATACCATGTAAATGAAGAAACATATTTTGGCAAACGTCTATTTTTTTAGTGTTCACTAATACGTTATATTCAAAAACTTTTCGTTGTTGTTTATTTTTATTAACGTGTCTCTTACCGCTTCCCAAAGAAACGCAACCTCATAGATAAATATTTTGTTCATTGTGGTTCATGTTTTGAAAAATTTTAAATGTTTTTTTGTAAATTTCCTCTGAAATATTTTCCTTGCACTTACAGCGACATGTTGGAATGTGTAACTGACGTCTTTCTAGGCGCCTTTCAACCTTTTTCTTAGATCGATGCCTTTGAGAAGAGTCCGATCTTCTTTTTTTACCTCAATGTACTTCAACGTTTTGGGTAACTTCATTAACGGTTGACATTTGACCACTAGACTTAACGTTACTTAAATGTGTTGCATTTTTAATAACTTAAATAGGAGATTTGTCTTCATCCATACTATCATTACCGCTTAGCGGTAACCATTCATCCTCGCTGGCAGAGAATGGCTGTACAAGGCGTAATCATGTTATTTTAAGCGTTCTAGATTTGCCAAAATTACTTACCAATAATACTTTCTTCGCTATCGGTCATTACAAAACACACAAATTTATTTAATAACACTAATCTAATACACCTAACCATCCGCCATTTAACAGCACTGCTACAATAAACAGCTGTTGCGTGCCGAACTTAGGGACTTTTTACACAGAAAACCGGACATCCCGGCAATTGGGGACTCCTTGCACGGAAAATTAGATAGATTTTAAATTTGCACAACCTAAAATAATGTACTTAGAGACTTCTTACAGTCAAACTAAGTATATCATTGGAGAGCTTGTGCTATTTCACGATAGATGGTGCAATTATCTCGAAATCGTGAAAATGTCACTTATGGACTTTTTGCATAGAGCCTTTCAATTGCAATGTGTGTGTTTTTAGTTCACAAGCTGGATTTCGTCATTAGCAGCTAAATTGGCTTGTTTCTATAAAGACAACATTTTTATTACAGTTTGGTTTGATACTACGGAAGAGAGCAAGCACTTAAAGTTATTTACATCATGTTTACCGTAGTATGTGATAAGAAAGCAGACAATTGTGCAAGGTATTTACCTGAAAGGCTGAATGTATGCGCAATCGTTGGTGCACGCTACATATGGTGTACCTGTTCACTCACTCCAAACCGAATTGCAATCGCCTGACAGTGCTGGTTGTGATTGAGTTTAATAATTCTGGAGAAAGGAATACTTCGTTGTGTTTGTTATTACTTAGTATTAAAAGACGATGTTTTCTTAGTTTTCTAATTTTATTAATGTGTAATATGGCTAGTCGAGGGAGACTTCTAGTGAATATTGTTTCAAATCCTAACGATGTTGAAGATTTATCTCTAGAGGGAAATAACTGCAACTTAAATAAATATCCCAATCAAACTAGCATATCACCGATTTTGAGCCCTGGCCAATCTAATGTTAGTGTAGTCTTGGTATCCGTCAAAAATAATGTAAGTACATAACAGTTATACCGTTTTTTAGTACCTTTAAGTTTTATATCTACTGCAAGTTTGTAAAAAACTAAGGCCACTACGTCTGGTCTATAAGCGAGAAAATGTGGTTACTTTTGCAGATTTGTTTCCATATAGTTATTTGGGTTTAATATAAATTTAGTACATTAGTGCAATGTGCAAGTATTTTCATAGACCTTGAATTGGTTGTAAAAATGACAAAACTTTTTTTTTCTTCCAGGTTCAATACAGAGAAGAATCTGAATCACCTCATTCTGTCGATCTATATGATAACGAAAAAACTCACAAGAGGTGGAGAAAATAAACCTGGGTCATCTATGTCGAATACGAATTACGAAAGTCGGGAAACTGAATCAGTGTCTCACGATGATGGTAGTAGTGTCTCTGATTGTGACTTTTCTGCTACACACGGTTCCGTCTATGTTCCATCAGATGCAGATTCTGAGGATACAAATGGGAGCACAGACAAACAGGATCTATTTGCTTGCGAGGACTTACAAAGACGTTCCACTATAATACATAAAGAATTTGTTGGTATGCCATTAATATTAAAACCACCAGCCACTAAAGCAAAGGAATTCGCAATGGAGGCCATTGAAGAGAAATCTTGTAGTGCAGAAATAACATCTACCAGCAATGACAAAAATTGTTTTAATTATAACTTCCGTTCATGTTCAAGCAATAATAGCAATGGTACCTCTCATTATGGAGATCAAAATTTAATTACTTCAAAAGATTCACCATTATTATTGAATACTGGCGGAGCTGAAGAAGTAGTAGTGGCTGGAGTTGGAGAGCATGAATCTACAGGGAGACCATCAAGAGGCAAAAAAGAAAATGTCCTCAAAATCGGCAACAACGAAAGTTAGTACATAATAAAAATACAGATTATTATAATTATAAATTCAAACGTAAATCAGCAAAGCAATTTATAGATTTTTCTTGCAAATGCTCTAAATCATGCCATGACACCGTTCCTTTACAAATTCACAAAGGTTTATTCAACAGATTTTGGAGTTTGGGTAGCTACAATGCTTAAACTACTTTTCTGGGCGGTTTTCTAAAAGAAACTGAAAGTAATAGCTGTACAAAGAGAAAAGGTTTTTTAGAAAATATACCATAGAATCCTACAATGTTTGTCGAGACATGTTTTGCAAAACCCTTAATATTTGTAATACTAGAATATATACAGCGTAAGCCTTTATTTGACCAAAGAGGATCAAAACAAGGCAAGGCAAAATTGTTTAACCTGGAGTAACATTAGCTATGGTTTATAAAGAATGTAAAAATGAGTTATGTGAAAATGCTGTAAATTTTACCTATTTCAAAAAAGTGTTTTACACTAATTATAATATAAAAGTAAAAATTTTTAGCAATGGTACATGTAATGTGTGTGCTCGATTACGTATTGATCTGAAGAGTGCAGAGAGTCAAAATCGAAGTGTGGAAAAGATCAAACTCTCATCTTAGTGAAGCAGAAAAACCAAGATCCCAAATGAGAACGGACTTGAATGCGGATGAATGCATGTTGAATGTCTTATCTTCGATATGCCGAAGACTCTTCCTTTGTTCAGAATTCAAACCAATATAATTTTTTACAAACGACAAATCTGGATGTACAACTTAGGGGTGCACAGTGCAAAACATTGTTATGCTCGGATTGAAGGACAAGCTAGACGCGGTGCGCAAGAAGTTGGTTCAATGTTATTAAAACATATATCTGATGATGTCAAGCATTTAATCCTTTGGTCGGATTACTGTGACGGTCAAAACAGGAATATAAAAGCTGTATTTATGATGAAAGCAGCACTTAAAATGAAACCAAACTTAGACTCCATAACTTTCAAATATCTAATCCTAGGTCACAGTTATTTACCAAATGATAAAGACCTTGGTGATATTGAAAGTGCTCTTAAGTTCAATCAAAGACTATACAGTCCTGAGGACCACATCTATATTATGCGTGTATGCAAAAATAAGCACCCTTTAATAGTTTATCAAATGACAAGTGATGATTTTTATTCTACCGAACTTCTTGAAAAATACATTATAAACAAAAAAAAAACCATAAGCAATGACAAAGTTAACTGGCTAAAATCAAGGAAAATTAAAATCACAAAGGCCGAAACGTACCATATTTACATGAAATGCGATTTTGGTTACCAAGACCACGCATGTATTGATATTGCACGTAAGATATCTAAACGCCGAAGCAACGATACCCAAAAAAAGGAATATTCATTTGAGAATAATTATTTAATTAAGCTATGGCCTAACGGAAAGCCTATTACGGAGCCCACATTACAAGATATTATTTCCATAATGCATTTGATACCTGACTATGCTAGACACTTTTATGATAAGCTTGCAGATTCCGCTGACGTTGTAGATGATGTTGATGTTCTTAATACTATGTTAGATTTTGACTTGGAAGACAAGGAGATATGCGAGTATTAAATATTTATTTTATTTTTTTTTAATATCGAGAGTACTTTTGTTATTAGTTTTAAGAAATAAAACTTCTTTTTAACTTGACCTATCTTAAAATACTTATTGTAATGTTTTTTAGACCTATAAACCTTATTCTTTTTAGCAAATGCATAATATTACTATTGTTTTGTTCGTACTGCTGACATTGTCATTAATATGCAGAAAACAACCAATTGACTTGGTGGCTTTCTACTTAACCTCTACCGAATTAAAATGTTAATAAACATATTATTTTGCTCAAAACAGTCACATCAAAAAACATAGATAACAATAAAACTAACAACAGTTTCTAATTACATACACAAATAGCCAATACCCATGTCTACGTATACAAATTATAAAATTTAATAAATATATACGAACGGTGAAATAGCAACATTTAAAAGAAAAACGCTTATAATCACATTTTGACTTTTTATCAGTTGACTGTCTTCTGCTAAATGCGGTTCAATTACAAACGCTTAAATTTATTACTTACTTTATTCAGCAAGTACTAATTAGTTGCCTACATAAAATATCAAATTTCTAGAGAATATGCTTGAAAAATAATAGAAAGTTCAAAGTTATAGTAAACGAAGGTTTTCGTCGAACTATTTGGCTTAATTCAGATTCTAAATTTATCTACAAAATATTTGAACAAGATAAAGTTATTCAAACTTATGTTACTCACCGAATCCTTAATTTAGTAAATGGTAGCCGTACAAATATAAAAATTTCAGTTAATTAACCCTTAACACGGTTAGTGTTACGTTCATTTTCTGTGGCTTGAAAATTCCTGTTTACTTCTAATTAAATACCAGGTTATCATTATTTTTCACTTATTCTAAATTCAGGATACGTAGTATATAGGCAGCTAATGTTACTCTGTATACCAATTAGTACTACATTCTTATAATCTAAATTGCTTTGCGTTGTGGTTTTGTTTTGGAAGTTCAGAAAAATAATTTTAACATTGTCTTAAAAACGCTATTACTTTATGGATAATCTGCGCTGGTATGCCCAATTTGATCGGGTGCTTCTATTGTAAAAGCGAGGAATTACACGAGTAATTCTTCCTACCGTACGTTCTATCCGTGCAATTGGTAAGTAATCATTTGATGTGAGAGTTGCAGAAACCGTTTTTTTGTAGCTCGCTTTAGGTCCTACGCTTTTCTGTTGAATTCTATGTGGTGTGTCCAGGTGTGAGACTTGGATGTGGGACGGTCTATTCCTGATTAGTGCACTTCTCCTTATATGGTTAAAGCTTCGAAACTTCTGGAACAACACAGCTATGATTGTAACTATAACCTTTATTAATATTAGTTAGAGGTGACATCTATTACCAAAAACATACAAATTCTCGTTATATGGCCCACTATATGACAGGACCCACGTTCATTATGGCGTACGTTCACGTTTGGCCAGACTAAAATATTTCTCTCGTACGAGAAAAAGGAACTGGTGAATCGTTTACATGACTAATGTATTCGACCACTCAGAGTATTAGGATTATTAGTGCTGTAGGTAAAATCATAACTCTAGTTTACTTTACCCGTATAGGACGTACTGAATTCTTCTACATTCAAAGTTATTGTCAAAGAAAGCGTATTTATGCCTTCAGCTTTTTGTCACTAATTTGTATCAGATGCTATGTCCAAAAAGAAAATTTACAATTAGACTAATTTAATATTAATTAGCTTATATATATTTTCTTTTTTAACCCTCCTTTCTTTTAGCATAATTAAATCCTACTTTATAACCTTTACAATGCCCACCTCAATCTACAACTAGTGCAAGCCTGGCATACTGTTATAAGTGTCATGGGTAATCGTAACAACCGGTACTTCGATAAACCATAAGTTTATTTGATTCAGATCGCTATGTACTAGTTTTTCAATCCCTTATTGTATTCAACATGACTTCGCTCGGTAACAGGGATGAATCGAAGAACTTTCATCGGTGAGGGATTTGTTTTGATTAACCAACGCCGCAGTCCAATTTCCAACTGCATTAGAGTTAGTTTTTATATAAGAACAACAACAACACACTACTTAAGAAAACTAATTAGAGTTCATAGCAGAATGGTAGTTATTATTTTCATTGTCCTTACATAAACTACGTCCGAATACCTACACGTAACAAAAGATAGCAGCACTACAATATGTTAAGCACACAATTGGTTCGTTTACTTCCTTACAAACGTCGAACTCGCTGGAATGTTAAAGCTCAGTTATTCATACAACCTAGCGAGTTGAATGACGACCTCACACACAAAACCCCTGGTACAGCAACGAAAATATTAGCTAGAATGGATGCTACCTTATATTGTCGACAAACTGTCCTGCGGGGATGTCTCAGCAATTTTCACCATTGGTCTGCTTCGTTAAAAACATAACTCCGTTTTCACCTGCATTATTCTTAACGCACTTGCTTCCTTTTTTAGTCGTGCTTCACTAACATACTTCAAACCCGAACGACCGTCTCGCCCTCCTTTCACAAACTAATTTACCAATACTCGCAGAGCTTTTGGAACTCGATTAAAAACATACTCCCTGTATGTTTGTTGTGGTTTGTTAACTATTCTTTATAATCTTTCTTGGGAATAAAACCACGAATATTTGTTAAAATTAATAAATCAAGGTCACCTTGAATTTGTGTCATTAATGTCAAACTTAAAATTTTTATTATTTTGACAACGATCCTAGGTCATGGATCGAAACGTAAATAAAAATTTTAACAAATATAAGTGGTATGTATGCGTGCATTACGACTATGTCTGAGCTGTCTTTTCCCTGCATTTGTTCTTAACTTTTCTTTAGCTAAAAACATAAAATCCTTGAGTTCTCTCTCACAATCAGATCGACTGATCAATTTTGCATAATCATTTGGTCTTTGGTGGTCGAAGTGCACTTCCTTATCTATTTCAGAACCTCCTTCCAATTCAACAGCCTCTCGGTATGGGTTTTTGAACTCCTCCTCAACTATCTTTGCGTCGCTAACAACACCCGCAATATCCTTATGTGGGTACCCTTTTCTGTCAACCCCGTCCTGAACACCGTGCTCAATCTCAACATAAATATTGCATATGGCAACCCGAGTGATGTTTTCCTGTCCGACAATAAAAGTTTAAGTTCTTGCTTTGTTTTTTTAAACGTTTCCTCCAACGAACATTTGTCAAAACTAATTTCAATAGCGAGTCGGTCCATTTAGTCACATCCTAAAATCACATCTTTCATAAAATGTGGTACAACAATAAAATGACAACCGAAATGCACACTGCCGCTAACGACTTCTAAATATACCTGTTATTTGACCGCCTGGCCTTTATCCCTAAAAGCTCCAAAAACTGTCACGCCAGAAGTCGATAATGATGGGATAAGGCCCTGCTTAGTTGCTACTACTTTATCATAAAAGTTCTGACTGATGCAACTCATAACCGATCCAGTGGTGGCTAGGATATCCACACATATACCCTCTTCCATTGCTCTCGAAGGTGCCATACTTAAATTCATTGAAATATGACCGTTGCGTCCGAGAATCCCACTAACGATCCACGAACAATTATTTGAAATTATTGAAATCTATGCACTTTCTCCCCTTAATTTCATCCCAGTCAGCTGCTGAATCGCACAAAACACTAATAGCCAGCGCAAATTGCTTATGTTGCGGTACTACCACTTCGTTAAATAATGCCTCGAATTTATTCATATACATAATTGGGTCTATACGACCATCCGGCCTAAAAACTATCGAGTTACCCTCCAATTCCTTCCAAACACTTATATATTGGGAGCCACTTATCCCTGGAGCGTTAATTAATTGACTCTCATTTACTGTCCTATCGGGCTGTTTGCTAACGGGCTCCAAATTACTCTGAATCTGATCAGTACCTTCCAAATTAATTTTTAAAAGATTCAGATTCGACTGAATATGACCAATGCCCCCATTTAATTCTCTACAACTGTCGGCCAGCACGACAAAATTTGCATTCAATACCTCGTTGTTGGCTTTCAGATTTGCGTTGATCTCCTTTGTAAGCGTAGTTAAGTTTAAAAATACCTCGTCGCTTTCAGCACTCGAATTTCGCTCTGCTGCCTTCGTGTTTTTGCTTTTGCACCCTACCATTGTTTACAGCAAATGCAATTTATCTTAACCTAGAGCGTAGTATAAGCATCAACAATTATTATCCCTCTAAATCTTACGTCCCACAGTTATGCGCCAAACAAGGCATTTCCTTTTATAAATGGAGAATTTCTTCGCAATTCGGTTCGAAATTTTGGAAGGTAGAAGGGACTTCAACATCTGCCAGAATGTACAGGGACCGAAAAACTAATTTTGGCTAGAATATGTAGGGAGTCGATTTTGGTGTTAAGAATTTTATGGTGGATGTTTCTTAACAGAGCTGTGTTACTACTCGACGATCAGATAGTCTGTCTATATTTAAAAGCTTTTTTGCATCTTTGTACGAGTTGTGTATGTCCAAGAACACTACGAAACTTTTTAAAATGTACATACCTTACAAGCTTATTCTATACTGTTTCTATCATATTTGAATGTAAGGTAATCCCCGGATCCCATACCGTGATAGCAAGTTTTGATCGTACCAGTGAGTTAAAAACCAATGTTGTAGTAGTTGCATTGTTAAATAGTTGACTGTTCAGTATAATAAATCCTAGCATTTTATAAGCGACTGATACTATATATTTGATATGTCAAATTTGAGATTAGTCCTAAAATGAACTCCCACATCTTTCTTGTTATTCACTTCTTGTAAGAACTGATTTTTAATTGCATAATCTAATTAATTTTGGTTTGTGTTAACGAATACGTCATTTTTCACATTTTTTAATATTTAAAAATAAGAAATTTTCTGTACACCGACGTACTATGCCGTTTAAGTCCTGTTGTAGTAAATTGCAGTTGTCTTGTGATGCAATACCTTTAAAAAATTTTAGGTCGTCTGCAAATAGAAGATATGTTCTGTAACTTATCGTCTTAGAGAGATCATTGATGAAGATTTATAACAACGGCCCCAAATTACTTCCCTGAGGTACACCTGAAGATATTTTAAATGTATGTAAATTTGTAAGCTTGTGCACAACGTAAGCTTCTCTGTTTGCCAGGTAAGACTTGAAAAACTCAATAACGGGTATTGACAATCCAAACATAGCTAATTTTTTTTAGCAATATATCGTGACTTACCTAGCCAAAAGCTTTTGCAAAATCCGTATAGATTACACCTACTTGCCCCTTTACATCTAATACACTACTAATATGGTCCACAAAGTTTACCAGATTTGTTTGTATTGATCTATTTTGCATAAAATCATGTTGATTGATGTCTATTGATCTTTTTATATGTTGAAAAATTTTTGAGTGTAAAATATGTTCAAATATTTTTGCCGTAGTAGATAACACAGATATTGGACGAAAGTCTTTATGTCGTTAGATGATCGGTTTTGTGAGTGGGGGTGATCTTTGACAAGTTATACAGTTTTCATAGTGGAATGGCAAATAAATCAATACAACTTTTGTATATGTAAAGGGGAACGCCATCTGGTCCAGCCGATCGTTTAGGTTTTAATTAATAATGGTAGTTTTGACATCTTCGATTGCTATTTCAGATAATTGTAAAATATCAGACTTACTTTCGTTCATCACAATACTAATATTTTCCATTATGTAGAATGACTATCGGAATTTAAAGGTGACACATCAGATTCTATTTTCAAAAGAGTTGGATCGAAATTGATTCATCTTATAGGTTGAATCAATATAATAGTACTTCCATTGGACAAGGAAAGAGAAAGTCTTCTTTAAAAATGAATCGTTGGCCAGAATACTTATTTTGGAGGCAGAACTGTATGAATGTGTAGATAAAAGGATAAGTTTTAATAGCTTTAATAATACCATTCATGTTCCTATTTAAGAGGAAAGTGCCTCGGTCCAGACCGACATTTAGTACACCATCTCCGCCTAGGAGTTCGTGTTCTGTTAAATTTTCAGGTCAGCCCACACAATTGTATTCATTTTTAGATAGGATATGTGAGCTAGCACTGTCCCGCAAAGTGCCGAAAGTGAATCTTTTTCACATTACAGTCGAGTTGTTTCAAAATAATGGTTTAGTCTGGTATAAGAGTAACAAGAATTCGATACAGGATTAGGATGATTCTGATGTCTTCTAAAAGAGGATATTTAGCCGCAGTATTTGAGTGATGATGTTGACAAAAAAAAGGTGAGTCTACTGTTCTATTTCTTGCACATATGTAGAATATGTTTAAACGATTACAACTATCACGAGCAGAAGTCGTTAAAGTTAAGATATTGAGAACAAATTTGTTGCCGAATTATATTCCACGGCTTGCTTTACATGATATTAAGGATGTGATATTGAGGATGTTTCAACCTTATTAAAGTTTGGGAAGAAGTTTTAAAATGCAGTAGTGCTGAGTAATAAATCAAGTTTAATTTAGGCAAGTAGTAATTATAAAATGGGAATCTTTTCAAAGTTGCATATTGACAATAAACATTAACTTTTTTTTGGAACGCATCTATGTCAAGGAATAATGTTTGCAGAAGAAAACAATTTTTTCGTCGGGTTCAAGTAATTGGTAAGGAAGAAAGGAACCGTTGGTTCTAAGGTAAACCAATGAATAAATTTGTGAATTAAAATTTCTCCTATCCTGCTCATGTTTATAGGTTTTGTCGAGTTCCGAAGAAGCTTCTTTGTTATGTTTGTGGTCAGAAGGATGTTATCCTTGCAACATTAATAAGGAGTTTAAAAAGCGAATAGAGGAACAGAGACTAAGTGTTTACCTAGTTGTTTCGTGTAATAAGCTCACTATTATATTTAATGATGATATAAATAAATTGTATAAAAAGGAATTGTCGGATTACTCTTAAGTTTTAAAAATTCTTACAAGTTTTCTAGAGAAGTTAAGTTCGACGCCTTGTTTGTGAAGAAAAAATGTGACAATCGTCCTTACGTAATGATCAAGTTGTTTGATTGGGAAGTAACAGGGCTATAGGATTTAAATTGTACCACTTCGGTTGTAAGAACTCTGACAATGTCATTCATTGAAGAATTAAAGCTAAAGATTTTTGTGTTGGATAAGCAAGGAATGGCTATAGCAGATGGTTTGATAAAGTCAATTTGGGATCGATTAATTTGCCGATTTGAACTAATAATAAGTGCAGAAGTTTGAACGCGTTAGTGGTACCTTCCTTACCTCATGCTTTTATTTTCGCAAGCAATTTTGCTGAATTGTTTAATTTAGTGGCAGACTTCAAGAACCATTCTTTGTGTACACATAAAAATTCTAAAAAGCATGTTTCGTATGTTGGATCTTCATGAATGCCTATCAAGTGTAGTGACGGTTGTTTAGTATGGTTTGTCTAACAGAGGTTCAAAGACCACAGGCAGAAGAAGTAATTAGTTCTTTCGGGGATATAAGCAATTTTGATGAATTAATAGAAAGGATTTTTATAAGCAAATTAAACGATTCTACATTAATCATACCGACCCATCAACCGAAAACTAACATAACCAATAGCAATTGTACAGCAAATATAGAGCATTTACGAACACATTCAAGTGCAATTTTTAAGAAAACATTAAAGTATTTTCGAAACATACCACGTATTGATACATAAAAGTTATCATAATTTATCTACGCAAAAAGTCGGTAATGTTAATTCTTCCGTATATTTCTCTTTTCTCTCTACTGGTGGCAAAAGAAAACTGTTCTGCAAAATTCTTTGATATATAGATAAGTCTATAATTTCTATATATGTACTGGGGTTTGTTTTGTATTCTTCTTAATCTTCTTTAAGAATTAAACCACTCTTAGTTGTTAAAATCGTCTTTATTATTATTATTATTCAACACAAATTCAAGGCACTCACTTTTCTAAACTTTAAAATTTTCGTCTAATGTATTCAAATCAAACATTAATAAATCAAAGTCGCCTTCAGTTTATGTCATAAATGTTAAACTTAAAATTTTTATTATTTTGACAACGATCCTAGGTCATGATCGAAACCTAAATAAAGACTATTTTAACAATTCAGAGTGGTTTAATTCCCAAAGAAGATTAAGAAAAATCTATAATCATTTAGTTTAAAGTACAACAAAAAATTCCTAATTAGAGTTATCTATGTTTCTTGCTATTCCACTCCATGTCTTTGGAAATTAATTAAACCAAATATATGCAATTTATTCACAATTTAAATAGGATTTAATCTAAAAGCATTCTTTAAGTAAAAATTAAGTTTACTCAGCTTTATAGGATGCCATTCTCTAGAATTTAAACGGCAGTAAAAGGATACTAAGTTTCTTAAACGTTTAATTGTGGTTATTCCCAGCAGAAACAGTTTTTTCCGTTCCCTTGTTTTTAAACATTAATGTATAAAATTGTGAAACTTTAAATTGAGTTTAATCCTGATTAAGCTTATCGTGATTATAACAGCAACGGCTATGGGAAATCACATTGCGTTTCGGAGAAAATTTAACGACTTAAGAAAGTAGCAGCCGAAACTTTCCTTTTATGTAAAGTATTTCAGATGACATTAAGATGTCAGTAAAGAAAAGGAAGTGTAAACTTTGTGAATAGTGCTCTAGAATTTTTTATTCCGTATCTGTATACAAATACTATTTTTTCACAGCCG
This sequence comes from Platerodrilus igneus, assembly GCA_036346225.1. Taxonomy (NCBI): domain Eukaryota; kingdom Metazoa; phylum Arthropoda; class Insecta; order Coleoptera; family Lycidae; genus Platerodrilus; species Platerodrilus igneus. Next base: position 9,520,574 of record JARFIW010001599.1, read on the forward strand.
ACTGTGATTTCCTTTTTCGTTTTCATTGTCCTTTTTTGCTAAATATGTAAAGATACTAACTAGGGTATAAAATGCTTCCTATATTCGAATATTCTGTGTCTAGTAAAAATCAATTTCCTTATCTCAACCAATTTGAAGATGTCTATGATAGGGTATATGGGGAGGAGAGACCTGCACCTAGCTGTTAGATATATTCATACGGTATATGCCAAGAGCTTTATAATTGCTTAATCCTGTAAAATTTACCACTCCTGCTAAGAAATTGGCAATGTGTGGCTTTATCTCACTCTAATGGAGAGTTTCGCAGCTAGATAAGGAAAACTAGTCAATTGTTATGCAAATTGTAGTAAAGTTTATATTTTATAAAAAGTTTAGCGACAGAAACTTATATTTATGAAAATTATAAAACAGCCATTATATACCAACATCGACCATTAGCAATGGAGTTGTTCAAATAGAAACTGCAATGGCGTTTATTGACATGAAGGCATTAGTTGTGAATACTGATTTCAGATATATTTGCAGGAAACACAGCGAAACCGGTCATTGGCTATTTCTCTTTGTAAAATAACCAACAGGTTTAATTTTCGTTCAATATATTTGAACTACTTGTTTCAGACAAAATTTGATCACCATTAAGCTACTAGCGCATTAGCTTCTGTCGAGCAAGATCAACAGTAAGATTAGGTTCAGTACTTTCTTAGAAAGTCCGTTAATGTTATAGTGGGTAACAGGTCATTTGTTTTTCCATCTTAATTGTCATAGACTAGTACATTATTAAATTTTGTTTGCGAATGAAATCTTCACTAAAATATCGGAAATTTTAAAAGTTTCCGATAGTTAGTTGTTTATATTCAAGTATAGGGGGCGTTTGGAAAGTGTTTTGTTTATAAAAAAATACATATTAATTCCCATATAATTCAATATCTTTGTTGGTTGTTTTGCTAAGAGGGACTCGAGTTAAGGTTCGTGGCTTCGAGCGGTTCTTTTTAAAAAGACTCGTTGAACTTTAACACATTTATTTAAGTTTTTATACAGAAGTTAAAATATTGAATTTAGACAATCTTGAATTTTACTCTAAGTCCAAAATTATTACTTAATTGTACAAGTGAGCTATCTACGAACTGCAATGCAAAAGCTGAACGTTTGATGAACTGACCGCGAGTGGAACTCCCGGTCCTTTAATAATCTCCCTACGCCTCACATTTCTGTGGAAATCTGCGGACCTAATGTCCGCTTACACTTGACTCTATTTATAATACATAGTTGCTATCTTAAAAGCTATTCATAATTACAATGTTGCAGGCTTACTTCTGCGTAATCTCGGTACGTGACTTCCTACGACCGTCTGTGACCTGACATCTGCAGTGTCACTTATCCTTGTGCTACTTTGTAGCGCTTCCGTTCTTATAGAACGTTTATAAACTGAATAAATTGTCTTTTAATTACATTGTTGCATTTTCATAAAATTTCCTAATATTTCCTAATAACCTTCTTAGGTATTAGTTTTATATTGATATAATAAATGGGGGATCACATAACTCCTCCCAACGTACATTAAAAATTAAGGGTTTTTACCTTTTCTTGATTTTTAATTAAATTCGTTTAATCTCATTTAAAGTTCATATTTTCTAGGGGTACATTTGTTTCTTTGGGTTTCTTAAATCTAAAACTGCTTCCTTTATTATTCTTACATCTTATACATATTTTGTAAGTTACATAAATGATCAATAAAATAGTCAATATAATCAATATAATTGTCCATACACTAATGTTATCGTAGTGCACTTTGGGCGTCTTGATCTCGTTCAGGTGTTCCTTGTAATCTTCCATGAGTTTCATGGCGTGGTTGAAGTTGTCTAATTTCAGGTGTTCCAATTGCATTGGCTTTTGAATTCTTTTTTCGTCTTCGTCTTGGGTAATCTTGATTTGTAAATCGGGTAGATTTGCTAATTTCTTGCTTTGTACGGGATCTTGGTAAACTCTAATTATTTCGTTTTTTAATTTCAAATAACAATTTTCCTTAAGGGTGATTAATTTACTTCCGGTTAATGCTAAATTACTTTCATCTTGATTGCAATACATTGTTGCGATTTCTTCGGTGGGAAAAATGGCTATCCATTTATTTTCCGTTACCTTCTGAATTTTCATGTTGGTGATTTGTACAGGTTTGGCTTCACAATCTTCATAATGAATGGTAAATTTTAGTAGTTGTACTTCGCAAGGGCTATCTTCTTGAATTGTTGTTGTTGTCAATGATTGGCATAAGTATTGATTGGGTGTGACTTCATTACATTTTTCGTTCGTATAACCATATCTTTGTTCATTTAAGAATAGGAATTTGGTTTTCGGAATAATAACTTGGTATGTGCTAGTCATTTTCATTGGAAAAGCAAATAAGTGATAACAATTTCTACTATTGGTATTTCTATTAAAAATGTTATATCGTTATTTTTTACATAGCCTTTAACTATGGCTATTTTTTCGAATATTAAAATGTTTGATTCTATTACATCGAAAGGTAATTTACTGTTAGTTATAAAAGATTTTATTCTCAATAATTCTTTTAATAAATCTATTGGTTCTATTATACTTGAATATAGGGTATTTAATTTTGCAAAGGTTACTGCGTTTTCTAACGTTGCTAGGATTTGTTGAATTAAAGTTAGGGTTGATATTATCTGGTTATATATCGTATTGAATCTGATTAAATCTCGCATGCCTAACATGGTAGTTCGCATGTTATTTTCTAAGGTTTCTATTCGATTGGCTATACTATCTTGATTTCTAACTAATTTTCTTAGGGTCTCATTAAATTTGATGATCGTTGATTGAGTTAACGATATTTGATTACTAATTATGGTTTTAATGTCGTTTTGATTTTCTATCAATTGTTGTATCGCGTTGTTATAGCGTTCTGCATACTGCCTAATTTTATTGGTAGTATACCGGGGTTATTCTTTATGTCTTCAATTATAATTTCTGTGTCCGTTCTACCTGGGTGGAGGTTGACGGTAAGGGTGATGATTGTCCATCTGAAAGTACAGGGTGTCTTAGGGTTAGTTCTAAGGGTGTAAAATTTTTCGTTAAATGAATCGTGTTATTATACGCGATTAATGCGTATGACATTAAGTTAGTTATGTGTTGTTTCTTGTAATTTATTCTTAATAGTCTGATCTGTTCTAATAGGGTTGAATGTAGTCTTTCAATTAGTCCGTTGGATTCAGGGTGGTTCTCCGTTATAAAGTGAATTTTTATTTTGTGTAATTCCAAAGTGTTTTGAAGTGTTTCGTTTTTTAATTCACTTCCGTTATCTAACGTTATTGTTTCGGGCGTTCCATAAATTGTAAAATAGTGTAGAAATCCTTGAGTTACGTCTATACTATTTTTAGAAGTGATTGGTATTGCTTGGCCTATTTTCGTAAATGCGTCCACGATTGTTAGGTAACTTTGTGCTTCTACTACTAGAGTATCTGCATGTAATTTTTGAAAAGGTTTGTCTGTTGTTTTAGTTAACATTAAGGGTATCTTTGGGGGTTTTCTGTCATATTTGGCTTTATCGCATAATTCACACTGGTTGATAAAGTCTGTAGTTAATTATTTCATGTCCTTGAAATAGTAACGTCTCATAATTTGTTTTAGGGTCTCGTTTATTCCTCGATGGTTGGTCTTTCCTTCGTGTTGTTTTCTTATTACATCGTGTATTTCGTCAAGGTCGTCTAATGTTATTAATTTTCTTGTGCATCTTATAAGTTCGGGGCCAGAATTGTTGAATAGTTTTACATATATTTCTGAAAATCGTTTGTACAAGTTTTTCGTGTTAAAATAAAAGTAAAATCGTTTTTTCTCTGGGGTGTATTCCTTTAGAATTTCAATTATCTGTGATTCATTGTCGTCTTTGGTTATTTGAACTTGGTACATTTTCTTATTATCCACTTTCGTATATTTTACAGGGTTGGGGTTGTTTAAAACTTTCGTGATTATGAATTGATTGGGCTTCATGTCTATAGCTTCGTTTAAAATTTTAATTGCGGTTTCCGGTTCGTCATTTTGTGTCGAATGTATGGTTTCCATTTCTTCTGGGTCTTCTCTAATTTCGGTTTCGTCTACGTTTCCTATTACTGATTCGGTTTCTAGTGCGTTAAGTTGGATTCTACTTAAAGCGTCTGCATTATTGTTGTAAATTCCCTTTTTGTATATGATCTCATAGTCATATTCTTCTAGTCTGATTCTCCATATTTGTAATTTCGAGTTAGGTTCTTTGAGTTTGCATAGCCATACTAATGGTCTATGATCGGTGTATATATAAAATTTCCGTCCGTATAGGTACAGTCTAAAATACTTTGTTGTCCAAATTATGGCTAACAATTCTTTCTCTATCGTACTGTATCGTTGCTCTGTTTCGTTGAGGGTTCTTGATGCGTAACTGATGGGTTTATCGTTATCTACTGTTCCTTGGCTTAATACTGCGTCTAAGGCTACATTTGATGCGTCCGTTGTTAATACGAATGGTTTCGAAAAGTCTGGGTATTCTAATACGGGGTGATTTGTTAAAATGCTTTTAATTTTGTCTACTGCTTTGATAAATTCTGGGGTATCTACAATTTTGTTTCCTTTTTTTTAAACAATTGGTTAGGGGCTTTCTTATTTGAGCATAACCTTTAATGAATTTTCGGTAATATCCGCTAAGGCCTAAAAATCCTTTTAGCTCTTTATTCGTTTTAGGTATGGGGTAATTTAATACAGCGTTTGTTGTGTCGGGGTTCGGCATCACTTTTTGGGGTGTTATTATGTGTCCTAAAAATGCTACTTCTTTCTGTAGAAATTCGCTCTTATCTAGTTGTACTTTAAATTTTGCGGTTCTTAATCTTTCGAACACTTCTCGTAATCTTTCAATGTGCTCCACTAATGATGTTGAATTCACTATTATATCATCTAGGTACACAAGGCTTTTTCGTTGTGTATCCCTTGTAGTTTGTTATCCATTACTCGTTGAAAAGTTGCGGGTGCGTTCTTCAGTCCAAATGGCATCCGTTTATACTCGTAGTGTCCTCTAGGTGTGCTAAAGGCTGTTTTCTGTGTATCTCCTTCTTCCATTTCTACTTGATGGTATCCTGATGCTAAATCTAGCGTCGAAAAATATTTGCACTTGCCTAACTTATCTAAAATCTCTGTTATATTCGGTAACGTGTATTTATCGTCTACCGTTTTTTCGTTTAACTTGCGGTAATCTATTACCATTCGGTATTTTCGTTTTCCTGATGCATCTAGTTTCTTCGGTACTATAAGTACGGGGCTGCTCCATGGTGAATTGGAGTGTTGTATAATGTCCTGATCTAATAGATCGGCTACTTGTCTGTCAGCTTTTTCCTGACTTGCCTGGGGTAATCTGTATGCTTTGGTGAATATCGGTTTGTTGTCCATTAGCTCAATGTTGTGCTTAACTGTATTTGTAAAGGTTAGGGGTATTCCTTCGCAATGGAATATGTCGCAGTACTCGTAACATAATTTTGGTATTGCTTTCTGCTCTTCGTGATTTATGTCGCGGTTAAATCGGATATTATTTAAATTTTGTCTTATCATTTCGTCGTTTTCTGCGGGGTTGTAATTTTCATTTAGGTTTTCGTCTATTTCCATTTCGTTAAAATTTAATTCTTCTACGTTAATCGGGTTTGTTAAAGATCGTTCTACGGGATAGTCATTTGAGTTTAATATAGTCGTTGTGGCGTAATTGTCTTTGATTTTTACTAATGCGGTTGGAGTTTCTACTCCTTCTTGAAAAGTTATGTGGTTTATTATTCCTAAGTTATTATTTGAATTTACGGGTATTCTTATCTTTTTTTCTGTTCGGGGTTCTAATGTATATTTTTCGTCAATTTGGGTGTTTTGAAGTTTGTTGGGGATTCGTTCATATTTGGTTCTTAATAATCGGTTTTTAATATCTATGTTGGCTCCTAATTTTCTTAGAAGGTCCATTCCTAATAGGCCATCATATTTGTCATTAAATTCAAATATGCAGAATTTATGTTTCATCTTTACGTTAAAGGTTTTTGGTAAAGGTATGTTTGCTACGAATTGTTGCAGGGTTGTTTGATGGGCGGTTTTAATTTTGAAGGGTTCTCTTTCTACATAGTTTAAATTATGTTTCTTTACTGTTCGCGGGCTTATTAATGTTTTTGAAGATCCGGTATCGATTAGTAATTTAAATTCAGCGTGGGGTATTTCGATATAGGGTAATACAAGGTGATTCATATTATTTAGATTTATTACGTTAGGTCGTTTATAAAATGGTCCATTTGAAAATTTGAACATGTGTTCTCCTCGTCGTCCTCCTCGTAATTTTCATATGGTTCTTCGCGTTCATAGTGGTTTGATTGATTTTGTTCGTTATTCGTACACAGTCGATCGCTATTATTTTGGTCATCTTCATACTCTTCTACTTCTTGATGAAATAGCTCTTCAGAAGTGAAAGTGCGTTTTTGATTGGGGTTTGGTCTTATGTGTGTTATTTTTGTGTTGGGTCTGGTGATAACAGATGATGTATCCATCGGTGTAGGTTTATAATAGCTATTGGAATTATTATTGTTTATCATCGGTGAGTTTCTGTTAGGATTCGCGTTGAATGTTGGTCTTTGTTGATTTATATTTTGATTGAATCTCGGTTGAAATGCGGGTTTTGAAAAGTTCGAGTTAAATGTTGGTTGATATGTGGGTTTTGAAAAGTTCGGGTAAACCGTTGGTTTTGAGAATTGTTTGTATTAGTTGTTAAAGTTTGAGTTATTAAAATGTGGATTATTGGTTCGCGTTTGGTTTGTTTGTGCATTGAACGGGTTAAATTTTTGTTGTGGATTTATTTGTCTTGCGGGTTGTATAGTTTTCATAGGCGTGTAGCTTTTATTCGCGTTGGGGTTATATAGTCGGTTTCTATAGTACATTACATTCTCTTCTTCGATTATCATGTTCATTGCTTCTTCTAAGTTTTGGGGATGTTAAAATCTAATTTTATCTGAAAGTCGTTCGGGTAGTGCATTTAGATAGGTATCTAATGCCATCTCGTCGTACATTTTTGTTTTTAAAAGTCTTACGTTTGAGTTGGTTTCTTCGATTTTGAGTTTTGTCAAGATCAAGCTTCTTACATCTTTGCATTTCATTCCAAATTGATAGGGTGATTGGTTGTGTTCCATCCTAAGGTTTGTTAAATCCCTTAGTAAACATTTTAAGTTCCGTTGATCGTCGAAATATGCAATCAATATGCGTTTGTACTCGTCCCATTGGTCCACGTCCTCGCGACTTGCAATTAATGTTAGTGCCCTTCCGGTCAGTTTACTGATAATATAACGGATCAGCAAAGTGTTCCCTTTGTTATCTCCCGGCTTGTAAGAGGTTTTTAGGAATATTTCGCTGGCTGAAATGTAATTCTTTAACAAACATTGGTCATTACCGTTAAAGCTTGGGATCATTTCGAGGTACAGTTTCATTTCATTAGTCATTTTGGTTGAAATAATATTTGGGTAATTTTAAAAAGTAAAAAAAAAATTATTTTTTTTGTTGAAAAAATTTGGATTTATTTTGTGGTTTTTCGGCGGTATTTAATGGGTTTTACGCTTGGTATTAGTTTGGTTGAGTTTACTCTTGATTTGCCGATTTTTAATTTTAATTTCTCAAGTTTCAATAGGCTGAGTAGTTTTTGTGGTAATTTATCGGGTTTGAGTGTTTTGCGTTAGTTGCGTCAGTTATTACTTCTCTATTTTTTAATTATGCCGATTTTAGTTAGGTGCGTAATACTCATCTCGTTGGTTTATGCAATTGTAAGGTGTCTGCAATGCTTACAATGTTGTCAATTAATTAGTTGCGTTAGCGTCTCTATCATAGGTTATTTTTAATTATACTGTGGGTGTTATTCAGTACTCGCTGCGATTTTATACACTGAAATTTGTGCTTCGTTAATTTACTGAAATATTTAATTAAAATTTTCACGTTTGAATGCGTTTTCAGTACCGTAATTATTTATCCTTCCTGAGTAATTTAAATATATATCTTATAAAAGTTTCTGTTCGTAATTTTATGCTGCTTTATAATGCTTGAATTCTGAAAGGTTTTGCGATGTATTTAAATAGCTTTTGATGTGATTTATTATTAGATTTTATGCGTATTTATCCAAGGTTAGATTTCATTCACTTTTAAAGATGAGGTATTTGCGTTGAATTTGCGCTTTGTTAATTCTCGTATTAAGATATGGTTTTTAATAATAGATTGCAGGTTGTCTATTTATGGATCGTATTCGCGTTTGAATAGTTGGGTTGTTATCAGGGTTTTAGTTTTTATTGCTCGTGATTTAGCTTTTGCTTTTTATTCTCGGTGTATTTAAATTATTTTTATGTGCCAGTTAATTTTTTTATTGTGGGATTAGAATTCGTTTCTTGTGTTAGTTAAAGTTGTAGAATTAGAAATTCTAAAAATTTCTTGCGCCAGTTAAGATTGCTGAATTAGAGGTTTAGTTTTGTTTCTAAAAAAATTTTTTCTTACGTTAGTTAATTATTTATCCTTCCTGAGTAATTTAAATTGATACCTTATAAAAGTTTCTGTTCGTAATTTTATGCTGCTTTATAATGCTTGAATTCTGAAAGGTTTCCGCGATGTATTTAAATAGCTTTTGATGTGATTTATTATTAGATTTTATGCGTATTTATCCAAGGTTAGATTTCATTCACTTTTAAAGATGAGGTATTTGCGTTCAATTTGCGATTTGTTAATTTTCGTATTAAAATGTGGTTTTTAATAATAGATTGCAGGTTGTCTATTTATGGATCGTATTCGCGTTTGAATAGTTGCGTTGTTATCAGGGTTTTAGTTTTTAATGCTCGTGATTTAGCTTTTGTTTTTTATTCTCGGTGTATTTAAATAATTTTTATGTGCCAGTTAGTTGTTTTATTGTGGGATTAGAATTCGTTTCCTGTGTTAGTTAAAGTTGTAGAATTAGAAATTCTAAAAATTTCTTGCGCCAGTTAAGATTGCTGAATTAGAGGTTTAGTTTTGTTTCTAAAAAAATTTTTTCTTACGTTAGTTAAAACGTGATCTAGTCTCTTGTGCGCTTTGCGTCTTTTTTAATTGTCTCTAGTTTTTTTGTGTCTCAGAATAGTTTTTCTCAGTTCTTTGTCTCAGAATTTTAATTGTCTCAAGTTTTTATAAATATTTCTCATATACAAGTAAAATAATAATAAAATTTCAATAACAGCTTGAAGATAATCTCTAGCAATTGCTAAGTCGATTATTTTCAAAAAAATGGCATAAAATATTTGTAACAATAGTCAATATACATATATAAATCATAAACTAGCAAATATCAAATGTCTTTGTTAATAATAAAATAAATTTCAATTGGTTTACGAAAATGAACTTACACTAGTTGCTTTGTTGCTTTCATTGATTTCTTTCTTTGTTTCTGTTTTCTTTTTGGTTTCTTGGATTTGATCTATGGTTGTATCGCCTCCAATTTTTCTTTAGTTGAATTCGAACTATTCTTGTTTCTCCTTCAACTGCTGGACTTGAACGATGCTTGTTTCTCCTCCAACTTTTGTTTTGTGTCTGCCAAATTCGGAATTGAAATTCCCAGACCACCAGTTCCTCGAAGTTGGATTCGCTAGTGCCCTTTTGACATCCGTACCGACTGCGCCAGTTAAGGTTCGTGGTTTCGAGCGGTTCTTTTTAAAAAGACTCGTTGAACTTTAACACATTTATTTAAGTTTTTATACAGAAGTTAAAATATTGAATTTAGACAATCTTGAATTTTACTCTAAGTCCAAAATTATTACTTAATTGTACAAGTGAGCTATCTACAAACTGCAATGCAAAAGCTGGACGTTTGATGAACTGACCGCGAGTGGAGCTCCCGGTCCTTTTATAATCTCCTTACCCCTCACAATTCTGTGGGAATCTGCGGACCTAATGTCCGCTTACACTTGACTCTTTTCATAATACATAGTTGCTATCTTAAAAGTTATTCATAATTACAATGTTGCAGGCTTACTTCTGCGTAATCTTGGTACGTGACCTCCTACGACCGTCTGTGACCTGACATCTGCAGTGTCACTTATCCTTGTGCTACTACAATCTAACGAGCTGCAAGCATGGCGAAACCAGTCACTGGCTATTCCTCTTTGTAAAATAACTAACAGATTTAATTTTCGTTTGCTATACTTGAACTACTTATCTTCAGACAAAATTAGATCATAAGGTGATGAACATTATAGCAGCATCCTTTAGAACCGCAAGAATCCTTATGGTTACTTAGGCATTTAATACAAAAGAAGTGTTTATTGGCTGCATTGTAACGATCCACAACCCTTAGTGCTTTAAAACTAGAACAACCGTAAATTCTACGATTACCTTCACAATAAAAACAATTAAAAGGTCCCCAGAACTTGCCTTTTTCAGAAATAGCAGTATTCTTAATAAATAGAGATTTATTGGGACTAAATATAAATTTAGATGGAACACTGGTATTTGATTTGTAAGATATTTCATGCTTCAAGTCATCCTGTAGTTCTAAAGCTTTTACTCTGTAAATTCAAAAATTCAAAAAACTGATCAGGAGTCGGAAGGTCAGAGCCCACTTTCATATCAAATGCATTTTGCGTTTTGAAATCCAAGTTGCGATGGCAAATGGAAAAGAGAAGAAAATAGTCTAGTATCCGGTATGATACTATAGTGGTCTAGCCGGCTCTGTAGCGCGAGTCCAGATCTACCGACGTGCTCTGTGACTAGAGGAAACTAAGGTAGGTGATGGAAGGTATACGGGCGCCGGCAGTGCGCACGGTAATCCTTATTCCGGGGTATAGGCGTCGGCAATGGTTACGGTACCGGGCGAAGCTAAATGCCGGTTATGGGCACGGCAGTGGTAATAGCTGGCTATGAGCGCACCGAGATAAGAGAGTAAATGTCGGCTATGGGCGCGACGTCTATGGGTTGGGAGTACCGGCTATGGGCACGGTGCGATAGGTACTAACTATTTAACACTGGCTATGGGCAAAGTAGTAGTAGAGTCTTGAACCTTTCAGAGCGAGTCTGCAAAGCAAACTGGTCTCTCTCGCAAAAACGCGCTGATTTATACCGCTGCTTAGCCGACGCGATTTGTGTATTTATTAACCAAAAAATGGTATTACATGTGATAGGCATACAATTAACTTATAACTACTTGAAACGTCACTTCGACTCCCCCCCTAATTGTTTGCCTACCAAAGCCTGGCCTGGTTTTCTTGCGGGGTCTATTGCTTGTCCTCGTTTTGCGTTATTCTCCACACTTCTTTTAGCTTACAACGTCGTGTGTTTTTTTTTGTCTTTTCCAAGTTAACCGGCGTTGCTTTATCGATTCTTAGCTTTTCTTTTTTTGTAGGTACATACTTCTCTTCTGGCTTCCAGTCTATTTCATTCTTAATTTCTAATACCTTGTCTTTATTGTTGCCAGCTTTTTAGGCGACCCAATAGGCGATATTAATCCCTTCCTTACACTCGCGAACTGTTCGTCACACTATTTCAGAATTTTATCCATGTTGACTTCGCGGTTGACTTTACTAAACTGTTTTTTAAAACGTGTCCCGGCTTGTATTTATACGAAAAGTACTCACCAGGGATTTATAGAGCTTGTCCTTATCGTTTCTCCGCAGGGCTAATGTCGTCAGTGGAGGCGATTGTAGCCCGCAACCCCAATAGTACGTGGGCAAATGTGTTGTCCATGTTACTGTGGGTTTCTTGCTCATGAGTGTCGCTTTTAGGGCTCGGCGCCATCTTTCTACTCTCCCATTGCTCTCTGGATGGTACGGCGTTGTCCTTACGCGCTGGACTCCCAAGGTATTGTTTAATTCCGTGCATAGGTTGCTCTCAAATTGTCTGCCCTGGTCTGTAGTTAGCCGCTGTCGTACCCCGAATCTACACACCCAGTTTTCGTAGAATGCCTGTGTACTGTACGGGCTTCTATGTTTGGAATTGGTATAAACTCTACCCAACTGGTGATGCGATCTATTATCGTCAAACAATACTAGTTTGCTTCTGACAGTTGCAGCCGCCCAGTGATGTCTATGTGAATGTGCCTCATTTTACTCGCCCCATGAAACAGCTGTGGTGTGGTGTGCGTGTGTCGAAAAGTTTTGCTTCTTTGGCACTTTCCTATGTCTTGTTGCATATTTGGTCAGAAAAAACGGCTCGTAATTAATTTTTGCGTGGCCTTGTAGTTATGATGTAATGCTTCACCTCAAAGGCTACCTAAGATTTTTTTGTTTGTTTGACTTGTAAGTCCTCAAACCCTGCTATTAATGTTTGATATTCGCTAGTCCTGGGTACGGTAGATTACATTGTGCAAACGCAACTGTTGACGCTTCCTTGTGTTGACGTTCACGTACTAACGTCAATTATTTTACCCTGACGTAAATCCACCAGTAAAGTATAGGTGGTGAGAAAATCAGCCCCTAGTATCGGTTGAACTACGTCCGCAATGACGAGGTCCACGAGAAAGCTCGGCAAAGACTAAAGTCCAATTTCTACTCCTTGAAAACGTCGTCTTTCTGTGTCTCTTACAACTTCGAGTCACTGGGCAGTGTTATGGTTGCAATCCTTGATAATGCGTTGGCTACGCTGTTTTCTGCCGCCAGATGATGGTTAATCGCCGTGCAGAACTGTGATATAAAATTCAGGTCTCTTATCCGACACAGACACATGTTTGCCGTGTTTTGCTGCTGAAGTGCATATGTCAGTGGTTTATCATCTGTCACAATCGTAAAGCTTCTACCCTGTAGATGGTATCTAAAGTATTTGATCGCCTCATAAATTGCCAGAAGTTTGCGGTCGTACGTACTGTAGTTCATTTGTGCTTTGTTGAATGCACTTGAGAAGAATCCAAGTGGCCTTACTTGCCCGTCAATCTTTTGCAGCAATGCTGCACCCTTAGCTATGTTGCTGGCGCCGCATGACAGTGTAATTGGTGCCGAGAAGTGTGGGTGCGCAAGTGTGGTTGATTGTGCTAATGCTTGTTTTAGATCTCCAAAAGCGGTGTTTTTTGGCTGGAAACTCTGTGTCTTTTTTGAACACGGTGATTTACGGTGCTTAGCCTTGTTTCCGAAGCGCAATGGCGCGAGTGTATTCTTTAGCTCGCTTTCGTGCGCAGAGCAGTTACTTGCGATTTTCTTGACTTTGTAGCTTTCTGCTAACTGGATCTTCTAATACGGCATGGGCATATGTTTCGTCGTTGACGTTCATCATTTTATCAGCTAACCATGCTTGTTTGTCTAGTGTGTCGTATCGAATACAGTTGAAATGCGTTGCACGTGTAGCGGCATTGCGTTTTTCCACTGCATTGCAATGATTTCGACGATTTCGTCTGTGCCGGCCAAATGTCGCATCGTTGCCAATAGCTGTGATGGTTTTTCTACGCCGAGCGGTATGCCGTCCAGTAACTTCCAAACTTTAGCCTCTCTCGTTATCTCATATACGCGCAGTATATCTACTTTCAAATCAGTATATGGCTGATCACCTGGCTTTTCTAATGGTGTTGTGATTTTAGCTGATAATTGCTCTAACAAACTAGCGGGTAAGCTTGCTACTAACAAGCGATATCGTGTTTGTTCTGATTGTATACCGTGAGCTGTGAGTGAAGTTTCCGTTTGTAGAAACCATAGCACCGGCGTTGCCTTCCAGAACTCCGTTAATCCAATTTGACTCTTGATTATTTCGACGGAGGTTGATGCCTTCGCGTGCTGTTCCTTAGTTTCCATGTTCCTCGGTTTATTAACGTAGTGACTGTTATTCTTGTGTGGGTCTGTAGTTAACATTGTATAGTGATTGCGTGTATTTCTTAGTCGGAGTGATCAATGTGTTGACCGAGTTTAAATGGTGTTTGCTTACCTTTGTCGTCGTCGTTGAGGTAGTGACCGTGGTGACTTCGGTTATGTGACCTACTTGGTCATGATCACCAATATGATGACGTGTTCTTTTCCGTCGGATTTGAAATTGCGTTATGTTCTCTGTCTGGATCATCATTTTGTTGACCGTCGAGTGCGCGTTCTTGTTCGTCGGGGTCACCAATTGTAATGACCCTTTCTTTTGCGTGCTCTATTTCGTCGAGGTCACAAATGTTATGTATCTTTTGGTTGCGTGTTCTACTTCGTTGGGGTCACCAATTGTAATGACCCGGTCCTAAGTCACCGACGTGGCTGTGAACAGTGGTAACTAACTAGTATCCGGTATGATACTACAGTGGTCTAGCCGTTGATAGACCAACCGGCTCCGTTGAGCGAGTCTAAGCCTACCGACGAGCTATGTGACAAGAGGAAACCAAGCTAGGTGAAGGAAGGTATACGAGCGCCGGCAGTAGGCACGGTGAACCTTATACTGGGGTTATGGGCGTCGGTAATGGACACGACACCCGACGATGCTGAATGTCGGTTATGGTCACGGCAGTAGTAATAACTGGCTTTGTGCGCATCGAGATAAGAGAGTAGACGTCGGCTATGGGCGCGACGTTTATGGGTTCGGAGCACCGGCTATGGGCACGGTGCGGTAGGTACTAATTATTTAGCACTGGCTATGGGCACAGTAGTAAAAGGGTCTTTAACCTTTTAGAGCGAGTCGGCAAAGCAGACTGGTCTCTCTCGCAAAAGCGCGCTGATTTATATCGCTGCTTGACTGACTACTAGATTTATGTATTTTTTAACCAAAAAAGCGGTATAACATGTAGTAGGCATATAATTACCTTGTAACTACTGGAATCGCCACGTTGATGTCGGTAATTTGTAATTACATGGGGTTTGCAAAATCTACATTCAATATTGTCACACGAAAGAGACTCGCCGAGAATAAACGTGTTCTATGCCTTATCCCGTACAAGGGTCTATAGATCCTTTTTCTTTGTGGAAAGAACTGTAACTGGAATATCGTACCTGGACATGTTGGAACAATGGCTGTTGACTCAAGTTATGGATTATTCACAGCACTTTATTCTCCGACAGGATGGAGCTCCGCCCCATTGGTAGCTCGATGTACGAGGATTTTTGAATGAATCCCCTCCTCAGCCCTGGGTAGGTCGCAGGGGAAATAAAGACCTGGCTCTACACCTCTGGCCACCGAGATCTCCCGATCTCACCCCATGTGACTACTTCTTATGGGGTTATGTTTAAGATGCTGTTTACGTCCCGCCTCTACCAACAACTCTGAACGATCTGCGGAACTGTATCACCGCTACCGTGCACTTAGTAACAGCAGATACGCTTTCTCGTGTGTGGGATGAGTTTACCTACAGCGTTTGCCGTGCGGTAAACGGTTAACACATTGGTCATTTAAAATGAACTAAAAAAAACCTTTGAAGCTTCCTCTATTCAATGGTATACCGATTGTTCATTTTGGATTTGTACTTTAATAAATACGAGTTTTTAAAAATGGGTCCATCATTTAAAATAATCCTGTATTTTAAACACCAAGTATAAATAAAATTATGTTAAACTAAGCACCGTGTTTGTAATGCAAATTAAACAGCATTATATAAACAGAAGCAACGCGTGCAGTATACTTAAACGTCAAACCTTTGGTTTCTTGCACGAGCTATTTGTACTCAAGAAGATAGTGTATGTAATTATAAACACGCCATAATTAATGAATGTTCGCTTAAAAACCTGTTGTTGTATTTAGTCTCTCCCTATAGTCCCACGGGCTAGATTTCTTTCTTTTTGATTTACTGCTATCATGCTTATGGTAGAGGAACTGACATTTTCAAAGCTAGTAATGTATCACAAAGTAAAGCCTACGTTGATAGGGCGTATAAAATAGGGGAGCTTCTATTTGGCACCCGCATATAGATGTTGCATTATAGCTACTCTATTTACTTTTCATAAATCTTTCTATTGTAAGGGGTTATAATGGCGTACAAACAGTAGTGTATTATAGACTAGTCTATCTTGTTCCTACATAAACAGAAACTTTTTAGAAAAGCATTTTCAAATTATAGTAAATGTTTTGTTCATCTCAACTGATTTAAAAACGTATGCTTTGTTGTTGTAATATCAAAGGAAAATAAGGTTATAGAGTTTATCCTAGGAAACTAATGTTACAATTTCCGAAAACCGATTTGGGCTGTATTTGCTCACAGCGCATTTATCAAAACAAGATGCTAGATCAACTTTTATTGTGCAAACCATTCGGACTGAGAATTACTGTCAGGCACTGAAGCAGAACTAAAGGGACACTTGTAACACGAATTACATGGAATGGTTTTAAATATAGTTTGAATGTGATTATGTTTCTACACTAATATAGCTCTGCCTAGTGTTAATTATTCTATAAATGATTTGAAATCCGATTTGCAGCTGACTTTATTAATGTATGCTCAACTTCTAATGCATATCAATTTATTTATATAAGCGCTCAAATACAGTTTTTAACTCAATTAACATATAATCATAAATTAATAATAATCAACTTCAAAATTCTAAAACCACCAACAACTATCATCAAAAAATCTGTCCCGTTTTTTCATTTGACTGCTATTTAATAAGTTTTTTAGTGCAGTATTAACAATTATTTACATCCCCCCCGTGTCCAGAACAGCCTGCTTGCATTCTGGCTCACCACCTAATAAATCGACTTTAGCAAGCTTTGCAGTAGAGCGCATTAAAATTGAAGTCGACTTCTGACCTTGACACTACGAACTTGCCCATCTTTCCCTTTACATTCTTGAGTTATAACGCCGTTTTGGTAATTATCCTTGTATCGATCAGTGTCAAATACTACCACAAAATCACCAAACTTCAATGGATCTACGGGGGCAAACCGTTTACTTCGCCTAGTTAATTCAGGAAAGTACTCTAAAATCCATTTTTTCCAGAATTTGGCACTGTATAGTTGTGTCATTATCCAATTAGAACGCCAAAACACGGCATCGTCAGTAAAGCTTCCAATTAGTTTCATACAACTGTAGCTTCCAAGCAAAAAATGGTTTGGTGTTAATATTTCATCAAATACACTCGTTACAGGTATATACGTCAGAGGACGCGAGTTTATTATATTTTCCACTTCAGCAAGATATGACTTCAACATTGAATCATTCATTGTTCTTGAGGGCAGTGTTGTATAAAAGGCTCTCTTAACTGACCTAACCAGTCTTTTCCATGCCCCATCCATATGAGGCGCTTCAGTGTGGTTGAAATGCCAACAAAGATTAGTTGTTGTTAGTTCTTTAAAAATCCTTTCAATATTTAAATTATTTTTTAAATGTTCTCTTAGTACCCGTTTCGTTTTTACGAAATTAGATCCATTGCCGAAAACATTTCCCTGGGTTGCCCCCTTCGAGCTACAAAGCATCTAAAGACCAAGATAAATGCGTCATGGTCCAATTTATGTAACAACTCCAAGTGCATTGCTCTTATAGTTACGCACGTGAATAAAACAACCCAGCGTTTTTCATGTCTCCGACTAACGACAACGTCAAGTGGACTTAAACAATCAACTCCTGTGTAGGTAAAGAGTAATGTGTACGGTGCTAAACGCCCTTTCGGATAATTTCCCAGTAATGGAGGAGTTGGTTTAGCTCGCAATAATTTGCACTTAGGACATTGACTTTGAATTTTCTTTATCAGCTGCCGGAGTTTGGGTATTTAGTATAGTTGACGGATCTCATTAAAGACCGTTTCATTGTAAAGATGTTTAAACTGAACGTGGTAAGTCTTCACTAACAGCTTAGTCACATAGTGATCAACCGGAAGAATCATTGGGTTGACAGTCTCCTTAGTCAAGACCATATCATTAACCTGAACGTATAGTGACTGTTCCAATGCAACTTTAGTTCTACCACGGACTCTTACTAAACCATCCACTATCATAGGTGACAGTTGATAAATGCTACTTTCTTTATCAACCATGGAATGGAATTTTCGTGTCTGGATCTTAATGCAGAAATTTCAAGCGGGTACTTCTCTGATTGTACTTGTTTAAATATAAACTATTCGGCATCTGCAAGCTCTTTAGACGTAAGTACTCTTTGGGTGTATTTATCCGTAACTTTGTGCCTAATTTTAAACTTCAGCTTCTTTATATAATGGCCAAATTTAGCTACTGCACGTACCAGACGATTCCAATCTAAGAAGCATGCATAGTTGAGAAATGATTTTCCACTGTTTTGTACAGAAACGATATGAACATTTACTTGCGTTTCTTGCTGCTCATTAATTTCATTTGGGTTATTATCTTCGGGCCATTCATTTTCAGGGCGATACAAGAAGGCAGGCCCTCTTAGCCAGCGATCTTTAGAATCGAGCTTGAAAGTTTTACCCTATTTTGTAGCATCATCCGCTATATTGTACCGACTTGGCACATACCGCCAGTCTGACACTATGGTTGTGTCTTGTATTTCTGCCACTCTAAATTGTACAAATTTACTTTTTAACCTTCGCGCATCAGTATGGATCCAATATAGAACCGTCCTTGAATCAGTCCAATAAACCACTCGCTATAGATCAATAGTCAGTTCTTTTATTACAGTTGTACCAATACGTGCACCTAACACTGCGGCAACAAGTTCTAACCTCGGAATTGATGTAAGTTTCAAAGAGGATACTCTACTTTTTGCCATTAGAATTAAACATTCAACTGTGATACCCTGCTGTAAGTGGATGTAGGCGACAGCCGCACTGCAGTCCTTGCTTGCGCCGACAAATACATGTAGCTGTGCAATAGCATCTTTCCAGGTTGAAAATGATTTTAAATAGCTACGTGGTATGGTTAAAACTTCAATGTCGTTAAAAGCTTTAAACCAAGTTTTCCAGCGATCACAGTGGTCTTTACCAATAGTTTAATCTCATGATACTTTATAACGCCATACATCCTGGAACAATACCTTCAGGTAAGTAATAAAGTGAGTAACAAGTCCCAGAGGGTCATATACAGACATAAGTATCTTTAGCATTTCCCTCTTTGTAGGCATTTGTGTTGCACTTAATACGGATCAATTGCCTTTGTTGAATTTCAATGAATCAAGATCCACATTTACATCGTTTTCGACGCATTCTTCTCCAAGAGCTCGCATCACGTCTACAGCATAGGATTTCCAACCACGTGTCTCAAAGCGAGCCTGAGCGTGGATCGTCTCGACTTGCAAGGCGAGGTCGATTACGTCATTAGCTGTATTCATGCTTTCCAATAAATCGTTCTCATAGTGGTTCTTAACAATGGCTTCTACGGCACGTGGATGCGTTTCTTTGTACCGGTGTGCGTTTGAATTCTTTACAAGTTGAGCACATGCCGCGGAACATGATGTACATAAGGTCATCACCTTCAGCTTATGTTTCAGGCTTACTGGTGTCGTTTTCTCGGTATAAAAATAACTACCTGTATTGGTCTTCTTGCTTCATTAGCACTTCCTTAATGTCACCATTAATTGCAAATTTCCCTTGTCAGAATATGAATCAAACACACCAACTATCGATAAAACTTGATCTGGATCCTTTAGCAAAACGGAATTTAGAGACATGTTTCCTACGCGTGCTGCTGCATCAAACACCATTCTGACCTTTCCAGATTTGTTTGGGTTTAGTAGAGGAAACACAGGTAGATACCACTTTCGAGGACAATTAATTTTGGCTTCCTGTGGGTGGAGTTTACATGCATAATCCTTGTCAATGAAACCTTGAATCTGTTCTTTTATCGCTGAGGCTAGTTTCTGATCACGTTTTATTCGTGTTTCTAGGTATTGCATTCGTTTCAATGCCATAGGATAACTGTCAGGCAACACTATGTTGTCATGTTGCCACAGCAAACCGATTAATTGAACCGTTTATCAGCTCGATAGCACGCCGCTCTTCTTGTGAAGCCACATCGTATGCAGGAGTCTTGACACCCAAGCTATCTAAAGAAAAGTAATTTTTCATTATTTGGTGCATGAGGCCATTCTGATGCGCCATCACGCCGTTATTATAAATATCGACGTTGCAATGGTTAACACTTGGATTCATTTCATCACGGGTTATGGCGAAAATAGTCCATCTTAGCTGTTGTAGGCATGGCGATGGTCCAGTTATTTACACCGATCAGTATCTTAGGTTTTAAGTTTTCATATGATTGTACGGGTAAACCATTCAGATGTCCAAACCTTTTACGCAGCAACTCATAATCGAGAGTTTGCGAAGACAAGCTCATGGTCTTTACTGTTTGTACATTCCGTAATTTAAATTCACGGGCACTTAAACAAGTACTCTGATTGCAAACGAAAGAGATATTGAATCAACCTCTCGATGTTGCTCATTATTTGTGTACCGAATGCAAACCACTGATTTAAGACCATTAGCATTCAATTCATTTGCCAGGTCTTCTTTAATGAAGTTCCTTGATGAACCTTCATCCAGAGACGCCCCAATTTTTTTCTGTTGACGCCCGTTTCTTATCCACACTACCATATACCTAAACTGTGATATGTTTGAATGACCGACGTTGTGAGTGCAGTTGGTTACTATTTTAACGCTTTCAGCTTCATTTTCTTTGGAAACTACAGTTGTAGATCTTTTGTAGTGGATCAAAGGGTGATGACCGCCACGACAGTCATCGATATCGCACGTCATGCCTGCCCTACATTTATTCGGCGGCTTACGATAGCGCTTCTTTAAGCAAATTTTGCATACGTCATTGGTTTTTATAACATTCCATTTGCCGAAGTTATCCATCTTCTGAAATGTTAAACATTCAGACAGTAATTCACGCTTTCAGCTGCAGGCATAACATTTGGTTCCATTTGATGTTTTATCACCGGTCATTTCATAAATGTTTACACGGGCACCTTTTGTTAGACGCTTCAAGGTATTTTTTGTGCTTCCATTGTTTCCGGTTTTTTCATGTTAGTTGATAGGCTAGTCATATTCATCATAGGATTAACTAAACAAATTTTATCCATTAGCTGATCTAACCAGTTCACAAAAGTTGTTAAATCATATGCGGAATCTTCTATGTAGTCCGCCCGTTTAAACTTGATAGAATGTGGTAGTTTCTCTACCAGTTCTTGTAGAATCAGAGGATTATTCAAATGATCTACCATGCATGTGGAGTATATTGCTGCCCATAAATTTTGAACAGAAGCAGCGAAACGAAGTAAGGGTTCAGGCTTGTCATCCCGTGGCGAGGAGTCCTGCCTGATTTTATCTAGGTACGCTTTCAACAATTGACAAGGTTGTGCAAACATGCGCTTTAAAGTCTAAATTATGCATGGAACGCATTCGGACGATTACATTAAGCTCTGAACACATCCTCTTGCGGCGCCTTTAATACACTTCTGCAATCTTGTCAAATTTTCCTGGTCATTAAATGCACACACTTTGATTGTATGATCGTAAGCAGCAAAGAAAGTTGGCCATTCTTCTGGTCTACCATTGAAAATGGGTAATTCACGAGCAATAGATTGTCTTGCAAACCATTGGCCCATGTTAAGTGAGTCATTTGGCGAGTGCATTTCAACTGTTCTCGCTTCGTTGGCATTATAGGCGACTTACTTAACCTCGATTTAACTTTGTGCATATCTGATACTAGCGCTTTGTTGTCTAATAAGTCCTGACTTAACTTATTATCAGCCACTTGTAGCGCTTCATCGAGTAGGGTCTGTTCTTGTAGAAGTAGTTCATTTCGTTGCCTAATTACATCTATTTTTTGTAAAATTAAGGAACTTCTCGAACTGTTCTTAGACGAGTGAGACTTCTCAGACACAACAGTTTGAGCCTTGCTCGCTCCATCGTTAGAGCCTTGTAGTGACTTCGTCATCATCGTAATCTTTTGGGGAACGCAGATATTACAGAACCATTGGGAGTTACGTGCTTGTGTTTCTGTAAGTCCCACACATTATAGATGACACCAATTTCCACACTGTTCACTGTTGCACTGGACCATTTTCACATTATTCGAACTTTCACAGAGCAAGCAGCTACATTTGACCAATTTCTTTAACTTTAAACTGTGTTGTGCGCTCATTTCGTATTACAAATGCGCCTGTACTTGGGGATGCTAATTATTCGAAAAATGACTTGAAATCCGATTTGCAGCTAACTTTATTAATGTATGTTCAACTTCTAATGCATACCAATTTATTTATATAACCGCTCAAATACAGTTTTTAACTCAATTAACATATAATCATAAATTAATAATAATCAACTTCAAAATTCAAAAACCAGCAACAACGTTAGTCAAAAAATATGTCCCTTGTTTTTTCATTTGACACACTGGCACTGCTATTTAGTAGTTTTTTAGTGCAATATTAACAATTATTTACATCTAGAAGCTTTAGCTCTCCAACATACATGAAATGAGCAAGGTATGTGGCATACGTGTACTATTTCAAAGCATTAGCGCAAGCATTTGGGAATAAACTGTGCTAGGGCGCAAAATTCTTAAATTATTGTCCATTCTTATAAAGTTAACTTTTAAATATCTACAGAGGGATAAATCACACGGTGCCAGATCAGGTTACCGAGCTGGTTAAGAAATAGTTCGTCTAAATAGTTTCATATAATTATGTTGTGCTGGACATCCATTATGCCGGTACCATATTTCTTCCTCTGGGACTAAATCCGCTTTTGCTTGCCCAGCTTCTTCCTGAAATAATTGTAAATAACATGTTTAGTCAGCATGCCCTCAATAAAGGAATAGACAAATCACTCTGTGCCCTAATAAACTATCCCACATATTAACTGAATGACGATATTCACTTTTAGTATTCCTACTAAGATCTAGGTTCTTTTTCTCCAGTAGCGGACGATTTGTGAATTGTGGATGCCATGTGTTGAAAACGAACACTCATCTGAAAATAAAATCTGCTTCAAAAAATGTCCACCTTGATTCATCGTTTCGACAATTGTGTAGCAAAACTGTTGAATTTATCTTTTTCGAATATTCCTTGCACTCTCTGGTATTTAAATGACTTCATCTTCTGGATTTGCTTCTTTCAGGCATTATGATGTGTTGTATAAGATTTTCCTAAATTTCGACCAATGTGTCTTAAATTAACATTTATATCAGCTACAACCTGCAATAATACTTCAACCTCACACTCGTTTTCTTGTACAGCAACAATCACACCAACAGCAGCCAAACATTAGGTTTGCTAACGCTTCCAGTTGATTTAAATTATCATTAATCTTAGAGAGTGACTTATACATGTTATTTCTCTCAAGATAAGAACTAGCGAATAAATCCCTCATATATCTCAAAGAATTGCTACTATAGCGTCATTCAATAAACTTTCATTTTTTCTGAATAGTACAGTAGTCCATTTTTCAGAATAACACTTTCTGTTTATTAGAGAAAATCAATTTTCGCACTCAAAGTCGAATTATTAACTGATTAGAGATATTTTTGACAGTGTGAATTTCATTGTCAGTGCAGCCCAGTTATTATTACTTGATCACCGAAGTTAAGGAACATTCAACGTGGTCACAAAATTGAATGGGTGACCGCATATTAATGTTTCCCAGTTTTTTTGGGGTTTGGCAATGGTGATCAATGCGCAAAGTTGTCAAAATAAATCTTATCTATTTTTATTACTTTTTAATGTTCACTCGAATTCTTCGAACCGGCGTTTATTCAATAATTAGCTATTTAAGTATTTCTTAGTACATATGACCTATTTTCTTTGTTGATCATGATAACTCTAGAATAGTGTTATGTTTGCAAACCCTTTAAAGAAGTTAAATGATCTACACACAGAAAAATAATTTAAGTACGCGAGTTATGTAATCCCCCAATTGATATATGTACAAAGAAATAGAATAATTGAGAAATTATTAGATGTGTTAGAAATGCGCTAAGTGAAGTGCAACAAAGTAAATCAATGACAATTTATATAGTTTATTAACGTTCATGGGAACGGAAGCGCTACTTTGTAGCACAGACGATAGTGACACTGCAGATGTCAGGTCACAGGCGGTCACCGACGGTCACGTACCAAGATTACTTAGAAAGTAAGATTGCAACAATGTATTTATGAATAGAGTTAAGAATAAGCAGACATGAGATCTGCAAATTCCCACAGTCATGTGAGGGGTAGGGATATTATAAAAGGCCCGGGAGCCTCAGCCGACGACAGTTAATCCGTCGATCAGTTTTAGCATTGCAGTTTGTTAGATTACTCATTTTAGTACAATTAATTAATGTATTTCGATTAAAGTAATAGTCAACTAATTTGTCAAAATTCCAAGTCGATTATGTATTACTAAAAATAAATTTGTTAAAAAGTTTGGAAATGGTTTTTTAAAAAGGCCGCTCCCAAGCCACGAACCTTAACTCGCGTTTACCTTCTTTACGTTTGATTTGTATATTAATAAAGTACATATTTCAGTATAATTACACAATTAACTATAGCTTCAATTGCTTTCTTAACGGTTTTGCAAATGCAAAAAGATATGGACTAATTTGTATAGTGTACGGATGCATATTTTTAAAGATTAAAGCGTTATTTTTAACAAAAATGAATGTAATTTTGTTTTAAATGAAACTGTGTTAAATTGACAGTATTCTATGCCATTTACGACGAATGAAGCGAATATTTCTTTATGGTAATCAAATGAAGTTCGCTTTTTTAAGGTACCTCTCAACGATTAACTTGCTCTTATTAAAGTGAATGAATTTAATGGCTTTGTACATTTAATACGCT
This sequence comes from Platerodrilus igneus, assembly GCA_036346225.1. NCBI lineage: Eukaryota > Metazoa > Arthropoda > Insecta > Coleoptera > Lycidae > Platerodrilus > Platerodrilus igneus. The sequence goes on from JARFIW010001599.1 coordinate 9,545,235, forward strand.
TAAGTTTATAGAGGGTGGAACAATAAACATTCGAAAATTTTATTTTTTTCTGTTTCCTTCTATTTGGGTGGGTTTTATTTAAAGAATTTAAGTTTGCATGACCTCTCGTGACCTCTTCATCATATCTATATATATATATATATATATATATATATATATATATATATATATACATAAATCAAATTTACGAACTTGATAATTACTGAAGTATCGTTGATGGAAAATCGTTCTGGGATAAAGGGGTCCGATAAAAAATTAAATATTGAATAATCATTTATTAAACATCAACGTTTCGGATAATATGAATCCTTAATCATGAGCTAAAAATTGCATTTAACAAACAGGAAAGCTAGCATTACTATAAAGTACTTACATTCAATGTGATTAATAAAAATAATTCATACAAACATTGAATAGAATATTAAAATGTCAGTGTGACGGATAAAACGTTTAGTAGTATTAAATAAGAGTAGACATAAATGATTGAATTTGAAAAGTCACAAAATTAAAATATAACTAACCAATAAGAAGAGTGCAATGAATCGATCTACTAAAAATTAATCTGTTACATGTGCTTCATGTTGTAGTTAAAATATCTAAAAAGCAAAAGCAAACAACTAGAAAAATTCAAAACTATTAGGAATATTAATAGTTCATGTATAGTGTGAAAAAGATTGAACGGGTGTGAAAAAAAAATTATTAGAAATTATTATGATTATAGAATATATAAGAGAATAAACTGCACTTAGATGCTGAGTGTCTGATTTTCCATTAAGGCCATTAGTTTGTAACGCTTCTAGAAATAAGCGTTATTTGTATTTAGGTTCTATTTCTAGGATTTTTGTGTCCATGTAATTCGGTATAGGACTCGTATCATTTACATGCTCTGCTAAAGTGCAGGTAGTCTCTTGTAACTTGGTATCACTTTTGTGTTGGGTGATGAGATTTTTAAGCCATTGACTAGTGTGGCACACATAAGTGTCACTGCAACTACAAGTAATTTGGTATACTACATTACTCAGTGACATTGTATTAGTTAGGTCTTTAAGTTTAGAAAACAACGAATCAAGCAAATTATTATAACAAAAAGATATTGTACAAGAGGGGTTAGCAAGAATTTTTTTAGTGAGGGTGTTAGATTCTTAATAAACGGAAGTGATTTATAGATTTTGTTTTTTGTTGCTGTTCTAATAGAGGCATAAGTGACAGCACACGCTTTAAGCACAAAAAGTGTTGTGACGTACCATTTAAAAACGAAGCGAGATAGATTTTGGGCCTTTGGGAGCATCCTTTAAAAACACTTATTTCCAATAACATTTCTATCAAATTTATTTTAATACAGTACTTAAAAAAATGACTTATTTTTTCTATAACAATTTAGTTGACAAAAAATATAATCAAAGTTAATATTTTAACAATTAATAATTACCAATGAATAGCTTGAATTACCAACAATTTTAAAGTTATGAAGTTTGAAGACTGACTGGTGATGAGAGGCTCCTCACAGTAATATGTAGCCTCTGGTCTCACCTGATCTTGTGGAGAAAGTGCAGATCTTGCTGTCTGCAATTTCTTGACACTCATACAATGTCTTATTCTAAGTAATTTTAATTAAGACTGCTTTATTGTAGTTCATTGTTTCTGCACCTGAAGTATCAGGTTGCGCCAGGAATACATAGAAGTTGTTTCCTTTCTTATTTCTGAGATGAACTCTAATTAACCTTTAATTATAACCTTCATTTAATACAATGTAGCAAAGATATAATAATTACATTTATTCTTAAATGTATTTTAATATGGGGATATGTAACTAGCGTTATCTTAAAAGAAGTTTCATCTGGGAAATACCAAAGCATACATTGATTAAAAAATCCATGTGTAACGCTCCTTTATATAACCCTATACTAACTTATTGTATGCTTAGTTTAGTTTTATCCGTTATGTAATGACTTAGTGCAAGTATGCACAACCATGGACGCGGGGTGCGATTTGTACCTGCCCGAAAGCTAACACGTAAATTGTAGGGAAACCGAAAGGCAGTACTGGCTTGACCACCAAGTTTGTCGAATGTCAAGATTATTTTGTAAATAAATTATCGTAGTCATTCATCGTGCGATGTAATTAATTATATAAAGAAAAGTGTAGTTGTATCAATAGGATAGTTGTATTGTGCCATTATTAAATCATCGTTTTCCAGTTTTGATATGTTTACATAAAGTGTCTGTTATTAAGTTGTTTTCTTCGATCGGCGAATAGGAAAACTGAGATCTCCAACGAGAGACACGGGATGTTTGGAACAACAGGCTGCTGTAAACCGTAGGAAGTGAGTGTTCCATTTCTATAATTTAGTTGTTGTTTATGTAGTTTAACCACCAACTTAACTGCAATTTTGCGTATTAGCGTAGGTTATGTTGATATTTTGTGCAGGGCTATTAACGTTTTTTTTAAATTGTGATGCAGTTGTAATTGTTATTTACACCCCGACCCACAACGAGAGTACAAGAGTCATCTTTGCTGGTGCGGAAGTATTTATTCTCGTGAAATACTGCAGTTTAATTGAATTGATTTAGACTCAAAAAACCATAAAATGAATCTAAGGTGTAAAGATTCATCCACTTTGAGAACATAAAATTACTTCAATGTCAAGTTTTCTTCTCTAAAATATATTATTTGAAACAAGTTTTAGCCGGCAAAAATTTAAAATTCGTACTTTTTAAAATGTAAATGCAATAATGCATTTCTTCTTTAGAAATATCAACCAATAAACGTTATTTAATTTAAAACGTTACAACACAATTGCGAGTTTTTAATGCGAAGTAGTTAACTTTCACAAAGCCATTTTTGAGATTGTTTTAGAATTTAACAAGCAATGTGAATTACTGTACGTCAATTTGTGGAACGCGATAACACCGAAAAACTATAAAACCAAATAAGGTAATAAGCCCTAATATCTGTGTATTATTACAGAAACTCGTAAAATTATATTAGGGAGAGGGCTAAACAACTAAATTAAAACATTAATAGAAGCTAGAATACTTTTATAATCGCAATTAAATATATGAACACCCAAAATTACGGTTCATTGTACATCATGTGATGACATACTGCCTAAAATATAATCAGAAAGTTCGAGACCGATGACAAATTTAGAATTTTATTATATATATAGAGAAAAGTTAATAAATAGCTTTATATGGAGTGCAACGACCATTAATTTATTGCTCAAATAAAAATGATAAGTTACTTTGGTGCAAGGTCACCTGCTATTACAATTTATCAAAAATAAAAGTACTTCCGAAAACTGATATACTTCGACGTATGAAGATTGATTAAAATGAAAATCTAAAAATTTGGAAACAGGAATTTTTCAATGCAGTTAATTTTAATGGAAACGATCATCTAAATCGCAATTATAAGCAAAAACAGATGGTGATATAGATATGAATACCAGCAATAATTTAACGATCCAAAGCGCAAATATAACTTTGTTATGAACCTAGAAATGCAATTTTAGTAGTATTAAGTGGATCAAACTAGTATAATTTATTTGCGTATATAAAATTATTTGTGAACGGATAGTTTCTCTCTAATCATTTTGAGATCAGATCCCGAGGTGATTTAACCCTTACAAAAATTTTCGCTGAAGGTCGTTGATCAGCTGCACTGAGGCGGAGTAATAGAAAACTACTTAAACTGTCCATCAAAATTTTAAAGAAAATATTGTGACTTACATATGAAATGTTTTGGGGTTTTGTAATGATTAACAAGGATTGGGTGAAGATTATACTTAAATGCAATTCGTTATGAAATGTTGCTTTTCTCTATACTTAAGCTGTAAATTTCATTTATAGGTTTTCGATATATCTGTGTGTGTAAGTAGATTTCTTTGATAATATGTGTAGAAGAAAAATGTTTTTGAACGTATTGAAGATTGTATTTAAAATTATTGGGATTTCTTTGTTTCATTTCATTTTTGTAAAGTCCACAAATTAGGCTTATAAATAGTGTTTTTCCTTTACGAGCGTTGTAACTACTTTGTATTTTTTTTGTTCAAGTTTTTTTGTATCGTATTCCTGGGCGTATGTGAATAAAAATGAACAGGTTGAATTTTAAAAATGCCACTTTGAAAGCCACATTTCTGTTCCCACATTGGAAAGCATTCTTAAAAGTAATAAAGGCATATATGTTGGCTTCCAAAAACATTTCAAAAATGCAGCCTTTCAGTTCTCAAGTACACGCGCAGAGGAACTTGATACAAAAAGGATTAGAACAAAAAACGATACACAAGAAAAGTTACAGCACCCGATCAGGGAATATTCTAGATTATATTATAAGTTAGTTGATCTGTTCCACTGCTGGAATCGTAAGTTCATGGCCCCACATTTACCTTAGATTCGTCTAATTGAATGGCTTTTTACTGCGCTTGGCAATTTTTTACTGAGTCAAAGTATGCAAACTGATTTTACTCTCAGGCACTGCATCCCTTTTGAACCCTTGCCTGTTTTAGTACATAAAGGTGCGATCGTGCTTCAAGACCATTCAATTAGCTACCAAGTTGGTAAATTGACCCTTTCCGCATCTTCCGCCGGCTTGATCCCAATTCTTTTCACTCTAACGAACGCACTTGTCTATTTCGTTTAGTCTGTAGTTTTAAGAACACGGTAATAGCAGTATAATGCAACTAACTGCAGCAAGCCGAAGCTATGCTTTTGATACACATCAAGTGCAGTTGCATATACTCTCTAGCCGTAAATTCACGTACTGTTGTGATTTCCATAAATGCATTACTGACTTAAATTTGTTGGTTCAAAACAAATTGAAGTTGTATTGGAGTTAGAATAAGAATATGGTAGTTCTCGTCAATTAAGTTACTAATACCCTTCTGAGTTAGTTTCGGATTAAAGTCAAAGTTACCACATACTTAACAAGTCTCTGACGATCTCATAATCTCGGATGAACTTTCACCATATTGATTGGATTAAGTTAATGGTATCAATTTTGTTGACATGAACGTATCATGTTGCTTGCGTAAACCTTACTCATGCAAAACTAATTTGTGCGTGTCTTTAAATAAAGGCAGCTGCTTTATTAAAAGAGCCATGAACGTGAAAGCGGCAGGAGTTTCAATTCCAGCATCAGTAAGACATCGCGAAGCAAAATACAGTGAGGGTTTGAGTTTGTATAAAGTATCATTTTATAAATCTCGAATTTAAAAACTTACTAGACGGTGCTGATAAGGTGTGCTTCAATATGTAGTTTCTTCAACATTGTGGTACAAAATGTAATAGTAATTCTCAAATAAGTAGAAACCAATTAAATATTTGGGTTTTATGTGGTTCCAGTAAGCTTGTTGTGGTTGTGGAACCGAAGTAAGTAATCAGGATATCAAATGTTTTAAACCGAGTTTCAAGTATATTGAAGCATATTTACAGCTTTACTAAAGCTATATACGGGTCCACTGTTGGTGGTCAACTATCCCGAACTACCATTCAATAGCAGCAATAACGAAAGAAACACCTGTTCGCCATTAACTGATGACCTGGTTTATTGGACTAAATAAATCTCCTCATTATTATTAGCAATTTACTTATTCTTGTGTTTGATATTATGCAAATTGATTTATTTTGTAAAAGAACATATAAAACAAGAAAACACAATGCGTGATGCAGTTTTAGTATAGCTGATATACCTATCTGATTATAACATATTCATCTTGCTCCCATGAACTTTTCCACTTGATTTCTCAGTATAGCCTATTCAGCATAATGAATCCCTGTTTGGTAGTATTGAAAAATCCTATAATTTCAAACGGTATAATTTTTGAGATTGTACCTACAGCTCTGCTAAGCAAACATTGTCCCTGGAGGATGTGGCTTGGTGGCCGTGCTAGTAGTAGTGTAGATTCGGTGTAAGAATTTTACTTTGACATTTAAATTATTTTTTAGGTTACGTATTATGAATACTTTACTAAATTGATGTAATTCATATCAATAAATGGTAGTTTAGTCAATATATTTAATACATCAACCAAAGCATAGTACGGTTTTTATTGAACGGTTCTTCAAGTATTTAAACACACAACTGTACATTGCATAAATTTCAGTCCTGTGTTTACAGTGAAGTTCAAGCTTTCAACAGTATCATCTAGTAAACCAAGCTTCTTCTGTCAAACAATCAACATGATCACACTGTTTTACCCAATCTAATTCGCCAATTTCATAAAACGCTTTTTGCACTAGATTTACTATTTCTTCACTTCTTTTATCCACGTTATTCATAGCAACCTTACGTTTCAGCAAACACCACTCTATGGGATTGAAGGTACAATGACACGGTGGTAAACGTAGCACAGTATGTCATGTGTTTAAAGTAATTCACTTACAAAATATGACGGCAGTGAAGCTAGCCGCTAGAGTTGGCAGCCAAAACCATTTGTCATTAAAGCTACGCCTATTTCAGCCCATCATCAAATAGTACCACCCACTCTTTCTTACAATACAACCTATTGTAAATAAAAACGAACATCTACAATAACCATAATTAGGAAACAAATCTAAATCAGAGCTTTGGTAAAAATTGAAAAAAAGATGTAGATATGAGAGATGGAAACATAACAATTTCTACATATAATTAATTAGTTGTTCTCGGACGTGTTGCGAGGCGTGTGGAAAAATCTTAGATTTTAACTTGGACGTGTGCAAATTTTTAGTAGAATCGCTGTGCCGAGCCGTCGGAAGGGAAAAGAGAATGCGAATTTCTAAAAATTGTCCGTCGTGGGACAAATTCGACTCGCAAGCGGGCCATTATATAAATCCGTGCTTATAGGTGTTTGGCTCTTTTATATTTTTGATTTTATTCGATACTTTAAACAGTTTTGCTCTTTATTTTTTGATTATTCGATACTTTAAGTAGAATACGTGGTGATTACGTGCTACAATAAAAGTTATTAGTACACTTAGAGAATTATCCAAATTAATAACGATAAATAAATAAATAGAAGTAGGCAGTTTTTGGTATAGCGTGAAAGAATTATGAATTTCAGTGCTATGTATCGTGAGTGTTAGTAATCAAATGTTATTCGTAAACGTGATTGAATCCACAAAACAAGATTTCGATATATCTAGATGAGTTCCTGAGAAACCCTGAAACCGTTTAGACGAATGGTGGTGTAGAAAATTTTTAAAGGCGGCTAGAAATCCGAGGACGTAAACATAAACCAGCTGGAATGGTGAGATGAGCAAGTCCGATGTACATTGAAGCCACGAGTGCAGTAACCTTCAGGTAAATTATGCAATTTTGTTCGATCTTAGATGTTTTGGTGTGTGTTGAATATCTTTATAATTTGTTTGATAAAAATGGACAGTAGTAAATTTGTATAAACAACAAATTTTTAATTTTAAGGTAAAATTTTCTTGTATAAGTAGAAAGGAGTATTTATCAGGTTTATGTTTTTGATTATGATGAAAATGTGGGTCTGTCTTTGAGCTCAATTAGACTAACCTGTTAAATTAACGTAAAGGGGTGGGAGATGCTCCCTTTTATTCAGACTCAGGTCTGCAAATATTGTTTATTTAATTAGTATGCATCCTACAAGGACTCTAATTCCGGATGCAAATTAAAATGATGACAAATTTGAACTTGAAATTTTATAATGCTGAAATTTATGCTAAAATTTAATTTTGAAATCTTAATGTATTGTGAATATTGCTGTAAATAGAGATAACGTTGATGTTTGTGGTAGAAATGAGTTTTTTTTTATGAAGGAGGATGAAAGTTATATCTAGGTGAGCAGCCGAGGCGGAAGGATTCAAGAGGCAATATTCAGGTAAGAAATCGAATATCAGAGGAGATTTCACCGTAGTAACGAGGATCACAGCAAATCTTGGCGCCAAATTCGTGAGGCTCGATCCTTATAAGGGTATCACAGCAATCTTGACGGCCCAACGTTGGGGCTCGAATGTTTTTTTTTACTCTGGTGCGATTTTTTATAGATTTCACAGCAATATATATATATATATATATATATATATATATATTATTGTGAGCTTAACTCTGGAACGTGCCTGGAATTATGCCCCACTGTTGGGCTGATATTCGAATCTTGCCCGGCTGCTCCTGATAATTCCTCTTACCTAATTTCCTAAATAATATTGTTGACACCTACCTGTTACATCCAAAAACTTCCTCTCAATATCCTCATGCTGAAACCTAAATACACATTTACACCAATCACGCACTCAAAAATAACTCAATTGACCAAATATATCATACTTTATTTAAATTAGATACATTTTAAAACACCATTCTTTTAGACACCTCCATAAAGTTCAATAATTTTATAATAATAATCTTGCAAATTGATAACCTTTTAAATACATATATTTTAATTTAAAGTAAGAGGGCGTTCCTCATACCTTACGTTACTCTTTTGTCTTAGCATGAGCTCGTAATAAAACTTTACAACTGTGCATATAAATTTCTTGCACTATCAAATACCAATAAGCTCTCTATACCTCTTTACAACATTTGGTTATCTGTAAATTCATTAGTTATTTTCAAAGATCAATTTTCTTTTAAAGTCCCATAAATGTCTGTTCATAAAGTATCAAATAATAATAAAACACATCAAATTCAAATCCAAATAATCACAAACACCATAAAAATATTCACCACTCAATGTTCTATTCTACAGCCTACCTGGTTTTTAACTTCTAAGTGTGCTCCACCATCTAGCACCTTGAAGATGCTGCCGTCTAGTAGCTACCCAGTCCATCAGCTAACTCCCTGGTCCAATTACCGTCTCCGCCATGCATACCGCTGTTTTCAATTTTCATTCAAAAAATTCCAATCTCCAAACTTAACTTTTATTATTCAAACATCGCTTTTCTGTATCATCCAAACACTTTCAAACATTAATTTTTGTGCATTCCAATTCCAACTTAACAAGCTTTGTATTTACGTACCCCTTTAACGTTTTACCACAAAGATGCTTTCAGCTTCTACATAAAATTTTATTAACCTGCACTAGTTCACCAATGCTGGATGAAATCTGAACGAAAAAAAAAGTGCAAAAGAGACCGAGACGCCTCTCTGCCAGTGATTATATAAGTAGAATTCGCCCCCCCCCCCCTGTTTTAAATTGGTACGTACACTTGTATACTCGTTCCTATAATTCTGGAAAATTGCTTTCTAACCGTCCTGCATTTCAGCGAAAAAGCTTTAATGTATAACGGATTCTTGTAAATTTTTATAACGATCATAACAATACTCAGTAAACCGCTTCAAACTGTCACACCGTGTTCGAATTTAGTCTCTACTACTTTATTTGTCAACGCCTCCAACTTGAACAAACATCTCTCATCTCCCTTATACCTATTGTTTTATCTCACACATACGCTTCCACCAGCTGGATCTCTGCCCTTCTTGTACAATTTACACCAATCACCTTGCTTGCCTCCATTTTCCTACTTTATAACAGATTCGTGTTTGCTTTTAAATATCCTTGAAATTATCGATTATATTTAGGTCTTCTTGCTATACTGCTTTCAACATTAAGTATATGCATCCCTCTTGTACTCAATACACTTTTATTCTGTCTTGGTCTTTTTGTTGGATCCTTGCTATACTACCTTCAAGGTTGAAATCAATATCTTAACCACAAAACCGCGTCTACATTAATCCCAACGGTTGTTCTTTTCCAATAACTCATTAAAGTTTGTTTGTTGCCAAGTTTACCAAGAACTATTATCTCCCCTCGTTATTTTGTTTAAACGTGTCGGATTTTACGTTTGAGAACAGAAATGTTGCTTTAACACCTGTTCCACGCTTTTAGTCTTTCATATAATCACTTTACTACAAGTTTTAAATACGTTAGAAAGATTTTACCCCAATTATTATTTATCCTGCTCTATGTTTATACAAATATTATGGTACATTAGCCTTGGCTAAATTACATTGCGCCTTCATTATTATACACTTCTTAAGTTAAAAAAAATAATTTGTTAAAAATATTCCCACTCCATAATTAAATAAATTTATTTGATCTTATTCCAAAACTCTCAACCTATGAGTTCACCTGTGCCCTTGTATAACCCAATGACCCCTTAATTACACGATTATATATATATATATATATATATATATATATATATATATATCAAGTAGTCGCTACCTTTACTTTAATTTTTTTCTTGCTTACTTTTAAAGTAACGACTTTGTCGAAAAATCTTCATTTAGGCACACCAGCGCCCAATACGTGTGCGACAGAATTTTAGATTTGAAGCCCAAATAAAAAAGTTATAAACAATTACATGATATATATCAAGTAGCCGCTACCTCTACTTTAATTTTCTGCTTGCTTTTTATTAAAGCAACGACTTTGTCAATAAATCTCCATTTGGGCGCACCAGCGTCATATATCCCGTCATATTCCGCCATATCCCCTCATATTCCTTTATATCCCGTCATACTCATTCATATCCCGACATACCGTCATATCCAGTCATATTCTATCAATTCAAGTCATATCCCGTCATATCTCGTCGTATACCGACATATCCCTTTAAATTCTTGCCGTAGAAGGTATTCTAGTGGTAGTAGGAACACAAATGGTGATGTAACAGTCGTTTCACATAAACCGCCAGTTACACGTAAAACAACAAATTCAGATTTTAATACTCGTCGGCCGACATTCAGAATCGATAATACGAATAGTGATAATAATAAAAGAATAAAGTAACCAGTAATTAACGCAAAGCCACTTTTAAAATCAAAACGGAATCAAATTCCCGTCGTCGCCAAACATCTACTTGTGAGAACACTGTTAGCAACTAAAGTGAGGTAATAAATAAAAGTCCAATTACACAAAAAATAAAGCAAAAGATGAAGATTTACAAACTACTTCTGGCAGAGGAAGTGATAAGCGACCTCACTACAATGAAGAGTCTGATAGTGATAATATAACATTATCAACTTTAAAAAGATATAGCTTTAATGTTCATAGCGACTCGGCTGTTGTAACAACTGTAAGTAGTCGAGGTTGTGTGCGTAGGTTAGCTGCAACAGCAAAAGCTCTTTTACGAAGATAGGTATCACATTGCATTTGTGACACCATAATTAGGTTGATGTATTATCGTGTACACGATTTAAATTTGTAAATTTCCCAATTGTCGTCATCGGTCTTGGTGGCGTAATTGGTAAACGCATGGTTCCGGCAAAACCAGTATACAGGTTCAAGTCCTGTTCAAGACCTTATATTTTCCATCTTTCAATTACTAGCTCGATTTGAAATGATCATTTGGGCTTTGCATAAAAGTCTAAGTTATTATTTCATCTTATTCACTATAATACGATAGTATTTATCAACTTACCTGATATAATTAACTACCTAGAATATATATATATATATATATATATATATATATATATATAGATGATTAAACAAAACAAACGTTCCCAACCGTAGAAAAAAGGACACATGTTTATTTTAGATGCAATATCGCAAGCGCATTTATTTTATGCTTTCCTTAATGCTATTTCCCAATAAGTTCGACTTGATATTATTGAATGCGGTTTTATTGTTTGATACTGTATAAGATTTTAAAGTGCATTTGCTTGTTGGCTTTGTAGTATTGCACATTAAAATGGAGAAGCAAATAATTCCATGCTATAAAGTAAGACTAATTGTAGTTTGCCCATATTCTGTCAATTAGCTCTACGAAGAATCAACTCGTAAGTTTGGTTCTTCTAAAAATATAGGTACTGTAAATATGTTTGTTGATGTCCTCCATGGAATACAAGTTTTCCTATAAATAGGTGTAATAAAAATACAATTTACAAACTTTTGAAATAATACTAGTTTTGAAAATCACTTCAAAGAGTTTGTAACTCTGTATCATTTTGTTAAAAACGTCTATGTAGCACGATGGTTGATAAATACAAAAATAAACGTAGCCTTAAATGATGTTATGTTTATGGATCAGTAAAACTTGTGTGGTGCTCTTCTACTTATGACAGTAGTAAACCCAATATAAACCAAGAAAAAGAAGGATTTATATTCGTTTTTACGATTTTAAGTGCTGACAGATCTATAGCACCGTCCAAAATATTTGAAGTGTATGCATATTCAGCGAAAATATCACAAACAACTGCCTCACTTGTAAAAGATTTCAATATGCTTTTACAGAAAAACCGAATAAACTTTTTATTAAATTTTATTTCTAATATATTCAAGAGAGCTAATAAAGTTAGTATAGCACACAACATGAACGTGTTGGATGAATATATTCTTCTTTAAGCCAATGCAAAGCACCCTTGCATGTAATACCTGAATATACTTGCTGCATGATCAAAACTGAAGTAATTCGTTGTAACAGCATTAAAGCCATTGAATAAGGAAATCATTCAGCGTTGCTTTTGATAAGTGTCACAGTGATAAAAAGTCATTTTGACAATATAACTGACATGTTGATTCCAGCCCATTACAGTAGAGTGTATCAGTATACAAAGCTTAAAAATTATTTTATGTTCTGTGGCTATTTAAATTACTTAGTTGATGAGTATTATTAATGGCACTTTAATGCATATAACATGCATTGTAACGTATTGACGTTAGGTTAAACAGAAACCGGAGGTAAAAAGTGAAAATTAATTGAGAACGCACTAAATAAATACTGATTTACCCTGTACGTTTTGATATCATGAATAGTAGAGTTCATTACGCACGATAGTTCAAAAAATCATGTCATAAATTCTATTGAATGGAGTTTAGATTATAAACTCAAAACCACAAAGTATAGTTTTTTTTCTCTGTATAATACATATTTGAACGTAATTCAGGTTCATAAATTATTTCAAAACCGCAAAAAATCGAAAACAGATTCAAGTGTTACACACTTTTACATATAATTAAGAAAGCTATAATACACCGTTCATAAAAATAATTCTATTTAATAATACACTGAAACAATTGCAGTTATGGTTTACAATGTAACAAGACATGATAGAAATAAAGTTATTAAGATGTAATCAAGTATAAAGAAAGAACCTACAATGTACTCAAATCTACAGATATTACGGTACGAAGCAAACGACATAAATAAATACAATATTACGATGTATCAATCAACCCAGTTAAATAAAAAAAATTAAGCAGACATCAAGCAATAGGTAGTCGCGCATGTTTCACGTGTTTCAATATAAGCCCAATAGGAAGACTGTACCTTGACAGTCCCCATAAAGGCTTGCAGAAAGGGAAATATCACAGTAATTAGACACTGACGCAAAAGAATTAATTAATTTTTTTCGCGAAACAGAGTGTAGCAGTACAAGCAAGTAAAAAAAAGGAATGCACTGTTGCAGTTGGTATGAGGACAGGTTAAATGTTAGTAAACAAAACACAGTTCCTTGATGCAAATATAAATTCCGAGAAGAATAATTTCTCGAATAAAGGACAATGTTTATTACGTAGGCACTCATTTTTTTGTTGTCGATGAAGTCGCCATTTTAGTTGTTATTAATAGTAATTTCAAATTGCAATAAAGTTTAACATTGTGATGTTATAATCCATTTTAGTGTACTAAAAAAATTTTTAACATGAATTTAACAGAAAAACATTCAGTAGGCTAAATATCTAATAAACAAAAATTTAGTAAATAAAAATAAAGCTAGGACAGAAAGTAAAGCAGTTTGCATACAGGTAAATTAAAATTAAAATTTTCAATTTATAATAATACTCAAATCTGGAAGTAGTGTGTCATTTGAATTTAAATCAACATGGCAGATTGATATTCCAGTAAATGATTGAAAATACTATAAGTGGTTCAATTTGCATATTCAAGAGTAAGAAATTTTAAATAGTTTGCTAAAGTTCAAATGGCGTTCCTTTAGTTTTGAATTGAAGCAGACGATATTTACAAGAATTACGTATTTTGGTCAATTTAATTAAACATATGTAGTTTGGAAAGTTTGGGGTTTTGTAAAATGCAATATTATCTATGAGTAGTAGTTCTTCTTTAGCTTATTTTTGGTAGTTGTTAGTACGCTTTTATCTATGTCCTCGCTTAAATAAAGCAAATAATTGTGTAAGCTAAAGGTAAATTCATTGCAAAAATGTTCATATAAAGTTTGAATAGATATTAAATAAATTCTATATACGAATTATAGAACTTTTTATTGATATTTTCATACTTAAGCTATTTCAGAAATATTTTAGTCTATTAAATCGGTGTTACCATAATGTCTGAAATTTAAATTACTGGTAAACAAAAATGTATAACGCATTTGTTATCAGTGGGTGAAAGCAGGAGTATTGAACTACAAGTTAAAGGTGCACATATTTCTATACTGAAAAATTTTTATGAATCTAAAAGAATTTCTAATATTTTAAGATACAAAAAATGTAGTTAAATTTAAAACCTTACGGTAATCACTCCGAACAAGAGAAAGCAAAGTAACATTAAGCAAAGTAACAGTAGGCTCGCATCGAGTACCAGAAGAAAAGCAAGGGAAATCTAAAGAATTAATGCCGTGCTAGCTAATAACGTTGTATAGCGGGTGAGTCACACGGAAAGAAAACGAAAACTTCTAGAAATAAATTTATCTACAAAACCTTAAGAAAACAACATGTCATAAGAATAACAACTCGCAGAAAAACATTTATCTAGAAAATCCCGTCGTATATGCACAGTACACTAAATGTACAATGCGGTAACAAACTACGATAGCTAATTAGGAGAGAAAAATGGACTGCATATAAAATTAAGTGATAATTGAACAAGCAACAAATATTTAATGTTTTTAATCAGATCAAGCGTTTACTAAAAGCACTCACCTGGTGATTTATGAAGCCGTGCTAACGAAAAAACGATGTAACATCTAGTCTGCCTTTTGCGAGTGAAGCGAATCACGGACTGTTCGAACGGCAAATCGATTCTCCTGGCTTTGTGGATTTTCCAGTCACTGCACTGTTCTTGCACATGCGGAATAACAACGTTTAGCACTCGCGGCACATGTTGGCGCGTGCTTCAAGTAAAACCATAAGAATTTTACTTTAATAAATTTAAATATACCGCGGCGAATGTAAATAATCAACAAACCCGACAGAAATAAAATTTAGCTTTAAATTATTTACAATATAAACGGAACACTAAACCTACGCAAAATAATTAGTACACTTAACTACAGCAGCTTAATCTTTAAACTAAAATAAGAATCAACAAAAATATTATGAATCGTTCTCAGTCCCTTGTTTAAAAACGTTTCTTTTATTTAAAGTTAAAATCACAACAAAAACAAAAAGAATCACATACATAGTTGCCGCATTCAATTAGAACAGGCGAATGGTAGAAACGCGTTCCTTTCCGCCGCTGAAAAACAAATATTATTAGGAAAGAAACCGTCACACCTAAACAATGATGTATTTTTAAATTTATATATACAAATTTATAGTGCAGTCAATGCTGAACCGTTCTTCAATAAATACTAAACCAATAAGAGCTCTTCCTGTATCATTTCCAACGAAAGGAGCAGAGCATGTGTAATTTCACACGGCAAATCTTCAATTTTACGATGAGTAACCCTATTAACTTGCAGAACAAGAATTGATTGGACGTTTCCCTTCGGCGCCATACTGGTTGATTCGACCTAAGCGTGATCACATAGCACAGCGTACCAAAATCAGAAGAAGTAACAGTGCGCGAAGCAACCCTTTACTTCCCTTGACAAGTAGCTAGTAGTACATCATTACCTGACCTAGGATGTATGTTCATACTTATTACGCAGCGACGGATTGAATTAGTCGAAAGTAAATTAGCACCAATTGCAGTAAATAATTTAGTTGCCGAAAAATTCCATATCACAAGGAAACAACTTTGAAAACACCAATTTCAGAAATCCCAGTAATAAATCCATCAGTGTAGTTTCATAGAAATAACTGTCAATTCCGATTGTTATATTCATTTGATCGATCTGAGATAAAATTGGACTGCAAGTGCCTTAAATAGTGCACATTAGGAACTCGAAACTAACAACAACTGATAACGGAAAACCCATTTTATAATACATGCCGCTAAACGCCTGTAATATTTTCTAAAACCAATGCTTTAACAATCGAAAACCTTTTCTTGAACGTATTATAATCTTTTCTAAAGCAAGTGTTTTGATAAATAAATACCAGTTTTTAATTTTGTGTTGAAAGAGTAATTTTTTTATCATCATCATTAGTTGTCGGTCCTGGAACTGGTTAGACGCGTACCCTCAATGTTTCCTAATCTGTGCTAACCTATACATTTCCCTAAAATTTTCACAGTCTGCACATTTCACTATCTGTGTGCAGTAGACTGATCTAACTCTACCTTTGCCTCTTTCTTCCTATCTCTTCATTGTAATATACCCCCGCATTATTCCCCAAAAATGCCTTAGACAAGTTCTACCCTTTTATTTCTCCTATTTTTTTTTGTTTTCTACAGATATCTTTATTCCCCTACTATTTCTATAACCTCTTTGTTATTAACTATGTCTGTCCATGCTATCATCCTCATACATCTTAAGCACAACATTCCAAAAGGCTTGTACCGTTTTTCTGTCTGTTTCTTCTACTGCACCTATTTCATAGACGTAGTGTGCTCCTCCACACATATGCTTTCAACAATTTTCTCCTTGTTTCTATGTTTGATGTCTTTGAACATAGTCGCTGCTCTTTCTTGTTAGATGCAGTTCGGCTCTTCTTCTATTGTTTATAAATATATACCTTATTTCCCCGATATTCAGTAGTATGTGAAGGGAGTTAATCAGTATGCGGCTATCAAGATCCTCCAGCACTTGAGGATTTGCTGAATTAATAGTTTTTCGATATATCCTTTCTCACAATCAACATTAGTTAAAAATATTTCAAAACCAACACCTGTAGTTGTTTATTCATGGAATTTTTTACCTCGAAGGATGCCATCATCTTTAATAACAGTTTATATACGCTGTGTACTTGGGAGGTTATGTGATGTTTTCCTATTGTCTTCAACATTGCAGTAGTGTATCTTAGAATGTCATACCGATCCCTAGGGTCTCTGCCACTCTAAGTACAGAAAAAGCTGCTGCCCACTTTCGGGACCTGCCTTAGTCTGGTTCCTCACTAAAGACCCTTTGGATGAACCTGTAGTTTGGCACTAGAACACGGAAGCCATGCCACCTGTTCTAGTAATCTAGCACTTCTTCAAGGTGCAGGTCCATTCGGAATGGAATTTTGCTATATCTAAATGATAATAGCATGTACCAATAAAACCAACTGAAAAAATGCATACATTTAACCTTTGTTACCGATAGTAACAATCGCAGATCCGAAGTACCTTAAATTTTATAACTGAATATTTAACACAAATTCTACAGGATGATAAATAAGTGACCGTTTCGATTGGAAAAGACTGCCAGATTTGCGAATACACGCAAGTAGCCGTAGAAATAGTATGGGATTTTTACGTTTTTAAATTATCTATGCGTTAGAATTTTATTACAGAAACGGAACGTAACATTTTTAATGAAAATTGCTATGTTTGAGACTTATTTATGAACTGAAAATTAAGTTTACAATATGTTCTATAGTCAAATCTAAACAATCTTTTAATAGAAAATTGGTAAAATTATTGAAAAGTTATTTATAAAATTAAATATCATGTATTTTCTTTCGAACTGAGCTTAAGATAAGTTTAAGAAAACTTTCTGCAGAACTTCTAGTGGTTTGTTAACAGGTAATGTGTTATTTAATATCTGTATTCACAGTCCCGTCAGTTCAAGCATCTTCTCATAGGGTAGTATACCATCTTTTTGGGGGTTCGATGGTTTCTATAGATGCTGCGACGCCCTTTGATCAACTCATAAACTAATTGTTCAAACTAGCTCTTCACATTATTGGAGGTTTTCCTTTTATACTAATCATTCATCTGCCACCTTCTTTTGGCTTAAATATAGTTAGTGATCTGAATATTGCACTATGGTTCGTAGCAGCTTATAACGAGGATTAAGTCCAATACTAAGAAATAAATCTAATAAAAAAACCGATAGATTCTACAGCTAGAACTGTTCCAAGACTTTTTGCCGGTGTGTGACAGCTACGTTTATTTTAGTTACCAAATGAACATAGTGTAAATTGTAAATAGTAAGGTGTTTTGAACGTATCTGACACCGCCACACCTTTCACCATGAGCTCTTATACCCAATATTAAACTGCAAACTTTTGTTTGAGATATCTACAATTTTTAATCTTTAAGGTCAAATAGTCGCGCTCAGGTATTTTTAAATGGGGTTTCGTTTGATGATTTCATTTCCAGCGGTGATTCTTTCACTAAAAATAGTTTTTCCCCTTATACGAAAATAGGAAATCCTTTCGGGAAGTTTTGATGTAGTTGACATTGACTTGAAATGATTTCATAAAAAGTTATTCGCTATTTGACGTTTCCTACGAGAGGTTAGCGACTAAGGCGCATTACCTTCTGATGAATAACTTTGCATCAGCATCATATGATGCAGCTGAACTGGCACTAACAAGCGATATATAAGTGGAAAATAATATTAGCGCTAGCTCTTGTGTGGGTGTTAACCAAAGGTCAACCCGTTACGCATCGTCCTTTACATTTCGCGCTTTATAAGCAATACAGATATTTGGTTGTTATTAGTTTGTGAATGTAGGATCAACCGATAAAAAAAATCTCTTAAACACTTTTTATTTGTTAAGCAAACAAAACCCATACTATAACAGCATCAAAACTGCAGGAAGAAGACAAACCCCGTTTCCAAAACCAAACAAAAAAAACAGTACAAAAGAAAAATCAAACCGAATCTCAGTGTAGTTATGCATGAGTATGTGTGTGCGTGTGCACGCGTGTGTGGATGTATGTGTGGGTGTGTTGCTGTATGAGCATGTGAGTGTGTGTGTGTGTGTGTGCGTTTGGGTGTGTGTAAAACTGTGTGTGTATGTGTTGGACGTATGTGTATGTATGTGAGTGTGTCTATGTGAGTGTGTATGTGTTGGACCGCTGTAGTCGCCTCTTACGACAGGCAGGTCGTACCATGGGGCTATTCTATTCCTGGACCCACACGTGTTCAAGGAGTACAAAGCGAAAACGAAAGAAAAGAGAACTAAGTGAAACTGTGTTTATGAAGTATGTGGGTATAGATTGGATGTGCATAATGTGTGTGTGTATGTGTTGGACCGCTGTAGTCGCCTCTTACGACAGGTAGGTCCAACCATGGGGCTATTCTATTCCCGGACCCACACAGGTGAAAAAAAAGAAAGAAAATCCAGCAAAACAGGGAAGTAAATAAAGAGATCGTGTAGTGCAAAAATCAAGTCGTAAAAAGAGCAAATTCGGCATAAGAATTTGGGGCGCAAGGACTAGATACTGGGCTTCAGGAGTTTGCGCCGTCAGAAGGAAAATGAAACGAATTCAAGAACATTAGGATTTTGTCGACATATGTCCTTAGATTTGAAAGGAGCGTCTGCCCCTTTTGGTCAGTTTTCTGCCAAACAGAAACAGTAGGGGTGTAGTAGTCTTAGCACGAGGTTTAGGAGGTGGCAAGGGTAGTTTAGAAAACTCCTAGCGCGTAATAGAAGGATATTGTTTGTTGTTAGGATTGGTGGTAAGAAAGTCAACTGCAGAAGAGGAAACATCATGGGTTGTCAGAATATTAACGGTAGAAAAAGAAAAAGTATTGGCTGTAAGAGAATCAACCTTACAAAAAGAAACACAAGCAGAGCATACTTCAGTTACATTAGATAGAGAGACATAAGTAGATTAAGTTTCCACGACGTTAGATAAAGGACTAGAAGTATCACAGTTAGGAAAGAAAACAGCATTGGCTGTAGGAGTATCTACCTTAGGAAAAGGAGCAGAATCCGATAACACCTAAAGGAACAGAATCGGGTAGAAGTTCATCAACAGTATCAAGTAGAACTTTGCCAATGTAAGAAAACGGAGTCAAATGAAGTTTATCAACCTAAAAGAAAGGAGCAGCACCAGACAAAATTTCATCACCTTTACAAGAACAAACAGCATCAGGAAGAACTTCATCCACGATAGACAAGGAAGCAGAATCAGGTTGACCTCGTCAACATTAGATAAGAAGACATCAGATAAGATTTCACCAACCTTAGTTAAAAGAACAGAAGCAAGTAGCATTTTTTCAGCATGAGAAAAATAAGTAAGAGTAGGTAACGTTTCATCAACGTCCGATATAGAAGTAGAATCAAGTAAGATTTCATCATTGTTAGACAACAGACTAAGAACAAACAAAACTTCAGCCACAATAGGAACTGATTCTTTAACAATAGTAGATAAAGAAACAGTGTCAGGTAAAACTTTGACGAAGCAGCAACAGACATTATAGCTACGGGTTCCCTAACTTCAACAGGACCATCTCTATTTGTTTTAGAAGTTATCGTTACTTCAACTACAGCTGGTATTGCAGACACGACAGAAATTTCTTGAGTAGAATCAATTAAGAAAGCAGAAACATGTAAAATTTTGACAGCAACAGACATTAAAGATACAGGTTCATGAACTTCTCACATGACCTTGGCTGACTGAATTAGAAGTTATCTTCACTTTAGCGACATTTGTGCTTGCAGACACAACAAAAATTTCTTGGGTAGAATCGTTTAAGAAAGCGGGAACAAACTCTTGAGAACCTAACTGTAAGTCACTAATTCGAAGTATGGGTTGCACTGGTGTTGGAGGCACAATCTGGGGTGAAAGTGAATAAGTAGGACGAGCAGAAGGAGGAGTAGAATAGGATGTAGAACTAGAGATGGAAGAAATTTTGTTTGAAGCTGTATTTGTCGAAGAAGAATAAGTGTTGATAGTAGTAGCAAGACGAGGTACAGAAGAGAGCAGAATTAGAAGCAGAAGAAGGTTGGCTCCTAGAGCTGAGAACAGAAGTTGAAATATTATCGAAGACCTATTAGTAACGATAGTTGGGACAGTTGTGGTAAGTAACTCTATTATGCCCGCAACCATAGCAATAGTACCTTAGGACGAGTACAACATGTCGAAACATGTACGGGTTTGTCGCAATTAAAGTAGATGACCTGACGAGTAGAAGCAGAACTAGGAAGAAGAATAGTAGAGCGTACGGAAAAAGTATCTGATCCACCCGTAGGCGTAGCAGAAATCTTGACAACTCGGTCATGTGAAGCAAAGTATTTTCCTCAATAGTAGCAAACTTATAAGAAAAATTCTGGAATTCAAAATGCTGAATCAGTAAATTAGACAACGACGTCCAGTCAGAAAACTTATGCCGGTTACCACGATACCAAAGTAACGCTTAAGCCTCGAACAAGTTTACTGCAGACTCAAATAACTGCAATTTAGACACATGTTGAGTTCGTCGGAGTTCTTGGACCCGTCCCAAAAAATCATGTACGGTAAGAGTGTTTGAGTCACCAGAAAATTTTAAATTCCACTCTCACACAGGAAGATCTTGGTGGGAAGTCGAAAAAGGAGTAGCGATTGACTTAGGCACTGTAGCAGGGGCTGATTCCGTTTTGGCAGTAACAGGATGTTGGTCGCGACTAGGTGATACGGAATTATCGGTCAGAGTTTTTGCCGGTTCTAATTTCAGACATTTGTTCTTTAATTCTTGCAAGGAGTGAACGGTAGGCAAATGGGTTTTATAAAATAATCGAGGTTACGGAGCAAAACGGACAATTGATCATCTTCACTAAAAGAACCATAGTTCCCAAACTAACGTATCATGCACGCGAAATAGTTAGTAATGCTTTCGGATGATTTCTGCCGTCTCGTACAGATCATATTAAACACCACCAACCTATGATCAATCATTTTTAGTAAGAATAAAAAAGAAATTGGGAGAAAGTAACAAAGTAGAGGCTGCCGTAACTCGATAAAGACTCAAAAAAAATTATTTCGAATACAGGAGAATTAAAAACATCCGACGGATAAATTTCAGGAACATTACTAGGAGCGAAACAACAAAATAGAAAGTAGGATATGGCGCCAGCGTTTTCAACGGACTAGTATTATCGGCGAAAACACAATTCCAATAATCTAAAATGAGTCAACCAAGGATATTTAGCGATGACGAAAGGAAACAAATCAAAATTTAAGAAGATTGAAACTTACCTAAAAATAAAGAAAATCGATCCCCATGTGAGGGACATCAAAGAGCCGAAAGAAAAAATAAATAACAGTCCGAACGTAAAGGAAAAAAATAAGTAGCATCAGACCGAGAAATTGAGCACAAATTGAGGGAAACCAAATCGGAGCCAAAGTTACACGAAACAAAATCGGAGTACAAATTAACGAAAACCAAAATCGAAGCAAACATTATCCAAGACATAATCGGAGCTAAAGATTAACCAAAACACACTCGATGCAAAAATTAATAAAAAAAAAAATCGGAGCAAAAGTTAAGCCAAAGTTACACAAAACAAAATCAAAGCACAAATTAACGAAAATCAAAACCAAAGCAAACAAAACGCAAAACAAACTCGGAGACAACGTTACCCAAAACAAAATCGAGGCCTCACACCAGGGCGTCAAAATTTATGCTACATTATGCAGCGTACGGGCCAGATACAAAAACCCCGGGCCAACTACCATTGCGGAGAGAGGGATTTCTAGCAACATAAAAAAATAAAAATTTCTATCTAAACAGCAAAAAAAATATATAAAGTTACTTTTTAAAAAAAGCTATTTTACTCTATGGACAAATTCAATAATTGCTCCACGAAGTGCACATTTTGTAACTAACATGTTATAAATCTAACCATATAAGGGGAGTAATCTGATGAACTTGAATTGACCTTGTAAATATCCTGAAACCTTTACACAAAAGAAACGAACTTTAGGCACGAGTATTTATTAATAGGTAACAAACAGCGTCCAAACTATCAATTGGCTATTTTACATATGAGTAGATTAAACAATTATACAAGCGTGGGTAAAAGTTAACGATTGTAGCGCGTGTCTCTTCGTCTAAACTTATTGACTAGCGGCGGCGTACTAACTATCCTTTTGGGAAGTAGCTCGGAGCATGTCGAATCCCAAACCTGTTACAGTTGAAGGGGGTTGCATAGCAACCCAAAGCTGATACTTTCGTATAAGCAGATACGTTAAGTAAAAAAAAAGCATTAAATTTAGAAACCTTTCTAGTAAGGATTTTACCATAAGAAACATTAGCGTACCTAATTTTAAAGTGGGTTTTTTTTAAAACGTGTTTTGTTCGTGAGCACGATGCGAATTGGGTTTATCCCTTGGTATGTTAAAAAAAGAAAGCAAGTCACATACATGTGTCGAGATACTTATCTTGCCAACCATCAGAATCGGATCAGCACAGCATCGCCGCGGTAGTCAGCAACAACCACACGGCTACCGTAATTGCAACAGCGGTCTGCACGCAAGAACAGTTGATCTACGTCAACGAATAATCGGCCTACATAACAAGCAATTTGGCCTCCAGATAAAAACGATGCAGTCAAGATCTACACTTCTTATAAAAAACGTGCATCGCTCTTGAAGTAAGTAATTTAGAAAATACATATAAGCACGAACTGCAGAATCAAATTCCCACCTTGTTTTAAATAACGAGAATTCAAACTTCGATCCTCTCGTTATCAACATACCAAAAAGGAGATTAAAAAACTCGACCCAAGCTTTATCAAATAATACAAAACACTATTTCAACTAGTAGTATAAGGATTAATTTTAAGCTATAGTATTGTGTAACCAATTAACGGATACTTAAAACAAGGTACCAACTATAGAATTTATGGGGAAAACTCGTCGTTTTAAAGTGGATAGATTGAAATTGAAAATTATTCGCAAGCGTATTTATTATAAATAGGTAAAATATATAGGATGTTATTGACGTATGGAAAAGTAGAAACGGAATCGATGTGATTTTTTATTCACCGGCCGTAAATGAACGTAACAAGTTATTCTAAAAGAACAGAAATAAATTTTGGTATCCTGTAAACTTAAGCCTAACCGTGAGAACGGTTCTACAGTTTTATGCTTTTTGCACTGAAGTTCTGACTTCACAAATGCAATTTGTAGAAAGAAGAAGACCACTAGAAGGGTTCAACTAACAGCCATTTATGAGTGGAATGGCTACGGACAACATACAAAATTACTTAACTTGCATTAAAAATAAAGTGAAATGTACTTAGGAATTAGAAAAAGCAACCAACGGCTTAAGCGAACTGCACAATTGTCACCAAGCAGAATGTCCACACACTAATTCCGAACTAATAAATGGTTCACAATATTACGCGTTTCGATTCTATGTTTGCATCTTGTGTTTTAAGAGGTGAAGAAATCCAATTCGTGCAGCTTATTGAAATTCTATTCGTTTTACGAAAATGTTCACTGTAACTACTTGATTTCTCACTTGTATGTGTAGCGGAATAGCAACATAGACGTTGGCTGGAGGTGACCGTGTATATGCAGCGAAGCTACAATAAATATACGTGCGGTATTTGTTATTTTTAAAGAATAAAAGAATCTTTATCTACCCGAGCTTCCTCCATATTATATCAGCTGTCATTAAAAGTACCCTCTGTATCAAGTAGGAAACAACACGAATTCTAGGATTAAGCTATTTCATATATTATCATAAAAGCTCACATTAAAAGCATCATAATATATTCTCGTAGTCACAGTTAAAAGCATAATAATAGGGCGATTTTTTTGCGAATCCTTACCGTTTATACACTACTCTATAACAACATCTGCAGAACTACGTGGCACACTAAAATTTCTAGAAAACCGTATTTGCAAAAGTTGGATTACCAAGTTAAGCATATGATGAGCAAGCATTATGTAGCAGTTGCTCACGTACATCTTGCACCTCTACCGTTCTAGTCGCTAATATCGACACTTCGTGACTGCTGTTTTTATATAGAAAGAGGATTTGTTTTAGAATTCAAGGCTTGTGCTCAGGGCATAAAGTATACCTTCAAGTTGTAATAGCGACTACACCGGAATATCAATGTTTTCCTGAAAATTCGGAACATTTCTGAGCCGTTATTAATTACTTGAAGTAAAGCTTAAATTTATTCTCTGGTACAAATTTCATATTTTTAATAGAAAAAAAGCAACGGAGTGTTTTTAAGTGTACTGGGTTTATTAATCCCAGTGAAATTTCCACTAGATACTAGTGA
Source organism: Platerodrilus igneus (assembly GCA_036346225.1). Taxonomy (NCBI): domain Eukaryota; kingdom Metazoa; phylum Arthropoda; class Insecta; order Coleoptera; family Lycidae; genus Platerodrilus; species Platerodrilus igneus. The sequence goes on from JARFIW010001599.1 coordinate 9,570,403, forward strand.
GGCAGCGTAATTGCTATACCTTCTTCCTTACGACGGCACAGAAACCTTGTTCATAGAAAAACATTATTCATAGAGATATTTTTTAGAATATATTATGATGTACAGGGGGGAGAATAAGAGTACAGATGGACCTATAAAGTAGGGTTTCATGCAATACAAGACTCAAGTGTAAACATAAAAATTAGTGAGGTGAGAAACGATGCTAAGTGGCGAAATGCTGTGTCTTCGGGTTAAATATTACTGTGTAGATATAATAATTATACTTGTTCAGAAGGTGTTTGACTTTTAATCTAGATATATAATTAATATCAGCTATATGTAGAATGAGACGAGAGTGAAACCTAAAAAAGGGTTGTCTAAATATGTTTTTTAAGCTTAATGAATGTTATACAATGCAATATTTGTTTGTACTAATCAAAAGTCATGTAACGTACTGAAGACTAAGCTAAGGTAGTTTTGATTGTGTTTAATTGTGATTAAAATTGTATTTATTTATGTAAAAGAAAAACCGTAGGTAGGAATTGGGTTGCCAAATTACCAAACCAAAAGTGATATTATTATTTTTGGTATGATCATAATCTGTTGTATAAATAGTACTTGCTTGGAAAGCTCTGCTTTTATTCGTAAAATAAAATTATTAATACAGCGTTTAGTCCTAGTGCTTATAAGCATAGAGTACCTACACTACTGCAAAGTAAAAAGAAAGGTGTACAACCAAGTTTGCAGACACTAGGAGTAAACTGCTAGGTGCAAGAAGTAATTGGTCTTTGGAACTTAGAATTCAGATAATATCCTGAAAATTTAGCAGAGCCAGCAAGGAATCAATAGGATAAACGCAGAGCCTAAAAGAAAAACACTGCTGGTATCATTTGTATTGGTCCCAATCAGGAAAGTGAAGCAGCATACAGTACAGGTATTCTTTAGTATCTATTTAAATAATTAATCCATTCTCCAAATCATTTAAAAATTACCAAGTATTAAAACAAACAATATTGCTATTAGGTAACTGCCCTGAGATCCTGTAGGCGTACTGCACACATTGTAAGGAAACACAAACACACAAATCTGGATATTAAGGTATTGTTTCAAGTTCATTAATACAGTATTAACTCCTAAAATTCAGATAAAGCCTTTTGATTTAATGAGCATGTTCTCACAACAAAATATTTGACAGTTTTGTAGCATAGCTTACTTGTGTCTGCATTACCATATGCATTTCAGTCTTATATTCGCTAAGGTATTCGATTGGTTCACAGGTAGAGGGCGCCAGGTGTTGGTTTCTAAGACAGTAACTGAGAGTTTATTTAGTTTTAGGATCCAGATTAAATAAGCTCTATATAAAAAAGGGTAACCTGAGGAAAGAGATCTCATTGCTTAGCTGAAGTACATTGAAAAATGTTAATGGGCAAGGGTTCTAACAAAAACCGGTACATTATGCAATTTTTGAGAATTTTTCAGGTACAAATGACGAATTCGCAGGAGGAGGTCCAGAAGTCGCTGACAGAAGTTAAGACTGAATTGAAGGATAAGATAAAGATGATATAGAACAGGGTTGAACAAATAATAATATCAATGCAGGGAAATTTTGATTCATTTAGGTCTGAGGTTTTACAAGAGGTAGAGACGAGAATAGACGCTGTCGAAAGGAATTACATGTTTGCCAGGGAAACTGTACGAAATCAACAAAAAACACTGAAAATTACCAGAACATGGGGGAAAGAATTGAAATTAACAGGGAAGACGGTTTACATTCATTTTTCAGCTCACTATCCTCAGAGTATTCAGACAACGCCAACTCTACTTTATCTTGTACCTTACGTGGATCCTCAATCCTCTTTAACACGACTTCCTTTACTTCTTCCAACACATCTTTTACTTTTTCCTCTATTTTACTTACTTCTATCTACCTTTACTTCACATAATTCTTCATGTATTTTATTTACTTCTTCCACCATTTCATATAAATTCAAATTAACAGTCTTTCTCGATTTCAATATGCACCTCATCATCTTATTTAAAATATTTTTCACTAAATTTAATTCTCTTCTTCTTCGCATCTAAAAACAACTTTAATCTATTAATCAGATTCATTCCAAAAACTACCTTATCCTCAATTCAGGCACAGCCATGAATTCGTGTTGAGATTGTATATTCCCTAATTCACATCTTGGAATTGTCATGCTATTAATACTAGCAAACCTTCTGTTGTTCGGTGCTACTAGAGTATTGTTCTTTATGGGTATCAACTCCTTATTTAATTTTTGTACGTTGTTTTTGATAAAATTTTCCGAAATTAGCGATGCTTCAGCTCCCGTATCTATAAGTACTCTAATAATTTTATCTTCTTCATTTATATTTAAAATAGGTAATAAGTTTTTGTTTACATATTTATCATTTTCTAAATCAAATTTGATAAGTCGCTGTTGAAGCTGGTACTGGTTAGTTTTTAAGCGTGCGACCGGTTTACCTCTTAATAAAAATCCGACCTTTCAGTTAAAGGTCCTAGTCGGCTCGCCGTCTCAGCATATGCCCTATTATTATTATGGCCAGTGCCATTTCTCTGTGAATTTTCATTGTTTTTCCTGCCGTGGGACACGGTTCTATTCTCAATGGTACGGGATTCATTGTTTCGCTTATCCCGTCTTTCATGATGGCATTATTTTGCTGTATTTGCCCTTGAGTAAATTATCTCTGACTTCAAATTGCTGGTTATTCCCCCAAAAACGTTTTAAAAATTATACTTGAAAATCTTTATAGGAGTTTAACTAACTTTTCTTAAGTACAAACCAAATTTCCATACTACCTTTAACTTGGATCTTACCGTGCTCAATTTTGTTTACTATTCCCAACTGCCCTGAATAAAAGTTTTCACATTGCTGAAAAATATTTTAGGGTTAAGTTTGTTTTCCCTGTAAAATTCTGAAAATTTTTCCAAGGAAACACTATTTGGATTCTACTTTTTCTGTTCCTCAACATCAATATTTTTAACCATATCATCTAGATTTTCAAACCTACTGCCCAAGTTTGTTTCCAGGTTTTCCAAATCATTTTTATACGTTTTAAACGGTCAGGATGGGCAAGTTTTAGGCTTTTAACATGCCAAATAGATTTGTGACCGGAAGGATGGATAAGTTCATAGGTCTAAGGAGAAACAACTTTAGAGATAGGAAAAGCACCAACAAATTTAGGAGCAAGTTTGGCGTTGAAATGACGTGAAGCGTCGGAGAGAGCGAAATTACGGCATCAAACGGAATCACCTAGTTGATAAGAGACAAGACGGTGTTGGAGATTATTGTGGCTGTAAATTTTTCAATAACCGGCAGAAAGTTTTCTGAGAATGTATATTTTTCAAATGCTCAGGATCTGGAGAAGAATGTCCAGGATCAGGAATATACATGTCATTTAATTCGGACAGTTGCCCGAAATGATCGCCAGAAAAAAAAGGCTCACGACCAAATAGAGGGAAGAACAGAGTACAGTTTATGATTTCGTGTTTGGAAGTGTGGATTGCACAATAAATTTTTGGGAGGTATACATCCCAAAGACGTTAGTGGTCGAGTACATAGGAAGCGATCATGGTTTTAAGGTTGATATAGCGACGACCTTTTTGCCTTTGGCGGATGTTTGGGTTAGGATCGCACCCAAACCGAAGTGAGAGGCATCGGTTTCAATGGTGAAGGGTATGGAGATGTCAGGGCAGGAAAGTATAGGGGCGGAAACTAAATGTTGTTTGAGGAAGAGGAAAGCAGACTGGCAATCACGAGTCTAGGAAAACGGAACATTCTTACGGGTTAGGTTAGAAAGAGAAGTAAAAGTAGCGAAATGGAGGTTGAAACATCGGTACCAACTAGCCATGTCAATCAAGCGACGGACTTCTGAAACAAAAGTAGGAAGGGGAATGTTCAGAATACCAGAAACTATACCGGGATCGACAAGACTATCCCGGTTAACGACGTAACCAAGATAGCGGAGCTCAAGACGGCAGAAATGACACATCCTGCCGAAGGGTAAGGCCACTAGTGAAAACACGGGAAAAGACCAGATTGAGGACACGGAGATGTTTGTCGAAAGAGGTGGTAGCAATGATGATATCTTCGAGGTAGGTAGCAGAATTGTTCCAGTTCAGAAGGGATGACCTGATGGATAAGACGTTGAAAGGTGGCAAAAGGATTATGGAGGCCGAAGGGCATGCGACAAAATTGAAATAAACCTCGATGAGAGACGGTGAATACAGTGATGAGTTTGGATTCGGAGGAGGGGTAGATTTGCCAATAGGCAGAACGGATATCTAAGGAGGAGGGTAGCAAGCATGCGGAGTCGGTCAAGAATGGTACAAATATAAGGAAGAGGATATGCAGCTTTTTCGGTTGACTTTCCGGAAATCAATGCAGACCGATAGGAATCTTTTTTCTTCTTATCTAGGACAATGGAGCCAGACCATGAACTAGTAGAAATTTCGACGACCCCTAAGCGAAGCATCACATCGAGTTCCTAATGAGCAACCTTAAGGAGCGGAAGGGAAAGAGTGTAATAGCATTGTTTGATGAACTCGGCTGACGTGGGAATGTGGTATTGTACTAAAGAAGTGCAGCGTAGACCAGGAGGTTGTTTGGAGAAAGAAGAGGAAAGTAGAGAGTCGAGTCGAAGTTGTTCCAGAAAAAGGTCGGAAATAATGTGGGTAGGAGCTGAAGTAGTGATGACCAAGGAGGAAGGAGGAGCAAAAGTCTACAGACCATCCTGAAAACTGGGTACACACTGCACAGATTGCCAGAAATCTATACCGAGTATAAGTTGGTGGGAGACGTTGGGAATGACAAGGGTGTCAAGGGTAATGACGGACTTTGGGAGAGTAACGGATGGGAAATGGAACCTAGGATATGGCATTTTGAGTTGTCGGAAGGCTACAGAAGGATGTAGAATAATTATATAGGGAAAGGTTCAAGGAACATAAACAGGACCACCAACGATTGTGCGAGTGGTTCTAGAGTTAAACAGACCAGTAAAGGGTATCCCAAAGATTTGGACACACAAATATGGGCGTTGGTCGCCCCGGACACTAGTTTACAGATACTTTAACACAAAGCGAGATTGATCCCCGAGACCAGAAAAAGGGATAACCAGGGACAGAGAAAGAATGGGGTCTTCGCCTCGGCCTAAGAACCCTATCGACGGTTTACCGACACTATATATGTTGGGCAGTTAGGTCGGGTAACCCCCTTCCGACCACAACCATACCAATGTCGGACTTGCGGACTAGGACAACGGGGAGAAGTATGCCCAGTTTTGTCAATATCACAATTGAAGCAGGTACCCTGACAAGTAGGAATAAATGTCGGGACAGGATCAAGCAGGCCGATCATGATGACTGAGTGTATTTGTAGAAGACGAAACGGGCTCAAAAACAAAATCCGGTTCTGCGTATGAGTTTTTGTCTTGGCTTGGAGGTATATAATTCTCAACGCGAAATTTTTTGCGTTCTATTTGCAAATACTCGGATTCCAATTCTTGTAAAGATTAAACACGAAGCAACTGGGTGAGATAGAAGGGAAATAAATTTCGGGAAACAACATCCATTTGTACATCGTCCGGTATACTCCCATGACAACCAAACATGGCAGCGATACGAGCTAGGTACTCGATAATACCTTCCGTAGATTAACTAAAGTAAGAAGTAATTGATTATGAGCTTGGCGTTTCTCCTGCATTGGAAACATCCTAGAACAGCGTCGTTCTATATGCAGCCATAAGGAGCTAATGCGTTTAAATGCAGGTGAAAACTTGTCCCCACTAAATGTAACAAGAGATTGTTTGAGTTCTTGGATCGCAACTGTAACCGCTACCAGTTCGGAAGCGAAATCAGATTCAACGGGAATAGAAAGAAGTTTTTTTCACGTTCCATGCGATACGTACTCTGTACCGACCTGCGTAATTCATTTATGTTATCCTCTGGATTAAAGCCGCGAGATTCTAATTCATATTGGAGCTTGGTTTCCACAACCGGTTTACGTGGATGCGCCAATATGCCATGACACACAAAAGAAAAGAAGGAACCAATTAATGTCAATCCGGCCTCCACGTCTCAACAACAACAAAAAAATTTGTGACTCGCAGCACAGTTTAGAAACCCACCACGTCTATAGGACGGGCTGTAGGATAATAAAGGCGGCTCCGTGGCGTAATGGTATGTGTGTGACTACTATGCCCAAGCTCCCGGGTTCGAATCCCGACACGGTCCGCTTGAAAAATGTTAGGCGAGCATTTTTCACAAAAATACACCCTCGTTCGGATGAGAGGTGAAATGGAGGTCCCGTGTGTGAGTGTTGTCACGCACGTTAAAAATCCCTACCTTGCTTGAAACAGTAAAAGTTCGACAAAATTCCAAATTTTCCAGGTAAAAAAAAAACTCGCTTCCTGGCCAATGTAGTACCTTCGGGTGGAGCATTGAAAAATCAAATGTAATGTAGGATAATAAACCCAATTCTAGAATTGTACTAAAGAAGTGCAGCGTAGACCAGGAGGTTGTTTGGAGAAAGAAGAGGAAAGTAGAGAGTCGAGTCGAAGTTGTTCCAGAAAAAGGTCGGAAATAATGTGGGTAGGAGCTGAAGTAGTGATGACCAAGGAGGAAGGAGGAGCAAAAGTCTACAGACCATCCTGAAAACTGGGTACACACTGCACAGATTGCCAGAAATCTATACCGAGTATAAGTTGGTGGGAGACGTTGGGAATGACAAGGGTGTCAAGGGTAATGACAGACTTTGGGAGAGTAACGGATGGGAAATGGAACCTAGGATATGGCATTTTGAGTTGTCGGAAGGCTACAGAAGGATGTAGAATAATTATATAGGGAAAGGTTCAAGGAACATAAACAGGACCACCAACGATTGTGCGAGTGGTTCTAGAGTTGAACAGACCAGTAAAGGGTATCCCAAAGATTTGAACACACAAATATGGGCGTTGGTCGCCCCGGACACTAGTTTACAGATACTTTAACACAAAGCGAGATTGATCCCCGAGACCAGAAAAAGGGATAACCAGGGACAGAGAAAGAATGGGGTCTTCGCCTCGGCCTAAGAACCCTATCGACGGTTTACCGACACTATATATGTTGGGCAGTTAGGTCGGGTAACCCCCTTCCGACCACAACCATACCAATGTCGGACTTGCGGACTAGGACAACGGGGAGAAGTATGCCCAGTTTTGTCAATATCACAATTGAAGCAGGTACCCTGACAAGTAGGAATAAATGTAGAGACAGGATCAAGCAGGCCGATCATGATGACTGAGTGTATTTGTAGAAGACGAAACGGGCTCAAAAACAAAATCCGGTTCTGCGTATGAATTTTTGTCTTGGCTTGGAGGTATATAATTCTCAACGCGAAATTTTTTGCGTTCTATTTGCAAATACTCGGATTCCAATTCTTGTAAAGATTAAACACGAAGCAACTGGGTGAGATAGAAGGGAAATAAATTTCGGGAAACAACGTCCATTTGTACATCGTCCGGTATACTCCCATGACAACCAAACATGGCAGCGATACGAGCTAGGTACTCGATAATACCTTCCGTAGATTAGCTAAAGTAAGAAGTAATTGATTATGAGCTTGGCGTTTCTCCTGCATTGGAAACATCCTAGAACAGCGTCGTTCTATATGCAGCCATAAGGAGCTAATGCGTTTAAATGCAGGTGAAAACTTGTCCCCACTAAGTGTAACAAGAGATTGTTTGAGTTCTTGGATCGCAGCTGTAACCGCTACCAGTTCGGAAGCAAAATCACATTCAACGGGAATAGAAAGAAGTTTTTTCACGTTCCATGCGATACGTACTCTGTACCGACCTGCGTAATTCATTTATGTTATCCTCTGGATTAAAGCCACGAGATTCTAATTCATATTGGAGCTTGGTTTCCACAACCGGTTTACGTGGATGCGCCAATATGCCATGACACACAAAAGAAAAGAAGGAACCAATTAATGTCAATCCGGCCTCCACGTCTCAACAACAACAAAAAAATTTGTGACTCGCAGCACAGTTTAGAAACCCACCACGTCTAAAGGACGGGCTGTAGGATAATAAAGGCGGCTCCGTGGCGTAATGGTATGTGTGTGACTACTATGCCCAAGATCCCGGGTTCGAATCCCGACACGGTCCGCTTGAAAAATGTTAGGCGAGCATTTTTCACAAAAATACACCCTCGTTCGGATGGGAGGTGAAATGGAGGTCCCGTGTGTGAGTGTTGTCACGCACGTTAAAAATCCCTACCTTGCTTGAAACAGCAAAAGTTCGGCAAAATTCCAAATTTTCCAGGTAAAAAAAAACTCGCTTCCTGGCCAATGTAGTACCTTCGGGTGGAGCATTGAAAAATCAAATGTAATGTAGGATAATATACCCAATTCTAGAATTGACGTGGAGAAAAAGAGGAATGTAGAAAGATAACAAAATTTTTTTGGGCGCCAGCGTTTTCGACAGACTACAATTATCGGTGAAAGCACAATTCCAATAATCTGTAATGAACCAACCAACAATATTGAGCGATCAAGAACGAAAACCAATATTTCAGAAGATTGAACCCACACAAGAAATAAAGAAAATCCATCCCCATGTGCGGAACACCAAAGAGCCGAAAAAGATAAAAAAATAAATATCAAAGGAAGGAGAAAAAATAATTATACGGCAAGGTCTAAGTCAACTCATCTAAGTACCAGTTCGAACGTAAAGAAAAAAAAATAAGCAGCATCAGGCCGAGAAAAAGCGGGTAATGTTGAAAATTATGCAGTAAAAAAAAAATCTCTCCAAAAGTTAAGGAATACAAAATCGGGGTCCCACATCAGAACGTCAAATTTTATGCTACGTACCTAGACCTAAGCGAAAGAGACAAAAAAAGAATGACCGGGCTCAATCGGCGAGTAGGCGGGGTTTTACAAGTAAAGAAATTGCCTGAAATAAAAAATTAAAAGTTCAGTACGACCTGTAATAAAACTCAACACATTAAGTTATAACAAAAAACAAATAAATACCCACAGAGAAAATATTTACAATTTAAAATATGTACAACTTTTACAATTACTGTCCGGTAACCTTGGGCTAAAATACAAACGTTATCCCCCATCCCAATTGACATAACTCAAAATGGATTCTAGTCTCGGCAATATCTAAGTACAAAGAGAATACATATATGTATAATAATAGTACATCAGGAATTTCTTTCTCCTATTGTTTAATTAGCATAGGTACAAATAGTAACGTGAAAAAAATTCCTGCTTGAATATATCACACTCTCCAGTCACACCAGTAACAAACGGAATACGTCCAATTAGCACCCGGAAAATCCCTTCTTGGCACAGTGATATCAGAATCATTAGAGATGTCGGCATTTATATAAGACCCATACACATAAGTAGTAAAGAAACACTCAACCGCTTGTCCACGTTGCTAGATTAGTCACATCTCCCCCAAAGACAGAGAGGAACAGATAGACCCAGGGAAACGCCATCCGCTCATCTTTCCTACTAAAGAAGCGGTAACTGCTTCGTCAATTAAGGGTTAATCTAATGGTTGGTCATGTCCGCGGGAGGAGCACACAACGCTGTGTACGAAATTCTGTAAATAATGAAAAACGACAAATATTCTAGGTTGTATATAGAAAGAATGAATTGAACTCGTTTTATAACAAAAATTAAAATTTAATCCCAGCGTTATCAAACACACACAGGTGTTAATAAAAACTTGAAGCTTTATTATCATAGAAGTGTGATCCATTATTTTAAAGAGCCTTTAGGTTTGGGTATTATAAGAAGTAATCACACTCAATCGTCATATGTATCAAGCCGACGGATACTTGAAGCAAGGTACCGATTATTTAAATTATAAAAGCATTTTCCATATCGCAGCAAATAGGTTTAAATGAAATTGTAGTAAAGCGTACTTATTGTAGGAATGTCTAATATACAGGATGGTATATGAGTATCAAAAGCAAAATATATGCAAACGAATAATGAAATAAAATGGCGTCAGGTTTAGTACGCCGACGGAGTGTGGACGTAGCAGAGATAATATTCAGTAAAAAAAATCGTGAAAAGAGATTATTTAAAATTTTCAATAACAACGAGAAGCACAAATAAAATATCTTTGCTTGAACATGACAAAGGTCAAATTGTAACAGTTCGATTTAACTGCTACGAATCTGGACGTTAGGCAACTTTATTTACCTCCATTTAGATTATACGTTAAACGGAAAAGCAAGTTCCTTTGTCTTATGAGTCGAAATTCTGTTAGGTAGGGATCAAAAGGCATATTTTAGTATTCTGCGCACTTGATAAGATCGGGCTATCTTATTCAACTTTTGGTGGAAGATGGACACGAAGCAGCGTGCTATTTTCCAAACGTTAGTTTGCTTGTTAGAAACGTTTCTGCTTAAGAATAAATTAAATTGCCGGCTAGGGGTAAGCTGATTTTATTTATTATACAATGATTTTTAAATAAGGTTATCTGTTGTAGCAAATTAATTTAATATTTAAAAACGTGTTGTTCACTTCAATATGGTTTTGGTTAGATTGCCATTTAAGTGAATTTGAATACTTGTTCGAGTATTATAAAACGAATAAATTAGAAATTATCAGCAGAGATATTGAACTAATTTACACTGTATCTATATCTTGGATTGATTCCTGGAAAGCTTGCTTTTTCGGATTAAGATTCTTTGGGTTAGAGGATCAGGTGTTCAGTGTCCGCCATGAGGTCACACCATATGTGGTTATTTCCATTGATCGCGTTTTGCCCTGAAGTGTGTTGAGGTCAAATACGTTGAAAATACTTTATTCAGGTATTTATGTATATATCCAATTTACATTTTTATAAAAAAACTTATAATAATTGTTTGTGTCGCAAATGTTTCTATACTAATTGCATTGTGAAGATGCAATGCTTTAATTTATGTTTGAATAAATACGTTCTAAATTTTATCTTGTAAAAACCTCCGGGACATGAGCTCATATCACGACGGTTTATTTTGTTAGCCTTTTGCTACACTGTAAGTATTAAAAAGAAAAGAAAGAAAATTTACTGAAGTAAAATTTACAGTTTTGTTAAAGTTCTAAGAGAATTAAAATTGTTTAAAGATTAAATTTTTATTAGTTTTACTAAAATAATTTTGCAGCTTGATTATCTTGTTAGTTCAATTACAATTATTATACGTATTTATATCACATGTTGTTTGTCTTATTTCAAACTAAATCAGTGAAGTTTTTGTTGGATAAATTATTTCCATGTGTATACTATCGCAGAGATAAAACAAAGAACTCACGGTTTTAGCCCTGATGATAAGGTCTCCCAGAAGATTTAAGTAACAAAGTAAATATCTATTAAGAAAGATTGAATAGGTGAACATGATAGAGGTAAGACACGATTACACAAATTAAAGAAGCATGAAAAGGCAAGTTACACATGGCGCCCAATAATAATTTTGCTACTTATTTTTGCGGTGGTTGTCACATGGATTTAAATATTTAATTTAATTTTACAGAAATAAATTACGAAGTAACTGATTAGTTTTAATAAGTACATGTGAATTATATAGATGCATATACATGTACCAGTGATTTTGATTTGCTATTTAATTAATTGTTTGATGAATGTTATTAATTTTTTACTACGTATATAGGTCGCGTAGGTGGCGTAGTTACCTTTAGCGTTTTATACTAGCACCACAAATCCTTCTAAAAAAGATTTGGGAGCGCTATGATAAACTAAAGGATACTGAAAATTGTCCTCGTGATTACTAGGGATCATTTAATTTGATTTACAAGGGTAGACCCATTGATCATCAACCAAACCTTGATTGGATTTGTTATTTTATAGTATAAATACTATCAATTACTTCGCAACGAAATATAATAACGGAAAGTGGAGTTAATCTGTATTAAATTTTAACTTGAGGATTTCAGCATTATTAGCGAACAAAATTCGTATTTGAGAAATTAATTTTTTAAGCGAAGCTTTTGGATTTATCGAAAATTTCTGTCGCTTAATTGCGTCCTTTTGTTATTTAAATATTTTTGCAATTTATTTAGCATGGCTTGGATTAATTGTCTTTCCACACAAGAATTGTCTTGGGAATTAGCAATTAGAGGTAAAGCTTGTGATAGTATGCTATTAGAAAATAAAAGAAAACTTTTGAGAAGTTTTATTTCAAAAGAAAAAATAGACCCAAAATTAGTTTATAAGTATCCAGAATGTGAATTTGATCCCTACGAACAGCTACATTTTGTGAGGAAGCCTTGGAAACTTTACGCCAACCCTTGCTTGAGTTTTTGGAGAAACCATCCAAATTAACTAATAAACGCCTTAAAGCTAAACTTCTGCATATTGGTCGCCGCTTGGAATATATAGAAGTAACAGATGAGTTACAACAAAAAGTTAATATTTTGAACAGTAAATGTCTGGAATTTTTGGATATGTTAGGTGAGGTTGATCCGGAAATAATGTTTCAAAATGATGTAGAAACATTTGTGAATTCTCGGATGGAATCTCAAATACAAGAAAGTACGGACATTAACCCTGTAGTTGCTACAGAAGAAAATCCACAGCAATCAAGCCCAATAAATAAAACTACAAGTTTAGTTAATACACAAATTTCAATAATCCCAACTGTTAACAAAGAGTCTATTCGAAATTTAGAAGCAAGATTAGCTAATCTAGAATCACCAATGCAGAATGAACCTGTAACACATCAAATCATTAAATCAAACTTTGTTACACCAATTGCAAAATGGAATGTTTGTTTTACTGGCGATACACAGCAATTAGGAGTCAATGCATTTCTAGAACGAGTAGAAGAATTGAGAATTGCTAGAGGATTTACGCACCAGCAAGTATTTAATAGTGCTATTGATATTCTTGGAGGACAAGCGCTCATTTGGTATAGGTCATTTAAAGGAAAAATTCACTCATGGCTAGAGTTAGAGCAAAAATTAAAGAAACATTTTCTGCCAGCGGATTATGATGAAGTATTGTTAGATGAAATACGATCTAGGAAACAAGGACAAGATGAAAAACCTGTAATCTTTATAGCAGCAATGGTGAACTTGTTTAATAGATTAATCAAAATACCGCCTGAAATAGACCAACTTAGATATATTCGTAAAAATCTTCAACCCTTCTATGCAAGCCACTTAAGTTTAGAAAAAATAGACAGCATTGATCAATTAATTGAACTCTGCCTTCAACTGGAAAATACAAAGTTACAAAATTTTAAATTTAGAAATAGAGATTTGCCTATAAATGCACCATTAGAGCCAGATTTAGCATACCAACCTGTTACAACACAAAAACAAATAAACGCCATAATAAAGAACGAGCAACAACCTCAGTCATCAAAAAGAAGTTTAATGTTCTCCAATAAAAGATTTAATAATAGATCAACTCGGATATCGAAGTTAGCTGATTTGGCATGCTACAATTGCAATGAGAAAGGATATACCTATCACCGTTGTACAAAGGATCGTACACTTTTTTGCTACATTTGAGGAACAAAAGAAGTTACGTACAGTAGTTGTCCCAAATGTGCAAAAAGTTCAAAAAAACGTATAAGAGCCGGTTTCAGTATTAGCCAACGAAACCATAACTATGGCATTTCGGCTAACAGTACAGAATGGAAAAATTGGTTACAACGAATTAGAGATTTTACATCAACTACATCCAAAAAAATTAACACAATTCTATATACAAAGAAGCAAGACCCAAGACCATTTATTTATGTTCGTATAAAAACACAGCCTATCCTAGCGTTATTGGATACTGGTGCAACTAATACGGTAGTAGGACGTACGGGATTACCTATAATTAAGAATTTAGGATTAAAGATAGAACGACCTGTTGCTCCTACTTATCTAGAAACAGCTGATGGTACCAAACAGTGTTCGCTAGGTCAAGTAATTTTGCCTACAGAAATTAATGGAACTACTCATAATATTACAGCTACAATAGCAAATTCTATTAATGATGCTTTAATATTAGGATCGGATGTCTGTCGTATATTTAAATTACATGCAAATTTTGACAATAACACTTTTTGTATGATAAACGAGAAACAAATAGTATCAGCACTAGAGCAGAAAATTATAAACACCACAGATGATCTCAGTAGTGATCAAATGTATCAACTACAGAATATAATGGAAAAATTTAAATCAATTAGTGGCCAAGAATTAGGAAGAACAAAGAAAGCAGTACATCGAATAGATACAGGGATGCTGAACCCATAAAACAACGATACCATCCGTTATCACCAAATATGTTAAAAAACTAAATAAAGAAATCGATGAAATGTTAAAATTAGGGGTGATAAGACCTTCGCAATCGCCATGGAATTCGCCAATCGTAATGGTCAAGAAAAGAATGGAGACATACGGTTATGCTTCGACGGAAGAAAACTTAACGCTGTGACAAAAAGATGCATACGGCTTACCGTACGTTAATGATATACTTGATAAATTTAGAGATACTAAATTTCTAACATCAATAGATTTGAAAAAGCTTTCTGGCAAATAGAATTAACACCGAGTCTTGTGAAAAACTGCCTTTACAGTACCTAGGAGAGGACTTTTGAATTTACTGTATTACCTTTTGGACTTTGTAATAGTCCCCAAACACTACAACGATTAATGGACAATATCCTAGGACCACGTTTTGATAATGTGTTTGTATATTTGGACGATGTAATTATAGCATCTGCCACGTTTGAAAGTCATATGAATACACTAAATGATGTTTATCTAGCGCTAAAGAAGCTAATTTAATAATTAACTTTGAAAAGTGTGAGTTCTGTAGACCATCGCTGAAATATCTTGGCTATGTAATTGATAGAGAAGGACTTCGAACTGATCCGGAAAAAGTCCAGGCTATAGCAAGTTTTCCAACTCCAACAACTGTCAAATCAATAAAAGATTTCTAGGAATGGCAGGCTGGTACAGGAGATTTATTTTCAATTTTTCAACCATAGCTGATCCAATTTTATCGCTTATTAAAGGTCGCTCCAAAAAGCAACACATTAGCTGGAACCAAGAAGCAGAACAAGCCTTCCAAAATTGAAAGCGTTGTTAATTACCTCGCCGATTTTAACTAGTCCAGACTTCTCACAGAGTTTTATTATACAAACAGATGCGTCAGAAGTTGGTCTTGGAGCAATCTTATTGCAAGGTGAGGGCGCGAACGAAAAAGTAATAGCATATGCAAGCAGGTCACTGACTAAGCAAGAGAGAGCTTACAGTGCCACCGAGAAAGAATTGCTAGCAGTAATGTTTGGAGTAGAAAAATATCGTCCTTACATAGAGGAACAAAGTTTAAAATCATTACTGATCATTACTCTTTAATATGGTTGGACAAATTAAAAGCCCGTCCGGAAGGTTACAGAGATGGAGTTTACAACTTTCCCAGTTTTCTTATGAAGTTCTTCATCGGAAGGAAAATTTAATGTGGTTCCCGATGCACTATCAAGAGCACCAATAATAATAAATCAGATTTCTATACACCAAGACCAGTGTGATCCATGGTATAATAAGATGATGCAACGAATTCAGAAAAATCCTTCAAACTACCCTTCATGGAAAATAGAGAAGAATGTACTTTACAAATATGTTCCCAACAAACACAACATTGTTTCTAATTTGATAGAGTGGAAACAAGTACTTCCAAAATATTACAGAGAAGATGTCATTAAACAAAATCATGATACTCCTACATCCGCTCATCTTGGTACATTTAAAACATGGAACAAGGTCGCCGAAAGCTATTATTGGCCAAAGATGAAATCAGATATTGCTCGGTATGTCAGAAAATGCCAAATCTGTCTTGCTTCAAGAAGTACTTTACAGTCGAAAAATGGGTTAATGGGGAAGGAAAGAGAAGTGGAACATCCTTTTCAAATGATATCTATTGATATTATGGGGCCTTTACCCAGATCGAAAAAGGTAACACATCTATTTTAGTGGTTTCTGACTGGTTCACCAAGTATGTACTGATTCACCCTATGAAAAAAGCGACAGCTACCTCGATAAATAATTTTATCGAAAATCAAGTATTTCTTATATATGGAGTACCGCAAATTATAACGACGGATAATGGATCTCAATTTGTAAGTAAGGCATTCAAGAAATTGATAAAGGAATACCAAGTTCAGAAGGTTTGGTATAATGCAAACTATCATCCTCAGGTTAACCCTACGGAAAGAATTAACAGAGTTATCATCACAGCGTTAAGATCATATGTGAAAGATAATCACAGGCTTTGGGACGAAGAACTGCATAAAGTTGCACATGCTATGAGAAACGCAGTTAGTGAAGTTACTGGTTACACTGCAGCCTTTTTAAATTTTGGTCGTTCAATACCTATTTCAGGAGATTATTATGGTAAACTATCTGAGTTTACTGATCAAGATCTTACGGTTCATTCAAGAGAGCAACTGGTAAAAGATCTCAATGAGCTTTCAGAGTGATGTGGTAGTAAGACTTCATCAGGCTTATGAACGCAATAAGAAAACTTATGATTTACGGCGTCGGGAAGTGGAGTATAATAAAGGAGACTATGTTTGGAAGAAAAACATGGTGCAATCCAAAGCTTCGAAGCTGTATCCCAAAAATTAGCACCTAAATATGTTCGCTGCAAAATCATTGAGAAAACTGGAACAGTCACATATCGACTAAGAGACGAAAAAGGAAAGGACATTGGTGTCTGGCACGTGAAGGATCTCAAGCCAGATAACTAGCGTTATTAGCTACCGATCTAGCTTTGATTTAGTAGGTAGGCTACTAGGAAGAAATGTCTTCTTTTTTTGAGTGTGGGTTTGCACCTTGCTTTTGCATTAGCCTGGTGGGACCCCATGTTCACAGGGAAGTACATATATTTCTAGTTTGTCATCCTAACTTAATTGTATGAGAGTTTCTCATGTGGGAAGGGGGTAGTGTAACAGTTCGATTTAACTGCTACGAATCTGGACGTTAGGCAACTTTATTTACCTCCATTTAGATTATACGTTAAACGGAAAAGCAAGTTCCTTTGTCTTATGAGTCGAAATTCTGTTAGGTAGGGATCAAAAGGCATATTTTAGTATTCTGCGCACTTGATAAGATCGGGCTATCTTATTCAACTTTTGGTGGAAGATGGACACGAAGCAGCGTGCTATTTTCCAAACGTTAGTTTGCTTGTTAGAAACGTTTCTGCTTAAGAATAAATTAAATTGCCGGCTAGGGGTAAGCTGATTTTATTTATTATACAATGATTTTTAAATAAGGTTATCTGTTGTAGCAAATTAATTTAATATTTAAAAACGTGTTGTTCACTTCAATATGGTTTTGGTTAGATTGCCATTTAAGTGAATTTGAATACTTGTTCGAGTATTATAAAACGAATAAATTAGAAATTATCAGCAGAGATATTGAACTAATTTACACTGTATCTATATCTTGGATTGATTCCTGGAAAGCTTGCTTTTTTTGGATTAAGATTCTTTGGGTTAGAGGATCAGGTGTTCGAGTGTCCGCCATGAGGTCACACCATATGTGGTTATTTCCATTGATCGCGTTTTGCCCTGAAGTGTGTTGAGGTCAAATACGTTGAAAATACTTTATTCAGGTATTTATGTATATATCCAATTTACATTTTTATAAAAAAACTTATAATAATTGTTTGTGTCGCAAATGTTTCTATACTAATTGCATTGTGAAGATGCAATGCTTTAATTTATGTTTGAATAAATACGTTCTAAATTTTATCTTGTAAAAACCTTCGGGACATGAGCTCATATCACGACGGTTTATTTTGTTAGCCTTTTGCTACACTGTAAGTATTAAAAAGAAAAGAAAGAAAATTTACTGAAGTAAAATTTACAGTTTTGTTAAAGTTCTAAGAGAATTAAAATTGTTTAAAGATTAAATTTTTATTAGTTTTACTAAAATAATTTTGCAGCTTGATTATCTTGTTAGTTCAATTACAATTATTATACGTATTTATATCACATGTTGTTTGTCTTATTTCAAACTAAATCAGTGAAGTTTTTGTTGGATAAATTATTTCCATGTGTATACTATCGCAGAGATAAAACAAAGAACCCACGGTTTTAGCCCTGATGATAAGGTCTCCCAGAAGATTTAAGTAACAAAGTCAATATCTATTAAGAAAGATTGAATAGATGAACATGCTAGAGGTAAGAATAATTACACAAGTTACTCATAAGAAGCACGATAAGGCAAGTTACAAAATTATTGGTGCTAAATTGCTATCAAATGGACAAGTTTTAAGGGTATTATTTTACAATATGCGTAAAGTGAAGTTAAATCTTTGTATAAGTGATACTTTAACTATAACAGAGACAGAGGTTCTTTGGGAAAAAGCGAGAATTCCAACACGAACAGTTCAACATACTGTTGAAAAGTTAGAATCAATATATCAAGAATGAAAAGCTATTCAAAAAAATTCTAAACGCCGAAATGAAGTGCAAATAAAACGGAAGCAGGCTTTTCTTGAAAAGATGGATGACCTTTTTAATATCGCACACGGAAATGCATTAGAAATAATTAATATTGAGGAAGATAAGACATTTCTTCTCAATCAGAGAAAAAAAGGACGATGTGGTTCAATGATTGGAGGAGACTATGTATTATTAGCAAAAGAGAAAAAATTAGAATTACCTAAAAGTGTACAAGAGAAAGGAGGATTTCGATAGTGAAAGTGCTATTCAAAGTTAGTATTTTTTGTACATTTTGTATTAAAAGATTTTTTATATAAATGTGAATTGCCATTCTTGTTGATTTTTGCAACGGACATTTGCTACTATTTTTTCTTTACTTCACACTTCACAGCATTTAGATTCCTCTGGGAGTCGTAAGACGTACGCTGTCAAGGATAGTTTAAGCTAGATAGGTATTTGACGCGTATCGACACACATATTGTTTACTGTTTAAAAGTGATTATTATCTTATTAATAATAATAATACTTTTGTAAACAGCACGCAAGATACCAAATCCCCATATTATATTTATAGTTTAATCGTCCTGACGACAGCAAGCGTCTTACGTCTCAAGAGAAACTTAAAAGCTATAAAGTGGAGATGATTGTCGCGAAAATCGGCAAATCGGTTACATTGAAATATAAATATGCATAAAAGCCATACGTATTATTTAGAACTAGAAAAAACAGTGGAATTGCAATCGTCATGATCATCATCATCGATATTCAACGAAGAAAGAAAGCAATTATCCGATGCAAGCGAAATAAGTATTGTATCCGAGTATATTTCAGACTTGAATGTAAACATTAGCAAACCTGATCCGAATGATGAAATTACTCGAAAAAAATTACGTGGTCGAACACAAATAATTACACCAAAACTAATTACGATCTTGGATAAATGTAAAGTAGCTGATCGTGGTGCAGTACAAATTATAATTGCAATTGCCCAGGCTCTCGGTCACGATGTAAACGATTTAGCTATTAATCGTACGTTTATTCGACATCAACGTTCACAAATGCCGGAAGAAAATCGCGGAAGTATTATGTGGCGGCTCCGTGGCGTAGTTGGTATGCGTGTGACTACTACGCCCAACGAACCAGGTTCGTATCCTGACACGGTCCGCTTGAAAAATGTTGGACACTAAAAGAAAGAGATATTGTACGAAGGTTTGAATTTTGTGCTCGTATGCAAGAATGGGAAGACTACAGGTTTATGACACGACAAGTACTGTTCTCTGACGAAGCAAAGTTTACGTCTAATGGTATAGTAAGTTCGCAAAATTGTCGATGGTGGAGCGTTCTTAATCTCAATTTCCATGTCCAAACCAGAGATCAATATTCATTTAAAACTAATGTATGGTGTGGCATTTGTTGGACCATTCTTTTTTCGAAATAACATGAATATAGAAAGATACCTACAATTTTTAAATAATCAGTTCTCTGACTTTCTTGATCCGCTAAATGAACGAGGAAAAATATGGTACCAATAGGATGGAGCATCATGTCACTGTAAGAGAACTATTAGGGATTTTCTCGTCCACACTTTTAACGTAAAGTGATCGGAAGAGACATGGGGTTTTTTTGACCACCAAAGTCGCCGGACATAACCCCTCTAGACTTCTTTTTGTGGGGCTTACTTAAAAGAAAAAGCATACCTTCAGAGGCCATTTCAAGATGTTGGATGTCCATAGCAATTTACAGTTTTAAAATATTTTTATTTCGAGACGAATTCAATATGACGACAGTTGGATTTCGGGACATTTGTGTATTTCTTTATACGTAAAAGCATGGAACAAAGCTCCAATTGCGGCATTAGCTCCCTCTAAAGATTTACAGTTTTTAAAAGATCTTTATGAATATCGTAAAATTGATAAAAATATAAGCCGTCTCACACTACACAAATTTTGCAATCACTTGTGGTATTTGGTGCCAGAAACACTATATAAATTTTTTACGAACACATTACAATTGAAATAAAGAAACTAATAGTAGTCATTGAAATTAACGATAGCACCGACGAGTCGATTAAAAAACTGATAATAAATGAAAAAAATATTTCAAATTATTTGAACTATGGAATTTAACAATTTATATCGAAACAGTCGAGACCTTTCTTCAAACAGTTTTCAATATCGAAGGATTTTATTTAAAAAGATCCTACTACGTGGGCAAATGAAGATAGTTTTAAAACCGGGATGGAAATTGTCAAAAAATTTAAAGTCGTAAATGATACGGCAGAACGAGAAATTAACCTTATACATGATAATAATCAAATTTTGTCGAAAAATGAGGGAGAAAAACAACTTATTCTTCAAATCGTATCACAATATAAAACTCAATATCTTGACGTCAAAAAATCCACTCTTTTGCAAGATTTGTAAAATATATGTATATACAGTTTTTCATTTATTGTTCAATTTGTGTGTTGTTGTACTTACTAGTAAATATAATACTTAGCATTTATAAATAAAAACACATTGAATCATCATTTAGAACTTCTTCTATCGAATTTCCTCACTTTTCATAAAAAATCATATTTTTTTAATTTTAACCGAATTGAGGCACGTCTTCCCTTTATCCAATTAAGCTAAAATTTTGTACGCATTTTTTTTTCTATATGCAACAATTTCAGGAAGCGTTCCGAAAAAAACTTGAAAAGCAATTTTCACCAAGTATAAATAAAGTCCACCCTAATGTATATGTAAAATACTATTCTTCTGTTTATTCCTTGATCTTTTGATGTAATATATTTATTTGTGCTTATTCTATAGTATTAGGTCTAAAATAATCATCCAGCTCTTATAAAGTAATTGTGTGAGATGAATAATTAATTTAGATGCAACAGCGACTTCAGAGGCTTACAACTAATTTATAAAATCGCTCAGAGTAAGGGTATTAATATGACCCATTTTAAACATTAAAACCATAGTTCCATTAGTTAACTACAACAATATTTTAGTGAAGCTTTACGCTACTGGGTCAGAAACTTTCAGCAACAGCAGGTGGTTAACTAAAGTACAGGTTTCCACAGTACATTAGATAAAAGACTCTTGTGTTCTATATTATACGGAAAGTACTTATTACCAGTAATGGGGCTATTAACTTGACCAACTATACCCTTATAATCTGCCTACTGTATTATCAAACTTGCATTAAAAATTGAATGTGTAGCTCGTGGAGTAATATCAGGTATTATAAGGTATAATGCCGCACAGTAATCGAAGAGCAATAGAAAACTTGCAACGTTTCTACGTGATCTGTAAATTGTTGATGCAATACTTATCACAAGGTTGACGAACCACGTGGCGTAATTGATAACATAAATAAGTAAGATGCTTAGAACATGCACGATGTAATACAGAACGACCGAATTATTTTGATCTCATGAGCTCATCTTCTGTGAAATAAACGTATACAATGTAGAATGAAGTTATAGATTTAAATAGTCTTCCTAAAAAATATTTAGCGTTTAGAAAATTTATTCTAAAGTGCAATGCCTCACAGTAATCGAAGGACGACAGAAAACTTGTGACGTTTTCTTCGCGACCTTAAGTTGTTGATATAATACCCATTCTCAAGTGAGCCACGTTCACTTGAATGATAATTTACTCGATAATTTATAAATTAAGAAAATGCATTCAACGTGTAGGATTAGGTACGAAATTCCTAAGTGCTTGCGTCATCTCAGGGGTCATTTTCAATGAAATGCAACACGTATAATTAAAAATGAAGTTGTACGAGGGTTATCCCAGAAGTACTTTACTAACTAAATAAAACAACAGATTTTGGATAAAAAGCTCTATTTCTCTACATAGTTTCATTTTTCCTCGTTATACTTTTTTCCAGCAATGTTCAATAGGTCAGATACTCTGTTCATAGTGAGAGTCATCGAGCTCAAAATATCAGTTTACCGCAGACTTCACTACCTCATTGTTGGCAAATCTTTTACCACCGAGCCATTTCTTAAGTAGGGAAACAAAATAATACGAAGGGGCTTAGCCTGGCTAACAGGGTGCGTAAGAGAGCAAAATTCACTTCTTAACTCTTTGGTTTTTGCCATCGCGATAACGGATGTGTGAACTGGTGCATTGTCTTAATGAAACAAAACTTTCTATTTCGCTAAATTTATTCACGCAAGCCCTACAATGAGTTCGCATAATACTCGCATTGATGGTTTTTTCCTTTTGAACAAATTATTCCATACGCATCCTAATAAATTGTCGCCATGACCTTGCTTGCAAATCAAACTATCTTCGCGTTTTTTCTCTCTTTCAATCTTTTGTTTTGACTGTTCGCTCTACAACTTTGGTAGCTCATTCGACCTTGTTTAAACTTCTCCATTTAGTACTTTACTGTTGTGTACGAGGCACAAACCCTCCCCTACTTTGATATTGGTTAGAGTGGAAACTTTCATGTGAAGGTATTGTATCACATAATGATAACCAGTTTTTTTACATGTTTATACATATATTAATACATATATACGTGGTATATTTGTATATCCCAAATTTTTGCTCCTACTTTGGTTGAAAGCCGACAGCAAATAATTTGGAATACATTTTTGGAGGCTTACTTCCGTCAGCCTCTCATATTATGAAACTTGATTGCAATTAATAGAAAAGAAAATTTAAACATAAAAGTTTAAAAATATTTGGATTTTATAAATGTAAAATTTGTGACATTTAAGTGACAAGAAAAAGATAGCGAAAGTCAAAAATTTTATACTACAATTAAATCGACTACACCAAGCAACCAGAATCGGCCTACCAGCAATCCAATAACCCAAGCATATGCATCCAACATCATGCTACCACCACCCTCAGTAGAAGGGTCAACACCCTTCACCAGGTCAGGGAGAATTGATCGCTCACCACCACCACCATCTCAAGATACTAGATCATCGGTAAGTTCTAACCCAAGTAAACAGCTAAGAAGTAATGATGACACAGAAATGGACGATTCTGACCCACTATCATTACACAACATCAGCGTTCTAAAACGTGAAATCACTGATTACGTATTTAAAAATAGTAACAAAATAAATCAAACCTGTACTAATTTTCTGCTACAAAAATTTGAACAAATTGTGATAATTACTAACGAAGCAGTGCAGAAATACAACATCTCCGAAGCGAAACTACTAGCACTGCAGCAATGCCTGGATGCTAAGCTACAAGCAACAGACAAGATAACAACACAAACCCCAATTCAAACACACAACGCCGCTGCTTCTCAACAACCGCTATCACAACATGCTCCCTTAACCAAACCACTCTCCAAAATTATAACTTTAAAACTCACCACATCCGATACAACACCCGCTGAGCTACAAACCCACTGACATTAATCTTATCTCCTCTCTCACAAAAAATTCCTGTAGTGTACATCTCCCTAAACCTAAACTCTCACAAATCATAATCTTTGACTTAGACAAAGAGATCTCATCCACAGGCTCTCTTAACTTTATATACCTACAGAATTCCGTAGATCTACTTATTTTTGAAGATACGTACAGAACAGAAATCTCCATTGCCATCCGCCACACAAAAACAGATCACTCCGACAATTTAATTTGATCCCCAACCGCCTGTAGCCACTGCGCCGAAAGCCACCCCTTCAAATTATGTCCGAACCCCCTACTGCCGCTCCCATTTGCATCAATTGTTCCCGCATTAATCGCCCTTCGACCATTCCGTTACTAGCCCCGACTGCTCTGTCTATAAACAATCTCTTTATATGACTAAACTACGCACAGTCCAAACATTCCCTTATACATACGTAATCTGCTTATTCCTCGACTTCCACTCGGCCTACAACCTCCTTTAACGGTCCAATCTTCTTAATCAACTTAAACGAACCAATTTCCCTTCCAACCTTTACCTCTTAATAAAATCCTTCTTCTCATCCCGAACAGCCACCCTAACCTCCAATTTCCACTTGGTTACTAAACCTCTCGTAGACCTTAATATCCCAAACACCTCCACCTTTGCTTACGCCGATGACGTAGTTTTCCTTATCCGCGGCAACTCTCGTGCCTCTATAGAATCCACCGCTGCAATACTAATACTAATACTATACTAATTTAAATAAACAACAACTTTCTCCATCTAAAACAAAAATGCTCATGCTTAAAGGCCACCTCAACCCAAACCGAAATCCTAAGATTCACATTCTTAACACACCAATTCCCCTCTCAACAACAGCTTCCTATCTTGGACTTCACATTGACACTCGCCTAAACATGAACTCTTATCTCTCAAAACTTCGAACCAAAACACGAATCATACTCCATAACCTACTTCACGCTCTTCCAAAGTCAGTCCACCTCACCAATCCAACACGAAGGCTAATCATTAACTACATCATAATCCCAATCATCAAATACGCAGTAAATTCTTGGCTCCCACCTACACCCTCCTTCTCCAGACGTACGCTCAACACCATCATAAGACTTTTTCTACTCTACACCTCAAGAGCGTACAGAACCACCTCCACAGTGCCCTTGTATACCTTGCTTTAAATTCCTCCGATTGAAATCCAACTAAATTCTTCACTCCAATTCTGAAATCTCAAACATACCCTACCAATCATCCTACACGGCAAAACACTTCACTATGACGAATTCCGTACTCTCCCTAAAACTGATATAAAATCTCGAATACATAACTTCTTACTCCATTCCTGGCAAGATCTTTGGTCTCACTCCACCACCGGCAGATATGCATTTGATATCTTCCCTGATATCTCAAACTTCCCTCCACATATTCCTTTCTCTAATCCTACTACAATGCAATTTCTGCCTGGCCATGGCAACTTCCGTAATAAACGTCATCAAGTCCATTTAACTCCTTCCCCTCACTGTTCTTGCAACGAACAATCTCCAGAAACCCCACAACACCTGATATACTCCTGTCCCCTAACCTCTCTACTAAAATCAACCTCAAGCAATCTACAAACTTTGACCCGTTCTCCATGCTTCCTAACATAAACTTCCTAGTCACTAACCACCCTCAAGAATTTAATAATTTCCTAAATGAAATCCTCTTAACCAAACCTACCATCACAACCAGCGGCACTAGTACACTTAATATACACTCTTGCAATTCACTACCACATAACACCTACACTCGCACTATACATACAATCAGCATTACTCCACGTGCACAGTCGACGACTAAAATAGGAGCACAAATCCCCCTCATCAGAACTTTAAAAGCCACAATAGTCTTTGAATTAATTATTCTAAGTTCTTCAAATATGTAAATAATTATAATGTTCGACTAGTATGGGCTCTGGCCTAGGTATAATCCACAACAATAAATTAATTTATCTATCTATCTATCTATAATAACTGAGAGCCTTCACTATTAATGACTCTCAAACAATTACTAAACAACGTAGCGTCGTCAAAGTTCAAACTTGAGTTTTATTAAATTTGTGCTTTCTGCAATAGTCGCTTTTTATACAACTATATATTAGGTCGGGTATTTCTTGAATTACCCTTGTTGGTTCAAATAAAGTGCAAATATTACTAAGCGAGCATTTATTTTTAAGTTAGAATAAATTTTGTAAGATTGATAAAGATAAAATAAGACAAGGGGACATAGAATGATGATGTGGAAAGTATGTGCATTTTATCGGTACCCCCACTTCTATTTGAGGGAGTGCAAAGGAGTGCGCTCGTTTGTGCTAAGGTTATGCTAGTTTGTGTTGCAAACAACATTGCCTGTGCAACTCTCTTCTCGTGATAATCAGAAAACGAGTTGTGGTGCTGCTGAAACGACCGCACCTCCACCCTTACGGAAACGGATATGCAAGTGTTGTATTCTTTTGTGCTTAAAACCACATCGTTTGAGCTATCCTCCTCGAGATATTCAAAAAACAAGTCGGTGGCAGAGTAGTATTATTATCTCATGGCGGGTGACGTCACATGCGCAATAGGTTCAATTTAAACTTAAACCTCAAGATTCACAACGCTACAGTACAACCCACAAACATCTTGCTAGCAATGTGGCTTTAATACGTCGTCACGAATATCCCATTTATTACGTTAAGTAGAATATTGTTTGTAAGGACTCCGTTCACGCTGGCGGTATCTAGAAATTTATAAATATATGAAATAAATCCAGACCTCCATATAATATCGGAGCTTTTACTTGTTTTTACTTATAAACAATTCTAGGTTCGTAGTTTCTTTATCCGTAAATATTTGCTGTGGCAACAGTGCACATACTCAGCGGATCCCAATACTGTATATACCGAATGTGAACCGTAACTGTCATTGTCTTTCTCGCTCTTATCAAGGTCTTATTGTTTTCAGTTTTCCGTTTTAATATTTGTATCAAGTAATAGTCATCAAAACAATTTTTTTCAAAACTAACTGATAGTTAATTTCTTCAGCAATGTAAATATTTAAAAAGAATGTTCGTTTAATGATTAATTATGATATTTTTTAAAGTAATATTATGAATAGGAAGGAGGTAATTCATAGTCAAGGACGACAGATTGTTTTTAATGTGTTTCAATATTTGAAACGCATAAAAGATTCGTGCGCCTCCAACCTGAACAATTTGCAGGAGTGCATGGTCGAAGCAACAGGTGTGTCATTGCGGACGGTGCAAAGAATTGTAAAGGAAGGTACAAACAAACCACCCTGCAGCAAGTTCAGTTCACCAAGGAAAACCGTAAATAAACCAAGCCCTAAGTCAACAGTGAATGGATTTGACGAACAGATTTTAAGAACCGTTATGTATCGGTTTGCAGCAATACATAAACGTAGACCGACTTTGAAGTTAGTGTTTGACGAATTTAAAAATGATTGCCCTCATTACACGGGAAAATTTGGTTTGTTCAGAAAAATTGTTGTAAGAGCAGAGTTTCGTTGGAAGAGAACTGTAGATAACAGGAAAATTCTTGTTGAACAAAGCAATATAAGGGCAAATCACACCATATTTTTGAAAAATCTTAGTAAGTATAAAGAAGAGGGCAGAAGACGGCACCACCAAGGGTTTGAAATCGCCAGTTTCAAAAGGGAAGCGTTTGATAATTGTTCATGCAGGTGGAAAAAATGGGTTCGTTCCAAATGCAGAATTGATATTTAAGTCTGGTTTGAAAACTGGGGATTATCACGATGACATGAATCATCGCAATTATAAAAAATGGCTGCAAGAAAAGTTAATACCAAATTTGGAACCCAATTCAGTGTTTGTGATAGACAATGCGTCATATCATAATGTTCTTGTGCATTCTAATCCTACTTCAAGTTGGAAGAAAACAGATATGCAGAAATGGTTGAAGGAACGAAATATCCCCTTTGAATGTAAGGAAACCAAGCCTGAATTATATTCCAAAATTAAGGCACATAAACCTGTTCATCAGCTGTTTGTAATTGACCAGCTACTGGCAGAACATGGTTATGTAGTATTGCGTTTACCTCCATATCACCCAGAACTAAATCCTATCGAGATGATTTGGGCGTTACTTAAAAACCGTGTCGCTGCATATAATGTAACCTTCAAAATAGATGATGTATGGAAGTTGGCAGAAGAACATATAAAAAATATTGGAATCAACGAGTGGACTAAAGTATGTCTGCACGTAGAGAAAATTGAAAAGGGTTATATGGAACGAGAAACTTTAATAGACGAGGTTCAAGACCTAATTATACGGGTTGATGATAATAGCGATAATTCAGATGGATACTTATCCTCAGGCGATGAGTCTGATGATGGGGATGAAAGTTTAGGATGTGAACCCATTTAAAATATTTTATGTAAAATAGTTGAATGATGGTCTTTATTTAGCGTTGTAGAAAATGTGTCATAAATACATTTGTTTGTACATTATTGTTTATTACTGTGGTATTGAAATAAAACTTGCTTAAAGAGGGAAGCAGTCTTTATATCAAATTATGTTCAGTAGTGCTGTGACAATCGATCACTTTTAAAGCTGAAACAATCAATGATTGGCTTTCAAAGTGATTGAATCATTTTACATTTTAATCCAATCAATCAATTCTGTTAAGCATGTCCATTCTTTGTCACCAAAAGGGATTTTTATTGACTGTATTTATCTTGGCGCTTCTATCCGATCGTGTTAAGGTTAAGATTATTAATTATTCAAGGAATTATTTTATAGCTAGATTATCGATGAAGTGCGTAAAAAATATATTAATTTAGCAAATATTTCTAAACTATGAATGAGGTTATGTAAAAAATATATAACCTGACAAGATGCAAACCTTAATTACCTTTCTTTTCATACTATAACTGTTCCTCTTCCTTCAATTCTACAGCACTGAATTGTTGATTCTACATTAAAATAAAGCACGAGATATATGCAATTTATAATAATATTAATATAACAAATGATATAAAAACCTTTTGGTATTAATTAAAAATTGTTTTTATTTTGTTTTTGTTAGTTGCATCACCATGAGTGTCATTGTGTAAACATATTCTTAAAACGTTTTTGTAATAAATCTTAGTAATATTTTCGAGGTGGGCATTTGACATTTTTATAGTGTTTATAGTTTATAGTTTGTGTTTAAAACAAAAACGTTTATTGATTTGAAAAAAACGAATATGTAGTACTACCAAATTGTTTTTGTTCTACTAGTGGCTATAAATGATAAAATATCTTGTGTACACTGATCCAATCAATCAATAATCTGGGGTATCACATCTAACAATAAGCTCAGATCATTTTTATAGAAGAGCAAAAATCAACATAAAACTATTTAAAACACATTTCTTGGTTGCTCAACAATTTTTGCTCTGGCAACACTGGACGTGCAAGCAGTCGATGTTTTCTAGTCTCACTTTTTTATTTTGATTATTAATATAGCTCCTCCTCGCGCAGGTTTTTTCAAGGTCACCCGCCATGAGATAATAATACTACTATACTGCTGAAACGTCTAAACCCCCCAACTTACGGGTAATAGAAAGCGGTGTATTGGTTTGTGCTATATTTGTACTGGTTTCTGCTGAAAGCCCAATGGTCTATGCATTCCCCTTTCCGAGAATGGGGTGCTGTTGAAACGTCTGCACCTTCATCCATACGAAGGGACTAGAAAGTAGTGCATATGTTTGTGCCAGTTTATGCAGAAAACCTTATTAGTAGTATTGTTTAAGTATTCTAAGCCAGCACCACCTCTACCGTCCTCCTCCAATCTTTTCCGGCCTCCTCCAATCTCCTCCCTCTGCGTACTTCTTCCGTCCTCCTCGGACATCGTCTGCACTTCCCGATCCTCCTTCAACCGCCTTTAACTGTTATTGGGGTTCGTTGTGATTCCTTCATTTCTGCTATGCTTTTTCTACTAGATATTTGTGCTAGCTTTTTTTTCCCACCCAACCACACTGAGAAAAGTGATTTGGTTGATACAACCAATTCTGTTGTTTTGAAGAGTAAAGCATTTGATCAAGTATTTTTTAGTCGTTCTAAACGAAACTATATTCACTGAACCGCTTGCAGATGGTTCAACTAACATCAAAAATTAGTTGACTTAAATTTGTTTGTTTGAATGCATAATAACAGTTGGTTAATAAAAGAATGCAAAAGTAAATTTTATTGAACAACAGTCGTATTTAATACAAACTAATATTGCCAACAAATTTCATATTTTAGTCCAATACTACATTAATGTTGAGAAAAATCCATTTTAGTTAAATGAATGCTGGAAAAACTGTCAAATAAACACGTTTTGCAACAAATTTAACATTGAAACAAACGTTTCTAGCATGTTGATTTAAATAAACTACAATTTCCAAATCAAACGTCGAAGTTATTTGTTGAACGCAACGGTATTGTACGTCTCCGATGCTACGTATTGGATGTACAGCGCGCGCACATTATATCTTTAATATACTGGCAACCTTCGACTGCGACACGTCAACATGGCGTCAAGCGTTACTTAGCATTGTTTATTGTGTTAGTTTCCATAAAAGTATTTCAACTAACTGTAAAAATACATGGAAGATAAATTTAGTATGCTGTACTGTGTTTAAACAAAACCTTTTCGTCTAAAAACACGTAAGTACATTTCTATAAATTAGTTTTAGTGCCCATAACTAAATGCTGTTGTTTTTAGCATTCAACTATATAAGCGAAAGTATAACTTTAAAGATCAATGGCAACCTCAAGGAATAAACAAACTTTCAATAATCAGTGTCAGTTTTATAAAATTGAAGTGGAAGCTAAACTGAAAATTATGCACGATGAGCTAGAGTTAATGTAACATTCAAGGTGATTTGATTCAATATCCAACTTGATAATGTGACTGAATGAAGTTATTTTAAATCAATGTTTTTTTAAAATCTGTTAGGGATGAACAAACTCATTTGTTGATCGCCAAGTTGTATTAAAAAAATTGATTAAAATAACTTCATTAACCCGGAATCGATCAAGCTAGATATTGAATCAAACTACCTTGGATGTTTAAACTAATTCTATTTCTAAACAATGTACAACGCAACGAAATGATTGATTTGACAGCAAAATGTTTCAATTGAACACAGTAAAAGTTTGATTAAACCAAGAATATTATTACTTGAACCCTTATTAGCCACTTAGCTTAATAATTATTATCTGCTCAACATATGGGTTAGTTAAACCAATGACGCTTTTTGGTTAGTTGAAAAATTTGAATAGTTTGTTTTAATGCTACAAACCCTTTCAAATATTTGCTTCAATGATTTTTATATGTAAGTGGGATATTCAACGTGTTGATTTAACATAACAGTTTATTTGATAAAAGTATTAAATAATTCAAATAAAACCTACAAGCAATTGAAGTAACGATACCTAACATTCAAATTACATTAATAGCGATTTGAGTAAATGCCATAATTATTGTGGTGCAAATTTAGGTATTTTTGCTTCAAAATCGGTTTTCCAACATTTTATTATGTTCTATTTAATGCATATAGATCATTGTTTATATACAAACCAAAATTCTAATTGAATCAACTAATTTTCAGTTGAAGCAACAAAATTCTTTTCTCAGTGCATGCAACCAGTAGTTCCTGTCCATGGGAACGTTTTCGTATTGCTTTCTCCACTAGGTACATATTGAACGCTGTTGTAGTCCGAATCATACTGCTCCATGGCATACTAAGCCCAAGGTTCCCGGTTTGAAATTCAACACGGTCCGCTTGAAAAACGTTAGGTGAGCATTTTATACAAAAATTTGCCCTCGTTGGGACGAGATATAAAATGCAGGTTCCGTGTGAATGTTGTTACGCACTTTAAAGATCCATACCTCCTTGGAACAGCAAAGGTTCGGCAAAATTCAAAATTTTTAGGTAAGAAAACTCGCTTCCTGGCCAATGTAGTGCCTTCAAGGGAAATGTCGCAAAAGCAAGCGTAGAGTGTAGTTTGAATATCTGCAACATAAAAAACATCTATTGTGTACATAATTGGAAAATGCAACACCCTCAACACTATTCTTACATAAGACATAAAAGCATTTAAGACTTTATTGTCGTTTTAAAAACCGCAATACATATCATTAGAAAAAGAACAGCATGTGTAATACTACTTATTTTACACAATTTATGAATAACTTAGATATAGCGCGAAATACATTACCCTGTATATATAAAAATTGTTCCAAAGATTAGAAAAGCATATGTTTGCAAACGTCAACCATTTGCAAGTCATAAGTCGTTAACGCCTGTGATAAACTTATTTAAAAGTTTGATAATTTTAGATACTAAAACCAGGGATATATATATATATATATATATATATATATATATATATTGCTGTGATAAGGGGTTGCTTAAGGGTGTAAGTTCTAGTGGGGATAGTTCGGGAATGAGTAATTAAGATAGTCAGCAGAAAACTACACTTATTTAAGGAGATAATTAAGAAATAGACATAGTTTGTAGATAGTGAGTAGTCAACACCCTGTATATAGAGTAGAGATAATTTTGGGCGACGCAGGTAAACTTAGGAAGACGCATAGTTGGCGTAGGAATGTGAAATAAATGTATTAAAGTAGATAGTAAATATTAAATACCCTGTAAATAAAGTTCAGTTAATTTAGGTAAGACAAATGAGGATATTTTTCAGTGGAAGCACGCGTATATTTGATAAAGTGTAATTAGACACGCATTAAGAGGAAGAGTTCCAGAAGATTAAAATAATGCGGATATAGAAATAGAATTTCAGGTAGCTAATATAAATGCGTACAAAGATATAACCATGTGATAAGGGAAACGATTAAAAATTGCGTGAAACATATGTAAACATGGAAATATAAAG
Source organism: Platerodrilus igneus (assembly GCA_036346225.1). NCBI lineage: Eukaryota > Metazoa > Arthropoda > Insecta > Coleoptera > Lycidae > Platerodrilus > Platerodrilus igneus. The sequence continues at coordinate 9,603,167 of JARFIW010001599.1, forward strand.
TCGGGTTACATCAGTTGTTTATAGAAAAGCATGTAATCTATCAAAATACAATATGTTGACAATCGAAGACAGCTGCAGGCAAGTTGTGATTATGGGAAAATGTCGAGCATTGCATCAGAAACGGCTCGTAATAAAATTATTTGATTGGTCCGGGACAACGACAAGTTCTAGATCACACCCACAGTTGGAGTGGGAATTCGAAATGATATTAGCAAGCTCCGTGTTAAGAAAGTCAGTTTTAAACTCAATCAAGGCCGAAGTGCATTGCCATGAAACAGAGTAGTACGCGATACGTATAAGAGTGAAAATTAAATAAGTGAAAATATGATTACAATTGCCGTTTAAACGTGAGTATGTTTTTAATGAATTTATTGTAAACTAAGACATAGAAATAATAGGGCTTCGATTTCTGGTTCTGATTCTGATGTCTGGGGAAAATAAAATACAAATTAGAGGTCTGATGTTAAGAAAAATACAGTAATGCAATTTAAATGTCAAGGGAAAAGGAAGAATAATAATAATCTTGAAGTACAGGGGTGAAACGAGCTGCAAGTTTAAGTCTGGGGGAAGAATGATGAAAGTTTAAGAATTGAAGCAAATTGGGGATTTAATTTAATGGTGCTGATCAATAGCGTAATAATTGGAATGGAATCCAGAATTGGGGAAGATCAATTTTAGTGGGAGCGTCGATGTGAAAAGATAAAACCAGGTCAGAGATTTTTAGTTATAAGATATTTGTTTTTTTTCTATATGGAGTATTATTTTATTTTTATATTGAATTTGCTAAATTACTATAGGTTTGTGAACAAGTCAACAAGAAAGGTTGCATATTATATGAATGAATAATGAGAAAACAGGTTTGGAATATTCCACGCTTTGTTCCTAAGGGTAGTAAATGTTCTTTGGTGACTTTGGGGATTTTTGAGTACCAATTAGGTAATTGTTAATAAATCAAATTTATAAGAAAGGTATTACAAATAATTTCAAAAGCTGTATATAACATATTAGTTTCATTATACAAAATCTAAATTTACTGAATTTTATAATTGCAAATAAATGCTAGCCGAGGTCAAAGATTTAAATAGTAGAAAGGCGGAGTCACAAATTGAATAGGAGAGAGATAATCCGCAAGGCGGTAACATATTGAATTTTGTCATTGGTTGTTAAAGAGTTGTTTAAAGATAACGTCCAGTTTGATAGTGACATTAAGAAAACAGCTGGAGGAGGAGATAACACATTTAATAGTGAATGTTAAAATGGTGGTACAATAATTTAATATCATAGCAAATAAAGATATCGAACCAAAGTTAGAGCACGATAATAATTCTTTTAATAATACAGCAAGTAAATATAGCGTCCAAAGTAGGGGCTCGATAATACGTAAGTATTACAGCAAATAAAAATGTCTACCCAACGAAGGGGCTCGAGTATCCAATAGCACAGCAAATAAATATGGTCGCCCAAAGTAGGGGCACGATATTATAGAGAGTATATACAGCAATATATATATATATATATATATATATATATATATATATACAAATAAGATATATCGACTGTTTGAAATATTGTATTAGTATAGATATTTGAGAAGCAGTCAAACTTGTCAAATTAATCAAACACTCTTTTAATCATTCGAGCTTTCAATAAATTTATTATCTTCTTTAGGAATCTAATAAATACATATGAAAATAAATAATGTGTGCTACTACTTAATACTACTTACGTTTATATGAGTTTATTAATACATACAACTATGGAAGTTGGACATTACATCAATGAAGATTAAGAACAAACATGTCAAAAGTGACAGATGTTTACATAAACTAATTTTGTTGTCTAAACTAATGTAGTATAATTAAAGGTGTAAAAGTTGACTAAACTATAATTGCATGTATACAAGTTGACTAGACTAAAGTGTTGTAAATTAATTAAGGGGAGAAGTGGTCAAATATCTTAAATTTATTAGAAAAGAATAGCCATCAATTTCGATATTCCAGGAATTAACACGGTTCTCTTTATAGTTTTACATATTTAAATAGAAAGTACTAACTTAGGTAATAAATTTAAGATATTTGACCACTTATCCCCTTAATTAATTTACAACACTTTAGTCTAGTCAACTTGTATACATACAATTATAGTTTAGTCAACTTTTACACCTTTGATTATACTACATTAGTTTAGACAACAAAATTAGATTATGTAAACATCTGTCACTTTTGACATGTTTGTTCTTAATCTTCAATGAAGTAATGTCCAACTTCCATAGTTGTATGTATTTATTAACTCATATAAACGTAAGTAGTATTAAGTAGCAGCACACATTATTTATTTTCATATGTATTTATTAGATTCCTGAAGAAGATAATAAAGCTCGAATGATTAAAAGAGTGTTTGATTAATTTGACAAGTTTGACTGCTTCCCCGATATTTATATATATAAGCTTCACTCTTATTTAATAGACTGGTCTAATATTTTATGTTTTTTTAAATTAGTTATATTGATGAAATTTTACATCAACCAAATCTCTCAATAGTAAATATTTATGAAAAATCAATGAGAAACTTTTTCACAAGGTTAAAAGACAAAACTAACATACTGTTTTGAAGTAATGTTATTTATAAAATAACTTGTTCCTGTAGAAAAACCTATATCGGTAACACCACCCAATGGTTAAAAAATTGTCTTATTCAACACAGGTCTGATGCAAAAATACATTAAAAAAGCTGTGCTTTTTCTCAACACATCAGTAACACTCTTCACACTCCAAACTATAAAGAGGTAGTTATCTTGGATTCTGAAACTAATTATAAAATGAGACTTTTCCTAGAGGCTTACTATATATACAATGAACTTAATGCCATTAACTTCAGACAAGATACACAAAATTTGCATCCCATATATGAAAATTTGTACAGGATTTCAAAGAAATTACCAAACATTTAGTAACAACCCGAATGTCACCTAATTAGCTTTTTATTATAACTTAATAGGCTACATATGATTCACGCATTCTTTTCAAAATTGCTTTAGTCATTACTTGTCACTTGTCATTATAATATGTATTAATGACAATCTTCTATTAGAATGACTTTCTACACCCTAGTGGGTGCTCCATTTTTTTATTTTGATTTGGGACCTCACCATTTCAATTTTGGTGGTGTTTAACTATATATATGTATTTCTGCATTAACAACTTTTAAGAAAATATTTTTAATCTTTCACTAACTGTCATTCTACATGTCAATTTTTTGCAGTACCTTTGAAAAAGGCAAAAACCTTTGCCGAAACGTAAGGTCTTAATTAAATATTGTGCTAAATACAATATTGAATTTTGATTTGGACTACACCATCCCAATTTCATCAATAAAACTAATTTAAAAAAACATAAAATATTAGACCAGTCCATTAACTAAGAGTGAAGCTTATATTTTTAAACTACGAAGATGGGATTTTATCAACGTATGAATATTGACTATGTAACACCTACAGTAAAAGCACTAAAAGAATGGAGTAATATTACTAAGATTACCGCAAAACTCCATACAAGAGGCATTTTTTTTATTTAAATGTAGACAACAAAAAATTCTTCCTCGTCACATCACCGACAGAACTAACAGGTGGAGAGATTTATTAACACATTCTAACCACCGTTTCAATACCAGGGTTAACAATTTTATCACCAGGTCTAATATTACTCTTTTAAATTTGGAAATTGAAATTACACATTCTAAAATTAACTTTTGGTCAAGAAAATTAACATCTATAAAAGATTCCCTTCAGGCATCTTAAACCTCAGAAATATTTTTCGAATTCAACAAAAGACAACTTATTTCTTACAAAAAGCTATTAAAAAAGCACAAACAAATTTTGTTTAAAAAATTTCAGTCATTAAAAAAGCTCAATACTCAATGTAATAAACTATTTTATAATAACGATAAATGGATAGTGAACTTGAGTGATAAATTAGTGCCGATCGATATTCTTAATTTTTTGTCACTAGGACCAAAATTTATATTAAAGACTAATGTTAGTGACATTAATATGGGAAAAATGTTGGGTCATGTTGAAGACATTTTGGACTATGATGAACTTTCGCAACACGAAAAAAACAACTTACGAGCTAGAGTTACCAATTGCATCACTAATTATATCAATAATTCAAAAAACAGAAACATTTGTAATGTAGATTCAATTTTGTATTTAAAAGTGAAGAAGTTTCTCAAGGAAAATTCAGACATTATTATTACAAAAGCTGATAAAGGAGATGTCACTGTAATTTTAAATAAAAAAGACTACATAAAAAATCTTTAGAGTTGCTTGATAATAATCACATTTATCAAGTAATTCATAAAGATCCTACTTTCATGATACAAAAAGAAGTTAATGATCATATCAAAATTTTACATTCTAAACATCTGATTTCAGACTCTCAAAAAAAGGAGCTAACAATAACTAATTCTGTACCCGGAAAGTATTATGGCCTTCCAAAGATTCATAAAGATAGCTGTCCATTACGACCAATAATTTTCACTCTTAATACTCCAACGTATAAATTAGCAGTATTTATTGCAAAAATTCTTCAAACCGCTTTTCCTCTTCAAGGATATAATACAAAAGATATTTTTACTTTTGTTGCACAATTCCGTGGATTTCAATTACCTGAAAATCACATTTTACTCTCATTGGACGTTTTTTCCCTCTTCACTAATATACCTTTAGACGTGGCATTGAACTTAATTTCTAATAAATGGGATAACATCAAACCACATACTACCCTTTCAAAATCATTGTTTCTGACATCTATTACACTAATTTTCAATAACACTTATTTTGTTTTCCAAGAGGTTTTTTATTTACAAAAGTTTGGTACCCCCATTATCACCTATAATTGACCAAATAATAATGGATCATTTGCTAGACTCTATCATACCGAATTTGAATTTTAAAATGATTTTTTTTGTGAAATATGTGGATGACATCTTATGTTCAGCTCCACCTGAAAAAATACCACATATTTTAGATTGTTTCAATACTTTCAATCAACATCTGAAGTTTACCCATGTACTGGAAGTTGAAGGTAAAATTCCATTTCTAGACACTCTAGTCATCCGAGATTCAGCAAATAAATTGTTATTTGATTATTATAAAAAACCCACGAACTCTGGAAGGTATATAAATTATTTCTCCAATCATTCTTTTGGCCATAAGATTAACACTGCACTTGCTCTAAAACACAGGATACAGGTGATCGCAGAACCACAGTTTATAAAGAAAAACCTACAAATTTTAGAAATGACCCTTTGCAATAATGGATACCCTAAACAACTGGTTAAAAAATTAGTTTACACTAACATACGTTTTAGCAATATTGAACCCAAACCTATCACTTTGATTTATAAAAAATTACCTTTTATACAAACTTTAACTCCTTTGTTAGCAAGAATTTTACATCAACCAAGTCTCTCAATAGTAAATATTTATGAAAAATCAATGAGAAACTTTTTCACAAGATTAAAAGACAAAACTAACATACTGTTTAGAAGTAATGTTATTTATAAAATAACTTGTTCCTGTGAAAAAACCTATATCGGTAACACCACTCAATGGCTAAAAAATCGTATTATTCAACACAGATCTGATGCAAAATTACATAAAAAAAGCTGTGCTTTTTCTCAAAACATCAGTAACACCCTTCGCACTCCAAATTATAAAGAGATAGTTATCTTGGATTCTGAAACTAATTATAAAATGAGACTTTTCTTAGAGGCTTACTATATATACAATGAACTTAATGCCATTAACTTCAGACAAGATACACAAAATTTGCATCCCATATATGAAAATTTGTACAGGATTTCAAAGAAATTACCAAACATTTAATAATAACCCGAATGTCACCTAATTAGCTTTTTATTATAACTTAATAGGCTACATATGATTCACGCATTCTTTTCAAAATTTCTTTAGTCATTACTTGTCACTTGTCATTATGATATGTATTAATGACAATCTTCTATTAGAATGACTTTCTACACAGAGTAAGTGTCGCGTTTCTCAGAATTAAATGATTTTCAGATGAAGCACAAGGAGCTTATCTAGAAAGAAGGATCACGCTTAATAATTAAAGAACTTCTGAAAAGGAATCTTGTTCTGGAAAACTACACCGTTGGTTGCCACCTTATTACTAATACGATTCGGTTTAAAGAGCAAATACTATTTAATTTCAATAAATTAATTCCTTTTTTATTAGGGTACAATCTTCCCTAAGGAAGTAAGGAAATGCTCTGTTGCTGATCAATGAATCTATGCTTATATTCCTGATGATATGACCAATACTGAATCTAACACTGTCAGTCACCTGTCTCAGACAATGAATCAATTTCATATTCCTTTATAATCAATGTAAACCAAGTGCAAAGGGTATAAGAATTAGTACTAAATATTTTACAATTAGTAACTCAGGCCTACAATTTAACGTACATTAGGAACTTTAGTACAGAAAAAATTACACAGTTAATGTATTCCACGTCTAAAATACAAATTTCCGTAATCTATTGCACGTAACGGCAATATACAGTTTCCTAGAAAATCCAATCTATTATTCCTTGATGATTATTATTAGTGGCACGTAACCCCAAGTAGAATTTATTAATCCGTAATGCGGGACTCTGAAAAATTACTATTCCGGCTATTGACATACATATATTTACTGCACTTTGCAGGTGAGACTATTATTATAATTTTTTAAATAAAGGTTATCTTGCTATTACTAGCATAATAAAAAGATATGTAGAAGTTGCTTAACCCTTTAAGGATTTTTGGTACATATTTGTACCACTTGTCATTTACGGTCAGTTACTCTAGTATTTTCTTACTACAGATCGACCTTATGGTCTGCTCTGGCTTAGTCAACACCTGCATTAAGTTAGACCCCCCACCAGCGATAAATAAATTAATACCTATAAAAAAATTAGGTGCTAATTAGGTGCTAATTAGGTGCTACATTCCAAAATTAGGTGCTCGAATAGTTTGGCAGGAAATTAAATTTGAAATGGGGGGGGGCTGACTTAACGTTAAGCTGGACCCCCCCATATGAAAAAACTAATTTGCAACATGCAAACTGAAAAATTAGATATACCAGAATTAAGTGCTAATTAGGTGCTCTTAAAATCAACAAAAACATATCACTAAAATAACCTTTTATCTTAATAATTAACTATATCATGTATAAGTATATGATTCGACAAGAGTAAAGTCCCATTAAATAATTAGGTGCTCTTACGACTGTGGTCTCAAAATACTCGTCTAGTAGCGCACTGTCGATATATCCAGTCGCCGAATTAAGTGCTCGTAAGGTTTCGCAAAAATTTTGCACTATAACGTGGTCCGCGTCACACGCGTACAAGAGTAAAGTCCCATTAAATAATTATGGAATTAAACAAATTCATTATTGTTTAATTTTAATCGGTTTTTCGGTATGTATTTTGCTTATTTTTTCAATGTATTTAACTGCATATCATTCAATATTTTACGTACATTGTGCTCTGCGTGTAATATTTCTTCTTTTTTATCATCGCGTCATGTATTAGGTGAAGTAATCAAAGCCGCCACTTGATATTTAGTATTATTATATTAATATTTTTAATGATAATTTTTAATGTAATAATGTAAGGATAATTTATTTTAGGAAAGTTAAAGGATTACAAACGATTTATATTCATTATTTTTTGTTATTTTTTACAGATATTTTGTATTTAATCTTATAAAAATTTATACATTTTTTAAAAAATATAAACATATAAAAATATTTTCTTAATATAAACATATAAAAAATAAACATATAAAACATATCTAATATAAACATATAAAAATATTTTCTTAATATAAACATATAAAAAAATAAACATATAAAACATATCTAATATAAACATATAAAAATATTTTCTTAATTATATATATACACGTTTCCTTTATAAATATGGACGTTTGCTTGTCCTCGTCCGCGTTCTCTTCCTCGCCATTGTCCTCCACGTCCACGTCCACGTCCACGTTCACGTCCACGTCCACGTCCACGTCCACGTCCACGTCCACGTCCACGTCCACGTCCTCGTCCACGTCCGCATCCCCATCCGCGTGCTCGTCCGTTCCCTCTATCGTTTTCATTTATATTCCAATGTTGGAATCTTTATATCTTCATATATAGTATGAATAGCAGTTCACGCTCTTGTGCGCGACTAATGTTTAAAAGATATTTAGGAATTATTAAATATGATTTACGAATTTTATAATTATTAATATATATGAATAAATAATGTTGGAAATTATAATCAAATATTAATAATACTTTTAAACATTATCAATGCTTACTATATAGCTTTCTTCACAATGCTTGTGAAGTTATTTCTATATTTGCTTGTTTTGTAATTAAGAATGTTTCTAATTTCTTTTTAATAAGAATAAAATATGAAACAAATATTTAATGTGAATATAAAATAAGATGTGGACAGGCGATGTGTTGACCACTTAAAATGTTTTCTGATTCTTTGCAATCGTAATATTGGATCCATTTATTATTTTTTCTGTAGCATATTGCAGTATAATGTCCAATGTCTTCATTGGAATATCGTGTATTCACAGGTGATTTATAATTGATTATGCCAACCAAAGACTGTTCTTCTTTCATAAAAGCACAAGGATTAATAAATGAACAAATCTCTCGAATCTCTATAATATAAGAATTACGAATGATCCGTACACTCCTGTGTCCAAACAGCGACTGACTAACCAAAATAACATCTCTTTTCTACGAAAAATATAGAAAATCTATCTCCTTTTAATCAAAACAACCGACAAGTCGTGCCGCAACTTTATGTAGTATTACCGCCGACATTTCTTATCGCTGGGCAAACATTGACGTCTTATGAATAGAAGCCATAACAAAAGCCGGCAGCACACGCACACAATGCAACAAATACATTTAAATTATTGTCTACCAAATACTTAGAAATATTATTAAATCAGATGAAATCAATAAAAAGAGTTGTTTAATGGAAAAAACATTATAAATATAGAATTATAAATATGAATATGTAAAACATTATAAATATGAATATGTAAAACATAAATATAAAATATATATTCATATTCAAGATGCCTCTACAAAAATGTTATTAAATAAAAGATTGTGAAAAATAAATAACAAAAGTGTAAATGTATATTATGTTCTAAGGAATAAATATTTAAAAATGATAAGGAATAAATATTTAAAAAATTTCATTAATCACGATATAGTACTAAAAATTACCCTTACATTATTACATTAAAAATTATCATTAAAAATATTAATATAATAATACTAAATATCAAGTGGCGGCTTTGATTACTTCACCTAATACATGACGCGATGATAAAAAAGAAGAAATATTACACGCAGAGTACGTAAAATATTGAATGATATGCAGTTAAATACATTGAAAAAATAAGCAAAATACATACCGAAAAACCGATTAAAATTAAACAATAATGAATTTGTTTAATTCCATAATTATTTAATGGGACTTTACTCTTGTACGCGTGTGACGCGGACCACGTTATAGTGCAAAATTTTTGCGAAACCTTACGAGCACTTAATTCGGCGACTGGATATATCGACAGTGCGCTACTAGACGAGTATTTTGAGACCACAGTCGTAAGAGCACCTAATTATTTAATGGGACTTTACTCTTGTCGAATCATATACTTATACATGATATAGTTAATTATTAAGATAAAAGGTTATTTTAGTGATATGTTTTTGTTGATTTTAAGAGCACCTAATTAGCACTTAATTCTGGTATATCTAATTTTTCAGTTTGCATGTTGCAAATTAGTTTTTTCATATGGGGGGGTCCAGCTTAACGTTAAGTCAGCCCCCCCCCATTTCAAATTTAATTTCCTGCCAAACTATTCGAGCACCTAATTTTGGAATGTAGCACCTAATTAGCACCTAATTAGCAACTAATTTTTTTATAGGTATTAATTTATTTATCGCTGGTGGGGGTCTAACTTAATGGAGGTTTAGTCAACTGAACTTTCACAGGAGCAAATATAAACCATATTATATACAATACGCCACCTAGATGAAATTATGTGATCTTCTGTCATAAAGTGATACACATTTGTACCAATGAATCAGGGTGCTAGAAACAGGTTATTTTCAAAATTTATGGTTTTTTGTGGGTTAAAAATTGTGCAAAATTTAGTGAAAGTGTAGGTAGTATATTTATTATTTTGTATATTTATAAGTTCTAATATCAAATGAACTCAACGTAATTGCAATTAGTCTAAAATATTAATCTCTTGATTTGAGTTTAGAAACATCTTTGGACATACTCATGGTTTTTCTTCTGTATATTCAAAATATATTCACGAAAATAGTTTACAGTTTCTCAATGTCAAATATGTACAAATTACTGTTGTACGTTGAAATTTGTAACACACTTCTTGGCTAAGATAATATTTGATGCTGTTTCTGCATGGGGTCGTAAATTCAATGTATGTGCACCAAAATGCAAGGTGTGTCCTTATTATTTGGTGTTTTAATTATGTTATTTGAATTAGACGATAAACACGCAAGGTGTGTTCTTGAAGGTGTTTAACTTAAACTGACGAGATAATGATAATAATTCTCGTAGAAATAATGTGAACTACGAAATGAAAACTTAAAACGTCACTTTATTAAACTCAATACCACAAACAAAAAATCACATTAATGCTGTGTCGCGTAATTACATACTTAAATTTTCTATATACGGTTGGTCAACGTACACTCTCGCCAGGCGGTTACCGAAGAACTGCCCTAAGCTACACAGGTATATTATAATCCCTGAACTGTAACTGCTCTTCACCCCACCCTAACCAAGAATTATGTGCGGCACAGCTACAAGTTTCTACAATCTAAGTTGCTTACAATAAAGACAAGGCGTGCATGCGTTCAATAAACAAAAAACTGAATAGACGGACCAAAAATATGAACCGCCTTGAAAGTATGAACTTTCAATAAAGGCAACAAGAACTATATACCATACTGATATTGGACAGCTTATACAAAATTTTATTAATCTAATCAGTGTCATCTCCGAGAAAAGCACATAACTTATTTACGGCACGTTTCACCACACCGTTGGAAGTTTTCACAGACACAACGCGCACCACCGCATCACGGCCAGAAAACACTTGTACTACTTTTCCGGTCTTCCATTGTGATGGAGAAATGTTGTCTTCTTTTATTAAAACTAATTCACCTTGTTCTAAATTTTTTGCTGTGCGATTCCATTTTGTGCGACTTTGCAAATGGCTGAGGTATTCAATGGACCACCGTTGCCATAAGTGTTGATAGAGTTGTTGAATGAGATTCCAACGTTTAAGTCGGCTTACCGGTACATCGATATGGCCGTTAGTGGTTCACCGATCAGAAAATGAGAAGGAGTGAGGACAGAAAGGTCGTTAGGATCATCTGACATGGGCAGCATTGGACGTAAATTCATGCACCCTTCTACCTGTACTAGCAATGTGTAGTACTCCTCAAAAGTGAAGACGACATTTCTAGTGATTCGACGCAAATGATATTTCATCGATTTTACCGCTGCCTCCCATAATCCACCGAATGCGGGGGCTCTTGGAGAGATGAAATGCCAAACTATATTATTGTTAGCAGCATAGTCTTGAACTCTATTCCAATAATCTTGAGTAAAGGCCTGTGCTAATTCTTCAAGAGTTGTGTTTGCTTTAATAAAATCAGTTGCATTGTCAGAATAAATGTTAGAGCATCTTTCTCTACGTGTAACAAATCACTTCAGTGAAGACAAAAACCCTCAGAGGTAAACCCTGAAACTAACGTAGGTGAACTGCCTTTACAGAAAGACATACGAAAACTACGATGTAACACTGATAAGTATGAACGCGCTCTCTGCGATGGCTCTCTTTAATTGTTATGGGGCCTGCATAGTCAATACCTGTATTTAAAAACGGCTTAAATTGAATAATGCAATACTTTGGAAGGTTTCCCATGAGTGGAGATTCAACCTTTGGTTTGTGCTTAACACAAATAATACGTTTTTGGGTAACATTTCTTACTGCACTTCTGCCACAAAGTACTCAGTAACTAGTTCTGAGCGATGCTAAAACTGAATGTGGTCCAGCGTGTAGCAATTTCTTATGTTCATCTCGTATTAATAATTCTGTAAATTTGTGCGAATTGGGCAAAACTGACTGATGTTTATGTTCTAATGGCAAACTTGCATTTTCAATTCGTCCACCAACTCTAATAACCTCTTTATCATCTAAGAAACATGCCAAATGAATAAGTCTACTATTTTTTTGAACAACGCGTTTTTTCTCTAAAGAATGAATTTCTTCTGATAAAGCCTATGATTGAACGAGTTTTATTAAACATGTACAAGCATCCTCGAGTTCGGTTGCGGTAAGTTTTCCTCTTTTCTTGTTTTTGAAACGTAGGCAATACGCTAATATACGCTGCAACTTAATAATAGAAGAATATTTATCAAACATGGTATCCACTAAATTTGATCTCTTGTGAAAACAACTGGTAGTTAAAGCACGTTGTTCTGAAGCGGTTTCCGTGTTATCATTTTTCCATTCACAACTTGGCCAACGGAAAACATCTTCACTTAACTATTTAGGTCCGTGCCACCATAATTCGTTGGTTATGAATCCTTCTGGAAATAGTCTCCTTGTAATTGTATCCGCAGGGTTGTTCGTTGTATCTACATGTCTCCAATCTGAAATATTTGAGTTAGTTTGAATTTCCGCAACTCTGTTTGCGACGAATGTTTTCCAGGTGATTGGTACTGCTGCTATCCAATGGAGCACAATAGTAGAATCGGTCCACAAAAATACAAAGTCTATGTGTTGCGTTATGCAAAATTTTAATTTAAGCATATGCTATGACAATAAAACTGCAGCATACAGTTCCAATCTAGGTAATGTTATTACCTTAAGCGGCGCAACTCGACCCTTTGAAGCCAAGAGTCGTACAGAATAATTTCCACATTCGTCCTTCGACCTGAGGTATACACAGGCATCGTAGGCCTCCTCGCTTGCATCAGAAAACCCACGCAACTGCAGCTCAACATAATTAGTGAATTCAATAACCTTTCGTGGTATGATTAAATCGTTTAGTATTGAGAACTAATGGCATAGATTAGACCACATTTGATATTCCCTTTCGGGCAATGTATCATCCCAATCTAGCTTTGCGGACCATAGTCGTTTTAAAATTAATTTTGCTAATGTAATCATTGGGCCTAAAAACCCTAAGGGATCAAAAATTTGTGCCATGCAAGATAAAACTGTGGGTTTGGAAATATGTTCTTGTCGGTATTATTAATATGCAACTTGAAGTCATCTTCATGTGAATTCCATATTAAACCAAGTGTGTTCGAATTATCCAACTTATTTTGAGGCAAAATGTAATTGTCTATATTTGGTTGTGTGAGTGGCAAAACCTGAGGATGATTGACTCTCCATTTTCGAAGCTCGAAACATCCACTTTTCAAGATATGAGTGATGTCTCTTTGTAATTGTGTTGCTTCTTGTTCGTTTCGTGCTCCTGTCAAAAGGTCATCTATATAAAAATCATTTTTAATGGAGTCTGCTGCTCTTGAAAATTGATTATCATATTCCTTCGCTAACTGTTTTAAACACCGTACTGCGAGGAATGGAGCTAGGGTAGTTTCATTTGTAACGGTATTCAAAGAATAAATCTGAATTTCCTTATCTGGATCTTCACGCCATATGATCTTCTGGCATTTTCTATCTTCGCTGTGTATTCGAACTTATCTAAACATTTTAGCTATATCTGCCGTTAGAGCTACATTGTAAAAACGAAAAGTTGTTAAAATCTCAAATAATTCTCTTTGAATGACTGGGCCTTTTGTTAAAGTTTCGTTTAAAGAAATTTCCCTTCGGTGCATGCCGAGGGGAAAACCGCTGACCCAAATGTTGTACACTACTTCCCAAAAAGTATATACTTCCTGTACTTCCTAGAAAGTATTGTGTACTTCCTTGATACTTCCCGTACTTCCTTGATACTTTCCATACTTCCTTGATACTTCTCGTACTTCCTTTATACTTCCTTGTGCTTCCTAAGGTTTGTACACCAAACTTCCTCAGCAGTTTACCCCTCGGTGCATGCCGAAGCATCAAACACTACTCTCAATTTCGTAGTCAAACTATCTTGTTTGTAAACTGCATGATGCGGCATGTAATATCCTGTGCCGTAATCGTTGTTTAAAATGCTCATGTGATTTAAACTTAAATATTCCTTCATAAAATCCGAATACTCCGACCTTAAGGCTGTGTTTTTACCTAGCCTTTTTTCCAGGGAATAAAATCTTTTTAATGCCATTTCTTTCGATTCTGTTAAACAATGAACAGAAGTCCTATGGAAAATCTACCATTATTTCCCTTAACGAAGTTATTTTGAAAATAAATTTCACATTCTCCTTCTTCCGCCGATATTAAAAGTTCCTTAACAATTTCTTCGATTTCCTAAAATTGCTTTAGCTGCTCATGTAGCACCTCATTAATATTTAAGTTACACAATGAAACTCGTTCTTGTATCGGTGTAAAAATCTTGCCCGAAACAATCCATCCTAACTTTGTGTTATGAATGGAAGGTTCGTTCTTATGCAATTTTAGAGTGCCGTTACATAGTAGGTCAAAATAAATTTCAGCTCTGATAATCATGTGTATTTCATTAGAATTTGCAAATTCGGAATCGTATGTTTAGAGTTATTGATTCTTTGACTGCGGAATTCGTATTATTAACGCCCTTTATTATGGATTCTTCAAAAACTGGCTGTGTTTTCATGAGATTACAGAATGAAGTAGTAACAAAATTACATTGCGAGCCCGAATCGAGCAACACTCTACAATCGCGAAATGTTTGACTATTATGAATCACATCTACCACTGCAGTAGTTAATAATATTTGCGATGAAACACTACTCCCATTTTTTAACTCGTTTTCAGATTGCAATCGACTTTGATCTCTAGCCACACTATCAACAAAACCTGATTGTGAAGTATCATTGCTTACCGATTCCTCTGAGACAATATTGTTCTCTCTACTGCTACTAGATGCGTCCTTGCGTGTATCTTGGGTCGTTACATTATTAAATTTAGAGTTCTGAAAATGAATGAGCGTATTGTGTTTTTTGAAGCATTTTCTACATGAACCCGATTTACGCTGATAAGCAGCGTGATTAGTGGTTGCAAGACAATTTATGCAAAGTTTTAGGCGCTTCACTTCATCAAACAGGTCCTGTACCGACATAGTCAAAAACTTTTTACACGCAAAGAACTTGTGAGATTTTACACAAAAGAAACAAAATTTTGAGTTCACGACCTGTGTGGCCAAATGTGAGCTTTGTTATGGATATTTGTAAAAATTACTTTTGCTTGATGAGTCCTTAGGACGTTGATTATGAGAAGCCTGATCCAACTTCCGATCTAGTGCTTCTAATAAATTGCATTTCCGGTGTAAGAATTCACAAAATTCCTTATATGATGATAATTCTTCCTTTTCGGCCGCCTTCATTTCCCATTCTTTTAAAGCGCTTTTTTCTAGTTTACCCGATAACAAAGTTATTAATAATAAATCTAACATCTCTTTGTCTGTGTGCTTCATTGCTTCTAAGGTCCTGATATGCATTTGATATGTGTCAAAGAATTTTCTCAGTTGTGAAAATCCTTGCTTTGTTACATGTTGACCTCAAATAGTGATTTAATATGACTTAATGTTGTTAGCCGTTTTTTTTTCGTATCTTTTTTTAAGAAGATCTGACGCTTCGCATAATTGCTATCATTTGTTTTTAAAGAAGCGATTATGTAAGATGCATCACCCCTGACAGATGTTTTCAAATAATACAACTTTTGCGCGCTCGTTAATGAGGTTTTTTTGTCAATTAAGGATTGGAAAAGATCAATAAAATTTGAATAGTCTTGTATAAATCCTCCAAATTGAGGTACATGAATGGGTAGAAGTTTCATTTCCGGAAGTTGTATATTAGGAATAGACAATTGAGTAGAAGATAATTGGGAATTTGTGTTAATACTCAATTCCATAACGGCATCTGCCCTTGCAAGTACATCATAATAATGACCCTCAAACAATTCGCGTTCTTGGTCATCAACTGAACGCGTAGTTGTTTGTTCAATTTCTGTTTGAATATCCTCAAATTCTTTTATTAAGGGTTCTATACCGGCCCTCCTGTTTCTTAAGTGAGCCACATCTGTGTTGTGACCTTCGTCCAACCATGATAAAAACCTAATTATTTTAGCCTTGAATACCCCACGTCTGTGTATTAAATTTTCCATTGTAAATTTGTGTTAGAAATACGTGCCAGATACAAATAAATTTAAAGTCACCTACCTTTGGTGCTTCTTTGTGTTAATGTAAACGAACCTGACTTGCCCTTCGGCTACAAATCCTTTCAAGAATCCGTTAGGGTAGCGTAGAGCTTCCTTGCATTGACTGGCACTACCTGAAGCACGAACTTTGTTCATTCAATCCACTTTGTGAGTATATAAAATCACCCCGGCGAGCACGTCACCACCTTTTTTTTTAAAATACAGGTTTAGATAATTAATTGATAACTATGATTTCCGACTCTACTTTAGAACCATCCAATGTTTCCGCATGAGGTCATAAATCCCGCGTTAGTGCACCATAATGCAAGGTGTGTCCTTATTATTTGGTGTTTTAATTATGTTATTTGAATTAGACGATAAACACGCAAGGTGTGTCCTTGGAGGTGTTTAACTTAAACTGACATGAGATAATGATAATAATTCTCGTAGAAATAATGTGAACTACGAAATGCAAACTTAAAACGTCACATTTATTAAACTCAATACCACAAACAAAAAATCACATTAATGCTGTGTCGCGCGATTACATACTTAAACTTTCTATATCCGGTTGGTCAACGTACATTCTCGCCAGACGGTTACCGAAGAACTGACCGAAGCTGTACAGGTATATTATAATCCCTGAACTGTAACTGCTCTTCACCCCACCCTAGCCAAGAATTATGTGCGACACAGCTACAAGTTTCTACAAGCTAAATTGCTTACAATAAGGACAAGGCGTCCATGCGTTCAATAAACAAAAACTGAATAGACGGACCAAAAAATGCTAAGTAAGTGGTACCAATATGTACCAGTGAAATTCACATATTTACACAGTGTTTACAAAGTAATACCTATATTTTGAAATTTTCTTGTACACCTCAGTGTTTTTCATGCTATTTTTTAATATTATAGATTGTAACGAATATTTAAAAAATCAATGAAAGTTTGAGAATATGATGGGGTTATAGATAAGAACACATCCATATCAAAATGGAAAGATATAGGACAGAAATGCGTTTGCATTGTTAGTACTATGCACAACCCGCAGAAACGCGCACAAGTACTTAGAACTCAAAAAGATGGAAGTCGAAAATTGGTGAACTGCTCGGAAAGTGTTTTTGAATATAACAATTATTACCTGGCGGCGTTGATCGTTTTGATCAGTTTCTTTCCTCTTACAGTATTTCTTGGAAGAGTAGGCGTTGCTGGATAAGAATATTTTTTTATTATTTAGACTCTTGTACTATAAATAGTTACATTTTGTATAAAACGACAATTAGGTAACTTATTGATTGCAAGAAGCCTATCACACGCTTTCAATCTAGATCAGAGTTGGCATTAGAACTCATAGGACTTTTTCTAATAGAACCAAGCCGGGACCAACTGCACGGCTTGGTCGTGGCCGTAAAAGAAACCATCCTGATGGAAGATCTACAGTTCAAAACTTTACTCGACTGAATAGTGTCGGAAAACATTTGCCGGCAAAAGGAACTCGCAGAAGGTATTGTTATTGCAACACATTGAAAGAACAACATAGATCATAATAATTGTAATTATGTCTAATGAAAGTACTGTCTGGTTTTGTATATGTAGATTTAGCTTTTACTAGTGTTTGTTACATTCCAAATTTGGCAATGTACATTCTTAAATATGTAAATAAATTCCTGCGAATATTTTTAAATAAACTGGTCAATTTCCGTCGTCCCCGAGTTGCGCCTGCGCGGAGTGAATGGCGCAAGTGCGTGCGGTGTGATACGACGACGCCATTAGACTACGAGGCCTGAAGCCGAGAACAGCTACCTGTATCGTGTGTCTGTCTTTTCTCTTTTTAGGATGTAGGTTCCCTTTTACCTTATTTTCGTGTTCCTTATACCTGATTGTTCCTTCTTGTCCGACCTACGTACGAGCAATAGAGGATGGATCCGAAGACCAGTTTCATCGAAAATAAAACCAAGAAATGTAAGAGAAGAACAGCAAAATTGACAATTTTTCCAATTTAGTTTAAAACCTGCTGCATTTAAGCGTTCAGCAACTTCATTAAGTGTGGCGATATGTTCTTCAAAGGAACTTGAGATAACTAATATATCATCTTACATTTGTTGGTTTTATTATCGATGGAACTGGTCTTCGGGCCTATCCTCTATTGCTCGTACGTAGGTAGGACGAGGAGGACAATCAGGTATAAGGAACACGAAGATAAGGTAAAAGGGAACCTACATCCTAAAAAGAGAAAGGACAGACACACGACACAGGTAGCTGTTCTCGGCTTCAGGCCTCGTAGTCTAATTGCGTCGTATCACACGGCGCGCACTTGCGCTATTTACTCCGCACAGGCGCGACTCTAGGACGACGGAAATGACCATGGACCATGGTTTTATTAATTTTTTAATTATGACAGACAAGAAAGATATATAAAATGTATCTGATATCTGACAGGAGGATAGAAAGTTATCATATTATTTATTATACTTTAGTATCTTATGCAGCACAAAAATCTTTAACTAAAATACAAAAGTAATAATTATGAATAACATAGTATACAAAGCTGGCTGGAAATTTCATTGCTGTCTAGGGCGAAATTGCCTACTTAAAAAGCGGAAGAGTAGTGATTGGTCTAAATAAACAGTGCACGGATACGCTGCAAGCCAAACAGGCCAGAATAAAATGGACTCAAATTAAGAAGAAGCTAAAATTAAGGAAAAAGGAACAGAAGTGGTGGAAATACATGAAGCTGGAATAGGAGGAGTGGGGACTGAATATAAAACTACAGAAAACTGAGACTGCTAACACGTTAAATGAAGAAACAACAAAGCAAATATCTAAAATGTTTTCAGCACATCAAACAGTGAAACGGTCAAATATAGATGTTACAATACTAGATATTTCAATACTTCTGGAAAAAGAGGTAGAACACGCTGTAAATAAAGTCAAAAGCAATAAGCACCGGAATCAGACGGAATACCCCCGGCAGTTATAAAGCTCCTTGTACAGAATAATACCAACCTAATCACTAAAGTGATGAAGAGTTGCATCATAAAAGGTGAATTTTTTAAGATCTAGAAAGAAGCAACACTCATACTCGCGAAAATT
Source organism: Platerodrilus igneus (assembly GCA_036346225.1). Taxonomy (NCBI): domain Eukaryota; kingdom Metazoa; phylum Arthropoda; class Insecta; order Coleoptera; family Lycidae; genus Platerodrilus; species Platerodrilus igneus. The sequence continues at coordinate 9,622,680 of JARFIW010001599.1, forward strand.
AAATAACCCTTTTATCCAAGCCTGCATAAAGATCTATGTATGCCGAATAGATATTCTAGCGAAATTTTTTGACCCATTTATCAAAATAAGACTAAAAGAAGGGTTGCTGAGAAGTAGCTCCATTGACATTAACCAGTATGTCGTTACAGCCGGAGGGCAATAATCGATGCACTAAACAAGGTCCTTAAAATACCTGATAAGATACATAAAATATCGTATAAAAATGGATAATTCTGCATCTTGGTAACGACAGCTATAGAAAATGCCTTCAATTCGTCACCATCGAATGGCATTATTAAATCATTAAAAAAGGTCAATAGTGCCTAAAGATTAGGGTGATAGAAACAGAACAGGGAGACTCCGCGAAGATTAGGTCAGGCGTCTCTCAAGGGTCGGTATTTGGCCAAATGCTTTGAAATTTATTTTACGATAGGATCCTGCGCGTATGTGCCAGTATGGAAGTTTCTTTAATTACATACCCTGTCGAATTTGCAGTGATAATAGAAGGCAAAACAAAGACCCTGCTGTAGGAACTAACACAACATGCTGTGTAAAATAGGGAAAGAAATTGTTGGCATAGGAATAAAGACGGACCTTAAACAAATAGAATTATTATTACTAACAGGCAGTTGAAAATGAGAATATTGAGTCACTGTCGCTGGAATCACAGTACAGCGCTCAGAGCGGTTAAGTATATGGTCATATTCATTAATGAAGATAACAGGATGGCTACATACGTACAGGAAACTTTCGAAAATTCCAATAGAACGTTAATGACGCATGAAAAATTTATGGCAGACATGGAAGGGACAAAAGTGAAAAAACGTGTAATTCTAACTTCAGCAGTATCCTTAATAATACTATATGGAGCTGCTGATTAGCTGAAGGCATTAAACAATGCTCGTAAAAACTTGCGGTAAATTTCGAATAGCTCGGTGGTAAAGAAAAGTGGACATGTATATGACAGAAGAATGATAATTAACAAATAACATTTAATTAATGATTTTAACCAGATCAAACAATTACTTCAAGCATTCACCTGTTGTTTACGCAGCCGTGCAAACGCAAAAACGATGTAAAATCTACTCTTCTTTTGGCGGGTGTAGCAAAGCACATTTATTTCGATAGAGGTTGTTCTGAAGGAAAACGATTCTTTTTGGCGGTTCTACGTAGAACATGTAAGCAGTGATGCGGCCTTCAAGAACGACAAATCGATACTGATGCTTGCTTCGTATGTTTTCCCAAAATACAATGTTCTTGCACATACGGATAGCAAAGTTTATCACTCGCGGCACTTGTAGGCACGTGCTTGAAGTAACATGGAAATTTACTGTAACAAATTTAAATATATCGAAGCGGACGTAAATAATCAACAAACTCAACGGAGAATAAATTTAGCTGTAAATTATTTACAATATAAGCAGAACAATGCTCTATATGAAAATGCGATGGAAAACTAATTGGAAAATGTACATAAGAATAACACGTGCACATAGAACAGTATCTACAACAGTTGTTCTTGCAATTTTAAGACTGCCGCCAATAAAGCTAATGGCCCAAGAAATAGCATCTGTATACAGAAACAGCAAACTGTAGCGAGAAGAAACCCTGGAGAATTAGTAAGAAATTTGAGGCCAATATCGAATGTAGGCCAAAACTTACATAAACAACGTTAAATAGTAATGCTGTAGAAAATAGGACCAAGTAAACCAGTAAGTGACACATACGATGAGAGGCCATGGCGTTTTCGCAACGTACCTATAGAATCGGAAAAAAGAATAGTACGGAATGATAGTACTGTAGCGATATTATCACAGTAGAATATTTCATCGTCAAAGATGGAACTACTATAGGACCAGAGCAAACATAGAATGTGGCAGACTGCTAAACATAGACAACAGTAAAAATTTTCTTCACAAATGAGCATCGCTGACATGCTGTTGTTAGAATATTAAAACGAATAATTACAATAAAGCAAGCAGATGAAGGACATAGAACGAGCTAGTATAGGTAACTTGGAGAAGACCATGGTACAGAAAAAATGTCAAAAATCTCTACAGCAGCCCTAAAGCAATAACTAGCGGTGGGCCAAGGCTTATTAAGGGTTTATTTGGTCAACGTAAGTTGCTAGTGGAGCGCACAGCAAGAAGTCTACGGTCTTCTTGGTCTTACTCTACTAGAAACCTATTTGAACCCAACACTACCTGCTGCATTTTTATTGGTTCTACTGGCAATTGTCTCCCCCATAGTAAGGAATCGGAAAGCCGTAAGGCGGAAGGAGAAATTACCCTGGGGATAGCGGAAAATTCCTAATCCCCTATAAAAAAGCTTTATAGAGTAACAATGATGCCTAATAGTTTAGTATTGAAAGAGGTAAAGCCTTTAGAGAAACAATAATATCATTGAAAAAGGGTGTAATTTAAAAAGCCGAAATAAAGTGATCAAAGCATGTGGTTTCTTGGAGCCTCTAGAAGTTATGGTAGTTAGATATATAAACCGTACGAACCGACCGTTAGACCAGTAGTAATTATCATCAAGAATATCTGTAACATTACTTGAATTTATAGGATTTTCAGTAAATAATCAGGTTTATACTGAACTAAAAGAAAAACAGCAATAAAGTTCATTTCAGCATCTATCATTTGTCGAATACAATTTATTACGCTGATGATGTTTTCTTTAGTAAATGAGCATAGGAATATAGTATAGGCTCTGTAATTTTTGACTACAATATGCAATAATACCTGAAATGAGGTATACATGGGTTTAGCAAAGTTAGTAGGTTGGTTCACTATAAAACTCTGAATGACTAAGTGCAAGCATTGTCGATGATGCAACTGCTTTTTTATAGTCTGAACTCTTTATCATAGCAGCTTTAATGAAAAAAACACACATAGGACTCGGATTGTCGAAAGGAAATTTTATTTCATCCTTGTAAACAGTTATTCTAATATTTTCTTGTATTAAGTAGCTAAACTTGTAAATAGAAGTACCTTTAGATAGTAGCTCAAAGCTTAGGAATACATCACGTTCACATGTTCAGCTTTAATGGCATGCTAATCCTCCATCCGAGTGCAGCTAAGACTGTTGACAAGCGGATTTACAGATCCATAATAGGGAATGAAATACATCGCATTTATGGTCACTGTAATAATATAAAATTTCTACAGTAGGGTATGAGAATTCTAAATTTATAAAGCTCTTATACCCATAGTAAGAATTTTGACTACTAAGGTGTTCCTTTTTTAAATTAGTTCAAATTGTATAGCGATCATCTATGATGTTAATAAAATGTTGCACTTTGTAAGAGGTATGTCGTGTGTCGTAAATGAGAAAGTGAGAAGAAAAAATGTTAGATGTGGTAAACACTAACTGCAAATTACAATATTTTAATTTTAAAATAACGGATCGCCTCATATAAGCCACAACTACGCACAGGGTTCGTTCTTCTTTTTGAGTTATTCTAATGAGTTGAAAGTATTTCTCTACATTCAGTATTCGACATACTAAAAAAACTGAAAACTATTTATTTATCCATAGCATGCACCTATCCTCAAGTTAGCAATAATTCAGTAATCATAAACCCTAAAAATATTACAATACAAAAATATTAGACGAGATGGGCTTCATATACATGTAAAATGTTAATTAAATACGAAAAACAGGGCGCATTTTGCTTAGGGGCAGAACAGGCAATCTCATTGTTGGATAACCTAATAATCGTATATTATTAGTACGGTAAAACTCTCTGCGTTCAGCCAACCCCAAACTCAATGTAAATTTAATATTCTATTTTAAAAGCTGGATGCTTTTTGTACAATTACAACTCTGACGTAGAATTTAATGTAATATCATATTCTAGTAGCAATATTGTTTTGTACACTCGCATTATAGTCCCATAATAATATAATCCTGGTTTGAAATATGCACACGCTCTCTTAGGATCAAGTGAAATTAATAGTCAAGTGCTTGTAAAGGATAGAATAAGAAAAAGAAAACGCTTGATCAAGAAAAGTTAGATTCATTGAACTGGTTCACATAAAAAGCATACAGATATGGGTTTTATGATAAATAAAAAAAAAGATGTCCAATAGCCTAATGATAGGTAATACGACTCGCACATGATACTAAACCAACCGTTAAAATCTCCACATCAGATTATGATGATGGAAGAATTGTAATACACAATCAGTTTCAAACAACATTGTGGGTACTATAAAGAGAGATAGCTAGCGATTTAGACAAAATTTTAGTGTATTAGCAGGTCAAGTATAAACGCATAAACGTATTCCATTAGCACATAAAATAAGATTTTCATGTATAGCACTCTTTAAGGACACGCCACTTAAAAGCAAAGCCCAACTTTTAAATACGCATTTATTTTTATCCGTGTGTAAATAATTACTCCTGAGAGACACTATAAAGCTGGTTTTCATTTTAAATAAAACATAAGAGCGAAGCCCTCGTTAATTATGTAATTAAAATCCGCGTATAAACATGCATTGCAGACCGAAAATGAGCCGCATACACTTTTAACATACTAAATAATTTTAATTAGTACCTTGCATATAAAGTATTCGTTCTTTTTAAAAAATATAATTTTTGTCAGTACAGAATAGCTTTCTTTCAAAAAAGTTAACTTCGAATTAGTTCAGAAATTTATTTAAAAATACGTCATTTTACTATAAATATTTTAAAAGCTGTTTAATAAGCTAACTATTTTCAATCAGTGAATAAGCACCCCAATTTAAGAAAGCGCTACTATCGAAAAGTCATAAAAATAGATAAGAGGATAATTTAAATAGCTCTAAGAGGAATATATTAGAGGTCCATTTCGTTCATTAACAAAGAGCGGAAGATGTTTACCACCACGATAACTTTACACTAATAGCACATTAAAACGTGAAATCCGAGTAACTATTACATCAGTCGTGACTAATTTTCAAAATAGAACCTAGAAAATCGAGAAGATGACGTATTACGCTTGTCTTATTATATAAGGACGTGACTTAATGGAACATGCAATGTGTAACATAGAACTTTATATAAGTTATGAATCAGATTTATTTGATGGAATATAATCAAGATTTATCACATTAATATAAATAATTTTGGTACAAGATCAACTGCTGATTTAAATCGATAAAAGTAAATGCACTTTGCAAACTGATATCTCAACGTCAAGATAGCTTTTAGATGGGGTTTTAAAATGGAACCAGGAAGTTTTTAATGCCGTTATTTACATTGAAGTTGAGATTTTTATAAGCGATATTTGAGCGTAACAACTGCAAGTGTAATTTTGTTTTGTAACCTAATAGAATAAATAAGTACGACAAGCAGAAATTAGTTTTATTTGCTTTATTTGTTAAGGGATAATTTATTCAACAATTTGGGGTCAGAGCTCGAAACATTTTGACTTTTTACAGAAAGTTCTGCCTACGGTTTTGACCAGCTACACCGAAAAACGGGGTAATAAAAGGATAGATAAATTACCTCGAGAATTTTAAAAAGAATTTTTGTAACCTACATAAGAGATGTTTGGGTTGTGCACACCATCTAACTTATTCTTACTGTTTTGGATAAAACAGCAAACATAAAGTACTAACAGCGAAGTCGCTGTACAAGATGTTGATTAGGGGTGGAGTAAGGTAAGAACCGAACCACGTAAGTTTCTCTCAGAAGTTTAACCATAGATGTTGTTTTATTTGTACTGACTATAAGTACTTCTGGAGACTTTCGAACCAACTCTGAACTCTACTTCAGTGGGATGAGACTAGGCGCCACTGAACTCAAAGATTTAACATAAGCAAGACAGTGTCACCAAAGAGAGCGTTAGTAACGACTATACGCACTTAAAGCACAAAGGCTAAAATTGCTGTATTTAAACAATATTATCTCTGAAAGAAAAAGTAGTTATATTTCAAATATCTATCAGATCATTATTTGCATCTGAGCAAGAAATATGTGTATATAGCAATAAATATGAGTGTACGTAATATTGTGTAAGAACTTAAACTCATCAATATGCACTACTTGTTTTTCATATTCTATAATGTTTATTAGGGTTGTTGCGTGTATACTTTTATATGTCAAATGTTATCATAAGATTATTTTCTTAATAATATATTACGTTAATGAATTAATAAAAAGTCTGAAAAAGGTATTGTATGTACATCTATTTAAATAAGGATTATTCTCTTCAAATTATAGATATTTACAATTGGCAAAATTAATTTTTATATATTATCTTAGTTGAAGATGGATTTTATACCAATTTAATACACTCTATTGTAATGGCGAATATTGCAATTGATATAATTAATCACAGTCAGATCTGACTACGATGTACACATAATCTTTAATAAATCTTTAAGAGTTCTGAGCATATTTTAAAATATATATTGAGTTTGAATTTACAATTATTATTATAAGATAGTAACATTGAATTCTAAAACAGATTTTTAAATAAAGTACTGCATTTCTAGATGTTAATTTAATGAAAATTAACTCTAACAGTATATGAAGGTTATCATAGCAGAATTTCTATAGAGTAAAATTACTTTTGCAATTATTTTCTTAAAAGCATAATCACAATTAGATTCATTTCTTATTATTTACAAGTATACACATACTTTTGAGAATGACAGTAATTAAATATAGCGGAGCCTTAATAAAACTGAAAGTCAAAAATAATAGAATTAATATAGATAAGTAAAGTTTGACATACCGATCAAGTTGACATTAAATTTAAATAACATTATTGTATTGAAAACTGCAACCAAACTGCAACGGTCTAACCTGACTGATGGTATATTCTTATAGATGAAACCATACCAACAAAATGGTTCCTACATGAACAGCTGTTATTCAGAGACCAAATACAAAAGAAACCTGTACAAAGCATATGCATCAAAATTGTTAATTAAATCTTCTATATCCATTAAATGATGAAGTTTCCAAACATCACATATTTATAAAGCTATTATCTCGAGGTAATTTTTATATTGTAGAATTTAAGGAATTGTCAATAAAATAATTCATAAAATAAATGTTGTGTTGGAATATTTAAAATTCAATTAGATATAGATTTATACAGATAGACTTTACAAACCATGCTGCCTTTTTTTGTCACATAACCGACGAGAAACTCAAACACAAATAATCTTAAATATCAGTGCGGAGATCGCATTCAAACTTATTAATTCTCAAAGACATGTTGCATACACGAGTGTTCAAATACGACTAGTTTTGATTATGGTAAGAACAACCTATCTTGACTACAAACGCCACACATGGCACGTGCGGCTTGATTAAACCAGATATAACTAGATATAATTGTTATTTTATAAGCAAACGACATTTTCTATTTCAATAAATAATTTTGAGTGTGACTTTAAAGCTTTTACAATTCTAAATAAAGGACTAACAAATGTTAACTTAGAACATTTGGATATAAAAACAAAATTTGCTTTTAACAAATAAAACTCAATACAGGTACAATATACAGAGTGATATACCTAAAATTATTAACAGCTTTCTAAACCACTTTATGACTAGAAAAATAAAAATGCTACAACTTGTTAACAAGAATTAGGTGAATATTATTTTAATAAGTAAGCAGTGATTAGGTAAGATATTCTGTTTAAGTTTAATATTTAAATTGTTTTATAAGCGTTATTTATATCTGTTAATGTAAAAGATTCTTTAAATAATGTGTATAAAAGAAAGATGTTTTTGAATGCATAAACGATTGTTCATAGAGTTTCTTGAAATTTCTGTGTTTCATTTTTTTTAATAAAATTCAAAACATATTTTTCGCTGAACTAACCAGGTAAGGTGGTGAGATAGTAATTTTATATTTTCTATTGCATCTTCATCAATACAGTTCGGCTGTATCCAAGTTGCAGCGTCTTTTGTGGCTCCCAAAGTATAAGGCGACTTATTACAGCAATTTTAGCGGTGCTCCAACTTAGAGGCTCGATAAATCGTCTGAAAATTAGGATTTCTTGTCTCGTAAGATTTTGTGGAGTTTTCCTCTGTATTATATCTAATTAGTTGCCAGTATGACAGGTGGAATGAAAGAAGTACATGAGTTTCACAGCTTAAGAAGTAGAAGCTGGTTCTCAGAAATAGTGTTTATGTGGAAGACCCGAAAAAGAAGGATCCTATGTTTAAAAAACAACAGAGTGTAGGAGAACCCAGGATTCGAGAATGATGGCTCTTTTATTAAATCTAAATCAAAGTATCAAAGAAATGAGAGCAAAGAATGAAAAGCGTAGAAAGGAAATAAGTGAAAAGAATAAAAGAAGTTTCAAAGAAATAAGTGAAAAACATGAAAGGAATGAAAGAAGTATGAAGGAAATGAGTGAAAAATTTGATAAAAATATTCAGGAGTTATGAGCGGAATTTGGAGAGAATATAGCAAAATTAAAAGAAAGTTTAAGATTAGAAAGTGACTAGAATGAAAAATAATTTTAAAATATTGGCGATAAACTAACTTTGCACTTAAAAAGCTAATAAAACTATAGAAGCGGTGAAGTTTAAAATTAAAGGAAAAGTAATATAGATTTTAGGGGATATGGATGACGTTAAAGGGGAAATTGTTCACATAAAAACGAATCAGGACGCACGTGAAATAGAAACTAGAGAAAAATTTAAGAAGAGAAATGAGTGAAAACTAACTTTGTGCTTAAGAGAAACTAACAAGACCATACAGAAGATGAAATCTGAAACTAGAGAAAAAGTGGTACAAATTTTAGTGGATATGAATGACGTCAAAGAGAAAATTGTTCAAATAAAGGCAAATCAGGATGCAAGTGAGAAAGAAACAGATCGGAAAATAAAAAAGATATATCAAAAAGCAAACGAAATAGAAGGAAGCCGTCAAGCTGAATTCAAAACATTTGGAAATGATTTGGGAAATCTTAAGACAAACTTGGAGGTAAGTTTGAAAATTTAGAAGATAGGGTTAGAAATATTCATGTTGGGGAACTTATGAGAAAAAATCCAACTAGTGTTCCGTTGGAACAACACTCTTAATTTTAGGGTGATATTAAACTTAACCCTAAGATATTTTTAAATAAAGTAGAAACTTTAATACAGGGGAGTTGGGATGAAGAAAAAAGTTGAATATTGTGAAGTCCATGTTAAAATGAATTGGCGAAATTTGGTTTGGACTGATTGAAAGTGAGTTAAGCTCTTTCAAAGATTTAGAGATAAAATTTTTAAAACATTTGCGAGGCGGATAACCAACGATTTAAGATTAGAGATAATTTACTAATTGGCAAGTACGGTAGCGATTCAGGCATGACAAGGGAGTTGTATGTCATAAAGAAATTTGGTGTTGCCAAACAACTTGATCCTTCTGCTTGTGGGACTTGCACATAAAGGTTTAAATTAATCACGAAAAAGGAAAACTTTCCCATGCGGAGTTTAAAAATTCAATAATAAAATAAAACGTGAAGCCTTGCATAAAAAATAGCACAACATGGTGATGACCAAAGGTAGACGAATATTAGTAAATAAAGAAGAAACGTCTAACGAGACGAGAATGTGATCTACAGACAGATCGAATTTCCTAAATTGTTTAATAAGCGTGAAGCTGACCTTTATACTGTATCTTTCGAGAGGGAAAACCAGTTCAGAAACTCTGGCTAGAAAAGTAGCAATGACATAAGTGGGTGTATTCGGCGTAAAGATGATACTTCTCAAAGTAGGCACAGGTTTATATATTTTGGGTAGACCACAGTATTTACGTGGAATGGAATTACAAATAATAAGTTGTTGCTTTTCAGAATTATTCAACAACATTTTTATATGGTCATTTACTTCTTTTTTGGGGTAGTATCTTAATATTCCTGTATAAGAGTTTATGTATAGACCTGTCTGAAAATAGAGTCAACCAATATTCTAAATACGTCGTTTTTTCCATTTCATGCTAGATTATGTTCCCGGCCACTAGTCACGGATGATATAATAGTTACGCTGGTATCGCGTTTTAATGAACTATTTGTGTAAAGTTATCGCCGTCGTTATAATTTATGGCTATCGTACAGTGTGTCTCATTCTCTGTTGATGCATCAAAATCTAGCTATTGTTATTTCTGTCTTATGGCTATTAAGCGCGTTATCTATTTTATTGTATGGCTTTTCTAATAGTAGCGCTTCTTTGAATTGAAGCGTTTCTTTGAAAGAAAGATACATTTTATTTAAAACTCATAAAATGATGTATTTTCCAAGATGAATATTTTATTTTTGTTTTAAATAATATATCTACACACGGAAAATATGCCTTGCTTTATAAATGCGTCAAAATGTATATTATTTTTAACACGTTCTACGATAAATGCAATGCAAACTTGTTATTAAAAGGTATAGAATAATTATTTAATGCGGCTAAAGTGGATGGCTTTGTATTCAAATTCTATATTCGTTTCTCGATCTTTCTATTGTGCAATAAATGCAATACAACTTTCATTGTTCAGAAAAAAGTATTCATACGGACTAATAAAGGAATACTAAAGTATTCTTTAAGATAGGGCTTCTTTTTAAATGGTATAGCAATATCATGCGTGTCCTTAAAAAGTGTTATTTTACATCGAATTTTTATTTTCTGTACTAATAGAATACGCGTACGTTTATACAGGGTAGAAAAAATTTAATATGGGGAAATTTTACTTTTCTCCGTTTTTCATTTTTTTGGGATGATTTTTTCATAGAATTTGGTGCTCCATGACCTCTCGTGGCCCCATTACAACATGGGTATATATATATATATATATAAACCTTCATTGATGTGCGATTTTAGCCAATTTTTTAAAGTTGCAGAGCTTGACAAACTGTATTTTCTTAGCCACAACCGCCACATATCTGCAAAATCCAAAACCTACTACATGTTTTTAGGAGCAAACGTAAAAGGGTTCATATTAGCGATTTTTTAAAATATCTGTACGTGCCATCTAATTGAGCACCCCTCAAAATGGTCCTCTACCAAATTTTATCACAATCTGTTAAGTAATAACGATTTCGTTGCTTAATTAAGTATGCAATATCGTTTACCATTTTTATCATTTCATTGCGAAAATCCAGTTATTAGTGCATAAACATCGAAACTGTAAAATTTCAAGAGTGGCATTATTTAGGTGTAAGAAAGTTATCACAGTTTCTCTAAAGTTCGCAATAATGGAAAATGTAACAACAAGAGACAAAATAGAAATTGTACGTTTTGGCAGTGATAAAGTGCGTTCTGTAAAAGAAGCTGCGCTAGAATTCAATAATGAGCATCCTAATAGACGAGTAACTTGGATTACTGTACAGCACAATAACAAAGTATTCAACAAGACATGTTGTGTTTCAAGAAATTTGCTTAGAACCTGGTATAATGGACGTGGTGGGGTTTTGAGAAATAATAACCAAATTTTAGAATACTTTAACACTAGTCTTGGAACGGCTACTTTAGATCTAGGTACCCTCTAGAGAAAGTATAAGAACATGCCCGTAAAACACCAAATAAAGTCTTTTAAGCCCAAATTTTTACATACATTGGAACTGAGAAATGAAGAAAAACGATTCGAGTTTTGCAGTTGGCTTTAGGGGGAATATCTAAATTATCCTAATTTTTTTAATGAGATTGTATTTAGCGATGAAGCGACATATCCTACTCAAGAAGTTGTTTCAAGTCTAAACTCGGAATTGGTTAACTGATAATCCGGAATTCGTCATAAATGCAAAGAAACAATGTTTGCGAAAAGTTAACGTTTGATGCTGAATATTGAATGACAGAGTAATTGGTTCTTTCTTTTTTGAGGGTAATTTAAATTGAATTTTTATATTTTGTTGAAAACGGATATTGGAATGCATTAAACGGTTTACCATTACAGAATCGCTTTAATTAAAATTCCTCCAGTTAGTGGGTGGTCCTATTTATAACGCTGTTTTGGTAAGACAATGGTAAATGGTAAACGGTTCCTTGATTGAGTGGACGGCGAGATCCTTCGACTTGACGCCACTCGATTTTCTTCTTTGGGGTTTCCTTAAACAAAAAGTGTACAAATCAAAGGCACAAATTACGGGCTAAACTAAAAGAAGCCAACGCAGCAATTGCGCAGATCAAATACTAAAGGCATCAATGAACATGCGTAAAAAAATTGTAAAGAGCATTGAAATAAAAGGGGGATTGGTAAAAGATTACAGACTTTGTAATATTTCTTGATTTTTCTGTTTAAATTTTGTTTAAAGTCTATACTATTGATTTTCAAAACTAGGCATAAACAGACTTTCAAAATAAATCGATGAAAATGCTAAAGCATTGTGCATGGTTGACTTAGCAGCAAAAAAGTTATTACAATTATTTCTATCGCAGCTTCTCTTCATCATTATTAGCTCTTTAGTCCTGGAACTGGTTAGACGCGTACCTCCAAAGTTTCCTATTCTGGGCTAAGCTACACATTTCCTTGAAATTCCTACAATCTTTCACCATCTGCGTGAAATTGTCTGATCTAGGACTATGTCTACTTCCTTTTTCGCCTATCCCTGATTATAATTACTCCGCACTATTCCTCAAATTTCTTAGAATGTGCCCTCTCATTTTATTTCTTCTATTTCTTCTTGTTTTCTACAGATCTTTCTTTCCCTATTATTTCTGAAATCTCTTTGTTGTAATTTTTGTCTGTCCATGCTATCATCATCAGACATCTGAAGCACCACGTAGAAAAATGCTTCTACTTTTTTCTTGTCTGCTTTTCCTACTGTTTTTATTTTACAGCCGTACAGTTCTTTCAACAATCTTTTCCCTGTTTCTATGCTTATTGTCTTCGAACATAGCACATACTCTTTCTTGGTTGATACAGCTCGGCTTTCCATCCAATGTTTTCCTATTTAACTGACATTCAGTGGTGTGTGAAGGGGATAAGCAACATGACGGCTTCAAGATGCCACCACTTAGATACTTGCCGAAGCACTAGTTTTTCTACTACTCACTTCATACCATCAACATTTGTTGAGCATATTGCAAAACTAACACTCTGTGGTTGTTTAAAATTATCACCAGGTATAAGTACCATTATTTTTTTTGTCATGTGATTTCCGTCTTGGAATTGGTTGGACGCGTACCCCCATTCATTTATATCCTGCGCTAGCTTACACATTTCTCTGAAATTCCCACAAGCTACATCTTTGGCTATATGTGTGCTATGGTCTAACCTAGGTCAACATCTACCTCTCTTTATTCCATTTTCTGTTTCTAATATATTCCGCACTATTCCTTCATGCCTTAGTTTGGGATCTATCATCACTTTCTCGTATACTTTACTGTTTTCTATTTATTTCTTTTTTCCCCTAGCTTTTCTAGGACCACTTCGGCCTTAACTTTGTCTGTCCATGACATTTTCATCGTACGCCTGTGCCACAACATTTCAGATGCTTCTAGCTTTTCCTGCCAGCTTCTACTACTCTCCAACTTTCACGGTCATACAGTTCTGTGCTCCACACATATGCTTTCAGAAATATCTTCCTTGTTTCTAAGTTTGTTGACTTTTAACATAGTAGTTGATTATTCTTGTCAAATGTAGCACAGCCTTGTGCTAATTTTTGTTTAATATCTTTTACGCTTTTCCCATCTTGCGTTATTTGACTTCCCAGGTAGCAGAAATCCTTAACCTCTTGTAAGTTCTGGTTACCTATTTGTATTCTTGTTTTTGATTTATTTTTCCCTCCTTTACATACTAGTACTTTAGTTGTATTTTTGTTCATGCCGTATATCTCTGTTAAAACTGTTTCTATTTCAATAATGGTTGCTTCTAAATTTTCCTTGCTAGATGCTAATACCGCTATATCATCTGCAAACCTAAGCATATCGATCCTTTGTCCCTGCATAATAATTCCAAATGTCTTTCTGCCCGGGGAAAGGGCACATCGCTGTCCACCTCTTTCCTAATATTTACTTCTCTACTTTTTGCTCTTTCTATAAGCTACATAATTTAAGTCAAATTTGAAGTAAGATCAGTTGCAAGTTTTGAATTTTGCAAAACATACTCATTTAACCGCTCTCTGTCATCTAATAACCGAGATACTACTGGTGAGCATAGAAATTGGGACACACTGTATACACAGAGATCTAGCGTCGTCTAGACAGACTGAAAACTGCAAAATCATAGATCATGTGTCGTCTAATATTATCGTGTTTCGACTACAACAATGCTGCTACATTGCATATACTTTTACAATGCTCCGCCCGAAGGTACTACATTGGCCAGGAGGCGAGTTTTTTGTTGCCTGTAAATTTAGAATTTTGCCGAACTCTTGCCGTTCCAGGCAAGGTAGGGATTTTTTACGTGCGTCACAACTAGGGATGGCCACAGGCCCGGGCTTTGGCCCGGCTCGGCCCGAAGCCCGGCCCGAATATCAAGCCGGGCTTCGGACCGGGCCGACAAAATTTTTTTCGGGCCCAAGCCGGGCCAAGTACGTGTCGGGCCCGGGCCGGGCCGGGCCAGACTCCTCAAGCTTTTCGGGCTATTTCGGGCCGGACCGAAATTTATGTAACGAAATATAAAATTTATTGATTTAGTAAAAGATTCCATTTAATGATTTCTTTAGTTACCTCTTAACAAAAATATAATTAACGCTCCTCCTAATATATCACCCAGGTACAGTTACACACATATAGGTAGGTGTGTGATATTGGAAGTAAATCGGAAACGAAAATGATTTGATTTAAACCGATTTGTGAATTTCGTTTTTTTTCGGTAAGTAATATTCACTTCTTTCCAATTTCCAAGAAATTTGAAATAGAAATTGGCCGTGCTATATTTAATTAATTTGAAGGAGTATTGCAGCGTATGTTAATTGAGCTGATTTATTTTATTATACTTATTGATTAACTTAATATTGTGGCCCCGCACTGAAGATTATTTATGAATAAATCGAAACCACTCTGTATATGAAAAAATATTAAAAAATCACGATTACAAAAAACCAGCTCAATTATATTTAATTAATTAAATGTATCTTTTGTTGAAAAACATATCGAATACAAAGCGATTAGGTTTTTATAGCTTTAAATAACATGGATATAGAAAATTAAAATGTAAATACTAAATAATATTCTATGTTGCGGCTCCTAAAGAGGTATAAAGAAAAATCGTGATATTATAAAGGGTATATACAAAAATAACGAAATAGAATAAATATTATTTTAACAGAGGCGTCTCTAACTGCTGCTATCTGCAGAGCTTAAGTCCAATAATGGATACCCATAAAATTTATAATTTGCATTTTAGGTCGCATATTTTAAACAGCTTTAGTAGTTGGTACATGCGGCAGTAGTTCAATTTTAGAGGTTTTTGCTCCATCGAAGTTAATCCTATTACGACTTATTTTCATCAAATTTTGCGAACTAGCAAGGAATGTACTTGATTCCAGCGCGCTTCAACAAAAGCCGTGTAAATTTGGATTTATTATTGCAAACGGTTTTATTATCCCTTTTACGCATTAGGAGGCATGCGCCTGTGTTTCATGCTAAAATTTATTTTTATTTTGGTAGGTTTTTGCAATTTTTTCACTTCCTTTGCAGTTAGAGTTGCTTGACCTATGGGACAGAATTTTATTGCAGGTGCGACTATTTCGGATTCTTTCCTGATAAATATAAATAAGCTGAATTTCGCTTCTGCACTCTGATTTAAATTATAAAGATTTCTTTATTTAGTACACTGTTTTAAAAATATTATAACCAAGATTCTAAATTTTGAGCTATCCGTTTTCAATCACAATGTCGGATTTCAATAATGAGGATAGCGTGGGGGGATCCAAATTATCAACCTCGACGAAGTGAATTTGGTTATTCTCTTGTAAAATTTTGATTAGACGAGCGGTTTGACAGAAAAAAATAATTTCAAATGTTTCTTTTTTATTTTTATTTCATTGTTTTGTTTATTTTTTATTACTATCATTGAAAATTAACAGCGCGGCACAAGTGTTGGACCATTACAATAAATTTTCAAAAGGGCCGCCATTTTCTTCAATGCACAAATTAACTCTTCGTAAGAAGTTTAACTGAACCCTCTGCATTGTTTGTGCATTATTTTTTAAAGATTTGGCTGCATTTAAAATTCGTCTATACAATTCTTCTTCGCTATCAAGTGGAGACGAATAAACCTTAGATTTTAAGGTACCCCACAAAAAATAATCACAGGGCGTCAAGTCCGGCGATAGTGCTGGCCAATTTGTAGCAGCATCATATCCCCTTCCGATCCATCGATCTGGATATTTTTCATGTAAATGTTGTCGAACAGCTAGAGTAAAGTGGGGAGGAGCACCATCGTGCATGAACCACATGTCTTGGAGAAGTAACAATAAATTCGGCAATGTTTGTTGTAGAAAGTTGAAGTAATTGTCTCCGTTTAATCGATTTGGTATCGCAACAGGACATAACTCCAGCCCAGACATTAATCTTAAATTCATGTTGATAGTGAGTCACTTTAGTTGCATAAGGATGTAACAATTTTATTTTTGCAGTAGGAGAATCCATTCATTAAACGTACAATGAATAGTAAAATACCTTTATTAATTAAAATAAATATTCAAGTAACAATCAAACTTTTATAGTATTATAATATCAAGGATTATTAGTCGAGTTGTTTCCGAGTTCGGTGTAATTTCACAGCCACTGGCGCGCGCGTGAGAGGTTCGAGAACTAAAATCCGGAACCTCCCACCATACAAGAAAGCAGCGAGCGCACTCGTCGATAGTTAAAAGTAGCGTCAAGATGCATTCTAAGAGAATGGCGAGTGACCTCCGAGTCGCTCTATGTTTGTGAAACACTTCCTGAGTAACGGTTAGTACCTAATCCACATTTTGTATATTCGTTGTCATATTAGCTAATTTACAAAATTTATTTAGCGCAACGACCCATTTGAACTCGCAACGACCTATTTGAACTCGCAACGACACATTTGAAATCCCAACGAGAAATTAGAAAACTGCATGGATAACGTATATATCGCACACCACGTCGAAAATCGCAACTGTAAAATTTGAGACAACATGATCCCTTTGAAGTTACAATTTAGAAAGCTTAATTTGTTGGCTACGCAATGAAAAATTATTTTAGTAAATAAATTTAGACAACGGAAGATTACGTTACAAAGTAATGCTGCCGTGATCCAAGTAAGGAACCCGCTTTGCTCCTACACCTGTGTTAAAGCATGGAAAGCAAGTATAATTAGTTGCTGTTCCCGCGCTGCGAGGTAATTTCCATTACATCAAGGGACAACTGCTGCTCTTGGGTTCGTAATAGAATTAAGATTTCTGAGTACTTTCCTTCTGAAAGTACATTATTTCATTTTGTTTGTTAGACGTACAAAATTGTTATTCAGTTTACCTGTAAATAAGCTGGTTTTCCCCAGTATTAAATTTGCTTTTACTTAGCTTCGTAAATACGTGATCACACGTGGCTTCAACGTAATTTAACAGCTGCTATTACATCACCTGTTTGTTTGTTCACTATTGTCAACAATTGCCCAATGGCTAACACATGTTTAGCATTTTAGTACAACCACTATTGATAACATTAGAGAATATCTTGGTGATTATTTTGACTTCAAACTAAATTTAAGTTTGTTAACCTAAAGAGAAAATTTCGTATATTCATTTGTAAATGACTCACACAGATCTGATTGGGTTATAAAGAAACTCTAGCATTTTTAGTTACATAGAATTATAAAATATTTGAGTAAGGATTAGTTGATAACCTTTACTACCAGTTTTGCAAGTACTTCAAATTTTTATTTTTATTTAATTACAATGATACTTTATTTACTGAAACCAAGAAAATTCTTATTAGTAAATTAATATTCTTCATTTAAAGTTTTTTATTCTGATCTAGTCTGATCAGACCTGGTAAACAAAAAGCAATAAGAACTAAAATTTTATGATCCCATTATGCAGAAAATATTCTCTATACTTTTTAGGTATACTTGAGGGACGCAAATAGTGTTCCCATTTTTATGTGACTTAATTATTATTCTTTCTTACAGGAACAGCGTCTTATTCTGTTAAGACAAGTTTGTGTATCAACGAAGGCGATCTCTTTTTTGGGTCTCCAAGTCCGCCCTTAAAAAATAGCTATGCCCCTAAAATAAATCAATTTGGACTTGGTGGCGCCTGTTTGTTTTTTTGTTAAGTGTAACCCTCCATAGATTTCGACTTACCCCCATTGCTCATAGCTCTACCCAAGGAATAGACCCTAGTTACGTCGGAAGACTTTGTTTTGCTGACCCCAACTTCTAGAGTCAGATTTATGTATTGAGAAGAGAGCATTAGTTAAGCTCAATTTAGGAAAGAATGTGACCGTTTGGGGTTAGCGATCAAGAAAATATAATACGTTTCACTAGCGCCCAACGCTTGGGGCTTCGAAATTTGTTTGATCAAAATTTATTTGGGGCTCGAAATTTGTTTGTTCAACGAGTAATTTGTTGAAATTCGTTCGTTCATAATTTAATTTAGCTCGAAAGTTGTTTGTTCATAATTTGATTTACCTTAAAATTTATTTGTTAAAATTAATTTGCTTCGAAATTTATTTGTTCTAAATTTAATTTGATTCGAAGTTTGTTAGCTCAAAATTTATTTTCCTTTGAAGTCCATTTGTCCAAAAATTATTTTGCTCCGAAATTTGTTTGCTTAAGGTTTATTTGACACTTAGATTTGTTTGTTTGCTTTTGATAAAAGATTGGTTGTAACGGTAATCCCCATACACTCAATTCGTTAATTTGGTCAAATTTACTTTTGACTTTAGTTCTGTTTTGACCCTTAAATTTTTTGATATTGTTTTGGCAAAAATAATTTTACCAAAAACATTTTTGATTTTTACCTTTAGTAGTACGAATTTGTTTTGATAGCTTTTGTAAGATTCGGATTAGTTAGATTTATCGGTTTGATTCCATTAGGTTGTAGTAACCATGTCGGAAAAATTCCAAATTGTTTGTCTACTTAAAGAAGAATTGGAGTATGAACTAAGAATCAGAGGAGTGGTAAGTGAGAGGCCAGTGTTGGAGAAACGGAAAATTTTAGGTAGATTGTTAGCTAAAGAAATAGATAAGCCTGGTTGTTTGGTTGACCTTTCGTGTTATGAAGTAGATTTTGCAACGGAAAGTAAAGAAATTTCAGTTTCAGTCGAGTCAGTTCGTAATATTGTGTCCGAGTTTGAGGGCGACTCATCAGACTCAATTTTTAGAAGAGCTTGTTCAAGGATAAACCACCTTTCGGGACGAGCTAAGCGTATGAAAATCCTTCAATAAATCCCGATGAAGCAATTAAGTTTAGAAATGAGACCGTAGCAACGATATTAACTCTTGAAGCTGAGTTGTACGATAAAATCAATAAAAGTACAGAGTCCACCTATTTAGATCGGTCCGTTGTAGTATCTCCTTTAGTTAGTGCACCTATCCATTCGACTTCGTATGTAACACCTTCAGTACCTATAGGTTCATGGCCTGTAAAATTCTCAGGTGACCCCAAACAACTACATTCATTTTAGATAGAGTTAGTGATTTAGCACAATCTCGTAAGGTATCCGAAGCTGACTTATTTGGATCAGCATGTGAACTTTTGTGGGTGACGCTTTGGTTTGGTTTAGAACAGTGAAAATTCTTTGCGAGACTGGAACTCCTTGTTAGAACGTTTAAGGAAGATTTTCTACCTGGTTCTTCGGATGATGACATTTGGGAAAAGATCAGAAATCGTCGTCAAGGTAAAGACGAAAGGATTATTTTATTTGTCGCGCATATGCAAACCCTCTTTAGTAGACTGACCAACGAGCCAGCAGAAGTTACTAAAGTTAAAATGATTAGAAGAAATTTGGTTCCTGAATATATTTCGGCACTTGCATTGTCGGACATTCAAGATTTGTCGACCCTAGTAAATTTGTGTAAAAGGTTAGAAGAAGCTTCTTTGATGAAACTAAACTCGGTTTTGGCGTCTTCTAATAAACCTAATAAGATTTGCAACCCTCTAAGCATCCATATGAGAACAAACATCCTGGGTTGAATGAGAAAGTTTATGCTGTTAAGAGTAGGGTGTTTCAGAATAAATTAGTCAATCCTCAAGTAACAGTAGCGGATAAGAGCTCTTTAGAGTCCTCGGTTTGTAATTCCTTTAGTCCCGATAAGAGGAATCATTTTGTTTGTTGGAATTGCTCCCGTAGTGGACATTGGTTTAGAGATTGTAGAGCAACAAAAAATTTTTGTTTTGGATGTGGTCGAAAAGGCGTTAAGGCAACGTCATGTCCACATTGTTCAAAAACCAGTAAGGCGGCAGGTACATAGTGGTCGGTATCCTGTTCCGCGTCATAAGGCTACAGTTATGATTTGTAAACAAGAAAAATACTTTAGTAAAGACGAGTGGTCGAGATGGCTTACAGTTGTTAAAAATTTTTGTCAGGACTCTTCGAAGCCTAAGAATAATACTCTGTTCATTGAGAAGCAGTGTGATAATCGACCCTACATTATGGTGAAATTAATAGATAGAGACATTACCGGTCTTCTGGATTCGGGATGCACTACCTCAGTAGTAGGATCCTTAGCACTTTCAATTGTTAGAGAATTAGACTTGAAAATTTTAGTTCAGCAAAACAGGTATCACTACAGCTGATGGTTCAATAAAGTCTGTTGTAGGCTCAGTAGATTTGCCAATTTGTATAGGTAATGATTGCCGCATCCTTAATGCATTAGTGGCCCCTAAAATAAATCAATTTGGACTTGGTGGCGCCTGTTTGTTTTTTTTTGTTAAGTGTAACCCTCCATAGATTTCGACTTACCCCCCCATTGCTCATAGCTCTACCCAAGGAATAGACCCCTAGTTACGTCGGAAGACTTTGTTTTGCTGACCCCCAACTTCTAGAGTCAGATTTATGTATTGAGAAGAGAGCATTAGTTAAGCTCAATTTAGGAAAGAATGTGACCGTTTGGGGTTAGCGATCAAGAAAATATAATACGTTTCAAGGATTTTCTACAGCGTAAACATATTCGTTATGTATGTTAGTTATACCAGATCTTGTAAAAGAAGCTTCTTCTGTAAATAAAATTTTGTGACTAAAATTTGCATTCTGAATTCTCTGATCTTGAATAAATTGACAGAAAGCTAGACGCCTCTCAGGATCGATAGGCAAAAGGTCTTGTACCTGTTGAACGTGGTATGGGTGTAATAACTGTTTCTTTAAACCGTCATGAACAATACCTTTAGGAACTTGTAGTTCAAGTCCTAAGCGTCTGGTGCTTATTTTTGGGTCTTCTTCAACTCTATCCAAAATTTGTTCCTCCAGATCCGCAGTTCTTGTGGTACGTTGACGTCCTCGATCCGCATTTCTTGACTGAAAGCTACCATTTTCACGAAGACGTTTTTTAATATTTGCGAATGTTTGGTGGTTTGGCATTCGGCGATTAGGAAATCTTTCCCTATAGACTCTGGCGCTTTCACGACCATTGCCTTGACAAAATCCGAAAACTAAAACCATATCCACCTGTTCGTTGTTTGTGTAAGTACTCATAATGTAAGATGAAAGATGCAAACTTTTATTGAATTAAGCAGAAATTCACGACTTGACAGGTAAACTGAGGTTAAATGACAGTCAAATTAAATAACAAATAAAAAGCAAAGCCAACTACTAAACTATGCTTTTTGATTTGCCCCGTTTTATACTTAATGCAGCAATGATGACGAAAGTATGCAGACATTTGAAATTTTTTTTTCTGTCAAACCGCTCGTCTAATCAAAATTTTACAAGAGACAAAAAGTTTCCAAATTAAGTCGGCTACTCATAAAAAAAATTGGTAGTAATTACATAAACAGGAAAAAGGTAATGATCGGATATTTATACAGTACATCATTTTTGGGACACTCGTATGCTTTTAAAATTATTGCGTACACCACCAAAAGATGTCAATTGAAAGTAGAAACTCGCACCCCAAAAATGGTCAAAATCTATCGACGCGTTTTCGAGTTATTTTAAAATATCAAATATTTTTCACGATTTCTGAACCCCTCTAGCGGCTAAATGAAGCAACTTGTATAATAGGTAAGTTGGCTCAAATCGATCTATTTCGAGCCAAAGAATCTCTGTTCTTACGTTGTACACGTATTTTCCGGACACCCGGTATATGTTACTATATACTAGTAGTAGTACATGAGTTCTAAAATGCATTTTGTTACTTAAGGTTAAAGTTTGACGCAAACCATCTTCCATTTCGGATTGCCTGTGCAAGTGTGCATCATCTCCAAATACCTTTGGGATTCTTCGAGGTTAAAATGATACTATAAGCTATAATTTATTAAAGTTGATATATTCAACTTTTGTAGAAAAGCATAATAATAGTAAAGAAGTATTTTTAAACAACTGAAAATACATATATTTACAAATGATAGTTTCCATTTGGATATTAAACAATCTATACATCACTTAAGGTTTTAGTTACATTCCGGCCTGAATCGGCTCGGCCCGGCCCGAAGCCCGGCCCGAAATTCAAGCCGGGCCTCAAGCCGGGCCGATGCGTTTTGGTTCGGGCCGGGCCACCGGGCCGGGTCGGAGCAAATTATTTCGGGCCGGGCCGGGCCGCATCTAAAAGCCCGGCCCGGCCCGGCCCGAATCCATTCCTAGTCACAACACTCACACACGGGACCTCCATTTAACCTCTTATCCGAACGAGGGCGTAATTTTTGTGAAAAATGCTCACCTGCCATTTTCAAGCAGTCGGCCGTGTCGGGATTCGTACCCAGGACCTTGGGATCCGTAGTCTTACGCTTACTACATTGATCCACGGCGACTCCTTAATAATGCTGCTACAGCTACCACACTACATATTATATTAATATAGCTATTGCAAGTATCTTTTGCTTGAATACAGTATATAGTTCATTTTTGCTGATTGGTGGTATAATCGATGTCTAACAACCAGTTTTTAATAGTATACTTTTTAGCTGAAGTAGATAACAAAGTTTCTTGTTTCAGAATTTTGGACGTTGGCACTCAGCGTCCATTGGGAATCTGTCTTCATTGTTTGAAATTGTATTTTTACGCCAAATGGCTGATTTTTTATTTTACTTGAAGGTTTAGGGAAGGAACTAGAAACTAACTATGTTAATTCTTCTATTCGGGTTTTTTAATTTACTCAGCATGTATGATTTAACATAATACGAGTGTTACTATGTAAAATTTTATATATTTGCAAATGATCGTGGTTTCATCTTAGAGCATGGTATGAACGACAAAAAATTTCTTTGAAATTTATTTTTGAATTTTTGTGCCCCAGAAAGATTGTTGCCAGTCAACTGGATCATCACAATCATATTCACAAATACCTATATTACACAGCTTGTATAATTAAACTGTCTTATCTGGCATTATGTACTTGACTGACTATTGTAATTTTAAATAGTAGAAAATCTATTGATAATAGGCACCTTGTGAGAAAATTTGTATATATATTTGTATATAATATATTATATATATATATATATATATATATATATATATTACTCATATTTAGACCAGGGTACAAAATTAAATAATCACATCAAATAATTTTAATCACCGTGTAGAAGCTTTGGGAAAAGGTACGCTTCATTAAAACCATGAAGCATAAATAAATTCGGTCGTTTCAGTAAAAATAAGAGATTTAAATCATGTACAAGACGCTTTATATCAAAAGAAACAGTATTAAAAAGCTCTGCGTGTAGTTTAATTATTCCTAAAAAAGAAACAAATGGAAATTACGTGCAAAATTTATATTAATTAACCCTATTTTAAGTAACCGGTATTAAACAAAGTGTACACATAATAATTAACATTTAATTTGTATTCGCTAAAAATAAAAGGATAGAAGTCAATTTTAGTTGGAGTTAATTAAACCATTATTAATAATAAGCATAAAAGTCTGTGAAAATCCAAGATTATAATACCAGAAAATAAAGCTCTGAGAATTAATATTATGTTTGAACACCTGCGTAGTTTAAATATCACGTACGGCGAAAATTTTGTAGATAACAAATGGTTTCAGAGAATCTTGTAGAAACCGTCGCATAATAGTTACGAGAAATGCTAAAGGTGGGTTATTTCACACTCCACATGGACTAAAATAATCGATAATAAAGAATATCAATTTGCATCAATAAGAACAGGTTAGATAGAGACAGATGATATGCGCAAGACCGAGACACATATAGTAAAAGGCGTGAGTAGAGCAACGTCATGGGGTTGCGATTGGTTGAAAGTAAAATGCAAAATTTGAGAGGTAAAAATAACATTTCTTTATAAAAGTCAATTAGTTATTTCCAGACTTTGCGTGCCGTGTTGAAATTTCTGAGATTTAACTGGGGTGAGTACTAAATTCGTAAAAACCGACGCGCGGGCTACGGAATGGGAACATAGAATAACGAAATTCTAGAAACTGTCTGTTTTGGGGAACAGACCGACAGACAGGCTAACCGCTATATATACCCAGGTGAATATAAACAAGCTCTCTTAGATCTTCGACTTGATTGAACGCGTTAAACAGTGCTTTTTTAGTTTTCCGGTTTTAATATTAAATAATTTAAACAGTTTGCTCGAATATTATGTGATTTAAAACAGCTTGTTCTATACGTGCTACAATGAATGTACGTTAGTGCACTTAGAAAAGAAGATACAAGGTAATAAAGTTTAGTATCACTGTACCAATTGGTAAAAATTTACAACGACAAATATATACACAAAAGTAGGCAGTTTTGGCGTATATTGGTGAAAGAAGTATGAAGTTCTTTGTTATTTTCGGGGTATTAATACTTAAATGGTGCATAAACGTGTCTGGATCCACGAAACAAGGGTCAGATATACACAGAGGAGTTCCGGAAAAGCCCTGAAACAACTTTAGATGAATGGTGATGGAGAAAATTTTTAAAGCGTTGAGAATCAGAAGCCGTAAATATAACCCAGTTGGAATGGTGTGATTCACAAAAGGGACGATGTACATTGAAGCTACGAGTGCAAGTAACCTTCAGGTAAATTATACTATTTTGTTTGAACTTTGAGATGTAGGTGTGTGTTGAATAACTTTCTAATTTGTTTATTTAAAATGGACAGTAGTGAAATTGTACTAACAATAATATTTTAATTTTAAGGTGAAATTTGCTTGTTTAAGTAGAAAGGGGTATTTAGTATTGATGTTCTGGATTATGATAAAAATATGGGTATGTCTTTGAGCTCAATTAGACGAACCTGGTTAATTAACGTAAAGGGGTGGTAGATGCTCCCTTTGTACTGTGCATATATTGTTATAGTAATTAGTAGGCATCCTACAAGGACTTTAATTCTGGATGCACATTAAAATGATAATAAAATTAATCTTGAAATTCTTTTTAAAACTGAATTTTATGCTGAAATTTAATTTGAAATTTTAATGTATTCTGAATATTGATGTAAATAGAGTTAACGTTGATGTTTGTGGTAGGAATGTGTTGTTTTTTTATGAATGAGGAGGTTTATAAAATTAGGTGAGCAGCCGAGGCGAAAAGAGGATCACAGCAGTTTATGACGCCCAATCTGTGGGACTAGAATTTTTTGTTGAAAGGACCCAGTTCCCGCATTCACAGGAGTATATCACAGCAATATATATATATATATATATATATATATATATATATTGCTGTGGTACCTCCAAAATTCGGGTCCGTTGACTTTCTTCTGTTAATCGCCTCTTTACTTTCCGCCTCGGCTGCTCAAATTTTTAAAACCTTCATCCTCATTCATAAAAAAAAAACACATTTCTACCACAAACATCAACGTTAACTCTATTTACATCAATATTCATAATACATTAAAATTTCAAAATTAAATTGTAGCATAAATTTCAGTATCATAAAATTTCAAGATTAAATTTGTCATCATTTTAATTTGCATCCAGAATTAAAGTCCTTGTAGGATGCCTACAAATTAATTTAACAATATGTTCAGACCTAAGTCTGAGTACAAAGGGAGCATCTCCCACCCCTTTACGTTAATTAAACAGGTTAGTTTAATTGAGCTCAAAGACAGACCCAAATTTTCATCATAATCAAGAACATAAACTGCTAAATACTCCTTTCTACTTAAACAAGAAAATTTCACCTTAAAATTAAAATTTTGTTGTTTGTACAAATTCACTACTGTCCATTTTTTAGCAAACAAATTATAAAGTTATTCAACACACACCAAAACATCAAAATTCGAACAAAATTGTATAATTTACCTTAAGGTTACTGCACTCGTGTCTTCAATGTACATCGGACTTGCTAATTCCACCATTCCAGCTGGGTTATGTTTACGGCTTCTGATTCTGAACGCTTCTAAAATTCTCTACACCACCATTCATCTAAAGTTGTTTCAGAGCTTCTCAGAAACGCATCTATGTATATCAAAATCTTGTTTTGTGGATCCAATCACGATTACGAATAACATTTGATTATTAACACCCCCGAAAAATAGCAACGAAATTCCTAATTCTTTCACGCTATACCCCAAAACTGCCTACTTTTGTTTATTCATTTATCGTTTTTAATTTCGATAATTGGTACAGTAATACTCGCAAATATAACTAGACTTTATTACCTTGTATCTTCTTTTCTAAGTGCACTAATGCATAATAACTTGTATCGTAGCACGTAAAGAGCAAACTATTTTAAAGTATTCAATAATCACAAAATATAAGAGAAAACTGTTTCAAGTATTGAATCAAAATCGAAAATCTAAGAGAGCACTGTTTAAAGCATCGAATAATCAAAAATCTAAGAGAGCTAAACTGTTTAAAGTCCGGGTTTATATAATAGCCCGCCCGTATGTCTTTTTTGTCCCGCGACGGCCAG
Source organism: Platerodrilus igneus (assembly GCA_036346225.1). Classification (NCBI taxonomy): domain Eukaryota; kingdom Metazoa; phylum Arthropoda; class Insecta; order Coleoptera; family Lycidae; genus Platerodrilus; species Platerodrilus igneus. Next base: position 9,649,538 of record JARFIW010001599.1, read on the forward strand.
TTTGTAGAATTTCGCATTCTCTGTTCCCTTTCAACGGTCAGGCACAGCGATTGTATTAAATTTGCACACGCGCAGGTTGAAAATCTAAGAAATTTTTCACACGGCACGCAACGCGTCCGAGAATAACTAATTAATTTTGTATAGAAATCGTTACGTTTACACCTCTCATATTTGCATCCTATTTCCACCAATCGCAAACCCAGTGACGTTGCTCAAATCACGCCTTTAATTATCCGTGTCTCTGTCTTGCGCATATTATCCGTCTCTATCTACCCTGTTCTGAGTGGTACAAATCGATATTCTTTATTATCGGTTATTTCAATCCACGTAGATTCGTAAGTAAAATAACCCCGTCTCTAGTCTTCCCGTTAAAACATCCGACCGTTTCCAATATACCTAGAAGCTGCATGTTTATCCAAACAAATTAATTAGAACTTTGATATTTAAAAATACGCAGGTGTTCAATCGTAATACTTTAAATAACACTTCTACGATTTGAATATTATTGGGTTTTTAACAGCTTTTATGCATATAATACCTTAATAATCGTTAAATTAACTTCAATTTAAATAATAATAAATGGCATTGACTTTTACCCTTTAATTTTTAGTGAATACAAATTTAATTATTAATTATTATTTGTACACTTTGTTTAATACCCGTTGCTTAGAACTTGAATTAATTAATATAAATTTTGCACGTAATTTCTATTTGTTTTAATACTTGGAACAATTAAATTACATACAAGTTGAGCATTTTAATTCTGCTTCTTTCTATAGAAAGCGTCCTTATACACGGTTTTAATAATGCGTATTATCTAATAAAATTCTATACAAAACTTACATTCTAATTGAATATTTAAATCTTCACACTAGGCATTTAATTACGCGTACTTTTTCCCAAAGCTTCCTTATACATGGTGATTAAAATTATTTGATGTAATTAATTAATTTTCTACCCTGGTCTAAATTTGAGTATTTTCCCCCTATTTGAATACAAATAATCCCACTTATTCGAATGCAAATATAAAACATTTAGACTGTCAAAAAAATTTCCAAAAAAAATTGCCTATCTCACTCTACCCTTATCTTTCTAACTTACCTAACTTATATCCAATCCTAAAAAATATTTACACCTGTCCTATATCCCTATCCTATTCCTAACTCTCACCTAATTTTATAAACTGAAATTATCCCTAACTTCATCCTAATTCACCATCTAATCGTATATACATCCTATATACCTATCCTATTCCTAACCTTTTAACTAATCTTCACTATACTCACTTCCCCCTACCTAATCCTATATGCCTATCCTATTCTTATTCTATTCCTAGCTCTCCACTAATCTTATAAGAAATATCTACACTTAATCTATCTTATTTTCTTCCTACATTTAATTTTCCTTCTCATCCTATACACCTATTTCTACCTATCTCCCATATTTATCCTATACCTAACTTTATTCTCTATAAACACTTACTTCTACTCTTCTATATACACCTATTCTATCCCAATCCTATTTAAATTTTACTCTATTATACACCTATCTACTCTCTATTCTATATCTATACTAAAATTCACCTATCTCTATCCTTTGTTCATTAAGTTATTTAAATCTAACTCTCTTCTTGACCCTCCAAGTCTTTCTTCTCACCATCCTAATACTCTTCATTCATATTTCTCCCCCTTCTATATCTATACTTATCATCCCTGTTATCTGACATACAATAAACTTATCATCCCTATTATCCTGACTCTTAAATATTGCTTCTTCTTTAGTCCCTACACTTGTCTGTTTCTCATTTATTATTATTTCCTTTTCTGCCGACAAACCAAACGATACTACTTTAAAATTAAAGATTTTTCCCTCTACGGAAAATCCTGTGTACCTTCTAGAATCCTTGTCGAATGGAATCAGCCAGAATGAATTCCTTAAATTTAATTTACTAAAAATAAACTTGACACTTAACCTCGTCAAAAGTGTGTCCATGTATGGTGGACAATGAAATTGCGCTTTGGTCCATTGGTTAATTTTTCGGGCATCTTTATTTAATTCTGCCTTTACCTGCTCCCGATATGCTGCTGTTGCTTCTACCCCCCACTAATTCTGAATGTTTTTGTAATAAAGCTTCAACCTCTACTCTCCTCTTCTCTGGACATTTTATTGTGTTGATCTGTTTAACTCCATCATGCTCTACCTCTACTACATTAATACTCAACCCCGTGTCATCCTCTGTGACTTCATAACTGCCCTTCCATGGCACTACCCTATCCATAATCCTTACTACCTTGCTTTCCATATCTATCAAAACCCCTAACTGCATCATACAGTCAACGCCTAAAATGCTCTGAAACTTCAGTCCAGGTACAATTACAAACTCCTGTTCACAACTTAAACCTCCTATATTTATCCTAAGCACCACAACACTATTCACTACAGCAAACCTCTTTTTATTTGGAGCTACTAAATGGCTACGCTTTACAGGCATAATTCTATCACAAACCTTATCCCTAATTTTGCTGACGAATTCCTCCGATATTAAACTCGCCTCTGCCCCTGTATCAAGTAATACCTCTACATTATTCTCAAAAATTCCTATATTAACAATTGGCAAACATAATTTTTCTACAGTTTCTGGCTCTACTTCCTCCTCAATTTTGAAAAATTCACGTGGATGTTCATACACATTTACACAGAAATCTAGTGGTCTGTCGCGTTCTAAAAATCCTGTCTCGTCCTGTTTTCCGTGCTTGGTCCTGGTTGTCCTTCTACAACCTGTGCGTACGTCCTCCTCGTATTAATATCCGTGTCCCTGTCTCTATTCGGCGTGCTCGTCACAGTCCTGTTTACTTCAGGTAAACTGTTCTGTCTCGTGTAACTAGGTCTTGGCGTCGGTCCCCTAGTCGCACTATTGCTTCTGTATTCCTGTCCTCGTCGTTCCCAATTCGATCGAAAATTTCTGTTGTAGTCAGGCCGTCTCGCAAAATTCTGTGTCCTGTTGTCAAACCTAACCGTGTTAATGTTCCGTTCCGGTATCTCTCTTGTCCGTCCTACATATACATCGTCATATCTCTGTAAATACTAAAAATGTCTCCCGTTCTGTGATGTTTTGTAAGGCCACGTGTTGTCTGATTTCCAGTTTAAAATGTCGTGATAGGTACTTGGTAATTTGTCTGTCCGTCAATGGTGGATTAAGTTGTTTGGCCACACTGTATTTTCGAATGGCATATTGCTCCCTAGAACCTGCAAACTCTCCCTTAAATTTTCCTGTAATCAAGTCGTCCCTAATCTGATCCTGTTTGTGATCACTCCAGTAATGTTGTAAAAATTTGTTTTCAAAGACCTGATATGTCTCTATGTCCTGTCCTACTAAATTGTACCATGCTTCCGCATTGTCTTTCAATAAAGCCTTTATCGTATTCAGTTTAGTCTGTTCGTCGAATAAGTTTCCCACTAGATTTCTTACACTATTAATAACAATTTGTGGATTTACCCTGTTATCTCCATAAAATTTCATGTGTTGGTCCAATGATACGCCACCTGTATAAAATCTGGGACCATCCCCCGTTAAATTTGACATGTTGTATTTGATACTACTAACTTCGCGTTCTACCCTGCATAACTGATCCCTACATGAGTCCGTTACTTCAGTCATTTTTATATTTATTTCTTCTTCACAAAAAATGCGTACTTCGGACCTTAAATGTCCCATTTCCTGTCGAAGACCTGTAATATCACGCTCATTTTTATCAACCATACTTTCTACTTACCCCATTTTCACGGTAAGACTATTTTTAAACTCTGTAAATTCTTTAGTAGATTGCTCAATTTTCCCGCTTATCTGCTCTAATTTTCGGTTGGACTCCTCCCTCGCTCTATTAGATTCATCGCTTAGCTGTTCTAATTTTCTATTGGACTCCTCCCTAGCTAATCGCATTTCCTCTAACATTCTCATCATTAACTCATTTCCTTGATCCCCTGATTCCGTCCTCGACTGATCTCTACTGCCTCCAGCTCCTTCCATTTTCGAATTTTTTTCACACAATGCACTATCGTCACTTCCAATTTCCACTCCTTGACTCCTTAACTACTCCTTTCTCTGCATACGTTCTAATCACACACACACTCTAAAACACTTTTAAATTTATACACAAACAGAAAATCTCTCTCTCAGATCGCCAGTTTCCTGGAATAATATCACAAAAATTTTTTTTGGAACTCGAGCCTCACTTTTGGGTTGCCATAATTATGCTGTGGTACCTCCAAAATTCAGGTCCGTTGACTTTCTTCTGTTAATCGCCTCTTTACTCTTTCCGCCTCGGCTGCTCAAATTTTTAAAATTTTCATCCTTATTCATAAAAAAAAAAACACATTTCTACCACAAACATCAACGTTAACTCTATTTACATCAATATTCATAATACATTAAAATTTCAAAATTAAATTGTAGCATAAATTTCAGTATCATAAAATTTCAAGATTAAATTTGTCATCATTTTAATTTGCATCCAGAATTAAAGTCCTTGTAGGATGCCTACAAATTAATTTAACAATATGTTCAGACCTAAGTCTGAGTACAAAGGGAGCATCTCCCACCCCTTTACGTTAATTAAACAGGTTAGTCTAATTTTCATCATAATCAAGAACATAAACTGCTAAATACTCCTTTCTACTTAAACAAGAAAATTTCACCTTAAAATTAAAATTTTGTTGTTTGTACAAATTCACTACTGTCCATTTTTTAGCAAACAAATTATAAAGTTATTCAACACACACCAAAACATCAAAATTCGAACAAAATTGTATAATTTACCTTAAGGTTACTGCACTCGTGTCTTCAATGTACATCGGACTTGCTAATTCCACCATTCCAGCTGGGTTATGTTTACGGCTTCTGATTCTGAACGCTTCTAAAATTCTCTACACCACCATTCATCTAAAGTTGTTTCAGAGCTTCTCAGAAACGCATCTATGTATATCAAAATCTTGTTTTGTGGATCCAATCACGATTACGAATAACATTTGATTATTAACACCACACTAAAAATAGCAACGAAATTCCTAATTCTTTCACGCTATACCCCAAAACTGCCTACTTTTGTTTATTCATTTATCGTTTTTAATTTCGATAATTGGTACAGTAATACTCGCAAATATAACTAGACTTTATTACCTTGTATCTTCTTTTCTAAGTGCACTAATGCATAATAACTTGTATCGTAGCACGTAAAGAGCAAACTATTTTAAAGTATTCAATAATCACAAAATATAAGAGAAAACTGTTTCAAGTATTGAATCAAAATCGAAAATCTAAGAGAGCACTGTTTAAAGCATCGAATAATCAAAAATCTAAGAGAGCTAAACTGTTTAAAGTCCGGGTTTATATAATAGCCCGCCCGTATGTCGGTTTTGTCCCGCGACGGCCAGTTTGTAGAATTTCGCATTCTCTGTTCCCTTTCAACGGTCAGGCACAGCGATTCTATTAAATTTGCACACGCGCAGGTTGAAAATCTAAGAAATTTTTCACACGACACGCAACGCGTCCGAGAATCACTAATTAATTTTGTATAGAAATCGTTACGTTTACACCTCTCATATTTGCATCCTATTTCCACCAATCGCAAACCCAGTGACGTTGCTCAAATCACGCCTTTAATTATCCGTGTCTCTGTCTTGCGCATATTATCCGTCTCTATCTACCCTGTTCTGAGTGGTACAAATCGATATTCTTTATTATCGGTTATTTCAATCCACGTAGATTCGTAAGTAAAATAACCCCGTCTCTAGCCTTCCCGTTAAAACATCCGACCGTTTCCAATATACCTAGAAGCTGCATGTTTATCCAAACAAATTAATTAGAACTTTGATATTTAAAAATACGCAGGTGTTAAATCGTAATACTTTAAATAAAACTTCTACGATTTGAATATTATTGGTTTTTTAACAGCTTTTATGCATATAATACCTTAATAATCGTTAAATTAACTCCAATTAAAATAATAATGAATGGCATTGACTTCTACCCTTTAATTTTTAGTGAATACAAATTTAATTATTAATTATTATTTGTACACTTTGTTTAATACCCGTTACTTAGAACTTGAATTAATTAATATAAATTTTGCACGTAATTTCTATTTGTTTTAATACTTGGAACAATTAAATTACATACAAGTTGAGCATTTTAATTCTGCTTCTTTCTATAGAAAGCGTCCTTATACACGGTTTTAATAACGCGTATTATCTAATAAAATTCTATACAAAACTTACATTCTAATTGAATGATTTAAATCTTCACACTAGGCATTTAATTACGCGTACTTTTTCCCAAAGCTTCCTTATACATGGTGATTAAAATTATTTGATGTAATTAATTAATTTTCTACCCTGGTCTAAATTTGAGTAATATATATATATATATATATATATATATATATATTGTTATGATAAGAAGCCATTTCGAATGGACCTGCACCTTGCCGAAGTTCTAGATTACTAGAACAGGTGAAATGGCTTGCGTGTTCTAATGAGCTAAAGAGCCAAACTACAGCTCCAGCCAAAGTAGTAGAGTCGTTAGTGAGGAACCAGACTAAGACAGGTCCCCGAAACAGGGCAGCGGCTCTTTCGGTACTTAGATTGGCAAAGACCATAGGGGTCGGTATGGCAGTCTAAGACACACTACCGCGATGTGGAAGGCAACGGCAAACCACCGCATTACCTCCCAAGTAGTACACAGCGTACTTAAATTATAACAAACATGATGGCATTCTCTGGGGTATAGAATTCCGGAGTTAAAATAGTCCCCCATTCGGATCTCCGGGAGGGGACTACTTCGGAGGATGCGATCGGAAAGTTAAGAATAAGAATCGGGAACATTTTGCGAGTCGGAGCGTGAAATGTTAGAACTATTAAGCAAGTGGGTAAGCTAGAGAACCTAAAAATCGAAATGAATAGGTTATCATTAGACATAGTAGGGATCAGCGAAGTTCGGTGGCCAGAGGCGGGGGATTTTTGGAGTGGAGACTTCAAGGTAATTCATACAGGAGCCGAGGAAGGAAATTTGGGTGTGGGGATAGTTATGCGGAAAAAGATAGGATACTGTGTAGAAAATTACTTACAAAAGAATGAAAGAGTACTCATGGTTAGATTAGAATCTAAACCGGTAAACACAGTAATAATACAAGTATACATGCCCACCTCTAGCTACAGTGACGAAGAGGTAGAAGCAATCTACAAAGATATCGAAGACATATTAAGACACGTAAAAGGACATGAAAATTTAATAATTACGAGTGATTTTAATGCAGTGGTAGGTGAGGGTAGGGAAGGAGCGAAGTAGGTTTATTTGGTTTAGGCACTAGAAACGACAGAGGAAATAGAATGGTAGAATTTTGCAACAAGAACAATTTAATCATTACAAACACATTATTTCAACATCATGCTAGAAGACGATATACGTGGAAGATGCCAGGAGATATAGGAAGATATCAAATAGATTACATTCTTGTTAGACAACGGTTTAGGAATCAAGTAAAAGACTGTAGAAGCTACCCAGAAGCAGATATAGACACTGACCACAACATCGTAATTATGAAGGCCGCACTTAAATTTAAAAATTTGAAAAAAAGAAACGGAAAAAGGCACTTGGACCTACAGAAACTAAAAGAGAAAGATATTCAAGAAAGATTCGAAAAAAGGTCAAATGAATTGCTCAAAGATATCGAGAAAATATCTTATACTAAGGAAGTAGAAACTGAATGGAATAACAATAAATCCAGCCTCGACATGGCGGCCAGAGATATTCTGGGGTATACACAAAAAGTAAATAAGAAACCATGGATAACAAAGGATATCCTGAATTTAATAGAAGAAAGACGAAAATACAAAAATAAATCAGACTAAACAGGAAAAAAGAGATACAAATCCATAAAATGGGAAATTATTGGAAAATGCAGGAAAGCTAAAGAACAATGGATTGTTGAAAAGTGCAAAAAGGTACAAACTAAATTGGAAGTAGGAAAGACAGATGAAGCATACAAACTAAATAGAATCAATTTTAGGGATATAGAACCGTATAGCAAAAATATAAGGGACGCGGGAGGAAATGTCATTATAGAAAATGTAGAGAAAGTGGGTAGATGGCAAGAATATATAGGGAATTTATATGCAGGAGAGGAACTAACTGCAAGAAAAGGAATCAGACATTGAAAATGATGACTTGGGATATCCTATACTTAAAGATGAATTTGAAATAGCATTAAAGGGTCTGAAAAATGGTAAGGCGCCGGGTACAGATAAGGTGCAAGCGGAGACTCTAAAAGCCGCTGGTCAAGCAGTAACAGAACGTCTCTTCCAACTTGTAAGCTATATGTATGAGACAGGCGAGATACCCAAAGATTTCAAACATAACATCATAGTAACTATACCAAAAAAGAAAGGCGCAGATAGAGGTAAAATTTTCGAACAATAAGCTTGACAGCACACGTATCAAAAATATTAACTAGAATTGTACAAAGACGAATGGAAAAACGGGCTGAAGAAATACTAGGAGAAGACCAATTTGGGTTTAGGCGAAACAGGGGAACACGGGAGGCTATCTTAGCTCTGAGGGTGATAATGGACAAAACAATAGAAACATAGGAAAGCGTGTATATAGGGTTTGTAGATCTGGAAAAAGCATTTGACAATGTAAAATGGAAAAAAATGTTCGAAATACTCAAAAAGATTGGAATGAGTTATAGGGATAGACGGATAGTACATAGCTTATACAAAGAGCAAACAGGAGTAGTAGAATTAGAGCAAGAACGTAGAGAAGTAAACATCAGGAAAGGGGTAAGCCAGGGATGTTCCCTATCCCCACTAATTTTTAACTTGTACATTGAGGAGGCAATGAATACTGTCAAATGCAGGAAGACATTTGGAATTACTATGCAGGGACAAAAAATTGATATGCTTAGATTTGCAAATGATATAGCGGTATTAGCATCTAGCAAGGAAGAGTTAGAAGCTGCTCTCAATGAAATGGAAACGGTTCTAACAGAGAGATATGGCATGAAAACTAACAAAAGTAAAGCTAAAGTACTAGTATGCAAAGGAGGGAAAAATAAATCAAAAACAAGAATACAAATATGTAACACGAACTTACAAGAGGTTAAGGATTTCTGCTACTTAGGAAGCCAAATAACGCAAGATGGGAAAAGCACAAAAGATATAAAACAAAGATTAGCACAAGGTCGTGCTACATTTAACAAAAAAAAGCAATTACTGTGCTCAAAGACCACAAACATTGAAACAAGGAAAAGATTGCTCGAAACATATGTGTGGAGCACAGCACTGTATGGCTGTAAAGCCTGGACAGTGGGAGAAGCGGACAAGAAAAAGGTAGAAGTCTTTGAAATGTGGTGCTACAGACGTATGATGAAGATATCATGGACAGACAAAGTTAAGAACGAAGAGGTACTAAAAATGGTAGGGGAAGAAAGAAATATGTGGAAAACGGTAAAAATAGGAGAGTTAGGATGATAGGCCACATACTACGGCATGAAGGAATAATGCGGAATATACTAGAAGCAGAGATAGGAAAAAAGAGAAGAAGAGGTAGACCTTGGTTAGACTACTGCACACAGATAGTGAAAGATGTAGGCTGTAGGAGTTTCAGGGAAATGTGTAGGCTAGCTCAGAAGAGAAATCAATGGAGGTACGCATCCAACCAGTCCTAAGATGGATAAATTAATGACGAAGAAAGTAGCTGCACTTAAACATGATATTTACTATAAGCAACTACAAGCATTGGAGGGGCAATATTCTTGAATAATGGTAATTGCGTGAAAGCATTTACTGGAAAACTATTATTTCGGCAAATGTCTAAGGGTTGGGGGATCTTGGCAGCCACAGGTTGCTTAACCCCCTTCAATAAATCTCTGTGAAATAAGGCATAATATTAGAAAACAATATAAGGGGAACCGAGCTGTATTGCTGTATGAGAATTTCAGGGAACCATGTAGGTTAGTTTAGAAAAGAAATAAATGCAGGTACATGTCCAACCAGTTTTGAGACGGGAAACCCAATGACGAAAAAATAAACGCAGACAAATCTTATGATTATTATAAACAACTAGTTGTTTGTTGTGAAATATCTGCAACTAATGTTGACTGTGCGAAAAGACATATTGGAAAAAACTCCAGTGACCGTTCCAGGTTAGCGATTTTTAACCATTTTATTATTTAAAGACTGTTTCAAATTTAATATTTGCTATACATTATGTATTTGTAAGAGTCATCAAAAAGACCATTTGAAAAGATGAAAACAGGGAAATCATCTTAGAACGTTCGAAGATACTTGAGAGTAATTAAAAGATATTTTTGCTGGCTTTTAGAAAACCATAAATTCGGTAAATGTAAATATTCTATACAGGGGAAAATTTTGAGGTTACACAACATTGTACATATTATCAATTATTATATTGTGTGATTATAAACTGCTTTATTTGAATCCATTTAAAGGGTAAAATAAGATTTATTAGGAAGTCGAGCATTCAGTGAGCTAGTCGTGGTAAACAAATAAAATATAACGTACAAATCGTGGGGCTTAATAGGGCATATCACAGCAATAACATATGGATTTACATCGTAGGGCAATTTCACAGCAATAAAAATGACGCCCAACATTGAGGCTTAAAGAAAATAAAGTAAATTTCACAGGAATAAAAATGGCACCCATCGTAGGGACTTAAAATCCTAAAGGGATATTTCATAGCAATTTAAATCGCGCACAAACGTGGGGCATAATAAGGGATATCACAGCAATATATATGTTGTGGTTTTTAAGTATAAAGTTGAATTTTTAACAAAAGCTCGTATAATAAAGATCGTGCATATCTATACTCAAACTTTATTTAAAAACATTTATAGAATGAAATATTTATTGCTAGTTTTGAAATTCATGTCTGCGTCACTCATGAGTAATGGAACTGATGCTACGATTAACCGATTTCGTTGTTCAATGGCTCCTCTAAGTGATGTAAACTTTTGGTGTGCCCAGATAGCTGCAGCCGTTGCAAACCCTCAAAGTAGTACGCTGCGCGTTATTTAAAGTTCGCAAGCCAACGATGAATTCACAAGATATCTCTTGTCCCTCCTTATCGTATCAATTTGTTCTGAGCCGCGGCTTTATATACACAATTGATGCAAAAAAGCATATCAAATTGAAATATCACCTTTTATAAAGATTGTTTTCTAAAGATATTACTAAAACAGGTACTCAATCCGCCTAACTAACGGCAGTTACGCTAAGTGGTGGTGATCTCCTAAGTATTTCTGCCTACTGTAGGAAAAAATATAAAATTTTAAAAACATTGCTTGGAAAAATTATCTAAAACATATTTCCAACACTTTCTTTAGAATTTATGTATTTCGGCTGACCAGTGAGCAAATAAAATGGAAAAAGGGATGTGTGCGGATGAAAAATAGTAAATAAATAGGTTCATGTCTATAAAACTATATTACTATCAGTCACACGCATCACTTGTATAGAACTATGTACAATGTTAGGTCTTGTGCTCTTCGACATACTGCTGAAATGTAATTCACAAATAAACCGACCTTACACATACTTCACCTTCGCGTGTTCTGATGCTATTTGCATTGTTAATTACAGACACTCAACAAGTTGAAAACCGTTGTTTATTTATACCGTAAACTAGGATACCGTTACATCTTTCTTACATGCTTCATAATCAGCCCGTAGCCATCCTCACTATGATGTTGTGGCATATCGCTTATAGACTCACATACTGTGTGACATAACATTATATTTGGTAGTTTAAAATCTTACGCTTGACAAACACAGAGAACCTAAATTGTTTAAGTCGTTGGAAAATTGAAATCGTTTAATTAAACTAATATCGAACAAGCTTCGGCTGTAGAACTTTTTAGCAGAGGTATACATGCAATAGAGTGGTTTGCCAAAATAGCGACATTCTGCATGAAATAGCTGCTGCAGTAACCACTTTAACTTATTAAGATCTGATATTTTGCATGAATTTTTGAATATGAAGAAGTATCCGTGAAGTATGCCATGTTTGCTTAATATTGTTCGCATTCCAGCTGGAAATACAATTTCAAATAGTCGTAATCCAAGAATTCTTTGCTACTCTAGATTAAACTTGACTACATCAGTATGTTCTAGAAACAAAGGTACAATAAAAGTGATAAACTTCTTTCGTTGAGCGTGCTCCTAAAGATGCAAAAATTGTGGTTTTACGATTGGTAACATTATACCCACGATATTTTAAGATTCTAAAGGCGTAAACTTGAGGATTGTTTAGGAGGTGAAAGAGAGATAATATTATGATAATTTGTTAACACGTGTTGATACCGTACTGAAGAAAGGATTGCCCCCATTTATGCAAGAAAAAATGCTTTTGTCAAGCACGATGATGCTCCTTTTAATTTGTCCGCTGTTGCAACTAATAAATTAGTCGAACTAGTTTACAATGCTACCCATCCACAAAAATGATATAACAGTAAATAATGCAACAGCTAGTTTTCAGTAGCAAAGGGTTAGTCATATAAAAGCAAATGTAAATCCTTTTAGGGGTATACAAATTATAACACTACATTAAAAACTCCTTGAACTATCTATGTAATAAAGCTTTTGGACGCCAACCCACCTGATTCCAGTCTCCTAGAAGATGGGTGTTCTAAGAGACGATTTTAATGGTTTACTGCAGTATAGGTTGATAGAGCTTGATATACAACCTTTCTCAACCTTTATTATTTTAAAATAATTACAAATAATAATGAAACACCAAGTCTTGCTTATATAACCTATATTATTGAAAATGAATATTACAGTATATAGCAAACACAATAAAACAAACGCTAAGTTGTATCCCTAACTGGCTAAAAGAAAAACAACATCTTAAATTTATCAATTATATGTATACAACCAATTGAATGGTACAAATAAATTGTGCAAATACATTTGTAGTACTTTCCCATACAAGAATTTCCTGATTACAATACACTTTAACTAAGCGTGTGCTAACGTAAAAAGTCCTATAAAAGAAAGAAGTTTTATTCAGCCAATTATTAAATATACAGCGGCGTAAAATATGTAGCAGGTGAAAAGCAATAATTCAATGATTTACGGATTTGTTGATCGTGTACAAAACTCAGTGACCTTGTAGTGCAGAATAAAGCAAGTGCAGGGGTTACGTATCCCACAATCCTTATATGTATTATAAAATAGAATCTAATAGGAAATTACTAAAAATCATTAAGAAATTATTAAGTCAAGTGCATCAATGTAATCCAAGGATAAATGAATAAAGGTTATTAACAGTTATGAAAACGGATGCAATACAATGTGTTCCAGACGATAGTGATACTGCAGGTGGTAGGTCACAGACGCAATTACATAGAAAGTAAGGTTGTTACAATGTATTAATAAATAGTATTAAGAATAAGCAGACATGAGCTCTGTTAGTTCCCACAGAATTGTGAGAGGCAAAGACAACATAAATACCCCGGTAGCCCCAGGATCAGTCAGTCAGTCAAAGTATTTCAGCTTTAACATTGTAGTTTGCTTAGGCTACTCACTCATATTAGTGCAATTAATTATTTTATTTCGACTTAGTATAATTTACAACAGTTTGTCCAAATTTTATAAATAATGTCTGATTAAACTAATAAAAATTTGTTACAAGTTTTGGAAGTAGTTTTTAAAAACACCGCTCCCAAGGCCCGAAACGTAACTCAGGTGGTTAAATACTCCAACTTTGTGCTAGAGTAAAGCCTTTAATGCAGAGGCACTTTCACATGTAAGATGATTTCTAAATTTTGCATTCACATTCGCGTTTGCAAATTTTTTACTCTAACAAACCCTAGTTTTAATACCGTTACTTTGGCTACACGACCTACGACATCCGCGCGACAATGCTTGCGTAGCTCTGTTCTGCTATATGGTACTGAATAATTGAAGATAAAAGTCCCCTCCCTTATCGGTTTATATAGGTTATGACGTTCCCGGGCATTGCCTGATTTGACCCTTTCACACGGATTGTGTATCTAAAGCTGTTTAATTGTCGAATTCAATGTCATTATGTTGAGGTCTACGATCATCTTTTTCTGAAGAGCCGCCCAGTTGTATATATTCACAACGCATTTTTTATGACTGTAAATTTCTATTTTTCGCCATACCATCCTTGTACATACGACATATTATTAAGTAGCAACTTAAGTAAGTCCCTTTTTCCTTAGCTGCAACGCATTAAAACTTTCTGAGAGGAGTGGTTAAAGTTTAACTTCTATATAAGTGCCAAAATACAATAATAAATCGGTATCATTTAAGTTTTAGACTTTTCTTTTTATTTCGTTTTACAAACTTACGTGAACAGGTCATTTCATGAACTTGTACAGGCTCTGGCATAGCGTTGCTTTATCAGTCAGTCAATATTAGTTCTTCAAAACATTGAACGCCGCGATAGTAGTTTACTGGTCTTTGAACACGAGTGTGTCCAAGTTTACAAACGTTATTAGTTTCCATATTTTCTTTACCTATAAGCTGTAGGGTTTTGTACTTAATCTTGCCATACTGCGGGTTGCATTTTAATACAAATATTATTTGCAAATTAGTTTTTATTTACAACTCTTAATTGGGTCACTTGCCACGCTTGCTGCAAAAGTTTTTGGTACGTTTACAATTTGTTTTGGGCATGTTGTTTTCACTAAGTTTACAAATTTGAAGACATAATCTGTTCCAATTTGAATACATAATTCGGACTCCCCCACTGTATTAATATTTATATATAGAATTACAACACTGTTAATGAAGTATTGGATAGCTTTGCGTTCAACGCATTAAATATAACGTACAAACTTCTTACAACCAAAACACAGCTTTGCTTACTTTTTAGAAAACAACCCGCTGTTTTAAATGCTATAAACACAATTAAACAATTTTGTACATCAGCTTTACCGCTGGAGGTGTTGTTTGTTCTTTCTGTTTGTTTAGAGTATTGTTACAAGGCCCGCCAAATTAATTTCTTTATGCTAACAAGTTAAAGCAACAAAATTTTAATGCCAGATTAATACTTACTGAAATCTTTCAGCATTATTCGTCTACTTGTGCAGGGCACTTGATACAACACTAAAGTAGGGAGATACGCTTGAGGCTAATTTCTATACCTTTACTCAAATGGCAAATCATTCATATCGGTCAACATAACAAAACAATGAAACTTTCACGATACAAATAGAGTTTGCAGAACGCTATTTTACAGGTTAGAAGCATAATTGAAAAATTTTAGTTGATTTTTGTTATCTGTCACGTTGCAATTAGGAATACAGTTTTAGTCTCCAGAAATAGTATTTCAGGACAATGAAAGTTCTCTCCAAAGTTATTTGCAGATTGCAACTAGAACATATCTTAGCACAGTTTAGTAATTTGGTTGATGGGGTCCACCATATCATTCTTCAAATTCTAGTTTCAAATTAATATACAAATAAGTAGTAATCATATATTCGAAGGAACAAGTTTGGCAATGCTCAATTTTTACGTCATTCAAATTCTGGGTTTGTACTGCTCCTTCGTTCCTTTCGACCGCTATATAGGAACACCCTCCTGCTACAGAGCCTTAGGACGTCTTACCTATAGAAACGACTACTTCTATTTCTAATTCTATTCCAAGTTATGGTTAGTTAGTGGCAAAGTGGGATTTGAAATTTTTCGGCGACGGCCAGATGTCTTTGAACGCATTATTGTTATGCGCTGACGAATTATGTCTAGCGTGCAATATATCTACTTATGTGCTTCCGCGTCCGATTTATTGTCTGACAAGAATCTAGTCTTATATGGGGCTCATAGAAATTCGATAACCAAGTGGTCCGATGTTGTTCGTTTTTTACGCGAAGAGTTTCAATCTGATAACTACGACAATATACCTTTAGACGAAAGCGAACAGCGTACTATGCGTCCCTTAGAAACCATTGAAAAAAATACTTTTACCTCACATGAACGAACTATTAAGATCCCTCCTGCGCCTCCGGGTAGATCAAATACTTCTTCTAAAATTACATCCGTTCCTATTCCTGTGTCTACTTCTACTTGTCAGAATTGCGACCAGCCTGGTCATGTGTCGACATGTTGTATTCGTCTTCAAGTACTCCATAGCTACGTTTGCGCACATAAGCGAGTTGCTCGACACATTTCTCCGAACTGCCATCCTGCTACTAATAAGAACCAAATTTCTTCTGTTTCTAATTCTACATCCTCTTCTGCACCTCACCACGATTATCCTACTACTACCAAGAAATACGCTTCTTTGGCAAACATGGCTTCGAACAAAATTTCTTCCGTTTCTAGTTCTACTTTATTCTTTGTACCTCCTTCTGGTTTTCCTGCTACCATCAGGGCATATCCATTTCAGCCATATGAGCCTTTGAACTGTAATATTGATTTCTACGCCTATCACGCCGCTACTGACTGAACTCTTTCTAATAAGAACCAAATTTCTTCCGTCCTTAACTGCTCGAACAGTGATCAAAAAGATCTTACGTATTTACTTCCACCTCAGTATGTGCCGCCTCCACCACTGAAACTCAAACTTCAAATTAGTGACTTACAGGTAACAACTCAAGAGTTTGTTTCTGCTTTCTTAAATGATTCTAACAGAGAAATTCCTGTAGTGTCTGCAATAACAGATGTAGCTGAAGTGACGATGACTTATAATACTGGCAGAGAAAGTCCTGCTAAAGTTAGCTGCAGAAGTTAGTGAATTCGTATCTATAATGCTTGTTGCTTTTGTTGTCAAAATTTAACCTGATCCTGTTCCTTTATCTGATGTTGATAAAATTCTACTTGATTATGTACCTTTATCTAAGGTTAGTGAAATTCTACCTGATTCTGCTCCATTCTCTAATGTTGATGAACTTCTACCTGATTCTGTGGGTTTATGTAATATTTACAAAGTTCTACCAGATTCTGCTCTTTTAGCTAACGTAGCTGAAGTGTTATCTGATTATGTTCCTTTTCCTAAGGTTGAAATTCTTACAGCCAATGCTGTTCCTTTTTCAAACGTCGACACTCTTACAACCATCATAACGTGTAATGACTTTCCTAAAACACAACACCACTACTACTTCCACTCTTCTCCGTCACCTCCTCAACCGCGTGCTGCAACTACCACGTCCACTGTTAATCCTGTTTTGCGGACCCAAGCAATACCACCTCTTGCTCCGGTCACTCAACCCGAAAACAGGTAAACTAAAGAAAAGGCCGAAAATTTTTTATGTTGATTCAAAACCTGAAAGTGTAGGTAGACGTAATTTTAATGTTCCTGATTTTGCTTAGTTTTCTTTTTGGCGACGCAAACGTCTTAAGCTCCATTACTAATCTTCTGCATTCCCAATTTCTATGCTGACTCCGCCCTTCCTTAGGAATTGATTTTTGGACTTTACGTTTTCTTGTTTTCTAATGAATTTTCTTGTTCTGATTGGTATTGATATTTTACTCATCATTTCGCCCGCATACTATTCACCTACCACCGTGTGGCTCCGTATTAGAATAGTCCCACGGTAACACCTGCTTGTCGTAAGGGGCGACTAAAGCAGTCAAACACACATACACACACATACACTTAATACGCACACGCATTTATGCGTGGGTCTTTTCTTTCGTTCCCTCCTTGTACTCAAACACCCAGTGTAGGTCCGGATTAGAATAGTCCCACGGTACAACCTGCTTGTCGCAGCAGGCGACTAAAGGAATTCAACACACACACACACACACACACACACTCACACACACACACACAACACACACTTCTTTCTTGCACATTTCTGCTTGGTTCTCTTTTCTTTGTTTTCTCCTTGTACCCAACACCGTGTGAGTTCGGATTAGAATATTCCCACGGGTAAGATCTGCTTGTCGTAAGAAGCGACTATAGCGGTCCAACACACACGCACACACACATACGCACACGCACGCACACACACATATTTTTTTTTCTAGCTATTCTTTGTTTGGGTTTCTTCATGCAGTTTTGGTGCTGCTTTCTTATGGTTCTTGAGTTTTAGTTTTACTTCTCCGTTTCTTTTGATACACTTCCGTTGCGTCTCCTTCTGCTGGTTTTCTTACTGATAATCCTCATACGGACTTTATGAAATTCTGCGATCCACTTCCTGTGGTGGGTGCTTTCTATACCTTCTTTCTTTCCTTCGGAAACATGACCTAGTCGACTTTTGGCGTAGTTAGCTATTCTTTTCTTCCTTTCTTTGTTTAATGCGATTCTTTGTTACCACAGCTTGAAATACGTCAATTTTTTCTATCCAGCATTCTCGTCATTCTCTTGCATACTTTGAAGCTTGACGGTTATTGTTCCATTTTGGCTGTTACTGTTAATTTTCTTTATCGTTCCTTTTCTTACTGTTTGGTTTCGACGCGACAAACCAATTTTTTTTCTTGAGGTTGAAATCTATACTGTTTCTTTACTAGAGATATCCGTCCTCCGATGACTATTTGCAGTGTTATGTCCATCTTTATCCTCAATGATTCCTACCTTCTATCTTCGTTTTCAGATGTCATTTGTACTTCTTGATTTGGTTCAGTATACTAACCATTCGAGTCAGATAAAAATTTTTTGGTTGATTTTTTTCTTGTAGCTATCTTAAGAAAGTTACCTTTTGATTCATCCTATTAATGTAAATTGACTTTTCGAGCCAGATAAAAATTAATTTTTTTAATTTTTTACTTTTCTTCGAGTTTTTTCAAACAATTTTTTTTTTGTTCTATGTTATTACTGTACTGCCTGCTCCGCTGCTGCTGCTTCTTATTTCGACATTTTAATTTTATTAGGAGGGAATTTGCTATGTTTTTGAAATGGATTCTGCATTGATTTCTATCTGCTGTAACAAAATGCTTCCTAAAAACGCTAATCTAAACCTTTTTCATGTGATTCTCAAATTATACAAGCTTAACAAGTTCAAGAAATACATGCTAAACCGTTCTGTTTAAAAATTTTCTATACTACATGGCATATATCCTTCACCGCGTTCATAAATTCGTTGAAATGTTTGCTGGTTGTTGAAACCACTTCTGATAGATTCTTTGAAAAGACTAAAACTATTCGTTCATTTAATTGGGTTGATATCTGCTCGTTTACTGTGAAATTGTATTTTGTTATTTTCACGTGTTCGGTCGTTCAAGTTTTATGGGTAATAAAGGTCTGAAAGATCTAATAATTAAGTTAGTCCCTGTAGCGTGGATCAATAATAGTACAAACCTCGATTATTTTCTAAAAGTTACACAACTGATTTTTCTTGACCGTGTGGCTCGCTGCATAACCGCTTGGATGTTCTAAAATATATTTTGCTTTCCCAAACGAACAACGAAATTCAATGAAACTAAGTATCGTATTTTGCCTTGTTTATTGCTTGCATTTCAAGAATGTTTTGCCATTGTAGTCTGGAATATATATTTTTACTTGCTTTCGTAGAATATTTAACATTTTATTGCTGGAAATGGTTTTATGTTATTTCCTTCATGGTTTTGAAGTTGTATAAATACAAGTTCAACTTTTGGAAATATTCCACTCCTCTTACTTATCCGACTCTTCTGTATACGATTCTAATGCTATACAACTACTTTGATCGCTGTAAAGTCGCGATTTTAAAATGCGTTTTATTCTAGTATAGTTAATTTGTTGGTTCTACCACCCAGCCGTAGACAAATGCAGCCGCATTTCCTTAACCTAAAATGGTACCAGAGAGAAGACATCTCAAGTTACAGTGTATGTTTCTGTTTGCTTTACTGGTTTTGTTGTTTTGGAAGACAGACATTTCTCTTTGGTTAATTCCTCAATAAATTGTAGACTATACGTTACCAAATCCACGCTTACGACACGAACGGTTATGTACATTATTCTTAAAGCTTGCGTTAGAGCACTTTTTACTGTTTACTTTTCTGTGCAAATTAATGTTAACGTCAACAACTTGCAATTAGAAATTTAATTATACGTTCTTAAATCTGACGAGGTGCACTTCCCAAAGCAGATGTTACTATATTATTTCTTGCAGATGTTACTGTATTATTTCTTGCATGGATACTATACTATTTCTTGTGCAAATTTAGGACTGGAAGGTGTTGTAAGTTTACATGTATATATGTGCCTATTATTTAGAGAATAGTTTTTCAATGTTTCTTTTTGTATCACCAGCCCACTCTACGACGTTTTTGAGCGAGCCCGAACTCTAATTCTTTTGGATTTTGATCCTACCGTTGTGCTGGTGGTATTCGGTGTAGACGATTTTCTGTCCTTACTTTGCTGCTTTATTTCTTGTCTGCACGGAATACTGTAACAAAGTGATCCAAAAAAATTCGAGCCGTGTGCACTATCTTCCGGGTTTATTATAATAAAATTGAAAGTTTTCACGGGGAACTTGTAAAATACTTCTTTGACGAAAGTACGTTGATCTTTTAGTTTATTGCACTTAGTGTACCACTTATTTAGTTAAGTAGTTAACTTCTAATTACTATTCAAGCGGTTGCAATATTATCCAATTTGAAATCAAGTATTATTTAAAATGAATAATAAAGGCTCGTACTCTATCGTGGGATTGCTTGAACTTTTCTCAATGTGACAGCGATGCAAGGTCGTTTCGTTATGTTGTCAAAACGGAGAAAATTCGCTTTATGTTCTTGAAGCAGGTACCATAGGTTTTGAAAGAAATCGATCGAGTGATATGCGTATCGCCATCTTGATTTGTACTGTTAAATGAAAAGGTCCCATATAAGGTTTGATTTCTCTGTTAACGGAAATCATGTAAAAATATTTACTTCGGCATTGTAGTTTGATTTCGATTACGGCGCTTTTTTGAGAGATTACGTGTCACGAGTTCGGATCCTTATGGATAAATATAGAGTTCTGAATTACGTCATTTCAGTTTACTGGTTCATGGAATGCGAATAATAAATTTAATTAGAAAGTTATTTTTCTGACAGCAGAATAAGTATTCAATTCATTGGTAATTTGCAGTTTGGGAAAATTTCCAAAAGGTGTTTGCTTGTTTCAATTCGAAACATATAACTCCGCCAGTTGCTTTGTGACCTACAACATTTATTCCATAGTTCAAGATATGCGATTAGCTTTATATATAGTGTTCAGAGGCCTTTCCGTTTTGAAGTTTGCTAAGGAAGTCATTATCACATTTACACGAACAAGTTAACCAACAAATATTTATTTACATTATGATGCAATAAAAATTACTACTTTAAGTATTAATGTTTACGTTTCAAGTAATGTTTACAACCTAAAACTGGTCTGCATCTGACAAGCTAAACTAATTGTTATTAAAAATTAATACCTCAACTTACGTAGATAATCAAGAGAATTCATGCCCTTCGTTGTGATTTAATATAACCTTTTTGAGCCATATTTTAAGGAATTTTTCAACTTTGAACTGATGTTTTACCTGTAGTTCTGCAGTATTCTTGTGAGCCTGCATGTATAGATCTGCATATTAAAGGACATTAAATGTTGGTGTATAGAAAATTATTGGTTTCATATGACATTAGTAGGAAAAGTATGCTCTACTAAAACTAAATCTGACGTTTTCTGAAATCTTTTGTTTTTTATGAAATTTTGTAGTATATTTTGTAAATGAAATTACTAAACAAAAAAAAATACATATTTATTAAACGATTAACATAAACTAAATTTTCTGTTTTATTTTGAACAAAAGCGTAGAAAAATAAAGAACCTTATTGCAATTCATTGATCAACATGAGATATTAATCTGACCTACTGGTAATCAATTCTATAGTATTCTAGCAAGTTAGTTCATTAATACTATTCGTTTTTTATATCGGTAAGAGTTTAAAACGACAAGTTCTTTTGTAGTCTTGTCTTACAGCACTCCTCAGGTAGCTCCAATAGTGTGGTTCTATAACAGATGTATTTTTATTACAGGAAGTGATCTTATATGATATTTCTTTTACAATGGCAACCAAAGAATATTTGACTAAAGTTTATATGTTGTTTATTTTCCAATAATAAGATAGTAAGAGTACGCCTCTTATATCTTTTCTTTGCTCTAACTATGTTGTTTTACCACAGGCTCTACGCACTTCTTTTTTATAACCGTATTTACACATTGCGATATTTTTCTCTGGAGATTTCCAAGTTCTCCTTTAGAGTACATCTTGTTCTTTACGAGCGTAAGAGATGGTGGCGCCCTATTCAGTGTTGATTTAGTTATAGTTTCTAGGGAGTGTTGTATGAAGTATAGCTTTTGAAGGTCCATGGCCATCTTTCATTGCCCTACCTAGGAATAAATCCCTTTCTATGTCGGAAGACTGCCTTTTTTTTAACTACTTCTTTTAAGAAAGAGTTTTCGTAGTTAGCCACGTATACACTCCAAGGTGAGGCTACAAACAAAAAAAATGTTTCAAGCTAAACGTATTCAGCTTGGAAGCGATTTTAAGTCATGCATATATTCATTCCACTTCGCGTTAATGGACGAATGCATGAAACCGAAACGTTCGGTGGACTGGTGACTTGGTGAACCAAGTTCAAGAGGATAAGGATATATCATAGTTATCTCATTTTGGTACGAACAACATGATATAGTTTCGAAATAAGATAGCTATATTTTTTAGTTATAAAATGGTGAAAATGCAAGTGAGTTAAAGAGGACCTGACGCTAGAAGAAAGCTTTTTTTGCAAAAACTCTTTTTCTCTAATAAAAAAAGCACTATCTCAAATATATTCGTACTTTGTAAGATTAGGTAGATATATGAGCATAGTGAAACTTAGACAGAAATGGATTTGTGATCCATCGAATACTTCGTTGGCGTGCAATACAGTTATACTTGAACCTCTTGAGATATACAGCAACAGATCAAACTTTTAATAAATTTACAAACCTTTGCCAATTTATTAGAAATTTTGCCACAGAGGTAGCATAATTGCATAATTCATGAGTATAAAAGACCTTCGGCAATGTCGAGTATAAACCCAGTCAATTCGAATAACTGCAGTATGAAAGTCGTCTTCAATGTCGAGTGTAAAATACACACTCAACTTATCAGAATAAATGCAATAAAAAAATCAAAGGATTACCGCCTAAACTTAAAGTTTAACTGATTAACACGCTTTAATCCTCAATCTACAAAATGTAAAACATTTTCAGAATGAAAACCTACTTCTAAATGACGATGTATTTTCATGAGTTTGAACGACTCTGTTTTCAAAATATATGTTTTGCTAATAAGATGATACACGAATCTATGCCAGTGTATTTGCAGTCACTAAAATATGGAGTTTAATAATTAGACAGTATCAGCGGTTAAAGCTGTGTGTTACATCAGCTTAGACAAAAGCATGTTACTCATCCTTCTAGACGGAGAGTCTCCATGTCTTTGAAAGCGCAACGTTTGTTTTGCAAACGATCAAACGTACAAATACCTTTCCATCAAATTCAAGTCTTAAGTATACGACACCGACTATCGCTGGGAACTGTCGTCTAAGAATCCAATTAAGCGAGCTTGAGTATCATCAATTCTCCAAGTATAACGCAGCAAACTGTGTATTTAGGAAGTGGGCAGATTTCAGGAGCACTATGAAATCAATTTCTACTTTATGCAACCATAAATATTTGAGAAATGCTGTAAATGTACTTTATCTCAGACTATCATGTACGCGTGTAATGGATCGCAAGTTTCTCCTTTAGTTGGCATAGTAAAAAAAATTGAAAACGTTGCATTTTTGAGGTTGATCAAAAATTTCAACAGAAACATTGAACTCTACGTGAAGCCAATTGAAAGCGGGAGCTTAAGAAATGTAGCACTAGTGCGTGGGAATCAATAATAACTAAAGTTAACATCGAGACTTCATAATTTGAGTAACTTAGTTATCTTAATTTATATCAGCAGAATCGAATCTTTTGCGAATATCGATTACAAAAGTAGATAAGGTGTTAAAGAAGACGTAACCGTAATCTTCTAACAACTCCAACAAAAATGAGAAATGCTGTAAATGGGTTTTGTAGCGTCCAAAATTTTGTGGGTACGTTCATATTCAGTTAGAGTTTGCTTTGGTAAAATTTTCAAGCTATGCGTGAAAATTTCCTATCTTCTAATTAGATTACTGCACAACTGCGTATTTGTTTAACATAGCGAGCGAAAAATTTTGATATGGCAAAGTTTGGGAAGCATTAGAACATGATATTGAAACTTGAGTTATTAACACTGTCAGGTAGGACCAAACAGCGCAAAGAAGGTTTCCCGTTTTAGAAGATAGGTTGTATAAGGTTTTGAACTAGAGCGTACTGTCTTAAGGATATTTTATTTGAGATACAATTGTGGCAGGTATTGGCCTGAATTATTATAGTCCAGGAGCATGGAATTTTTTTCTGCTAGAAATGCTACCTAATGAAACTAAGTTCATTCAAATATTTACATTCTGCTAAAAAATAAAATCGTGTGCTGTTAGCTGGTTCATGAGACACCGCCTAGTGGCGGCTTTAGAAACATGTAAAAAAATGATAACCATGTGCTATAAATGCTTCCTCACCAAACTATTACAAATGTTAAATTCGCATATTACCAACAGTTTAAAAGTGTATTACCACATAAATCACGGGACAAAAGACATTGTTTTAAGTCGACCCTTCGGGTCGTACCGGTAAGCAGAGCTGGCAGCTGCTATCCGGCATTACGGATCCCTCCCCGTTCATTTTGTTTGTGTCTTGTTGATCGTTTTTGTTTCAGTTGTTAGATTTTTATTTAGGATGTGTTAATTTTGAGCACGTTTATATTTTTTGCGTTTAAACCCAACGTAGTACCTTCGGTGGAGCATTCGGGACGTGGCCGCAAGCATAGCAGCCCTTAATTAAATTATAATGCCAAATGTTTCTTTGTGCACATGTGCTACCTCAAGAAACAAGCGCTGAATCAATATTTACATTGGCAGTGCTGTTTTAAAGTTCGCGTGCCACGTATGCGTTTCGCGATAGTAACCGGATATAATATGTCATTCGTCAAAAAATGTTATACATTTCAACTATCAAGAAACTATTAATAAATTAATTACACTTTTATGTAGTACAAATAAATAAGTAGTAATTGCCATTTATATGCACTGTCGAATCTGGTTTTGTGCGGAGCTTATACCTGAAGAGCTGAGTTTTGCGAGGTTTGGAATGTAGAATTTATTCTTTGTGAGCTCTACCTTTTTTACTTATTATTTGTTCTTTTTATACTGGTTGTGCGTAAGAAAAAGATACAAGAATTCTTAGCAGGACAACCGTTCCATATTCAGTCACTTTCGATCATCTACCGTTAGTCGAATATAATGTAACAAGAACTTTATTTGCACGTTGCAAACGAAAGTGACGGATGGCGTACCTGTTAGGATCTTAAACGCCAAGGACTACGATATTCTGCTAAAAAAGAATACAACGATTGGGTGGTGGTCTTCGGTTGTTCACGTGACGGGGTATGCCGGTATTGAGAAAGCACCATCCACCCAAGAGTGTACGGTGAAGTTGTTGGAACAACAACAGCTGGCAGGACTTAAAAACCTGATCTGACGGTACTCGAACAGTCGACGGCAGTAGATTAGAAAACGCCGTAGTAGTCAAGCATAGAACCGATACAGGTGATGCACGACCAATGAGATAATACCCGTGGAGATTCCCATTGGCCAGATGATTGGAGATATGGAGGGGCAAGGAGTGGCCCTGTTGTGCTTATTAAAGAGGACGCGTCGACAAGGTCTTGTGTGTACGTGACCAAAAATGATAACTACCTACTTATAATGATTGACAATACCTTAGATGTTAGATGTTACTTTCATGGTCGCAATGGTTCTCAATCCTAAATTTAAAGACTGGCTATTGGCAAATGAATATAAAACCCAGAGAACGGGAAAAGACTACTTTCACTATTGGCACTGGCTTATGGCTATTTATTGTCATACAATTTGGCCTCTGCTACGCCCCTGCTACTTTCGCAAGCTATCGTGGAAAACATGTTTTGTATATTTAGATGATATATTTGGAAGATAAACTTTCGAAGTTTGAAGACGACACAGAAAGTGAGGATGAACGCAACAACGAATACTATGAAATGTTCTAATTCATTATGCTCTGTATAGCTGTTTATATACTACTTTATTTTTGTTCTCCCTGTATTAATAATTTAGTGTTAAGGTTTATGGTACATGTGTTTGCTGAATATACTAAAAATCAGATTCCAAAAGGTAAATATTATTTTTATGATGAGAATAATTATAGAAATCAACGGTGACCTTGACCATTCTAAAACCATTTAGGATAAAGTAAACTGTCAATTTTGAAAAGTTCGATGCTTATAAAAAGCTATTTATAATCAATTAATTGTTTTTATTGATCATGTGTATTAAAAACGTAACTTTAGTCAGAATAAAGATGTCTTAAACTTGAAATACATTTTTTATATATATCTAAAAGAATTTAAAGGCACACCCCGAGTTGCTCATGTTCAGAAAGTAAGAGAAAAATCATAATCCTAAAACAATTTACAACGAAAAGTTGCAAACTAAATTGTTAAAAAAATTAATTACTAATTATAATCCTTTCGAATTAACAAAAATATGTTAAAAAGGTAAATTTGAATCGATTGAGAACATATTAAACATTCTTTGTTTACCGACTACTAAAGTGAAACGCATGTGTGGGGCGCGAACTTTTAAAAGCGCTGTTATTGCTTTTGGCCCGTAAAAGCGTTGGCAGTGCTTACGTTTTCCTTAATAGAGTGTAAACTTTGACCACCACCACCCCCATTTGTTTCGTGGTGTAGAAAATGTGAAACGGCTCCGTGTCTTAGTTGGTTCGCGAGTAACTACTAAGCCCATGGTCTCGGGTTGGATTCCCGACATGGACCTTTTGAAAAATTACACACTTGCGTTTTTCACAAAAATACGCCGTTGTTCGAATGAGAGGTAAAATGTAGGTCTCTTGTATGAGTGTTGTCATGCACATTAAAGATTCCTACTTTGCTTAGAATAGCAAGTGTTCGACAAAACTCAAAATTATCAGGAATAAGAAAAAAAACCGGCTTCCTAACCAATGTAGTACCTACGGGTGAAGCAGTGGAAAATCATATATAAGGTAAAAAATGTAACCCAAAAAAAATCTTCTTTGGCATCTTCACATGCTAGGCAACGGTCTTTTGTCTCGCAATCCAGGTGGTAACAGCACACGTTTATGCTGTTGTTGATATGCGGCGTCGCCGTGGATCAATGTAGTAAGCGTAAGACTACGGATCCCAAGGTCCCGGGTTCAAATCCCGACACGGCCGACTGCTTGAAAAATGGTAGGTGAGCATTTTTCACAAAAATTACGCCCTCGTTCGGATGAGAGGTTAAATGGAGGTCCCGTGTGTGAGTGTTGTCACGCACGTTAAAGATCCCTACCTTGCCTGGAACGGCAAGGGTTCGGCAAAATTCTAAATTTCCAGGCAACAAAAAACTCGCCTCCTGGCCAATGTAGTACCAACAGGTGGAGCATTGGAAATGTAAATGAACTGTTGTTGATATGCTAATTTAATATTTCTGAAAGTTTAGTGAGGTTGCATTTACAGCAAATGACACTTATTTTTTTTTATGTTTTGCGCCGGCATTAATCGACTTCCTGCAAACCAGCTGGCAGTATACGGATTTATTGTTTATAGGAATTTAAACAAGTAATGAACCTAGTCTAATAAGGTAGCATTTCTAGCACACAAAAGCTCAGTAGTGGACTTTCGCAAAGGAAGTGTCAAAAATGATTTTTCTTTATCCTCTCAGTTATCGCAATTTGTGTTGCCGAAGGAATAATGTTCCTAGGTGCTAATGTAACGCAGCAGCGGATGCACGTCAACTATAACAGTAGCATAAAGTATGGCGACACTACTAAGTAAGAAGCGTCAGGGTTTACCTAGCAAGTTCTTTTTGTTCAATAGGTGTGGCATTCATAATAGCTTGAAGACTCGTTGACATATCAACTGAAGCTTGTATGTAAAATCCCGAATCCTCAGGTTGAAAGCTTAATAAACTCTCTGTAGAAAGATTTGCAGTATTGTGAGATGAAAGAGCAGATAATTTAGGAAGATATGGGAGGCAGATGTTGATAAAATCCTGAAATTAGCACGTCTAGATAACTTTTTTAACTTCGACTGATCTACTAGTCGTATATTATATGAGCACTACTTACATTTAAGACACAACTCGTTAGGGTTTGTGAGATGACACCTAAAACGTTTAATATGACGCTTAATACATATCTTTTTTAGGCAATCTTAAGAAATTTTGAGAAACTGTCAAGGCTATTTTGGCTGATTACTGTAGGCGACGCTACTTAAGGAGATGGTTTTTTTTCCAATTCAAAAGTCGTTTGACAATATTTGTATAATATGGGTGTCGGCATTTAGAATAAATTGTGTTTAAACTGCTAAATTTTTCTCAGTATACTCTACAGGGAGTAGACAGATACACTCTTTGTGACATACCACCAACTTCTATTGTTTTGGACCTAGAAATTACACATGTATCCAACTTAATGTCAGCAATTGTAATTCTATTGTCGATTTTCTAAAAAAAGCTGCAAATTTTGTCAGATTTGAAAAGTGGTATATAAATAGAATAAAAAATAATCTCTGCATTAAACGAATCTCGTCCAGTGTGAAAGAATTTGAAAGCGTTTCTAGAATACCAGCAGCATTCCCCGATGAATAGCATGGAATATTGGTTTCTCGGATATCACCTGAATCATTGCTTAATTTTTCCTGATCTCCTCTAGAAAAGCTTGTTTTTCTGAGTCAATGGCGGTGCTTGTTGTGCTTCCGCTTTCAAGCTAGGTCTGTTACCACACCTATGTTCGCCTTTGGTTTTGGAAAATAGGAGTCCGCAAAGGTGTCCACTCAGGTAGCATTTCATATTAGCCTCCTTTTTTTTGACCACGGAATAAAAGTGGAACCTTTAATCCCTTTCCCAACATCACCACCCTAGACCAACATCTTCTAAGAAAGATGAGATGTTGGCGGAAGCCAGTAAGCGTTGGAGTGTATGTTCAAGTAGCTGCGTCTTGGTATTCTTACCTTACACTGTGAACAAGATAGTCTGTTAGGATCATATTGTGAACGATTTGTTCAATTTTAAGTCTACTGTGAATGCAATTCTTCCGTAAACCTATCTTTACAAAATATTGCTAGTCGGTGTAATATTAAGTTCAATAAATGCTGTAGCAGTTTTCTTTTTATTCCTTATAGAAAACGCTCTTGCTAGACCTGACCGCAAGAGAGGAGAGCAACAATTCGGGCCTCGCGATGCGAGCGCTATTGTAACGGTTATAAGTTTTTAATTATAATAATGAACACCTTTAAAATTATAGTGCACGTGAGACACGGTAATTCAAAGCTTCAAAAGGACTGCAGACTTTTACGTATACGAGATGGAAAGACAAAAATTGTTGTGCCAACAGATAACCTGGCCACTACTCCAAGCGAGAATTTAAGATGAGCTGGGTTAAAATATTCTTTGCAATACTGAAAACAAAATAAACTAAAGTTGGATGCCACTGTATCTAGCAAGTATTAAAAAAATATTATAATTTTAAGATAAATACCAATACCCTTTCAGAGTAGATAATTTTAAAATTTTCGAGTTAACCTCTTGAAAAATCGATCAAACTAGAATCCGATTGCTTCTGTTCTAAGAAAATAATTTGTATCCAATAACAATATTTAACAGAAGAAATAAATAATTTCTCATATTTTAGTCATAAAAAAATTATTAGTTGAACAAAATTGCGTTACTTAATAATTAAATGAGCATCAGATCTAATAATCACGTACAATTTTTAAAAAAAAACCCGATTTCAAGTAATCTTAAAATAGTTAAAAGCGAGAGTTTCAAATATAACAAAGTTTGAACAAAGATATTACTTTCAAAAATATATACCTTCGTAGTCGATTCAGTTGGATGCCGGGTTTTACAGACTGAAACAATGAAGGTCTTCTCTGCTCGAAACCTAGGCGTAAGTGGGAAAGGGGGCTGTGAAAAAAATCCGTTGGGAAAATTCGGCAAAAATATCTCATCCCTAACCACTGACCGCTGGCTGCTACCCTTAGATTGGTTGGGTCCATGTTTTAACTGTTTGCTTGCGGTGAAAAAGGCAATGGTCCCAAACCGATTTCATAGTATGTCACGGGTGAGCTTCAGCGTGATTGTAGGTTCGTTTTATGTAGTCTATTAATACCATACGTTAGTGTAAGTGCCATTCTACCAACAAGTGCTTCTCGTATATTCTTGTTGCTTTATAGCGAATCATTACTATAATCTGTTCCACGAGAGAATAAATTTACACCACTAGAATATCATTAATGGGAAATTCAAAATCGTTATATATCTTTATTTATTTGACATGCCACGTAACCAAACAAAAGATAACAATTTATAACGATGATTGTTAATAGTAGCTATACTCTAAACATTTTTTTAATACAATACTTCGTCATTTTCAGAAATCCTTTACTGCATTTATAGTAAACAATTAAATGGCATAAGGTCATGTCTATTTATAGAATCATAACGAATGTTATTAAACTTTATAGTAAAATTCGAAGAAAGACGTAGGTATTACCGTATAAGTAATTTATTTCAGACCCATATCATTATTACTTGTTTCAGTATCTGCATTAGAACTCATTCATCGCTATTTCTTCATCCACATCTTGTACAGTGCCAAATTCCAAACCAGCGTTGCTTCCTTTTCAAGAACATGATTAAC
The DNA here is from genome assembly GCA_036346225.1 of Platerodrilus igneus. Classification (NCBI taxonomy): domain Eukaryota; kingdom Metazoa; phylum Arthropoda; class Insecta; order Coleoptera; family Lycidae; genus Platerodrilus; species Platerodrilus igneus. Next base: position 9,680,347 of record JARFIW010001599.1, read on the forward strand.
ACAACTTCTCCACACAGTAGAAATTACTATTTTAATGCCATCTTGAAACAGAGTTCTTGCATCATTTAACTCGAATGCAGTGTAATGTGCATCAACATAATTTTGTTCGTTAGCCGATACCAATTCGACAGGACTAAAAGTGCAGTGGTAGGGATGTTATCGCAGCACTATTCGTAAATTATTTTTCACCAATACCATGTATTTTGAGCATTAAAGTCTCAAAAAATGTATGGTCCGTTTTGGTTATTTTTGTCCCGTACATTGAATTCTTCATAAATGTCTTAAAAACTCTCGTCGCGTACATCTCTGATCGTAACCAGTAGTAGAGTGATGACAGCGTTTTCAGGACAGTTTTGCGCATTGCATTCATATCTAATCCAGGTAAGAGTATTCTTCGACTAATCACCTTAGCCTAATCTAAAACTTCCCGGGCAATCTAACTTCGTTTGAATTATTTAAATCGGACTATCCCTTACAAAGTTACACCTTGTTAAAGTCCGTACCCCGAGTTTTGCACATTGCATTCATATCTAACCTCGATAAGGGTTTTCTTGGACTATCCATATTCACCTTATATAGAATTTCTCGGGCAATCTAAATCCATCGGAACTGTTTAAATTAAAGCACCCCTTGCAAAGTTATACCCCTGATTTTAGGAAGTTACCCGAAGTCGTCTTAGAGTGTGGACACATAATATCGGTCTAAAATTTTCTGGGGAACCCAAATCTTTAGGAATTTTTTTAATCGGAACAACCGCCGGGAACCCTTGTACTTAATAGCAAACTTATTAAAATTTGTATAAAAGTATTGCGCGGATTCTAATTCTAGTACTTTTTCAAAATAAGATCAACTCTTATAAGCGCTAAAGACAACTTATTTCGTTCGATGTTGTCATTTTTCCTTACGTCACATCTGTCATTACCACGATAGTGCAACCACTGCTTAAATGCTTGCAACCTACAATAAACACATAACATAGCTAGGACAACCAACAATGCACGGTCAACGTCTCTAAGTACCTAAATGTTTGCAAACCGACATACATGCACACTATGTCACAAGCGCCATGCTAATCACTATTACACTGGGTAATCTGTTAATTGGACAGTTAATTAGTGTTTAAAGTCTAATTTGTTTTAAATACCAGCAAGCTCGAAATTTCAAACAAATTATAAAATGCGTATTCCCATATATTAACTAGAATTGTGAAAGGTACTTTCACAATTAATAGTCAGACGTCATTGACAAAACAATGGAAGGAATCACGCATTTCACTATTATTAAATTAACGATTTACTATGAAAACCACTATAAGCTAATTTTAACGTTGTCTAAAGACACAGCTATAATTACTAATGCGAGGTCAGTTTTGTAAATACTTTGGAAGCGAAATTCGAATATTATGATTAATTGTATTTACCGGAATTAAAAATTTCCGTCGGCCTTACTGCTCATTTTATAAAAATTCCCGTACAACTTTGTATAGATGCTATTAACCGCATATTTGGTGACGCTAAAAAGAATGCAATTATCGGCTACACCACTTTAAACCTAAGAATAAAAACAAGGTAGTTTAATACGTCTATTAATAATTTTTGCTGATGTTGGCAATGCAAATAAGTAAAACAAACTTTATCAAGAAATATTATGTTTTCAATAAAATATATACATGTATTGATAACATTTAAAAACCGCTGTGATAACCAGAGTCTGGTAGATCTGGGGTAGCCAAATCTCTTAACATTTGCGAAGCGATTGCCTCGCAGTCGCATTTTCTAAGTACTGGATGGGGTGACATTTAATAATTTCCAACATTGTCAAGTAATTTAAATTGTTGCAATCATTAAACAGAGAAATACTCGCACGGCTGCCTTCCTCTAATAACGTTTGAACCCTTTTTTCGTTTGTCATATTTCCACATACACATTTCACTTACTAATTTTCCGTAAAAGTTCTGGAAAGTTTCTACACCTCAGCTCTTTCATTTTATAACAGATTAATTCTCGCAAATTTAATAGCTTGATGCACTCGTACTCAGGTAGCACAATAACATTCCGATCTTTCGTAATTTCTATATTATATAAATTTTCTTCTTGGAATTTATTCGCCATCCATACACTTCTATTTCAGCAATCAGTTTTAATCTGAATTCACGATCCAGTTGTAATTCTAAAACATCTCCGCCAGAAAAACTATTCAATCTTACGTTTGCTGCTTCTTGGGTAAATTGTATGATTCTAACTTCTAATTAAAAATCGCAAAACTCTCTCCATTTAAAGTAGTTCATTTTTATAGCGTAATTTTGGCAAATTCTACTTTTGTAGATAATTAGTACGACTGGTTGCAGACCACCGTATAAATCAAAACCAACTTGTACGTGATGGTGGTGAAAATTTGATCTAAATTCACCTAGCGCATAGGTGGTCTTACCTACTAGTTTGTGGATACCTAATGACACACTTACATCACTTGTAACCTCAACACCAGAAAAATCCATTTTTAACTTGTGATTTTGATCAACTCGACGATACTTTGACAACTAATGCTCTGGAACATGTCTCCCTAGCCTTCTATGCAGACGGCCGAGCGTAATCAGCTCCCTATTATGTTAATCGGAATTATGTGCAAGTCTTGACTGGAAAAGTGACGCTTATAATTGTTTTATAGTGGGTTTTACTTGTTTGTATTTAACCACCAACACCATTTTTAGAATTTTTATAAAAATTCTTAGTCCCGTGGTAGGTAATCTCCAACTAATTTGGTTTAACGTAACAGCTGAACGCCGCTTAACGAAACAAAACAACACGAGGCATAACCCTTATCTTTCACAATATTAATCGAAATTAAAATTTATATGTTAAAATAATATATACCCGTCGGTGATATTTTTGTCACAGCTTGAACCCAAAATCATAATTTTTGAGCAGTGTAAATCTGTCTCATGTTTCATCTAATGAAATTGAGGATTTTTTGTCCCAATGCTTTACATCGCTTTATTCTCTCGTGAAATGAAGTAAAGTAATATTCAATTGCGTTCACTAGAAGGTTAACTACTTTGATAAGTAACATCTACATGTAAGGTACTTTGTCTGTGCTGTAATCTGCTCAGATCAACCTTGGTTAATTATTTGTCCATTTGGAAGTAATTCGGGCAAAGGCATGTGATGGAAGAAAAAACTTAGCAGGTAGGCGGAAGAGCTAGAGCACAATCGTTTTAGCTGATATGGGAGGCGGCTGTGGTGCAAAAACTGGCCATAGTGTGAAAAGTATTAGGATCGGAATTCAAGAAGCGCTATAAGAACAAAAGTAAATAGGGATACAATAGAAATAGACCGATTTTCAGGATGGTTAATAATATGTAGTGATTAGACTGTAAAAAGCATTCTATATATGTCGACACACATACGAAAAACCCTACTTTCAACATTTGCTTGTGGTCGACTAATGTTGCCTGCAAAAGTAGTTTAAGCTTAAGATGATTTGTTTGTTGTGCCATTGCTCATTACAATTTGCTAAAATACTAATAGCAAATTAAAAAATACCCAGTAGAATACAGTTTAAACTAAAAAGTAGTATTACCAAGAAAGCAATATTAAGAGTAACGATTATGTAGGAAGAAAGATAACGGTCGCAAGGCAAGATAACCGATTTTGTAGATATGGTAAAGATCTTTAACAATGCATATAGAAAAACGTTTCAGATTCAAAGAGAGCACGAAAAATTGCAAAAAAAAATCAATGACATAGTTTATTTAAAAAACGTACAGTGGTATAGTGGATTGTGGGAAGGCGTAATCAAAGATTGGTAAAAGACACGGTTGTATGCCTTAGAATGGGATTATTTACCTTGTAAAAAATAAAATAAAAGGTAGGAAGCAAAAAAAATCAAATACTAAAATAATATGATGATATGATAGAATTAGCTGAAACAGAGAAAAAGAAAGATATAAGTGCAACTAAATAACTGGATTAAATGTTTGATATGGATTTTAGGGTGAAAATAAACAAACCTAAAGCAATGTCCTTGATAAGTTGTAAGCAAAACAATAGTAGAGACGCGATGATTAGGATGAAATAGAAAAGCAAAAAAGCTTTCTTGCTTACAAGGTGAGTTTACTAATGACAAATCAAGAAAAAAAACATTTTTGAACCCCAAGACTCGATATTCAAGTTGCAGTGTAACCGACCTAAAGGCTGACCCAAACGCCCTGTATAAACTGCACACCGGGCTCCATGATCTAACATCTAGTGGCAGTAGCTCTACGATACCTACGTTGTGTTTAAGGCGGGACAGTTTGAAATAAAACTACAGAATTTATCTAACTTGACTTTTAATCAAAAGAATAACCACAAATAGGTCACTCGCATGAAAGGATTAAAAAAATAACATATAAAGCAAACAGTGCCGTACTCAACCTGAGCGATTGGGGAAAGAGCACGTCAGAGAAAACCCCAAACTGCCCTCACACCTCCATCTGCATTTGGCACATCTCGACAAGAACGCATAACGTACAAGTACCCAGATCACCAACACTAATTTGACAGGATGTCAACTGTTATCCAGGCATACCACACATGACAACTGAAGAAACGTTAGTGTGGGTCAGCTAGTCCTTTCTGACAAGTACTGAAGTCGGATAACAAATACTACCCAGCTAAAGTTGAAAGAGGGAGAGCACCAGGAAGGTAGAATCTGCATTGACTACCAATGTTCCTCCCCGCAAGGATATAAAATGTTAGTATTATTCAACAAGGCTCGATCACACGCGCCCACATACAAGCATTAACAGTTTCTAACCCGTGTTACAAAATATTTCACAAAGGCTAGCCGACTTCCTACTATTTGTAAAAAGGTACAACTACAAGTACATTGACAAGACAACATAAATCGCTGAAATGAACTTACGGTATAATTGTGTATAATTAAAAGGGCGCTTATTATTGAATAGACTATCCCCAACATAGTCATAAATGCAAACGCGAAGGCACGATGGTCGGTCATACCAGAGGTTCAATTTACTTGCATCACAAACGTTAAATACCAGTTAATTATATAGGAGCATCAGCTAGATAATAGGATAAACACACAACAAACATATAATTAAGTTTAGACCAAGATGTAATCGATGCATTTGTAAATGTGGTTAGTGTGCTGACATTTTACAATTACATATAATACAAATGTCAAATGAATCACAAATGTCAAACATTGTAAAATATGTTGGCAGCAAGTTCATAGCAAAACAAGTTGAAAATGCAAGGCATTGTCGCAACGAACTTCCAAATGTAGACTTACTTTAAAACAATTTAAAGAAATTAAAATTATTATGTTGTAATAATTATAAGTATTCAGATAAAATAAAAATTAATTCCCCGGGGGGGTCGGGTATCCGTGGTCAGATTTTGTGGGGGGTACCATATTTCGACTCAGCTATGTTAGGGGAGTCCAAATATGTATCGCACATTAATTTTGGACCTATTTGAAATTTTAATTTTTCCGACGGAATATCGCGGGGGCACGGCGTCCCCGTGGCCCGATTTCAACTGACATCAAAACTTAAGCTCAGGACATCGAGCTGAATCGATTGATGTATCACACATTGATGTCCGACCATTAGAAAGGCCTCGGACGGACAGACAGACGGACGACAAATCGATTTCATAAACGAACGAAGTTCGTTGAAAATTCTACAGCATAAATACAAACTTAGGTTCAGGAGTTAAATCTTTATATAAATGCATGCTAAATAGATATAGTAAGCAAATATTAAAAATTTTTCATTATGATTGCATCGGCTAAAACGTGCTTTTAAAAATTAAACACATCGTGGCATTATAAATTACAAACAAAAAATATACATAACAATTTTGTGGTTAATTCAATTACTATCTTAAAATCAAAATAAATAACATTAAACAATTAACCAAAGTTCGATGCAATCAGATAACTTCAAAATAACATATAATTAAAAACATTATCTTTAATATAACCGCCAAGTGAAGCTTTTCGACCTGCCATTTTTGAAATTAAAAAACAAAGTTCTTTAACCTTGTCGACTAGATTGATCGTCCCTACACACGCACCCCTTATAACGTAAATTCTGACTTCACAGAATGCGTTCTGAAACCTGCAAGTGGTTACTGAGCTATTCTAACAAATACCTTCAAATATCGAAATGTAAACTATAATATTTGCAATAATCATCAACCAATGAGAATCTACTTAGAACACCACGGATCACTATAAAGTTTTGCGTAGCTCGTACATTAGGAAGAAGTTCTTACTATTGCGTGGCCAAATTTGGACATTATGCTAAGAAGTAAAAATCTTACTTCAGATTCGTAACACAGTCACGCAGAAACAAATTACCTGCTGATCTGAAGGTCTGACCATGTTTATTATTTAAAGTTGCAATCTGAAAATCCAAGTAGAATGAAACATTGGTAGAGGAATGGAATGGTTTTATATAGATGTAAATAATAAAATTGTGCCTAATTATATACAGGGATGTAAAACGTTAATTTGATTAATAACAATGAAAAATAGTTTGCAATTTTTTCTGCTCGAAATTCACTTTAGAAGAAGAAGAAAAGTCAATCAAGTAAAAGCGCTTAATATCACTTAACCGTTGCCAAAAGTTTTCGTTCTTTACGCAAACAGTAAATAATGGAAACTGATAATAGAAAGTCCGCTGCTGAAAAAAGCAAATTTGAGATGCTTTTATAAAAAATACAGAAACAGAAATTAATGAGACCGTTATTAGAGTTTTTTATGATGATATTCAAACAGCTCGAAGCGAGTTGAGTTAATGCCATTATTAGCTTGTAAAAAATTTAATCCTACGTGGTCAATAAAAGCAACTTCCATGAAAAATAAGCGCAGAATTAGTTAAAAAGCTAAAGTGGATAGCACGGTCCACAAATTCTTCCATTAGATATTCTACAGTAATTAAAAACTTTTTATAACTTGTATAGCACCCAAAAATTATACAAAGGACGTCATTATTAACAATTTTGGTTCTCTATATTTCCGAAAGTTAAAGCATATGTTCAACTTATGTTATATTCGGCATACAATGGTGAGTTGACAACATTTCAAGCCATTTTATAAAGAGAATTGGTTTAAAAAAATAATTATTTTAGAGAACTTAGCATCATATGGATAGATTTGCTTGTAAAAAGTTTCATTTGTATACTTATATGAACTTTTTGCTTTATAAAAGGTAATTATAGAAATTTAACAAGTTTGCTTAGAAAAAGAAAACAAAACATTCTACTCATTTAAAAGACGCGTTCCGAGGTATTCCTATATATTGAAAATAAACAAAAACTATATAGAATATTTAATTAGTTAGCTAAATCGTGTCCACTCCAAAATATCGCTATTAAGAATACAAATAACCATTCTATTGCTGCCAGATGCAGACTGCCAAATTATTCTATTTTCAGAAAGAAAGAAATGCGACTGTTCTAATAGGTTATATTTAAATTGATGACATATTGGGAAGAAGTATAATCATGATCATGCCAAGACAGCTTTGAAGTCATCTTTAAAAATAATTCTTTTGAAGTCTGTATAAATAGAATTGGGAATAAGTAAAAACAAGCCACTTCTATGTTATCTTTTGCAGGTGAGGTCAAACATGACAATGCTTGTAATAATGCTGTCGCGTAACTGTGGCCACTACGAAATGCAGACTGTACCAACGGCAATAAATCACACCGAGACACAAAAAAATGCTGTTTCTGATCCGGGAATATGACCATGTTTACTATATGTTTTTAGGTTCACTGAAACCCAATTTGAAGTCCATTTCACCCCATCACGTCAAGTTTTTGACATATCCACAAAAATCGAAGCGGATCTTATGTGATAAACATACTTTTTAAAAATTGACGGGTTTGCTTAAACTTGGTATCTCCGGGTTTTTGGGGTCGCCAATAACGAATCTGAAGTCGGATTTATGAAACCTGGTATCTGGATGATTTTATGGTCACCGGTTACGAATCTGTGATATATTTTTAAAACTAAAAACTAAACCATCATATTTGATATGACATTTTGCATTTTGAAGATATGACTTCAGATTCGTAACAGTCACGCAGAAAGAAATTACCTGCTGATCTGACGGTCAGACCATGTTTGGTATTTGAAGTTGAAATCTGAAAATTCAAGCTCTTGAACCCTACAACTTACTTATCCTGATCATCAACTCAGCCTCATAACTCACTTAACCCCCATGGCCGTGTAACCCATTTATCCCCATAACTCAATGTGCATCAACTCCTGTAACCACATATTCAGTTTAACCTCTACGCTTATCCGTCTGGTCTCTAAAAATAAATCTTTCAACAATAACTCCCGTAACCTTATTACCCACTTACTCAAAAATTTTTGAATTCCAATAACTACTTGTGTCGGACATTTAACTTGATATGTAGGTATATTCGTCAGGTCTCCAAAATTGCTCTGATTCCATTCACAATCGTTCATACGTCTTTGTATCTCGATAAAAAATATCAGTAATATATATCCATTCTTTGGTACGTTGTTCTAGAGAATGTTTTTTTAAAAAACTTAGAGCTGGGATTCTTTGCAGAACGATTACATGTTGCGTGCGTCTGCATCCAAGGCACCTTCACCTGGTGACGGTGGGAAACGGAGAAATTCCGTGATCCACCAAATTCCCTGAAATATAGCTTTTACCCTGTGTCTACATAGACAACACTTTGTAAGTTCTCCGTCCAACAAAATAGAAAACGACAAAGACAACATCGGTCCTGCTATATCTCATTTAACATAGGAAGAACAAACTGTTGCCCATATAGACATAGGTTATGCAGTGGCAGACACACTTAGGAAGCATGTTACGGCGCATGGATTCGGAAACCCAGTATCGGAGGGTGGGTAAAAGGGGCCACAAGCGTTGTAATCGTGCAACCGCTGCTCTACATTGATTGGTGACTTGGCTAATGTAGAGTACAATACGACAAGAAGAAGTAAGAATTCATCTTACGATTGTGATAGCAATCGTGATGTGTTTTGTTGTATTTGCTGTAAATACGAAGTTAGTTCATCGCGGAAGCAATAGATGATGGCATAAAAGTCACATACAAAAAAATTTTCATTTTACATATTGGTGAATACTCAAGGGTTTCATATATAGTTTGTAACTCTTGTAGATTAATGTTGAACCGTTGGAAAAAAAACAAAAAGACGATAAAATTTTCCAGTCTATTAGAATGGAACGAACCTTTTCGTAAAGAAGATTGCTTTCCTTATTCGAATAAAGTAAGTAAGAATCACAATATGGAGAACAGTGAGTAGAAGGTTGACAGGAGTTTTAGGACAGTTTTGCTCTTTGATTTCTATGTAAAACTCTATGAGGAGAGGTGGAGCTTCTTCCGGAAAATCCTCCGAGTGGACTTTGTCGCCGCAGTACGGCCAAGCTAACCTAAGTTAGCTCTACTGTTTTTTAAAGCATTTCTACCCCTACCCCAAAAATCGGTAACCCAATCCTTAAATTTTCAAGATGCTTCTCGACGCCTATCGACTTCACACGACTTTTATATTCTCACCTTCTTAATTGTTTTACCTTAAGATTAACCCTTATCGAGTTACAGCTCCTAAACACCAATTTTATAACTTTTTTATTTATAAACACTTCTTTAACGCATAAAGTATTGGATGGTCTAAAATTTTCTTGAAAGTTATGTTATGTTAATTTTTTATGTTCTGTAATTAGATTGGGCAAGTCGATACCACTCAAGAAATTTTATTCTTTGGTATACTTAATGTTTCCAATATCGGTGATTAAGTTGTCATTGCTCGTATTATCTAACTGTAACAACACTCCAATCCGCTCATTTGTTGGTTTTACTTTACAACCAAGAAGCTGTTGCATACTAAACACTTTACAAGGACCTATGTTAACTGTTTCAAATACCATCGAATACTATATTACAATGGATGCGATGCTTTCTTATATATACTCTCTAGAGTAAGAGCCGAATTGTGATTTATATCGATTTTACTGGTGCTCGATTATATACTACAATTAGATCTAGTTTGAAAAATGAACCTTGCATTCTAATTACTTAAAACAATTACGCGTCTCTGTCACGCTCCTATCAACACTTTGTTGTCAAGTTTTTTCCTAATTTGTATGAACTTACTATTAGGGCTGGGTCGGCGTATCGATATATCGATACGTATCGATACGACCCCCGTATCGACCCCTCCACCCCGATACAGCAAAAAATAATCGATATTCGATGTAGAATATGTATCGATATTCGATACGCAAAATCTCGTATCGCCCACCTCTATATATATATATATATATATATATATATATATATATATATATATATACTTATGTCACAAATATTAAACTTGAAACTTTAATTATTTTGATAACAAACAATCTTAAGTGAAAGATGGAATTGTCAGTAAATACATTATTTTAAAACGATCTTGTGATTTTATTCCCAAAGAAGATTAAAAAAATTTATAGAAGCGCATCGATTCGTACCGATAGGTATCGCTACGTCTCGATATGTATACTTAATCTACACATCTAAACGTTCCGATACGAATCGCTATATATATCTATACGTATCAATACGCATCGATACGAATTGATACGTATCGATATGTATCAATACGCATCGATACGCATCGATACGCATCGATACGCATCGATACGCATCGATACGCATCGATACGCATCGATACATATCGATACGCATCGATACGTATCGATACGTATCGATACGTATCGATATATATCGATATTCGATATATCGATACGTATCGATATAGAATAGGTATCGATATTCGATACGCAAAATCCCGTATCGCCCACCCCTACTTACTATGTAGAAAATAAGAGAGAAGGTGTGTGCAGATGCTAAGTTGAATAATTTGTGCAGACACAATAATGTATTTTTGTGGATGATGGCAAAACAATTTTAAAAGGCTGTTTAACTAAAGTAATTCCTACACCTGTGTTAAAATTTTACGATCAATTTAAAAACCAAGTACCAACCTATGCATTCGTCGTAGCGGTGGAGTTAAATTGATTCTAGAGTGTGCGTTGTGGCGTGATAAGTGTAATAAAAAGTAGATAGCGGCTTAAACGTGATTACTATATAAAAAATTCCTAAAGGTAATTGGAGAAATTGTAACAAATGGAGATATTTTATTACGTTTTGCGTGCATGCATGCAAGCATGCAAATTTAACTCTCGTTTTAGAGCACCACACAATTCTTAACTTCGTTCGGATGTTATCGAAACCGTCGGTTTTTTTATTAAATGTGTATTCATATGTTTATGACAATATTTTGTTTGCGCTTGCGCTCTTGCAGATTTGTATTCGGGTGTCTTCGGTAATCTTCGGCTCTCACTCTAAAATCGTATCCTTTGTAATTTAGTATTCGATGGTAGTTGAAACAGTTAACTTGGGTTCTTGTAAAGTGTTTAGTATGCAGAAGCTTCTGGGTTGTAGAGTAAAACCAACAAATGAGCGGTTTGGATTGTGGTTGCTGTTAAAAAATCTGAGCAATAACAACTTAATCACCGATATTGGAAACATTTACTGTACTAAAGGAGAAAGTTTCTTGGGTGATAATGACTTACCCAATCCAATTACAGTACCTTTCAGCGATAATATAATGCTGGTTAAAATAGTCGATTTTGTGGATTGTGCAGAGGAATTAAAAAAATATGGATAAATTTCTTGTTAAAAAAGATATGCGGCGCCTTTAATAGCTACCTACGTGGGAAGTTCCTAAGCTTTGTATGCTAGGCACGGAGTAAAAACTAAACTCTCATTCCAACTTGAAAGCGAAATTAAAATGGCAGGTGGAATAGAACAAATTATTAGGAAAGAAGGTCTGGAAAGTATAAAGAAAAAGTATACAAAATTCAATACGTATTCCGTACAAGGTGGAACTAGCAGATGTTAAGATAAAGATTTTGTTGGAGGAACTGCAGGATATATTGGATCAACTCGAAAAAGAAGATTACTATCTGCTAAATCTCGATGTAACCCAAGATTTTTGCGGAATATTAAACAAGGCGGAAATTTTGTCAGAAGCTGTCTTGCTGCTGCAAATACTCCGCTACTAATGATTCTTTCTGGAATACCTTTACTTTATAGGGCTCCGCTACAAATATCTTTTTTTTCAATAAATACAGATTTTTAACCTTTATACTCTTTAGTATAGTGCTAAAATGTTTATTTAAACACTTCAATGGATTCCAAATTTTTCTCTTTGATTTAAAATAAAACTCAGGAGTAATAAGAAAACACAGTTTCTTTATTTTCAAAAAAATTTTGTAATTACCTTAAATAAATAACTTCGTAACTTAGGATACCACAACATTTTGTCTTTCCAGCCAACTTCGTACATACGTTTAAACATATTACTTATAAACTAAATTACACAGAATGTATTTATAGAAGACCACCTGATTTTTAAATTATTGATACATATTACAGTATACATGAATTAATTTCATTGATTAATATATTGTATTCTTGATAACATGCCTTTTATAATAATGTAACTTCTAAAATTACTCTATTTTGTAGAAACATACTTATATATGGTATGACAATGCTTTATTTAATAAATTAACTATTTTGGAATCGTTCATCTGCTACAATAAGGTCTTTTTCTTAATACAATAGTAATAAAGATTGCTTAAAGATTAATTTCTGAATTGAAACTGCTTCGTCTTGTAATTTTAACATATATATTGAAAATTAAGTCATGTGTGTGCGTTTTTTATCCCTCTTATATGCTGTAAATAAGCTTTGACCATTAAATTCACTATAATATATATTATGCTTGTTAAAACTACCATAACGTTGGGCGTTACAAATGATTCTGTGAATCTTCGGGTACTGCCGCTTTGAACAATATAGAGCGCAATGGATACTTGCTTAATAAAAAATGTAAATTCTTACCCTACTAGGCCCGTTTTCTCTTGCTGACTCAGTGACAAATATGGTATGGATTTTATAAAAATGAAATGAAACAAAGAAATCTCGAGAAACATTTATGAACAATCCTCTATATATTGAAAACATCTTTCTTTTACACACATTATCCAAAGAAGCTAATTACACACGCATATATAAATAACTTTTATATCTGTAATTTACAGCTTGAGTTTAGAAAAAAACAATACTCATCGCTACTTACGAATTAAAACAATCTTCACCTAATCCTTGTTAATAACTAAAGAACCTAAAGATATTTCCTATGTAAGTCACAAAATTTCCCTTAAGATTTTCATAAAGAATTCCGTCTCTCAGTGTAGTTCATCAACGACGTCAAGCAAATATTTATGTAAGCTACATATCTCCTCGGGGGTCTGACCTCAAAATTGCTAAAATGAAACTGTCCATTGACCAATAATTTTTATACTACAAATAAAAGCTTATCTTTACACAAATGGTCATTTTAGGTTTGAAACAAAGTCATACTTGCTCTGTTGGTTGTCAAATTCTTGCTGATATTCTTATCTTTATGATCACCTGTTTTTGGCTATTTAACAAATCGTTTTCATTGTAATTAACTGCACTGAAAATGTTCTGGTTCCAAATTTTTAGCTTTCCATTTTTTTAATCAATCTTCATACGTGGAAGAATTGGATTACAAAAGTACATTTATTTCTAATAGATTAAAGTTAGCGGAAGACGTTGCACCAAAATAATTTATTATTTATATTGGAGCAATAAATTACTCTTCTTTCCACTTCATTCAGTAACTATCAAATGTTGAAGTACTTATGTTTAAAATATCAGTGCTAAATCTTGAACTCTGATAGAATGAAATGCTTTTAGTAATTCCGCTTTTAATAATAAAACAAACTTAACACAACATCGTTCTTCGAATTTCCATTATATTCTCGAAGATGAGTCATCCCCATGATGCAGCAATTAACCACAATTTCGCATTCTTACCTGTTTAGTGAGCTATCAGTTTAAAGTTATTGCGATCCTATAAGTTTCCCATTATTTATTGGTGAATAAAACCATTGGTTGTTAACTCTGTCCTAGGAGCTTCAGTATAGACATTAAAACTCGTTATCTTATCTGTTTTATAGTTTCTCGGTGTTATCGCATTCTGTGAATCGACGTGTATTCATTGACAGAAAATAAAGTGCTTTTATTTGTTTATGACTTATGGTGTTCAGAGTACTCTCGAAAGAAGACGGTATTTTATGTTTGTATTAAATAACGCAAATACAATGAATTAGAAGGTTCTAGAATTGTTTGTCTTTCAATAAATGCAGTGAATTACGTTTATTAAATGAAATTCTTAAAGCAGATAACTTCATATTGACGCTATTTAGTATTCTTAAACTCATTTTACGATGTTTATAAATGCAATAAAACTAATATTCCTTAAAGGTATTTTTTACGAGAGTAAATAAATCTTTACACACGGATTTTAATCTATGCTTTTGTATTTCACGTATCTTAAAGTTAAGTTTCGTCATTAAATTGTATGTGCAAATACTATATGTATTCAAACTGTTTTATTTTATGTAGGTATACACTTATCTTTCTGAAAAAAATTTACAGAGTAAAAATCAAATATTGGAAAATTTTACTTTCTAGCTTTGTAGTCTGTTTTCTCATAGAATGTGGTACTCAACGACCTATATAACCTCATTATCACATCAATATATATATATATATATATATATATATATATATATATATAGTAAATAAAATTCTTTATTATTTACGAAATACTTAAGTAATTTAAACAAATTGTCTGTTTATCTACATTGAAAAAAGTTCTGTAGTATCTATTACAATTGAAGCGGATTTTACTACAATGTGTGGTTCCTGATAAACTATTATTGTAATATTTTCCAAGGTTTTGTAGTAAACTATTATATTACTTATCACATACACTATAGTATAGTTTCATCTAAAAGCGAAGTAAAATTTTGAATAATGTGTGTGGTACCATTTCATATATTAACGTTGCAATATATAATTATTTCTGCAGTTACTATTATAATTCCTACTAATAAAATTTGATAGAGCTTGTAATAATTTTTAAATTTATATTGAAAAGTACCTCGCAAATAGTTGCAGTTTATATTTTAAATCGCAATCATTACAATCTTAAATTATAATCATTAACATTTGATTTTGTAAGTTCTACCATTTTATATTGTAATTTCTGCTATTTTAAGTAGCAATCACTACAACCCGAAACTGTAATTTCTTGAATTATAAATTGCAATTTTTACCGTTATATACAATAACTGTAGTGAGTTGAAGCTCACACAGAAAAAATAATGTTTAATTCAACAAAATTTTATTTCAGTAAAACAAATATAAAGGTAACATAGCCAAAGAAAATATTATCCAAAAAATATTTTGTTTACGAAAAGTCACCCATTCTTTAAAATAACCAAAAATTTTTGTGAATTTGAAGAATTTACATTTCAAAATAGGAAAATTATTTGACTAGCAATAGTTTCCTTACAATTTCCAAAAGTAGTTGACATTTTAACTCAAATTATATTCTAATTATTGATGCCAGTGCTTTAGTAATTCCAAATAAATAATTTTTTATAAATAAAGGAAAATGCAGGCGAAGTAGTATTATGGTATTACTATCCACTGCCGCTTATGTAATGTTTGAGTTTTTTTTTATTTAAACTTAATTTAATCTTGAAAAAATGTAATCTGTCAGAATAAAGCCATACGTATCTACTTACTCCAAACAATCTTATTATAATTATATAAACCAGCATCTCCTTAATAACCTTCTTGTACATTAGTGGTTCAATTGCTGTTGTAATATGCAGTTCCAGTCGTTTTGATTACCGATGTTGCACGTGTGAAATTTCATTCAATGTTACTTCAAGTTGTGCTGAGGGTGCAAAATGTTAAAACAATTTACTAATATAATTGTAGATATAATATTATTCAAGGTACGGTAGACGCATAAATAAAGTTAAGCTTGATGTATTTGCAGTGTTTAAACATTTATAATCATGAATAAATGAAAAACTATTCTATGCGCACACGTTAAACAAGTTAAATATGGCCACGGTACGCAAGGAATTAGCAATTTAGCATGTTGGCATCTACTAGCAATTGTAAAAAATAGAAAGATATCAAATAGATTACATGTATGTTAGACAACGGTTTAGAAATCAAGTAAAAGACTGTAGAGGCTACCCAGAAGCAGATGTAGACACTGACCACAACATCGTAATTATGAAGGCCGGACTTAAATTTAAAATTTAAAAAAAAAGAAACGGCAAACGGCACTTTGACTTGGAGAAACTAAAAGATAAAGATATTCAAGAAAGATTCGAAAAAAAGTCAAACAAATTGCTGAAAAATATCGGGAAAATATCTGATACTAAGGAAGTAGAAACAGAATGGAATAACATTAAATCCAGTCTAGATAAGGCGGCCAGAGATATTCTGAATTCAATGAAGAAAGACGAAGATACAAAATTAAATCAGACGAAACAGGAAAACAGAGATACAAAGCCATAAAATAGGAAATTATTCGCAAATGCAAGAAAACTAAAGAACATTGGATTGATGAAATGTACAAAGAGGTACAAACTAAGATGAAAAAACAGATGAAGCATACAAACTAATTAAAATCAATTTTAGGGATACAAAACCATATAGCAAAAATATAAGGGACGCGGGAGGAAATGCCATTACAGAAAATGTAGAGAAAGTGGGTAGATGGCAAGAATATATAGGAAATTTATATGCAGGAGAGGAATTAACTGCATTAGAACAGGAAACAGACATTGAAAATGATGACTTTGGATATCCTATACTTAGAGATGAGTTTGAATTAGCATTAAAGGGTCTGAAAAATGGTAAGGCGCCGGGTACAGATAAGGTGCAAGCAGAAACAGTAAAAGCCGCTGGACAAGCAGTAACAGAACGTCTCTTCTAATTTGTAAGCTATATGTATGAGACAGGCGAGATACGCAAAGATTTTAAACGTATCATCATAGTAACTATATTAAAAAAGAAAGGCGCGGATAGATGTGAAAATTTTCGAACAATAAGTTTAACAGCACACGTATCAAAAATATTAACTAGAATTGTACAAAGACAAATGGAAAAACGAGCTGAAGAAATACTAGGAGAAGACCAATTTGGGTTTAGGCGAAATAGGGGAACACTGGAGGCTATTTTAGCTCTGAGAGTGATAATGGAGAAAACAATAGAAAAGGGGGAAAGCGTGTATATAAGGTTTCTAGATCTGGAAGAAGCATTCAACAATGTAAAATGGAAAAAAAAATTCGAAATACTCAAAAAAAAAAAAATGAGTTAGAGGGGTAAACGAATAGTTTATAGCTTATGCAAAAAGCAAACAGCAGTAATAGAATTAGAGGAGGAACGTAGAGAAGCAATTATTAGGAACGGGGTGAGACAGAGATGTGCCCTATCCCCATTAAATTTTAACTTATACACTGAAGAGGCAATTAATACTGTCAAATGCAGAACGACATTTGGAATTACTATGCAGGGACAAAAAATTAATATACTTAGATTTGCAGATGATATAGCGTTATTACCATCTAGCAAGAAAGAGTTAGAAGCTGTTCATAATGAAATAGAACCGGTTCTAACAGAGAGATACGGTATGAAAGTTAAACAAAACTAGAACTAAAGTACTGGTATGCAAAGGAGGGGAAAATAAATAAAAAACAGAGATACAAATATGCAACACGAACTTACAAAAGGTTAAGGATTTTTGCTACCTAGGAAGCCAAATAACGCAAGATAGGAAAAGCACAAAAGATATAAAACAAAGTTTAGCACACGCTCGTGCTACAATTAACAAGAAAAAGCAACTACTGTGTTCAAGGACAACAAACACAGAAACAATGAAAAGATTACTTAAACCATATGTGTGAAGTCTGGACAGTAGGAAAATCGGACAAGGAAAAGGTAGAAGCCTTTGAAATGCGGTGCTACAGACGTATGACGAAGTTATTATGGACAGACAAAGTTAAGATCGAAGAGGTACTGAAAATGGTAGGGGAAGAAAGCAATATGTGGAAAACGGTAAAAAAATAGGAGAGATTGGATGATAGGCGACATACTACGGCATGAGAGAATAGTCCGGAATATATTAGAACCAGATATGCGAAAAAAGAGAAGTAGATGTAGACCTACGGTAGGCTACTGCACACAGATAGTGAAAGATGTAGACTGTAGAAATTTCGGGAAAATGTGTAGTCTAGCTCAGAATAGAAATAATAGGAGGTACGCATACAGGCAGTCACAAGATGGATAAATTAATGACAAAAAAAGTAACTGCACTTAGACATGATGATTATTATAAGCAACTACAAGTATTGGTTGTGCAATATTCTCGAATAATGTTAATTGCGGAAAGAATTTACTGGAAAACTATTAATTTGGTAAATGTCTAAATGTGGGGGGATCTTGGCAGCCACAGACTGCTTAACCCCCTTCACATGCCACTGAATCTCAGTGAAATAGGGCATAAAATTAGAAAACAATAGAAGGGGAACCAACCTATATACAGGCTGTGTGAGAATTTCAGGAGACTGTGTAGGCTAGCTCAGAATATAATTAAGTGCAGGTACGTGTCCAACCAGTTTTGAGACAGAAAACCTAATGACGAAAAATAAGCGCAGATAAATCCGATGATTATTATAAATAAATACAGATGGTGGTTGTGAAATATCTGCAACTAATGTTGACTGTGCGAAAAGATATATTGGAAAAAATATTAAATCCGTAAAGCTTCAAGTGCTGGGGGAACTTGGCAACCATAGGCTGCTTAGCCCCTGCACAACCACTGAATGTCGAAGAAATAGGGTACATAATTGTAAAACAATAGAAAGGGACTGAACTGCTTCTGACAAGAAAGAACAGCGCCTATGATGAAAAACAACAAACATAGAAACTGTTATATTTACGCAACATATTTACGTGCTATTTTCACACTTTAGGCGCGGCTCTACCGCCATTGTCATAACATATACAGATTACGTTTTACCGGGTGATGCAATCGCTGTCTAAGTCAAATTTACATGCACATTCTAGGTAAAAATCAAATTACTTATGTGATGTGTATCTCGAAACTACATCAGGGTCCAGCACGTGGTTTTGGTTTAATTACGCCTTGTTCAACATCAAATTGCTATCCTTCGTAACTTCTATTGCACTCCTCGAGAGTTGGAGGAAATAAGTAGCGGGTACGATAAAGGCAAGGTACAGGAAACCTACATATTTGTTTCTTAAAAAAACTACACAATACTCAGATACATGTTGCTTAGTTCATGTCTCGTAGCTTAATGTCGCTTCCTCGACGCGCGCACATCCTCATTCCTTCTGCCCAGTCTCAATTGTCAGCGACGACGGAAGTTAGCGTATTAATTCAAAAATACGCGGCAATTAACTTACAAATTATATCTAAACCTAAACATGATACATGACCAGTTTGGCATGTAACAAAACAAGAAGAAAATTGTTGAAAGCACATGTGTGGAGCACAGCACAGTATGCCTATGAAAAACGCGCAGTAGGAAAAGTAGACAGAAAAACGGTAACAACCTTTTGGAATGCTGTGCTTCAGATGTATAGCATAGACAGACAAAGTTAATAACAAATAGGTTATAGAAATAGTAGGGAACAAGGATATCTGTGGAAAAAATAGGAGAAATAGAAAGACAGAATACGTTCTAAGGCATTTTTGGGGAATAGTGTGGGATATATTACAAGCAGAGATAGGAAAGAGGAGGTAGATGTAGACCTAGATCAAGTAGTGATACATGCAGAGTGTGCAAATTTCAAGGACATGTGTAGGTTAGTTCGGAATAGGAAACAATGATGGTGCGCGTCATACCAGTTCCTGGACTGAAGACCTAATGATAATACACTATTTTTTTCGGTGACAGACAAAACGATGATTTAATATTGAAAAAAATATTACAATATATTAAAGTCAAAAAATCAGTCGATGTCAAATTTGAAGTTCCAAACAAGTTGACAGTTATACTTATAGGGACAGTTAGACTTGTGTTGCAAAGGAAACCTTTAAAGTAATCAAATATCTCTCAATTTAATTCTGCGAGTGGTTTCACAGATTGCTTACATAAGTTGTTTATATCGGTTGTTTTGAACGCGACGAAGTTATGATCCGATGTTATGTTACACCCGAATGTTACAAGTATGGACCCGGCTTTAAATTAAATATCTTCGCGTTCTTACTTATTTGCACATACCCGGGAAAAATGTACTTCATTTTTCCTGGGCGAAAAAAGTAAATTCATAAAAAGTGACATTTTGTTACCTGTCAAGAAACATTAAATGTCAAATTTTTTCCTGTCACAGAAAAAAAGATTTTTTATGAATTATAAAACTTAAAACGTTAAAAATTGTTACCAAAACGAATAGCATATTTATTTGCCATTTCATAAGTTAAAGTAAATATGCGTATTTAAAATAGCTTAAAATAAGCTGTCGTATTTTCTAATAACAAGAAAATAATTTGATAAACTATTTGCACATCATTTAAAAATAATTGTTGAAAGTATTTGATTAATTAATCCCGTTTTCGAAACGGATCAGAAATGTGGGGTGAGATTTTGTGCCTTGCGAAATAAGTGTTTTTAGCTTACTTTGAAATATTTCCAACTAATTCTTTACATATGTACAAATGTAGTGATAATGTAGGAATACGCTTGTCCTAATATACGTACAATTTCAATTCTTCGCTATGTAGAACCTGGTGTTAATGCATTCACCTTGGTCCTCCTCGAAATTGGATTAAAGCAGTTAAGGATTGATTATACTTGTATTTCTTATATCAACCATTTCTGAAGTATTAAGAATACTCTAATGTACACCCCTTTGTACTATTTGGTTAATTGCATTTGAGATGTGAAGTATTGAGCTTATTAATTCAAGCATTTAGCAATTTTTCAGTAAAACCTTTTTTTATAGAAAATGTTCGGACATCGGGACATCTCTTTTGAATTAGTTCATAGTTGATAATCGGCACTGCTGGACGAACGCTTATTAAGTTTCCATCATAAGTTTAACAAGTAGACAACTAAAGATGTAAAGACGCATGATTCGGAGAGAAGTATTTTCAACATATACACATATTTTCCGCTTAATGAGGAAACCTTTTCCATTAATCATTTCCCTAAACTAATTTTCTCGGCAAAATACGTTTGAACTTTGTTAACTAATGATCTGCATTCAGGACGCATATTACCTTAAAAGTACAGTTTAATTTCAGAAATACGAGAGACTACTAATCAAAAAGAAATCATCCTATCTATATAATCTATATCACAAGGTTGTCTGGTTACAGTTTCTATTTACTTTAAAACATTTGACGACCTCAGAACGTGCTTTGTGTTCAATTTAAATTTTCAAACGAATAGCTTTTCTCATTTTCTGGAATTCTCTTTCATTAAACGTATATAGCTTGAAGTAATTTAAAATAGGTAACTTTGTTGAATCAGGTTGCCCTCAAGGGAATATCACAAAGACATAAATGTCCTTACATAAATCAGCAAGTTGTGTAAACTGTATGATCAGCATACCGTATTTTAATGTGCATTACCTCCATCCTTCATTTTGACATTTGATTAATGGCTCGGTTTTTTGAGGCAACAACAAATAGACAAAGAACCAAATATTTTAGAAATTTAGTTATTTCTAATTCGTAATTTGCTTTAAATCATAAATCTGTACATGCCCAGAAGAGTAGCTTTCTACTCAAAAAAAGACATTGATTAATATTTTATTCGCTTTCATATATTAACACAGTTTATTTTCAAAATTCGAGCAACGTATTCAAAAGGAAATGGCAAGGACATATTGTCAGTATGCTTCGCTGTTAATGACATAACATATTCAACTTAATTTTATCGTAATGATCTATAAATGTTGTACAAATTTTAATCATTACACAATGCATTGGCATAAAGTGTAGTTGCAAATAAAAAAAAACATATTGATAAGAAATCAAATACCTATAGAGAAAACAAATTTTAAATGTATATATATGCAAGTATAGAATTATTTTAAAGTAAAATAATATGCATTTGTCAAGTATAAACTATATGAATACACAAAATTTCCGTTCAGAGAAAAGCATACTATAGCACTGACAAAGGTCAAAGTATAGGCAAAAACGTAAAAGCTATAAACAAAATGTAATAAAGTCTGTAGTTTGTGAACCTGAATGTTGCAAGAACAGGAAATAAATTTAACTATATATTTTAGGTAGCTAATTATACAAGATAAGTTGATAAATACTATCGTATTACAGTTAAATTCCTCTTCAACTCAATTCACCTGAATAAGACAAACGAAATTCACCAAAAATTATATAATGAACTAGATAAAATTTCTTTGTCAAATTGCAATTTACAAATCTACGCCCTTTTTAATATCATTTACCTTTTACAGAACTTTTAAATCAAATAAAAAAAATATCTCTATCGTATTAGCTCTTTAAGAAGATTATAAATTTTTACATCTTATTAAAGCAATTAAAGCCAACAAAAAAAATTTATCTTACCACAAATAGTTCGTTGAACGTTCAAAAAAATATTTTGTTTTTTTAACATAATTCTTACGTAGCAACCAAATTTTTCTTGACCTTTTACACACTATATTTTATACATGCAAATTTCCAGCTCATTTCTGAATACACAAATAATATAAAATTACAAATGCAACGTGCTATAAATTGAATAAATAGTTCTGACGTTATAGTTCTCCTGTTTTTTTCTTTTTTCTGGAGGTTCCTGGGCCAAATTCTCACTTCTTCTGGAATTTCCAACAATTCGGCTTAAAAATCACATTTGATTATTATCCAGTAATTTAGAGTGGTTTATTCAGTAGCTTACTCACGTGTTCTACTGTTTATATCACTTTACGTTTAAATTTTGTTAAGTTCTATCTTTAAAGTGAGAAATTTTCACTAAAAATTTCTATTTATGTAATAATTTTTTTTCAACGTAGCACAGTCGGCGCGTGGATTATAAAATGAATCTCCTTTATTTGCTTCGTTAATTTTATAGAATGTTCCACGCCTTCTCATTGGTTGACGGAACGCTATCAGTTGTTCGTACGTGAAAAAGGTGTTGCAATTATGGTTATATCTGCAACGTGTTGGATTTTGAATGATCTAATATGTGCGTTCTAAATTGCACGTACATCGGACTTTCTATAGGGACTTGATTAATAAATGGTATTCGGTATGGCATTTTATGTACGTTCTAATTTTGTCATATTACCGTCGCTTCAAATATCCATACTTTATAAAATATGCTGGTTCTTAAGTATTTAACTATTGTAAACTGGTATAAATTACACGCAATTATTAGTTTCTTTACATACATGCGTTTAGATTAAAAGAAATTGAACGTGCGGTTTGCTCCTTTTACTACATTTAATCTTTCTTACAATTAGATAAAGAACATGCAAATATGAATATTCTATATATTTTTGAAACGGCGCAATCTAATGATAACCACAAAACACATACGTTCAAACAACTTTTGCAGAAGTCTTTTAAAACAAATTCTTTAACCGACACCTAATTTGCTTATTTTGGTTACAGGTAACAACAAGCAAAACCGTAACATTCGTTGATCCGCTATCACCCCTGTCTGTTTATGATCACTCATGCATCAAGTTTTCGCCCTGCACAAACTACCACTTTGCTACTTTCGCCAGTTACTTTGCCACAAGACACCTTTTGGCTTAAGTGGGCTGGTGAGTCTGCTAGTTCAGAAGTAACTCTTTCATTTTTACACTTTAACTTGTCTACTTAATATTTTATCATTCTTATCTTTATTATTCCATTTCGAATGGACCTGCACCTTGCCGAAGTTCTAAATTACTAGAACAGGTGAAATGGCTTGCGTGTTCTAATGAGTTAAAGAGCCAAACTACAGGTCCAACCAAAGTAGTAGGGTCGTTAGTGAGGAACCAGACTAAGACAGGTCCCCGAAAGAGGGCAGCGGCTCTTTCGGTACTTAGATTGGCAGAGACCATAGGGGTCGGTATGGCAGTCTAAGACAACACTACCGCGATGTGGAAGGCAACGGGAAACCACCACATTATCTCCCAAGTACACAGCGTACCTAAATTATAATAAAATGATGGCATTCTCTGGGGTAAAATATTCCGGAGTTAAAATAGTCCCCCAGTCGGATCTCCGGGAGGAGACTACTTCGGAGGATGCGATCGGAAAGTTAAAAATTAGAGTTGGGAACATTCTGCGAGTCGGAGCGTGGAATGTTTGAAGTATGAAGCAAGTAGGTAAGCTAGAGAACCTAAAAATCGAAATGAATAGGTTATCACTAGACATAGTAGACAGAGGCGGGGGATTTTTGGAGTGGAGACTTCAGGGTAATTCATACAGGAGCAGAGGAAGGAAATTTGGGCGTGGGGATAGTTATGCGGAAAAAGATGGGATGCTGTGTAGAAAATTACTTACAAAAGAACGAAAGAGTACTTATGGTTAGATTAAAATCTAAACCGGTAAACACAGTAATAATACAAGTATACATGCCCACCTCTAGCTACAGTGACGAAGAGGTAGAAGCCATCTACAAAGATATCGAAGACATATTAAGATACGTAAAAGGACAGGAAAATTTAATAATTACGGGGGATTTTAATGCCGTGGTAGGCGAGGGTAGGGAAGGAGCAGTAGTAGGTTTATTTGGTTTAGGCACGAGAAACGACAGAGGAAATAGGCGGGTAGAATTTTGTGACAAGAACAATTTAATCATCACAAACACATTATTTCAACATCATGCTAGAAGACGATATACGTGGAAGATGCTAGGAGATATAGGAAGATATCAAATAGATTACATTCTTGTTAGACAACGGTTTAGGAATCAAGTAAAGACTGTAGAAGCTACGCAGAAGCAGATATAGATACTGACCACAACATCGTAATTATGAAGGCCGCACTTAAATTTAAGAATGTGAAAAAAAGAAACGAAAAAAGGCACTTGGACTTAGAGAAACTAAAAGATAAAGATATTCAAGAAAGATTAAAAAAAAAGTCAAATGAATTGCTCAAAGATATCGGGAAAATATCTGATACTAAGGAAGTAGAAACAGAATGGAATAATATTAAATCCAGCCTAGACATGGCGGCCAGAGATATTCTGGGGTATACACAAAAATAAAATAAGAAACCATGGATAACAAAGGATATCCTGAATTTAATAGAAGAAAGACGAAAATACAAAAATAAATCAGACGAAACAGGAAAACAGAGATACGAAGCTATAAAATGGGAAATTATTCGAAAATGCAGGAAAGCTAAAGAACAATGGATTGATGAAAAGTGCAAAGAGATACAAACGAAGATGGAAATAGGAAAGACAGACGAAGCATACAAATTAATTAGAATGAAATTTAGGGATATAAAACCGTATAGCAAAAATATAAGGGACGCACAAGGAAACGTCCTCATAGAAAACGTAGAGAAAGTGGGTAGATGGCAAGAATATATAGGGAATTTATATGCAGGAGAGGAACTAACTGCATTAGAACAGGAATCAGACATTGAAAATGATGACTTGGGATATCCTATACTTAGAGATGAGTTTGAATTAGCATTAAAGAGTCTGAAAAATGGTAAGGCGCCGGATACAGATAAGGTGCAAGCAGAAACTCTAAAAGCCGCTGGACAAGCAGTAACAGAACGTCTCTTCCAACTTGTAAGCTATATGTATGAGACAGGCGAGATACCCAAAGATTTCAAACGTAGCATCATAGTAACTATACCAAAAAAGAAAGGCGCGGATAAATGTGAAAATTTTCGAACAATAAGTTTGACAGCACACGTGTCAAAAATATTAACTAGAATTGTGCAAAGACGAATGAAAAACGGGCGGAAGAAATACTAGGAGACGACCAATTTGGGTTTAGGCGAAACAGGGGAACACGGGAGGCTATTTTAGCTCTGAGAATGATAATGGAGAAAACAATAGAAAAATGGGAAAGCGTGTATATAGGGTTTGTAGATCTGGAAAAAGCATTCGACAATGTAAAATGGAAAAAAATGTTTGAAATACTCAAAAAGATTGGAATGAGTTATAGGGCTAGACGAATAGTTCATAGTTTATACAAAGAACAAACAGCAGTAATAGAATTAGAGCAGGAATGTAGAGAAGTAAACATTAGGAAAGGGGTGAGACAGGGATGTGCCCTATCCCCAATGATTTTTAACTTGTACATAGAAGAGGCAGTGAACACTGTCAAATGCAGAAAGACATTTGGAATTACTATGCAGGGACAAAAAATTGATATGCTTAGATTTGCAGATGATATAGCGGTATTAGCGGCTAGCAAGGGAGAGTTAGAAGCTGCTCTTAATGAAATGGAAACGGTTCTAACAGAGAGATACGGTATGAAAATTAACAAAACTAAAACTAAAGTTCTACTATGCAAAGGTGGGGAAAATAAATCAAAGTATGTAACACGAACTTACAAGAGGTTAAGGATTTCTGCTACCTAGGAAGTCAAATAACGCAAGATGGGAAAAGCACAAAAGATATAAAACAAAGATTAGCACAAGGTCGTGCTACATCTAACAAGAAAAAGCAACTACTGTGCTCAAAGATCACAAACATAAGAACAAGGAAAAAATTGCTTAAAACATATATGTGGAACACAGCACTGTACGGCTGTGAAGCCTGGACAGTAGGAGAAGCGGACAAGAAAAAGATAGAAGCTTTTGAAATGTGGTGCTACAGAAGTATGATGAAGATATCATGGACAGACAAGGTTAAGAACGAAGAGGTACTAAAAATGGTAGGGGAAGAAAGAAATATGTGGAAAGCGGTAAAAAATAGAAGAGATAGGATGATAGGCCACATACTACGGCATGAGGGAATAGTGCGGAATATATTAGAAGCAGAGATAGGAAAAAAAAGAAGAAGAGGCAGACCTAGGTTAGACTACTGCACACAGATAGTAAAAGATGTAGGCTGCAGGAATTTCAGGGAGATGTGTAGGCTAGCCCAGAATAGAAATCAATGGAGGTACGCATCCAACCAATCCCAAGATGGATAAACTAATGACGAGAAAATAACTGTTCTTAAACATGATGATTACTATAAGTAACTACAAGAATTGGTTGGGCAACAATCTCGAATAATGTTAAGTGTGTGAAAGGAGTTACTGGAAAACCATTACTTTGGCAAATATATAAGTGTTGGGGGATCTTGGTAGCCACAGGTTGCTTAACCCCTTTTACTAAATCTCGGTGAAATAGGGCATAAAATTAGAAAACAATAGAAGGAAAACGAGCTGTATACACATGCTATGTAGGCTAGCTCAGAATATAAATAAGTGCAGGTACGTGTCCAACCAGTTTTGAGACGGAAAACCTAATGACGAAAAAATAAGCGCAGATAAATCTGATGATTAGTATAAACTAGTTGTTGGTTGCGAAATATCAGCAACTAATATTGAATGTGCGAAAAGATATATTGGAAAATATAGTAAATCAGTAAATGGTTAGGTGTTGGGGGAACTTGGCAGCCACAGGCTGCTTACCTCCCTTCACAACCACTGAAGGTCGCAGAAATAGGGTATATAATTGTAAAACAATAGAAGGTGACCGAACGACATCTAACAAGAAAGAACAGCGCCTATGAGGAAAGACAACAAACATAGAACAAGAAGAAAATTGTCGAAAGCATATGTGTGGAGCACAGCACAGTATGCCTATGAAATACGGGCAGTCTGAAACGCAGACAGAAAAACGGTAGCAGTCTTTTGAAATTCTGTGCTTCAAATGTATGAGGACGATAGCATGGACAGACAAAGCTAATAACAAATAGGTTATAGAAATAGTAGGGAAATAAGGATATCTGGTGAAAAAGATAAGAGAAATAGAAGGGAAGAATACGTTCTAAGGGTTTTTTGGGTAATAGTATGTGATATATTACAAGCAGAGATAGGAAAAAGGAGGTAGATGTAGACCTAGATCAGATAGTGATAGATGCAGACTGTGCAAATTTCAGGGAAATCTGTAGGTTAGTTCAGAATAGGAAACAATGATGGTACGCGTCTAACCAGTTCCAGGACTGAAAACCTAATGATGATGATCTTTATTATTATTGTTTTTATATTTATACTTCAATTTTTCTTACAATGGTGGGCGAAACGTCGAAACTAGTTACGGCCCCAAGCTGGAATCATAAATATTTATAGTTTAATAATAGCTGTGAACAATAGTACGTGTTCTGGTGTCGAAGTCTTATTAAATACAAATGAATCCGACATTTTATCATCAGAAAATAACATAGATTACTACTTCCAAACGTGCAAACTTTTGTGCCCAATCAAGGCTAAAAGGGTCTGTAGCAGTGTGGGAGTTGCAGAGAAAGTTAATGCTGAATGAGTAGGCACCTACCCTATAAAGCTAATTGTTGTCTATTTAGCAAATCGTGCCTTGCGATACATAATTTATTACACGCCAAAACTGCTCCTCAGTGGTCCAGGTGCTCCCTGGCAATGTTTTGAGGAGTAGCTCTTTTATCGCGAAAAAAGTATTTGGAAATAATATCCACGGGGCATGGAACGGACACATGGCGTATTCCAGTGGTGGTGGTAGACAAGCGGTAAGAAGCGACGCCATGACGGGCAATCCTGACGTGACCACCTATCTTGTATGACTGGTGCTGGAGTGCAGTATAGTGTGGTGGAGTTTTACCTGTTAATTTCCTTATTTATTCCAATTTAATTAGTACATTTACCTTGCGTTCCTATTTAAGATTTAAGAAAAGAAA
This sequence comes from Platerodrilus igneus, assembly GCA_036346225.1. Taxonomy (NCBI): domain Eukaryota; kingdom Metazoa; phylum Arthropoda; class Insecta; order Coleoptera; family Lycidae; genus Platerodrilus; species Platerodrilus igneus. The sequence goes on from JARFIW010001599.1 coordinate 9,709,202, forward strand.
CCCAGCGAGATCCATTCTAGGAATTTGATCTTGAGCCACAAACCGCATCCACACCAAACGGCTGAGATAAACAATAACTATCTGGTACACAGTCTGCCAATATGCATTATACTAGGAAGTAATCAGTGTGAATTAATTAATTTTTTTGGCTTAATTTGAAACATAAATTATATTATTTCAACGCTTATAAATTCTGTGCAACCTAGCACGCCTTCCACTTATGCAAGCGAGTATTTAACCATGCTGTTTAAAGAAAAATAGATTGAACCACATTTTTCAGTATTTTCCCTAATTTCATGTTTAGGTTTAAAGCATTTAGGTGTTTCATATCAAAATAGAGGTGCCTAATAAATGGCATAAAAGACTAGTAATACTTTCATATGTTGGTGTTTTTAAAAAGCAGTGTACGGTAATCCGTGCGGACAAGAGAAAGGGAAAGTATAGTAAGCAAGGTAGAGTAAACCTGCAGCGAGTACTGCAACAAAAAACAAGGGGAACCAAAAGAATTAATGCCGTGTTAGCTAAAAACGTCATAAAATGGGGTGGGTTACACAAAGAAAAAGAAAACCCCAAGAAAGAAATTTATTTACAAAACCTGAAAAAATCGACATGTAAAAAAAAGGAAAACTAACTCGTATAAAACAAAACATTTATCAAAAATATTCCGGAGGATTACCATGTGCGAAAAAGTCTGCGCAAAAATAAATAATACCCGTCTGTGATTTCCTTAACCTAATTTGCAATCTTAATGCTAGTATTTATGTAAAACAAAAATTAAAAGGAACTCTTACCATCCCTGTACTTACACATTATCCACAAGTAATGCCTGTTAAGTAATTAAGAAAAAATAGTAACAGTAAAACAGTCAGTAGCTACGCTACGAATTACAATGCATTTTTCCTCCTGGCTGAAAAAACAATATTAGCAAACGTCACAATTTACATTGTGTGTGCTAAATTTTTATATATTTGAAATATTATATCTTAAAAATTAATAGTCAAAAAAGAATAAGTTGCTTTCATTAGTATATTCCGACAATTTCATTGAGGTAAATTTAATTTCTACACCTGGATACCTCCATCGGTGCAAGGAGCAACTGAAAAAATTTAATTAAAAAAACCCATACGCAATTCTTTCTTATGTATGTCATTAAAGCGGCGCAAACAAGAAATAGAAGTTCTTACGACTTGGTTGAATGTTCCGCTCCGGTTCCACACTGGTTACAGTCGACCTGAGCGGAATAACATGGCACAGCATATCAAAATCTTTTCTTGAAAAACCAAGTGAATCAAATTTAGAAGAAGCAACAGTGAGCGAAGTAACTACTTACCTTCCTTTCATGACCTAAGATATATGTATATCCATATTACTTTATAGATGGATTGCAGTAGTTGTAAGGAATTTTACATCAATCATCGTAAATAATTTTGGTTATTGGAAAAATTCTATCTCTGAAAGTAATAACTTCGTACAAACTAACTTCAGAATAATGTTATAAATCTATCAGTAAATTTTCATAGAAAAATGTCTTAATTTGAATCGTTATAGTCATTAGACCCTTCTAAAATAAACGTTTTACAACGGATCAATCAAATAGCACACATTAGAAACTCAAAAGTCAACAAGAACTGATCACGAAAACCCATTTGATAAAACCCGTCGCCAAAAGTAAATGTCATATTTCCTAAACAAATCCTTTAGAAATCGAAAACGACGCCCTTGAGCGTATTATAATCTTTTCTGAAGCAAGGGGATCTGATAAATATATACCAGCTTTTAATATAATACTGAAATGGTAATTTGCTATATTTAAATAATTATTGCATGTATAAATATAACTTATTGGAGAAAAGCAAATATTTAACGTTTGCTGAAACATCCTACAATCTTTTAGAACAATGCCTTTACACTAAATACCATGTATTAAACACTACATCCAAAGTAAAATAAATTTCCGTACTTTGTTGTAATAAAATTCTAGGTTCAAAATATTTAATATTTTCAATAACTCGAAAGAAATTGGATGTACTTTAAATTTTATAACTAAATATTTAATACAAATTCTACTAGATGATAAATAAGCAACCGTTTCAATTGTCAAAAAGCTCTCTAATTCGCTAATAAATGCAAATAACGTCAAATATCGTACGGAATATGAAATATTAAATTATACATAAGCCAAATTGATCAGTTACAGGGATGAAACGTACCAATCCCACCCTCCCATGGAAATTAAAAAGTCGGGAAAGGAATCAGAAGCAACAGACCAGGCAGTACATCAGCATGGCAAACCAAAAAAAAATTTGTTTAAGGAAAACTTAAAATAACCAAAAAAAGAAGAACAAAGAAACCATAATTTCTATCCGATCCAATATACAGTAAAAGAATGAACCAACATAAATTCGTTTCAGAAAACTACAAGAACACCCAAAAAGAATCAAAAGACGAATACACCGGACCAGTTCCAGAAATGTAAAAGGATATAAAAAAAAGAAAAGTATAGGATAGTAATCACCGAGGTAAATAAATAGTAAAGCTTTCAACCTTAGGGAAGGAAATTGACTTTTTGCGATAAAACACAAAATAACAGAAAGAACGAGCAGGAAAACCAACAGTACTAGCCAATAAATGTTAAGCCTCAAAATATTAAAGGGAACGACAAGAATGCTGGGTAGAAAAATTGAGGCACTTCAAGCTGTATTAACAAAGAATCGTATAAAACGAACAACCGAAGAAAGGAATACTTAACTACGCCGAAAAGTCGACTAAATCGTGGTTTCCGAAGAAAAGAGGAACGGATTTAGAAAGTGCATACCACAGGATGTGGATCAAAAGATTTAACTATGTCGGTATTTGAACTGACAGTAACAAAACCAGCCAAAGCAAAGGGAAAGGAAAGTAAACCAAAAGGTATGAAGATATAGAACCAAAATAAAAAACGCTAAGAAACAGCATAAAAAGAAAACAAAACCGAAACCGAGCGTAGTTATGTATGGATATGGGTGTGGGTGTGGGTGTGTGCGGGTGTGTGTGTGTGTGTGTGTGTGTGTGAACCGCTATAGTCGCCGCTTACGACAGGTAGGTCGTACCGTGGGACTATTGAAATCCAGACCCTCACGGAGTAGAGTACAAGTAAAAACGAAGAAAGAAAAGAAAACGAACAAAAATATGTGTGTATGAAGTGTACGTGCGTTTGTGTGTGTATATGTGTGCCTGTACGTGTTAGACCGCTTTAGTCTTACAACAGACAGATTGTACAGTGGGACTCTTTTAATACGGGCCTACACGGGCTGTTGTGATAAACATTTTTAATTGTCCGTCGCTTTTTGTTCTTCTTATGATATAGTCGTGTCCAGGTGTGTGTAGTTACGTTGTACTACAGACGTATTATTTCGTATTTAAAATTGTGTATTAGTGTAAATTTCCAATCCTTTACATCTTCATATTGCAAAAAGTAGCCACAAGCCTACCAATAGCGGAACCTGCAATTTACCACCTGGGTAAGTGACTTCAAGTTCTTTTCATTTCACCTTACCGCAAATCATGCTCCATTACCGGTGGTCCTACTACTTTAGAGCTATTCGGAGGAAAGTCAAATACTACAATTTATATTACATTTCATTTGCGTCTGGTAAAGGGGTTCTATTAGCAGAGTGATCACTTCTACCGGATTTCAATCAGCTACACATATAGACGTTAAAAACAGTGATAAATTCAATTTCGTTTAGTAAAGTTAGCGTATTAAAACGTCGAAAATACACATTATTCTAGCTATCGCAGAATATCAAATTGTCGTACCTTCATACAAACCAGTTTCTTTCCTTAAATTTCATAATTGTTGCAAGACGTGCATATGGGTATTCCGGATTCAAAGTGCTTGATATATACGTTGCACATCTGTTCAAATTCTGTCAATTATCGCGGTTTCGCATTTTCTATTTCATTGTTTACACTTTTTACGTTCTAAGTGTGACACTGACAAATTATTTCGAATTACGCGAGAGCGATTCGTTTCTATTAAGCATTTTATTACGTTACATATCTATGGAATATTTTCGAGGTTTTTTACGTTACATTTTCAACTAGGATTGTGTGTTACATATCACTGTCATTGTTCTTGCAATTTGAAAATGACCGAATTCAAGAAACTTGAAAAACTAAGGAGAATTTACATTCAACGCATTGAGATTTGTATCAAATTTCTATTAAGTGGCTACTGATGCCACTTTCCTGGCTGAATTTAAAGTGATAACTGCTGATCTACAAATTTCTTTCGGCCGTTTTTATGAGTTACACAGCGAAATAATAGGTATAGTCGACGATGAAGCAGTTTCCGCTCAGAAAAAATTCGTCAGCAAACAGAAAATTTCTATTACCCAATTAAAGACGCATTTTCAAAATTGTGTTCAGTAACTTCGGAAGTACCATCTGCGAGTTCTGTTATAGTTGTGTCTAGTGTAAAATTACCTCCTCTAAATGTACCTATTTTCGGAGGTCAAAGGTCTATGTGGCCAGCTTTCTATGACGATTTTGAAAATATAATTAATGCTAATCTATCGATTTCCAAGGTACAAAAACTCCAATATATTTTAAGTTTACTCGAGAACGAAAGTCTAAGATTACTTTCTGGTATTCCTATTTCAATTGATAGTTTTGAGATCGCTTATAACAGGATTATTAAACGTTATCAAAACAAACGCCTTTTGGCTTCCGACACTGTTAATAGTCTAATGGAAGTTTGTTAAAAAAGCGAAGCGGCTAAAGATTTCCGTTTTCCATTAAAATCTCTTTCTGAGTCTATTTCAGCATTAAAGGCTTTGCAATTTAATACTGATGAATGGAATTTTTTTGTTATTTCATATTCTAATCGAAAAGTTAGATGTTGTTTAACGTACGATTTCGAATTGGAATACAGTCAAGTGGAAATTCCTACATTTGATAATATATTTTCACTCCTAGAAAAAAAATGTAAAGCGCTCTAGTCCGTTGAACACTTGAGCACGTCTAAAAGTAAAAGTAATCAGTTTACGCACGTTAATAGTTCACCAAAAATTAACACGAAATGCCATGCTCCTTTTCCAGCCCTCTGCAATAAATCTCCCGTAAGGAAGCTGCAACATTCTGCAATTATATGCCACATGTGTAATCAAAGCCATGTTTTTTCAAAATGTCCTATATTTCTGGGCAAAAATTCCACTGATCGAATGACTTTTGTCAACAAAAAAAACTATGCCTTAATTGCTTACACTCTTCACATTTCTCAAACAATTGCACTTCCGCTTACAGTTGCCGTGTTTGCCAGGTTGGTCATCACACTCTTTTACATTCGGAATCACCTACAAAGGCTGCAGATCATCATCAAGTCTCATTGCCTTCTGATACTCTCGGTAGTATCAAAGTGTCTACTGCTAAGAAGATTCCTAGTAGTCTTTCGAATCCCATGTGCGGAATTGCTAATTTTCAAGAAAATGCCGTTTTATTAGGTACCACTGTCGTAAATGTGTACAAAGGCTATGGTCTGTTTGAGCTTTTTCGGCTCTTAATTGAGTCAGGTAGTCAATGTAATTTTATTACTGAAAGTTGCGTACGTCGTTTGTTGTTAGCGCCACGTTTGTTTCCTACTTCCATTTTTGGTCTTAACCAAATGACTTACGCCTCTAAGAAACGGTCAGTTTCTTGTTTGATTAAACAGGAAGATAAAGGTGTTCTTACATTTTCGTTAGCCGCTATTGTCGTTTCTGAACTTTGTTCCGATATGCCTGCCTTTTCAGTTGAAAATAATAAATGGAATCATTTAGAGAGCTTGAATCTTGCAGATAATGAGTATTTTAGTTCCTGGCCTATCGATTTATTTTTAGGCGCAGAGGTACTTCCGCAACTTATAAGGGAAGGCAAGATTATTGGTAACTCTGACCAAACGTGCAACCTTGAACACAGCGTTTGGTTGGGTAGTTCTAAGAAAGATTAGAAATCATATTACTAATTCGCAAGTTCACTCATTTCTCACGGACGTTCAGATCCCTATAGAAGTTTCAATTCCCCGAATTTGGGAAGTAGAGCATAATACTTCAAAAATAATTCTTGCGCCGGATGAAGTCGAGTGTGAAGAAATGTTTAGAAAAACAATTACACTTGACGAAACCGGTCGTTTTCAAGTTTCTCTTCCGTTTCTGTGCAGTGAACCTGATTTAGGTGATAGATATTCACAAGCAATTCATTGCTTCTTATTATTAGAAACTAGCTTGCTTAAACTTCAGAAATGTATTGTGCATATTGCGATTTAATAAAAAAAAAGATTTTGATAGCAATCATATGTTCTCGATTTCAGATTCCGATAAAAATGGTTCCTTATCATGCTACTTTCCGCAGCTCTGTGTACTAAAGTCAGAGTGCACCAGTACCAAGCCTAGAGCGGTTTGGGACGCCTCTTGCAATGACACTAAAGGACTTATAACGATACATTACTTTCATGACCAAAATTACACAAGGATATATTTTCTTTATTACTAGTTTTTCGTACTTTTTCAGTTGTTTTTGTCGCCGACATATAACAAATATTCCGTTAGGTGCCAGTAGCATCCCCGCATACAAACTTTCAGAAAATTCTGTGGCGATTTTCACCCGGAGGTTCTGTATCAGAATACAAATCAAATACAGTTGCATTCAAAATCACTTGTTTGCCTTATCTAGCTATGCGAACTATACACAAACTTGCTGTGCGAGAACAAAAAACATTTTTTCAAGCCAGCCATATTTTGCAAACGCAAATGGTGGGAACTAGTACGTCTGTTTCTGAAGCACTTTTCCTTCAGCAAGAATTGGTCAACTTGCTGAAATCAGGATGGTTTGAATTACGTAAGTAGGCTGACAACGTTCCCAAATTATTATGTTCAGTTGCTAGTTTGGACCCAAAAATTTCTATTTCTTCCGATAAAGAGGTACCCCCGTTTGTAAAGGTTTTGGGGCTTCAGTGGTGTCTTCAGGATAATTTCTTTTGCTACGAAACGAAGTATACTTTCAGATATAGGTGGATTTTTTAACCAATACAGTTAAGTTGTCCTGTATTACTTACCGCTAGATATTTAATGCAGTATCTATGGAAATTAAAAATTGATTAGAATGAACCGCCCCCTTAAAATATTATAGATACATGGTCTCGGTTTAAATCTGAATTTTCTCTACTTTCGAAATTTAAAATCCCGCGTCACATTAATTTCAACAATTACTTCAGATGTGAATTACACGGATTTTCTGACGCGTTCAGTATTGGGTATGCAGCTGTAGTTTATACACGCATTGTAACTTCAAATAGTATTTCGGTTTCTTTGGTGTGCGCAAAAGGTAAAGTTGCTCCACTGATAAATATAAGTTTACCTCGCTTAGAATTGTTGGGAGCTATTCTCTTAGCAGATTTAACTCCTTTCGTTAAAAAAACTTTTCAAATATAATTTCTTTCGAAAACGTATACGCCTGGACAGATTCTCAGATAGTGCTTGCCTTGTTGAATGCGCCTCTGAGTCGTTGGAAAACGTTTATTGCTATCAGTATGAGTCACATTCAACAGCATGTTCCTGCGTCTTCTTGCTATTATGTTCCGTCTTAGCTGAACACCGCTGACGCGACTTCAAGGGCATGTTTCCATGCGATTTACTTTTCCACAACATGTGGTGGAATGGTTCTAAAATTTTGTATACGCCTAACAAAATGTGGACTGATTTTTCTACTACAAATATTACACTTGATAGAGATATAGATTTGGAAGAAAGATCTAACAATCTTTACGGTGACAATGGAGTGTCGTATTTTAATTACATTAATTGAAGCTTTTTTTCTTTATCGAAAATTCTTAGAATTTTAGTTTATTTTCTACGTGCCTCTACCAATTTCCGCAAAAATTCTCAAAAGATACAAGGAACTATTACTGCCACCGAATTACACAATGTGTCTCATGAAGCATGTACAATCGTTTAGTTTTTCAGAAATTATTACGAAAGTAAAAATTAATTAATTGTTCCCAAACCGTTCAGATCTCTGCTTTTTCCGACGGGATTTTATGAGTAGCAGGTCGACTGCAAAATTCAGACTTGCCTTATAAGGCAAATCGGCCGTTACTAAGATAGCTCGCATAGGCTTACAACTTTAATTATAGAATTTACGCATTTCAAATATTCACATCCAGGATTCAAAACTTTACATTATTTACTAAGACAACAGTTTTGAATATTATCAGCTAGAAGGGTTATAAAAAAGACACTTTGTAATTATTTCAAATGCTTTCAAATGTCTCCGAAAATGTATTTACCGCCCCTAATGGGCGATTTACCGTATTTCCGCGTCAGTGCACTTCAACCTCTTTCTCATATCGCCATTGATTTTTGCGGCCCCTTTTTAATAACTCCACTTTGCTCACATGGTTCTAAATCTAGCAAGGCCTACGTGTGCGTTTTCGTATGTACTTGCACTAGTGCAATTTATCTTGAGCTCACAATCGATCTTTCAATAGATAGTTTTATTGCTGCAATCCGCAGGCTAGAGTCCCGACGTGGATTGATTTCAAATTGTTACTCTAACAATAGGTCAAACTTTGTTGGTGCTAATAATCAATTTATAAATCACGCACAAGAAGCGTCCAGGAAACTTTTCAATTATTGGCACTTCAGTCTTTACCTTGCACCTCACTTTAATGGTCTAGCGGAGGCGGGTGTCAATTACTTCAAATCACATTTTTTTCAGTTGTTGGGAAGCAACGTCTTACCTTAGAAGAATTGATTACATTACTTTGCAGATTGAGATTATTCTCGACTCTAGACCCTTGTGCGCTTTAAGTACAAATCCCAACGATCTGGTTTCGCTTACTCCGGAATATTTTTTGAACCTGAACCCCATCAATTCATCAATTCTGGAGCCTAATAGAGCTGAGGTTCCTATCAATCGCCTTACCAAATGACAATTTATCCAGGGACTTCGACATTCTTTCTGAAAGAGATATTCTTTGGAATGTTTAAATTCTTGCAGCAACGGCAAAAATGGGATAAGTCTGCTCCCGCAATGGAGTTGGGATCGTTAACGCTACTAATAAATGTTATCACTTCCTCCCTTCGTTGGCCGTTTGGATGTGTGACAGAAGTGCATTCCACGACGATGGACATATTCGGGTGGCTAACGAATAAACCGCTACAGGAATCTTTCGGCGGCCAGTCGTTACACTGTGCCCTCTGCCCAATTTTTAGTTTGTTTTATTTTCTCTAAATTTCCTAATTCAAATTATTTTTGTTTGTCATTTTTCGTTTTTAATGTATCTTGCTATAAAGTTAGGGAAAACTGCGTATTTTCGGCGACCGGTGTGTTGATGCAAAAAACATTAAAAACAGCTTTTATTGTATTTCCAGTTATGTCCACAGCTGTTGGAATAAACATTTTTAATTGTCCATGAGCACTCGTAATGAAGAATCGCTTTTTGTTCTTTTTATGATAAAGTCGTGACCAGGTGTGTGTAGTTACATTTTAATACAGACTTATTATTTTGTATTTAAACTTCAGGTTTAGTACCAGTTAATGTGTATTAGTGTAAATTTCCCATCCTTTCCATTCTTTTTATATTGCAAGAAATAACCACTGATCTACAGATAGCAGCGTCTACAATTTACCAGCTGGGTAAGCGATTTTAATGGTTCTTTTCATTTAATCTTACTGTTAAGCACGCTCCGTTACCGGTGGTGCTACTGCTTCAGAGCTATTCGAAGAATAGTCAAATATTACAATTTATACTACATTTTATTTACGTCTAGTAACGGGGTTGTATTAGCACCGCCAGTAAGAAAACGAAGCTAGCTCAGGGCCATTGGGATTGTCAGGATTGGTAGGTTTGAGGTCTTTCACTTGCCAGATACTCTAAGCACCGGAAGAATTGGTAAGTTTGTAGGTCCAAAGAGAAACTACTTCGCTGATGGGCGATCGTCCAGGGAATTTCGGAGCAAGTTTAGCATTGAAATGACGTGAAGCGTCGGACAAAGCGAAGTTATCGTGCCAAATGGAATCGCCTAAACGGAAGGAAAAAGGACGACGACGAAGGTTATAACGGTTATGGGCGCTTTTTTAAAATATCGATTGACAAAAACTGACAAACAATAGATAGTTGCTACAGGAAAGTATCTGAATATGTGATATCTCCGATAATAAAAAAAATGATACCAAAAAAATGAATATTCATTTTTTGGTTTTGAGTACCAAAACCATATGCCAGAAACAAATTTCCGTCAGATTGCGTAAGGTTATAAAATTTAGAAACTGCCAAATTTAAGTCCATCGCCTCCGTTTTATAGTAAGCAAAATTTTTATTTACAAGTGCGATCCTGTGGATATTGATGTACTCAAATATCAAATACTAAATTTAAAAATTAATAAAGCGAATTTGTATGCACGTACCGTTGTTAGGTGTTAAAACCGTTACAAGTATCAAAATATTTACATTTTACATAAAATTATGTTATTGTATGTTTCAAATTTTGCTTGGCATACAGGAAATTCGTATTCAAAGTCTCCTGCGATCGACTTTTTCTCTTCCTAAAATATATGCCAATAATATGGATATGTAACGTTTGATAAGCAAACAAATTATGGTACCTTTTAATTGGCGTTCTCAATAGCCGAGTTCATGACCAGGAAATATATTCAACTGCCCTATAATAAAATGCTCACTAATAGTGCCCTACTACTCTACCTCTCGACAAGAAAAGACGACAAAGAATGGAAATTCTCAAATACCACCGCGATTGCATAATTTTTACCTGCAGTTTTAAGTCAGCTTGAAACATGTCATTTTACCTATGGTAAACGCCACGTTTCAGCTTGATTTATCTCTCCCTTTAAACCTCAGATTTTACTTTAAAAAGTCCATTGAACCTTAATATACACTTTTACTTTAATAGATTTATTATAATCTCAGAATATAAGAAGGTTATAGTACTTTATAAAGTACCGGTTTTGTTTTTCTAATATTCATACTTGTTTGTAAAGTTGCCTACAATCCAGTATTCTTGGTATTTAATTTCACACTTACTTTGCAGAAGAGCTCTATAGTTTTCTTTCCTTACAATCCTAAATACCCCGCTCTGATATTTGACACAGATTGTTTGCCTGTCAAAACGTTCTGACAAAAGTTTCATTTCTTGTCTTGACTTGTGCACAACAGGTCGCTTTTGAGTTCAAGGTGATAAAATTGACCATGAGGTCGTATCAAGTATGTATTATTTTGTTAAATAAAAGATGTGTAATCATTTAAATAATATTACAGCTATCTTGTCTAGCGTTTCCTTCCCATTCATGGGCTGCGAATCCCACCGGATTGCTTTTCCGATGGTAAGAAATTAACAGATGTATTTTAATTTCCTTTTGACTTTTTTTTGCGTGTAAACTAATTCACATATTGTATTTTAGGGTCGTTCTCTACCCTCAGTTTTCCTATATTTGCACCTTACGCTCCGTAAAGAAGCAAATGTGTTTTGCTGTCGTTTGACCATGAGATGACGATGGCGTTGTACATTTAAATTAAGCTACCGCAACATACATTTTTAGTTTTATTAATTACTCTCTTAAATTTTGGTTTAATATGGATTTATGAAGTTAACACAGAATAATGTTTTTCAACTTGTTTGTATGCTAGCGAATTCTACCTCACCATTTGTTTAATTTTGATGTTACCTGGGACTCCTGCAGTTTCTACACATGTGATTTGGATTTCTACAGATGTTCCGTTCAAGAATATCAGGGTAACAAAAAAATATGTTATTCAATGCACATGTCAGGTATGACAAACTAAAATACTATTTATCTACTCAAAATTTAATGAACTGATTTATACAATATTAAATTTTCTCTTTATGTTACACTTGTAAAACATATAAATCTTACAGATAATTTATCTGGTGTTCACAAATAGTAATTCTTTTATACATAGTCTTACTGGACGCATACTGTCCAAATGTAAGCCACACGTTTCATGAAACTTATGGTAGTAAAGTACATTTATTAATTTCGTTAAGCATTTAAAAGCACAAGATACTTTTCTTTGTATTTTTGAACGTTTAGTTCACGTTAAATATTTTATTGACTTTTTATATGTTACATTCACATATTTAAAAAACTCTCTTAGACTTAAGTACCTACATTGACTAGTTGCAAAAAAAAAAGAAACATGTATCATAATCTTTACTGATCCTTTCATTTTATATGACTTCATAGAATATTTATGTTTTGTTCAAAAATTTATTTTCTATAAAATTTAATAAACACACTATATAACTTTTCATAGTTTCTCACAGTTGTTTAATTTACAGTTTTAATTCACAAATTTTCTCCCTTCGAGATTTTAGGTCTCTTGCAGCCTCTGCAACCTCAACGGTCGATGCTAGCTGTGCCAGAGTGTAATTTTTTTTATGCTCTGTCGTGCGCCTATCCTTTTTAAAACACCTGGAAAAAGGGTAGGGTGCACGTGGCGCCCAACCTATCTTCTTTCTTTCTCTCGCGCACGTTTACACGTAGCGTCCAACTACCTAAATATTTTTTCTCTCTCCATTTTTCTCGTGCATGTTTCCACGTGACGCCAAACCTCCTATTTTTTCTTCTATATCTGACACACGAAATTTTTTCTATACCTGGCTACGTTTACACGCGACGCCCAACAGGTTTAATTTTTTCTCTCACCCACGTCTACACGTGGCACCCAAATTTCTAATATTTTCTCTATATCAGGCATACGCATACACGTTGCGCCCAATATAAATTTTTAAATTTTGACATAACACAACCCGACGATATTTTTCTTTAAATTTTCTATACAACGCGTTTTGTTTCTTTAATATTTTATACAGCACATGTCCACGCTTCCACGTGACGCCAAACCTGTCTCATTTTTTTCTCTTGCGTACGTTTACACGTGACATCCAACGTATCTTTCTTTTTTCTCGTGCATGGTTGCACGTGTCGCTCAACGTATCTCGTTTTTTTTTCCTGCATACACTGTCACGTGAAGCCAACATTTATTCTTATACCTATTTTTACCTTGAAATATAAATAAATATTCTTTTGTAAAATATAAAAACTAAAATGGAAGCATACTTAAAAGCAGGTTATTTACTAATAGAGGAGCTTGAGTATGAACTTTACATAAGGTCCATTAGTTCAAAAAAGAGAACTATGGAGGATAAAAGAAAACTTTTGGCTCGTCAATTAAGAATTGAATTAAATAAACCACCACCACATAAAGAACTATCTCAATATACTATAACTTTCGAACAAGATAGTGAGCAAATAACTAATACTATAAATTCAATTACGAATTTAATAGAAGAATTTGATGGTGATGTTAAAGATTCACTTTATAAAAGAATTATGTCTCGACTGGCGCATGTATGTGGCAGAATAAACCGATTAACTATTCCTGATAATGATAATGAAATTGTAACAACTTTTAAAATGAAAGTTATTCAACTGCACTTTTGTTAGATGCAGAACTTCATGAAAAAATAGACAAATATGAAATTACTACCGGTAAAATTAATGTACCTTTAACAAATACTACCCCACAATAAATGTTCATCCACCAACAGTAACTTATATATCTAATCCTACTCCAATTTCTTCTTGGTCAATAAAGTTTAATGGTAAACCAGACACAGTCTTTGAATTTTTAGAAAGAGTATCTGAATTAGCTGAAACCAGAAATGTTTCACTACAAGATCTGTTTTCGTCTGCGATGGAATTGTTTGACGGAGATGCAATTGTTTGGTATAGGAAATAAAACACTCTGTAACAGATTGGAACTCCTTAATAACTCGTTTAAAACAAGATTTTCTACCTCCTAACATAGAAACTATTTTATGGGACGAAATAAGACTTAGAAAACAAAAGACGAATGAAGCAGTGACTATCTATATAATGAAAATGCAGAATTTATTCCGCAGATTTCAAAATTACCTTTAGAATCAACAAGAATACAAATTATTTCACAAAATCTATTACCTGATTTTATTACACCACTTTCTATAATTCTACCTACAATTAATACTATCTCAGATCTCGTTACAGCTACAAAAAGATTAGAAGAATCTTTTCGTATAAAAAATCAACTTATATCTAATAATAACTCATTTAAACCAACTACCTCTGTTTTACTACAAAACAAAAATTCTTTTCCACAAAATCTTTATACACAAAATTTCAAGAAAGTAAACCGAAAACTTGGACATACAACAATAAACCTAAAATACAAAATGCTTCGTCTCAATTAAATGCCATACAATATAATACGATTCCAAAAATTCAAACACAACCACATACCACAATAAATAAAAATATAAATACAAATTTACCTACTTTTCCTTCAACTCAAAATACACGTTATTTCTCAAATACCTATAGACATACCACAAGTAAATGTTGGAACTGTTTAAAATCAGATCACACATATCCTAATTGTAATATTAAAAGAAAAATTTTCTGCTACAGATGTGGCATTCCTAATGTAAAATATCCACATGTCCCGTTTGCTCAAAAACGAATAAAAAGTACAGGACATATAGCCAACCCTGTACTGAGATATCTATGGCTACCCAAAATTACCTTAAACCAAATAAAATTGTCTCTACCACTATTTTTCTAAAAACAAATGACTACTCTACCTAGTACAAATCCTACTTTACCTTATACAAAACCTACCTTACCCTCAAAAATAAATCATTGTTATAAAACAAAAATTATAACTTAACAAGTTTGTCTAAGAAAAATTACCTTAACTTACATAAAATTTCTCAAAACAATGATAACTGGTCAAAATGGTTGACTACTGTTAGAAACTTCTATAAATCAAAAACACATTCAATAGAAACTTATAATTTAATTACAAAACATTTAGATACTAGACCATATCTTAAAGTAAAATTATTAGACATTTATATAACTGCACTTTTCGATTCGGGAAGTAACATTTCTGTTATAGGATCTCTAGGCATACCTATAATAAAACCTTAAATCTAAATATATTTCCTTTAACTACACATAAATTACTAACTGCAGATGGCACTCCACAAAATATTTCTGGTACTTTAGACTTGCCTATTTTTATAGGTGACACATGTTGTTTCATTACTTGTTTAGTCGTTCCTGCACTACCTCACTCATTTATTGTTGGTTCAGATTTTGCGAAAAAGTTTGAACTATCTATCAATTTTAAAAATAATTCCTGGGATGTTCACACATCTACAAATATACCTATACCTGTGGAAAAAGTTCCTTTAAAAAATTTAGATAAACATAAACTTTGCACGTTAGACGATTTACTTCCTACACAATTACCTAAAGCAAAACAAATAATAGATTCCTTCAATTTAATTGCAAGCACTGATACAAATATAGGTCGCACTGATAAAATTTATATGAATATTGACACTGGTGACCACAAACCTATCAGAAAACGTCCATACCCAATGTCTCCATATATGTCAAAAATATTGAATGAAAAATTAGATGAAATGTTAGAGCTGGGTGTAATTGAAAATGTACCTCACCTTGGTGTTCTCCTATCTTACTAGTTAAAAATCTTCTGGTGACTATAGAGTTTGTTTTGATGGAAGAGCTCTAAATGAAATAACTACCCACGATAGCTACCCCATGCCTAATGTAGACCGAATTTTGAATTTGCTAAGAGGTGCTACATACATTTCTAGTCTTGATCTAAGACGTAGCTTTTGGCAGCTACCTTTAACTACAGAGTCTAAGGACAAAACAGCCTTTAGTGTAATCTCCAGAGGCCAATTTAGGTTCGTTACAGTTCCCTTCGGTTTAAGAAACTCTGCACAAACACAACAACGTCTCGTTGATACTATTTTTGGACCGGAGTTGGAACCCCATATTTTCTGTTACCTCGACGATATTATAGTTATATCTTCAACATTTTCTGAACACATCAAGTTACTAGAAACAGTTCGTGACCGTTTAAAAGATGCAAATTTAACTATAAATCTCAAAAATGTGAGTTTTTAAAAAATTAAAATTCTAGGATACATTGTTGGTTCAAATTCTATTAGAACAGATCCAGAAAAATTTCAGCAATGACTAACTATCCAAGACCTAAAACAACCACACAAATTAAACGTTTTGTTGGCATGGTTAGCTGGTATAGAAGGTTTATAAAATCTTTCTCTACCCTTATGTCTCCTATTAATGATCTGTTAAAAGGGAAAAGAAAAACAACCAATAGTTTGGAATTCCGAGGCTGAGTCAGCTTTTCTAAAAATAAAACAAATCTTAGTATCTGAGCCTATCTTATCTCAACCTGATTTCAATCAACCATTCACGATAGAAGCTGATGCATCAAATACTGGTTTAGGAGGAGTTCTATTACAAAATCTAAATGGTGAAGATCACATTATCTCTTACGTAAGCAGATCACTTACACGTTCTGAACGCAATTACTCCGTTACAGAACGCGAATGTCTCTCAGTTATTTTTTCTATAGAAAGATTCCGTCCGTGGATAGAAGGAACAAAATTTACAGTCATAACAGATCATCACAGTCTGTTATGGCTCAATAATATCCAAAATCCTTCTGGGAAACTGGCAAGATGGGCCACCCGTTTAAGACAACATACCTTCGATTTAATTCACCGTAAAGGCAAGCTACATGTAATACCTGATTCCCTTAGTCGATCAACACAAGATAACACTGTAAATTTAAATACCTTAGAAATAGATTTAGCTAACATAGATGATTACTATGTATCTTTAAAAAATAAAATTATAAATTCTCCAGATACCTATCCGCAATGGAAAATAGAAAACGGTTTGTTATACAAATTCCTACCTTCAAATTTACCGTTAACTACGAATATAAATAATTGGAAAATCCTAGTACCTATTAAACAAAGAAATGAAGTAATTTCTACTTGTCATGATCCACCTACTGCTGGACATTTTGGATTTTATAAAACATTAGCTAGACTTCAAGAAAATTACTACTGGCCTAAAATGAAATATGACGTCATAAAGTATTGTAAAATTGTCTAATATGTGGAGCACAAAAGCATCAAATATGAAACCATTAGGTTTAGCAGGTAAAGAAAAAGATGTTACATTTCCGTTTCACACAATTGCTTTAGACCTCATAGGACCCCTTCCTAGGTCAAAACAAGGACACAAGTGGTTACTTGTTGTAGGAGACTGGTTTTCTAAATTCACTTTATTATTTCCTTTACATAGTGCTACAGCACCAAATATCGAAAACATATCGAAAATAAAGTATTTCTAACCTACGGGGTACCTAAATTTGTAATATGTGATAATGGATCACAACTATCTGGAAACATTTTAAAAATTTAATTGCTAATTATAATGTTGAAAAATATGGTACACTGCAGTATATTCCCCACAATGTAATTTTGTAGAACGAATAAATAAAACTGTAGGTACGGCGATTAGATCATATGTCGAAACACACAACATGTGGGATGAAAATATAGCAAAATTCAGTACGCTATAAATTCAGCAAAACATGAGGTGACGGGTTTTCGCCAAATTTTTAATTTTGGTAGACATGTACCTATTTCAGGAAAATTTTATAGTTCGTCTTATAAACCCTCTGATGACGTAGATATAATGCCTGAAGATAGGACCGCATATTCTACCGACCAACAAGGTCTTTTAATCTCTTCAAAGATGTAAAAATAGATTACATTTGCCTATAAAAAATGTCTAGTCGTTACAATTTACGACGTAGACCATTTACTTTCGATGTAGGTGATACAGTTTGGAGAACAAACAAAGTATTGTCTAGTGCCGCTGATGTTTTTACTGCAAAACTTGCACCCAAATATATTTTATGTACAGTTAATAAAAACTATCTAATTTAATTTATAATCTTACTAACCCAGATGGGTCAAAGACAAATAACTGGCACATAAAAGATTTAAAGCCATATACAGGCACTGATATAAACTTAATAAATTTTCTAAATATACCTACCTTAACTTAAATAATACTAAACATAATCTTTCTTAACTAAAATTTTTTTCTTGTAACATTACACGTGTTTGATGTAATATTTTTTGATGACATATCATATCTAGCCCCCACACTTACATACATAACTGGTGTACAACAGTTATATCCTCCCTATAACCCCCATTGCCATTTTCTACAATTTTTTGTTTTATTTCTAATCTTTTTACCCGTGTCGAGTGGTTTAGTCCTTACTGATATTGACTTCACGGATTATTGACTTTACCAATTTTGTTTCCCTTTGGGACGTGTAATACGCGTTAGATATCCCACCACTCAAACATTTTTTAAACATTTTTTTCTCAAACATTTTTTCCAAACATTTTTTTCTTAAACAATTTTTTCTCAAACTTTTTTCTTTTCTCAAATTTTTTTTCAAACAATTTTTATTTTCTTTTAATAAGTCTTTCACTTCAATCCAATTTTGGATTTTATAAAAATATATCTTCATATATTTTTTTCTTTTGTTCAGGGCAGTGAAACATGTCATTTTACCTATGGTAAACGCCACGTTTCAGCTTGATTTATCTCTCCTTTAAACCTCAGATTTTACTTTAAAAGTCCATTGAACCTTAATATACACTTTTACTTTAATAGATTTATTATAATCTCAGAATATAAGAAGGTTATAGTACTTTATAAAGTACCGGTTTTGTTTTTCTAATATTCATACTTGTTTGTAAAGTTGCCTACAATCCAGTATTCTTGGTATTTAATTTCACACTTACTTTGCAGAAGAGCTCTATAGTTTTCTTTCCTTACAATCCTAAATACCCCGCTCTGATATTTGAGACAGATTGTTTGCCTGTCAAAACGTTCTGACAAAGTTTCATTTCTTGTCTTGACTTGTGCACAACAGGTCGCTTTTGAGTTCAAGGTGATAAAATTGACCATGAGGTCGTATCAAGTATGTATTATTTTGTTAAATAAAAGATGTGTAATCATTTAAATAATATTACAGCTATCTTGTCTAGCGTTTCCTTCCTTCATGGGCTGCGAATCCCACCGGATTGCTTTTCCGATGGTAAGAAATTAACAGATGTATTTTAATTTCCTTTTGACTTTTTTGCGTGTAAACTAATTCACATATTGTATTTTAGGGTCGTTCTCTACCCTCAGTTTTCCTATATTTGCACCTTACGCTCCGTAAAGAAGCAAATGTGTTTTGCTGTCGTTTGACCATGAGATGACGATGGCGTTGTACATTTAAATTAAGCTACCGCAACATACATTTTAGTTTTATTAATTACTCTCTTAAATTTTGGTTTAATATGGATCTATGAAGTTAACACAGAATAATGTTTTTCAACTTGTTTGTATGCTAGCGAATTCTACCTCACCATTTGTTTAATTTTGATGTTACCTGGGACTCCTGCAGTTTCTACACATGTGATTTGGATTTCTACAGATGTTACGTTCAAGAATATCAGGGTAACAAAAAAATATGTTATTCAATGCACATGTCAGGTATGACAAACTAAAATACTATTTATCTACTCAAAATTTAATGAACTGATTTATACAATATTAAATTTTCTCTTTATGTTACACTTGTAAAACATATAAATCTTACAGATAATTTATCTGGTGTTCACAAATAGTAATTCTTTTTATACATAGTCTTACTGGACGCATACTGTCCAAATGTAAGCCACACGTTTCATGAAACTTATGGTAGTAAGTACATTTATTAATTTCGTTACGCATTTAAAAGCACAAGATACTTTTCTTTGTATTTTTGAATGTTTAGTTCACGTTAAATATTTTATTGACTTTTTATATGTTACATTCACATATTTAAAAAACTCTCTTAGACTTAAGTACCTACATTGACTAGTTGCAAAAAAAAAAGAAACATGTATCATAATCTTTACTGATCCTTTCATTTTATATGACTTCATAGAATATTTATGTTTTGTTCAAAAATTTATTTTCTATAAAATTTAATAAACACACTATATAACTTTTCATAGTTTCTCACAGTTGTTTAATTTACAGTTTTTAATTCACAAATTTTCTCCCCTTCGAGATTTTAGGTCTCTTGCAGCTTCTGCAACCTCAACGGTCGATGCTAGCTGTGCCAGAGTGTAATTTTTTTTATACTCTGTCGTGCGCCTATCCTTTTTAAAACACCTGGAAAAAGGGTAGGGTGCAAGCTTTCAGAGAATGACTTTTTCAGCACATCATACACATACATACGCATGCGCGAGCACTCAACATTGTTTCATAGCAACATTAATTACTTGTAAAATATGTAACTAGGGCTTGTTGAAAGTAACTCACGCGTAATAGTATGACCTTGTTTAATAATAAACAAATTACAGCATGAGAATGAATCTTTATTAAGCACTTCTTGTACGGGCAGAAGGCGTCTTCGTATTGTTTCAATTGCAACCTGATTACTAAACCTTTCTCTTTATTTATTTCCTTAAAGCAATTTTTTCCGCACGCTCGGTGAACTTTGTTCACTAATAATTTGAATTTAACTTAAACATAAAGATAAATCAACTGTTTAACTTCAAGAAAACAACAAGATTTCCAATCAGCTACAAATGATGCCCATTTATATATTCTTCGTTACAAAATAATCTGTTTAAAGCTCTTATTTACTGTTGAATATTTAACGAGAAAAATGCGGGCTTTATGCTGCCATTTAAGCTTTGTAAAGTACCTACTATTTATCTCAGAGGACTCTTTTTCAATAAATTTATAGGATTTAATTTTTTAAGATTGGTAATTGTATTGATTCAAAGCTAGCCCAGCAGATGCAAAAAATATGTATAGAATAACGTCGTAAAATTAGCGTTTGTGAAACTTTTAGGAAACGCATTTTATTATTGAACCTCGTATTACAAAATTTTCTGCACAGTTGAAAATTGTGCAATTTTATTTAATTAGGCCAAAGCATTTATTAGTTTTGTACGTATTCTTATCCTCATGAAACTTTGATTTCGTGTTGAGTTGGGTTCGGTAACAGGAGTTGCCGATTTTTAAATTGCTACAAATGAACACCAAAATTTAACACATCAATAAATATAAACCTAAATCAAATATCTATTCAATGCGATTCATCGCCTATAAATAATTTCTTAAAAAATCACATATTTTAGTGTTTACCGGGTTTTTAACAAAAGTCTGCAATTGCAATCTTCGACAACCACTTGTAGCATTTCTGGATTGTTCTTTGATCCACTGTCGTATATTGTCCTTAAGCTCATAAAGTGTGTATGGTATGTGTCTGTACACCTTGTCTTTTATGTATCCCTACAGCAAGAAGTCTAGAGCAGCATTATCAAGGGACCACTCGGACCACTGAAAATAGCCATGGCACAAAAATATCTTCCTCTTAAAAACTGTCCGCAACCATTCCATCGTTTCCCGTATTGTAGGACTTGATGCGCCATCTTGTTGAAATCAGATGTTATTTATATTCATGTTCTGATGCCAAGGAGTTGGTTAGAAGCAATTGTGCAGCATGTCTCGGTATCGTTCACCTTTTGCTTGCACCGCAACCCCATTATCGTTTTCAGAAAAATACGGCCCGACGACGCAACCAGCAGACCAATCGCACCACACGTTTACTCTTCTGCAATGCAATGGTTTTTAGTGCACTTGAGGATTCACACAAATGAAAGCTGTCTCTTCAGACATAAGTAAGTTTGATAATAAATCGACATTTCCATTTATTTCTGAAAGTAACTGATTAACAAAGTCTATCATTAGTAGGTTTTTTTTACAGTTCTGGCTTCTCATTTCCACCAGCATCCTCATTTCCACACACATCTGGACCAAATTTACATGTAAATTCCCATAAGGGGGTTTTGAGGAGTAAATTGCTTCTTCCTTGCTCCCATCCTTACTCGGACACCCCCACATCAACCATTTTGACTACGACAGACCCGCCTTCTTTCCACCCGCGAGATAAATCTTTCCCCACATTTTCACCTACAAGATAAACCTATATTGTTTGGTATCAATTAATATTAGATTTTTCTCAGCTACCTGAATTTCTAAGAATTTTTTAGATAGCATCATCCCCCAAGGAGCTGCCCCAGTTTTAAGATATTTTTACCGCTAACATTCTAAACCAAATAGTTTTCTTCGACTAGCCATTTCATCTTTCGAGATAAACCTATTTTGTTTGGTAACAATTAATATTAGATTTTCTTCAGCTACCCGAATTTCTAGGATTTTTTTTAGATAGCATCACTCCCCAGAGAGTTACCCTCATTTTAAGATTTTTTACCAGCAGCGATTTCTGACCGTTCTTATAAAAATTTTTAGCCATGCGACACATCAAATGAGTCTAGAATTTTACGCAAAATCCGAATCTGTAAACAGATTTTAAATAAGACCACCCCTTACCGTTTTACACACATACCCTCTAGCGAGCATACCGCCACCGCATCACTAATCGCTTATAATGTCATATCAAACATTCTATCTTGTTTAGCTCATCTTTCGTGGTGTAACATCGTTCACGGGTAAGCTTATACATCCATCAGCAGCAAAGTACTTAAACTGTGGGTCTTGCAGTATCGCTTTTACGAAAATGGACAACTTACTGCGGCACAAGGAAAAAACAGCACGGTATGTCATTAAGCCGTAAACGTTCAGCTCCGCCAGCTTTTCAAGGGTCTTGTACAAAACAACAACAAATTCTGTGTAAAGTATACGATTTCGAAATGGAAAAAACTACCTATTCCGCACACTTGAGCAGCAACAGACATAAAATGCAACAGTTACCGCTACTGGCGAAGATGGTGTAGAAATGGTTAGCACAGCGTTTAACAACCGTATGGCTAGCTACGAATAAAGAACGCCAGTGTCGACGATAGAGTGTCCGAGTTTCTTTGGAAGTAGAAAGAGCGGTTTATTCGATTAATTAATAAAAAAAACACAACATACAGCAATAAAAGTTAATTGCGAACTCTACAGCGTCTACACAAAAATGGGAGAAGAGACTACCCTTTAACACAAAAAATATGGTTATAACGTCTTCTAGTAATCTGGAAAATATGTACGAGGTCTTAAGCGAAACCATGAGAACAAAATCAGAGGAATTTGAAACACGTGGGTCCGGTTGGTATTTGGAATAGGTGCTCTATTTAGAAATAAATATTTATAAGTATAAGCCGATGTGAGGAGTTCTAGGTTAAGAATAAAAATTGTGAATATGTATTTTGAAATGTGGTTTACAAAATTTAAACTGTATTAGTAAAAATTGTCTGTAATAAAAAGTTTTAAAAATGGTGTTTAGATTTTCTTTTAGGTATAAGCTGCAGGAAAGTTATAATTTAGAGGGTATGTATGTAAAACGGTAAAGGGTGGTCCAATTTTAAATCTATTTACAGATTCGAATTCTGCATAAAATTCTAGACTAATTTGATGTATCGCATGACAAAAAATTTTAAAAAGACGGTCAGAAATCGCTACCGGTAAAAAATCTTAAAATGAGGGTAGCTCCCTGGAGGATGATGCAATCTCAACAATTCCTAGAAATTTATACCAAACAAGATAAATTTATCTCGAAAGATGAGCTAAACAAGATAGAAAGTATGATATGACATTAAAAGCGATTATCGGTGCAATGGCGGTATACTCGCTACAGGGTATGTGTGTAAAACGGTAAAAGGTGGTTTTATTTCAAATCTGTTTACAGATTCGGAATGTGCGTAAAATTCTAGACTCATTTGGAGTGTCGCAAGTTAAAGTTCGGGCCTTTGGAGCTGGTTTTTTAAAAAACGTTGAAACTTTAACACATTTTTATTTACTAAGTTAAACAGAAATTACATTGGAATTTGGAATAACTGGTTCTTAATAACATTAATAAAAATAATTTAATTGTACTGACGAGTAGCTCAAACAACGAAGTATGGAGTTTGAAGACTGACTGCCGGGCATTGAGCTCCCGGGCCTTTTATAATAACCTGCCCCTCACACGGCTGTGAGAACTTGCAGATCTCATGTCTGCGTTTCTCTTTATTGTACACTTTATTACAATGTAACAACTTAATTCTAAGTAATTGCGGTCTGTTGACCGCCTGTGACCTGCCACCTGCAGTATCACTGCCCTCACGGATGCAAAGCTGCATTCCGTTCTCATGAACTGTCGATAACCTCTCTGGGTTATCCTTGTGTTACAATGTTGCATTGAACTTATACTTTTACTTAATAATTTCTAATAATTCATATTAGATTCAATACATCAATATATATAGGTAATTGGGGGATACATAACTCCTCCCACCGTAAATGAAAAATTAAGGTTTTTCTTAATTTTTAAATACATAAATTACATAATTCAATTTCATTTAAAATTCATTATTTCTAAAGGTATACTTGTCGTTTCTTTATTTTTCTTTGTTTCCTTAAATCTAGAACTGTTTCCTTCATTCTTATATCTAAGGTACATTTTGTATAATACATACATGATTACAAAAATTACTAAAATGATCAATACAATTGTCCAAACACTTATATTATTATAATGTAACTTTGGCGTTTTGATTTCACTTAATTGTTCTTTATAACTTTCCACTAATTTGACGGCGTGGTTGAGATCGTCTAAGTCTAGATGCTCTAGCTTCATAGGTTTCTTGTTTATTTCTTCGTCTTCTTGTTGTATCTTGAACTGTAGTTCCGGTAGGTTTGCAAGTTTCTTTGTTGCTATGGGATCTTGATAAACTCTGATAACTTCATCTTTCAATTTCACATAACAGTCTTCTTTGAGGGTAATTAGTTTGCTTCCGATTAATGCTTGGTTATTTTCATCTTGGTTGCAGTGGATGGTTGCTATTACTTCTGTTGGGAAAATGGCTATCCATTTGTTATCTGTAACTTTTTGAATTTTCATATTAGTTATTTGCACTTGTTTGGTTTCACAGTTTTCGTAATGATTTGAGAATTTTAATAGTTGTACTTCACAAGGGCTGTCTTCTTGAATGGTTGTTGTCGTCATCGATTGACATAAATATTGGTTTGGTGTTACTTCAGTACATTTTTCGTTTGTATAACCATATCTCAGTTCATTTAGGGATAGGAATTTGGTTTTGGGTATGATTACTTGGTATGTGCTAGTAACCTTTGTTGGAAAAGCAAATAAATGATAATATTGATAATTGTTACTTTCTACTATCAGGATTTCTATCAAAATATTATTTCGTTATTCTTAATGTAGCCTTTTACTATAGCTATCTTTTCAAATATTAGAATGTTCGATTCGGTTACATCAAAAGGTAATTTACTGTTAATTATAAGTGATCTAATTTTTATTAATTCGTTTAATAAATCGGTTGGTTCAATAATACTAGAGTGTAAGGTATTTAGTTTTGCAAATGTTACTGCGTTTTCTAACGTTGCTAAAATTTGTTGCATTAAAGTAAGGGTGGATATTATTTGAGTAAATATTGTGTTAAATCTAATTAAATCTCGCATGCCTAACGAGGTAGTTTGCATGGTGGTTTCAAGGGTTTGCATTCGGTTGGCTATACTGTCCTGATTTACTACTAACTTTCTCAATGTTTCGTTGAACTTTATGATCGTTGATTGGGTTAACGATAATTGGTTGCTGATTATGGTTTTTATGTCATTTTGATTCTCAATTAATTGTTGTATTGTGTTGTCATAACGTTCTGCGTCTTGGTTATCTAAATTGCCTGTGATAGCTTTTATTATGTTACCTAATCCGTTGATTAGTCCTCTTTTTCGTCTCGTAATTTGTTCGTTGGGTATTAGTCTATTAAGTTTATCTTCTATGTTTCTTAAAATGCTTTCTATTATACTGTTGTAATTCATCATTTCTAATGCGTATTCTTTTCCGAATTTTGCTGTGTTCATTGATTGTTTTAATCGGTCATAATTTTCTGTGATTGTTTGAAATTCTTGTTTTAATTCTGTTAGGTCGAATTTTTGTGCGAATGTCCAATAGTCGATCGTGTTTTGCATACTGCCTAATTTAATTGGTAGTATACCGGGATTGTTTTTTATGTCTTCTATTATTACTTGGTTGTCCGTTCTACCTGGGTGGTGGTTGATGGTAAGGGTGATGATTGTCCATCTGAAATTACAGGGTGTCTTAGGTTTTTTAAATGAATGTATTTCGTTATTTTACCGTTGTCTACTACTGCTATATTTTTATCTGATATTTTCTTAATTTTGAATGGTCCTAAATTTCTGGGTGCTGTTTTATGTCGCTTGCTTTGAAAGTTTTTCTCATACACGGTTTGTCCTATTGAAAATTTATTTTAGTCGGTATTTTTATTTCGGGTTGTGGTGATACGTTCCTTATCGTTTTCTAATTTATCTTTTACCTTGTCGTAAGTTATTTTTAATTTTTCTTTGTGGTCTTTTGCATATTGTTGATATACTTCTTTATTGTAGTGTATGTCATAGGGATTTCGTGAATCTGAATGTCCTAATGTTAATTCTAAGGGTGTAAAATTTGTTGATGAGTGAATTGTATTATTATAGGCGATTAGTGCGTATGACATTAAATTGGTTATATGTTCCTTTTTATAATTTATTCTTAATAATCGAATTTGTTCTAACAGGGTTAAATGTAATCGTTCAATTAGTCCGTTGGATTCAGGGTGGTTTTCCGTTATGAAATGAATTTTTATTTTGTGAAGTTCTAACGTGTTTTGTATTGTCTCATTTTAAATTCGCTACCATTGTCTAAAGTGATTGATTCGGGTGTTCCGTAAAATGTGAAATATTGTAAAAATCCTTGGGTCACGTCAATGCTATTTTTGGATGTGATGGGTATGGCTTGGCCTATTTTTGTGAATGCGTCTATAATTGTTAGATAGTTTTGCGCTTCTACTACTAGAGTATCGGCATGTAGTTTTTGAAATGGTTTGTCGGGTGTTTTGGTTAACATTAAGGGTATCTTTGGGGGTTTTCTATCGTATTTCGCTCTGTCACATAGTTCGCATTGGTTAATAAAATCTGTGGTCAAGTCCTTCATGTCTTTAAAATAATAACGTCTTACAAGTTGTTTTATTGTTTCGTTAATTCCACGATGGTTGGTTTTTCCTTCGTGTTGATTTCTAATTACATCGTTTATTTCGTCAGGGTCGTCTAGTGTTATTAGTTTTCTAGTACATCTGATGCGTTCAGGTCCAGAGTTGTTGAATAGTTTAATGTATAATTCTGAAAATCTTTGGTATAAATGTTCGGTGTTGAAATAAAAATAAAATCGTTTTTTCTCAGGGGTGTATTCTTTTAAAATTTTAATTATTTGTTCCTCGTTGTCATCTTTAGTTATTTGAATGTGGTATATTTTTTTATTGTCTACTTTTGTATATTCTACTGGGTTGGGGTTATTTAAAACTTCGGTTATTATAAATTGGTTGGGTTTCATATCGATTGCTTCGTTTAAAACTTTAATCGCGTTTTTTGGTTCTTCGTTTTGTGTCGAATGTATAGTGTCGATCTCGTCTGGATCTTCCCTTATTTCTGTTTCGTCTACGTTTCCTATAATGGATTCCGTTTCTAATGCATTGAGTTGAATTCTGCTTAAAGCGTCTGCGTTGTTGTTATAAATTCCCTTTTTATATATAATTTCGTAATCATACTCTTCGAGTCTGATTCTCCATCTTTGTAATTTTGAATTTGGTTCTTTCAGTTTGCATAACCATACTAGTGGTCTATGATCGGTGTATATGTAAAATTTTCTTCCGTATAAATAAGGTCTAAAATATTTTGTTGTCCAAATTATGGCTAATAATTCTTTTTCTATGGTACTATATTTTTGTTCGGTTTCGTTTAGGGTTCTGGATGCGTAGCTGATAGGTTTATCGCTACCTACATTTCCTTGGCTCAATACTGCGCCTAATGCTACATTCGATGCGTCTGTCGTCAGTATAAATGGTTTTGTAAAGTCTGGGTATTCTAATACAGGGTGATTTGTTAATATGTTTTTAATTTTGTCTACTGCTTTAATAAATTCCGGGGTGTGTTCAATTTTGTTTCCTTTTTAAACAATTTGTCAGGGTTTGGTTATCTGAGCGTAACCTTTAATGAATTTGCGGTAGTAACCACTAAGTCCTAGAAATCCTTTGATTTCTTTGTTTGTTTTTGGTAATGGGTAATTTAGAACTGCATTTGTTTTGTCTGGATTTGGCATTACTCCTTGAGGTGTTATTACATGTCCTAAAAATGATACTTGTTTTTGTAAAAATTCACTTTTGTCTAATTGTACTTTGAAATGTGCTTGTCTAAGTCTTTCGAATACTTCTTTCAATCTTTCTATGTGTTCTACCAATGATGTGGAATAAACTATGATGTCGTCAAGGTATACAAGGCATTTTTCATTGTGTATTCCTCGTAATATATTGTCCATGACTCTCTGGAAAGTAGCGGGTGCGTTCTTTAGTCCAAATGGCATTCGTTTGTATTCGTAATGTCCTCTAGGTGTGCTGAAGGCTGTTTTGATATGTCTTTTCTTCCATCTCTACCTGACGGTATCCTGATGCTAGGTCTAATGTTGTAAAATATTGGCATTTGCCTAATTTGTCTAAAATTTCGGTAATATTTGGTAGTGGATATTTGTCATCTACCGTTTTTTCATTTAACTGTCTATAATCTATTACCATTCTGTACTTTCTCTTTTCGGTTGCTTCTAATTTCTTAGGTACTATTAACACGGGGCTGCTCCATGGTGAATTGGAGTGCTGGATTATGTCTTGGTCTAATAAGTCTGCTACTTGTCTGTCAGCTTCTTCTTGGCTTGCATGAGGTAGTCTGTATGCTTTTGTAAAAATTGGTTTATTGTCTGTTAACTCGATATTATATTTTACTGTGTTGGTGAATGTTAATGGTATTCCTTCACAATGGAATATGTCTCGGTATTCAAAACATAAGTTCTTAATTGCTCTTTCTTCTTCTTGATTGATGTCGGTATTGAAGCGGATGTTAGTTAAATTTTCTCTTAACATTTCGTCATGTTCTATTGGGTTGTAGTTATTTTCTAAATTTTCGTCTATTTCCATTTCGTTAAAATTTAGTTCTTCTACGTTAATTGGGTCTGTCAA
This sequence comes from Platerodrilus igneus, assembly GCA_036346225.1. NCBI lineage: Eukaryota > Metazoa > Arthropoda > Insecta > Coleoptera > Lycidae > Platerodrilus > Platerodrilus igneus. Next base: position 9,738,289 of record JARFIW010001599.1, read on the forward strand.
TGATAATTCTACGGGATAGTCGTTTGAATTTAATATTGTTGTGGTTGCAAAGTTATCTTTTATTTGTACTAAGGCAGTTGGGGTTTCTACTCCTTGTTGAAATGTCATATGAGTTATTATTCCTAAATTATTGTTAGATTTTACTGGGATTTTTATTTTTCTTTCCGTTCGGGGTTCTATAGTGTATTTTTGTTCAACTTGTGTGTTTTGAAATTTAATTGGGATTTTTCCGTATTTTGTCCTTAATAAGCGATTTTTAATGTCAATGTTGGCTCTAATTTTCTTAGAAGGTCCATTCCGATTAATCCGTCATATTTATCGTTAAATTCGAATACACAAAATTTATGTTTCATTTTAACATTAAATGTTCTCGGTAAGGGTATATTGGCTACGAATTGGTGTAGTGTTGTTTGATGGGCTGTTTTAAATTTAAATGGTTCTCTTTCTACATAATCTAAATAATGTTTTTGTACGGTTCTGGGGCTAATTAATGTTTTTGAGGATCCGGTGTCGATTAATAGTTTGAATTCGGCGTGGGTATTTCTATGTATGGTAATACTAAGTGATTTATATTATTTAAGTTTATTAAGTTTGGTCGGTTATGAATTGGTCCATTTGAAAATTTGAGTTTGAGTTTTCTTCGTCGTACTCCTCGTAAGTTTCGTATTGTTCGTCACGTTCATAAGTTTCTGCATGGTTTGATTCATTGTTCGTAGGTGTCTCAATGTAATTATTCTGGTCAGTGTCAAATTTTTCTATTTCTTGGTGGAATAATTCCTCTGATGTAAAATTACGTTTCTGATGGGGGTTTGGTCGGATATGTGTTATTTTTGTGTTTTGTCTGGTGTTACCAGATGAGGTGTCCATTGGTGTTGGTTTGTAATAATTGTTAGGGTTGTTATGAGTATTAGTCATTGGTGTATTTCTACTAGGGTTTGCATTGAATGCTGGTCTTTGTTGGTATAGGTTTTGATTGAATCTCGGTTGGAATGCGGGTTTCGTAAAAGTTGGGTTGAATGTTGGTCTTGAAAAATGTTTATATTGATTATTAAAATTGGTATTGTTAAAACTTGTGTTGTTACTTCGCGGTTGATTTGTTTGTGGGTTAAAGGGTGTGAATTTTTGTTGAGGGATTGTTTGTCTTGTAGCTTGTATAGTTTTTGTTGGTGAATAACTTTTATTCGCGTTGGGGTTGTATAGTCTGTTGCGGTAATACATTACATTTTCTTCTTCTATTACTAGGCTCATAGCTTCTTCTAGATTTTGGAGTCGTTGAAATCTGATTTTATCCGATAGTCGTTCTGGTAAAGCGTTTATATATGTGTCTAGTGCCATTTCGTCATACATTTTGTTTTAAATGTCTAACGTTTTGATCGGGTTCTTTGATTTTTAATTTTGTTAAAATTAAACTTCTCACGTCTTGGCATTTCATTCCGAATTGGTAGGGGGATTGATTGTGTTCCATTCTAAGGTTTATTAGGTCTCGTACCAGGCATTTTATATTACGTTGGTCTCCAAAATATGCAATTAGTAGCTGTTTAAACTGGTCCCATTCCTATAAGTCGTCCCTACTGGCGATTAAGGTTAGTGCCCTTCCGGCTAGTTTACTTATTACTAAGCGTATAAGCAATGAATTTCTTGCGTCATCTCCGGGTTTGTAAAAGGTTTTTAGGAACATTTCACATGCTCCAATGAAATTCGAGAGATGGGTCTGCGTGCCATCGAACGTCTGTATTGTCTCTAAATAGAGACGTAAGTCTGTGTTACTCATGTTGGTTAAGGGTTGTTTTCGATTTTTGGAAAATTTAAATTTTTTTTTTTTTTTTTTTTAAATTAAGCTTTATTTCGTTATTTGTATGGTTACTTTTGCTTCGGATTTATTAATTTTCGTTTGGGTTGTGAAATTTCAATTTTGTAAAAATTGGGGTTGATTTTCTATTTGTAACGTTAATTATGCTTTGGATGTATTAATTTTTCTTTTGGATTAAGTAATTTCAAATTTTGTAAAAATTGGGGATGATTTTCCTTTTTATGACGTTATTTTTTGCTTTGGTTTTTTTTTTATTTTCCTTTTTAGATTGAATAACTTTGAGTTTTGTAAAAATTGATGTTGATTTGGCTATTTGAAATGTTAACTTCGGTTTTGGTTTGTTAATTTTTCAATTAGATTAGGTACATAAAAATTTGGTAAAGGTTGATGTTTATTTTGTTATTTTTCGGCGTAATTTTTTAGTTAGGATTTGTTAATTTTTCAGTTTGGATTGGGTGGATAAAAATTTGGTAAGAATTTGAGATTAATTTCGTACTTGTAGTATTAGATTTATTAATTTTAAGTTTATATTGCGTCGAGTTATTTTTAAAATCGTAGTCGTTGTTTGTTTATTTTTAATTACACAATGCGGTGATGTATTTACGAGATTTGTATTCAATAATGTTGAATTTATTACCGTAGTCTTGGATTAATTGTTTTTATGCCGCTTTTAGTTCGTCTTGAGTTCCTGTTTCTTAAGGAATCTTAAATGGATGGATTTATTCTCGTTTAGCGTTGTTTTAGTTCAGTTCGGTTAACTCGTAATTAATACTCTTCCGTGGGTTTTACTGAGTTGCGTAGTTATGACCTGAGGTTACTTACTTTTGTACTTTACTGTTGAAATTGAATACTAAAGGATGTAATCTTCGTTACGTACGTTGAGGTAATTGCACTTACAGGTGTTAGTTTATAAGAATTAGATAATTTACTTTGCGTAAAGTGTTATGTCTGTTTTATTTTTAGATCTCTTGGTATTATAATGCTTGTTGGTAATTGAATCTCTCCGTAATGTAGGTTTTCAGCGTTTTAATTAAAGCTTCTTATGATGACCGTTTTACTGCACTTTATAATGCTGATTAATTAGTTGAAAAACGTTTAGAGTTTATACCGTGTTTGTACTGCAAATTATTTATAGAGTGTTGTGGTGTAATTTTCATGCGCTTCTATAATTCCGTGATAGATTAATACTTATGATGCGAATTGAAATTATACTGAAAGTTGAAAGTTATTTCTTTAGTACTGTGCAAGGATTCTGAAAGCGATTTTAATAATGATATTGCGTTGTTAAGCTATACTTTAGTACTGAAAGTTGAAAGTTATTGCACTTCTTTGATGTTCTAAGTGTATAAAAGGTGCGAGCTTTGTTTTCTTAGGTGGTTTTAAGTTACCGTATTTTTAGTTAATGCAGAGTTCTTGTTGTGATTTATTCAGTATTATAGAGGTCAATGGTTTTATTATCGTTCTGTACTGCTTAAAGGATTAGTTTTGAAATTAAGTTTGCGTTAGTTTACCGGTTTATAGCGTGCGTTGAATCGCGGTGGTTGATGTTTTTATTTTGGTGTTTAGTGAATGTGCGCCCGTTATTTTTGGATTATTTTGAGTTCGTTCTATTAATTATGGTAAGGATTTCTTTTAAATTCAATTCTTATTTATTTTAAAAGAAAATTTTTTTTAAACTTCAAGTTTCATTTGCTTTTTAAAGAAAAATTTTATCTCTTTAACATTCGTCTCATAAGTTGTTATACAGTCTTGTTTTGAAAATAATTCACTTTGAACTATTTTCAACAAAAAAATATTCATAATAATAAAATACATAAAACAATAGTAATCAATAGTTATAATACTAGCATATATCAATTATAGTTTTTGGTTTGAAATAAAATTATGGAAATGAACTTACATTAATTTCATCTGTTTCTTTGGTGGGTTCGATCGATTCTGTACCTTGTCCACCTTGGTTTGTTTGTTGGCCTTAGACGATTTTTGTTCCTTGTCCAACTTGGTTTGTTGCTGGATTCAGACTATGCTTGTTCTTCCTCCAACTTGGTTTGGGTTCTGCCAAAATTTCGAATAAAAATTCTTGGTCACCAATCTTCCGATTTTTGGATTTTCAGTGCCCTTTTGACATCCGTTACGACTGCACCAGTTAAAGTTCGGGCCTTTGGAGCTGGTTTTTTAAAAAACGTTGAAACTTTAACACATTTTTATTTACTAAGTTAAACAGAAATTACATTGGAATTTGGAATAACTGGTTCTTAATAACATTAATAAAAATAATTTAATTGTACTGATGAGTAGCTCAAACAACGAAGTATGGAGTTTGAAGACTGACTGCCGGGCATTGAGCTCCCGGGCCTTTTATAATAACCTGCCCCTCACACGGCTGTGAGAACTTGCAGATCTCATGTCTGCGTTTCTCTTTATTGTACACTTTATTACAATGTAACAACTTAATTCTAAGTAATTGCGGTCTGTTGACCGCCTGTGACCTGCCACCTGCAGTATCACTGCCCTCACGGATGCAAAGCTGCATTCCGTTCTCATGAACTGTCGATAACCTCTCTGGGTTATCCTTGTGTTACAATGTTGCATTGAACTTATACTTTTACTTAATAATTTCTAATAATTCATATTAGATTCAATACATCAATATATATAGGTAATTGGGGGATACATAACTCGCTTTGCTAAAAAATTTTATAAGGACGGTCAGAAATCGCTGTTGGTAAAAAATTTTAAAATGAGGGTAACTTTCTGGGCGGTGATGCTATCTAAAAAAATCTTAGAAATTCGGGTAGTTAAAGAAAATCTAATATTAATTGATACCAAATGAAATAGGTTTATCTCGAAAGATGAAATGGCTAGTCGAAGAAAACTATTTGGTTCAGAATGTTAGCGGTAAAAAAATCTTAAAATGAGGGTAGCTCCCTGGGGGATGATGCTACCTAAAAAATTCCTAGAAATTCAGGTAGCTGAGAAAAATCTAATATTAATTGATACCAAACAATATAGGTTTATCTCGTAGGTGGAGATGTGGAGGAAGATTTATCCTGCGAGTGGAAAGAAGGCGGGTGTGACGTAGTCAAAATGGTTGATGTGGGGTGTCCGAGCAAAGACGGGAGCAAGGAGGGAATAAGGAGGAAATTCCTCTCCTCAAATCCCCCTTATGGGAATTTACATGTAAATTTGGTCCAGATGTGTGTGGAAATGATGATGCTGGTGGAAATGAGGGGCCAGAACTGTAAAAAACAGCCTACTATTATTGATCTTAAAAGTAACTTGTAATTTGAAGGAATGATAATGCAACTCAAACCGCAAAATTCTTCTTACAATTCTGTCCGAAGTCCAAGGCGTGCGCATGAAGCAGTGCAGATGTTCGTGGGCTCCGCTGAAAGTGACCCTCACTCGACAGATGTTCTCAGGCGTTTGCACTGTGCGACTACCATTATCAAAAGATGGACGCACGCTACCCGTAGCATTAAATTAATTCATCCACAATAGGATAGAATTACGAGATGTAACACAATAGTGCCTTCTCAGTCCATATTTTACACGAAGCGTTCGTTATGTTAAAATAATAGATTTAGTTTCGATAAACGCAGTGATAGCAAACACGCAACGGGTTATGGGCCAGTAGTTATTCATGATGTACTGAATGGAGTGACCGTAGCTTTGTCTTGCAGTAACCGGTTACCTTCTTTAGCACTACGCTCGGCGCATGCACCAAAACAAAACTCCATCAGATCCTGTTGCCGGACCCTTTATGAAAAGATTAAACTATAGGTACAAAAGACAATTTAACTCTATTTAGTAAAGTTTCTTGGGGTTCATGCTAGTTTCAATTCCTGTTATCTTTATAACCGTTATCGTCCTTACCACCGTGCTCATATTTACACTAGCGCTGAGTTTAGTTGTCTTTGCCCATATGTATTACTTTCTAAGAAGGATAGGCCTCTAGATTACAAGAGAACATGTCAATTACACTTACCATTAGAAACCCGTTTTAGTAAAATTCATGCAAGGTTGCAAGCCTATAAAAAAGGTTGAATAATCATAGTTGTACAGAAAGACAGTATAATACAAGTGTTCACGTCTAAAGTCGATCGGTATAAGTCGAATTGGTATAAAAATAGTTATGATAAAAAACTTCCGCATGTAGTTTTATTCACATCACTAACGCACCTCTTTCAACATAAAGGACAAACAACAATATTAGCAAAGCGGTTAAACCGGTGAGATAACTGTGAATGGACTGTCACTTTGGTACTAATTACTAAGCTATTTATTGATTGCGATTACTCAGCACCATTTGGTTAATCGACGTACAGATAGCGTGCGCCCTGATAAACGAGGAACCCACTATTTGATTTATAATCACATCAATAACCTTCGACAAAGGGTTAGTGCAGTTCCATTTGTTGTGTTGAGTTACTTGGTGGAGATACTCGCTCGACCACCGACACCAGATGAAGTGAGTTAACAGACACAATCGCTGCCAACGTAAACGTAGAGTTAATTCCTTCGGTGAGAGATAATCTGTACCAGCATGTGGAGTGCAGGATAGGTAAATGAGGCGGCTATTGAATATAGCTTCAATCCAAAAAAAGATCATACACGGTTCCTAGAAATTTTAGGTCGTGAACCCAAAGTACGAATTAATAACACCTTTACCGCATTTACGTCAGACTTCCAGATTCTTCCAAAGTTTGTGACATAAGGAAGATTAGTGCCACTTGATATGGCGAGAGTATAAAGCTGATTCCTGGTTGTAACATTTCAGGAACGTAATAGCTTCCCTGATTGAACCCAACGCACTCAGGAAATTTGAACCTTGACCAGAATAAATAGCATCTAGAAATTCTCTACAAGTTATAATCATGTAAAGGAAGCTATAAAAGCATCAGTTGATATCTGAGATACCACATCAAGATGCACAGCTCTAGCGCACATGCAAATAAATACCCATAAATGGGTATTGGAAACCGCGTTATTACGATGATTAGATGCTTTGGCGATAAAGGAGCCTGTAAAATCTACTCACACACGAGTAACCGATCTAAACAATGGGACCCAAAATGGCGGTAAATCTTCCATGAACGGTTGAGAAGATATTGCACGGAAGCGTGAAAGCAAATTATTTATTTATGAATCCATTGTGAAACTAAGGAACGTATTGCATATAATCCGATGTCTACGTTGAAAGAAAATGAGATTGCGGATAAATTCACCTGAATGCATAGAGACATGGTGATTATCTCACAATAACAGGGATAGTATAACTTGTTTTGGTAAGAGAAAAGGTTGATTACTATCATAAGATAACTGAAAATGACACAGACGACCTTATATGTGATTTTCCAATGCTCCACCCGAAGGAACCACACTGGCCAGGAAGCGATATTTTTTTACCTGGAAAATTTGGAATTTTGCCGAACCCTTGACGTTCCAAGCAAGGTAGGGGTCTTTAACGTGCGTGACAACACTCACACACGGGACCTCCATTTTACATCTCATCCGAATGAGGGTGTATTTTTGTGAAAAATACTCGCTTAACATTTTTCAAGCGGACTGTGTCGAGTTTCGAACCCGGGACCTTAGGCGTAGTAGTCACACACATACCACTACGCCACGGAGCCGCCTGACACAGACGACCGCCCAGCTACACACGAGCAATGCTAGTTTTTGCAGGATATATTACAACTATTCTCTTAATTGTTTACATAACAAAGGAATAAACAGACTTTATTTAAAGAAAGGTCGGAAAAGATACCTCTACCGAACTTCTGTTTTAACAAATGAAGGTGTTGCCGACAATTAAGTTGCAATCGTTACACAAAATGCATAAATCGGGTTCGATTGTTCAGAAATTAATTCGTTAGGATACGAACTGAGTGGTTTCAGTGAACAAGTTTAACGGGGAATATATCGGGAACAACACTCCTCAAAAGTCGCTCTCCAACTACATAAAGCACTGATTTTATTTCCAATTGTCGAAGATCATTATTGCTCGGAGCTGCGTTGTGCAAAATTCCATTGTGCGGAGTTAAGCAATTGTTAAATAACCAACCATTTTTCAAATCCTCAGCTAAATGAATTTGCAGCAGCAACAAAATAGGTGCTGCAGTCAATATGCATATTGAGTCAAAAGCTATACAAATACATCGAGAAGGGCATTCGTTATCAAACCCGAACCTAACTCTTTATTAACAGCATTAGCACTGCAGCACACAAAAAGACACATACACACTTCAACCTTAGGCTAATAGTTTACTGGTAGATGTAGGGAAAATATTCATATAAAGCTATCCTTGTATTAAAAATGCTCTATCTGAGATAACTGAGGAATATAAGCAAGCCATAGCAAGATAGACTCAAACGGGTATAGTTTTAAAACAAGGGTAACCTAAACATTTAATTTTAAATCTGTAGTAACCTGTTGAGTAAAAACCATTCGACATTAATTTTTTACCGTTTCTGTATGAAATATTTCAACCTCATAAGACGCAAAAGCAGGTCTAAGTAAAAATAATAAATCAAAGCAATGTGGTACAATGTATGTACATGCAAGAGAGTCGTGATTGGGCTCTCACTCCATCACTATCCACCACCATCCCTATCCTCCGAACTAAATCTAATTGACATCAGTCACAAACCTCCCTGTTCTATGTTTTTGAGTACCCGTTTCACCTGTCAGTCGATATAGTGGCATGAACGTCCGTGCAAGAACTGAACAACTTACTACGACGCTGCTGATGAATTGCGCCCCTTAGCCGTGCTAAGACGAATAAATGCGAGTACTGTTATTTTTTTCAGTACTTGTTAAACAATTCCATTAAAACTGAAATAACTGAAATAGATTGACAACAATTATTATATACAAAAAATGTTGTTAATGGAATAATTCAACCCAATATTCTGTATTCTTGCAAACCCAATAAAGTTAAACCAACAAAAACTTATTAATAAGCTTCAGCAACTTGTACGAAACCTAATTAGCAATTCACTACATACAGTAAAATTTTCAAAACATATCCTGTGTACTTAAAGTCGAGTTCTATTCTACTAAATAAAGTCTTAATATTACTCTAGGTATTTTGCATAAGGGGAAAGTTTCGGTTACTACATCCTTCACTCATTAAATTTTCTCCAAAGAGTATAACATTCTTCCCTAGCACTGCTGTTATAATCACGATAAGCTTAAATAGGATTGAATTTGATTTAGATTTCCAAAACTTTGTATTTTACGATTTAAATTTTGTTGATTATATTAGATAGCTTCGATTTACGTCACTTACGTCGCAACACGTTTTTGTTGTCTTACAGATAGAAGCAAATACTATACTCTGAAAGTTTCAAAAGCCTTTGCTTTGGCTTTAAAAATGATCTTGTGATCTACTGCATATTTAAACATACATTAATTTTAATAAATTTTGATTTCTAGTATAGAAGATTTATTTGAAAAAACAAAAACTTGCAGTTAGGTTGGTACTATTAATCTTTTGAAAGTCACAGCAACTTAACCTAAGACGTGTAATATTATCAAGCGCTTGAGTATGACTAGCATAGGTTTGCTAATCACGAACACCAAATGTTTGAACTTCTAGAGCTTCACATGATTCTTTTTGTTTTTAAGATCTTTTTCTCGGTTGTAAACTAAAATTTGGAATACTCTGGAGCTTCAATTTTTTAATTTTTAGCGTTGTGCCATTCTAACAGTTCTATTAAATAAGCTTTATCCTGGTGATCAGTAAAAAATTATTTGCTTAAACTATGGCTCATTTTCGTATATAGTTTTCTCCCGTTGTTAGTATGTATATATTTTCACATGTCCAATTGAGGTAAAGTAAAGTGAGCAAGGAAAATTACCCTCACTAAACACCGCAACAAAAAGGAAATCCAAAGAGGGTCCTGCTAGCTAAAAGTCGTAGAGTGGGCTGGGTGACAAGGACAGAAAAAGAAAACTTTAAGAAACAAATTTTATTGACACACCTCTTATTTAAAAAAACATATTACACAAAGGAATACCAACCAGTGAAGAAAACAATATTTATCCTGCTTATCCTGGAGGATTTGCATTGTACAAAAACCTTGGCAGTAATAATTAATTCACTTCTTAATTACCTCAAACTACTTTTTACTCTTAAATCTAATATTTACATAAGACAAAATAAACAAATAAATATTTTACGGATTGTTCCCAGTCACTTGTTTAATACAATTTCTTAAAAACGTTATATTCACATAAAACAGCTAAATAAATGCAAACAAAAGTCAAGTGGTAGTAGACACCTGCGATAAAAGGAAAGAAGAATCATCTACAGTAATTGTTTAACTCAATTAATAACAGCTGATGAATAGGTTATTCTTAACCTTAAACCAAAGCAATTAAAATTTATCAGATGTTTCTACACAAATATATTTATCTCAGTGTCTTTCAAACAATCACGTATACACATTCCGTCTATCTCAAAACTGCGTTTAATAATTTATAGAAACCTTCGTTTGTAAACTGAAAAAAAAACATATTCGCTCTTGTTTATCAAAAACACTGAAACAATTGGTGCGTAATAAAGTACGTTTATAAAATGTATATACTAACCAAATTAAGTAGTTTTATCCTGTAGGTTATAAACAAGACATAAATAAATAAACACCTCAAACTAACTACATAAGCTGACTCAGAGAAATCAAAATATAAATACCCAGAAAAAAAATACATACATACTTTAGTGGGATGATGCCTTTAAAAGGTGCTCTTTGAGACGTCCGCTCTTTTTTATGGAAGATTCTACAACCCTGGAGCCATCATGAAGGAATTCAGCAGAACCAACAACGCCTCCACAGTATGGTCACGCAGATTCTGCCATATGTTCCAACCATGATCGACAAGGTGTACGAGAACAGATTTAAAATTTGTAACTGCAAGACAAACAATTCTCGTGTCTCAAAGCCATTGATAAAACAAACAGTCTATGATGATTACATTATTGGATAATCTGCATATATGGAAATTTACGTTCACTCACAATTGCGCTAATTATAGTTAATCCGGTATCTGGTTATGCCAAAGTGATTGCTTGTAGGAAAATTGTAAAGTTCAGTGTTGTAATCTTAAACTTTCGTAAGCAAACGGTTAAATTCAAACGCGACGGAAAAATGTACAAAAATGCGTTGTACAATACTGTATTTGGATGTATACAAACCGATGCGAAGTGTCTTTGAAGTACTTAAAACCAACTGCAACACTAACTATATCAAGTAAGAGACCGCGAAACAACACGCATTTTTGTAGCGGAAAGTACTTCTACTTTTTCGTTGTTAAGTCATGAAAGCAGGTACAATACTAATTTTATTTTGGTCGCAACGTCCCTTGTAAAGGTTAATGTGTAGATAAGAGAAACATTAGACTCATTACATTAAACTTATGTTGGAAAGTCCGTAGGTAACCTTGTATAGTGGAGCAAACTGAAGCGTTCTAAACAACGCGAAATTACCTCAACGTGTGTAACTAGATAGGGAATATCTGTAGCCAAACTTGTAGAATTATGGAGTATATGTAGAATTGGTGGTCTAACTTCCCGCATAAAATGACAGAAATTTATCATATCAATAAGTCATATAGAGATAACGAACGAAAACTTTGTAAATCGAAATTTGTGGTCATAAACAACCTTGTAGCAACACGTACACAGCTGATTGCAATATTTGCGAGAAGAGAATAGAATAGTTCAATCCCTTATGACTCAATCAAGTAATGCACAACAATATAAATAGAAAGAACCTCAATACCTGTGGAAAACGTATAAATGAATCGCCATCTGGTTACTTCCACGAACAATAGTTGTGTAGGTAAAGAAGTTGTTCCATCTATATGGCAACAATTCTGAACTATTCTATTCTGACGATGCCGAAGACGTCGAAATCATGGTCAATGAATATTTTCTCTTTATGAATCCAATTTCAGTATCAGTTTTGGTCAATGGCTATGCAATTCCATGTGAGTTATATTATTATGTTAAAACTGCTTTTTGCAGGTCGCTTAATGGGAATAACGTTTATTTTTGCATGACACAGTAGACACACTGTCTTATTCTTGTATTACCCAAAAATATTTCTTTGTTTATTCCTCATTAAATACACGACATTTATCACATATTTATCGTTTTTTCGGAAAGTTCAGGGTTTAACAAAATTGTAAGTTTATACATCTCCTGTTGCAAAGACAAAATAGAAAATCAACCATATCAACTGAAGAAGCGCGTATCTACACTGCATAAGCGTATTGAAAATACCTAAAAGCGTAATGGAAAATACGAGATAAATCTTCGGTCGCGCTCGAGAAGGCGATCTCGGTTCAAGACAAATTTTTCTGTCTCAGTATGCCGCAAATAGCTAATGACCGGCCGGATGTTGCCCTCCGGTCGCAATTTGCCCACCTCTGATTACCAATATATATCGTAAACTGTATCGTTATTTCCAAGTATAAATAAATAGTTTTGTAGTATACTTGCTAAACTAGTGGATTCAACTGAGCAGTTTCTTTTAAGGTAAGGTGACTACATACTCTTAACAGTCTCTGTCGCAAGCAATGTGGGCACTAATATTTAACTCTATCTAAAAAGCTAATTAACCTAGATGTCAAAGATTGATTAAACGTGTACTAATTGGCTTTATTTGAATTTATTAGTGATACAGAGTAAAATTTACCGAACGGTTTAGTTACAAATAGCAGTAACCTGTAACCTGGAATAGAGTGACGGAAATGCCAATGCCGTTGGCATCGGTTTGGAGTTGAAAATTATTGTAAATAGAATAACCAATTATTGCCAAAAATGAACGTAACAGAGTACAAAGGGTCTGCTCAAGTTTGGCATGTGAAGAGTTAAGTGTAGTTGATTCGCCGTTTGGGGAATGCTTCGTCGACTGCTGAGATCCAATGAGACGGTCGTTGGTTGGCTAGTGCATGTGTGAGGACTGCTTGCGTTTCGGCGCTTTTGGGAATGTAATATCTTATCCAATAAAAAGACCCCCAAAAAACCTCCGAATTCTTTGTGGTTCCTTGTTTTTTAGCCTTTTGAAGCCTTTGGATGTGTTGCTCCATAAAGCAGTTGTCAGACTTAGTAACTACGCGCCCCAAGTGTTTAATAATGGAAACCTCAAGGTGGCACAAATGGAGTCGGTGTAGTTTATATTCTTTCAATACCAGCCGAAGCTATCGTAGGTGCTCTTCCGGGGTGTTACAGAAGATAATAAGATCGTCCAGGTATGCTACGACGAATTTCCGGGAGTATCCGGCCAATACCTCGTGAATCATTAATTTTTGAAAGGTTGTGGGAGCTCTTTTTAATGCAAAACGTCAAGACGGCAAATTGATAGCATGCCCCGTCTGAGGTGGTGAAGGCGGACAATAGTTTTGGAGTCTTCTTCTAAGGGGGACTTGCAAGTATCCTGATTTTAGGTCCAGTGTAGAAAACATGGTGCGTGTTTATTAGCACAAACAAGAACAAACGGTTGCCTATCACTACATATAATAAAAGCACAAACGTATAGATAACAATAACATTAAATCAGTTAAGTATCAACAGGATTAACTCGAGTGCGCGTAAATAAGTACAAACAAGCACAAATGCTAAGTTAATTAAAACAAATACAACATTAACACTGGTTTCAGAAGGGGGCGTGTTTATGAATATATATGAGTTCCACCGTTAAGTTAGTTAAGACGCATACTATTAATACAGGGTTAACACGAGTACCTGTTAATAAGTACAAATAGGAAATAGACATGGAGTCTTTTTCGAAATAAACACACAAACTTATCCCACTGCAACATTCATTACAAGGAATTAATAGACAATAGGTAATACCTGCAAAAGCAACAAACAGCCACTTATGAAATATCTGTTGGTGGCCGGGTTAGGGCCTCCTACAAGTCGTTGAATTCCTGGTTATCGGCGTTCTATGCCAAAGGACGACGGGAATCAAACGGCAAGACCTGACTGAACTTGAAACTCTCGTAAAGGTGATGTTAGTGAACCTCCATGGGCTGAAGTAACCAAGGGTGACGCTTCACAGGAGATGGCGGTAACGTCGACACCGGCCATGGACCGGTTGCTCGTTTCAAGAAATGCGAAACGTGTTTTGCTCCATAAGTTAGTGGTGTAACTGATCAGGGTGTGACTACTGACCGTGTAAAGGAATAGTGTGCTTGTTGGCCACCGGGATACGAATCTCTAACTGTGTAGTGATGTAGTAAAAGCGTGCAGTCAAAATAAAAATTACCAGTGATATAATGAGAAAGTAATGTGTGTTAACCAGGATAACAATCACTGGACGTGTGTAGTGTGTTATAATTAGTGTATGCATGTACGTAGCGTAGTACTAATTTTTCGATTCCAGTCACAAGCCTCCTCGTAAGTACTGCTCCTTTGATAAAAATCGGCAAGAGCTGACTTCCTTGTTGATTCGGAGCTGCCTTTAAATGCTTTCCCCTCTATATGGGTGCGTGGTTTCCTTGATCGAGGAAAATTGAGTTAAGTTTGAACCACTTTTACACGTGCAGGGAACAAAACAAAAGAAAATAAATTTTGTTTGACAATCGTTAGCTGAAATCAATTTCAGTTTGTTTGATTTTTTCTGTCTGGTAATAACTTCAAAGTTATAAGCAACGCCCAATACACCAGCTAGAAAAAAATAATTTGATGCCCCACTTATGCGACTTAGTAGCCATATATTATTTCATAGAGGACCTGTCCTATCTGGTAAACATCTGCTCATCGAATGATAACTATTCTTCTACTGGAATAGATCGATATTTTAAGAAAAACTAATAAGGATTTGTAGTAGTTAGGGTTATCTTCCGTTACAAATGGACCTGCACCTTGCCGTAGGTGGAATGGCTTGCGTGCTCTAATGAGCTAAAGAGCCAAACTACAAGTTCAACCAAAGTAGTAGGATCGTCAGTGAGAAACCAGACTAAGACAGGTTCCCGAAAAAGGGCAGCAGCTGTTTCGGTATTTAGATTGACAGAGACCATAGGGGTCCGTATGGTAGTCTAAGACACACTACCGCGAAGTGGAAGGCAACGGAAAACCACCACATTACCTCCCAAGTACACAGCGACCTTAAATTGTAATAAACATAATGGCATTCTCTTGGGTAAAAGATTTCGGATTTAAAATAGTCCCACATTCGGATCTCCGCGAGGGGACTACTTCGGGTGATGCGATTAGAAAGCTCAGAATAACAGTCGGGAACATTTTGCAAGTCGGAACGTGGAAAGATAGAAGTATGAAGCAAGTAGGTAAGCTAGAGAACCTGAAAATTGAAATGAATAGGTTAGCCCTAGATATAGTAGGAATCAGCCAAGTTCGGTGGCCAGAGGCGGGGAATTTTTGGAGTGGAGACGTCAAGGTAATTCATACAGGAGCAGAGGAAGGAAATTTGGTTGTGGGGATAGTTATGCGAAAAAAGATAGGACACTGTGTAGAAGATTACTTACAAAAAAAAACAAAGAGTATCATAGATTAGAATTTAAACCGGTAAACACAGTATTAATACAGGTATACATGCCCACTTCTAACTACAGTGACGAAAAAGTAGAATCGGTCTTCGAAGACATACTAAGATACGTAAAAGGACATCAAAATTGAATAATTACGGGGAATTTTAATGCAGTGGTAGGTGAGGGTAGGAAAGGAGCGATAGTAAGTTTATTTGGTTTAGGCACAAGAAACGACAGGTGAAATAGGCTGGTAGAATTTTGCAACAAAAACCATTTAACCATCACAAACACATTATTTCAACATCATTCTAGAATACGATACACGTGGAAGATACCAGGAGGTATAGGAAGATATCAAATATATTATATTCTTGTTAGACAACGGTTTATGAATCAAGTAAAGGACTGTAAAAGATCCCCAGAAGCAGACACTGAATGCCGCACTTAAATTTAAAATTTGAGAAAGAGAAAAAAGGCACATGGACTTTGAGAACTTGAAAGATAAAGATTTGAAAAAAAGTCAAATGAATTTCTGATACTAAGGAAGTAGAAACAGAATGGAATTACATTAAATCCAGCTTAGACATGGCGGCCAGAGATATTCTAGGGTACACATAAAAATAAAATGAGTAACCATAGATAACAAAGAATATCCTGAATTTAATAGAAGAAAGACGAAAATACAAAAATAGATCAGACGAAACAACAGAGATACAAAGTCTTAAAATAGGAAATTATTCGCAAATGCAGGAAAGCTAAAGAACAATGGATTGATGAAAAGTGCAAAGACGTATAAACTAAGATGGAAATAGGAAAGACAGACAATGCATACAAACTAATTAGAATGAATTTTAGGGATATAAAACCGTAAAGCAAAAATATAAGGGACGCGATAGGAAACGCTATTATAAAAAATGTAGAGAAAGTGGGTAGATCGAAAGAATATATAGGGAATTTATATACATGAGAGAAACTAACAGCATTAAGACAGGAATCAGACACTGAAAATGATGACTTGGGATATCCTGTACTCAGAGATGAGTTTCAATTAGCATTAAAGGGTCTGAAAAATGATAATACGCCGGATCTGTATATGGTGAAGCACAAACTCTAAAAGCTGCTGGACAGGCAGTAATAAAGCGTATCTTCCAACTTGTAAGCTATATGTATGAGACAGGCGAGATACCCAAAGATTTTTAACGTAATTTCATAGTAAGTATACCAGAAAAGAAAGGCGCGTATAGATGTGAAAATCTTCGAACAATAAATTTGACAGCACAAGTGTCAAAAATATTACCTAAAATTGTACAAAAACGAATGGAAAAACGAGCTGAAAAAATACTAGAAGAAGATCTGTTTTGGTTTAGGCGAAATAGGGCAATATGCGAGGCTATTTTGGCTCTGAGAGTGATAATGGAGAAAACAATAGTAAAAGGGGAAAGCGTGTATATAGGGTTTGTAGATCTAGAAAAAGCATTCGACAATGTAAAATGGAAAAATATGTTCGAAATACTCAAAAAGATTGGAATGAGTTATAGAGATAGACGAATAGGACATAGCTTATACAAAGAGCACACAGCAGTAATAGAATTAGAGCAGGAACATAGAGAAAACTTAATGAAATGCAGAAAGTTCTAACAAAGAGATGCAGTATAAAAATTAACAAAAATAAATCTGAACTAGTATGCAAAGAAGGGGAAAATAAATCAAAAACAAAAATACAAATAGATAACGAGAACTTTTAAGAGGTTAAGGATTTCTGCTACCTAGGAAGCCAAATAACGCAAGAAGGGAAAAGCGCAAAAGATCTAAAACATATATTAGAACAAGGTCGTGCTACATTTAACAAGAAAAAGCAACTACTGTGTTCAAAGATAACAAATATAGAAACAAGGAAAAGATTGCTTAAAACATATATGTGGAGCACAGCACTGTATGGCTGTGAAGCCTGGACAGTAGGAGAAACGGACAATTAAAAGGCATTTGAAATGTGGTGCTACAGACGTATGATGAAGATATCATAGATCATGAACCGACAAAGTTAAGAACACAGAGGTGCCATAAATGGCAGGGAAAGAAAAAAATATTTGGAAAACTGTAAAAAAATTAGGAGAGATAGGATTATTAGTCATATACTACGGCATGAGGGAATGGTGCGGAATATATTAGAAGCAGAGATAGAAAAAAAGAAGTCGAGGTAGACCTAGGTTATACTATTGCACACAGATAGTGAAAGATGTAGACTGTAGGAATTTCAGGGAAATGTGTAGGCTAGCTCAGAATAGAAATCAATGGGAGTTCGTGTCCAACCAGTCCCAAAATGGAAAAATGACGAAAAATATGACTGTACTTAAACATGATGATTATTATAAGCAACCAATACCTGTATTGGTAGTGCAATATTCTCGAATAATGTTAATTGTGTGAAAGGATTTACTGGAAAACTATTAATTCGGCAAATGTCTAAGTGTTGTGGGATCTTGACAGCTACAGGCTGCGTAACCCCCTTCACGTACCACTTAATCTCGATGAAATAGGGCATATAATTAGAAAACAATAGAAGGAGAACCGAGGTGTATATAGGCTGCGTGAGAATTTCAGAAAATGTGTAGGCTAGCTCAGAATATAAATAAGTGGAGGTACGCGCTCAACCAGTTTCGAGACGGAAACCTAATGACAAAAAAATAAGCGCACATAAATCTAATTATTATTATAAACAGCTGTTGGTTGTGAAATATCTACAACTAATGTTGATTGTGCGAAAGGATATATTGGAAAAAATATTAAATCGGCAAGTGTTCAAGTGCTGGAGGAACTTAGCAGCCACAGGCTGCTTACCCCCCCTTCACAACTACTGCATGTCGAGGAATAGAGTATATAATTGTAAAATAATGGAAGGGGACTGAACTGCATCTATCAAGAAAGAACAGCGCCTATGATCAAAGACAACAAACATAGAAACAAGAAGAAAATTGTTGAAAGCATATGTGTAGAGCACAGCACAGTATGTCTATGAAATACGGGCAATAGAACAAGCAGACAGAACAACGGTAGCAGCCTTTTGGAATGTTTTGCTTCAGATGTATGAGGATGATTGCATGGACAGACAAAGTTGACAACAAAAAGGTTATAGAAATAGTAAGGGAATAAAGATATCTGTGGAAAAAATAGGAGAGATAAAAGGGCAGAATACGTTCTAAGTTCTTTTTTGGGAATATTACTGGATATATTACAAGCAGAGGTAGGAAAAAGGAGGTAGATGTAGACGAAGATCAGATAGTGATAGATGCAGACTGTGCAAATTTCTGGGAAATGTGTAGGTTAGTTCAGAATAGGAAACAGTGAGGGTACGCATGTAACTAGTTGCGAGACTGAAGACCTAATCATGATGATGGGATTGTCTTTTGAGATCATTTTACAATTGTCATTAAACTGTAAGCTCTGGTGTATTTTGTCAAACCTCTTTCTACTCAGTTCTTTGACAAAAACCTGAATTGGTGCTCCAATAGAACCGGACCTTCGATTTATGTACGATAGACATATATGTGCATATGACCAAATATTTACGAAGATCTTGTTTGGTAATATTGGTCGACTAATTTGAATTTATTTGTAATGAATACAAGTTTGATTCATCGACTATCGTTTGCACAATATCTTCAGAATTAAAAAATATGTGAAAAATGACTATAGAATAGTTGGATTCAAGTTTGTGGAGATAAATGTCACTGCCTTTGAAAGATTTCAGATCATCATCTAGGATTAAATTCTTCTTCTTTCAGGTAGTTGATGCTTTTATATTCTACTTGTATCCAAAACTTGCTGATTCGATGTCTCTAGAGTCACGTTAGTTTCAAGGTCTGCTTTCTGCTCGCCAGTTACAACCCCACCTCCACACACAATAGTGGCATTGTGGATATCATCCTCGTAGGTTATCTCTACGTCTTCTAAATAGAATTGATTGTCATCTAATCCATCCACACTGCACACGTCATCATCAAATATATACTCGGCATACCATTTTATTCAGCTTTCGTATGGTTGGTGTTTATTCATTATCATGGCAACTGGGTGTCACTGATACACTCAAATAGTAACCTCATATCGACTGATGTAAACAAAAATATTTAAAACCTATACTTAGATCGGTTAAACAAAACTATACTTACATTTTAGAATTATATTTTTACAAATAGAAATTAAATTTGCTAAACTCTGTTGCTAGCCTCTTCAAGACAAACAAAAACTACCAACACATTCCACGTTCTCTATCGGTAGAGCATAAAATTTAGCAAATTTAGATTTAATTCAAATTGGAAATAGGTTTGTACCAGAATTACTGCACGACATTTCTAAACGAAAAATACTTTATATACAGTTGGAAATGGGTTGTATCAGATATGATACAGTGTAGGGTTAACCCTACAAGTTGATTATTTATTCAAGTATTAAAGCCGACAAGTCGTCATGCTATTTCTCGTCAAGTGGTTTTAGGAAGAGAATGCAGACCTACCTCGTAATACGACTATTTAAAAGTAATCACAATAAGTTTCGAATTATATTTTGTAAACGTCCGGGTGTTTAACAACATTTTTTTCATATAGTTGTGGGAAGCTACTGAACAGTATTTAAAAAACCTTTTAGTAATTAACATGGGCTCAAGTATAAGTAATTCATAAAGATTTTAAGTACCTGATGCAATTTTTGCTAAAAGCTTTGTGTCATTAGGTTACACACACAAAATAATTAGCTAATTAATTTGCATGTAAACTTGGGGAACACATTACAAGGGAATCTATAATTATTATTAGTAACTTAATTAACTTTAACCGTAGCCTTCGATGTGTTTAATAAGAGATTCTACAACCTCAGATTCGCTTAAACTTAACTATATATTGTATTAAAGTATACAATCAATCTTGTTTTAAACTAGTAACTAGAACTAGGTAACGATTACCTTCAGCGCTACTACTCTTAGCGCATTGAAATAGTTGCTAAAAATTTACGCACTGTACATTTACTATTGTACCCAAACATGACTGCACTTCACCAAAACAAGTTTATACTTAAGCTGCTCTAATTCTACTTATTATTAGTCTCTAGTCTCAACTGCTGCCAAAGGTTTAACAGCTTGGTGGTTTAATTCGTATGCGTCTGACCACTAAGTCCAAGGTCCCTGGTTCGAATCCCGACACGGTCCGCTTGAAAAGTGTTATACAAGCATTTTTCATAAAACTACGCCTTCTCTAAGATAAGAGATAAAATGTAGGTCTCGTGTGTGAATACTGTCACGCACGCTGAAGATCCCTACCTTGCTTAGAACAGCAATAGTTCGGCAAAATTCAAAATTTCCAAGTAAAATGAAACTCGCTTCTTGGCCAATGTATAACTTACGGGTGAATCATTGGAAAATCAAGTGCAGTACCACACGTTCCAAGAGCGATCATTGGATAAACGAGTTTAGCTATTATCGTATTAGTTTTGTAATGGACTTTTTTTGGTTAGATGTAAAAACTTTAACGCGTTGTTTGTATGAAGTCTATACATATATAATGTCTAATTTTTTTAGATAAAAATATAACGCCATCGATTTTGATTCAAATGCATTTGGTGGGAATAATTTCGCGTTAGAAAAGGCTAAAAGAGAGGGATGGGATATAGGTAATCTTAATGACGGTGAGGTAAAAGAGGAATATAAACAAGTATTAGATAAAAAGATCAAAGAGATACCTATAGGAGGGAACGTAGAAAATAGATAGAAAGAAATAAAAAGGGATGTACATGATACAGCAACACAGACCACAGGTAAGAAAAAAGTAGAAGCGAGAAACCCTGGGTAACAAAGGAGATATTAGATTTAATAGAGAAAAGAAGAAAGCTTAAATCTTTCAGAGAATCGGATAGTGAAAGTAAGCAAATATATAATAGAGTTAGAAATGAGTACACGAGTGTAAAATAGCTACAAATAAATGGATGGAGGAGAATTGTTAGGGAATACAAGATGATTTGAGAGTAGGCAAGACAAACAGGGATTAGAGGGCAGTTAGAAAGTTTTTTGGGGAAGATAGGAAAAAATATAATGGAATTAAAGATGAGAATAATGAGCTTCTAATTCTATTAAGCTGTCTTAGCCAAATTATCAGAACTCATTAAAATATATATAGGAATTATTTGCTAATTATTTGCATTTTTTGCTGATAAAACCAATTTTTTTGCTATATCTCTAAAAAAGTGACAAGTGGCTAGATAGCTTAATATAAGCTATCTAGCCAACTAAAAAAAATACCTACACAAAATAAAATAAAAAAATTAACAATATATAAATTATTTACTATTTTTTGCTACCATTTGCAAATAAAAAAAAATCAAATTTTCAAATAATAAAATAAATATCAATATCTACAAGAGTAAAGTGCATTAAAGAAATTAATTCCTGGCATGACTAAAGAATACCGACTTTTTATGAATTATTTACTCTTAAAATATGCAACTCCCAAATTATCAGAACATATCAAAATATATATAGGAATTATTTGCTTTTTTTGCTGATAAAACCAATTTTTTTGCTATATCTATAAAAAAGTGACAAGTGGCTAGATAGCTTAATATAAGCTATCTAGCCAACTAAAAAAATACCTACAAAAAATAAATTAAAAAAATTAACAATATATAAACTATTTGCTATTTTTTGCTGCCATTCGCAAAAGAAAAAAATCAAATTTTCAAATAATAAAATAAATATCAATATCTACAAGAGTAAAGTACATTAAAGAAATTAATTGCAGGCATGACTAAAAGATACCTACGTTATATGAATTATTTACTCTTAAAATATTGCAACTCCCGATTTTTTGCTCGCGAAATTAAATGTTCAAACGATAATAATGGCCTTTTGTCGTTTTTTATATTAGTTTCGTGAGCAATAAATAAGGATTTACATAATTTAAGAACAAATAAAGCAAGCTACACGATTATGAAATTATGATAGAAGCAATTAATTTTTTAAAAGCACTTCACTCTTGTAGTCCCAGGCCAACTTATATTATTATTATCGTTTGAACATCTAATTTAACGAGCAAAAAATTCTGGAGCTGTATATCTAAAAAGCAAATAATTCATAAACATTGTAAATGCTATAGTTGTGTCAGCAATTAATTTCTTTAATGTATTTTACTCTTGTAGATATTGATATTTATTTTATTATTTAAAAATTTGATTTTTTTCTTTTGCAAATGGTAGCAAAAAAATAGCAAAAATTTATATATTGTTAATTTTTTAATTTTATTTTGTGTAAGTATTTTTTTTAGTTGGCTAGATAGCTTATATTAAGTTATCTAGCCACTTGCAACTTTTTCACAGATATTAGCAAAAAAATTGGTTTGATCAGCAAAAAGAAAAGCAAATAATTAGCAAATAATTCCTATGTATATTTTTATGTGTTCTGATAATTTGGGAGTTGCATATTTTATGAGTAAATAATTCATAAAAAGTAGGTATTATTTAGTCATGCCAGCAATTAATTTCTTTAATGTACTTTACACTTGTAGATATTGATATTTATTTTATTATTAGAAAATTTGATTTTTTTCTTTTGCAAATGGTAACAAAAAAATTGCAAATAATTTATATATTGTTAATTTTTTTATTTTATTTTGTGTAGGTATTTTTTTTAGTTGGCTAGATAGCTTAATATTAAGTTATCAAAAAAAATATTATTATCCCAATCCCAAAAAAGTCGGGAGCTGATAGGTGTGAGAATTTTAGAACGGTTAGTTTAACTTCCCACGCTTCCAAAATTCTAACAATAATAATTAATAATAGAGTAGAAGCTTTGATTGAGAATTATGTAGGCAAAGACAATATGGTTTTCGTAAAGACAGAGGGACTAGAGAACCGATACAAATGAATAGGGTAATTATCGAAAAAAAGTTACAAAAAAATAAAAAGACTCATTTTGCGTTTGCAGATTTAGAAAAAGCATTTGATAGGATTATTTGGATTTTTGTGTTCAGGGTTTTGCGAAATATTGGAATCTCTCATAGGGGTAGAAAAATTATTTACAGTCTATATAAAAACCAAGCGGAGTAAATAGATTTGAAGAAACAGAAAGGTAGCTAAGATTAGAAATGGTGTTAGACAGGGCTGTATAATATCTCCCTTGATTTTTAGTGTTTATATTGAGTAAGCTTTAAATTTAGCTAGAGAGAGAAAAGAGATAACTATTAGTGTACAGGGACAGAAAATAAACATGTTAAGTTTTGCAGATGATATAGTCATTATAGCAAAGTCTAGAAAAGAGTTAGGAGAGTTTTTAAATATTTTCGATAAGATAGTACAGAGTAACTGTATTCTGAGAATTAACTCAGGATAGACAAAGATAATGACAAGTGAGTTACAACCTCATTCTAATCCAAAATTAAAAATAGGTAATACCGAGTTAGAGGAGGTAGATGAGAATTGCTATTTAGGTAGTATAATTACAAAGGACGAATGTAGCAGTAGGGATATAGTAGCTAGAATAGCTCCAGCTAGAAAAATGTTTTTAAAAAAGAAAGACTTACTAACAGCTAATAATATTAGTTTAGATGATAGGAAAAGTTTTTTAAAGTCGTACGTATAGAGCGTTTTATTATACGGTAGTAAGACTTGGACAATTAAAATGGTAGATAAAAGATAGAATCTTTTGAAACTTGGTGTTATAAGAGAATGTTAAAGATTAGTTGGACAGATAGAGTAACAAATGAGGACGTTTATAGAAGGATAGGTGAGGAACCCTGTATGTGGAAACAAAGGTTAGGACAGATAGAATGATAGGGCACCAGATAAAACATGAGGAACTATTTAGTAAGTTTTTAGATTATAGGCTACCAAATAAATATAGAGAAGAAAGACCTAGACAAAGCTATACTAGTCAATATATTAGAGATTTAGGTTATGAAGGGTATATAGACCTTTTTAGACTAGCTAAGAATAGAAAAGAATTTAGGGCTGCGTCAAACCGACCATAAGTAAGTTCGAAAACAAAACAAAAAAGAATAAATAAATAAAAATTAGTTAACTAAATGTCACCAGGACATAACTCACAATTAATTAGCGGTCTGGCATGTTGGTAGCGATTCGCTGCTTAAGCCTTGCCATAACATATAACTTAATTAACGTCTCCATGACATAACTCACAACCAGTTAGCGGTCTGGCATGTTGGCTGCTATTCGTTGCTTAAGCCTAACCATAACATATAGTTTAACACTTCTCCTTTTTTGGAGGGGATAACCAGGTAATATTTCATTTCCTTATAAATGGGAATCATGTAAACATGTAGAGTTCCTATACAACCATTAGGTTGCTAATATCTAGTAGAGCCAGGTAGATAAGGAAAAGATAGAAGAGTATGGAAAGACCTAGACCAAGCTATATTAGTCAAATTATTAGAAATTTAGGTTGTGAAGGGTATGTAGAGCTTTTTAGATTAGCACAGAATAGAAAAGAAGTTAGAGCTGCGTCAAGCCGACCTTAAGTAAGGTCGAAAACAAAATGATGATGATGAATTTAATCGACTCGGGTAAATTGAATAGGCAGATTTGTCTAAGAGGAGGCATACTATTTTGCGAATAACACACGCAACAAAACAACGTCAATTATTCTATCCAATGGATTGGAACTGCCGCTTTAGCAGATGTAGTTCTACAGCTGCAAACCCGACAAGCTGTAATCAAGTCGTTTTTCTTCCTCAAGAACTGACAACGGACGTGGAGTATCATTCACCGAGTACGTAACGTAAGCACATCGTATAAAACTTTAAAAAAGGGAATTATGAACGTTGCTTGTATAACAACTACTGTGACTATCAAAACGAGAGCGCAGCATCAAATCTGATATTCAATTTACAATCATAGTAAGACTTATCACACAAACGAGTATTTTGCAGACAAAAGCAACTCAACCATTTAAAATGAATAGAAATATCCAAATCAACGGTCATGGTTTTTAAAATTATAACGGAAATAAAAACGTCATTTTTGCTTTAGGATGCAGCAGCATTTTTCTTTGAAATAATTATTATTAGCATAGACAGTAGGTTGCCAACGATCAGGTAGTGCGTTAATTACTACATAGAAAAAAATATGTAGTATTATGAGCCATAAATTATTCAAAAACTTTAATTATAGTCTCAACTAATACGACGATTCTGAAAATGGTTTCCGAGCTTTTAGAAAAAAATGGTAATCAATTGGCGACGATTCAGGAGAACACAGTGTTTGATCAAAAACGTGTCTTAATCAGACATCTTTCCTAAGACATATTGTGCTTCGTGTGGTCTTGCGTTATCACACAAGAGCATTGGCTTACGTCGACTAACTGCAAACGGTTGCATAACATGTATCTTTCCAACCGTTCTACGTGATTCAGTGCAATATAGTTCTGCTGCTAGAGTTTCACCGGGTTGCAAAAAAAATAATGAACTAAGACTTCGCAAGTCTACTATACAGTCAGCAAAACCTATTTTGGATTGGGTTCTGTTCCCACTTATCGTACTAGAGCTTCCGCAAGATCCAACCATAGTCTAGAACGTTGGCGGTTGTCGTAGAGAATCTATATTTCATCGCACGTTACAATGCATTATGGAAATGACACAGTTTGTTCCGATTAAGGAATATGAGGGTGAAACTCACAATTGTCGCAACTTGTTTGCAGGCATTAATCTCGTGTGGATTCCATTGATTGAGTTTATTTACCTTCCCGTAGTTGATTAAGATAACGATTTATGGTACTTCTTGAAACGTCCAATATCTCGAAAAAAATTTCTAGCGAATTTGACGAAATTCATTCAATTCTTACCGTATCTCTTCATGTTTATGGTTGTAATTGACAGTCAATGTGGTTCATTTTCAAAGGCAACATTTTCGTTTGTGAAAAATTACTAATTAACTGTTTTCTTTATATACCTAGTTAATTGCAATAGCTGCTGCTGTGGATTTTAAACCATTTTCAAATTAAGATAAAGCACCCAAATATCATGCGTTGGCAACATTTTTGGAATTATTCTAGAGTTGCTAAAAATTGTCTATTATATCAAATGACAAGCAAATGAATGTTTATTATCTGTCAGAACTAAAACAAAATAGCGGGGCAAAACTTAGGCCGAGTTGATCAAAGCAATTGATTCTTTTGAAGTTAATTGAATTGGACATATGCAACTATTTATTATGTGAGATTAAATCGATAAATTTAACAAAACACTTTTAAAGTTAATGCACAAGTTTAAACTCCTAGTTACGGGAGTTCCAGAGATGAATAAACCAAAACGTTCCATTTAATCCTGTTTTGCCCTTTTCTGCATGTAATTTTGTCTTAATTTTAACATTTTTGAATTGTTTACAGGCATACTCAGGTTAGTTTTCTGAATTTTATATTCTTGCCAAAAAATGTTACTTGTAACTAACCCTTCGAAAATTTTCAAATATATGACATCATTGCTTAAAAACTAAATATTTTGGTTTATGTTTTGGCAAAATTTTCAACTTGCAATTAACCCTTCATTCAGTGGTGGTCCAGTACTACCAATTTTCGCTCTTCTACCTAGAAGACTGACTGCTATTAAGATATCTGTCGATTATTACTTCAATTATATACTAATATGTCTGTAGTCTCTGTTATACGAGGTCTGACAATTAACTACCGACACCAATTGAGACAAAAACGTATATTTGAAAATCAAAGTTTATCAATCTTCAAAATACTCTCATTGGGTAACTACACACTGAATCCAGCACCTTTTCTTGTTTTTGTAATTCTTCTGGAACATTTCTGTTGGTAACTAGTAAAATGTCCTCGTCACAGATGTTTTAATGTCAGTTACCGACTCAAAATGGGTCCCTTTCATGACTTGCTTGAACCAAAAAAATAAAAAATATCACATGGAGCCATATCACGTGAATATGAGACCTGAGGCAGCACTGAAATATTTTTATGGTCAAAAAGTGCATCACATTAAGAGCACGATGACATGGGACATTACCTTGATGAAGAATCCATGTCTTCGAGTTGTTTGGTCGGACCCACTGATTTTTTTTCGCAACCGTTCTGATACTTTCAGATAACATTGTTAATTTATGGTCTGTTCAGGTGGTACGAACTCCTAATGCACCACTCTTTTGTTGTCAATGAAGCAAATCATCATGGTTTTGACTTTGCATTTGCTCATTCTTGCCTTTTTTGGTCTTACTGATCGAGGAGACAGCCAGTGTTATATTAGCGCTTTGTTTGAGGATCACACTGAAGGAACATACTCTTATCACCAGTAATTACACGACCCAAAATGGTTGGATTATTTTCAATCTGTTGAATACAATCCTGTGCGACGGACATTCGCACGCGTTTTTGTTTCTCAGAGAGGCTGTTTTAAACCATTTTTGCGCAAAGCTTTCTTATGCACAAATCTTCAAACAAAATCTTTGTAATTGTTTCGCCGTTAATATTCAGTTCATTTAATATTCAAATGGTTTGCCACCGATCCTGCTGCACAAGAGCACGCACACTCTGAACGTTCGTGTCAGTTCGCACATCAGCTGTCCTTCCACTTTCCTACTCATCTGCGACTCTTTCTCGACCGTTTTTAAAGTCTGTGTGCCATTGAAGTACCTGTGTACGACTCATGGCTTCACCATCGAACACTTCAACTACCTAATCTAACTATCCGTTGTAGATTCCCTGAGTTGCATACAAAACTTGATCGCGCATAGTTGTTTGATAATAAGTCGTTCCATTTACGTGACACACACCACATTCACAACACAACCAGAAAACTAACGATCGTATGGGATTTGCAAATACATCTATTAATAAATGAAGGATAGGAAAATAACAACCCGAAGTGTGAGATTTGCGGTGCTACCATATGCGAGCACATATTTATCCGGCCTCGCACTTCTGAATTTTTATCTAAAAGTACTATAGGTACCATAGGTTTGATAGAAATTGTACTAAAACACGTTTTGCCTTAAGAGCAAATATTCTGTATAGAAATAGCGCCTCGTTTGAATTAAAAAGCAATTAAATTTTAAATTAATTAGCCTTTGTATAGCATAAAAATATTTTAAATAAAACATGTTCTCGTATTTTCGGGAAGAATTGAACAATACATCAAATTCGTATGAACTAATTAACAAAGAAACGTTTTATTACAAAAAGCGGTCGGAACATTAAAAAAAATACAAAAAATATAATAGAAATTGATAAGAAACATTTTCAGACCTAAATATTTTATATATAGTTATTAAACTTTTAAGATTCTTAAGGTCTATATTAAACATCAATAAATTATTCGCGTTGACTTTTCAGTTGGTATGACGCTGGGGTGAAATTTTCGAGTTATTTTTGTATAAGAAAAGATACAAATTGATTCTAGAACAGGTAGATAAGCGTTTGTATACCAAAATTACATCGTCTGCTCGTTGACGTGCGAATTTCTATTTACGTATACGAGTTTCGTATTTGTTTATTGGTTTGTCAGAATTTAATAACTTAGTTAGGATAAGAAGTGCTAAATTCATAGTGTTTATTATTGATGGCATGGTTTTGGGAAATCAAGTCAAATTGGCTGCTATAGCAGGATTAGAAGAAGGCGAGTTGCTAAAAGGCAAAGTAATAGACAATTCCATGCCTTTGTCAACCCCTTTGAACCTCTAATTGAGAGAAAATTTCTAAAGTCGTTTCGACAGGATAAAAACAGGACTCTGGATTTGATTGAAACCCTATAACGTTTATTATCACTACCCAGCAGGAAAAAAAATGGTTGTGTTGATTGTACACGTGTAGTCGGTCATTTACCCTCCGAACATATTTC
This sequence comes from Platerodrilus igneus, assembly GCA_036346225.1. Lineage (NCBI taxonomy): Eukaryota > Metazoa > Arthropoda > Insecta > Coleoptera > Lycidae > Platerodrilus > Platerodrilus igneus. Next base: position 9,767,447 of record JARFIW010001599.1, read on the forward strand.
GCTATATATACCGAGGCTATTTATGTCAATAGAAAAGGATACCATTTCATAAATATGCACTTGGTAAGATTAATTTAATGCTTAGCTCGATTATGTTAAAATATGATTTATTTAAATATGTGATCCAAACCTAAAAAAGGTTAATTTCTGTGCAAGATATCCGGGTAGCGGTAACGACAATTTGATGTTATGAAGTAGCAATGTGTTACCTATCATGGGGAATTTTCATAGCCAGGGTTCCAATTATTTGTTACGTATGAACACGCTGCTTTATGAATTGAAAATAGGTTGTACAATATCAATTTTTCCTATTCTAGGTGATTCTGGTTATGCTCTTTGGCCGTGAATGTAAACGCCGATGTTGAATGTTTTGCCAAATACTTCAGAAACTGTATATAACAATAGACATATGAGCACACGATCAAGTATAGAGCGATGTAATTGGGTGTTGAATTTAAGATTTAGATGCTTTCTCAAAGATTATTTTCAAAGATTATTAATGCTTGTTGCATTCTGCATAAAATCCTTGTAGATAATAATCTTATGCCAGTTGAATTTGGGGAAGAAAACGAAGTAAATGAAGAAAACAATTTAGGAATGTATGAGGTCGGTCTGTTGTACCGCTGCACGCAGTTGGCCTTGATAGGATTAATCCCGATTTAGCAAGTGGATGAAAGGTACAACAGGAAGTGATTTGAAATCATTTTACGTAGGACACCAAATAGTTTTGTCTTTGGATGATATATTACGCCTTCTTTGATTAATTATAGTTTCTTACTTCATATAATAATTATGTAGTGAGTTCGGCACATGCAGTTACTAATAGGTCAATAATTTTTGTATTTAATAATTAACTATGTAATTCTAAAATGTACATAGAAATACTGACAAAATTAATATGGGACAAATGGTCGTAGACCGTAAATTTTTGATATTTTGAATATTTTACAAATTATAAGTAATGAATTAAAACTATTGTAACTGTGGATTAATTACTAGGTAATATTTTTTTTAATATTAATACAAAATCTGACTATAAATAGGAGTACATATTTATACAATTTATATTTGATTTCTCGTTTCACTACAATATCTTCTTCTAACAATTTTAACTTTCTTACATTTAAACGTGATACTACAATCCCGCAAGCGCGGTATACTAGACGCAAAGGCAGTTGGTAACGCTAATCCAATAAGTGGAAATTAACGCGCCTATCTGTCAATGACGTCACACAATATGCAAATTTAAACGCGCAATTGACGTAATATATCAAATTTGCAAACAGTTCGTAAAAATTAAATACTCACATGAATAGGTCCAGCTTCCTACGGGATAAGTTAAAGATGGCGTCTGCAACGTCCATCAGGGCTGATAAGAGCCCCCTTCAAGATAATTTAAGGATGTTGGCTGCTCCGGTTAGCTGCTACGGCGGTCGCGGACTGCGGTTCGGCCAGGTTGCTTCAAATTATCTCCTGCCTATGTAGGGAACGATAAGGAACAGGTATAGGGACGACAAACAAAGATAACAGAAAAAGGGGATCTACATAAATAAAAGATAAAGATACGTTACCGAAAACCCAACCACTCTTCTCGAAGTTCAAAGGCAAAAAGCCACGTTTCAGCGTCTCTCGGAAACTCCTCACTTTTATTCTCCCGCCACACGCGTTAGCGCGATTTGGCGCAAACGCACTCTGACGTGACGGAAATACACGCCAAGTCTTTTGAATTTAAGGCGCGAACTCCCGCACATCAAAACTATACTAGAAAGATGTCTAGTGCCAAAATTGGCACGTAACAACTTCCGTTTATTATATTCCTCCTTTATGGTTATTTATCTGTTATTCTGTTCAGAAAATTCTTCACTTACGGATAACGCATGATTCTGTCCCCGAGTTCGTCGATGAAAATGTGTAATACCCGATGTTGATGCAATAGGTTTCTCTTTCAATATAGGTTTACATGGGCAGTATTTCTTCTGAAATTGTCAGACTTGTGTCGTCCTCCTCCTTTATTTACTGTTGTCAAAATTTCGTTTTGTGTATCATTCAGTCTGTCCTCATTAAGAACAATTGTGTTCGACTCGTAGTTGAACACTTCAATCGTTATAGTATCCTCACCAAAGTTAAATTCCGTCCTGATTCTAATATCCTAATGTATCCTTTAATTAATGTAAAGGCTGTCGTATCTCTTATTTCTTCCTTTAATGGAGTTAAATCAGTATTGCTTGATACACCTCCACCAGTAGCAATTCTGTGTTTTACAATTAAGGCTTTTTTACTTTTAAAATTAGTGCGAAGATCACTCCACGTCTGTAGATAATGCATTTATTCACTTTTCACAAAATACTATAGGTTCTACTAATGACTTACTTTTCTCCATTGCATTCATTCTTTTTTAGCTTCTGGCACTGCATCTAATAAAATTTCAAGCACTTTCCACAGACTCTGGCCGTTTATCTTAGTAAATGTTTTTGTAAATGTACCTCGTATTGAATACAGGTGGAATTGCACGAGCTCTGTCATTACCGTTTTTTGTTCGGGTGTTATGATACCCAGGTGTGTGCTATTACTATTGCCGGTAAGATGCACTTCTAATGTAATATTCTTACAAAAAGGTTTATTGTTTTAGCACAACAACAGTAGATTTAACTTTAAACTGAACTGACATTTTGGATACCGATCACATTTGTTGGTGTTATTTAGCCGATTATCCAACTTTTTAGTTTGGTATAATTGGATTATAACAATGTTGACAAACATCCGTGCGAATAATCTTCGTATTCGAAAAACATAATTTGAATGGCAATGATAGCGTGTATACGAATTCTATTGTATGAATTGCTTCGTATATGGAATGCTTCGTATGCACTCGAGAATGGGAGCCCTGGTAACGTAAATAACCATTTATATGACGTATTAATCTCACTTATTTTAAACCCAATTCAATATTTGTTGGAACAACAATTTGGTTATCTACAACATTTTTTTCATAAGAACAAGTAGTTCCACATTGCATGATACCTTTTGCAAAAGGGAAATCTTTCAACTTTTAACAATATAATTCGTCAAATAACTAATAATCAACTTTATTAATCGAACTAAGGAAAAACGTTGTACTAACGTTACCAGACTGTATTGATGAGAGGTCACACTTAGTCCTTAATAAAGGATGATCTTCACTACCCGTCTCTCCTGGTTTTTATTTAAACGCTAAACGTACATTTGAAATCCAATATGTATCCTTTAACAGGTTGGCTGCGTTACCGGTCGCCTGAGACCGGCATCAAACTATTCTATTGTGCAGAAGAAAATGTACATAAACTTTCACAACTTGCGACATCTGCAGCTTCGCGATATTCTCATAGTTTTCACTTTTACAGGTACCTGTAGGTTTCTTATCACCTGCGAAAAATAGAACTACTACAATCGTTTACCGGTCTCCCGGGACCTGTACCGTACTAGAGCGATATTTTATTACCTATGTGCGGTACAGGACCCTCAGAACCGGTATTGTTTTAAACGGCAGTTGGCAGGTCTGGCTTGACCGTTGTGGTAATAAACCGCAGTTAACTGGAATACTTTGTTGTGTGTACACTATGGTCCGTTCTAGAAAAATTTTAATTTTGGCTCAATGTTCTCTGAATAATAAGAATGCAAATGTAGTTTCTGAAAGTGTCTGTGAGACAATACACAGCAAATGAACAATGAATCAGTGATTGAACCAGGAAACGTACATAAAACCGTCAAATACACAACGAGCGCGGGATTTCAAGTTCCTCAAAACGCATCGTGGATAATGATCAGTCAGCGAATGCTGATAATCAGTTTGAGTGTAATGCAGACTATGATTCAGTGATTCGGTGCTCGATAAAGATTATACCTCTAGTAATGGTACAGATACCGAAAGTAATTCTGATTTCGAAGAACCGTCGGCGGCGGCACAAAACGTGGTGCTGAATTAAGGAGAGTGGCATCCGATTGTTGAGTTGAAATTGAACAATGTCCAGAACGTGCTAAATTGAATTTTTATGTTGGTGCTATTAAAAATCCACTAGATGCCTACCAGTTGTTTTTATCTGAGGATCTGATAGCACTCATTGTTGAAGAAGCTAACAAATATGCGCGCAAAATTATAATAAAGCAGAGCTCGAAATCTAGGCTTAATTTGTGGCTTGATTGTAATTATATTAAAATGAAACGTTTCTTTGCAATTATCTTAGTAATGGAATTGAATGAAGTACCTTCGTTGAATTTATATTGATCGAGAGATCATAAGTTTCGAAACGAGTTTATTGCAAATACCATGCCGCGGGATAGATTTCTCCTGCTATTACGTTGTATACATTTCTCTAATAATGAAACTGCAGATTTTAATGATCGTCTCCACAAAGTAAGGAATCTATTGGACACTTGAACGAGAATTTCAGAGAACTGCTTACACCAGGAAGAGTTCTAGTTGTTGATGAGAGTATAATGCCTTTTCAATGTAGATTACTTTTTAGACAGTATATACCGAACAAAACACATCCTTATGGTATCAAAATGTATAAGTTATGCACAGTTGATGGATGCACAAGCAATATTTTTGTGTATACAGGCAAACATGTTAGAAGCCCAGAGGAATCCCATTCTGAACAAATCGTACACGATCATTTGAAACTAAAGCTGGACATTACTTATATTCTAACAACTTTTACTCTCGTCTCAGCTCAGCGGAATCACTCTTCAGGCAAAATATGATTTATTGTGGTACGTTGAGATCAAATCGGAAAAGTATACCTAAAACACTTTCTCATACAATGAAAAAAGGTGATGTTTATGGCTTGCAAAATGGTTTCTTACAAATTATCAAATGGATAGATAAACGACCCATTTTGATGTTGAGTACAGATCCAACCCATACTGCAACTTGCCTGCCCACTGGAACACGACAGAAATGAAATGGGTCATGGGTCAACTGGGTCCAAGTGGGTCACTTTTTTGTTTGGGTCACTGAGTCAGTGGGTCCCGTGTACTGACCCGGATTGACCCAGTGACCCACATTGACCCAGTGACCCACATTGACCCAGTGTCACAAATTTACCCGATGACCCAAACTGACCCAGTGACCCAAACTGACCCAATTGATTCAGTAACAAATTGAATTATTGAAGTCATAAAAATCTTTTTCCCATACTTTCAGCTCGATTTATTAACTATTTTCACAAATGCATAAGCTTATTGGTGGCGTTAGTTGCTGCATTCGTTTAATATTTCAAGCCAACGCTAAAATGTTTTGTAATCAATACATCGCTTTTTATATAATATGAAACGCATTTTTACATGTTTTTCAAGAAACGTGCTGTGGCGCTGTGCCGCGAGAATGCAGTGTTATGAACGTATACAATTTTGTATGTTCAAATAATAGTATTCTTTTACATAAGAACTGAAATAATTTGTAGCAAAAATCTTAATATTATATACCCGGTTATTTTCAGTGTCCATTATTTTTGTAATTTGTATATCATTATCGTTAAGCATGGATAAACATCACCTTAATTGTAATTTAAACCTTATACATAAGTGCCGACTTTTATAAATCTCCGTGAGACCGAGTTTTCTTGATAAGACTAATTAACTAAAATAATGATGAAGATCATATAAAACAATGTTCCTGTATCGACTCGATGTAAAAAAACGGGATTATTCAATTTATATTTTATTGCGTTTGTGATTGAAAAATATTTTGATCATTTAGTATATTTAATTGTTAAACATTCTCACACTAATTAAAATTGTTTCGGACAGCAGCTACTCCTTCTGCCAGTTAGTTCTGAGATTTATTTTGTAACTGTAATTCGTAGAACAGCACATATTTATAAAAAATTAATAATAAAATTTCCAAATTTCATAATCGATTATTCGATAAAACTCGCCCACTAATTGAAGACATCACAGAAGGCCAATTTGAGACAGTAAGAAAATTTTTGCGACTGCATCAATTTGGGTCAATTTAGGTAACTGGGTCAATTTGGGTCACTGGGTCAATGTGGGTCAATTTGGGTCACTGGACCAATTTGAGTCACTGGGTCAATGTGGGTCAATTTGGGTCACTGGTCAATGTGGGTCACTGGGTCAGTTTAGGTAACTGGGTCGATTTGGGTCATGGGTCACTGGGTGGTGGGTCACATCCTCATTTGGGTCACTGGATCATGGGTCACATTCTAGGTGACCCATTTCATCTATGGAACACGAACGCGACAAGGAGAAGATATATTAAGACCAAAAGTAATCATCGACTATAACAAAGCTAAGCAGGTTGTTGATAATACTGATCAAATGTCATCACACCATTCAGTTTTATGCAGCAGTCTTAAGTGGTACCGAAAATTGATTTTTGAAATTTTATTTGGAGTATCAGTTGTAAATTCTTGGATTATTTATAATGCAGTTAGTTGCTCAAAACTATCAATAACCGAATTTAGAAAAAGATTAGCACATGAACTAGTTTTAACTCCTACACCACGTGAAGAAACTGACCCCGAAGAGTGTCTCATACATTTTTTAAGCCATCAGGTCCGGGGAAGAAAAAAGGAGACAGTGCCAAGGTTACTACAACGATTTAAGACAAATTCACTCAAGTAGAAACCCCAGCAATCTAGTTACAAAAGTAACAAGTTACTGTAAAGACTGCCCCGGTCAACCACGAATGTGTTGAAATTGTATGTAATAGGTTCCATTAAATATAGATTTTGCTAGATATAATTAATTTCTACTTATATTTTTACAAGCATTCTATTTATTCATCTTTGGTGTGAAAAAAGTTGACAATGAATAAGAAAAGATGCTTGTTCTATATTTTATAGCCGTAACCCTTATTAAAATGTTGCCTAATCTTCAGAGGGGGTTTTTATCGTTAAAAAGAATTAGAGTTTAACACGATTATACATAAAGGTATGCATTTATATTAGTTACAGAAATTCGAAGTAATTGTTCGTATAATTTATATTATGCCCATATTCAACCAAAAAAACTAATTATATAGTTACCGGTCAAAGACCGGCACCGCACAAAAGGTATAGAGAATTACCGATCCTTGGAGGCCGGTAACGCATATCAGTTGAAGCATGCCACACCACTACCGCTGTTAGCGCCATTATACTTGTACTAGCTGCTTTGACATTAACTAATCTAACTGCTATCATACATACTTACCGCCACAAGTGAATTGTCTTAATAATAAGTAAAGGCAAACCACTTACCAACTGAGATATTTTCATATTGTAATTCTTGAACTGCCTCTTACCTTAAACTAGAACATCTTTTCGGAATTTGAAAAGGACGCATAAATTTTTATAGAGAGCGAACGTTAACAATAGGCGAGTTATGTATCCCCCAATTGATGTATATGTTATAAAATAGAATAATTAGGAAATTATTAGAAAGTGTTAAGAATACGCCAAGTGAAGTGCAACATTATAACACAAGGAAAATTTGTAAAGTTTATTAACGTTCATGAGAACGGATGCGCTACTTTGTATCGCAGACGATAGTGACACTGCATATGTCAGGTCACAGACGGTCACAGACGGTCAGGTACCGTGATTACTTAGAAATTAAGATTACAATAATGTAATTATGAATAGAGTTAAGAATAGTCAGACATGAGATCTGCAAGTTCCCACAGCCATGTAAGGATATTATAAAAAGCCCTGGAGTCCCAGTTGACGACAGTCAGTCAAGTGATCAGCTTTTACATTGCAGTTTACTTTCTACTAAAAATAGTACCTTTATCAATTAATTTCGATTTAAAGTAATGTATAATTTTAATTTGTCAAAATTACATATTTAATTTCTGTATAATAAAATTAATTTGTTAAGAAGTTTGGAACTGGTTTTTTAAAAAGGCCGCTCCCAAGCCACGAACCTTAACTGGCGTCATCTTGAAAAGACTCTACTTTTACGGAGTCGCAAACAATCAACTCGTAAATGTGAATAACAAGGAGTTTTAGCTCCTGCAATTCACGCAACCCACGATACTGAAAGTTTAAACCCCTTTTAGCTAATAATAGGACCATAAAGGATGTGAAGTACTAAATACAGTAGCAATTCAAAATTAATGCAATATAGAGAATGCGACAAATAAACTTGCTACAAATAAATGTATGTATTAAATAATACATTGATTAGTCAGTAGTTTGCTCACCTCTCTATTTGAATCGGTAGCTACGGCATCTTTTGAAAGTATTTTTTTATTATAGGTATTGTAAAGAACTTCGTTTATCAACTGTTTCTTATTTTCTAATACAAGTCTGTATACTCGTGGATAATGACAAATTACAATTACTGATGATAATTTATTACAAACTAATGACTATCTATGTTACTGTACTGCTCGGTTAAAACGAAGATACACTATCTTCTTAAAACAATGACACACTTGCAGTTAACACTAGAAGCACTATTAATTTATTTATCATTAACCAACTAACTGACGTATTTGTTTCAACCGCTAGCTTTAATAATTGGTATTGCATTTAATGTATTAGTTTTTAACACATTATCTCATTTATTCATAATCATTACTAAATCGAAACTAAAACTAAACGCAGACTTAAACTAAAGTGATTGATCTTTGAGCGGTGCTAGCTTGTATAATAATTTGTAAATATTCTGGATCGTTCTAGATTATTCAAAAAAGCTTTAAGATCGTTTTTTTTTGTCAGTTTTAAGCGAACACGTGTAACTGTCAATCACTTCTTTATTTGTTTAATGCATTGTCCTTTCCAAGTGCAGGCTGTTTGTGACCAATCAATACGATATGCTGCTGATTAGATAAAAGCGCATCTTTTGTGGGACTCCCATTATATTCTGATATTTTCTTATCGAACTTTGAATAAAATTTCAGCAGTCTTAAGAAGATTATAATATTTTCGTGAATGAAATGTACTATTTCTTTATGAAAAACTAAACATAGCTTTTTACCGACATAATTTGTGTGATAACTCTCTTACAATCCCGAATCTACTTTTCCAAAGTTGGTTGACATTCACCGACAACACTTTTTTCTAGCTTACACAAATGTCTTTTTCTTTTCAAGCTATACTTTTCTGTGATAAAGCAAAATATAAACAAAATTTCTTCGTTTAAAATGGCCTTTACGGATGTCACCATTAAAAAACAAAGTGACGAATAATATGCAGAGAAAACAGAAACTGTATCATTAGTTACAGAATATATCAAGCAATTACTTAACTGTGGTTAAATGGTTTTAAAAAATACGAACACAAAGCCATGCGCTCGTTTTATTTATAGAAAACCGAATTACCGTTGTATGCAAACTTCAAAAGAAGGCAAAGAACCAGCTACTTGTAAGTTTTGAAATAACCTGAGTTTTTAATTATCTACGGTAAAGGATTAGTAGTTTCTGCTTCTTTTACTCGTTGCGGAATTTCTCAGATTTCTTTTGCCTTTCCTAATTTAGTCTGTTCAATTGTGTTAACGAATAGTTTAGAATGTGTAGCACTTGCGTATAAATTACGCATACATTTGTATATAGGGAAATCATTTGTCAATTTTAGTTAGTTTAGGAACCTTAGTAAGAAAATACACGAACAGTTTTTATAGAAATTGGATAGTTTACAATTTATAATGAAACTGACCACTAATATTATTAAAGTAAAATACCGAAATAAATAGTAAAGTTCTTATTACATTCTTCTGTAGCCAAAAGTTATAGACCGTGATTTTACTATATACATACAAAATTAGAAAAACTCCAACAATTTCCATGACTAATCATCCTACGAACGTACATCCAAAAGCATATTCACGGCAAATACACCGAAATTATTGTAAATTATTTAGATAGATTGACTCCGTATAACGTCATAGAATTAAATGCACATACTAAACCTCATGGTGCAGATGTTCTAATAAATGGACAGTGTGAACATTCTTCTTAATCTTCTTTGGGGGAGTAAACCACTCATAGTTTTTAAAATTATCTTTATTAACGTTTCGATCCATAACCTAGGATCGTTTTCAAAATAATTTTGAAAACGATCCTTATGGATCGAAACGTTAATAAAGATAATTTTAAAAACTTTAAGTGGTTTAATCCCCAAAGAAGAATAAGAAGAATACTAAACAAACCACAACAAACATACAGGGAGTATTTACAAGTGTGAACATATCAATATATATTTTCTTATGCACCGAGAAAACCAATGACCTCAACTTTAAATCACTTAAAGTCGCACGATCTCTGTGAATTAGTACATTACGTTAACCCGGGGGAGATTTTAACTTATATATATAGTATCAAATCATAACAGAAGGTATCACTCAAACATGGTCTTTTTAAGCAGTTATAGTTTAATCGACTAACAACCAACGCAAAGCGATGACAAGTTTGTACTAATTGTGAAGTACGAAAATTTTATAAATTTGCATTTGCTAGTGTAGAAGCTTTCGGACGCAAACGTGATTGCGAAATTCTATAAATTACTGATACTTAGAGAAAGTGATCCGTAAGGAAGCTTTGATTAACATCAGTTGGATTCAAAAAATTATTTGTTTGACACACCATTGTTGTCTTGTATAAGGTCGCTTGAACCTTGGAAAGAAAAGCTGTAACTCACTGAGGTTTTTCGCCTGTTACCTATTTCAAGCTGTTATTTAATATTTAAGTGCATGCAATCAACTTTTCTAATTAAGTGGACTTTTACGTTGGTGCACCCTTCGAAAGCAATTTATAACCATGTAGAGCACCACAATTGTAAAGATACATATTTAGCATGATTGGATACCTATATTTTATAAAATTGCGCTTTGGTGCATAGATTTGACCAAATCGGGATAATTAATTTAAACAATTTGTTTTGTTACTATGATATTCATGTTTTAATATAGGTTAAGAGAGCAGCTTGGAGTCTTATATTTGTGTATATTTTAAGTTAGTAATTGCAAGAAAAAATAAGTACACGAGTCATAATGAACTTAATTTGCACAAATTTAAAAATCATTCCAACATCATCTCGGAGATCACTCACCGTCTACTGAGATCATTAGCGCCAATTTAACAAGTAACAAGTGCAAGTGTTTTTCAACTTTATAAAAGATTGTAAAAAAGTTGCAGAAAATATATCTTGCTGCTAGTATTGTGTAATTCAACAACAAAATTTTTATTCTAATAAATAGCAAAGTACATAGTTGTAGTGATCAAATTGGTTATACATCTAGTGTGTAGAGAAAGATCATATTAAATATGTGTTGATATCTCCTGTTCATTGAATTCACAACCAGATGATGACGCAATACGCTTTGTAACGCGAGTTACATATACCCCAAATCAGAATATATATATGTAATTAAATGGAACTATTAAGAATTAAGAATTATTGTTACATTGTACAAATTGAAGAACATATAATAAAAGGTTATTGAAAGTTCACAAGCCAGACAATGAGAACGACTGTGAATACATTGTATTCCAGATGCAACGTGATACTGCATGTGCAGGTAACAGTAAGTTATAAGACAGCAATTATTAGAATTAAGATTGTCACTTTGTATGGTATAAATGAATAAAGAAATAAGCAGACATGAGCTCTGCAGTTCCCACAAGCAATGTGAGGGGCAGGGATAACATAAATACCCTCGAGAGCCCAAGATGGCCAGTCGGTCTAGAACTTCTCAACTTTAACATTGTTGTTAGTTTAGCTACTCACCATAATTTTAGTTTATTTAATTAAAGTGAATTTCAACTTAGAACTATTTCGATCTCCAAACGTTAATGAATATAACGTACTTCTAAATTAAAAGTAATTGTAATTTCAGTATAAAATAAATTTGATAGAAGAAGTTTTTTGCAAAAGCCTTTTTAGAAAGCCGCGCCAAGAGGCCCAAAACATATCTCGCGTACTGTAAGATTCTCCATCGACCTTTTGCAGAAAACACAACCATCGTAGGTTTAAAACGGAGGGTTGTAGAAACAAACGCAACCGAAATAGCATGTCTAAAGTCATAGAAAATGCCTCATAAACACGAAATACGAGCGCCTTTATGGTTATAAGTACGATTAAACCTAGCAATAAGGATATAATATTACAAAGTTAGATAATAAATGTAATTAAATTTGCTTACGTACATTTATTAATAAATAGAGCATTGGTGACAAAAGAAAGTTGTTACTTAATTAAATTGTGACGCAAATCCAACTAGCTGACATCTACACGCAAACATTGCTATACGATTTGAAGCCTGACAAAAGCTTTAATGTAAATAAACTGAAAAGCGTTTATATTTGGAGAGCACGGGGAGTAAATGAAGTCTTAACATATATTAGATGTAATTTTCTGCTGACGTTTTTCATAATCTAAAAAAGCGATTTAAAGTTTTGATTTACCTCAAATAAGTACCTCATTTTTGGTTAATGTGCATGTCTGCTTTCGGAATACCTTTTCTAGTTGATTCTCAATTTCAACTAGAAAAGGTATTCCGAAAGCAAACATGCACATTAACCAAAAATGAGGTACTTATTTGAGGTAAATCAAAACTTTAAATCGCTTTTCTAGATTATGAAAAACGTCAGCAGAAAATTACATCTAATATATGTTAAGACTTTGTACTTTCTAACGTTAGACTACTTTCGTGAAGAGGAAACGTTGTGTAGATATGTAGGCTAAGCTTGGGGTCAACCAAAGCTATACCACGAGAACGGGGTCGTGAATAACATTCGATAAATAAAGTCAACTTGAACAACACGAAAAGGACAAGCAGTCCTGAATGTAAATATAGAAATACTCAGGAGAAAGTAAACTCAAAACAATACAAAAAAAATTATCAAACTGTATATTAATCACGTAAGGCTGTCATGGATACTAGTTGCTTCGAAATTATTGGGAAGCACCAGTTATTAGACAAAAAGAAAATGTTTAACAAATCAAGAACCACATTTTGCGTTTCGTATCAAATGGTTTTCGGTAGACTCATCAGTCATAAAATATTAGTTACTTAATTTATCCAATGTTCACTATCTACATAAAAAAGTAACTTTTCTGAGTTTAAATAAAATAACCTCTTACAACCAGTTGTAACACTTTGGTGTTACATTAATCAAATACCGAATGTTAAAAAGAAGAAAATTAATCTTGAATGGACAAAATTAATATTGATGCTTCCTGTATATTCTGATTTCGGAATAATAGTGTTCATTAAGCACAATATCTCAATCAAATTCTAGTTTCATTAAAGCTGGTTAACTTTAAATCACAAAGGCGTAGTTTTATTTGTGTTAAATGCATATTCGAAAGTAACTGAGATCCATCAATTATTTCAAAAACACGAAAAGAATAAATTATAATAGTGAATTTTTATAACTGTACATGCGGTTTTAAGAAATGTTTAGAACTATAAAGTAAACAACAGTAAAATGACTACTAGGTATGACTATTTCAAATATAGGAAAGCTGTTCACAAATTTTAATTAAATAGAGCAAAATTAATGTTGGAAGGACACACGTGTAATTGCAACACAAACTAAGTCCAGACAACCTCGTAAGTGTACTCGAATATTGTAGTAATTATTTAAATACACAGTTAATCATCCAATACAAAGTAAAACAGTTTTCAAGGAATTTAATTAAATTGCTAGAATAATGAAATAGCCGCGGTCACATGACTTTTCCATGATGGTACCATTATAGTTCATGCTTGTCTCGCGTAATAGGAAAGTTATATATTCATATAACCCCATTGGAACACAAGAAAGAGTGGGAAAAGGAAAACGAAAGCTAGACAGTGGAAAGAGAACAATTAAAATAATTATTAGCAAGCCTAAACCAAAGCACATGTGGGGGTGATCGTGAAGGGTTTGTCAAGTACACCCCTTTCGTTAGTAATCAACAAACAGGCGTCAGTGTAGTGAGATTACGTGGATTTTTGACAGAACTCACAACACTAATATATTTAAACTATTTGATTGCAAGCAATAATAATTTGGAAATAAGCTCTTGTTGGCAAATGAATTTACAATTGCCTCAGATGAAATTCTTTGTTCACCTGAAGAAGGAAGTTGTAAGTTATAAGCACCCTGAAAATTTTTGTCCTTTTCATTGTGGCATTTATGGATGCTGTTTTGTTTCATAAAGTACAGTATTAAATTTATTAGATATATAAAATATGGACACTGCAAGTTTTAATTGAAAATTAGAGATGTGTTGCAAGTTATTATAATTGAACCATCAAGATTATGATTAGTTGAAGATAAACAAATTATAAAATTTTACAATGTTTTATGTGTGTGCATTTGTTTACAAAACGTTATGTCGCTGAATTTTACATCGATGTAAGTAACCCTAAAATTATTATATGCATATCTGTTTACAGGGCTGATGAAATAATGTTATAGCAAAATAGATTTAGGCGTCATAGTAAGTTGAAATTCTTTGTTTTATTTACTTAATGGATACGTGTAGGATAGCTAATAATAGAAGTCTATGGTAGTATGCGAGATAGGTTTTGGGCCTTTGGGAGCTTTTTTTAAAATGTTTTGTCGCTAAAAACACTTCTATTAAACTTATTTTTCATTGTATAATTACAAAAAATGACATTTCTCTTAGAAAAACTTAGACATTTATATTCATTAAACATTAAGTAATTAAAATTGACAAAAATACTTGAAGTTAATAAATCAATAATTAATAATTAAAAATTACGGTGAGTAGCTTGAAACACCCACAATGTTAAAGTTACGAAGTTCGAAGACTGACTGGCGATCAGGGACTTCTCACGGTTTGTACGTAATTCCTGCTCTCACATCATCTTGTAGAGAAGTGCAGATCTCACCATCTGCTACTTCTTGATAAATATACAGTGTCTTATTCTAAGTATTTTTAATTAGACTACTTTATTGCAGTTCATTGTTTCTGCACCTGCGTTTGGAATACAAAGTAACCGCTTCCTTTCTTATTTCTGATATGAACTCTGTTAAACTTTAATAATAACCTTCACTTAATACAATGTAACGTTTATTACTAGGACATAATAAATGCGTGTAATTTTATATACATTTTAATATGGGGAATATGTAACTCGCGCCTAACCAGTTCCAAGATAAAAAATCTAATGACGAAAAAAAATAATTGCACTTAAACCTGAAAACTACAGGTTGTTGGTTTTGCAATATCCTTAACTAATGTTGATTGTGTGAAAGGATTTATTGGAAAACGATTAATTCGACAAACGTCTAAATTGGGATCTTGGTAGTCGCAGATTGCTTAAACCCTTTCACATACGGCTGATTATCGGTGGTATATAGAATGTATTTAGAAAACAATGGAAGGGAACCGAGCTGTATCTAACAAAAAGGAGCAGCGGCTGTGTTCGAAGACAACAAACAGAAACAAGAAAAAAATTGTTGAAAGCATATGTGTGCCTTTTGGAATGTGGTGCTTCTGATGTATGATGTCGGCAGCATGAAAAGCCAAAGTTTATATAACAAAGAGGTTCTAGAAATAGTAGGGGAAGAAGTATATCTGTAGAAAACAAAAATAATAGGAGAAATAAAAGAATAGGACACCTTCTATGACATTGGGAGAATAGTATGAAATATATTAGAAGCAGAAATAGGAAAAAGGAGAGGTTGAGGTAGACTTAGATCATACTATTGCACACAGATAGTGAAAAATGTAGGCTGTGGGAATTTTAGAGAAATGTGTAGGTTAGCTCAGAATAGAAAACAATGAAGTACGTAAACGAAAACAAAGAATTAATTACTCGCGAGCCGGTAACCGTTGATAGGAAAGTCCATAAATCCCCTTCAAGATATTAGATTAGCCAGCAAGAGTTAAACGTGGTGGTATACATAGATCAATTCGAAAACGACCCCATAGCAAAGGTTGAAATGTGGACAGATTGGTTCCAAATCAATATAAGTTGGGAATTGATTACCCGTCGCATAGTGTACTCAAGCATGGCTCTTTGGAAATGTTCATCTAGACTGACTTTCTATCTGAAAGTTTTATTAACTACCTATTTGTTTTTTTTTGTTTTGCTGGTGATGGTGTTTATAAATTAAGCTTGTTAAGATAGATATTCATGAAGGTAGGAATCGTCCTCCCAGGCATATAGTCTAAGGTTTATTTTATGATGAAAACCAATTGAAATTTAAATAGAATATTTGACGATTTAACGTAATAAATGTCGTCGGGTATTCTAATTCGATGATTGATCGAAGATCATTTCATCTTAGTAAGTAACTGTATAAATTTATGTAATATAAAAGTTGTGTGTACCTGTTTACAGGAAAACGTTATGATTATTGTAGTGTAGTAGAATTAGTTAACACGGTGAAAAGAAAGTGTTTGTTTTCTTTGTTTGGAATATAGATTGGTTTCAGAAATAACTACATTCCACCAAGAGGCCTATATAATCAGGACCACCTTGAAAAAATTTTCTTTCAGAGAATCACAACCTAAACAAAACTAGTTGGCCCCCATTAATTAAGACGGTACAGAAAAAGCACGTTTCAGGGTAAGTGTTCATGGTAT
This sequence comes from Platerodrilus igneus, assembly GCA_036346225.1. Classification (NCBI taxonomy): domain Eukaryota; kingdom Metazoa; phylum Arthropoda; class Insecta; order Coleoptera; family Lycidae; genus Platerodrilus; species Platerodrilus igneus. The sequence continues at coordinate 9,783,979 of JARFIW010001599.1, forward strand.
CGTAACTTTATAATTTTAACTGTTCCATTGCTTTTTGCATTTTCTCAAATTTTTTATATGGGAACCCACTTTCGCACCATTGTTGTTAGCCGATGTAACCTTAATTTGTTATGGGATTTCCACGTATTCTAGGCATTGCAAAATTTTACAGTCTAACAACTCCCTCGCCGGTACCATACCACCTACCACTTTAATAAATCTTAAATGTTATGAAATTTATTATGTACAATAAAAACATATCACGCTCTCGTTGTTGGCATTTCCCTTAACTAAGAAAGACAAAAAATATTCTGCAGTAAACAAACTTACCTTTAAGTGTTACTATAGTTTAAAGTAAATGTAGGCAAACTACGGCTTGCGGGTCGCATGCGGTCCGCAAAACCTTTTCATGCGGCCCGCCATGAGTTTCTAAATATTAAAAAATTTTATCTTTTACAATTACTTTACGAACCTTTAAAAAAAGTTGTTGTACAGATGTTTTCTTACGTTGCACGTACGTTTTCTTACGTTGTGTGATCGTTTTCTCACATCGCACGGACATTTTCTTAACGTTGCACGGACGTTTTTTTGCAATTTCGAAGAATAATGACGTCATGTCCCGAATTTTCAAGGTCAACTAGTTGGCTTTGACGAATTTTGTTGGTTGTGTGGTGTGGTTATTTAAGGAAGTATTCAGTGGGACGAAATCAGAACCACATGCCATTGATTGCCATAAAGACCTACTTACCAGACTACCTGCTCCCGACCCGAAGTTTTGTAAGTACCCATTTTTTTCTTAACAAATGAAATACCGTATTATCCCGAATATAAGCCGCACTATTGATCTAGGAGACATGTTTATGAAAAAATATTATTTAATAAAACATGTGATCAAACTTTTTAAAAATAGATATGGAATTATTGTTTTCATTGATCGTAGGAACAGTAACTGCAAAGCGCTGATTAATACTATTTTATTGGTTTCTCTGATTATTGAAAATAGTTGTGATCGTTTCTTTTATGCTTTATTTAATGTTTCTGTTTTTATATGTAATGTAAAATTTTTGTTTGTAATATTTTTGTTTTTTATATCTAATTAATATATAGTGAGTGCCAAATTTATAACTCTGAATGGACTGAAAAGTATTTCTTTACGGGAATAGGAATAAAGGCCGTGTGTTTCATCTGTCGTGACAGTCTAGCGGTGTTCAAGGAATACAATCTAAAACGGCATTTTCAGACAAAACACCTAATTTTTGTCAGAATTTTTCGTAATCGTAATCTGAAACACAGCGCAAAGTTAATGCCCTGCTGAAAAAGTTAAAACAGTAGCAAACTACTTTAAAAAGACAATCTATCATTCAAAAGGATGCCACCAAAACAAATTTTCTTATTGCAAACAGTATTTAAAAACACAATAAACCCTTTTCTGATGGTGAATTTATAAAAAACTGTATGCTGAATGCAATTAATGTTGTTTGTCCAGAGGCCAAATCAAAATTTGAGGCTATTAGTTTATTACGCAGAACTGTGGGGCGGAGAATTGAGAATATTTCTTTCAATTTGACGAATCAGTTGCTTCAAACCGCTTCGAATTTTCTGTGGTACTCTCTGACACTTGATGAAAGCACAAATGTCCAGGATACAGCTCAATTGTTGATTTTTATACGTGACGTTCAGCACAATTTGGAAATCAGTGAAGAATTGATTTCAATGGAATTCCTGAAAGATACTACCACGGGTCAAGATTTGCACGTAAAAAAGTGCTTGTCTAATTCTGATTTAAAGTTATATAATTTAGCAAGCATAACCACTGATGGACCTCCTTCTTTAATTGATAAGCATTCAGGACTAGTGAAATTGTTGAACGATCAAGTGAAACAAAATTGTCCTGATCACACAGTGTTATCATTCCACTGTATCATCCATCAAGAAAGCCTTTGTAAATCTGTTCTTGATTTTAAACACGTTATTGATCCTGTGGTGCGTGTTGTAAATTTAATAAGAGCAAGAGGTCTTAATCACCGACCGTTTCGAACCTTCCTCGATGACTTGGAATCAGCATTAACTGATTTACTCTACCATACTAATGTTCGCTGGTTAAGTTTAGGAAAAGTATTGAAACGAGTGCGGAACCTAAAAGAAGAAATTGTGTTATTTTTATGTATGAAAAATATTTGTTCTGGTTTCTGTGGTTTGATTAAAGGTGAAAAATAGCTTTGTGACTTGCATTTGCTGTTGACGTCATGGATAAGCTGAATGAATTAAACACGAACCTGCAAGGTAAGCGTGTTTTTGGTCATGAGTTATATGTGGCTATAAAATCATTTCAAGTCAAATTGGGACTGTTTGCTAAGCAACTTAGAGCAGAAAACTTTGCTCATTTCTCAATTTTGCAAACTCCGACTGTTTTGGATGAATATTTTGAAAAATATAGTGGTCAGATTTCCAAATTGAATGAGGAATTCCTAAGAAGATTTGTGGACTTTAAACCTCTGGAACCACAATTGAGGTTGAAACAGCACTAGTTCCTCTCCAAATGGAACTCATCGACTTGCAGGTGCATTAAAAGCAGACTTTGCTACTAAAACTCTGTTAAATTTCTATGCAAATCTGAGCCCAACAAAATTTCCACAGTTGAAAGACTTTGCAAGAAAAATGTTTGTTCTTTCTGCCTCCACATATATATTTGAACAGACCTTTTCTACCATAAAATCAACAAATCAAAAAACAGGTCACTTCTGACGATGCCAACTTACAGTCTGTGTTGCGCATTAGTGCCAGAAATTTGATACCAAATTTTAATAAACTTGATGATTGTGGACAACTGCATAGTTCCCATTGATATATGCATTCCTTTTTTGGGGGAATAAAAAGATATTTCAATGAGATCGTTGTGGTTTTATGTAAAAAAATTGACACGACGGCCCGCGAAACATTTTGAACACACATATGCGGTCCTCCAAAAAAAAAGTTTGCTCATGCATGGTTTAACGAATACTTAAGCTAAGATTTAATTTTAAGTGGAACCTGTGCAACTAAGCCTAAATAATGGATTTCGTGTTTACAATTGTAGTTACAAACTGACAAACTTCTAAATTAAGCGGTCGTAGATCATTCTTATAATGTTGAAAGGCACAAAATTAAAAGAGGGACAGAGAGCATCCAAAAATAACACCATCTTATAATAGCAGCTTTACGCATTCTAGAAACACATTACCGGAGTCGCCATGCTGGCATATAGTTACAGTCTATAAATGTTTTCAATTTAAAAACACGACATAACTCTATCTCTATCATTGCCATTCATAACCTTTTAATTCTTGTCGACTTAGTTGCTTCAATTTTTCATGGATATTTAGAGACTTTTATTACAAATGTGGTGCTGAATAATGCAGACAGTAGTTTCGCTGACATTTTGTTCGGGTCATTACCCATTTGAGTGTATAGGAGCACGTTGCACATTGATGGATATACATCCGTTTTGGTATTATATAACGTTCATATATCATTCACTGACAAACATCTATTTCTAAAAACTAATACGTGGCCTTTAGGATCTGAATTAGTATATTGTTATAACAGTAATCTATCAAATGCAAAAGCAACCAAAATTTAATTAATTTTCATTTCTCTTCTGCGTAGATGCATATCGCTCATAGTTATACATACCTCTTTAAAGATATGCCTCAGCTCTTTGAGCTAAGACATCATCTATAGAGAGAAGTTTTAGCTCATAACAGTTCCTCAACATTCAAGAGTTTCTTTGAACGACCTAGAATGTTATTAAGTTAACAGAATAACACAACATAAAGGAAATATTTAGAATTACTAGTTTAGTAATTTAATAATAGAGTGGTGGAATTAGCTTTGTATCTGAATGTTAAATACGAAGATATCGCTTTTAAGTTCTGAAAGATAATAAAACAAATTATGTTACACCAAAAATATTTTTATTATTTCTCCTTGAAATAATCTCATTTTCGCTTAATACATTTATGCATACGATAGAACCAATTCTTAAAAAAATAGGGTGTCCCAAGTAGTCCTCTGCAGGCAATATCTCCCTTATTTGAAAAGATGAAAGAATAATTAAAAACAGTTTTCAATGGCACACCAATCCTTCCTAATGACGTATTGAAAAACGTCATTTACCTTTACAGTACCACGGAAACAACCCCCAACCTTTTAATGTTAAATTGCACTCCCTTTATGTTTTCATAGAAAATGAATTCTCAATATATTGTGAATACGATGACAGTAGAGGAAAATGGACGGTTGAGGCGCCGCCGCCACATGCCATTAATGAGTTTTTAATCGTTTTTTAATAGGTTTTACCATTAAACCCCGTTAACACTAATCGTTTTCTAAAGGGGTTTCTCATTAAAATCTATCAGCGTGTTACGTTATAACGTTTTGCCTTACTAAGGGGGTTATTTTCTTTACTCCTATTTGACCAGCTGAAAGGCACAAGGATAGATGTCAAGGATTTCCTGAAGATGTGAAGAGCCCAAGGTTAGTTTCGGTGGAAAATGGCTCGTAGATGAGGAAACCTCCAAAGGCTAAGCGGCTAGTCGAGCGATTTGCTCTGGGTAGAACATGAGCTTTGGGTCTTTTGTATAAGGCAAATGCGGAAACCTATACTCAAATACCGCTATACAAAAAATATTACGAGAACCCAATCCTTAAAGTTTTCTTACCTTATGGCTCGATATTGATCTTTAAAGATGCACTGCTACACCTGTAAACAGATTAAAACAAGGCTAGCACAGTTTGTGCATTCATTTCAAAAAATTCATAATTAATAAGAATCAACCCTCATTCATTCCAACTAATAATCATAGTCTTGAACAAAATGAATATCTATTGCTTTAAGTTGCAGTTTAAAATTATTTACAAAACATCATCTTTAAAAAATTTGACCAAATAATGATAATGAAAAATATGTACATATGTACTTGGTAATAATTTCAACATCAACATCTCACAAAAATAGAGTAATGTAGTTTCTACATTATTAGAGTCTAGCAAGAATTTATTCTTGTAAATGTTTAAATTTGAGTTTTTGGATTAACTAAATTTATATTTCAACTTTATTTGGTCTTGGTAGTACTGCATAGACTTCACATTAAATGGTAAAATTTTCCAATCATTAATTAATGAAAAGCAAAATGAAACAATTTAGTTCTCTAAAATAGCTTTAATTTTTGTTAATTCTGAAAGTTAACCTTTTCTATCTTTATATCGCCATCTACCATTTTTTGTTAGTACTAATACAAAGATTAAAAGTGAAGCTTTATAGAATCCTTTTACCAAAGTTTAAAAATAACTTGTTTGTCATTCATGAACTAGGAAATTTCCACGTGAACAAACAAAAACTTATTTGTCTGTCATGCCAAAAGTTACAGCTGACGTATTAAAAAACACTAATTACATACCAGATGTTAATCCATCAGAAGAATACTTGCAATGTATTAGGACCATACCCGGAATGATAATTAATAAATTGGAATCTTCTTGTTTCAGCATTTACAGGTTAGAAATCTCCAATACCACACAATCCAATCAACTGGATACTGAATATCTAACAACATTACGAGCGTCCGCATCGAACAAATGAACCACGTTAGATTGATTACCATATCAAGTAAAATTTCAAATATGTTTTACAATTCCTATAAGATTTTAAACAGTTGCCAATAAATTTTTCATTAATTACTAAATAAATTTTATCAATTTCTTAAATTATAGTAAGCTGCATGCTATCCTAAAGCCAATCAGAATAATTTAAGTCCCGTCTTATACGAACTAATACATGCCAAGCGTGGACATATAATGAGTTTAGCCGAGACGATTTCATCTTGAAAATCGACATTTATCTTTCGGTGCTTCCAACACCAGGTGTGCAACGCCATGTTCTTTTATGTAAAAAACAATTGACCTTTTCTAACAACAGCTCAGGTGGAAGTGTCCTTTTGACGTAAACAGCCGCCTGACAACAGTTACGATTTTTACAATTATCAAAGGAGGGAGCTCTTATAGTGACGCTAACAAATGGCATTTTCTGTCACCGCTTAATTTATAATTTATGCTCGCAGGTCGAAAGCTTATATTGGATTTAACAATATGTAATATTTATCACGTAGATTGTGTAGCGATATTATATTTGAATTGATTTTTTATGAATTAATTCAATTAGGTATTTGTGAAAATATTGCTAGAAAATAAACTTGTTACACAGCATCTTTCTAAGAGAAAAAATTCGAGGAAATATTTCAGAATAAGTGCAAAGAATTTTTTTTTGTTTTTTTTATTATTATTATTATTACAATTTACTATTGATTTCTACATACCAAAACCAAAAAAATAACTCTCTAAATCAACAGGGATACTGCATGTATGTAAATGAGTGACCAGTAACTACGCGTACTACACGCCAAAAGGGGACAATTTCGGGAAATCATAATCGGTAATTTACATAATAAGTCAATACGTATTCGGGGGTTATTTATCACTCACTTTACACACAAAGAATATAAAAAACAAAATACAAAATACTGCCGTATAATAAATTATCATCGACGATTTAACTATCACCATAAACATACTCTTACTTTACTAACCATGATTACATACTTACAAAAAGGAAGGATCCCTAATACTATCTGAATTAAAACGAAAACATTTCAAAATAACGAATGTTTACCATTCTACCGCAGTACATGCTAACGAAGATGTAGAAATATTTCTACCTATGAAGAGACAACCAAAACATCACCACAACTTACTCTTCAGAAAAATTTCATCCACGCATGAATGAACCTAATCGAACATTGCCAATTTATACAATATTCATACCTATAACAGCTATAACTATTTTAGTTACAAATAATAATTGGTCTCTTACCAATATATAACTTGGACTCAAATTTTGACTTCCAATACTCAAGAACTACTATTAATTTCAGTTGTCCTCTTGACTACTAAATTACCTTCCAGAAACAATTGTTCTCCACAGAAATTTTTTAGAGAAGCTATGTTTCAGACTAATATAGACAATATATATATATATATATATATATATATATATATATATATATAAACTTTTAATTGTGATGTTATATCTGGGATGCACTCGTTCGTAAAGCAAAAACTAATCAGTCAATTGTAATTTATTTTCTAACGTTTCGGCATTAAATTAAAGTGGTAAAATTAGTTAACAAAATATAAAACAGTATAGATATACAACTTACATAATTACTATGACTTAAAATTGCTATTAATTGGAACACTTATTCATGACACAGTTTTGAGTGATTGCAAATATTTTGACAACAGGAATGTAGCAGTTAACAAAAGTAAACTAGATGTAATAAATCATTTCGGAAAATTTAAAAGTTAAAACGTAAGTATTAAGATAAACATAAACTAAATTAACTATAACTAAAATGGAAAGAAGTAATTAAAGATTAAACAGCAATAAGTAATTGTTATAAAAGTGTTGTGAATGTAAGTATTGTTGTCACTTGAATTTGTAAAGAGTGGAATAAACCGCACTAAGGTTGTTAATATCTTGTTTGGTGTTGAGAGGATTAGGTTGCTGATGAATGTGGAAGGATTCTAGAAATAATCGTTTGTTATAGTTGTTTTCAATGTCTAGTATTTTTGCATTATTAAAGTTTGCGATATGTTTTGTTAAATTAATGTGAGACGCAATAACATCACAATTAAAAGTTTATACCTACTTTTGTTCGAGAAAAATACAATAACTATATATATATATATATATATATATATATATATATATATATATATATATATATACAATGCGTTAAGCAAGCTAAATGAATTGATTCATTCATAACTCACCATAATTTAATATGACCATACATACATAAATATGACCAGGTTATATATAACCAAAAGTAATTTTTTTTAACTAACTATATACAAAACTTATCAAAAGTTCATACACAAAAAAATATAAACATCTATTAATGACATTTGGCATTTAGGGTAACATGCAACTTACAACATCTTAAATTCAACTAACAAATTGCAACAAATAGTTTCAGAGCAACTTAATACTAACCTTACTATACAACAAAATTTCTTTATCCCTTTTTGACTTCATATCCTACATCCAACTTTTAGATTTCCAAGCTTGGATTATCAAACAGTATTCTAATAGAATAAATATATTCTTGACCAAAAGATACGACAGAAACAATTACCACTATTAACCATTAAACATTCTAACACTAATAATTAATGTTCAGAAACATCATATTTTTCAACATCATTAATGAATTCTGATTAAGGTATCAAGTCCTTAATATGCCATCTGCCTGCCTTTGAACCATCTTCATTATTCAATTCATAAATCAAATTAAAAATCTTCTTTCTAACGATACACAAAACGTATTTTGGCGCAAGCTTAGCAGTAAACTTATCACTTGCCTTCGAAAGAACTTTATTGGACCTCCAAACCTTGTCACCTACTTCGAAGGAAATGTTACGTCTTCTTAAATTATATGTATTACTGGACTGCATGTAAGCTAAATGTAACTTTTTATGTACTTCTTTAAAAATATCGAATAGTCCTTGATGATCTAAAACATACGAAGGTTTATCACCAGGAATAATATCTATATCATCTGTGGGTTTCATATCAAGACCATAAAATCTTCCAGACAAATGAACATGTCTACCAAAAACTAAGAAATTTGGCGAATAACCAGTGGCATGGTGTTTTGCAGAATTAATCGCATACTGAATTTGGGGTAACTCGATATCTCAAGTATCATGTTCTTTAATATATGACCGTATAGCTGTTCCGACAGCTCGATTTATTCTTTCCACAAAATTACATTGGGGAGAGTAGACTGCATTAAACCAGATTTTTTTAAACATCATATTTTTTTCATACTGCCTTGAAATTTTTTCCACTAAATTGTGAACCATTATCACAAACAACGAATTTGGAAACACCAAAGACTAAAAAACTTTTTGTTCCAGTACACGTTCTATTAAATGCGCTTTTGCGCTACGTAAAGGAAACATTAATGTAAATTTTGAGAACCAGTCACCTATAACTAGTAACCATTTGTGTCCGACCTTGGACCGTGGAAATGGGCCGATGAGGTCTATTGCAATAATCTGAAAAGGGAACTTTACCTCTTTTTCCTTTCCCATTAACCCAAGGGGTCCTCTATTCGTTGCTTTCTGTGCACCACACGTTAAGCACTTTTGCAAAATTTCATTACATCAACACGCATTTTAGGCCAATAAAAATTTTTTTGCACGCGTGCCAATGTTTTAAAAAACCAAAATGTCCGGCCACTGAAGGGTCATGGTTTATCCGAATAACCTCTTCCTTTTGTGATCTAGGGACTAAATATTTCCATTCCCTTACATTCGATGAAACTGGTAAATTTGAAGAAAGAAATTTAAATACAAAGTTATCTTCCACTTTCCATTGCGAGTAATCATCAGGCGAAGATAAAATCTTTTCTCGTAGAGACACATACCAAGGGTCCAAATTTTCCAACTTGATTTTAACTAAATTATGCACATGATTTACGACTGGGACGGCTCGGCTAAGACAATCTGGAACTACGTTAAACTTTCCTTTTTGATGGACTAACTCAAAAGTATGCTGCCGTAGACGGACAGCCCATCTAGTTAATTTACCTGTTGGGTTCTGTATATTATTAAGCCATAACAACGAAAAATGATCTGTGATAACAGTAAAACGGGTGCCTTCTACCCACGGTCGAAATTTTTCTATAACGAAAATTACAGCAAGACACTCTTTCTCTGTGACTGAATAATTTCGCTCAGTTCGTGTAAGTGATTTACTGGCATAAGAGATAACGTGATCTACACCATCTATATTCTAAACTAAAACTGCTCCGAGCCCTGTATCGCTGGCGTCGCATTCGACAATAAATGGGACTGAGTAATCCGGCTGTGATAATAATGGAGCGGAAACTAAAGCCTGTTTGATCTAAACAAATAAGTCTTCAGCTTCGGACGTCCAAAAAATAGATTGACCCTTTTTTCTTCCTTTAACCAAATCACTGATTGGTGATACTAAAGATGAAAAGTTTTTTTATAAAACGACGATACCAACTACACATTCCTAAAAAACGTTTGACCTCAGTAGTGGTCTTAGGTCTAGGAAAATTTACCATTGCAGAAACCTTTTCGGGATCTGTACGAAGGAAATTTGATCCAACAACATAACCGAGAAATTTCAATGATTTCTTAAAGAATACACACTTTTTTAAGTTAATCGTAAGGTTTGCTTTCTTAAGACGTTCCTTCACCGTTTCTAAAAGCTTCAAATGTTCCTCAAAAGATGCTGAACACAAAATAATGTCATCCAAATAACTAAACACATGAGGTTCAAACTTCGTTCCAAAGATGGAATCAACTAAACGCTGTTGTGTCTGAGCAGCATCCTTTAATCGAATTGGCATAGTAACAAACCTATACTGTCCTCTTGAAATAACGCTAAAAGCTGTTTTATCCTTAGATGTTTCTGAAAGTGGGATCTACCAAAAACTCTTCCTAAGATCTAGACTAGAAATATAATTTGCACCTCTGAGTAAATTAATAATCCTATCGATATTTGGCAATGGGTAGCTGTCATGTTTAGTAATATCATTGAAAGCTCTTCCGTCAAAACAAAATCTGTACTCGCCACCCTGTTTTTTAACTAATAATACAGGAGATGACCATGGACTTTGACATTCTTCCACTACTCCTAATCTCAACATTTCGTCTAACTCTTTATCTAACATCTTACTCATAAAGGATGACATAACGTATGGTTTTTTACGAAATGGTTTCGCATCACCAGTATCAATATCTAATACAATTTTATCTGTACGCCCTAGTCTCTCTTCACTACTAATTTTTTTGAAGGATTCTTTTGCTATTCGTGCTTTTATTTGCTGTGGTTCGAACAAATCATCAAAACTAAGTAATTGATTACTGCAACTCAAGGTTACTGATGATTGACCTATATACGAAATA